>OX638384.1:42519397-43891699 GCA_951813785.1 Criorhina ranunculi | reverse complement strand
CATCGGATTTCCCGAAAATTTTACAAAAATTACCGAACATCGGATTTCCCGAAAATTTTACAAAAATTACCGAGCATCGAATTTCAAGAAACTTTTACAAAAATTTTCCAAAATCGGATTTCCCGAAAAAATGCGGAACATTTTTCAAAAAATACTAGATATCTCATTTTTCGAAAATTTTGCAAAAATTACCGAACATCCTATTTCCCGAAAATCTTACAGAAATTTCCGAACAACGGAGTTCCCGAAAATTTTACAAAATTTACTGAACATCGAATTTCCGGAAAATCGGATCTCCCGAAAATTTTCCAAAAATTTTCCATAATCGGATTTGAAGAAAAAATGCGGAACATTTTACAAAAATTACGGTAAATCGGATTTTCTGAAAATTTTACAAAAATTACGGAAAATCGGATCTCCCGAAAATATTCCAAAAATTTTCCAAAATCGGATTTCCCGAAAAAATGCGGAGCATTTTACAAAAATTACCGTAAATCGGATTTCCCGAAAATTTTACACAAATTACAGAAAATCGGGTCTCCCGAAAATTTTACAAAAATTTTCTAAAATCGGATTTCCCGAAAAAAGGCGGAACATTTTACAAAAATTAATGTAAATCGGATTTCCCGAAAATTTTACAAAAATTACCGAAAGTCGGATTTCCCGAAAATTTTACAAAAATTACCGAACATCGGAATTCCCGCACATTTTACAAAAATTACCGAACATCGGATTTCCCGAAAATTTTACAAAAATTACCGAGCATCGGATTTCCCGAAAATTTTACAAAAACTACCGAACATCGGATTTCCCAAAAATTTTACAAAAATTGCCGAATATCGGATTTCCCGAAAATTTTACAAAAATTGCCGAACATCGGAGTTCCCGAACATTTTACAAAAATTACTGAACATCGGATTTACCGAAAATTCTACGAAAATTACCGAACACCGGATTTCCCGAAACTTTTACAAAATTTTTTTAAAATCAGATTTCCCGAAAAAATGCGGAACATTTTACAAAAATTACCGTAAATCGGATTACCCGAACATTTTACCAAAATTACAGAAAATCGGATTTCACGAAAGTTTTACAAAAATAACCGAACATCTTAATTCCCGAAAATTTTACAAAAATTACCGAACATCGAATTTCCCGAAAATTTTACAAAAATTACCGAACATCGGATCTCCCGAAAATTTTACAAAAATTACCGAACATCGGATTTCCCGAAAATTTTACAAAAATTACCGAGCATCGGCTTTCCCGAAAATTTTACAAAAATTACTGAACATCGGATTTATCGAAAATTCTACGAAAATTACCGAATACCGAATTTCCCGAAACTTTTACAAAAATTTTTTAAAATCGGATTTCGCGAAAAAATGCGGAACATTATACAAAAATTACCGTAAATCGGATTACCCGAACATTTTACCAAAATTACAGAAAATCGGATTTCACGAAAGTTTTACAAAAATTACCGAACATCGGAATTCCCGAAAATTTTACAAAAATTACCGAACATCGGATTTTACGAAAATTTAACAAAAATTACCGAACATCGGATTTATCGAAAATTTTACAAAAATTACCTATCATGAATTAGCGAAAATTTTACAAAAATTACCGAACATCGGATTTCCCGAAAATTTTACAAAAATTACCGAACATCGAATTTCCCGAAAATTTTACAAAAATTACCGAAATTCGGATTTCCCGAAAATTTTACAAAAATTACCGAACATCGGATCTTCCGTATATTTTACAAAAATTACCGAACATCGGATTTCCCGAAACTTTAACAAAAATTTTCCAAAATCGGATTTGCCGAAAAAATGCGAAACATTTTACAAAAATTACCGTAAATCGGATTACAGGAAAACTTTACAAAAATTACCGAAAATCGGATTTCACGAAAATTTTACAAAAAATACCGAGCATCGGCTTTCCCGAAAATTTTACAAAAATTACCGAACACCGGATCTTCCGAAAATTTTACAAAAATTACCGTTTATCGGATTTCCCGAAAACTTTACAAAAATTAATGAACATCGGATTTCCCGAAAATTTAATAAAATATTACCGAGCATCGGATTTCACGAAAATTTTACAAAAATTAATGAACACCAGATCTTCCGAAAATTTTACAAAAATTACCGAGCATCCGATTTCCCGAAAATTTTACAAAAATTACCGAACATCGGATTTTCCGAATATTTTAAAAAAAATTACCGAACACCAGATCTTCCGAAAATTTTACAAAAATTTCCGAACATCGGATTTCCCGAAAATTTTGCAAAAACTAGGAAAATCGGATTTACCGAAAATTTTACGAAAATTACCGAACATCGGATTTCCCGAAACTTTAACAAAAATTACCGAACATCGGATTTACCGAAAATTTTACAAAAATTACCGAACATCGGATTTCCCGAAAATTTTACAAAAATTACCGAACATCGGATTTCCCGAAAATTTTACAAAAATTACCGAACATCGGATTTCCCGAAAATTTTACAAAAATTACCGAGCATCGAATTTCAAGAAACTTTTACAAAAATTTTCCAAAATCGGATTTCCCGAAAAAATGCGGAACATTTTTCAAAAAATACTAGATATCTAATTTCTCGAAAATTTTGCAAAAATTACCGAACATCCTATTTCCCGAAAATCTTACAGAAATTTCCGAACAACGGAGTTCCCGAAAATTTTACAAAATTTACTGTACATCGAATTTCCGGAAAATCGGATCTCCCGAAAACTTTCCAAAAATTTTCCATAATCGGATTTGAAGAAAAAATGCGGAACATTTTACAAAAATTACGGTAAATCGGATTTTCTGAAAATTTTACAAAAATTACGGAAAATCGGATCTCCCGAAAATATTCCAAAAATTTTCCAAAATTGGATTTCCCGAAAAAATGCGGAGCATTTTACAAAAATTACCGTAAATCGGATTTCCCGAAAATTTTACACAAATTACAGAAAATCGGGTCTCCCGAAAATTTTACAAAAATTTTCTAAAATCGGATTTCCCGAAAAAAGGCGGAACATTTTACAAAAAATTAATGTAAATCGGATTTCCCGAAAATTTTACAAAAATTACCGAAAGTCGGATTTCCCGAAAATTTTACAAAAATTACCGAACATCGGAATTCCCGCACATTTTACAAAAATTACCCAACATCGGATTTCCCGAAAATTTTACAAAAACTACCGAACATCGGATTTCCCAAAAATTTTACAAAAATTGCCGAATATCGGATTTCCCGAAAATTTTACAAAAATTGCCGAACATCGGAGTTCCCGAAAATTTTACAAAAATTACTGAACATCGGATTTACCGAAAATTCTACGAAAATTACCGAACACCGGATTTCCCGAAACTTTTACAAAAAATTTTTTAAAATCAGATTTCCCGAAAAAATGCGGAACATTTTACAAAAATTACCGTAAATCGGATTACCCGAACATTTTACCAAAATTACAGAAAATCGGATTTCACGAAAGTTTTACAAAAATAACCGAACATCTTAATTCCCGAAAATTTTACAAAAATTACCGAACATCGGATTTTACGAAAATTTAACAAAAATTACCGAACATCGGATTTCCCGAAAATCTTACAAAAATTACTTATCATGAATTAGCGAAAATTTTACAAAAATTACCGAACATCGGATTTCCCGAAAATTTTATAAAAATTACCGAACATCGAATTTCCCGAAAATTTTACAAAAATTACCGAACATCGGATCTCCCGAAAATTTTACAAAAATTACCGAACATCGGATTTCCCGAAAATTTTACAAAAATTACCGAACATCGGATTTCCCGAAAATTTTACAAAAATCACCGAACATCGTATCTCCCGAAAATTTTACAAAAATTACCGAACATCGGCTTTCCCAAAAATTTTACAAAAATTACCGAACATCGTATCTCCCGAAAATTTTACAAAAATTACCGAACATCGGATTTCTCGAAAATTTTACTAAAATTACCGAACATCGTATCTCCCGAAAATTTTACAAAAATAACCGAACACCAGATCTTCCGAAAATTTTACAAAAATTACCGAACATCGGATCTCCCGAATCCGGTCTTTACAAAAATTTTCCAAAATCGGATTTCCCGAAAAAATGCGGAACATTTTACACAAATTACCGTACATCGGATTACCCGAACATTTGACAAAAATTACCGAACATCGGATTTCACGAAAATTTTACAAAAATTACCGAACACCAGATTCCGAAAATTTTACAAAAATTACCGAGCATCCGATTTCCCGAAAATTTTACAAAAATTACCGAACATCGAATTTTCCGAAAATTTTAAAAAAATTACCGAACACCAGATCTTCCGAAAATTTTACAAAAATTTCCGAACATCGGATTTCCCGAAAATTTTACAAAAATTACCGAACATCGGATTTCCCGAAAATTTTACAAAAATTACCGAATATCGGAGTTCCCGAAAATTTTACAAAAATTACCGAACATCGGATTTCCCGAAAATTTTACAAAAATTACCGAACATCGGATTTCCCGAAAATTTTACAAAAATTACCGAACATCGGAGTTCCCGAAAATTTTACAAAAATTTTCCAAAATCGGATTTCCCGAAAAAATGAGGAACATTTTACAAAAATTACCGTAAATCGGATTTCCCGAAAATTTTACACAAATTACAGAAAATCTGGTCACCCGAAAATTTTACAAAAATTTTCTAAAATCGGATTTCCCGAAAAAAGGCGGAACATTTTACAAAAATTAATGTAAATCGGATTTCCCGAAAATTTTACAAAAATTACCGAAATTCGGATCTCCCGAAAATTTTACAAAAATTACCGAACATCGGAATTCCCGAACATTTTACAAAAATTACCGAACATCGGATTTCCCGAAAATTTTACAAAAATTACCGAGCATCGGATTTCCCGAAAATTTTACAAAAACTACCGAACATCGGATTTCCCGAAAATTTTACAAAAATTGCCGAATATCGGATTTCCCGAAAATTTTACAAAAATTGCCGAACATCGGAGTTCCCGAAAATTTTACAAAAATTACTGAACATCGGATTTACCGAAAATTCTACGAAAATTACCGAACACCGGATTTCCCGAAACTTTTACAAAAATTTTTTAAAATCGGATTTCCCGAAAAAATGCAAAACATTTTACAAAAATTACCGTAAATCGGATTACCCGAACATTTTACCAAAATTACAGAAAATCGGATTTCACGAAAGTTTTACAAAAATTACCGAACATCTTAATTCCCGAAAATTTTACAAAAATTACCGAACATCGGATTTTACGAAAATTTAACAAAAATTACCGAACATCGGATTTCCCGAAAATCTTACAAAAATTACCTATCATGAATTAGCGAAAATTTTACAAAAATTACCGAACATCGTATCTCCCGAAAATTTTACAAAAATTACCGAACATCGGATTTCCCGAAAATTTTACTAAAATTACCGAACATCGTATCTCCCAAAAATTTTACAAAAATTACCGAACACCAGATCTTCCGAAAATTTTACAAAAATTACCGAACATCGGATCTCCCGAAAATTTTACAAAAATTACCGAACATCGGATTTCCCGAAACTTTTACAAAAATTTTCCAAAATCGGATTTGCGGAAAAAATGCGGGATATTTTTCAAAAACTACCGAAAATCGGATTTCAGGAAATTCTACAAAAATTACCATAAATCGGGTCTCCCGAAAATTTTACAAAAATTACGGAATATCGGATCTTCCGAATATTTTACAAAAATTACCGTAAATCGGATTTCATGAAAATTCTACCAAAAATTACAGAAAATCGGATTTGCCAAAAATTATACAAAAATTTCCCAAAATCGGATTTCCCGAAAAAAATGCGGAATATTTTTAAAACTTGCCGAAAATCGGATTTCCCGAAAATTCTACCAAAAATTACCGAACATCGGATTTCCCGAAAATTTTACAAAAATTACCGAACATCGGATCTCCCGAAAATTTTACAAAAATTACCGAACATCGGATTTCCCAAAAATTTTACAAAAATTACCGAACATCGGATCTTCCGTATATTTTACAAAAATTACCGAACATCGGATTTCAGGAAACTTTTACAAAATTTTTCCAAAATCGGATTTGCCGAAAAAATGCGAAACATTTTACAAAAATTACCGTAAATCGGATTACCCGAAAACTTTACAAAAATTACCGAAAATCGGATTTCACGAAAATTTTACAAAAATTACCGAACATCGGAATTCGAGAAAATTTCACAAAAATTACCGAACATCGGGTTTTACGAAAATCTAACAAAAATTACCGTTAATCGGATTTCCCGAAAACTTTACAAAAATTAATGAACATCGGATTTCCCGAAAATTTAATAAAAAATTAACGAACATCGGATTTTACCAAAATTTAACAAAAATTAATGTTAATCGGATTTCCCGAAAACTTAACAAAAATTAATGAATATCCAATTTCCCGAAAATTTTACGAAAATTACCGAACATCGGATATCCCGAAAATTTTACAAAAATTACCGAACATCGGATTTCCCGAAAATTTTACAAAAATTACCGAGCATCGAATTTCCCGAACATTTTACAAAAATTTTCCAAAATCGGATTTCCCGAAAAAATGCGGAACATTTTACACAAATTACCGTAAATCGGATTACCCGAACATTTGACAAAAATTACCGAGCATCGGATTTCCCGAAAATTTTACAAAAATTACCGAATATCGGAATTCCCGAAAATTTTACAAAAATTACCGAACATCGGATTTCCCGAAAAGTTTACAAAAATTGCCGAGCATCGGATTTCCCGAAAATTTTACAAAAACTACCGAACATCGGATTTCCCGAATATTTTACAAAAATTGCCGAATATCGGATTTCCCGAAAATTTTACAAAAATTGCCGAACATCGGAGTTCCCGAAAATTTTACAAAAATTACTGAACATCGGACTTACCGAAAATTCTACGAAAATTACCGAACACCGGATTTCCCGAAACTTTTACAAAATTTTTTTAAAATCAGATTTCCCGAAAAAATGCGGAACATTTTACAAAAATTACCGTAAATCGGATTACCCGAACATTTTACCAAAATTACAGAAAATCGGATTTCACGAAAGTTTTACAAAAATAACCGAACATCTTAATTCCCGAAAATTTTACAAAAATTACCGAACATCGAATTTCCCGAAAATTTTACAAAAATTACCGAACATCGGATCTCCCGAAAATTTTACAAAAATTACCGAACATCGGATTTCCCGAAAATTTTACAAAAATTACCGAGCATCGGCTTTCCCGAAAATTTTACAAAAATTACCGAACACAGGATCTTCCGAAAATTTTACAAAAATTACAGAACATCGGATTTCCCGAAACTTTAACAAAAATTTTCCAAAATCGGATTTCTCAAAAAAATTCGGAACATTTTACAAAAATTACCGTAAATCGGATTTCCCGAAAATTTTACAAAAATTACCAAACATCGGATTTCCCGAAAATTTTACAAAAACTACCGAATATCGGATTTCCCGAAAATTTTACAAAAATTGCCGAACATCGGAGTTCCCGAAAATTTTACAAAAATTGCCGAGCATCGGATTTCCCGAAAATTTTACAAAAACTACCGAACATCGGATTTCCCGAATATTTTACAAAAATTGCCGAATATCGGATTTCCCGAAAATTTTACAAAAATTACCGAACATCGGATTTCCCGAAAATTTTACAAAAATTGCCGAGCATCGGATTTCCCGAAAATTTTACAAAAACTACCGAATATCGGATTTCCCGAAAACTTTACAAAAATTAATGAATATCCAATTTCCCGAAAATTTTACGAAAATTACCGAACATCGGATATCCCGAAAATTTTACAAAAATTACCGAACATCGGATTTACCGAAAATTTTACAAAAATTACCGAGCATCGAATTTCCCGAACATTTTACAAAAATTACCGAGCATCGAATTTCCCGAACATTTTACAAAAATTTTCCAAAATCGGATTTCCCGAAAAAATGCGGAACATTTTACACAAATTACCGTAAATCGGATTACCCGAACATTTGACAAAAATTACCGAGCATCGGATTTCCCGAAAATTTTACAAAAATTACCGAATATCGGAATTCCCGAAAATTTTACAAAAATTACCGAACATCGGATTTCCCGAAACTTTTACAAAAATTTTCCAAAATCGGATTTGCGGAAAAAATGCGGGATATTTTTCAAAAACTACCGAAAATCGGATTTCAGGAAATTCTACAAAAATTACCATAAATCGGGTCTCCCGAAAATTTTACAAAAATTACGGAATATCGGATCTTCCGAATATTTTACAAAAATTACCGTAAATCGGATTTCATGAAAATTCTACCAAAAATTACAGAAAATCGGATTTGCCAAAAATTATACAAAAATTTCCCAAAATCGGATTTCCCGAAAAAAATGCGGAATATTTTTAAAACTTGCCGAAAATCGGATTTCCCGAAAATTCTACCAAAAATTACCGAACATCGGATTTCCCGAAAATTTTACAAAAATTACCGAACATCGGATCTCCCGAAAATTTTACAAAAATTACCGAACATCGGATTTCCCAAAAATTTTACAAAAATTACCGAACATCGGATCTTCCGTATATTTTACAAAAATTACCGAACATCGGATTTCAGGAAACTTTTACAAAATTTTTCCAAAATCGGATTTGCCGAAAAAATGCGAAACATTTTACAAAAATTACCGTAAATCGGATTACCCGAAAACTTTACAAAAATTACCGAAAATCGGATTTCACGAAAATTTTACAAAAATTACCGAACATCGGAATTCGAGAAAATTTCACAAAAATTACCGAACATCGGGTTTTACGAAAATCTAACAAAAATTACCGTTAATCGGATTTCCCGAAAACTTTACAAAAATTAATGAACATCGGATTTCCCGAAAATTTAATAAAAAATTAACGAACATCGGATTTTACCAAAATTTAACAAAAATTAATGTTAATCGGATTTCCCGAAAACTTAACAAAAATTAATGAATATCCAATTTCCCGAAAATTTTACGAAAATTACCGAACATCGGATATCCCGAAAATTTTACAAAAATTACCGAACATCGGATTTCCCGAAAATTTTACAAAAATTACCGAGCATCGAATTTCCCGAACATTTTACAAAAATTTTCCAAAATCGGATTTCCCGAAAAAATGCGGAACATTTTACACAAATTACCGTAAATCGGATTACCCGAACATTTGACAAAAATTACCGAGCATCGGATTTCCCGAAAATTTTACAAAAATTACCGAATATCGGAATTCCCGAAAATTTTACAAAAATTACCGAACATCGGATTTCCCGAAAAGTTTACAAAAATTGCCGAGCATCGGATTTCCCGAAAATTTTACAAAAACTACCGAACATCGGATTTCCCGAATATTTTACAAAAATTGCCGAATATCGGATTTCCCGAAAATTTTACAAAAATTGCCGAACATCGGAGTTCCCGAAAATTTTACAAAAATTACTGAACATCGGACTTACCGAAAATTCTACGAAAATTACCGAACACCGGATTTCCCGAAACTTTTACAAAATTTTTTTAAAATCAGATTTCCCGAAAAAATGCGGAACATTTTACAAAAATTACCGTAAATCGGATTACCCGAACATTTTACCAAAATTACAGAAAATCGGATTTCACGAAAGTTTTACAAAAATAACCGAACATCTTAATTCCCGAAAATTTTACAAAAATTACCGAACATCGAATTTCCCGAAAATTTTACAAAAATTACCGAACATCGGATCTCCCGAAAATTTTACAAAAATTACCGAACATCGGATTTCCCGAAAATTTTACAAAAATTACCGAGCATCGGCTTTCCCGAAAATTTTACAAAAATTACCGAACACAGGATCTTCCGAAAATTTTACAAAAATTACAGAACATCGGATTTCCCGAAACTTTAACAAAAATTTTCCAAAATCGGATTTCTCAAAAAAATTCGGAACATTTTACAAAAATTACCGTAAATCGGATTTCCCGAAAATTTTACAAAAATTACCAAACATCGGATTTCCCGAAAATTTTACAAAAACTACCGAATATCGGATTTCCCGAAAATTTTACAAAAATTGCCGAACATCGGAGTTCCCGAAAATTTTACAAAAATTGCCGAGCATCGGATTTCCCGAAAATTTTACAAAAACTACCGAACATCGGATTTCCCGAATATTTTACAAAAATTGCCGAATATCGGATTTCCCGAAAATTTTACAAAAATTACCGAACATCGGATTTCCCGAAAATTTTACAAAAATTGCCGAGCATCGGATTTCCCGAAAATTTTACAAAAACTACCGAATATCGGATTTCCCGAAAACTTTACAAAAATTAATGAATATCCAATTTCCCGAAAATTTTACGAAAATTACCGAACATCGGATATCCCGAAAATTTTACAAAAATTACCGAACATCGGATTTACCGAAAATTTTACAAAAATTACCGAGCATCGAATTTCCCGAACATTTTACAAAAATTACCGAGCATCGAATTTCCCGAACATTTTACAAAAATTTTCCAAAATCGGATTTCCCGAAAAAATGCGGAACATTTTACACAAATTACCGTAAATCGGATTACCCGAACATTTGACAAAAATTACCGAGCATCGGATTTCCCGAAAATTTTACAAAAATTACCGAATATCGGAATTCCCGAAAATTTTACAAAAATTACCGAACATCGGATTTCCCGAAAATTTTACAAAAATTGCCGAGCATCGGATTTCCCGAAAATTTTACAAAAACTACCGAAAATCGGATTTCCCGAATATTTTACAAAAATTGCCGAACATCGGATTTCCCGAAAATTTTACAAAAATTGCCGAACATCGGAGTTCCCGAAAATTTTACAAAAATTACCGAACATCGGACTTCCCGAAAACTTTACAAAAATTACCGAACATCGTATTTCCCGAAACTTTTACAAAAATTTTCCAAAATCGGATTTCTCGAAAAAATGAGGAACATTTTACAAAAATTACCGTAAACCGGATTTCCCGAAAATTTTACACAAATTACAGAAAATCGGGTCTCCCGAAAATTTTACAAAAATTTTCTAAAATCGGATTTCCCGAAAAAAGGCGGAACATTTTACAAAAATTAATGTAAATCGGATTTCCCGAAAATTTTACAAAAATTACCGAAATTCGGATCTCCCGAAAATTTTACAAAAATTACCGAACATCGGAATCCCCGAACATTTTACAAAAATTACCGAACATCGGATTTCCCGAAAATTTTACAAAAATTGCCGAGCATCGGATTTCCCGAAAATTTTACAAAAACTACCGAACATCGGATTTCCCGAATATTTTACAAAAATTGCCGAATATCGGATTTCCCGAAAATTTTACAAAAATTGCCGAACATCGGAGTTCCCGAAAATTTTACAAAAATTACTGAACATCGGACTTACCGAAAATTCTACGAAAATTACCGAACACCGGATTTCCCGAAACTTTTACAAAAATTTTTTAAAATCGGATTTCCCGAAAAAATGCGGAACATTTTACAAAAATTACCGTAAATCGGATTACCCGAACATTTTACCAAAATTACAGAAAATCGGATTTCACGAAAGTTTTACAAAAATTACCGAACATCTTAATTCCCGAAAATTTTACAAAAATTACCGTAAATCGGATTTCCCGAAAATTTTACACAAATTACAGAAAATCGGGTCTCCCGAAAATTTTACAAAAATTTTCTAAAATCGGATTTCCCGAAAAAAGGCGGAACATTTTACAAAAATTAATGTAAATCGGATTTCCCGAAAATTTTACAAAAATTACCGAAATTCGGATCTCCCGAAAATTTTACAAAAATTACCGAACATCGGAATTCCCGAACATTTTACAAAAATTACCGAACATCGGATTTCCCGAAAATTTTACAAAAATTACCGAGCATCGGATTTCCCGAAAATTTTACAAAAATTACCGAACATCGGATTTCCCGAAAATTTTACAAAAATTGCCGAATATCGGATTTCCCGAAAATTTTACAAAAATTACCGAACATCGGAGTTCCCGAAAATTTTACAAAAATTACTGAACATCGGATTTACCGAAAATTCTACGAAAATTACCGAACATCGGATTTCCCGAAACTTTTACAAACATTTTTTAAAATTGGATTTCCCGAAAAAATGCGGAACATTTTACAAAAATTACCGTAAATCGGATTACCCGAACATTTTACCAAAATTACAGAAAATCGGATTTCACGAAAGTTTTACAAAAATTACCGAACATCTTAATTCCCGAAAATTTTACAAAAATTACCGAACATCGGATTTTACGAAAATTTAACAAAAATTACCGAACATCGGATTTCCCGAAAATCTTACAAAAATTACCTATCATGAATTAGCGAAAATTTTACAAAAATTACCGAACATCGGATTTCCCGAAAATTTTACAAAAATTACCGAACATCGAATTTCCCGAAAATTTTACAAAAATGACCGAACATCGGATCTCCCGAAAATTTTACAAAAATTACCGAACATCGGATTTCCCGAAAATTTTACAAAAATTACCGAACATCGGATTTGCCGAAAATTTTACAAAAAAAACCGAACATCGGATCTCCCGAAAATTTTACAAAAATTACCGAACATCGGATTTCCCGAAAATTTTACAAAAATTACCGAACATCGTATCTCCCAAAAATTTTACAAAAATTACCGAACACCAGATCTTCCGAAAATTTTACAAAAATTACCGAACATCGGATCTCCCGAAAATTTTACAAAAATTACCGAACATCGGATTTCCCGAAACTTTTACAAAAATTTTCCAAAATCGGATTTGCGGAAAAAATGCGGAACATTTTCCAAAAATTACCGTAAATCGGATTACCCGAACACTTTACAAAAACTACCGAACATCGGATTTCCCGAAAATTTTACAAAAATTACCGAACATCGGTCTCCCGAAAATTTTACAAAAATTACCGAACATCGGATTTCCCGAAAATTTTACAAAAATTACCGGACATCGGATTTCCCGAAAATTTTACAAAAATTACCGAACATCGGATCTTCCGTATATTTTACAAAAATTACCGAACATCGGATTTCCCGAAACTTTTACAAAATTTTTCCAAAATCGGATTTGCCGAAAAAATGCGGAACATTTAACAAAAATTACCGTAAATCGGATTACCCGAAAACTTTACAAAAATTACCGAAAATCGGATTTCACGAAAATTTTACAAAAATTACCGAACATCGGAATTCGAGAAAATTTTACAAAAATTACCGAACATCGGGTTTTACGAAAATCTAACAAAAATTACTGTTAATCGGATTTCCCGAAAACTTTACAAAAATTAATGAACATCGGATTTCCCGAAAATTTAATAAAAAATTACCGAGCATCGGATTTCACGAAAATTTTACAAAAATTACCGAACACCAGATCTTCCGAAAATTTTACAAAAATTACCGAGCATCCGATTTCCCGAAAATTTTACAAAAATTACCGAACATCGGATTTTCCGAAAATTTTAAAAAAATTACCGAACACCAGATCTTCCGCAAATTTTACAAAAATTTCCGAACATCGGATTTCCCGAAAATTTTACAAAAATTACCGAATATCGAAATTCCCGAAAATTTTACAAAAATTACCGAACATCGGACTTCCCGAAAATTTTACAGAAATTACCGAACATCGTATTTCCCGAAACTCTTACAAAAATTTTCCAAAATCGGATTTCCCGAAAAAATGAGGAACATTTTACAAAAATTACCGTAAATCGGATTTCCCGAAAATTTTACACAAATTACAGAAAATCGGGTCTCCCGAAAATTTTACAAAAATTTTCTAAAATCGGATTTCCCGAAAAAAGGCGGAACATTTTACAAAAATTAATGTAAATCGGATTTCCCGAAAATTTTACAAAAATTACCGAAATTCGGATCTCCCGAAAATTTTACAAAAATTACCGAACATCGGAAACCCCGAACATTTTACAAAAACTACCGAACATCGGATTTCCCGAAAATTTTACAAAAATTGCCGAGCATCGGATTTCCCGAAAATTTTACAAAAACTACCGAACATCGGATTTCCCGAATATTTTACAAAAATTGCCGAATATCGGATTTCCCGAAAATTTTACAAAAATTGCCGAACATCGGAGTTCCCGAAAATTTTACAAAAATTTTCCAAAATCGGATTTCCCGAAAAAATGAGGAACATTTTACAAAAATTACCGTAAATCGGATTTCCCGAAAATTTTACACAAATTACAGAAAATCGGGTCTCCCGAAAATTTTACAAAAATTTTTTAAAATCGGATTTCCCGAAAAAATGCGGAACATTTTACAAAAATTACCGTAAATCGGATTACCCGAACATTTTACCAAAATTACAGAAAATCGGATTTCACGAAAGTTTTACAAAAATTACCGAACATCTTAGTTCCCGAAAATTTTGCAAAAATTACCGAACATCGGATTTTACGAAAATTTAACAAAAATTACCGAACATCGGATTTCCCGAAAATCTTACAAAAATTACCTATCATGAATTAGCGAAAATTTTACAAAAATTACCGAACATCGGATTTCCTGAAAATTTTCCAAAAATTACCGAACATCGAATTTCCCGAAAATTTTACAAAAATTACCGAACATCGGATCTCCCGAAAATTTTACAAAAATTACCGAACATCGGAAACCCCGAATATTTTACAAAAACTACCGAACATCGGATTTCCCGAAAATTTTACAAAAATTGCCGAGCATCGGATTTCCCGAAAATTTTACAAAAATTGCCGAGCATCGGATTTCCCGAAAATTTTACAAAAACTACCGAACATCGGAAACCCCGAACATTTTACAAAAACTACCGAACATCGTATTTCCCGAAACTCTTACAAAAATTTTCCAAAATCGGATTTCCCGAAAAAATGAGGAACATTTTACAAAAATTACCGTAAATCGGATTTCCCGAAAATTTTACACAAATTACAGAAAATCGGGTGTCCCGAAAATTTTACAAAAATTTTTTAAAATCGGATTTCCCGAAAAAATGCGGAACATTTTACAAAAATTACCGTAAATCGGATTACCCGAACATTTTACCAAAATTACAGAAAATCGGATTTCACGAAAGTTTTACAAAAATTACCGAACATCTTAATTCCCGAAAATTTTGCAAAAATTACCGAACATCGGATTTTACGAAAATTTAACAAAAATTACCGAACATCGGATTTCCCGAAAATCTTACAAAAATTACCTATCATGAATTAGCGAAAATTTTACAAAAATTACCGAACATCGGATTTCCTGAAAATTTTACAAAAATTACCGAACATCGAATTTCCCGAAAATTTTACAAAAATTACCGAACATCGGATCTCCCGAAAATTTTACAAAAATTACCGAACATCGGATTTGCCGAAAATTTTACAAAAAAAACCGAACATCGGATCTCCCGAAAATTTTACAAAAATTACCGAACATCGGATTTCCCGAAAATTTTACAAAAATTACCGAACATCGTATCTCCCAAAAATTTTACAAAAATTACCGAACACCAGATCTTCCGAAAATTTTACAAAAATTACCGAACATCGGATCTCCCGAAAATTTTACAAAAATTACCGAACATCGGATTTCCCGAAAATTTTACAAAAATTACCGAACATCGAATTTCCCGAAAATTTTACAAGAATTACCGAACATCGGATCTCCCGAAAATTTTACAAAAATTACCGAACATCGGATTTCCCGAAAATTTTACAAAAATTACCGAACATCGGATTTGCCGAAAATTTTACAAAAAAAACCGAACATCGGATCTCCCGAAAATTTTACAAAAATTACCGAACATCGGATTTCCCGAAAATTTTACAAAAATTACCGAACATCGTATCTCCCAAAAATTTTACAAAAATTACCGAACACCAGATCTTCCGAAAATTTTACAAAAACTACCGAACATCGGATCTCCCGAAAATTTTACAAAAATTACCGAACATCGGATTTCCCGAAACTTTTACAAAAATTTTCCAAAATCGGATTTGCGGAAAAAATGCGGAACATTTTCCAAAAATTACCGTAAATCGGATTACCCGAACACTTTACAAAAACTACCGAACATCGGATTTCCCGAAAATTTTACAAAAATTACCGAACATCGGATCTCCCGAAAATTTTACAAAAATTACCGAACATCGGATTTCCCGAAAATTTTACAAAAATTACCGAAATTCGGATTTCCCGAAAATTTTACAAAAATTACCGAACATCGGATCTTCCGTATATTTTACAAAAATTACCGAACATCGGATTTCCCGAAACTTTTACAAAAATTTTCCAAAATCGGATTTGCGGAAAAAATGCGGAACATTTTACAAAAATTACCGTAAATCGGATTGCCCGAAAACTTTACAAAAATTACCGAAAATCGGATTTCACGAGAATTTTACAAAAATTACCGAACATCGGAATTCGAGAAAATTTTACAAAAATTACCGAACATCGGGTTTTACGAAAATCTAACAAAAATTACTGTTAATCGGATTTCCCGAAAACTTTACAAAAATTAATGAACATCGGATTTCCCGAAAATTTAATAAAAAATTACCGAGCATCGGATTTCACGAAAATTTTACAAAAATTACCGAACACCAGATCTTCCGAAAATTTTACAAAAATTACCGAGCATCCGATTTCCCGAAAATTTTACAAAAATTACCGAACATCGGATTTTCCGAAAATTTTAAAAAAATTACCGAACACCAGATCTTCCGAAAATTTTACAAAAATTTCCGAACATCGGATTTCCCGAAAATTTTACAAAAATTACCGAATATCGAAATTCCCGAAAATTTTACAAAAATTACCGAACATCGGATTTCCCGAAAATTTTACAAAAATTACCGAACATCGGACTTCCCGAAAATTTTACAGAAATTACCGAACATCGTATTTCCCGAAACTCTTACAAAAATTTTCCAAAATCGGATTTCCCGAAAAAATGAGGAACATTTTACAAAAATTACCGTAAATCGGATTTCCCGAAAATTTTACACAAATTACAGAAAATCGGGTCTCCCGAAAATTTTACAAAAATTTTCTAAAATCGGATTTCCCGAAAAAAGGCGGAACATTTTACAAAAATTAATGTAAATCGGATTTCCCGAAAATTTTACAAAAATTACCGAAACTCGGATCTCCTGAAAATTTTACAAAAATTACCGAACATCGGAAACCCCGAACATTTTACAAAAACTACCGAACATCGGATTTCCCGAAAATTTTACAAAAATTGCCGAGCATCGGATTTCCCGAAAATTTTGCAAAAACTACCGAACATCGGATTTCCCGAATATTTTACAAAAATTGCCGAATATCGGATTTCCCGAAAATTTTACAAAAATTGCCGAACATCGGAGTTCCCGAAAATTTTACAAAAATTACTGAACATCGGATTTCCCGAAACTTTTACAAAAATTTTCCAAAATCGGATTTCCCGAAAAACTGCGGAACAGTTTTCAAAAATTACCGAAAATCGGATTTCCAGAAAATTTTACAAAAATTAGAGTAAAGCGGATTTCCCGAAAAAATGCGGAACATTTTACAAAAATTACCGTAAATCGGATTTCCCGAAAATTTTCCAAAAATTTTCCAAAATCGGATATCCCGAAAAAATGCGGAACATTTTTCAAAAATTACTGAAGATCAGATTTCCCAAAACTTTTCCAAAAATTACCGAAAATCGGATTTCCCGAAAATTTTACAAAAATTACCGAACATCGAAATTCCCGAAAATTTTATAAAGATTACCGAACATCGGATCTCCCGAAAATTTTACAAAAATTGCCGAACATCGGATTTCCCGAAAATTCTACAAAAATTACGGAAAATCGGATCTCCCGAAAAAATGCGGAACATTTTTCAAAAGTTACCGAAAATCGGATTCCCCAAAACTTTTTCAAGAATTACTGAGCATATTACTTAAGCTATGTTCAGACGATTGCCAGATCTGACAATACTGTCAGGTCTACAAATGGTCTGATAAAGAGCTGCAAATGAGCTGACAATAGCGAACTACCTTACAATGCAAAATTGTCAGTTCACACGGTTGCCAGATTTTTTCCCAAATAGTTGGCCTGGCAATATTTTGTCAGGTTGAAAATTACCAGTTCACACGGTTGGCAGATGTCTGTTTACAAAAAAATTGCGGATCCGTTGACAGACATTGTCAGACAAATTAAAAATTGTTTTTTCATTCTGCACTCAGTGGAGTGAAGTGTTTGAGAAACGTGAAATAATATCGAGATGGAACATTGGCGTTCTCCAATGAAGCCAAATTTCTTGGAGTAATTTTCGAAAGGAAGCTGTGCTGGAAACCCACTATCACTGACCGACTCAAAAAATCTTTGGTTGCCCTTTACATTTGCAAGAGAACTGTTGCCGCCAACTCAATCATTTCAGCGGCTCCAGTAAAGTCGCAACATAATTCGAAAGACATCACCCCATGTGGTATATACTCGTACATATGTAAATTCATCAATCGCACCACATTGCTCATCGTTCGATACCTCAGCGGTACTCATCAAGTCAATACATAACTTCGTCGTCCGATATCCCAACGGAATTCTTCACGGTTTTTTGCGTATGCACGCGCCCAACTCCCGGGTACTTTGTCTTTTTAGAAAAGTGGAACGAGTCGGTTTGTAGCACGAAGAATGACTTCCCTTTTTGTTGTCTTTACATCTACTCTCCTGACATTTCCTCTCGGTGGAAACGCTCCCAGAATTGCTGCTGAATTTGTTGAATTTGCAACCAGCGTTTTGTGATTGGACTGCTTGTTGGAAGATCTGCATCAATTACAGAGTTTTTAAAACAGCGTTGGGAAATGAAATGAATGGTGTAAGAGCGGGAGCATCCTCTGCTTTTGACGAATTTGGATATAAGGGTCTGCTGTTCAGAAGACCTTCGATGCGGCACAAGAGGGTGTTGAACTCTTCATATGTTAGATTTGTGGTATTTGTGGTTGGACATCTTTGTCATAAATTGTTTCATGGATTTTACGGCAGCTTCCCACAGCCCACCAAAGTTGGGGTGGGTTGAATTTCCAGATGATTTCTTGAATGGCCAGCTGATCCTTCCTGTTCTGGGAAATCTTGCTCCATTCTTCGCTTATCTTCCTGTTTGCTCCAATAAAATTCGTGCCGTTATCGGAGAGGACAAGGGAAGGCCAGCCTCGTCTGTTCGCAAAGCGCCTGAGGGCGGAGAGGAACATATCTGTGCTCAGATCCGAGCAAATTTCCAAATGAATAGCTTTTGTCACTAGACATATAAAAACTGCGACCCAAACCTTAATAATTCTCTCAAACCTGATAGCACTAGCTTTGATGTGAAACGGACCACATAGATCGACTCCGATCTTACTAAATGACGGTGCGGGAGTGATTCGCTCCAGAGGTAGATCACCCATGATTGGTTGAACGGTCTGGGTCTTCCAACGGATGCAGGTTGGACAACTTCGAACACATTTCTTAACTCGTGACTTCAAGGCCGGGATCCAGAATTCTCCTTTTATTAGGTGTTCCGTTAGAGAGTTACCGGAATGATGATGATCCAGCTGTGTTTGGCGAACGATTAGATCAGTCAAATGGCATTTTGCCAACAAAATTGGATGTTTTTGGCACTCCAGGAGGTTGGCATGAGATATCCTCCCCCCTACACGAAGAATGTCGTCATCAAATATTGGGCTCAAGGAGGTTAACCAGCTTTTCTTCGGGAAGGATTTGTATTTAATGAAGTGTAGTATTTCTTGGCCAAACAACTGGTGTTGCTGAGACTTTATAGTTCTGGCCTTGGCATTCGATATTTCTTCAGCCGAGGGGGGGCCAATTGGGCGGTCTGATTTTGTCCTGGCCCAACGAAGGCAGTAAGCAGTTACTCGCAATAGGCGGTTTAAGCAAGAGAACCTTTCAATAAAGTTGTCTTCTTCCGCCATAGATCGGGTTGTGTGTGTAGTGGTTATTTCGATATAAATGGTGTGATTGGTAGTGGCTCCTCACGCAACCAGGTTGGTTCTGCAAACCAGAGCTGACAGTTAACCAGCTGTTCCGGACTGAGGCCACGCGATGCTGGATCTGCTGGATTTTCTGTTGACGTAGTGAATGTCCGATGGATTAAGTACTCGTCTGATTCTGTTCACTTTTCTTGTCACAAATGTATTATCTATTCCAGTTTTGTTCCGAACCCAGGCAAGGATAATCTCAGTGTCCATATAAGCTATAACTGAGATGTTTGTATAGTTGAGCTTGCTCTTGACTTGGTGGTATAGGTCGGCTAGAAGGACAACTCCTTCCAGTTCCATTTTCGGGATCGTGCACAACTTGCTGTCTTGGTTAGTCCTAGTTTTTAGTGGTGTAACGCGACCTCGCGCTGCGAGTAAGCGAGTAGTATAGGAGGGTCCAATTTTTACTCTGCTGTAGATAACTGCTGCGTAACCATCTCCTGAGGCATCACAAAATCCAATGAGTTGAATAGGTGTATTCTTGTCTCCACCGATCCAGCGTGGGATTTTAACGTCGTTGAGTCGAGATACAGTAGCCAATATCTTGCTAAATTTCTGTTGTATTTTTTCATCTACCTGGTCGTCCCAGGCGTACTTTTGAGTCCACAATTCTTGGAGTTTTATTCGGAGAAGCATGATTGTCGGAAGAATCCAACCCATAAGATCTTAAAGCGATGCGGCTGCGGAAAGTAGACCGCGTTTGGTGAACTTAACTTGGTTAGGATTTGATAGTTGGAAGAAGAATGTATTTTCTACTGGGTTGTAATTGATTCCTAATATCTTCATAGTGGTGTCGTCGGCATCTTTGTAGGCGCTTAGTTTTTTGCTATCTTTTACATATTCAAGAACTTGCGTGATATTGGATGACCATTTGGTTAGAGATAACTTCCCAGCCTCCAGGGTGGTGGTTATCCTGGTGATTTGTTCCTGACACTCTTTAATACTATCAGCTCCATGAAGTAAATCGTCCATGTAAATGGAGTTCTTGATGATATCCTTTGTGTCCTCATCTGGGGCGTTGTCATCAGCAATCTGATGCAGTCCCCGAATGGCCTGCCAAGGTGCGCAGTCCACACCATAAGTCACAGTGTTGAGCCAGAATTCTCCCAATGGTTGCGTTTTGGATGGTCGCCAGATAATTCGAAAATTATCACGGTCTATCTCAGGAATCAGAAACTGCCGAAACATCTGCTTCATATCGCTGGCGTAGTTGAATTCGTACTGTCGATTTTGGTGGATATGATATGAGACTGTAATTTCGGGCCTGGGTGAATCAGTTGATTTAAAGACACCCCGTTGCTTGAAGGTGCACTGGCGTTAAAAACATTCCTCAGCTTGGTAGTTATAGCATTTTTGCGAATAACACTGAAGTAGGGAATGTAATAGGCGTCATTTCGGTTTCATTTCGTTGCTTCTCAAGTGGAATTGGGGACATATGATTCAATGCGATATATTCTTCCATGACCTCTTTAGACATTTTCTTGTGGGTCTCGTCTTGTTCCCACCGTTTTTCTTGTCCAATGTAGAATTTCACTGCAGTCCGGTAAGAGTTTCCTAAAGCAGGAGCGTCGACTTTCCAAGGGATGGGAATGATATAGCGCCCGTCTTTGGTTCGAGAGTAGTTTTCGATAAATTGTTTTTCACAGCACGTGCCGCTCTCATCGATGTCTTCATTTTTGACTGGTAAGTCCCAGAATTCGATTAAATTTGATTCGAACTCTGAAAGCGTGGTGTAGGCTGAAATTCGTCTTCCTATACCGCTGGGGCTTCCTGGGTCTTCATATACGATCCATCCGCCCAGGTGAGTATTTTGAAGCAATAATCCGTCCTTCTTTTCCATACCTGGCCGTAACACTGCAGTGTATACCGATCCCCCTAGCAAGAGGGGGATATGCGCAGGTTTGTTGAAATGTGGATCTGCCAGTGGTTTGTCATATGAGGCTTTCCATGGGATAGGGCTGGGTATGCTGGGTAGCGAGCTAGTCACTCTTTTCACTACGAGTGCCTTGATATTTATTGATGGGACTTCTGGATTATTTAGCTGTATTTTAAGATTGACAATAGAACGAGCTGTCCCAATCTCCCCTCCTACTCCCATGACTTTGACAAGGGTTCGTTTTTTGGGCAGGCGCAGCTTCTGTACCAAGTCTTCGGATATGAAGCTGGCTTGGCTGCTCTGTGTTCAAGACGAGAGTAAAAGAGACAAAGTAAAACACGACTAATTTCTCGCTCACTGAAAAACCCAACCGTTTATTTCGCTATCCAATTTTACACTGAATACTCGAGTCACTTCTGTGCGCGCAGTAGCACAAGGGTGACAAGAACAAACTTGATTACTAATACATAAACTCGTGTGCGTCGCATACGATATAAATACTAATACATAAACTCGTGTGCGTCGCATACGATACAGTGCCGACGAAAACACACGTTTTCCACTCATCCTCTTGCTGTAGGCTCTTGACTGCTGGGCTGACTGCTGTTGACTCTCGGGATCAGCTGAATCTACTGGCAGAATACAAATCTTCCGTACTGGTCTGGCTAGCTGTCCGGTTTCTGTTCGAACTATCACTGATCTAACTATCCCATTCTTGCTCTTAACCAACTGGCACACTCTCCCCCTAGACCACTGTGCTGGCGGAAAATTCTCACACTTTATCAATACTAACTGTCCTATTTTCAAGCTATTCACTAGCTGTCACAAGCTATTCTTCTGGCCATCTTTCCAAAAATGATTTAACCTAAGCTGTTTCTGTTTCCATAACTTTACCCCTTTCGTTGCTGGCTGTTCCACTTTCGCAAATGGTGGTGGCAATACTATCGGCTCACCAACCAAGAAATGTGCTGGCTTCAAGTCTCCAACTACGTCAATATGAACTGCTCTAGTCTTCAGGCATACAAAGATAGCGACCCAGGATTTCCTCCTCGCTACTTGTCTGCCTTCTCTATCCACAACTTTCAGCATAAATGGTCCTGCATAATCGACACCTGTATGCAGGAATGGCTTTCCAACTCGCGCTCTGTCGGCTGGCAGATCTGAGATTGATTGCTGTTCAAATTGATAATAATTGTATCGTGAGCAGATCACGCACTTATGTAGGAAATTCTGGAGCCTACTACGTGGCCTCGAAATCCAGGATCGCTGGCGGATGAATTGCATCATTATCTGTACTGCACCATGCTTTGTCATTTCGTGCGCATTATCGATCACTAACCATGCTAATCTGGAACCATCGGGTATAATTGCTGGATGTCGCGTTTCATACTCTCCGCTTGCTCTGTGAAGGCGCTCACCGACACGTAAAACACCCTCCCTATCGAAGATCGGTCTCAGCGACTCGATTCTGCTATGCTCAGGTAGCTGTCCATTACTGCGAAGTGCAGCAATATCCTTTCCTTAACTTTCCTCCTGCGCTTTTCGTAGCAAATATTGCATCGCAGGTATTCTTTCGTTCGCTGTCAGTGCAACGGACGTAAACTCGCCACGTCGCCGCCTCTTGTTCCGTAATTTCACTCGCAAAACGAAACACATATCCAAGTATGCTTAATGCTTTCTCCAAACTGCTGGCATACTCAACTATCTGTTCTATCGCTTGCTCCTTCGGCATCCATATGCCAAGACTTTCCTCTGCTCTCGTCACTATACATACACGAATCTCGTTCAATGCAGCATCTGTTATTGCCCTTGCTATTGGATTTGCTGGCCACTCACTTTCCGCTGAACGTAGCCATGCTGGCCCGTGCAACCAAACTCTTATCAAATTAATTGAATGCTATTCCCTCAACCCTTTTCAAGCTTTAGCACTTTCCTCTATCCAATACACCTAATCGCCTATCTACTAACGTCGCTTGTCTATCCAGGCTGGGAGAGTTCCCATCGCTGGCTAGCTTCATTCGCTTGCTTGCTTTTCCCTCCAGTCATACTGGATGATACCTACGCTTGCCCCTTTCGCTTGCATACTGGATTGGCATGACAGCCGCTGGGTTGCTTGATTCCCAGGACGGGCATAAAACGCTGTTGTGCATCTTCCTGCCTGGGCCGCGTGGACCCGGTTGTTGATAGCAGCTATCCGCTCTGGTCCTTACGAAGTCTGTCCGTGCTCGTAAATTCGATTCTTTGAACTGCTCACAATTATACAGCTGGTGCTCCTCGTTATAGATTTCGCACCTATGGCGACGTGTTACCGAGCTACTGCTTGCTCTGATGTTTGTGCTTACGGATGGTCCTGGCAGGCTGGCTGACACTTTCGTTCGCTGGCTCACTTTGCTGGCTGGCAGGCTGGCTCGCTCACTTTCGAAGCGGTCGAATCTGGTCTTCTCGGGACGATTCGATCGTGCGCTGTTGACGGACTCGGTTTAGCGAAACGGACGACTATCCATTAAGTTCCTGGTTGTCGCTACTGGCTTATCCAAAAACTCTAGCATCTGCTTTGCTGTCGGAGTCTCAGACTGACGCTGCAACTCCCACTGCTTCGCTGTCCAAACGCTCGTGCAACATGTGCACTACGAACAAGTCCCACCGTTCCACTGGCAGCCCTTGCGCTTTAAGCTGGGGCATCGTCTCGTGAGCCACGTTGGACATGAGCTGGAGATCATCCGATCGCGCCTTGCCCCGCAACGCTGGCTACTTAGTAACCTGGCGCAGAAGCTCTCGGCAGGTTAGATACTTTCTGTTGTATAACTGGTTGAGGCGTTCCCACCCTCGTTGTAGTTGTCATCGGTAAGCTGCCACGAACCTATCATGAAACACTTGCCACTTGGTGAGGGACCCATCAAACTCGCCCCACGTGTTCCGGATGTCGTGCTGTTGCATCGGCATCTACACTTGCACCCCTATCGCTTGCTGCTGCTGGCTGGCTGGCGTCACTTTCGCTGCTGTCTCCGCTCTCGCTCGGCATCTGCACTTGCACCGCTATCGCTTGCTGCTGCTGGCTGGCTGGCGTCACTTGCGCTGCTGTCTCCGCTGTCTATCGGCATCTGCACTTGCACCGCTATCGCTTGCTGCTGCTGGCTGGCTGGCATCATTTGCGCTGCTGTCTCCGCTGTCTCTTGGCATTAAGGAACTCTTCCTTCTCAACGTACGCAGCTAGGCGACGGATTGCTCCCATCACCGCCTCGTGAACGTTCATATTTGCCATGACTGGAAATAAAAAGAAATAATTAGCAGTCGCACTAGCGTTGCTGTTGGCTTTCGTCACTATCAGACACACTATCACATTCATGCTGGCTCTTGTCATTCCCATCGAAGGGCATCAATCGACGCAACTCTTCGATGAAAAATAAAATAATGATTTCTATCTCTGTGTACATATGCATGCTTGTACATTAGCTGTGGCTGTCCGGCAAACAGACATTAATACTTTCGAGAATTCTCTTTCGACAAATTCCCTTGAAAGCCCGAAATTCTTCTCTCGGCGCCCTCGACTAGCACGCTGTCCACTAATTTGAAAGCTCGAATTCCTTTCTTCGCAACTCTCGACTGGCACGCTGTTCACTTGCAAGTATGCTTTCCATTCTTTCCGGTACCAAGAATAATAATCATCGAATTTCATCTCTTATGAATATTCGGCCTTTCCGCTGTAATCCTTTATATTCCTTTGTATTCCTTTGTTACATGCGCATGTTAAAACTGTACCAGAAAAAGTCAGTTCTGTTTATGTGCGCCGCTGTTCGTAACTGGCCAACTGCACATTCATAAAAAGGCAAAACAACGGCGACACTACGTCGCTCTATTGAGTGTCGTGTTCGCACATGCTCATACCGTTTAGGTTTTCTTGTGAAATCCACCCCTTTTTTTGTTGACGAAAATCAACGAACCCAAATAATGAGAGCATGCTTGAAACGACACACACACACAACGCAGCCACCGTCGTTTTGTTTCTGTTTACTATCCACTATCGACAATTTGTTTGTTTGCCACTTTCGTTGTAACTATACGAAAATCTGCTAATTTTCACTTTCCACTAATTACTTTCACGCTCTCGCTACTGGCACTACTAAATCCTGTTTACTGTATTTACTTACTTGCTGTCTTGCTGCTTTTTTTTTAAATTTATTAAAATACAAAATTGAATGGGATGTAAAAATACGTGCGCACACTTTTGTAAATTGATTTCTCAGTATGCACATCTATCGGCCGTCGACTTTCGCTTGCGCACTACCCTTTTCCCTCGAACTCGTGGTCGAGGATCGTATGCTGGCAATCTACTGGCATGCTATTCATGCTGTTTGAATGTGTGTGTGACGCTGTCTGCTGTCTGCTGGCTGCTATCGATTTTGTGAAATAATATTTTATGATGATGAAATAATTTCGCAGGCAATTTGCCCTTATACTTATCCCTTTTCTTTCCGCTGTCTGCACTTTCCCCTCGCTGCTCCTCTCTCCGCTGTCTGCACTGTCCCTTCGCTGCTCCTCTTTCCGGTGTCTGCACTACTTTTCACTTTTCACTTATTCTGTCCACTTTTCCACTGAAACTATCAACTTTTCCACTGATTACTATTCGCTTTTCCGCTGATTACTATCCGCTTTTCCGCTGATTACTATCCGCTTTTCCGCTGGTTACTATCGGGTTCGACATCGACCAAATGTTCAAGACGAGAGTAAAACAAACCTTGAAATAAAACACGATTCATTTTTTTTGTTTGGGAAAAAGAGTCTCGCTCACCAAAAAACCCAACCGTTTATTTCGCTATTTTACACTGAATACTCGAGTCACTTTTGTGCGCGCGATTTTAGGATGCATCTTCGTTATGTGAGGGCCTTGACAAGTTCCACACTTCAGATATGCTTTTGATTTGCACGGGGAGCGGTAGTTGAAACGATGCTTCAAGCAGTAGATGCAAATTTTGTAAGCTCGTAACAGAGTTTCTCGATTCTCGAAGATCAAGAACTTAGGACATGAAGTCTTCTATCTCCTCTAATGTTGGAAGTCTGGTTTTACATTTGACGAAGTCTTCCATTCTCCCACGCGTAGTACTATGATGTACATGATCTGGTCCCCATCTATCTTACTTCTTTTTAGGTTGGAGACCCGACCTTTGGTGTAGTGCATGTACGAAATGATGGAGTCTGCGCTTCCAGGGATAGTTTGGCGCTGAGGAAGAGCTATCATAGCTTCCATCTCTACCTTTATGAGATGTCTCGGGTTGTCAAAAGTCCGGTCTAATGTTTTCCAAGCGATAGGATAGTTCTCTGCCGTCAAGTCTAGTGTGAAGATAGCCTCTAATGCTCTTCCAGTGAGTTTGGATATGAGCAGAGAGAAGCGATCGACGTATGACATTTGACTTTTCCCCACCAGAGAATCAAACTGCTCCTTGAATTCGCGATACTTCGTGATTTCACCGCCGTATTCTGGTAATCTGATCTCGGGCATTTTGACGCTGCTTTCATCTGTACGTGGCCTTGCAAACTGCGGTGTGGACTCTCGGTTGAGTGTGAGTTGGGCTATCGCGTGTAATAGTGCTTCCGTAGTTTGCTGTTGTTCTGGCCTTGGTTGGGAGCCTGATGTCTCTCTTGGTAACTGCGATGGATTCCTGTTGTAGCCTTGTCCTTGTCCTAACATACCCTCTCCGGGATTTTGTAAGACGTATCCAATTCCTGGCATGAAGTGGTAGGTCGGGTGAGGTGGCAATTGGTTTAACGGTCTTGTTGCAAAATGGCCTTGGGTCCCTTGTTGAGTTTCTTGATAAAACTGGTTGGATCCGCAAGGCTTGTCGTGTTGATTGGAAGGTGGTGAGTTGATCGGCTTATGCAGCTCCTGGAACGGCTGGACAAGTAACATGAACCATTTTCAAGGAGTCTTCTGAACCCAATTTGTCTTCTTCCACTGGTTCCGGGGAGTTCTTCTTGATGAACTCCCTAATTTTTGCAAAAATTGCTTCTGCTGCTTCGTATTTTGGCAGGAAGTCGGCAGCGGTTGTTTCGCTTAGACTTCTCATAGAGGTGTAATTCGCCTCGATGGAAGCCCAAAGGCTCTTTGCTTTGTCGTACTGCCTCGAAAGCGTTGCCGGGGAACGCTTATCCAACGCAAATTTCGTGAGGTTAACTCTAACCTCTTCTAACTGGGTGATAACATCCTGGAGGTTATCTATAATTCGTTCCAGTTTATTCATGGCTATTTGTTTTGTTTTTTCGAAGGGCCACTTGATAGTTTGGGTAAATACTAATTTACACTATTTGAATTGTTATCTTACCACTGGTGGGAGGTAACAATTAAATAAAAGACGAAGTGATTTGCTTTGGGTTACAATTCGAACTCGAATTTATTTCTCGAATTACTAGCGTATTTATACATGCATTTTGCTTATATTTTTGTTTTGCATTTTTGCATGTTCAGCAAAAAGTTTTTTATTGTTTATTAAGCGCATGTTCATCAGACATTTTTTTATTGTTTATTAAGCGAACAGGCTCTATACGTCCATAGTCAGACCCATACTTCTTTATGGAGCTTTAGTTTGGTGGACTGCAGTCGATAAAAGCTCATATCCTAACATAATAACCGAGGTTCAAAGGTTGACTTGTCTTTACATCACGGGGGCCCTTAGATCAACCCCCTCTGCTGCGCTAGAGACCGTCTTGAACCTCACACCTCTGGATTCTCTAACCAAACAAGTTGCGGCAAACGCAGTTGCCTGTCTAAAAGCAACTACGCTTTGGACCCAATTACCTTACGGTCACTCCCGTATCTTATACAGATTCCACAAGCTACCAAACCATTGTGATAGAACTCTCCCGTTCAACTAGTTTAAAGTCACAATTTCCGCGGGAAAATTAACTCCAGGTAGAAAGTGGCCATACGTGTCATTCCACCAGACTTATATCTCCCGAAATTGACGATAAGTCAAGGAAGATCATCACCCTCAACAGAACACAAATTCGCACCATTATTAGTGTTATCACAGGCCACTGCCTTTTAGGATAACACGCCAGAATTTAGGGGCTCTCCTCAATGATTTTTGCAGAAGCTGTAGGGGCTCTATCATTTCAATGATAATGGTGACATTAGTCAAATAGCCCTACGTAAAATCCTCTCACTTATTAACAATTCCAAATGGTTCTGCGGGTAGAATTCTCTCTTAGAGACATTCTATAGGTATCACAATGAGCTATGAGCACAGATAATGAATCTATACAGATGTCTCACCACCATTGTTTCCTCTTAGCTGACAAGCCTTAGCTGACAAACAGCTTTTAGAAAACAAAAGCTTCTTAGGATATGAAAGCTGTTTGCCAGCTAAGGCAAATACAGCTTTTCCTTTTTCCTCGCACCCATCCTTTCCTTCTGTTATCGTGTGATGACTACTTGTTTTCTTGTCGATTGATCACATGTTCGATGAATGGGAATTTTGAATGTATGTATGCAAATTGTTCTCGCCGACACTTTTCATATGACTGGATTTCAAGAAGGAGAAATATGTAGATCTTTGAACGATTTTTCCCTTGTAAATATTTTACTTTTAATTATGGTATTATATCCTCAATAAATTAATTAATTGAGTTTTTCCTAATTACTCAAAGTTATTGAAAAACGTGGCGTCACATGCGCCAGAGAAATAGGATAACGTCATACGCAATGTACTACCTGCAATACCGATAATAAAAATGATGGTGATTGGGGATGAGTTGGATTTATTACCTGCAATACCGGTAATAACAATGATGGTGATTGGGAGTGAGTGTGATGTACTACTTGCAATACCGATAATAACAATGATGGTGATTGGGGGTGAGTGGGCGTAAACAGTTATGCGTAAGGGGTTTATTTCTCAAGGAAGGGTACAAGAATTTATCACAAACATATATATTTGCATTCTGTGATTGAAAGTTGAATTGACTAGACTCGAAAAAAAGTGCGCGATTTAATATTTTATCATTCCGATATTGTGAACATATACATACATATTGTTATATAATTCCTTACTACACTCCTTAGAACATAATTTCCCATTTATTATTGTAATATTTTTAGTTAGGTTTAAATAAAGACATGTCGTGGAAAAGAAACAAATGTGTAATTTTGCATTGTGGGAATGATTGCACAGAAAGAAAATTTTTTTTTTTAATTATTTTTTAATTTCCCCAAAAAAAGGACTGCTAGATATAACGAATGGATTGCTTTAACAGAGGAATCTCGGGACAAAATAGTAAATTTGAAAAGACCTCTAATATGCAATAAGCTTAATGCTTATCCGTCTCTCTTCCTGAAACAAAGTGAAAATATTTCAATTGGTAATGACGAAACCATTTATTTTGATCCCAACAAAGCTTTAGTAACGTATGAAAAACGTAATGAAATAGTATTTAACTCTACGGCAATAAGTGAAGAAGTTTTAGAGGAAGAATTGAACTTAGCTTCAAAAACATTATCAATAACAAGATTTAATGATAACGTTGAATATAAATGTGCAAACTGTGAGGGTCGGGTAAAAAATAATTGTTATATGTGAAGAGAATAAACAAGCTAAAGAAAGTTAATACTGAATTGAAACAAAAGATAAAAGAAAATGGAAAATAAAAAAACAAATCTGTTGAACAAAATTCGCCGCTTAAAGGCTGATAAAAGCAAGTTACAAATCAATGAAAAACAGAGCATCCAAGATAAAATTGATTCATTGCTCGATGTTAATCAAAATACAAAGACATTTTCGAAGCTCATTCTTTCCCAGAGTGCAGGAGAATACACCGAAGACGAGAAGTGGGTTTCGCAGTGTATTTTTTTCCGTTCGTCTTCAGGATACAACTTTTTACGAGATCAACTTGGGTTACACTTACCACACCCATCTTCTTCACCTGGTTTGAATATAAATGTTCTAGAGGAAATAAAGAAAATAACCTCAACATTATCCCCAAAAGAAAAAGAAGTTCTGATTGTATTTGACGTGATAAGCCTTCAGACGAACCTAACCTACAATAAATTCAAGGATGAAATTGAGGGTTCTGTTGATTATGGAAGAAATCAAAGGGCTAAGTCTGCTTGCGTTTTCATGATTCGCAGCGTATGTGGAAATTTTAAGCAAGTCTTATATCATGTCGTTTGACCTATGAAACAACTTGAGATTGAGGTATATAACTGTCTTGATATACATGCACAGAGTTGAAACTAAATGTTGGAGCTATTTGCTGTGATCAAGGACCTACAAATCGTAAATTATATCGTGATTATATTTAAACGTAAATTATATCTAAACGAAGAAAACTGTAACTTCACTTACAAAAATACGTCCATATATGGAATGTATGATATTCCTCACCTAATTAAAAGCATTCGGAACAACTTGCTTCAATACAATTTGACCACTTCTGATGGAACTGTAAGTTGGAAGGTAATAAAATACCTTTATAACACAGAGAAAAATAGTTCTACCAAAATATGTCCGAAACTGACATCAGCACATATTGACCCTACTTAGTTCCAAAAAATGAATGTGAAATTGGCTGCACAAGTTCTAAGCAGATCGGTAGCTTGTGGAATTGAAGCCTTAATCAATCTGAATAAATTTCCAGACCATATAGTCCAGTTTTCGAAATCAACAGCAGAATTTCTCAAAAAAATAAATCGGCTTTTTGATCTGCTAAATGGAAAACCAGCACTTATACGGAACGACAAAATTTTGGATTTTATACAAGAAATGAAACTATATGTACTTAACATTCAGCCGATTAACGCAAATAATAGATCATTCTGTTTCAAAGGTTTGTCCTTCACAATTGAAAACATTTTAAGAATAAGAGGAACATTATTTATGGAGCATTCAATCAGGATCCATTAGAATACTTATTTGGAAAAATAAGAGCGCGGAATATAAATAAAAGTAATCCCAGTGTTTCCGAATTTGGCTCCTTGTTAGCCATTAAAATTCTTATTTAAATCTAAATGTTCTAACTGCGAAGAAGACGATTCGGAATATCTAGTAGTAGATTGGAGTGCTGTTTTACAGAGTGATACTGAGGAACAAATATTGCTTACCCAGGAGCAATCACCAAATGAGGATGTTATTGAATGGGGGAATGCAAACAACATAAACACGAACAATGTAACCCAATCTAACCCCCCAGATGAAGAGGCAATATCAGTCAAGGTACCGCAGATCAATGACCTAGCCACCAGATATTTTGGAGGGTACTGTTACTTCAAAGCAATTAAAAAAATGAACAAAATCTGTGAAAATTGTGCTGAAGAAATGAAAAAAGATAAGGGCAATTTTGATCTTACGGAAGTATTAATAAAATTAAAAGAGTATGAGACTTCTAAAGAAAATACAGTTCTCTTATGGCCATCCGAAAAATATTTTCAAGTTTGTCGTCTTTATGTGCAAATATTCTCCACATACTTCCAAAAAATACCGATTGCATCTAATTTAAAGGATAATATAGTCATAGTAAAGGATAATATAGTTATGAGCATAAACGTGATTTACTGAATTTTCTAATAGTGGTGCTGCTCTGGAAAAATTGTAAATGGGTTACGGATAAAAACTTGAATAAAAATCGACACCCAAAAAATAAAATAAAGAAATTGCAAAATATAATGAATGCTTAAAAAAAAAGTGAATAAATACATGGTTTTAATTTATGATAATTATTGGGCGGTTGGGAGTGTGTCCCCTGGACACTACTAATTAACCCTCGTGTCAATGCGAGGGTACCCGGGTATCCATTTGATTTTTGAATCAATAAAAAAATTATTTTCGCCCATAGGACCACAAAATTTTTTATTTTTATTTTTTTCCCGGGGTAGGTGAAAATCTTGTATAGACACTATGAGGACAGACGTGTGCTCATAGTAGTGTGAGATTCTTACTAACTAAAAAACACCTCCCTTCGATGTAAATTTGTTAGTTATTGCAACTAAGTAAGGACTTATCTAGCAATTTTTTTATCACGATATAGAGACGTTTGGCAGGTGTCTTTCCAATGAAAGTTCCTGCTTGTTCCGCTATTTAGGCGTGGTTAATTTTTATCGTGCTAAGTCCAAGGATTTGGTCCTTTGTAGACGGCGCAATATATTTCTTTCGTTCAGAAGTTGTAGGACTGTATAATTAACGTGTTCGTTTAGTCGATTTTTGTGCTTTCGCGCGAAGTTTTTAGTTTCATCTTTGACAGTAGGAATTCCAAGATCTCATCATTTCTTATGTACCACGGTGCGTGGAAAATTTCTCGTAGCACTTTATTTTCAAAAGTTTGTAAAATATTGGCATTTGTTTGTTGGGTACAACCCCAGAGTTGTACACCATATGTCCATACCGGATTTAGCACTTGCTTGTATAAAAGCAGCTTGTTCTCAGTAGTAAGCTTGGAATGTTTCCCAAGAAACCAATACATTTCTCTGTATTTTGTTTCTAGTTCTTTACGTTTCTTTTTCACGTGCGACTTCCATTTTAGTTTTGCGTCAAGTGTCATTCCGAGGTATTTAGCCTCGTTGGCAAAGGGAATACGCACCGAGGTTATGAAGACAGGCAAGCTGCTCGTTTTCTTGTTTGTGAAGTTTACATGAACAGATTTGGTCTCGTTAAGGGCGATCCGCCATGTCTTTGTCCATTCGTTTACACTATTCAAAGCGTTTTGCAGTTTGACTGTTGCTTCTTCAGTCGTTTTGCCTACTGCAAAAATAGCAGTGTCATCGGCAAACGTGGCAAGGACGGTGTCTTCTTCTTGAGGTATATCACGGGTATACAGGAGATACAGAAGCGGGCCAAGGACGCTTCCTTGGGGTACGCCGGCTGAAATTTCTTTGAATTGTGAGAATTCGTTTCCGTGCCTGACACAGAAGAGTCTACTCCCGAGATATGTTGTCAGTATGTTATATAGGCCTGCACGCAGGACCTGACGTAGTTTGAGCTTTAGGCCTTCATGCCATACCTTATCGAAGGCTTGCGAGACATCAAGGAATACGCTTCAGCAGATATTTTTTTCTTCAAGAGCTTTTTCTATTGCATCCGTCATTCTGTGCACCTAGTCAATAGTTGAGTGCTTCGTTCTAAACCCAAACTGGTGATCAGGAATAAGATTTTGTTCCTCGATGATCGGCTGTAAGTGCTTGAGTAATATTCTCTCAAATATTTTAGATATGATTGGGAGCAGCGGAATGGGTCTATAAGACTTCTTGTCACTCGGCGGTTTTCCTGGTTTCAATATCATTATTACTTTCGCGATTTTCCATTGGCTCGAGACGTATTCGAATCTTAGCGCAGCATTTATAATGTAGAGAAGCTTGATTGAAGCTTTTCTAGGCAACATTTTAAGGACTTCTCCGGTTATTAGGTCGTAACCAGGAGCTTTCTTTGGTTTTAGTTTCTTTATTTCTTGTTTGAGTTCCGCTAGCGTTGCACGTGTTATTGTGTAAGTGTCAGGTGCTATCTCGCGTTAAGCTTTCGAGGTAAGTACCTATTGCATGGTTCTTAAGATTGCTTATTGACTGTTTCAGCAAGTTACACAGGTGATTTAAGTGCGTTCTATGCTGTGAAGCACGACTTTGTTGCCATTTCTAACGCGCTTTTCTTTTTTCCTTTATCATTTCTTATATTTCCGGACCACAAAATGATATTTTCAGTACCTTCTTGAAATTTAATTCTGCTTCAAATCGTGTTATCCATTTGAAATTAATCCAATTTGTTAATTTTGTAAAATACATTTTTCAACTCTAATACAGAGTTATATGCACAGTACACCTGGGTACCCCTATTTATTTTGTACTAATTCGTACGATTTTTTTTCGCGTTTGAACGTATTTCAGCATGAATATTTACTAGTTACTATGTCTTCAAAATGTTTTGCTTGAAAAATTAAACCATTTCGTCACATTGCATCAAATAAACATTAATTTAAATATAGCTTCCGAACTGAGTGGAATTTACTCTTGATTATGTTTCTATTACTTTATCTACATAGTTCTTTCTCTTTTTGCCCCAGCCCATACAAAATGTATGGGGTACCCGGGTACCCGTCGCGCTGACGGAACGTGTATTGATTTCGTATTGACACGAGTCCCTAACTCCATTTTTTATTATTTCATGCTATCCAGCTTAACCACGTGCAAAATACTTTTTTTGTCAATGATTTCACAAAGCTTGTTCTAGAATTGAGTCCCTACATGTACTGGGTATGAGTATTTGTATTGTATTTCCGACTATTTTTAGATTTTTAATGTTAATTACTAACTTTAAATGCAAATATCTCAAAACAGAAAAATGGACTTAGGGAGTTTTCATTGAACGACGACGATATGTACATAGGTACCTACCTATTCTCTCTCTTATTCAAATTATAGATAGGTACATACTACAAACTACAAAAATGTACCTTCATTATGTACAGAACACAGAGAAAGTAATTGACAAAGTGAAGAGTGGGTGGTGATGCTAAATGCGCCCAAATGAAGGGATCCACTGCCTGTGCACAATTGACTAAAATTTTTCCTCATAAACTAATATCGCAGTTTCAAATTAGAAAACCGTTTATTAGATGTTGGCGATCAGAATGAAAATACCCAAAAACAAAAATTTGCACTGCACATGTACAGCAGAAGACACACACATGCACGTAAATATTTTCAACCGTATGCGCGATCTTATGTACATACATGTATGCGAGGGTCAACGGCAACGATCCTCAATACACCATTCGACAGGACAACGGGCTGGCATCATCGGCAGTAGCGCACTCCACACACGCACCAGCGAGTTAAAGTAAAACAGGAAAAGAATAAAATGTTCCTCTTTCTTTTTTGCTGTTGGCTGCAACATATGGAGTGAAGAGAGGAAAAGACTTTTCGTAAGAAGTTAAAGCTTTTCAGAAAGCTTTTTTATTAAGTGGATTTCGTTTTCATACATCACTTCTTCACATATGAATGAGACATCTGTATAGATTCATTATCTGTGCTATCAGCACACCTATCTACTTAACCTAACCTAACCTAGACTTCGTCGGCGAATGTAAAAGTGGTGGAGTTTCAACCGGCCGAAATGTTGTATCGATTTCTACGACAACGTATTCAGAAATTATTTCACTCATTTTCACAACAAAATTCAACTCGAAAATTAAAATAAAGTACCGAAACTTCGATTTGCTCGTTCAAATTTGTGAAATATTTGTCTGACAATGAAAAAATTGTCAGACATCTGCTTTTCGTAGAAAAAAAGAAGTTGAAGATTTTTCGTAGAAAAATCACGCATACTAAGTCGCTAGAAATTATCTGTTCCTATGGAGCTTTCAAAGATAAAAGGAAGCAAAAAATGTCACCATTTCAATATTGAATTTTTGAAATCGGTTCAGTAGTCTCATGTCTCATCCTACACACCCGTTCCCCGTCGAATTACTCCGATCTGCGAATACATTGTAAATAAACTACGTAGTGTATCCATAGAAGCAAGAATACGATCAAAGAAAAATAAACGATAAAACAACCCCTGCGCAACTCGGCAAAACAATAACAACACACGATCACAAACCGAATGTGCCGATGGCTACGGTTGCGCATACTATAAATCTGCAAACTTTAACACTCCGTAACTTGGCCCGTGGATATAATTTTGAAAAACGGTGAAACACGTGTTTCTTTATTTTTATTGTAGAATTTATCTACCAAATTTCAATTCTTAATTCCAATTTAAATTGTTGATTCCATACAAATTTGAACACCCTGTATCTCCCCTTTTGGAGCCGAATTTCGAAAAATCCTTTCCTAGTGGATGTCTACGCCACTAAAGGAAACCACTGTCCAAATTTCATGTTTCTAGCTCTAACGGTTTAGGCTGGGCGTTGATCTGTCAGTCAGTCAGGGAAGAGTTATATATACATATATAGAGACTAGCAGTTGCCCTTCCGATGGGTTGTCGCCTTGTCGGGGCGGGAGGGCTTGTAGTAAGTCTACGGGACAAATGTAAGGCGTAATCAACAAAGGGCTGGTTGTTGTACCACCCTTTGAATGCTTACAGTCTCTCAATTGTCCCGGGAACGAAACCAAGAGCAACCCAACCTTTCAAAATCAGGTGCCGGGAGAAAACCCAAGTCAAAATCCCACTTTTAAGCCAAAGTGTTGAGGCACCCGTGCTGACGGCTGCATGGCCAGTAAGTGGATAAACCGAACTGGTCGCTAACGGTCCCCACCGATGCCCGGGCAAGGTCGGTGGTATCAGTGCCTTGTCCTGGTAAGACGGCTCTGCCAGGATGGACTTCCTTTCCGATCTCACTCGTGGGAACCAAATCTAAACAAAAAAACTAATGGATTGTAAAGAGGAGAACGTAAATTTATTAAAAGACCAGCTGAGGCTGCCAGAGGTTGGCACCTCATCGGAAGACGAACTGCTGGCCTCCAGTCAGGAGACAATCGTCGGTCCACCTAGTGTCGAGAGTGCTTAGGCTAGCACCTCTAACATAAATCAACCACAACAACAACAACAGAAAAAACAAAAGCCCGCCGGAAAAGCTCTGAAGAGCAAATACCTTCTGGCTCGCTTCATTTTAGACAAGATTGCCAAAAATGAAGAGACCGGAACGTTTCATGAAAGAGACCAGGCGGACAAAATTAAATATCAGGCGATCATTGAGCAATATAACGTTCGCCTGAAAAACAATCCGAAGAAAGCAGCGAAGCGCGACAGGTCTCAAGATGAGCCCGCACAACGCCCAGCCCCGAAAAAAACCAAGGTTGCCGTAGGTACAGCAGCCGCAATAACAAGCAAACCAATCACGTCGTCGTCGGTTAGTGTTGTTCAAAAGCGACCCTTCACCGATGTGGTCAGGGATCACCTCCAGGTCGCACTAGTGGATGAGCTCTCCACTAATGAGAAGACGATAGCCGAGGCGTGGGGAAGTATTGAGGCCAAACTTTCCGATATGGTGATGGACCACCTTATTAACAATCAGGGGGACCTCTCCCGAGCTTTGATTCCGCCGAGGTAGTGAGGGGATATCCTTGGAGAAGGTTAGTGACGCCTGGGATGGTTTGAAGCTCAAGCTTATCCCAGCTAATGAAATCCCGAGGAGACTTAGGGCCCGTATTTGGCTGCCCAATATGCAGATAGAAGGGGAGAGGCTTTTCCAATGTCTGAAACTCCACAACCCGGCGGTTCCAATGAATGACTGGTCAGTCATTAAGGCAGAGGAACCTCACAAAAACACAATGTCCTTCCTTCTTCTCATAACCAACGAGTCCCTGGAGGCGCTCGAAAAAACCGATCATAAACTTAGGTTTGGCATCAGGCATGCCAAGGTTAAGGTCTTCCTATCATCAGGCCCTGAGGACGATGAGGACATCGTTGAAACCGACAAGTTGTTGGAGGACCTGATGATTGAAGAAAAAACAACCGAAAAGAAACAACAATTGCCACAAAATGCTGAAGGTCATCCAGATTAACCTGAGGCACTCTAAGTGTGCCTCCGATAATCTGAGGGTTTTCCTAAGGGAGGAAAACAAAGACATGGGCATAATACAGGAGCCCTGGGTGAGGGACTCGACCATAAAGGGGCTACAAGACAACCAACACAACCTGTTCTACAAACGTCAGGCCATCGGTAAGCCTAGAACATGCATACTCGCTAAGAAACATATTAAAGTTTTTTTATGTCCCAACCTTAGCTCAAACGACCTAACAGTGGTCAAACTGGAGTGTGCAAGCCAACCAACATACCTCTCATCAGCATATATGGCTCATGAAGTGGGATAAGGGATAAGGGATCTAATCCTCTTTCTTAATTCCACAGGTTGAATCTAGACTGTCCACACACATCCATCAACACTCATCATCAACCAGGTCACACGAGTCGTGGTAACAAAAAGGCACACCTAGTGCTACTTGCTACCGCCACCTCTACCTACCTACCTACCTACCTAGCAGTTCACCCGCTTCTTCGCACGCGTTAAATACATTCTAAGGTGTACACTAAGTCGCTAGAAATCACCTGTCCCTATTCAACTTTCAAAGATAAAAGAAAGCAAAAAGTGTCACCATTTTAATAATGAATTTTTGAAATCGGTTCAGTAGTCTCATACCTAGGTACTTAAAGATTCATCCAACCAAATCATACACACACCCGTTCCCTGTCGAATTGTTACGAACTGCGAATGTATTGTAAATAAACTACGTAATGTATCCATAGAACCAAGAATACGATCAAAGATAAATAAATGAAGAAACTACTCTTGCGCATCTCGGCAAAACAAAAACAACACACGATCACGAACCGAAAGTGCCTATGGCTACGGTTGCGCATACCAAAGGGTGGTTAAATTTTCAATGTGAACCACACCTAAACGTCAAGTTTTTTTCTGCATTTCATTTGACAATTCTCAATTTCAGACTAACTCAATTTGAACCATGGAAAGATACACAATCGAGCAACGCGTTAAAGTTATTCAGGCTTATTATGAAAATGGGCGTTCAAATCAAAATGCATATCGTGCACTTCCTGATTTTTTCGGTCAATTTAATCGTCCAAATGTGCGTACAATCGGAAAAATCGTGCAAAAATTTTAGCAAACCGGGTCTGTAGGAGATGTGAAAACACCAGTGCATGCTCGTACAGCTCGTACTGCAGAAAATATTGCTGCTGTTCGCGATAGTGTGGCTGAAGTGCCGTCCACCTCAACTCGTCGTCGTGCCCAACAATTGCACCTCTCACGCTCATGGTTGATGAACATTATGCATAAAGACTTGCATTTACGCGTTTACAAGGAGCAATTGACTCAAGAACTAAAGCCTCTTGACCATTTCAAGCGTCGTCAATGGTCAGAATGGTGGCAAGAAATGGCAACAGTGGATGATCAATTTTCGAAGAAAATCATCTTCAGTGATGAGGCACATTTTCACCTCAGTGGATTCGTCAATAAGCAGAATTGCCGCATTTGGGCGAATGATAATTCAAGAGTGATTGTCGAAAAACCAATGCACCCACAAAGAGTGACTGTTTGGTGCGGTTTATGGGCTGGCGGCATCATCGGGCCGTATTTTTTCCGAAATGAGGCCGGTCAGGCAGTTACTGTGAATGGTGTTCGCTATCGTGAGATGATAACGAACTTTTTATCGCCCGAATTGGAAGATATGGATGTGGACGATATGTGGTTTCAACAGGACGGTGCCACTTGCCACACAGCTTACGAAACAATGGCTCTTTTGCGGGAGAAATTCAATGGCCGTGATATCTCACATCGTGGCGATGTTAATTGGCCGCTACGATCATGCGATTTGACACCGTTGGACTTCTTTCTTTGGGGTTATTTGAAAGTGTAATGCTTGTGGATATCTTGTCCCTAGTGTTGGGATTATTATCAAGGCTATCCCCAGCCTATGATTGATTGGCTAAAGAGCCGAAATAAAAGTAAATTGAGGTCAGAGCTTTTCGCTTGATCAAAATCGACTCTGCTTTATTTCGCAATTCTTACGCTATTTATACAAATTTCTTATATGCTAGCTTATACCTAACTTACGTTTATAAAATGTCAATTAAGCATTATTGACCGTCGGAACCAAAGAAAACCGCAACATTGCATTTTTGACTTGAACTCGAATGAACTTCGGTTCTAACTTATCTGCGTATACCGCTGTACATTGTGTGTCGTCGGTGTCGGGTGGTTTCTTATTTCTTTTGTGACGGGAGAAATGAAATATTGTGCAGTGCGAAATCATGAATGAAAATTGGGATACTATGTCTATGTGTTACTATGTCGTGTGTTGTGCAATTGTCTTGTATGTGTTACTGTGTGGCGTGTGGCACTACATCCTCACTCTTTTGGGAAAAAAAAAAAATTGTGTTAAAGATAAATTTTATTTATTTTTTTTATCTATTTATCCTTTTCTGAATTTAATCGTTTTAACCTATTATTATGTACTTCTTTGATTTCTTGACCCATCTTAATTTTTGTGTTTGCTCCTTTTAACTCTATAACTTCATATGGCCCTCTGTATGGTAAATCTAATTTTTTCTTATTTCCTACTTTTAAATATACTAAATCACCTAGTTTAATTTGTAATGGGTTTGAACTTTTGTCCATTAATTCTTTTCTTCTTAACTTAGCTTTCTCTAACAAATCCTTAGCAATTTTTCCTATTTGATTTAATCTAAATTTTAATTCTAAACTGTAATCTTCTAAGTTATATATTGGGTTTCCTGTACTACTATATAAATCTTCCGGAAGTTTAACTAATCTACCATATACTAATTCAAAAGGTGATATTCCTATACTAGAATGGGGTGTTGTGTTGTAACTGAACACAAAATAAGGTATCCATTCGTGCCAATTATCTTCCTTTGCAAAAGCTAAAAGATATTCGTTCAGCACTCTATGATTTCTCTCAATTGATCCCACTGTTTCGTGGTGGTAGGGGGTTGATGTTACGTGATTTATCCCAAATAACTCGTTAATATTTTTCATTACTTCATTGAGAAACTCTGTTCCCATGTCTGTCTTTAAAGTCTTGAAGTTTCCATGTCTTAATATGAAATGCTCAACTAAAGCTTTTGCTATCGTATTTGCATCTTTACTTTTAATTGGTATGGCTTCAACGTATTTTGTCAATTCACATTGCAGTGTCAGTATATATCTGAATTCATTTGACGGTCGAAGTGGACCAACTGTGTCTGCTAATACTATTTCAAAACTCGCTGTTGGTGTTTCAGTTATCATCATTTTTTCTTTAGTATTTCGAATTTGTTTACTTTGTGCACATACTTTACACTCGTTGATATGTTTTTTTACCATCTTATTCAGATTTTTCCAGCAATATCTTTGTTTTATTTTATTTATTGTTCTTTTCACACCTGAATGTCCTCCTGCATGTGGTGTTTCATGGAATTCCTTTATTAATCTATTCATTTCTTCTTTTTCGTTTATCTGGAGTGGTGGTTTATATATTAATATTTTCAAACTTGTTTTTATGTCTTTTGTTTGCTCTGTCTTTTGTTCTTTATCTTTCTTTTGCTTCAGCTTGTTGTATATTTCTTTAAACTCATTTATCGATACGCGCTCATATATTTCATCTTTCTTTGCAATGGCCAATTTTTCAATATTCCTCTTGCTCATTTCCAATACCAGCTTCTCCAAAATCAGTCCTAGGTCTAGATATGGTTTATCGCTGTATTCTACAATTATATTTTTATTTCTGCTGTCGACAGTTATTCTTGGTAAATTGTATTGAATATTATTGAGCACACTTTTAAATTTAAATTTACGTACGTTTTTAATTTCAAGTAGAGATACGCATTCCCAGGAGTAAAGTTGATCAGGCCTTACATCTATAGCTTTGCTTGTGGGTGCATTCTCTTTATCTTTATATAATTCTTTTGTTTTTGCTCGTGTCATTACATTAATGTTTGTTGTAGGAATCATTGCCTTTAGTACATCCGAGTTTATTCGTGATAATGCATCAGCATTGGTGTTCATCGAACCTTGTTTGTATTGTATATCAAATGTGTAGTCTGATAAATCTAACCTTATTCTTGTTAGCTTAGATGATGGATTTTTATGCGTAAATAAGCTGACTAATGGTCTATGATCTGTGACTACAATGAATTTTCTTCCATAAACATATGGTCTAAAATAATTAATGGCCCAGTGTATTCCAAGTAGTTATTTTTCGATGATAGGTTTGTTTAGTTCATGCTTATTTAGACTTCTACTGGCATATGAAATTGGTAGGTCTTTGCCAATTTCTCCTTGAGATTGGACTGCTCCCAGTGCAGAATTAGAAGCATCTGTAGTTATTATAAACGGTTTTTCAAAATCTGGATATTTTAGTATGGGGGGAGTAATCAGTTTTTCTTTCAAAGTGGTAAATGCTTTTTGACAATCGTTGTTCCAATTAAATTTTACGCCTTTTTTGGAAAGTGAGTTAAGTGGTTTGGCTATGTAAGCAAAATCTTTTATAAAGCGTCTGTAATAATTACAAAATGCAACGAATCGTTTTACGTCTTTTGCATTTGAGGGTATGGGATATCTTTTTATTGTTTCATATTTCTTTGGATCTGTTTTGATTCCTTCATCTGTAATTAAATGGCCTAAATATGTGACTTCTGTTTGGAGCCAATTACATTTCTGAGGATTTAGTTTTAAATTGAATTTTCGTAACCTCTGTAAAGTTTTGACTAAATTTTGATTGTGATGATTTAAACTGCATCCAAATACCATTATGTCATCAACATAAAGAAAAGCTTCTGCATTAAGTCCTGATAGTGCTATTGATAACATTCTCTGGAAAGAATTTGTGGAAATTTTCAATCCGAAGGGTAGTCGTTTAAAATGGAAGTGTCCTTTGTTAGTTGAAAATGCTGTCAGTGGTTTAGAAGTTTCGTGTAACTCAATTTGATGGAAGGAACTAGTTAGATCTAATGTTGAGAAATATTTCGCTCTACCTAATGTGTCTAGCACATCATCTAATCTTGTTAGCGGGAACTTGTCATCCACAATTTGCTTATTTAATTGACGGAAATCTACTACTAAACGCCATTTCTTGTCTCCACCAATATCTTTCTTTGGTACTACCAACAATGGGGAGTTAAATGGGCTAACGGAAGGTTCTATAATATTTTCTTTTATAAGTTTGTTAACCTCTGTATCTATTTCTTTCAATTGTGATTGAGGCAATCTATAATTTTTTATGTAAACTGGTCGGTTGTTCGTTAAGGAAATTTTTTGCTTGTAAAAATTGTTGACTGTGAGTGAGTCTCCTGTCAGATGGAAGACGTCTGCGAACTCCTCGCATATTTTTAAAACTGATTGTTTTGCCTTTTCATCTAATGCATTTATTTTAAGTTCTTTTAATAATCTGGCATATTGGTCTTTCTTACTATTTTTATCATAATTATCTTTTAGGTCTACTACATGAAAATCTTTTAAGGGTATTACTTTTGGTTTGAGTACTCTTATGGTTACGTCCTGTTCCAAAGTATTTAAGAGTGCTACATGAGCTATTCCCTTAGCAGAAATGATGGCATTCGCTATAAATACTCCTGTTTGAATGTCCTGGTTTAGAATGATGCTGTCTTCAGATACATTTAGGTCTAATGGATGTAAAATTTGAGTCCTAGCCGGTACTTCTATACATATTTTCTTGGGTGGTTTTGTTATCATTGGTACAATATACTCATTATCGCTAGTTATCACTGATATAGTGAAATCTTTGTAGTCTATTTTGCACTTATTTTTGGTTAAGAAATCTCTGCCTAGTATACCATTCGTTAAAATTGGAAAGTTATCCTCTACTATTTGGAATTTTTGTTTAATATTTACATCTTCAATTGTTATATGGGCTATTGCGGAACCTGAAGAGTGTATCTCTGAATCTGTGACTCCTGTTATCCTAATTTTATCTGTGGTGTCAAGTTTGGTACCACTTTTAAGGTTTTTAAGTTTTAAAATCGAAATGTCTGCACCTGTACCTATTAGAAAATTTGTATCGCCTATTGTTATATTCGTTTGAACTACTATGTAATTTGTTAAATGTTGAGTAGTGAGTAGGATTGATTTTAGTGGTGGTTTTCCAACTGGTATTCCGAGTCTCTCAGGCCTTCGGAGACTATTTGCTCGTTTCCCGAACTCTCAATGTAATTAATCCGTCTATTGTTTTGATTTCTAGGATTCCAATTTGATCTGTCATTATCGTTGCGCCTATTATTATCTCTAAATCGGTTGACATTAGAGTTATTGCTGCGCCTAGCTTCGTTATCATTCTTATTGTATGTGAATCCATGATTGTCGCTTCTATTGACGCTGCTATTGTGAAATCTTCGGTCTCCATACGATCTTTGATTCGAGTTCCTATTATTTCTTGTTAACGTCCGATTACCCCGAAAATTATTATTGCTTCTGAATTGGTTTGAACGGTAGTGATTTATCTGCGCAATTCCACCTGAGCTATCTAGTTCTGAAGCTAATTGAATTGCCTCGCTGAGGGTTTTTGGTCTAGCTGCAAACACGGTCGCTTGCGTTGGCTGATTTAAACCTCTTTTAAACGCATTAAGCCCTAATTGGTCATTTAGTTTCGTTATAACATTCCTTCCTTCTTCTCCCTGCTCTGTTATTTGTAAATTATTGAGTTCGGCTACTATTGACTCTACCTTTGCCGCATAGTTTATTATACTCCTAGTTCCCTGACTTATTCTACCTAACTCGTTTTGTACCTGTAATGCACTTTTATTGCTCTTGAATAACTTCTTCAGAATTGTTATTAGTTCATCGATATTTTTGGGAGTTGGTACTGTACTCAATTTATTTCTAACCTTATCCGATAGTCTAGTGCCTATTGTGAATTTAAATAGTTTCTGTTTTTCAGTATCGTCCTTAAGAGTGTCATGTACGAATTGTAGCATACACAGAAAATTAGTTAACCTGTCAAATTCTCCGTTGAATTCGGGTATTATTTTCAAAGTAGTTAATATGTCAAATGTCGCCATTGCTTCGGATTTCCTTTCGTTCGACGTCAAACCTGCTATTACTAATGCTGTTCTTTTTGATTTTAATATTTTTCTGATTTCTTCAACTTGTTCATAAAATGTTTCTATTATAATATCATCCTTTGCACTGATTTTAGATCTGATATTGAAGTCTTCTATTAATTTTGTTAACTCTTTATCTTTGTCTAGTAAGAAATTGTTACTATATATTCTACTTGGAGTCCTCTTAAGATTTGCTAGTATTTTTTTTATCTGTTTCAATGAATTTAACATTATTATTTATTATTACATATTACGAACAATTTATTTATCCCTTTTTTTTTTTTTTTTTTTTATACATTGTTTACTCTAGCTACTTCTTTATGTATTATCTTATTTATTTTGTTTTTTAACATGTCTTTTATAATTTTTATAAGCATTATTATACACAAAACTACTGCTACTAAAATTAGAATGTCAATAGTCTGATCGTTGCAACTGTTGGACCCAGAGTTGACTATTATGTCCTCCTTGGAGTTTTGTCCTCCCATTCTGATAGAAAAAATATTTTTTATTTTTTTTTTTTTAAACGATATTAAATTTTAATTGTTCTTGTTTTTATTATTATTATACAATTTTCTGAGCTGTTCTTCCCTTCTCAGCTGTCTGGCTTTTTCCAGAAATACTGTTTTCTCGGCTGGTGGGCAAAGACTTGCCAGCCTGTACAGGTTGCCGAGTTCTTGCCGATAGCGTACTTGATGACCTCGCCTCTGCTTCTTGTGCTTCACCTCTTCTGGCTGTTGTTGCTGCTGCTTCTGTTGTTGCTGTATCTGCTTACGGCTGCTCATACGCTTCCTATAGTCTTCTATTGATATTGGTTTTGGACCAACATGTGCGTTTTTTATCTCGGCCCACAATTCTTCTACTGGACGTGTATCTTCCCCAGACTGCTCCCTGGCTTTTTCCGCTGTTTGACCCGTGACGTGATTCATCTAGAGACCCTTACCTCTGGTGGGGGGAATCTCTTTCACAAAGTTACTTTTAGCCAGTATGTGCAGGATCGCCATGTAATGCTTGTGGATATCTTGTCCCTAGTGTTGGGATTATTATCAAGGCTATCCCCAGCCGATGACTGATTGGCTAAAGAGCCGAAATGAAAGTAAATTGAGGTCAGAGCTTTTCGCTTGATCAAAATCGACTCTGCTTTATTTCGCAATTCTTACGCTATTTATACAAATTTCTTATATGCTAGCTTATACCTAACTTACGTTTATAAAATGTCAATTAAGCATTATTGACCGTCGGAACCAAAGGAAACCGCAACATTGCATTTTTGACTTGAACTCGAATGAACTTCGGTTCTAACTTATCTGCGTATACCGCTGTACATTGTGTGTCGTCAGTGTCGGGTGGTTTCTTATTTCTTTTGTGACGGGAGAAATGAAATATTGTGCAGTGCGAAATCATGAATGAAAATTGGGATACTATGTCTATGTGTTACTATGTCGTGTGTTGTGCAATTGTCTTGTATGTGTTACTGTGTGGCGTGTGGCACTACAAAAGAAAAGGTGTACGTCGATAAGCCAGCAACAATTCAAGAGCTAAAGGATGAGATAATTCGGCACATTAACGGCATAGAACCTCAATTATGCCTCAGCGTCATCGAAAATTTGGACCATCGGATGGAGGGGTGCCGCCGAGGTCGCGGCGGCCATTTGGCCGATATTTTGTTCCATACATAATTGAACCATACCAATATTATCATAATAAAAAGAAATGACAATAATTTCCTAAATAATTTGTGTTTTATTCAAAATCAACATTGGCCCTTAAAACTTAACCACCATTTATACATCTGCAAACTTTAACACCCTGTATCGTGGCCCGTGGATATAATTTTGAAAAATGGTGAAACACGTGTTCCTTTATTTTTATTGTAGAATTTACCTACCAAATTTCAATTCTTAATTCCAATTTAAATTTTTGATTTCATACAAACTTGAACACCCTGTTTCTCCCCTTTTGGAGCCGAATTTCGAAAAATACTTTCTTATTGGATGTCTACGCCACAAAAGGAAACTACTGTCCAAATTTCATGTTTCAAGCTCTAACGGTTTGGGCTGGGCGTTGATCTGCCAGTCAGTCAGGGAAGAGTTTTATATATATAGAGATTAACAATTTAACAATTTTAGATATGGTTTAACTTTTGTACGTCTGTACAATCGTGATATTGAAAGAACAATGAAAATAAACTACATATGTACATGACATTTGAAACAAAAATGATTTTTCACAACAATGCCCCCTGGAAGGGTCAGTAGTGCCAAAAAAACAATATATTTGATGAAATTACTTGATTGTCATGTTATATTCAAAAAAAGATGGAATAAATGCTTACAAAAAAAAAGATACAAGATTGGAGTTGACTAACATTCTCCCCGCCGTGAACTTTGTTCGCAGTGTACCTTGACTCGACTTCCATCTTCATTTCATCGAGTCTCGTCGTTTTGTTTTTGGCAGCTGCACTGGAGCGTGGTTGTTTTGCTGGCTGAACATCATTGTTGTTTTTGCATTGACGTAGATCAATTCTGTTTTGTTTACCTCTTTGTGATGTGCGTGCGGTGGTTTTTCTTCTTCTTTCGGCGACTAAGAAGAAAAGTCAATGGAATTCTCTTCGTGTACTGACTTGTTTACGAACTTTCCGTTTCTTGCTCGTGCCGTGTTATGACTTGTGAAGTGTACCTAGAGCTAAACTTAGTAAATTGGTAATTAGTGCAAATGTATGATAAGTGTTTTAGTTTTTGATTAATGTGAGAAAAAAAATGCAAAATGCGTAAATCCGAAATCGAAACGAGTAGCGGTATTCGCAGTGCATTCATGAAATCATTGTTTTCGCTCCGGCGAATGATTTCTAATGCATATGTGTGTGTAAGTTAACGGCAGAAATGTTAACGCCAACAATTTGCACATTAATTTGTACATTTGCACACGTACCCAACGGAATCATTACTCGCGCAGCAAAGTGAACAAGACACCTTGCATGCGCATCCCATCCAGACATCCCTCATTCCCATCATTTTGCACACGCCAACGTATTCCCAGCACATTCCACAATTCCACACTTGACACCATAAACCCGAAACCCCATCCGCTATTGTCGCACCCTAGAAAAGATTCAATGTTAGTTTTTAAGTTCAGTTGCATTTTGTACTTTATTAAATAAAGAGGCTTCTCCTCCTCCAGAAGTTTCCGAAGCCTTATCTCCTCTTCTAAATGACTCGATTTATCACAAACAAATGCTTATTGAAATTAACTTATACTCTTATATAAAAATAGAAACCAGTGCTCTTAGTTGCTTAAATTTTCTTAAAAGTAATTTTGCGGGTTTAAATGAGTATCTTAATTCTGTCAACTGGGATACTGAATTTGAAAATCTATGTCTACATGATATGTATAACCACTTTGTCTCAATAATTAATGTCGGGTTTTCCATGTTTGTTCCATGCTCCATGAGGAAATATAATACCAGGCTCCCTTGGTATAATAGGCGACTCCTGCATTTAAAAAACTTAAAAAACAAAGCTTATAAATGATTTAAAAAATCTGGAAACTCTGGTGACAGAGACATTTTTATTAAGCTGCGCAAAGATTTTACGGTCTAAAGTACATTTTTATACAACTTTTACATAAGTTATCTTGAAAGCAAAATAAAACATGACTCCAAATCATTTTGGTCTTTCATCAACCAAAAGAGGTGTTCCAGTGGATTGCCCAAACAAATGTTCTATGTGTGTCCAATGACGTTAAAAGCTCCGCCGAACTATTCGCGCAGTTTTTTGAATCTGTCTTCTCGAACCCAGTGATCCCTACTCTGCCTGAATCATGCACAATGCCCAAAATTGACTTTGGAGAATTAGTTCGGCAGTTTTAGGATATTGAGACTGCTATTTGTGGCCTTCAGCCGAATCCTAAACCAGGGGCCGATGGTATCCCTGCAATAATACTAAGGAACTGTTGCAACGATATCTGCAAACCTCTTTTAATGATATTCAATTTATCACTAAGGTCGGGTTTGTTCCTTGATGTGTGGAAGATCTCGTTTTTGGTGCCTATTTTTAAATCTGGTTCTAAGAATGATGTCGAAAACTATAGAGGTATCAGCAAACTTTCCGCTATACCAAATCTTTTTGAATCCATTGTAAAAAATAAATTTGAGTTCCGCATAAAAGAGTATATATCTGAGTTTCAACACGGTTTTGTTTCAGGTCGTTCGACAACATCTAATCTGGTCCACTTTACATCTTTTGCAATTAATGCTGTTGAAAGTAGATGCCAGGTCAACGCTGTTTATACGGACTTCAGCAAAGCCTTCGATTCTGTGAACCATGTGCTGCTGATAAAGAAGCTAGAAAATTTTGGATTTCATTCAGCAATGTTGAACTGGATTTCATCATTTTTAATTGGAAGGTTCCAAAAAGTTTGCCTTGAGAATTATTTCTCAAGATTAATTTCTTGCACGTCTGGCGTTCCGCAAGGAAGTCATTTAGGGCCACTCCTGTTTATTATTTTTATCGATGACATTGTTCATGTATTCAAGTTTTGTTATTGTTTACTGTATGCGGATGATCTTAAATTATTCCTAAAAATAAAAAGATTTGATGATTGTTCAAAGATCCAGATGGACCTTAACAATTTGTCTACTTGGTATGTTAGTAATTGTCTAAAGTTAAATGTTAGTAAATGCTCAACTATCTCTTTTACCAGATCTCAAATACAACAATGTTTAAATTACTGTATTGATTCAATACCTTTAACAAGGGTCGACAAAATTAAGGATCTCGGTGTATTTCTTGATACTAAATTAACTTTTGTTTCTCACGTAGAGTATATTGTTGCAAAAGCTAATTCCTTAATTGGTTTCATTGAAAGAAACTCAAGAGATTTCTCTGATCCTCATACATTTTTGTCCCTTTTTATTGCCCTAGTCAGGTCGATACTTGAATACGCCGATGTTGTGTGGAATCCAAACTATCTATACCTTACTGATCGTATTGAAAGAGTGCAAAGGCGTTTCACAAAATATATTTTCTTCAAAATGCGTTGGCCCTTTGAACCTTCTTATAAAGCTAGATGTCAACTATTAGGTATAATGACTCTAAGTGCAAGAAGTTATGTACATGACATTATGTTTGTCAGAGATGTTCTATCTTCTCGTATAAATAGTCCTGCTCTTCTATCCATGTTACTTTTTTATGCTCCCGAGAGAATGTTAAGGGATCGTCATATCTTTTACAGTATAGGGCATAGAACAAACTATGGGCAGAATGAGCCAATTTCCAGATCTTTGAAATCGTTTGACGAAATCAGTAGACATGTTGATTTTCATATTTCAAGAGAGCGTTTTAAACACATTTTAATTACACTGTTTGCGAATTAGTTTTTGTTCTTTTTCCTCTTTTTATTTATTCTCTTATGTTTCTTCTTGTATATTATTTCCACCAGGATCAATGTTACCTATATCATCAAAATGAGATAAACTCAATTATAGAAGAACTACGTGAGGTAAATATCATATATTAACCACAGTTCTTAGCAAGCAAATCTCTATAAGTAAAATGAGCGTTGACAAGTTCGGAAGGAGCATCAATCGATTTCATGGTTCAATAGTTGGTCCTCTAGGACGTTTGACTGAGTGGATCCGGCATAAAGACTTACTCAGTGAATTCCAGGCAGGCTTTAGAAAGGAGTACTCGACAGTAGACAACGTATTCGTTCTAACAAGAATCGCCAGGTCGTATCTGGAAAATGGGAGGAAATTGTATACGTGTGGGATGCGGACGCCCCTAGGTCCGCACACCCGAACGAACAGGGCAGAGCTGCTGGCAGGCGTGGGCAAGTTTTAGTCGAAGAGTAGGTCACACACGCGCATCAAGTACTTTTTGTGTAGTTTCGGTAGCCCACTTTGTCAAACTTATTTTTCTAATTTAATATTATAATAATTATCTTATCCAAATATACGATTTATCTGAAGTAAATAAAGGATCGGTGTTTTTCCTTTTCTCACATGGGGGCTCAACCGGGATTTCTGCACTAGATTTCGTATTTGATATAAAAAAAAGTGTTCATACGATATTAGCGGAAATTTTGAAAGATAAGAGATCAGGAAGAGTTGGTGAAAAAAAAACAGCAATTAAGAAACAGTTTTTTGGCAAGTGGCGCGGTGTGTTGCGAGAGAGTGGAAATTAAGTTGCTCGACTCGAACCTTTAAGTGGACTCCGGTGGATAGTGGACTGTTGTTTAGAAGACTTGAGTGGGGAAATGGAGAAATTTCTATCGTGGCTGATAATTTTGATTGACTCTAAGCTGTGGAAATTCGAAGTGTGGTGGTGTGCGGGGTTTTTTCCGAATTGTGCGTTGATACTAAGATGGGAAGTCGTAGCAAAAGAAGTAGTTTCGGGCGCCCCAGTCACCAATATAATTCTAATGCTATGAGCAACCAAGATTGCGATGAACAACCAAGTCCATCGCTGATTGAGTCATCATTTAAATCACTCAGCGGTGATGATAAAGTGCAAATAAAAAAGTGGCTTCGTGACTTTGAGGATCAGGCGCAGATCCTGTGCTGGGATGAAATTAAAAAATTTTTATGGTGCAAAAGAATACTTCGCGGTTCGGCAAAACTGTATGTTGAGTGCGAACTCAAGCCAAAATCGTATTATTGAAGAATTTGCGGGCGAAGTTAGTTCAGCCGAAGTGCATAGGGAGCTCCAAGAGCGAAAAAAAATACCAAACGAGAGCTATCGCGAATTTCTTTACAGTTTGATCGAAATCGGGAATCAAGGTGAAGTAGAGGACACCGCTATTATAGATTACGCAATCGCAGGCATTCAGGATTCCGAAACAAATAAATCGATTTTATACGAAGCTAAAACGTTAAAGGAACTAAAAGATAAATTAAGAGTGTATGAAAAAATTAAAGACAGGCAGAAGCTTAAACATGGTTTCGAAGGACGCGTGGGGAGGGATCGAGTGGACAGTTTAAGAAGTACGGTTAAGAGCAGCGTGGATAGAAATTGTTTTAACTGCGGGGATAAGAATCGTGAATTTCATAGTTGCCCTGAAAAATCGCGTGGGCCGAAATGTTTTAAGTGTGGTAATTTCGGGCATAGAAGTTTTGATTGCGGGAAAAATATGAAAGTGCATAATGCAACAGAAGCAAAAGTTCTTCACGTTACCAAGAACAAAATGTGCGAAACCGTGCAAATTTACGGAACGGAATGTGAAGCTCTCATTGATACCGGTAGTGATCTAACTCTTATAAAAAAAAAAAACTAATCTCTGAATTAGGCAGCCGTTTGATTACCAAAGGATCAGTTGCAACTAACATTAAAGTTGATCAGGTACTATTTTCCAAAGTTGAATGCTATATTGTAGATGATTGTTGCATGCCATATGATATCATATTAGGAAGAGACCTTTTGGATGGTGTTGATCTCATTGTTAATCAAAGTGGGGTTTTTATAAAGGAAAGGGTTCATGAAGAAGATCCGAATTGTTTTTTATCTGAGATCGACATCGAAACTTCTGATGAAATTAACTATCCGGATTTTCATCATATAGAAGATTTAGATTTAAGACATGAAGCTGAAAATGCTATTAAAAAATACTGTCCAGTGAGAAGCGAACCCAGCCCGATATCCATGAGGATAATTTTAACCGACGAAATACCTGTTTGGCAACATCCCAGGCGACTTGCTCCTCTTGAAAAGCAGTCTGTAGATAGGCAGATTTGTGAATGGCTTCAAGACGGAATTATACGACCAAGTGCTTCTGATTATGCAAGTCCCATCGTTTCAGCAAAGAAGAAAGACGCATCATTTCGACTATGTGTGGATTACAGGGGAATCAATAAAAAGGTAGTGCGAGATCGGTATCCGCTTCCTATAATTGAAGACCAGTTGGATCAGTTGGCAGATGCTGTGTTCTTTACAACGTTGGACCTCGCGAATATGTTTTTTCATGTGGATGTTGATGAAAGTTCCAAAAAATACACGGCCTTCGTAACGCCAGGCGGTCATTACGAATTCAATAAAGTACCATTTGGACTCTGTAACTCTCCGGCTGTCTTTCAAAAATTCATAAATTATGTGTTCAGGGTCCTTATATGCGAAGGCGTGGTCATAATTTACATCGACGATTTAGTTATTCCATCCAAGGATAAACATGAAGGTTTAAAGAGATTTCTCCGTGTTCTAAAAGTGGGTGAAGAAAATGGGTTAGTCATCAAATGGAAAAAATGTCAGATTTTGCAGACTCGGATTGAATATTTAGGACATTTAGTAGAAAAGGGTACGATTAGTCCTTCTCCATCGAAAACCAGGGCCGTCATGAACTTTCCTCAACCAAAAAATGAGAAACAACTTCAGAGCTTTTTGGGATTAGTGGGTTTCTTCCGAAAGTTTATTGACTCTTTTGCGGTGATTGCCATGCCACTTAGTGATTTGTTGAAGACAGGAGTTAAGTTTGTTTTCGAGCAGCCTCAAATGGAAGCCTTCCATCGGTTGAAGAAAAGCCTTTGTTCAAAGCCGGTGCTGTCAATTTTTCGCAATGGTGCAACCACGGAATTGCATACAGATGCCTCAAAGCTAGGATATGGAGCTGTTCTCCTACAAATTTCACCTGACGACAACTTGTTGCATCCGGTTTATTTTATGAGTTGTAAGACGTCACCTGCAGAACAGAAATACTCCAGTTATGAGTTGGAGGCGTTAGCAGTAGTGGAAGCAGTTACTAAGTTTCGAGTTTATCTTCTGGGACAGCCTTTTAAGCTCGTGACAGATTGCAAAGCTTTTGAGATGACTCTGAAAAAGAGTAACCTTCAGCCCCGTGTTGCAAGATGGGCAATGTTGTTGGAGGAGTACAATTATTCAGTGGAGCATAGAAGTGGAACAAGGTTGCGTCACGTAGATGCTCTCAGCCGATATCCTGTTTCGTTAGTTGTGGAGGTGAACGAAGATAGCTGTTTTTTGGGGAAAATAAAAGAAAATGATCAGAGCCTGAGAGAACTTACAGAAGCTTTGAAGAGGAGTCCAGGTGGTAGATATGTTGTAGAAGGGGACATTTTATATAAGGTTGTTGAGGGTGAGAAGTTGTTCGTTGTACCAGAGGAGATGCAAATGGATCTGATAAGAAGGGCACATGAAAGAGGACACTTTGCCATAAAGAAAGTTCAAGAGTTGCTGCTGAGAGATTATTCCTTTTCCAACATAGCATCGAAAATCAGGAGGTTCATAGAATGCTGCATTCCGTGTATATTGGCGGAGAGGAAAAGAGGCAAAAATGAAGGATATCTTCACCCAATACCAAAAGGGGAGTCACCGTTGGATACCTTTCACATAGACCATTTGGGTCCAATGGTAGCAGCCTCCAAGGAATATCGGTATTTATTCTCTTTTATTGACGGTTTTACAAAATTTGTCTGCTGGAGAAACCATTAAGAAGCTGCAGATAATTTGGGAGACATTTGGGAACCCAAGGCGTTTAATTGTCGACAAAGGAGGAGTCTTTGTATCCAATGAATTCAAGGAATATTGCGTCGAGGAGAATATTGATACCAGTGCTTACGAAACTATCCCTGGATTCTCCAAGTTCATGGTCCAAGGAAGTTAAATTCGTTCAAAACTTTCTCAACTCTACCTACCAGCGGTCCATCAACACTTCTCCAATGAAATTGCTAACGGGAGTAAATATGAACTTGAAACAAAACGAAAATATACGCGAGGTGATTGAAGCAAAGTTCAACCAGCATCGATAACATGAAGAAATGGTTCCAGTTTCAGCACGAAGATGACCAGGTATCCGATGCAGATAGCAGTCAAGACAGCCGAGTGTGGGATGCGGACACCCCTAGGTCCGCACACCCGAACGAACAGGGCAGAGCTGCTGGCGAGCGTGGGCGAGTTTTAGTCGAAGAGTAGGTCACACACGCGCACCAAGTACTTTTTGTGTAGTTTCGGTAACCCACTTTGTCAAACTTATTTTTCTAATTTAATATTATAATAATTATCTTATCCAAATATACGATTTATCTGAAGTAAATAAAGGATCGGTGTTTTTCCTTTTCTCACATGGGGGCTCAACCGGGATTTCTGCACTAGATTTCGTATTTGATATAAAAAAAAGTGTTCATACGATATTAGCGGAAATTTTGAAAGATAAGAGATCAGGAAGAGTTGGTGAAAAAAAAACAGCAATTAAGAAACAGTTTTTTGGCAAGTGGCGCGGTGTGTTGCGAGAGAGTGGAAATTAAGTTGCTCGACTCGAACCTTTAAGTGGACTCCGGTGGATAGTGGACTGTTGTTTAGAAGACTTGAGTGGGGAAATGGAGAAATTTCTATCGTGGCTGATAATTTTGATTGACTCTAAGCTGTGGAAATTCGAAGTGTGGTGGTGTGCGGGGTTTTTTCCGAATTGTGCGTTGATACTAAGATGGGAAGTCGTAGCAAAAGAAGTAGTTTCGGGCGCCCCAGTCACCAATATAATTCTAATGCTATGAGCAACCAAGATTGCGATGAACAACCAAGTCCATCGCTGATTGAGTCATCATTTAAATCATTCAGCGGTGATGATAAAGTGCAAATAAAAAAGTGGCTTCGTGACTTTGAGGATCAGGCGCAGATCCTGCGCTGGGATGAAATTAAAAAAATTTTATGGTGCAAAAGAATACTTCGCGGTTCCGCAAAACTGTATGTTGAGTGCGAACTCAAGCCAAAATCGTATATTGAGTTGAAATCCGGTCTTATTGAAGAATTTGCGGGCGAAGTTAGTTCAGCCGAAGTGCATAGGGAGCTCCAAGAGCGAAAAAAAATACCAAACGAGAGCTATCGCGAATTTCTTTACAGTTTGATCGAAATCGGGAATCAAGGTGAAGTAGAGGACACCGCTATTATAGATTACGCAATCGCAGGCATTCAGAATTCCGAAACAAATAAATCGATTTTATACGAAGCTAAAACGTTAAAGGAACTAAAAGATAAATTAAGAGTGTATGAAAAAATGAAAGACAGGCAGAAGCTTAAACATGGTTTCGAAGGACGCGTGGGGAGGGATCGAGTGGACAGTTTAAGAAGTACGGTTAAGAGCAGCGTGGATAGAAATTGTTTTAACTGCGGGGATAAGAATCGTGAATTTCATAGTTGCCCTGAAAAATCGAGTGGGCCGAAATGTTTTAAGTGTGGTAATTTCGGGCATAGAAATTTTGATTGCGGGAAAAATATGAAAGTGCATAATGCAACAGAAGCAAAAGTTCTTCACGTTACCAAGAACAAAATGTGCGAAACCGTGCAAATTTACGGAACGGAATGTGAAGCTCTCATTGATACCGGAAGTGATCTAACTCTTATAAAAAAAAAAAACTAATCTCTGAATTAGGCAGCCGTTTGATTACCAAAGAATCAGTTGCAACTAACATTAAAGTTGATCAGGTACTATTTTCCAAAGTTGAATGCTATATTGTAGATGATTGTTGCATGCCATATGATATCATATTAGGAAGAGACCTTTTGGATGGTGTTGATCTCATTGTTAATCAAAGTGGGGTTTTTATAAAGGAAAGGGTTCATGAAGAAGATCCGAATTGTTTTTTATCTGAGATCGACATCGAAACTTCTGATGAAATTAACTATCCGGATTTTCATCATATAGAAGATTTAGATTTAAGACATGAAGCTGAAAATGCTATTAAAAAATACTGTCCAGTGAGAAGCGAACCCAGCCCGATATCCATGAGGATAATTTTAACCGACGAAATACCTGTTTGGCAACATCCCAGGCGACTTGCTCCTCTTGAAAAGCAGTCTGTAGATAGGCAGATTTGTGAATGGCTTCGAGACGGAATTATACGACCAAGTGCTTCTGATTATGCAAGTCCCATCGTTTTAGCAAAGAAGAAAGACGCATCATTTCGACTATGTGTGGATTACAGGGGAATCAATAAAAAGGTAGTGCGAGATCGGTATCCGCTTCCTATAATTGAAGACCAGTTGGATCAGTTGGCAGATGCTGTGTTCTTTACAACGTTGGACCTCGCGAATAGGTTTTTTCATGTGGATGTTGATGAAAGTTCCAAAAAATACACGGCCTTCGTAACGCCAGGCGGTCATTACGAATTCAATAAAGTACCATTTGGACTCTGTAACTCTCCGGCTGTCTTTCAAAAATTCATAAATTATGTGTTCAGGGTCCTTATATGCGAAGGCGTTGTCATAATTTACATCGACGATTTAGTTATTCCATCCAAGGATAAACATGAAGGTTTAAAGAGATTTCTCCGTGTTCTAAAAGTGGGTGAAGAAAATGGGTTAGTCATCAAATGGAAAAAATGTCAGATTTTGCAGACTCGGATTGAATATTCAGGACATTTAGTAGAAAAGGGTACGATTAGTCCTTCTCCATCGAAAACCAGGGCCGTCATGAACTTTCCTCAACCAAAAAATGAGAAACAACTTCAGAGCTTTTTGGGATTAGTGGGTTTCTTCCGAAAGTTTATTGACTCTTTTGCGGTGATTGCCATGCCACTTAGTGATTTGTTGAAGACAGGAGTTAAGTTTGTTTTCGAGCAGCCTCAAATGGAAGCCTTCCATCGGTTGAAGAAAAGCCTTTGTTCAAAGCCGGTGCTGTCAATTTTTCGCAATAGTGCAACCACGGAATTGCATACAGATGCCTCAAAGCTAGGATATGGAGCTGTTCTCCTACAAATTTCACCTGACGACAACTTGTTGCATCCGGTTTATTTTATGAGTCGTAAGACGTCACCTGCAGAACAGAAATACTCCAGTTATGAGTTGGAGGCGTTAGCAGTAGTGGAAGCAGTTACTAAGTTTCGAGTTTATCTTCTTGTACAGCCTTTTAAGCTCGTGACAGATTGCAAAGCTTTTGAGATGACTCTGAAAAAGAGTAACCTTCAGCCCCGTGTTGCAAGATGGGCAATGTTGTTGGAGGAGTACAATTATTCAGTGGAGCATAGAAGTGGAACAAGGTTGCGTCACGTAGATGCTCTCAGCCGATATCCTGTTTCGTTAGTTGTGGAGGTGAACGAAGATAGCTGTTTTTTGGGGAAAATAAAAGAAAATGATCAGAACCTGAGAGAACTTACAGAAGCTTTGAAGAGGAGTCCAGGTGGTAGATATGTTGTAGAAGGGGACATTTTATATAAGGTTGTTGAGGGTGAGAAGTTGTTCGTTGTACCAGAGGAGATGCAAATGGATCTGATAAGAAGGGCACATGAAAGAGGACACTTTGCCATAAAGAAAGTTCAAGAGTTGCTGCTGAGAGATTATTCCTTTTCCAACATAGCATCGAAAATCAGGAGGTTCATAGAATGCTGCATTCCGTCTATATTGGCGGAGAGGAAAAGAGGCAAAAATGAAGGATATCTTCACCCAATACCAAAAGGGGAGTCACCGTTGGATACCTTTCACATAGACCATTTGGGTCCAGTGGTAGCAGCCTCCAAGGAATATCGGTATTTATTCTCTTTTATTGACGGTTTTACAAAATTTGTCTGCTGGAGAAACCATTAAGAAGCTGCAGATAATTTGGGAGACATTTGGGAACCCAAGGCGTTTAATTGTCGACAAAGGAGGAGTCTTTGTATCTAATGAATTCAAGGAATATTGCGTCGAGGAGAATATTGATACCAGTGCTTACGAAACTATCCCTGGATTCTCCAAGTTCATGGTCCAAGGAAGTTAAATTCGTTCAAAACTTTCTCAACTCTACCTACCAGCGGTCCATCAACACTTCTCCAATGAAATTGCTAACGGGAGTAAATATGAACTTGAAACAAAACGAAAATATACGCGAGGTGATTGAAGCAAAGTTCAACCAGCATCGATAACATGAAGAAATGGTTCCAGTTTCAGCACGAAGATGACCAGGTATCCGATGCAGATAGCAGTCAAGACAGCCGAGTGTGGGATGCGGACACCCCTAGGTCCGCACACCCGAACGAACAGGGCAGAGCTGCTGGCGAGCGTGGGCGAGTTTTAGTCGAAGAGTAGGTCACACACGCGCACCAAGTACTTTTTTGTAGTTTCGCTAACCCATTTTGTCAAACTTATTTTTCTTATTTAATATTATAATAATTATCTTATCCAAATATACGATTTGTCTGAAGTAAATAAAGGATCGGTGTTTTTCCTTTTCTCACATACATAAGGTAGCCTTTGATTCGATTGATAGGAAATCACTCTTCTACAAGCATAGTAATCTAGGCCTGTCCTCAAAAATGCTGAATATCATCCGAAGTCTCTATGAGGAAAACTGGACCGCAGTATGGAATGGAAGGCACGTATCACCCTGGCTCGAGTCGAAGATGGGAGTAAAGCAAGGTTGCCTCCTAAGTCCACTTCTTTTTTCACTCTTCCTGGATGATCTCCCAGCAGCGTTGCCTGGGGCTATTATGTTCAATGGCGTCCGCATCAAGCTACTTATGTACGTTGATGACATTGTCCTGCTCGCTGAGACACCAAACATGATGCAACTAATGATCAACAAGTTACAACATTACTGCACCACATGGAACTTAACACTTAACACCAACAAGTCCAAAATAATGGTTTTCCGCAATAGAACAGGGAGATACTCACGCGAAGAAAAGTGGAGCTGGAATAACGAAGAATTGGAGAAAGTGTCGGAATACAAGTACCTTGGAGTAATAATAACGCCACGACTGTCGTTTAAAAAGCAACTGCAGGTAAAGCTCAAGATGGCGATGAACACAAACTGGAGAAGTTTTCTCGCTAAAATAAGATATTGCGTCAAGTGCAAAATATAAACTTTTTGAAGCAGTTATGCGGTCAATCATGTGCTATGCGGCCCAAGTATGGGGATTCTCCAGTACGATGAAGTTGAGCGGCCTTACGGTACTTCGTTAAGGAGATGTTCAGGTTACCTGAGAATACGCCTAGATACTTGGTCCATTTGGAAACTGGACTAGCTCCGCTGTATATGTTCACCTTAAAAATGCATTTCAGCTATATCACGAAAGTGATGACACTGTCAAGGCATCGGCTACCGAACATAGTCGCAACGTATTTGTGTCGCAGAAACCTACAGTTTTTCAGAGAGTGGCAGAGGCTAAGTGGTGAACATAACGTGGGACTACAAGATGAAGATATTGTAAATTGGAAATGTTCTACGCAGAGGCTAGTAGCTAAGATTCAAGCATCCATATTTACGAATTTCACAGAAGAAGCCCAGCGAAGTGAATCCAGAAGTACATATAGAATTCTTCAACACGATCTTGGAGACAAAAACTACTTTCACGACCGCTACAACATCAACACATTTTCGCAACTATTTAAAGCCTGAGGAGAACTTCTACATCTCAATTACATGCCACACAGGACTGCAGAAAATCACGAATGCACCTTATGCAACCTAAGTTTTTTTTTTTTTTTTTCCGAGGGTAGGTGAAAATCTTACATAGACACTATGAGGATAGTGTCTCATAGTAGTGTCAGATTCCTACTGACTAAAACCACCTCCCTTCGATTTAAATTCGTTCGATATTGCAACTAAGTTAAAACTTATCAAGCAATTTTCTTATCACGAAATAAAACGCTTGACAGGTATTCCAGGATGCAAGCTGTATGATCTCAACGAAGCGGTCAACTTCCACCTCAAGTTCATAGGGTGTCTTGAGTGGAACGCTCAGTACAGTATTCTCTTCAGTTTCGTTCTTAAAGCCTTCCCAGTTTGTTGTTCTACCAGTTAGTCTCGCGGCTCTAGGTTATAGGCTAGTTTTTCGCTCAATGTCAAAATAACTGGGGAATGATCAGACGACAGATCAAAGCTCTCTTCAACTTTTATGTGATTTGTAGATATTCCTTTCACAACGAAAAAGTCGATCATGTCAGGTATTTTCGAAGGATCAGCTGTCCAGTAAGTCGGTTTGCCCGTCGAGTGGAAATCACAGCTGAACTCCATACCTGCCCCATAGAGTATTCTTCCTTTTTGCGAGATGTATCTAGAACCCCAGAACGTATGTTTCGCATTAAAATCGCCGCCAATAATGAAATTAGGTTTCAGCGATTTAAACACATTAGTAAAATCACTTTTTTCTAGCGTGTAACGCGGAGGACAGTAGATAGATGCGATTTTAAGAGTACGCTGATTGTTTTTAACTCTAATTGTGCACAGTTGCAAGGTTTCAAGCTCTATCTTCAGGTCTTCGAATTGTTCGATGCAGTCTTTAATATACAAAGATGATCCGCCTCTCGCTTTCCCCGAGGGGTGACAAGCGTGGAAACCATTATAGCCTTTGATTTTTAAATGCGATCCATTTTTCACGTGGGTTTCAGTAATCAAGCAAATGTCAATATCTTTTTCAGGCATGAATATTTCCAATTCATCGAGTTTTTGCAAAAGTCCGTTTGCATTCCAAGTACATATAATTATCATTCATTTTTCACTCATATTCTAGTTGAAGTACGCGTTTTCCGTGAATTACTTTCGAGCTTAACTAACCTATCGAGAATAATTGTATTTATTTTGCTTTGCTCTTTAAGTTTCGACAGAATAACTGAGAAAACGTGAGAAACAGGGTCTGTAGAAATTTCAGTGTTTTTTGGTTTTCGGATGCCGCGGCCTGAGCGCATGGTGAGCGCCGGCATTTGCCGCCCGCCAAGGAGCCCGTGGGCCAGCCCTCTGCACATCGTAATGAAAAATCAAGGGCAAATCCGTCCATGCGGCGACTACAGGCGCCTTAATGTCATCACCCTCCCCGATCGCTACCCGCTGGCGCCGGAAGATGTGGCTAAAAATGCGATCATCACCCCTTTCGGGTTGTTCGAGTTCTTGCGGATGACGTTTGGACTACGCAACGCAGCTCAAACCCAGCAACGCTTCGTCGATTCCATATCCAGCGACCTCGATTTCGTTTTCATCTATATAGACGATCTGTTCATCGCTTCGAGCCCCCATCCAGAAAACTTAAAGCATTTGGAGGAAGTGTTCAAGCGCCTCGAGCACAACGGCATCACTCTCAGTCTAGAAAAGTGCGAGTCTGGCAAGCACTCAATCACATTCTTGGGGTACCATGTCGATAAAGCCGATATTCGACCTCTGCAGGACACCATCAAAACAATGGCCGAATTCCCCAAGCCAACCACAATCTACGAGGCACCGCTCTCACAAATGTTACAGGGCGCCTGGAAGAAAGATAACACCCCACTCAAGTGGCCACCAGCTTCCGAGGCAGCCTTCCTTCGTTGTCGTCAAGCCCTATCAGATGCCACCACCTTGGCTCATCCGCTACTAGATGCCGAGCTGCGCTTGATAACGGACGCTTCGAACACTGCCGTGGGCGCGGTCCTTCTTCAGGTAGTCGAGAGAAAATCAGAGCTGTTGGCAATCAAGAAGGCAATCACGCATTTTCGTCGCTTCATCGAAGGGAGGCCGTGTGCTATGTTTACGGACCATAAGCCGTTAACGTACGCTTTTCGCAACCCACCGTCACCAGCGGAGACTCCACGGAGGCAGCGGCATTTGGAGTTCATCGCTCAATTCTCCACGGACATCCACCACGTGAGCGGTCTTGAAAGTGCCGCAGCTGATGCATAGACAGCCCGGTAATTATGAACTACGACGCTATAGCGAAGGCGCAAAGGACGGACGAAGAGATCGCCAAGTTGAAATCGGTAAGTCAGAAACTTCACTTCACTAACCTTGTTCTCCCCGGAACCGATGCAGCGGTGACATGCGAGACGTCTTCCGGGCAGTCTCGCCCTTTCATACCTCAGGCAATTAGGCGCACCACTTTCGAAGCCGTACACAACCTCAGCTACCCAGGGATAAGAGCCTTTTGGCCATCGATGAACGTGGACATCGGCAAGTGGGTCCGAAGCTGTCACGACTGTCAGAAGAGCAAAGTAAACAGACACACCAGCCCACCATTGGGAACATTCGCAGCAGCCGGAAGGTTTGAACACGTCCATCTTGATATCGTCGGACCGTTGCCATCCTGTAATGGGTTCAGTTACCTGGTAACATGCATCGATCGAGCTACGCGTTGGCCGGAAGCTATCCCGGTTTCGGACATCACCGCCACTACCGTCGCAGACGCATTCCTCTTCAACTGGGTTGCGCGCTTCGGGTGTCCCCTACGTCTGACAACAGATCAAGGCCGGCAATTCGAGTCGGCCCTCTTCCAACGCTTCGCGCAAGTTCTAGGTTGCCAACGGATCCACACCACGGCTTATCATCCGCAGTCCAACGGGGTGGTAAAGCGATGGCACCGCTCAATAAAAACTGCGCTAACCGCCCATCATCAGGATAGTTGGCTTACTGCACTACCTGCAGTGCTCCTCGGGCTACGCTCAATGGTAAACGAATCCGGAACCGCACCCACACAGGTAGTTTTTGGCACCGAAGTACGCCTTCCAGGAGACTTCTTCGAGACAACCATACCGAAAGAACCTGTGAACTTCGTTCAAGAACTGAGAGAGGCATTCCAACGAACGTCGCCAACATTCACCAGCCACCACACAAGACCAGTATTTGTCCCAGGAGATTTGAACACGGTCTCCCATGTTAACGTGCGGAACGACCACGTCCAGCGTCCCCTACAACCGGCCTACTCCGGATCGTACGCTGTGCTCGAGCGCCAACCGCTGGCTTTCAAAGTTGCCTTGCCGAACAAGGAGGCCTTCATCTCAATTCAGCGGCTCAAACCGGCTTACAGGATAGCTGACGCTGCTTGCAGGAAAAGCCAACTCCGCCACCAGGACCAGTCGCACCACCAAGGCTACCGCCCGCGAGAGGCGCGACGAGTGCAACAAGATCGGGCAGAATAATCAAACCACCTGCGCGCGGGGGAGCCTTGCAGCGGACGATCGCTGAACTCCTTCGTACAAATAGCGTTCCATTCAGCAAACGCTACCAAACACCACACCGATGAACGCGGCACAGCTGATGGATTGGCCGATGACATTTCCGGCATTTATTCATTCGTTTTTCTTCTTTCACCTCGACTCGGACGGATCAGTGGCAGCGGCGTAGGACAATTAACCATCGATTTATATTTCATTTTTTTCATGTTTGTGTGTCTCTTGGGTTATAATAAACATTGAATTGGAATAAAAGTAAAAATAGTTGTAACAAGGCTTCTCCTCAAATAAAAAATAATTTTTTTTATAAAAACCAAACAAAAAGGTGTTTAACTTGTATAATAGGCTGCCCGCGTTGCTTGCAGCGATTGTGAATTTGTGTTGCATGGGAGAATGTCCCGTGTTTGTTGTGTTAACTTTTGAAATTCATGATGGCCGAATTTCATTTTGATAAGATGTGTGTGTGTGTTAGTTATTATTATTTAATGTAATAATAATTTAATGTATAATAATTCATGTTTCGATTTTTATTTTTTGATTTGCGAATATTTGTTAAGAATTCGTAATTGATTAGAGAATAATAGTGAATATTAAAAATATAAGAAGATTCCTGTATTGGAGATTTTTTGATGGTAAGTACCCTTCTTGTGTTTATTTTCGGTATTGGTTGTTTTGATTCATTTGCCGACGGCAATTTGATTTTGATTTCCCGTCGACATTTTTGTAGATGACAAGCGACAGATATTGGAGATCGGACGTTTAAGTTCTCCAATGAATGTTTTCAGAGTTACTACTCATGCTAAGTTGTTTGATGTTGATTTCGTTTTCTAGTTTGGTCACGTTGTGAACCCTTATGGTACGTTGTTCCATATCGGTCTCCAAACTGAAGGTTGTTGTGGGCCGTGAAAATTCCAGTCCTGTTGAACGAAATCCGAATTATTCCACCAAAGATAATGATAGACCACCTTGCGAAGTCAAATCTGCTGGGTTCATCTTTGTTGGTATGTGTCTCCAGATGACACCTTTCGACAATCGTTGAACGTCCGCGATCGACCTCTTCCATGTGTCCTAGTTGCAGATACTCTTTTACACACCTTGCATATTCATCATATAGAGATAGGTTGAGATGGAGACGCTTCTTCAAGTGAAAGATCCTACGCAAGGCACCTTGCTTCGAGGGTCCAAGCCCAGGATTCTTTCCTTCCTTAAATGGCAATGAAACCACAAATCGCCCGTCTTGGGCACGACGAGTTTCTGATAAAAACTGGTGCTCACAATATTGGTCTTCCACGGTTTGTGGGTTCTGAAAAGGTGCTTCTTCGATCTCCCAGAACTTTTGGAGCTGAGTACCGAGAGAAGACGTATTAACATTTACTTGTACCAAACTTCGTACTTCCTGTGAGTGCAGCACTGGAGTTCTACCCATAAGAATCCAGCCTTATTGGGTTTCAAACGCAGTTGGAGACACAAATTCCTCACCACGGACAATACCAGGTAACATCATATCGCTATAAATGTCACGTCCAATCAACAAATCTATATTTGCAGGCTTGTTATACAAGGGGTCAGCAAGACGTAGTCCTCTGATGTGTTTCCAGTCACAGATGCTGAGTTCGCTGGCCGGAAGAAGGCCCGTGAGGGATTTGTGTCATTATAATTAAAGGATTCGATATGAGGGTTTAAATGTGATTGTACTGAATTACTTGTAGTATTTTGTAATGTTGTTTGTAGGGGTTGTGTGGAAATAAGTGTATTGTAATTTCGGCTATTTGTATTTTGTTGATATTGTCTATTGGGCTGTTGACTGATTGTTTTGTTATTTAAATGTAGGAGTGTATGATGCGGTTTTTGGCAGATGTGACACCTCGATTGGCTGAAGCATTGCTGTGTCGTATGGACTATACGCGAGACAGTTCATACATACTCCTATTTTCATGGCCGATGACTTACGCGTTTCTGCATCCCATCGCAAGAACCGTTGGCAGGATCTCACTGCATGTGTACCCTTGTTGCAAATTTTGCAGGAAACTTGATTGTTGTGCTGTTTATGTACATACAAATTGTTTGATTTTTTTACGTTGCCCTTCTTTTCGGTCTCGGTAGGATCGATGACCTCTAACGTTCGGAATCTGGCTTCGAGGAATTCGGAGAATTCTTGGAAGGTGGGTAAATCTTTCCTAAAACCTAATTTTTCCTCCCATAACTGCTTTGTTTTTTCAGGCAACTTTTGGAAAATTCAATTCAATTGTCGTGTCGAGCAAATTTTTTAAATTAGCGCCAGATTCCCGTTGCAAAACTGATTGCGAAAACAGCAACTTAAACTGCGTCTTCACAAGTATCCTCTTGTGATCGTAGCGGGATTTTAAAACAGACCACGCTTGGTCATAATTGTCATTGTCAATGGCTAAATGCGATAAAAGGCGTTCAGCTTCGTCCGAAATTGAAGATTTTAAGTAATGTAGCTTTTGCATCTACGATAGACTGGCATTGCTATGAATAAGCGAAGTGAACATATCGTGGAATGACCTCCACTGTTCATATATACCCGTAAAATTCGGTATATTAATCTTCGGGAGTCTTAAAGATTCTTGTTTAAAAAAATGTTTTTCGTCACTCACCCCAGATTCTTTAGCAGGTGCAGGTGTGGTTACAGCATGTTTATCCAGTGCATCCATTAGCGCAGTTCGATATTCCAAATATGTCTCCTGGATACTGTCGAATGTCTTAGACGCTTCCTCCAACGGTGCCCCTTCTAACGTTGTAATTGATTTTGTATTTAACTCTCCGCTGCATTGAAGTTTTCTTCTAAAAATTCTGCCCGACAGATAGTTCTTGGTGCGTTGACTTGGGCTCCATTTGTTGAAATTCATGGCATCCCTTACCAACTGAGCAAGAATACCCTTAAGATGCTTGTCAAGTTCAGCCATATTGCAGGTCGCAGAAAAAAAATCCAAAATTCGAGGAAGATAATTAAAAAAAAAAATATTTAAGACACAGGTAAAATCTTATTTATTCAACTGTCTTCACTTACTAAAGTTTCCTTTCTTGGTTACAGGTCGCCGATAGCAAATAGCGAGCTGGATCCCGTAGAGAATAATCCGCTTGTTGCAGTACCAGGATCCGCTATGGACTGAACCGTTTTCCAGGACCGTATAGCAAATACGGTTATTTTTTCAAATTTTTAAAAAATTCCGCGCCGCGAAAATGGTTTTGCACTTTGCCCTGACACTAAAAAAGCTCACTGTCCAAAGTTTATTTTTTTGCTCTTTTATGAATTTAGTCTTTTTGCACTCAAAGAGAAACTTCAAATTGAAAAAAAAAAAAATTGTAAATTGCACTACTGTGCACCTATCACACTTTCTCTATTCGCTTTAAGTTACATTTTAATTTAAATGCCTGTTCAAAAGGCTTCGAAGGACCAATGTTTTTCGTAGAAAAAAGAAGTTGAAGATTTTTCGTAAAAAAATCACGTATATTTTAAATTAACAATTTAACAATTTTAGATATGGTTTAACTTTTGTACGTCTGTACAATCGTGATATTGAAAGAACAATGAAAATAAACTACATATGTACATGACATTTGAAATAAAAATGGCTTTTCACAGCAATGCCCCCTGGAAGGGTCAGTAGTGCCAAAAAAAACAATATATTTGATGAAATTACTCGATTGTCATGTAATATTAAAAAAAAGATGCAATAAATGCTTACAAAAAAAAAGATACAAGATTGGAGTTGACGAACACATCATATGCACAGTACATCTGACAATAGCAAATGAATCTGCAAATGTCCTTACGTCTGACAATGGTCTGACAATGATATAAATTGTGTGTACAAACGATTGCCAAATACCTGACAATTTCATTATCAGATGACGGTCTGACAATGATCTGACCATGTGTTTTCTGCAAGAAAAATTTTAAGTTCACACGGTTGTAAGATATTTGGGACAATTTTTTTACTGATAGACCTGACCATATTGTCAGATCTGGCAATCGTCTGAACATAGCTTTAGCGAACATTTTTCACAAATTACCGAAAATCGGATATTCCGAAAATTTGTCAAAAATTACTGAACATATTACCTAGCGAATATTTTGCAAAAATTACCGAAAATCGGATTTCCCGAAAATTTTACAAAAATTATCGCAAATCGGAATTCCCGAGAATTTTTCAAAAATTACCAAAAATCTAGTTTCCCGAAAATCTTTCAAAAATTACCAAGCCGGAATTCCCGAAAATTTTTGAAGAATTACCGAAAATCAGATTTACCGAAAATTTTTTAAAAAATACCTAAAATCGGATTTCCCGAAAATTTTACAAAAAATACCTAAAATCGGATTTCCCGAAAATTTTACAAAAACTGCCGATATCAGATTTTCCGAACATATTTCAAAAATTGCCGAAAATCGGATTTTCCGAAAATTTTACAAAAAGTACCGAAACTCGGAGTCCCCAAAAATTCTTCAAAAATTACCGAACAGATTTCCATAAAATTTTTCAAAAATTACCGAAAGTCGAATTTCCCGAAAATTTTTCAAAAATTACAGCAAATCGGATTTCCCGAAAATTTTTCATAAATTAGCGGAAATCAGATTTCCCGAAAACTTAAAAAAAAATACCTTAAATCGGATTTCCCGAAAATGTTACAAAAATTACCGAAAATCAGGTTTGCCGAACATAATTCAAAAATTGCCGAAAATCGGATTTGAGGAAAATTTTTGCACAAATTACCGAAAATCGGATTCCCCGAAAATTCACTAAAAATTACCGAACATCGGATTTCCCGAAAATATGACAAAACTTACCGAAAATCGGATTCCCGGAAATTTTACAAAAATTACCTAAAATCGGACTTCCCGAAAATTTTTCATAAACTACCTAAATCGGATTTGCCGATAATTTTACAAAAATTACCGAACGTCGGACTTACCGAATATTTTACAAATATTACCTAAAATCAGATTTCCCGGAAATTTTCCAAAAATTACCGAAAATCAGATTTCCAGAAAGATTTTCACAAAATACCTAAAATCGGACTTCCCGAAAATATTACAAAAACTACCGAAAATCGGATTTACCGAACATATTTTAAAAATTGCCAGAAATCGGATTTGAGGAAAATATTTCAAAAATTACCGAAAATCGGAGTCGCCGAAATTTCTTCAAAAATGACCGAATATCGGATTTCCCGAAAATTTCTCACAAATGACCAAAAATTGGATTTCCTGAAAATTTTGCAAAAACTACCAAAAATCGGATTTTCCGAACATATTTCAAAAGCTGCCGGAAATCGGATTTGAGCAACTTTTTTCAAAAATTACCGAACATCGGATTTCCCGAAAATGTTTCAAAATTACCGAAAATCGAATTTCCCGAGAATTTTTCAAAAATTACAGCAAATCGGATTTCCCGAAAATTTTTTAAAAAATTACCGGAAATCAGATTTCCCGAAAACTTTTAAAAAATACCTTAAATCGGATTTCCCGAAAATGTTACAAAAATTACCGAAAATCAGAATTGCCGAACATAATTCAAAAATTGCCGAAAATCGGATTTGAGGAAAATTTTTCACAAATTACCGGAAATCGGATTCCCCAACAATTTTTCAAAAATTACCGAAAATCAGATTTCCCGAAAAATTTTAAAAAAATACCGAAAATCGGATTTCCCGAAACTATAACAAAAATTACCGAAAATCGGATTTCCCGAACATATTTCCAAAATTGCCGGAAATCGAATTTGAGGAACTTTTTTCACAAATTACCCAAATCGGAGTCCCCGATTTCTTCTTCTTTAAAAAGTACCGAACATCGGATTTCCCCAAAATCTCTCACAAGTGACTAAAATCGGATTTCCCAAAAAATACCTTAAATCGGATTTCATGAAAATTTTACAAAAGCTACCGAAATCGGATTTTCCGAACATATTTCAAAAATTGCTGGAATTCGGATTTAAGGCAAATTTTTCAAAAAATTACCCAAAATCGGAGTTCCCAAAAGATCTTCAAAAATTACCGAACATCGGATTTCCCGAACATTTTTCAAAACTACCGAAAATCCAATTTCCCCAGAATTTTTCAAAAATTACCGGAAATCGGATTTCCCGAAAATTTTTCAAAATTACCGAAAATCGAATTTCCCGAGAATTTTTCAAAAATTACCCAAAACATGATTTCCCGAAAATTTTACACAAATTTTCCAAAATAGGATTTCCCGAAAAATTTTCAAAAATTACTGAACATAGGACTTAGCAAACATTTTTCAAAAAAGACCGAAAATCGAATATCCCGAAAATTGTACACCAATTTTCCTAATTAGGATTTCCCGAAAACAGCAGAACATTTTCCAAAAATTACCCAAAATCGGATTTCCCCAAAATTTTTCAAGAATTACCGAAAATCGAATTTCCCGAACATTAGATTTCCCGAAAAATTTTCAAAAAAATATCTAAAATCGGGTTTCCCGAAAATTTTACACCAATTACCGAATCACATCAGGAGTAAGTTTTGAGTCATCCGAGGAACCAATACTGTCAAGGCTTTCGATACGACAGAGAGTAGTTTAAAGAGGTAAAATTTGATTCGAAACATCTAACACAATTTTTGCAAACGTTCGTACGTGGATTATGTAAACAAAATTCAATTCAATTCAAGTGGACCCGAGGATAGTGGAGTTGAATAGCTGAAACAGGGATTACCTGGCAGCAAACCCCGGAGGAGGCAGCAAAATGTTGATATCGATAAAAAATGTAATTGCGATAAAATGCATAATAAGCATATTTTTTTGGGTATTAAAGTAATGGCTCATGTAAATTGCAACATTAGCAATTTTTTTTGTTATTTGCACCTGTTCATTTGTAGCACGTTTAATTATAATGCTTAGGTTAGCAGAATTTTCGTTTAATAGACACTAAAATAAAATAAATACTTGCCATTGTGTTGTGATCAATCGAACCAAGCCTTTTTGTTCTACCTGATGTGAGGCTGCATTAGGCGATTGAGTTAATATAAAATCTAGAGTGAGATAGATTTTCAATATGCATTATACCATATATATAACCTCTTTTTTAATTAGGTACATACATTTGAAGTTGATGATGAAGAGATACAATTCATTGTGGAAAATATGAGGAAAAGAAATAAAATGAACATGTAAGTAAATAATCGTTATAATTCACATAGGTACATTTTCATACTGCTTCATTATAGGTACATAACAAAAAAAAATAACATTATTATAGAAATAAACTTGTTTCAACAAAGTAAATAATTGTTTCAAATGAATAGGTATATATTTTTTTTAAGAATTATTTTAATCATACTTTTGAACCAGTGTATCCATCTACAGGTTTAATTACTCTACCTGCTCTGGTTACGCAGAAACCATACCATGTTATCCTGTTTTTGATCATGTTGACTCCTCCTCCTGATCTGGTAATATAAACTGTCGTTGGTTCGTATGTATAGGAATTTTTGATCTTCGAATTCAACTCATCAAAAGCTGCGATGGTGTAGCCTTTATACCTGTAATTTGAGGTTTTCTATAAGCTAATAAGGCTGTTGACATCCCTGCTGTTAGAGATGTCGATGTTGGCACTTCTGCTCGCAGCGGTGCGATTGACGGCGCTGGCAAAGATGACGTTGGCCATGAATGACACTTGTCAAGCAACTACCGCATGGGTCTATCCACGTTTTTCAAGTTACTTAGCGTTTAATTTTTCCTTTATTGTAAATTACCAAAGTAAGTCTTAAAATTAACTCATTGTACACCGTGACAAATATATTCGGTCCAAAACTAAAATTAGCTTAAAATAAAAAATCTGTTATCTAGCAAAGTGATTTTATCTATATTATATAATTTAGTAACTTATAAATTAATTACAAAAGGTTTTTTTTAATGACATCCCCCTTAGCTTCAAATTTAAGTGACAAACGTCTTTCAAAATCACTGCAGGCAGCACGCACGACCTCTAAGGACATATCATCCCATATTTTTTGAATGACTTGTTTGAATTCAGTAATATTCCCATATTTGTAATCCTTAAGTTTCATTAGCATGTACGACCATACAAAATGATCTAATGGATTAAGGTCAGATGATAATGGTGGCCATTCATCTATTGGTAGAAAATCAGTCAAATTACTCTGACACCAAGCCTGTACCAAGTTTGAGGTGTGTGATGGTGCTCCATCTTGCTGAAAGCAGTAGTAATCACCTCCGAAGATTTCTTTTGTATGTTTTAACACATTTTCTTGAAGAACAGTTCCTAGGTAATATTCAGAGTTGATTTTCACTCCTTTTTCAATGAAAATCAGAGGAAATTTGCCTCTTTTACAAACAACAGCCCATACAATTACCGATGAATATCAGTTAGTTTCGCTTCCAATACAGGATCATTTGTTACCGTCGTTTCGCCCTCCGCGGTATCAGGGACAAGAGTTGCCGACTGCTCAATGGAGGAATAGCCGTGGGTGTTTATTTAATGGGCGCCACGCGATTACCTTTTGTCCCCAAAAGCTTTACGGTGTCGAATCGCGACGATGCCAGTAAAACCCGCTAAGACACGTACCTATACCTGGAACAAAAAAAAAAAACAAGGAGAAAAAAAAGAACTGATAGAACCAAAGACGCCGAGCCCCAGCGCCACAGCAAAACCGGTCAACCACCGTATCGTCTCCAATCGACCGACAATGAAAGCCACCACTTAACTCTCTATAAACTAAGTACAATATTTATTCACCTTTTATATAATTATATAATATCTATAATTGAAATAAAAATAACAAAAAGAACTACTGCACAGCCGGTACAATAGGGCGAACCCAAATAATAACAAAAGAAATGCAATGAATGAAAAAAGAATAAAATAAAAACTCACTCTGAGCGCCCACTAGGAATTGAACCCACCACACGAGAGAGTTCGGATCCGACCCCTTTCGTTTACATATAAGAATCCACGCTTCAACCAACTCGGCCAAACTCTTCTTATTAACAACCCTTCCCCCCAGCTAGCTTGTAGTGCAGTGTGCAATAGGTAAACTATGTATGTATTGTAATATTATTAAGATTAAGCAACAGTAAGAAAAAAAAACCAATCTGGGAACTAATATTAGATGGGTTAGTAAAATAAATACTTAGCCTAGGTTAAGCAATAACTTTCTACATCGCTTCACGGGATCTCCTGGCTGATGTTCTTGACACGGGATGTAAGGTGGCTCTGCTGGGCGCATGCGAATGCGCTTGTGGCTATGTGGTTTTTATTGTCTCTGCTTTCCTTTTTTTCTGACAACGAGCTCCGTTTCACACGCGGGTTCGTTTTATCCTTCTTTTTGTTTTCTGTTTAAACTCCTCTTTATTATTATTATAATTTTTTTTTTTGCAATACGTTTTCCGCGCACCGACTCGGTTCCTCCAACTCTTCGCACCCCAAATCTTGTTTTTTTCTTTTTATCGTTTTATTTATTTTTTTTTTCTATTACGTCCCGACTCAACTAGCTCCACAACTCGTCCGCCTCGGTTTCTCGCTCACGTTCGACTGCCCAGTTTCTTTTTCCTAACGATAAGAGAAAAAAAAGGAAAAACGAATTATGCCGACTCTTTGGATTCGAACCCGCACCACTCGGTTAAAAGGCCGCACTCTTGCCCACCTAGCTACTCCGGTGTGTTGGGGTGGCTAAACTCAATGGGGGGCCTTCATTCCAAAAATGCGAAAACCTTGCAGATGTTAGATTTGGAGAGAGAGCTTTCGCATGGAAGCTTACACCGAACCATAACACTCCCCCTCTTCTTTCTTAAGGTTTTCGCATACTACCTGTACTACAACAGCTCTTTGGCATTACTGAAGCTTTTGAGGTCCTTAGCGTGCCATATACCCCCGGCTTTACCATCTTTTCCCACCAGCTCATACGTCCATGGAGAGACCCTTTTTTTCACCTCAAACGGCCCCACATACATATTTCGGCGCAAGTTTTGCATTGAAATATTTCGCCGCGTCCGACAAAACGAAATTCTTCCTCAGCACCAAATCTTTCGGGAAAAACTCGACTACCCTTCTCCTTAGGTTATATTGGCGCGAACTCTTCTCCCCTGCTTCTAAGATCCTTGTCCGAACATCACGTATCACCTCTTCTAAAGCTCTGGACCTATTCCGCACTACGTCCTCATCTGGGCGCTCTAAGTTAAAACTTTCGGGAGGTATCGCCTCGCTGTTGCCCTTAAGGGCCATGTCCCTACCAAAAAGCACAAAGAAAGGGGACGATTTTAAAACCTCGTGCGTTGAAGCCCTTATCGCACAGCTTACTTTGGGTAAGATGGAATCCCATTCGCGATGATTGTCGGAAATGTAGGCCCTGAGCTTGGTCTTGAACGTTTGGTTGAACCGCTCGGCCGGGTTGGCTTGAAGGTGGTAGAAGGCCGTAAAATTTATGGTTGTACCATACTCCCGGGCGAGACTACCAAACTCCTTACTCTTAAATTGGACCCCATTGTCACACACAACCCACTTCGGCACCCCAAACACTAAAAGGACCTGCTCTTCTACAATGGTGGTCACCGCCTTTGCTGTCGTGGACCGAAGGGGGAAGAACAATGGAAACTTGGAGAAGTAGTCTACAACAGTAAGAATATACGCATACCCACGGGTGGATCTCGGCAAAGGACCAATCAGATCGATACGCAGCATTTCCCATGGCCTCGTAACATTTGTTCGGGTGCACATAAGCTCCGATGGTTTATGTAAATCGGGCTTTGTGGACTGACAGACCTTGCAACTCCGCACGTATCGTGCCACTTGCGTTTTCATTTTGGGCCAAAAATACGTTTGTGCAATTCGGTCGCATGTCTTTTGAACCTCCCCCTTTCCCACCAATATATCATCATGATTCTCTTTAAGAATTGAACCCCTCTCTTCTTTTGCCGGCACCTGCTTCCACTGTTCCTGCTCTTGGGACAAATTCGGATACCTAGCTTGAACATACTTAAACAGTTTGTCCCCTTCTACCTTCCAATTCGGGTAGTTTTCCGGGGAAGCAGCTACCGTGCCTAACATCTTTATCAGCCACTTATCCCTAACTCCTTCTGTCTCCCTAGTCCCTATTTCCCCAACCTCCACATTTGCCCTAGAAAGAGCATTCGGCACCAGATGTTCCTTACCTTTGCGATGGACAATCTTGAAATCGTGTTGCTGTAACTTAACGGCCCACCGGGCCAGCCTGCCCTGGGGATCCTTCAAGTTGTTCAGCCAAACAAGCGAATGGTGATCCGGACGGCCCCAATGCCGAACCCAGATGCATCGGTGTGGATCGTAAATGGGAGCTCAAAGTTCGAACAAGTCAAGATCGGGGCACTAACCAACTTCTCCTTAAGCGTGACGAAAGCCTGCTCGCACTCCTCCCTCCAGACAAACTTCCTCTTCTTCTTCAGTAGCTCCGTAATGGGAGCAACGATATCAGAGAAGTTAGGCACGAAACGGCGGTACCAAGATACAATTCCCACAAATCGGCGAACGCCTGTAACGCTGTTTGGTCTCGGGTACTCTACCATGCCTTGAACCTTCTCTGGATCTACCGATAAACCCTTGCTGCTGACGACGTACCCCAAATAACGAAGTTTCGATTTGCAGAGTTCGCATTTGTCCTTGGATAGCTTAAGGCCCGACCTTCTAAGTCTACGAAGCACCTCTAGGAGAACTTCCAGGTGTTAGTCGAAAGTCTCTGTCACAATTATCACATCGTCAAGGTAGACGAAGACGTTCGGCTCCAGGTCGGGGCCAAGGACTGTGTCTATAAATCGTTGCCAGGTAGCTGGGGCATTATGAAGCCCGAAGGGCATCCGGCGGAAATGGTACAACCCCTTGCCGGGAATCGTAAACGCAGTATATTTCTTTGAAGTCTCCGCCATTGGAATTTGCCAGTATGCAGACTTGATATCTAGGGACGATAAGAACTTCGCGTTGCGCAACTTGTCCAGTGTGGCCGACACATATGGAATCGGATATGCAACCTTCTCGGTCACACTATTAAGTTTGCGAAAGTCTACGCAGAATCGGAACTTACCATCCTTTTTCTTCACTAAGAGGATGGGGGACGACCAAGAACTTGTGGAGGGTTCAATGACCCCCAATGCCAACATTTCATCAACTTCCCTGTTGATATTCGCCTGAACTACCGGCGAGACCGGGTAGTACCGTTGTTTTATGGACGCTGATTTCGTCCTGATGACGTGTTCCACCAGATTGGTACAACCCAAGCCTTCCCCCATGTCCTCGAATACCTCATCCACACTCTTAGCTAGCTTCTGCCTCTGCTCCTTACTTAATACACTGATACTTTCTACGGCTGCTACCGGTTGATGAAACTCCCACTGCCTAACACATAGATTTGGAACGATCGCAAATTTCTCCCAGAAATCTGCACCCAATATCAAACAGTGCTTCAGCCCCGGTATGGTCAATAGTTCCATAATTTTCACCGTCCCCTCTACCCTTATCGGCACCGTTATAGAACCTAGCACCGCGACCCCCTCCCCATTCGCTACAGTGACTTCCGGTACGTCTACTTTGCATAATTTGCAATGAAGCAACGCGAGTTTGTCCCACCCTGGACCACCCACAATAGACCGTGACGCTCCGGAATCCAACAAACCTAACAACTCAACCCCATACAACTCGACCTTCAGATAAGGACGTTTGTCACCCCCTCTCTCCGCTAATATATAATCCGCCCCTACTACTACTCTTCTCTTCTTGTATGTATGTATGTATGTATATTTGGCACGGCAGCTCATGGAGAGCCAAGGCCTAGCTTCTCACAACCATTCATGTTGTGCGTGTTATATTCTTCGCACGAATGGAAGGGACCTACAGTTTAGTGCCGACTCCGAACGGCGAATTGAGAAGCTTTTCATGACAGATTGTACTCCTCGTGCAGGTTTGTCATTCCTGCGAAGAGGTGGTGCCGTGAAAAAACTTTTGGTGGTTTTTGAGTATCGAACCTGTGTCTCTCGCTTAGCAGTCCAACGCACTAACCACTAAGCCACGGCGACCACTCTTCTCTTTTTACTCCTCCTAATTCTTCTGACTCACTGTCCCGCCCTCGGTTGAGTCATCTCTCCGTTTCCCGCCCCCCCTTGAGCCTTGGAACATTGCGGACAGCGGCTACGAATAACTCCCTGCAACCCACAGCCATAACAGCGAACGGGCTGCGGACATGCTCTGGCCAAGTGACCCTTTTGTTGGCAGCGGAAGCATGTTGGATTCTCCATGCGAGAGTTAAATGCATTGACCTGGTAGTTCTGGTCTGGACCAACGTCTACATACGCCAAATCCGGCTCAAGCAGCGAGGCGTTCCTTCCAGATGGGGGTGGGTGATAAATCTCCACGAGGTGACGCGTCGCCTCTAACTGCCGACCCACTGCAATGAGGTCATCCAGAGAAGAAACTTCCGCCAAGGCCAACTGAGTTTGGTAAAAGGGTAGGAAGTTCTTGCGGATCTGCCGAAGTTTCATGTTCATGGAACACGGATCACTAAGCCTTGCAAAAAGGCCAAGCATACTGCTCACGTAGATTCCTATTGTCTCCGTTCGCCCTTGAGTCCTTCTACGAATTTCCTCCCATAGACGGTCATCATAGTCCAGGGGCAAGAACTCTGCCCTCAGCTTGAAAACCAAGCCCTTCCAACTCTTGATAAAAGGCTTGTTCGCCCGGAACCAAATTATGGCTTTGCCCTCAAATAAATCGAAAGCCGATTGAAATAATTCGGCCTCTGAAAAACCCATAGCTTCCCTCAGTTCTTCAACCCTCTTAAGAAAACCACAGAGAGACTCCTGCGATTCACCCTAAAACTTCAACCCCCACTTCATAACTGGTACCCGGTTACCAAGAGGAAAGAACGGAGACGAGCACGTGGGTGGTGCCAGAGGATGATCTGTGGGTGGATTTGATGAGGGGCCTTCCACCAATGGTGCTGGCGGTGTTCTTCGGACGCCTTCATTATTCGCAATTTTACCCTGTCCGTCAACCTTCGCTTTCTCATCAATTTCCGCCAGAAGGTCAATAACCTCTCTTCGGAATTTAGCAACCAGCTGCTTCTTTTCCTCACTGTCCACTTCTATCCTACCGATACGCCTTACCAACCACTCAGATTTGGCGACTATCTTCTTATATTCGCCCGTGTTCTCATCACCCTGAAATACCTTAACCAGCTTGGCAATCTCGTCCAATTTGGCCTGAACGGCAGCTACGTCTTCCTCATAGGGAAATGGGTAGTTACTCAACAAGAAGCTCTCTTCCCTACGCAAGGCTGTCCTAAGAACTTTTCTCATCTCGTCCACCGTCTTCGCACCAAGGCCTCTTATGTCTAACTCATACGTTAGCTCGTCAGCACTCAACCTATTTATATCCATAATGCAAATACCCTAAGACTTGTCGAACAAGAAAACGAAACAGACCCGCAAACCGACTGAAACAATAAAAAACTACGACCGACAAAAAAAACTTTGACGAACCGACTATAAAACTTTGACAATCTCAAATTTACCGGGCCCCACGTTGGGCGCCAAAATGTTACCGTCGTTTCGCCCTCCGCGGTATCAGGGACAAGGGTTGCCGACTGCTCAATGGAGGAATAGCCGTGGGTGTTTATTTAATGGGCGCCACGCGATTACCTTTTGTCCCCAAAAGCTTTACGGTGTCGAATCGCGACGATACCAGTAAAACCCGCTAAGACACTTACCTATACCTGGAACAAAAAAAAAAGAAACAAGGAGAAAAAAAAGAACTGATAGAACCAAAGACGCCGAGCCCCAGCGCCACAGCAAAACCGGTCAACCACCGTATCGTCTCCGATCGACCGACAATGAAAGCCACCACTTAACTCTCTATAAACTAAGTACAATATTTATTCACCTTTTATATAATTATATAATATCTATAATTGAAATAAAAATAACAAAAAGAACTACTGCACAGCCGGTACAATAGGGCGAACCCAAATAATAACAAAAGAAATGCAATGAATGAAAAAAGAATAAAATAAAAACTCACTCTGAGCGCCCACTAGGAATTGAACCCACCACACGAGAGAGTTCGGATCCGACCCCTTTCGTTTACATATAAGAATCCACGCTTCAACCAACTCGGCCAAACTCTTCTTATTAACAACCCTTCCCCCCCAGCTACCTAGTAGTGCAGTGTGCAATAGGTAAACTATGTATGTATTGTAATATTATTAAGATTAAGCAACAGTAAGAAAAAAAAACCAATCTGGGAACTAATATTAGATGGGTTAGTAAAATAAATACTTAGCCTAGGTTAAGCAATAACTTTCTACATCGCTTCACGGGATCTCCTGGCTGATGTTCTTGACACGGGATGTAAGGTGGCTCTGCTGGGCGCATGCAAACGCGCTTGTGGCTATGTGGTTTTTATTGTCTCTGCTTTCCTTTTTTTCCTTTGTTTTTTTTTTTTCCACGGTGGTTGATAATCACTTAAGGTCACGGAGCTCACTCGAATTGGGGCCGCGAACACATGTAAGGGTCTACTACTAGGGTACTACTTTCGAAATCACTCGGGTTTTCGATACATTAATCGCGCCCTCGGTAGTTAATCCGGCCGCCGCGCTGCTCCCACTATCTAGTTCGCACAAAAAAAAAGTATCGAGTTTATCGGACTCTGACAACGAGCTCCGTTTCACATGCGGGTTCGTTTTATCCTTCTTTTAGTTTTCTGTTTAAACTCCTCTTTATTATTATTTTTATTTTTTATTTTTTTTGCAATACGTTTTCCGCGCACCGACTCGGTTACTCCAACTCTTCGCACCCCAAATCTTGTTTTTTTCCTTTTTATCGTTTTATTTTTTTTTCTATTACGTCCCGACTCAACTAGCTCCACAACTCGTCCGCCTCGGTTTCTCGCTCACGTTCGACTGCCCAGTTTCTTTTTCCTAACCCATCCACTATTCCCAATTCCTCCCGTTCCCTGGTCAGTTATGTGATCATCCGATCCTTGATCATAACAACCGACCCACGCTAGCTATTGCTAAGATCGATGACTGTACTAAGTCCCTAGCGTTGTCTATTATTGTGGCTAACGATAAGAGAAAAAAAAAGGAAAAACGAATTATGCCGACTCTTTGGATTCGAACCCGCACCACTCGGTTAAAAGGCCGCACTCTTGCCCACCTAGCTACTCCGGTGTATTGGGGTGGCTAAACCCAATGGGGGGGCCTTCATTCCAGAAATGCGAAAACCTTGCAGATGTTAGATTTGGAGAGAAAGCTTTCGCATGGAAGCTTACACCGAGCCATAACACATTCTGATGATTGAAATTTTCTTCCAGGACAAACGGTTTTTCATCGAAAAAAATGAACTCGTCACCAGCGTGCCACTGAAGACTGACTTCGGCTCGTTTGAACCGTTTATCCTTAGAAGCAGTTGTCAATTCATGAATTTTACTTTTTTTTGAAAGGCTTTAATTTTAAGTCATTTTTCACTAACAAACGGAGTGATTAACGGTTCACATTGAGCTGTTTTGCCAGCTTCCAGCATGATTGAGCGCAGTTTCTTTTTATCCGTTTTTGAACAACTTTTTTTCAAACCTGGGGCTCTAACTGTCCTTTTCCGCCCACTCCTCACTCGATCCTGAATTGTGCCAGTCTCCCTATATCTACCAATAGTGCGTGAAACGAATTTTCTGTTGATACCCAAGTGTTTATAGCGATGGAATATAGAACTTGGATTTGCGCCACGTAAAAATTCGTCAATGATAATACCTCGATGTTCCTTCATCTTGAATTTCACAGCTATAATTTTTTTCCTCTTAAAACTTATATGAGTGCTTACCATAAATCAACTCTGCAGTTTGTGATATTTTTCCGAAAAAACAATTATACAGGACGTGGGATATTTAAAGAAATAGCTTTGGGACAGAATATATTTGTCACGGTGTATATATTGTTGCGACGATACTTGGCAGCACTCCGGACAAGCGACGCATCCTCTTTGCCAAACAACATCTACCATCTGCCATTTGACAGACATTAATAAAAAGCTTAATGTGCTGTAGCGAATAGGCGTGTTTTTGATTCTAATCGACAGCATTCAAAGCGAAATAAGTGCATTCCGCAATGAATTTCACCTAAAAACTGAACCCGAAAGGGGATGGGCGGCGCGATTGGAAACCGTAAACGCAACACTAGCCAACGTCATCGAGCGCGTAGAGCAAATTGAAGCCGAATCTTCCGTTACGACTGAACTCAAAGGTCAGCTGCATTCAATGGAACACCAAATTGATGCCCTGCAACGAAAAGAGGTTGCCTTAAATGCTGTATTATTCGGTATTCCCGAATGCAATGATGAAAAATTGCCACACATCTACAACCAGCTATGCTTTTCCATCGGCTGCAGAGACCTCCACCTATTAAACATATATGGTAAACTGGGGCACATTCGGCACCTTAAGTTTAAAGCATCATATTAACGATACTTATCAACATATAGGATAACATTTAATACTGAATGAGTGTCTGATATTAATTGTTTAAAATAAAATAAGAAACTTTTCCGTGTGAGTTACGAAGCACTTTATTTTTTTCTATTGAAGAAAAAAAGCCGTTTCGCCAAATGTGCCCCAACACGGGGTACTTTCGTCATTACCCGGGGCAAATTCAGCAAAGATTTTTTCCAGTTCGAAACACAATAAATAAATTCAAACACATATTTATTTTATAAATATAATAAAAGAAAGAAGAAAAAACGTAACGAATCAATTCATACAAATAAATAAAAGAATATTTTTGCACATAAGAAGGAACACAAAAATTAATAATCATAGCACATAAAAAGGAACACAAAACTTCATAATTTATAAAAATTAACTTGCCTCTTCATACAGAAATGTGCTTACTTATCATAATAGCAAGGAATATATAATTACCAAGAAGTATTATCTGCCTCAAAAAATGAAAACGATTTCAAAAAGCTCTTTTCCAAATAATAAAAAAATAAACGAAACAAAAAATATTTGAGAGAAAAGCTCTCTCTCACACAATCTTGATTCTCGACACATTGCACATATCCCATGACAATATCCAATAAGTATTTTCACTTATTTTTTGATGATCGCATAATTCTACTTCGTTTGCTACTGTGTGCGTGTGAGCCTGCCTGTGTGTGCCTGCGAGAAGAGATAAAGCTTCTCTCGAAAATCCAAAAGCTCTGAGAGCGGGTCGTGATATTAGAACCCGCCATACAAAAAATGTTCAGTGCAAAAATTTGTATGAGATGCGTCTTCTTGGTAATTATATATTCTTTGATAATAGGGTAGCAGGGCTTTATTTCCGAAAAGCTCATTTTTATCTTGTACAAATAAAATTAAGATCTCACTAAAGCTTTCCAAACAAAAGCTCATTTTTATGTTAAAATATAGAATTTACATCCACTTCTTGTAAAAATATGTTTAATGAAATAAAGAAATTACACCATTCGAGAAAGGATGAATAGACGGGAAGTTTCTATCTTTCCTTTGTCCCATTCGACTTCAAACATTTTCTTTGATTTTAACCCCAAGAGCATTCGAAAACGTGCGTGCGGAATCCCGCACAACGTTAAGAAACTCTTGTCGAACTGTGTGCGGTTTTCTCGGATAACAGTTCACCAACATCCCTTTTTATTTTGGTATTGAGGATTATCCCCTTACAATAGTTAGTTAAGTTGATGTTAAAGCAATATTTTGTACGGCATCTAGATGTTGATGCCAGATTAGTAGGATGAGGTAGTTTTAGCTCTACCTCACTTTTTTACTATAAGAGAAATATATTTAATAGGTGGTTTTACAAACACGCAAGTTTTACGTACCAGCCCTTCGTAAAAAGCTAACGTTGTATGTTGAATCGCTATATTTGTCAACAATTTCATAAAACGCTTGTTTTTGACTTCGTCAGTCTTTTTCTTATAATTTCGAACCATACTATACTTCAACATTAATAATAAATAGCTTAATAAAATGTCTGCCTAGTATTTTTACTACGGGGTACTACATTCGCTAAATGCCGAATGTGCCTCATAAACAAACGCCGAATGTGCCCCGAAGTCTAAAATTTCCTCTTTCAAATTATTTCACAAACAGTTATTAGACTGGGACAGATTTGGGTTGTTTATAAATATCACTTTCATTTACCCAAAATTAACATTAAAAAATTGCTTACTCACCTTAAGTCGAAAATTACAGCCAGCAGCAACACACAACCACTTGTAACTTTTTTTGCAAACTAACTAGGATTTTCAAACAACAAAGCATATTGCATGTTCATAGAAGGGTGTGTTCAAAAAAGAAATCATTGATTTACACCCCGGCGTTCTTGTTGAAAATGACGATGCCGAATGTGCCCCAAAGACGAATGTGCCCCAGTTTACCATATCATGCAAAGGGCAGAGCACACTAAAACAACAGCTCGCCATCACCCATTGTATTGCAGTTCTCGGGATCATTCGAGAGAGATTCAGTTCTTCGTACAGCAGAGAGCCCTTTGTCTGCGATACTGACGGGAATCTGTTCCAAATGATACGAGTACTTCGCGCGCAACGGAACAGCCATATAAATGCGCAAAGCTTTAATTCTAAATTGGATGAATTTAGGCACCTATTTGTTAATTCAGGGACTGATGTAATCTTCGTTTCGGAGACATGGTTCCTCCCAGAAGTTTCCAATACATTTTATAGGTTAGACGGATATAATATTTTTCGGAGAGATAGGATTGGGCGCGTAGGCGAAGGTGTGACAATATACGTTCGTGGCGGTCTCAAGGGCAACATAGTCTTCAAGTCTACTTCAAAATTTCTTTTTGGTCTCCTCTTGGTCGAAATTACAAGTGGGACTAATAAATTAATGCTGGGCACCGTTAAGAGGCCAAATAAATCAGTTCTCCTTTATTTTCACTTCTGGAGCAGTTTTCATGTGTCTCACCGGAAATTGTACTCTGCGGAGACTTAAATTGTAACCTTATGAATTAAACTAAGTCCGAACCCCTGCTAGATTATATGATGTCACTACACATAAGGCCCGTAAACCTAATCAGTCCCACACATTTTCCCAGCGGATCAAACAGTCTTATTGATAGCAGCTGCGAAAAAGTGCTTTTATATAGTCAGCTCTCAGTTCCCTTGCTTTTCAAAGCATGATCTAATCTTTTTTTCACTTGATTTTGGCCACACACAAGACAAGCAGCCTTCAGGTAGAAACATGTGGAATCAAATTCGAGATATCGGACTTGGAAAACAAACCCCCATAATACCAGAAGACATTGACTGCGACACAGTGAATGCTAACTTTGTCACATCAGCAACCATGCAAAACAATTTTCTACCTATTCCCAATATCTTTGAACAAACATGCACTGAAGGAAGCGAGCAAATATTCAGTTTCAGTAGGCTATGTGATGAAGATGTTGTAGAAGCCCTGTTAGCTATTAAGTCTAACGCCACAGGCTTAGATGGAATCAATCCAAAATTCGTAAAATTAATACTGCCACTCTTGTTACCCTTCGTTACATATCTATTTAACTCGATTTTGACCACCTCAACATTCCCAGATGAGTGGAGTTTGGCAAAAATTACTCCTATCCCAAAGAAGTCATCCTCAAACATCAAAGAATATAGACCCATTGCAATATTCCCTCTCCTCTCTAAAGTATTTGAAAAATCTATTTTAAATCAAATACAAAAATACCTTTCAGATGCGAAACTCGTCACTAGCCACCAATCGGGCTTCCGATCTCAAAGGAGATTCAAAACCGCCCTTCTGTTTGTTGTTGATGAGATTAGGAAAGCAATCGACAAAAACATCATCACTTTTCTAATATTTTTTGACTTTTCTAAGGCGTTTGCCACAGTGAACCACCTTGTTTGGGTTAAAAAGCTCAGTGAAAAATTCAAGTTTTCACTTGAGTCAAGTAAGCTCATCTTCTCATACCTGAACGACAGACAACAGCGACTAGTTGTGGGTAATAAATCGTCGGTATTTTTTCCGGTTCATTACGGAGTGCCACAAGGGTCTATCCTTGGGCCCCTACTCTTCTCACTCTATGTAAATGAACTTCCAGAAATCATCAAACGTTGTACAGTACATTTATATGCCGATGACATTCAACTTATCCTCAGTCGTCCTCTAGGTATGGTTGATGAAGATTCTAGACTTCTCAACGAAAATTTGCTTAGCATACAAACGTGGGCGCAAGAAAACTGCTTGTGCCTAAACCCTAAAAAGTCGAGTGTACTGGTCACCCATAAAAAGGTTTTGGAGTTGTCGCCTTTTAAACTTGGTGATAGCGCCATTGACTATGTCGAGTCTGCTAAAAACTTAGGAATTATCTTAGGAATTATCTTCAATAGAACCCTAACCTGGACAAATCATCTAAATGTCACAGCTGGCGAAATCTATGGTGGACTCCGCGCTCCCTGGACATCCAAGCCCTTTCGGGAGAAATCTTCTGCGAGATCTTCTGCAATATGGACTACACTAATAAACGAAAACTCGATGTCGCCTACAACAATATGCCCACTATGTAAATGACCTCAAATATTTTGACCATGTCTCCGTCTACTCCAAACAAATCTGCGGATGTTCTATCGACAACCTTATGCTCTCCATGTATCGTACACGAAATCATACAAACAGGCCAGGCCGACTATCTGTACAGTATAATTCAGTTCCTCCAATCTCGTAGATCATTGATGTTGGTGCAACCGTAGTATTCTTGTCTTATCTCGAAACGTCAATTCTTTGTTTATATCACCCGACTCTGGAACTATCTACCAATACACATTAGAAGAATCAAAAACACAGTGCATTTTAAACTTTCCCTTTTAGAACACTTGGCCGTTGAATGAGCAAACAATTCTTCCTTCACTTCTTTCTTTTTTTTTTTTTTTTTTTTTCAAATTTTTTATATGATATTATATAGTCAATTACTTTTATCAACTGCATAATTTGTATGTATATTTGAAATTTTATACCAAATTAACTTAATTCTATTAACGTAAATCTTAAGGCTTCTTCTAATTTATAAGATTCTGTAATATTAAAGTTGTAAGCAAATTCGTATAATAAATTGAAATTGAATTGAATTAACGTAAACTGTCCTCTTTTTTTATTAACCTTCTTTTTTTGTAAAAACGTGAGAGAGACCGGGCGGTGCCCAAGCACAATTGTAAGCTAACTTTGTTTTTTTTTGCCTTTAATTTTTTCATATATTGTTAAATATTAACTAAAGCTACCTTACCGCTGGTGGGGGGATAGCTTAAGTTAGACAGTTAACACAAAATTATCAATGCACGTTTCTTCTGGAGCCGTCGTAATCAACTCTACCCTTTTTCTTTATTTTGTTCCTATTTATATACAAATTTTTACATTAATAGTGCTGACACAACTACAGAAATACGTCAACATAATATGAGACACTGATGGTGTCTGGTTGCCGCGTGTGCGTTATTTGCTGACGTGTAGTCTGCCTGCAATCCAGGTGTGTCTCTCGTTGCCCGTGGGAACTGTTGGTTTCCTGTATCTGTACAAGAATTTGTACATTCTGCCAGGCCGGGCTGTCTTATAGGTTGAAGTCCGATGTTGTGAATCGCCTTGTGGCAGGTACTGGACCGGGCTGCTGCTGGATGACTCGTCTCCTTCTCTGCTGCCATACCATATATGCGATGATGATGACAAATAATCCGCCTATTAAGCTGTACGAGATGCCAAAATGTACGCGGTGGGCCATTGGACTGACTGGCAATTCCTCCTGGGTTTTTTGATGTGCTATCCACTTATTTAACCTCTTAAAGTCTTCAGTATCGCCTTTGATGATCGGGTGTGGGATGACCAATGATGTTGAGATATTCTCCGGGTTGCTCGATAATATTTCGCTAATATTTGCCGAAGGAATGAACGCAGCATTAAGTTCGCTGGACATACTTTGGTATGCTGCTATGGTCATCGTGTCCTGTTTCAGCATGCAATTTGGCAGTAGTGTCAGAATCCCATCATCTTGTAGCGAAGTTTCCAAGACCTGTCTTCCACAGATTATGTTGAAGGTGTACTTCCTATCCAGCACGTATATCCAACTGTTTGCGTTGCTAAGCTGGATCCACACAGGGGATGGTCTTATGCTTCGCAGCTCGCAGAATGATGATAGGCTCGTTGTGTGCGTAAGTAGGTCCATTTCACATCTGCTGATGTTAGACCGTCGGTTGAACAATGGATGCTGCTGTTGGCAAAGGTATTTCCCACTGGTTTTAGTGCATTTGCTGAGCTCCTCGATTGTCATGGTGAAGTATAGTTCTCGAAGTAAATTGACTATTAACAGGTCTCGTGATGGCTGAATAAATGTATATTCCCCTTGATGAGGTGTTGGCACGGGTATAACCTTGAATAACTCAAAGTCCTCAATGTTAACTACTGGTAGTCTTACATCGAAAATGACATTTTGCTGTGTTATTCTCGCCCTTGCTGTCATAAGCCTGTAGAATCCTAAGAGACTTGCTTGTGTCTCATATCCTGCCACCGATAGTTGTGGAGGTAAGTTATTCCTTATAATGGCCAACTGGGACCGTAGCTGATCGGGTGTTATGATCAGTGGATTGATCTTAGCGTGGTGCACATCAGTTAGCACATCTAGTAGAGAGTTCTGGATCTGTTGGTAGTTCAGCATTGCTAGGGTGGCATATGTTGATAACGCCAAGAATTTCTGTTCTGCGGCCTCTTTTTTACTTGATATTGTCATGCTTTTTAGTCTCTCCAACTCATTTTGGAAAGCCTGTAACTGAGCCATAATCGCTTGCGTATCTTTCTGCAATATGTTGCTCGTTGTTTCTGCAATTGATGTTTGATTTTTAATCAACGCGAGCAGATGGTTCTCATTCGTTTTCGTTTGCTGGATTTGTTGTTCGTACTGCTCAGCATACGATTCGTCTAAAACTCCAAACAGCTTGTTCGCTACTGTACCAATAAAATCAAATGGCGATCGTTTCACTCGCGCCTCTGGTTCCTTTCCGGCTCCTTGTCTTAGCAGTAAGTTGTTGTTGTTCTTTATAATTACGAGTTGGTGGTTGAATTGTTCGATTATGTTGTGTACCAATGTGTCAGTGCCGTTCATTTTACAGAAGTCGTTCATCTCGTTAACCAACCTTTCGAATCCCGAAAATTCACGCCAGTAGTTGGTCATATCGTAGTACACAATTATTTTCCAGTCGTTGGTTATTAGGTTGACATTGCCCATTTTCTCAAAATATATTCCAGGGCGGTTTCTAAACGGCGTTGTTTTGAAGAATTCAGGCTCTGCGTCTACTGCCGTTGCGCAACTTCTGCCCAGTATTATTAGCACCAGCATTGCCCCCAGGAGACCTAGTCCGTCCCCGTTTTCCCATTTCTTCTCCTTTTGATTCGTGGGCCGACTTCTTTCTGTTGAGTTCGTGGGTCGACCTCGGGTTGCTCGCTCCGACTTCAAAATTGACAAGCATGTGGTTACTGTAGGCTGTGGTCTAGTTGCATTCATATTACTGTTATCTTGTTTTTCCCTTTGATCTTCGTTATCGCTTATTGGTAACAAACTAATTTTGGTGGTAGGCCTTTCGTACTTTTTGTTGTTTGCTTGGAGGGTTACCACGCGCACCAAACCGTCTTCGCCAGCATGTGTTTCCAGCACCCTCCCAATCATCCACCTTGTTGGAGGGAGCTGTTCGTCTTTTACCAAGACAATGTTCCCCACTCTTAGATTTTCGTTCTTCGTGGTCCATTTTGGCCGTTGTTGCAATGTCGTTAAATATTCCGAACTCCATTTTCTCCAGAACTGTTGTTGCAATCGTTCTAATAGTTGCCATCGCGTCAGTAATCCCTCCTTTTCGTCAAGTCTATGTTTCTCGGGTGGAGCCAATATTGATGTCCCGATCAAGAAATGACCTGGTGTGAGGACCTCTGTATCATCAGGGTCGTTTGAAACTGGACAAAGAGGTCTTGAATTTAAGCATGCCTCAATTTGTGATAATACCGTAGACATCTCTTCGTATGTTAATTTGTGTTCCCCAATGGTGCGCCTGAGATGGTACTTGATGGATTTCACTCCGGCCTCCCAAAGGCCACCAAAATGGGGCGATGCTGGGGGTATGAAGTGCCACTGCGTATGGTAAGCTGTAAGTACTTCACATATTTCCTCGTGGTGGTTTCTCGCCTCTTTTACTGTTAGCTGAAGGATTTTGTTGGCGGCCACGAAATTCGTCCCATTATCACTATACAGGTGACCTACATGACCTCTCCTGGCGCACAATCTTTTGAAGGCTGCTATGAAGGCGTTGGCTGTTAGATCACTAACGACTTCCAGGTGAACCGCCTTCGTTGCCAAGCATATGAATACAGCTATATATCCTTTATATGACTTGTTTCCTCTTCCTTTTGCTGTTCTGATGTCTACTGGCCCTGCATAGTCGACTCCTGTATGCAAAAATGGTCTAGTTTTACACACTCTTGGTTGTGGTAAATTCCCCATTATTTGCGTCCTTGTCGACATTTTATGTCGAAAGCAAATGGTACACCTTCGAACTCGTTGTTTGACAGCGCTTAGACCACTTAGAATCCAATATTGTTGGCGTAGATGTGCATGTGTAAGAACATAGCCTCCATGAAGAGTAGTTTTGTGGGCTTCATCAATCAGCATTGTCGTCAGTTCGCCGGAATGTGGAATTATTATCGAATATTTCTGTGAGTCGGATAGTTCTGCTTTCGCTAATCGTCCTCATACACGCATCAGATCGTTTTCATCAATAAATGGGTTGAGGCACCGAAGTTTGCTTTTCCTGCCAATTTCTTTTGTTTTCTTCAGATTGATGAGCTCATCTCTGAACGCTGTCAGCTGTACGTGTCGTATAAACATCATTGCCGCACTTTCAGTTTCTTGACATGTGATTGGTCCCAGCTGTTTATTTTCTTTTGACGATAGTAAGTTGTGCAGAAATCGTTTACGATACGCCAGTACTCTTGTCGTCTGAATGTGCTGTGCTGCGATAAAAGCCTTCCTATGAGATCAGGTTCAACCGTTATTGTGAACGTGCTTGTGTGGAGCTTTTTAGCTTCTTCGTTGGTGCTATGACGTCTGGAATCGTTGTAGTTGACATCTGTTTGTGCTAGCCAAGATGGGCCCGTCCACCATATTGAGTGTGCTTTGATTTCTGACGTCCTCTGGATGCACAATCCACTGGATTGTCCTTACTTTTTACGTGATGCCATTTGTCTGAGCTCACAATCTTGGTTATTATGGCAACTCTGCTTGCCACGTAGTTTTTCCATTTGTTGGGGTTCCCGTTGATCCACGCTAAGGTAATGGAAGAATCCGTCCAAGCATGTATTTCCACGCCCTTTATTTCCATTTTCGTCTTCGTTCTTTGAAGTAATTTCGCCAGTAGCACTGCTCCACAAAGTTATAATCTCGGTATTGATACCTTTTTTATTGGGGCCACTTTCGTCTTTGCACACAACAACCGTGTGGTGATCTCTCCAAAAGCAGTTGTGACTCGTGTATAAATTGCGGCCGCAAATGCCCTCTCCGATGCGTCACAAAATCCATGATATTCTATGCGGTGACTTGATTCATATTGGATCCATTGTGGTATGTTGATTTCTTCTATGCAGCAGAGTTGGCTTCTGAAGACCTTCCATTCGTGAGCGATTTCATCTGGCAGTACCTCATCCCAGATTTTTTCAGATTTCCAGAGCTCTTGTTGGACTAGTTTTGCTTTAACGATGATTGGAGCTAACCAGCCTAATGGGTCAAAAAGTCTTGCTGTTTCTGACACTATTATCCGTTTTGTCAGGTTTTGGTTCGCCGATACCGTGTTGATTTTGAACTCAAATGTGTCTGACTCCGGTCGCCAGTATATGCCCAAGGTTTTAATGGGGTCGTATGTGTTTATCTTGAATCTTCCTTGTTCTTGATCGTCTGGTGCTATATTTTCCAAGAGGGCTTCTGTGTTTGAAGACCATTTACGTAGTCTGAATCCTCCGCTCGCCATTAGTTGCACCATTTGTTTTTAGGCTTCTACTGCTGCATCTAATGAGTCTTCTCCCGATAGTAGATCGTCAACGTAAAAATCTCGGCGAGTTATTTTTGACGCTAATTGCAATTTGACTTCTTCATCACAGGCGAGTTGTTTGAGTGATTTTATCGCCAGATATGGATGATGATGTTCCGTAGGTCACGGTGTTTAGCCAATACTCCTGAATTTCTTGCGTCGGATCTGCCCTCCACAATACACGTTGAAAATCTCTGTCTTCATGGGCCACTAGAATTTGGCGATACATTTTCTCGATGTCTGCTCTGTATACATATTTGTGCTTTCTCCATCGCACTAGTATAGAGTGCAAGTCCTCTTGTACCACTGGTCCTGTAAGCAGTGTGTCATTCAGACTAAGTCCTGAACTCGTTTTTGAGGATGCATCAAAAACAACTCGTACTTTGGTTGTTGAGCTGTCTGGTTTAATCACTGCCTGGTGCGGCAAGTAGTACACTTCGCTCGTTGGTTTTCTAGTTGACGTTGGTTTCACTAACTCCATGTGCCCTAGTTTAATATACTCCCGCATAAATTGTTTATAGTCTTCATGTAGCTGCTTATTACGTGTAAATTTTTTCTCAGTCTGGAGGAATCGAGCTAACGCTCTATTCTTTGATTCGCCCAGTTTGCCTGCGTCTTCTTTGAATGGTAGTCTAACAATGTACCTTCCTTCCTCGTTCCTCTTGTGTGTCCTTTTGAAGATTTCTTCGCACCGTGTTTCTTCTGCTGTGAGACTTCTTTCTTCTTGCACTTCTTCTATTTCCCAGAAAGATTTAAGTTGATCATTTAGCTCTGTATTGGATATTAAGCACACTGTTGATTCGTCTGTCTTGGAGCTGTGTTGGACACTTCCAGATAGTATCCAACCCAAATGTGTGTTTTGGGCGACTGGAGTGCCGTTAGTACCCTTGATCACCCCTTCCAGAAGTATGTCTTGGAAGACATCTGCTCCTATTAGCATATCTACTGTTGCTTTCTTGTTAAATGATGGATCAGCTAACGGTAGATGTGTAATATGATTCCATTCCTTAATTGGGAAAGATTCTTCCGGTAGAACCTTCGTTAGTTTATCTAATACCAGGAATTCCCCCCATGATGGGAATTCTGATGGATATATAGACTAAATTTTTTACTCAACCTTACTGTTTGCCGTCCCTGCATTCGTTGCTCCCGGCCCAGTAATGGAAGCATGTGCTCGTTTCCGTTGTAGTTGCAGTCGTTGTACAGCATCTTCGGTGATAAAGGAGGACTGAGACCCCAGGTCGATCAAAGCTCTGAGGTAGTAGTCGCATCCTTTCCAATTAGTTTTTACCACCGCTGTTGCTAACAATATTTTGTTACACTGTTTGTTGGCGGAGAAATTCGTCTGCGGTTGATCGTACTACCTGTTTACAATATCAGTATGGAGTAGCGTATGGTGTCGCTGATGGCATATTTGACAAGACTTGTATGATGGACATCTTAGCGTTTCATGGTTTGGCTTGAAACAATTTCGACACAGCTTTTCCCTTTGGATGACTTCCTTTCGTTGCGTCACTGGCATTTGGATGAACCTACTGCACGTATGAAGCCAATGCGTGCAATTGCATACTTTGCAAGCTGGAGTCGTCGTTGCGTGGAAATTTCTAAGGAATCCTTTCCTGTTGTTTGATTGCCTTTGGTCCCTTGGGCTGTCAACCTTTTTCTTCTTTTCTTCTAAGTTCTCCAGGGCATGGAACTTACTTTCAAGAAACATGAAAAACTCGTCCAGCGGTTGCAGGTCCTTGGGATTTTTTAACGACTGTTCGTACGCCTTCCTCGTTTCGTTGTCCAATTTTTGTGCCACTATGTATAGTATTATAGGGTCCCAGCTTTCTGTTTCAATGTCTAGCCCTTTTAAGGCATTGACACACTCAATCGACGTATCGTGTAGCCTTCTTTAATTTTCTGCAGATTCAAATTGGCATTCCTTTTGGTTAATCAATGCCTGAATCTGTGCATTTACTAGCATCCGGCTATTCTCGTATCTATTGATTAAAACTTTTCTTGCCGTTTCATAGTTGCTATCCATGATCTGTAGATGCTGAATGATCCTGGCTGCCTCACCCGTCACGTTCGTTTTAAGATAATGCATTTTTTGTGCCTTTCCAAGCTCGCCGTTTTTGTGTATACCTTGCTCGAAATCAAAAAATGATTTCCATTGTTTGTAGTCTCCATCGAAAGTTGGTAGCTTTAACACAGGTAATTTCAGTTCGTGCTGCGAATTTTCTACCGCATCTTCTTGTTTCGTAGAACCATTTGAGTCCTGGAATGCAAATCCGTCGATCTTCTCTTGCAAATTTACCATAACGTCTTCGTAAATTTGCTCTAGTTCTTCATGGTCGTTCATGTAGTCATCCAAAGCGATCGTTTCCACTGCATTCTCCATAATGTCGTTGTGCGTTTTTATTAGAGTCGTCCATTGGCTTTGTGTTGCCTGTTGTTAATGGACATAGTATGCTCTTGTTTTCGTCTGAGCTTGCTCCATCCTTTCTAGTGACCTGAAGAATGCCTGCTTCTGAGCCTCCTGACGTTTCATCCTTCTTTCCTGTTCCTCGTCGTTGTTTGCCGTCTTCCTGGACCCTGATGTTGATGGTCTTGTTGTGTCAAGGTTATCCGTTAGTTTCCTTGGCATTGGAACTATATTCTGGACTTCCTTCTCTTCTTCTATTATCTCCCTTAGTTTTTCTTCCAGCTTACTTCTTATCGCTTTCATCGATGCTTCAACTTGTTTGTAGTAGTTGGCTTGAATATACGGATGCCTTTCGCTGAAAGTTTCGTGGGCTCGTATTTGTTTGTCTCCCGCCTCAAACTCGTTCCAGTGATGGTTGAGGTCTTCTAACCGCTCCTTAACGAACTCCTTCGTTCGTCTTACTTTGGGCTCTTTCGTGAATTTCTCGGATATTTTTTTTTATCCATTCTGCCCTCTCTTTCTGTTGTTGCGCCAAATCGTCTACGCTCGTCATTTTATTTTTTTTTGTCTCGTATCTCGTATATCGTATTTTTTATTTTTTTTTTCACTTTCACTATTCTCACTACTTTCACTAGTTCAATACTCGAAGGACCAAATGTTAAATATTAACTAAAGCCACCTTACCGCTAGTGGGGGGATAGCTTAAGTTAGACAGTTAACACAAAATTATCAATGCACGTTTCTTCTGGAGCCGTCGTAATCAACTCTACCCTTTTTCTTTATTTTGTTCCTATTTATATACAAATTTTTACATTAATAGTGCTGACACAACTACAGAAATACGTCAACATAATATGAGACACTGATGGTGTCTGGTTGCCGCGTGTGCGTTATTTGCTGACGTGGTGTCTGCCTGCAATCCAGGTGTGTCTCTCGTTGCCCGTGGGAACTGTTGGTTTCCTGTATCTGTACAAGAATTTGTACATATACATATATACCAATAAAGCTTATCCAAGATTTTAATATTGGAAATTCAAAATACGTGTTTGTTTTTTGCGGCCAGCCCAACTTCACAACATATATCATTAATCATTATAAATATAATGGAACTCCCCCAGGATTTTGTAACGGAGAAATAAAGAATTGTATTCAACCGAATAAAAACAAACGTTTCGTCTCCCATTGACAAAAGCTGGTATAGTGTTCGCTTACATTTTACAAAATCTTCTATTGCAGAGGGCCCAAGATGACGATCTTCCATTGCATCCTTCGAAGACGTCTAAATCTTCCTCGGCTAAACATCTCCAACTGCAATTGCAGCAACTTGAAGAAGAAAGAGCCTTGAATGAGAAGCGTGACCAGGAATATTTGACCAGGCTGAAGATTCTTCGGAAAGCGACGACGATCGTGCCAACTCGCATGATTCACAAAAGCAAGTTCAGGAGTGGATACAAGACGCTTGTAACTCGACTGTAAGTACTGAGAACCCAATTAAATTCACAGGTAAATCTAACGTAGCAGTTCCCGACATCCACGAACCGATTGTCAATTCGTCGTGGATGGGAGCCATCGTTGCTCAAGATCAACCGCAACTACAATTGCCCTTAGACCGAAACTGTTGTGTTGACTATAAGTGTGTATAGTACCCTATGATTTCTGTCGTAGTCAATCCTAACTGCATCTCTCTCTCTATAAACCTAATATATATAAGAACCTATGTATTGACACAATTTAGTGAATAAAGACAACTCAAGAGATCGCCTACTTCTTCTTATATTACATGGCGCTGCGGACAAAAGAAAAAATAAAACGTGTGTGCGGTTAAATTTGCATATAAAAATATAAACGCAATTAAAGTAAAAAGTGTAAAATAAATCTAAGTAACACAACCAAATTTAAACAAGCAAACATATAGAACAAACTATCAAGAAAAGAAAAAAAACCTATACGTGAAGTGAATGGCAAACGACAAGCCGTTAGAAACCAGTGGCGAAAAACCCGAAATAAAAGTAAAATCTGCAAATATGATGCCTTCAAATCTACCCACTCCATGCCCGCTAAACGTTTATGGGAACCTAGCAGATAACTGGAAAAAGTTTAAACAAAATTTCCAGATCTACAATCCTAGTGCGGAGTCTCAAGTGCGGAGTCTCAAGTGGCAATCTTCAAGCTGTTGGTCGGAGAAGGTGGTGTGGAGATTTTTTATGTCCTCAATCTTACTGCAGTGGAGGAAAAATCATTAGACTCCATACTGAAGAAATTTGACGACTACTGTATTCCAAAGAAAAACGTGGTTTTTGAACGCTACATATTCAACTCCAGGATACAGAGACAGGGCGAATCGTTTGAGCTGTTTCTAAAGGATTTACGTCAACTGGTGAAGACATGTGACTATGGTGGTGCCGAAGAATCCATTGTGACAAGAAGCTGCAGGAGAAGTTGTTGGCTGATCGGGAACTTAATTTGAGGAAGGGAATCGAGATGTGCAAGCTGTTTGAGGTGAACAAGGAACAAATAAAGGTCATACAGAATGGACCAACACCAAGTTCTATAAATTATGTTTCGAATTTTTCTAAAGGTACAACTAGAAGTAAACATGCTAATAATACTAATTTTAATAAAAATAGAACAAATACTAATCAATTTCATTCAAATAAAATGACTAATAATCTAAATTTAATTAACACGTCATTCGATATATAAATGTCCAGCTCATAACAAGATCTGTTACATATGTAAAAAATTTAATCACTTTGGTGCTGCTTGTAAGTACCGTAAATCTAAGAGAGTAAATGAGATTAATGCAGACAGTTATGTATCGGATGATGAGGTTGGAATATATTATTCTGATGTAATTGCTGCTGTTGGCGGTGAATGAAAGAAGCGTGGTATGGTAACATAAAATTAGCGGAACAAATCATTTAATTTAAAATATACACAGGTGCGGATGAAAACATACTCCCAATCAATAAAATAAGGCAAATCAAGATGCTGGAAAAAATAAGGCAAACCAATGTTAGATTAAAAGCTTTTGGTGGTTCTGAAATTAAAGTAGCGGGAGAAATTAAATTACTGTGTGAGGCTAATGAAATAAAAAGGTTATACAAGTTTGTAGTTGTAAAAAGGGGAAAGGGTATTATCCCACTATTAGGGAGATCAGCTTGTGAGGAGCTTAATTTTTTGAGAAGAATCGGGGAGGTAGAAAATTTGGTATCAAGAGAAATAAACACTAAAGACAAAATTTGTGAAAAATATGGAAATGTGTTTAGTAGTGTGGGGAAATTTTCGGAAAAGTATTCACTTAAAATCTAAGAAGGTTTTGAACCCATTGCAAAACCAGCACGCCGAATTGCACAAAATTTAATACAACCTTTGAAAAAAGCATTGGATCGTCTTCAGGGAATGGGTATTATTAAAAAAGTTGAAGAACCAGTGGAGTGGACATCCAATATTGTCATCGTGGAGAAACCAAATAATGTCATTCGCATGTGTCTTGACCCTAAAGACTTAAATAGTGCTCTTGTGGTCGAACAATTTCCCATTTCAACTTTTGAGGAATTGAGAGCGATGTTAACTGATATGGGTGTATTTTCAGTTCTTGATTTAAAGGATGTGTTCTTTCACGTTGAGCTTGATTTAAAGTCAAGTTATATGTGTACATTTAGTACTTTGCATGGATTGTGGCGTAATTTAAGGCTTCCTTTTGGATTAAAGTCATCACCAATGGTTTTCCAGAGATACACATCAAAAATATTTGGTCATATAAAAGGAGTCTTTACATACTTCGATGATTTACTCATCTGTGCGAAGTAATATAAAGAGCATGACGAAATTTTAAAAGAAGTTTTTGCGACAGCTATTACAAATAACGTCAGGTTCAATAAAGAACAGTTTCAATACAGGTCAAACAAAGTTAAATACATGGGGTTTATTTTATCTAACAAAGGGTTGTCTATTGAAGAAGCTAGGATTGAGTCTATAATTCAATTAAAAAATCCTGACTCAAAAGTAGGACTGCAAAAAATCCTTGGTATGATAAACTATCTAAGAGATTTTCTTTCTAATTTGGCAAATGGAAATGAAAGCCCCGATTTCACAACAATGCCAGCAGTGTCCACTAAATGTCCAAAAGTGCTACGTAGCAGAAAACTCTTCGACTAGTACTTCTAATAGGAAAGCCCTAGAAGCCGTGCGCAGTATGCCTCTTCAACTCGATTGCGTTTCGCGAGTTATATCGACTATTAAGATGTTGTTCGGGGGAACGGAGCTAATAATTTACTCTCTTCTCCAGAGAATACACACTTCGGCCTAAGGCCGAAAAATTGGAATCTGTATTAGCCTTCGCAGTTATTGTTGAGAATCTGTGTGCTACGATGGAAGCGTCTGGACTGGTTACGCATTTAAATAACCCAACCTTGCTGTACAGTCGAGGGTTTTTCGACCGTCAACCTCAGGACCTCTATTTGCCCTTGATGGATAGATAGATCCTCGTTGCTGCGTTGACCGATTGCCAAACGGATGCGATACTTTGGTTGTGAGAACAATTTTAGCAAGGGAACTTGGCGAAAAATGACCAAGAGCGAAACGACGAAAAACAAAGACGGGAAGTTCCTCGAAGGGTTTTCAACTAAACAAGCAAGCTTTTATTTTAATTTCCCTTAACGTAATATCGTGGTGAATAAGAAAAATACAAAAAGATGGCGACTGGTCTAATTCAGGCGCCAGATTTGAATATGGGATTTAAAATGAGAACATGATGACGATGAAACGATTCTGCTCCAACACTTGCTTCATGAGTTTGCCGAAAAGTTGCCGCCCCGATCCGTTTAAACTGGACTATTTGGCGGTAAGCAAACTTTCTCACTTTAGCGCTTGGCTATACCAGATCGCTGAAGCTGCCAACTGCGTCATAATCCCTAATGTACTAGCTACAGAGCCTAAACAGCCTATTCGGGGTTAAAGGAGAGAAGATTTCTCAACACTCATACTGTGGTGTTCAACTCTAGTCCTAAAGCTATGCTCTTCTCCGAAACGAAGGGGAACAAATGTTTTATCTGTGATGGGACCTGTTACTCTGTTGCTAGTTGCACGAGGTTCACCGTCGTTTACCTCTATAAGCGTTAAGCGCTATTGCAAAGTTTACGTGGTCCTCACGGGAGTTGCTTACGAAGACAGGCAGTAGTCTTCTTTTTCTAGGGCTCAGAACGTTGGCTTATGCCGTCGTTTACCTCTATAAGTGTCGAGCGCTTTATAATAGAGCGAGCCTTCTGAGCCTAAGAGTGGAGGGTTCAAATTGAGTGAGTTGATCGTAAAAATAAAACTCTTCTATTTGGTGTCGGAAGAAGAACTACAAATTTGATTAAACAGTCAATTAGTATTTATACAAAATTTTGGGTTCAATTACATTCAATTTTGGGTTTCAATTCTTCTCAATTTGGTTCAATCTTCTTGTTTTTCCTACCTTCGATAATTGAACCCAAATCACCTCACACCTCGTTCGCACATATCATCATGTCAGCATTATTTTTCCTTGTGCACTTGACATCGCGCAGATGCATGCATTGCAACCTGAACCCTTCATAATATTTGGTAGGTCGTCGCTGGTTTGCATTGACCAGATATGTACACACAATTGAAGTTGTTGTCTTTGGTGCAGGGAAAATGTATTTATGTATACCAGGTGTATTTAGTGCATGGTATCATATTCGGCATTGTGGAAAATGCACTCTGTTATTTTGGGTAGGTCGGGTATATATCGTTTGCGATGGGCATTTAATATGGCGCTCGGTGAATGTCGGGTGGACAATTATCGAAGCTCGGAATGAGAAGATTAAAATGATCACTGATGTGAGCTCTTCACAAGCCACTCTTCGAAATGGGCAACTATTAGGGAGCATAAATTGTGCAGGAAATATTCGAAAAGGCACGGGAGTTTTAAGTGCAATTAAGACGTAGTTTGCGGAAATAATAACTGCAGTTATAAACACCATAGACTTTTGCACAACGACCTGAAAGATATTGATGAGACTCTTCAAAGGTTAGCAGACATTTTATTGACAGCGCCACATAACGCCCATTCGCGAGAATCTCAATGGGTGATGCTTCGAGTGGTGCCAGTCGTTTTATATGGAAATGGCATACAGATAAGAGCTTTTGCATTTTTAAACGATTGATCTTCCTTAACACTAGTGGAAGCAGAGTTGGCCTAGGAACTCAATGTAAACGGAACTCCAAAGCCTCTGTGTTTGAGGTGGACTGCAAACACAGATAGGAATGAACACGATTCAAAAGTGATGCGCATTCGAATACCTGAAACTGGGAAAAACCAACGAAAATACCCTCCGGCCAACGTACACACAGTTAAGAGTCTTCAGCTTCCCTTACAATCCGTAAATGCTAAGAGGCTACAAAAAGAATTTAAACACTTAAAGGATTTGCCAATTCAATCTACGCGGACGCAGTACCTTGCTTGTTAATTGGCCCTAATAACTGGAGACTCGGCCTGCCGATAAAATATAGAGAGGCGAACACAGAAGAGCCAGCTGCCACTAAGACGCGTTTAGGATGGACCATCCATGGTTACTATTCTCATCCGTTGCCAGGGTTTGGCAGAGTCACTACCGGTGCCAATTATCTCGTACGCGAGTGTGACAACAGTGACGAATCTGAGCTTCAACGCCTCGTCAAGGAGTTTATTTGCAATGATCAATGAGCTGAACGTATCTTGCTCTCGGTAGAAGAAAAGCGAGCCAAAGAGTTACTGCAAAAGTTTACCTGTCGAAAAAATGGTCGATTCGAAATGGAATTGCTTTGGAAATACGAAAATGTCCGTCTCCCCGATAGCCTGCCTATGGCATAAAAGCACTTGGTTGGTCTTCAGAAGCGCATGAACCGGGAGCCCCAAACTGCTGACGCTTTTCACAAAAAGATAGAGGAATCTGTCTCCAAGTGCTATACCAGAAAGCTTTCATCGAATGAAATCGGAGAAGACCGTAAATTTTGGTATCTGCTGGTGTTTCCGGTGGTAAACGAAAACAAGCCGGGGAAATTGAGAATGGTTTGGGACGCTGCAGCCAAGGTGTGGGGGGGGGGTTTCGCTAAACTCAGTACTCCTCAAAAGTCCAGATCAGGTGGTTTCACTCGTTTGAGTTATCTATAGATTAAGGGAGAGACACATCGCTATCTGTGGTGACATCATGGAGATGTTTCACCAGATACAGATAAGGGAAGAAGATCAACACGTCCAACGATTTCTATGGGTCGGGCGCGAACAAAAGGAAGTTGACGTTTACGTTTTGCACGTGATGACCTTCGACGCAACTTGTTTCCCGTACGGCGCCCAATATGTAAAACATCTAAATGCGGATGAGTTCCAACAGAAATACCCTTGAGCAGTGAAATCAATTCGGGAAAACCATTACGTCGACGATCTTATTGACTCGGAAGAGGAGGCTATTAAACTGGCTAGCCAAAATCGGTATATTCATCAACAGGGAGATTTCTATATACGTAACTGGATATCGAACTCCCAAGCAGTGCTGAACGCCATACAATCAAATCCAACGGCAGAGATCAAATTTAATTCGGAAAGTGAGTTGGTAGTGTACTACGTGGGATTTCTTTACATACAAATTGTCATCCAGTGTCAAAAACGCGGCACTTCTTTCCGATAAGGGTCGTCCAACGAAACGTGAAGTCCTGAGGATTCTAATGACTATATTTGACCCATTGAGTCTCCTGGCCAATTTTTTAATGTATATAAAAACTCTTCTCCAAGAAATTTGAAGTTCCGGGGTTGCATGGGATGAGCAAATTCAAGACCCACAATTTGACAACTAGGTCCGCTTCCTTCTGGTGAAATAATCTAGAAATCCTGAGGTGTTATATTACCAACAGATTAATCCACCAGCCAGTGAGGAGCCTTCATGTGTTCGTCGATGCAAGCCAGAATGGTTTCGCTGGCGCTGCATACATAAGATCGAGTTATAGAGAATTCGTTGAATGCACATTAGTAGGAACGAAGACTAGAGTAGCTCCTCTAAAGAGTCTTTCGATTCCCAGATTGGAGTTGCAGGCAGAAGTACTTGGCGCGCGTCTTGGAAAAGGCATTGTAGATTCTCATTCAGTCAAATTCCAAAACCAGGTTTTCTGGATGTATTCCAAAACCGTCCTAGGTTGGCTGGGTTCAGATCACAGGCGATGTCGCCAATTTGTTGCCTTTCGAGTTAGTGAAATTTTGAACAGGACCAACTTAGCTAATTGGCGTTGGATTCCCAGTGAGCTTAACGTGGCTGACGAAGCCACTAAATGGACAAAAAAGCCGAAGTTCAGCGCATCAAGTCGATGGTTCAAGGGCCCATCCTTTTTGACATTATCCACGGAGAATAGGCCCACACAAGAGCAGAAGGAAACGACCTCTGAAGAACTTAAGTCCCAACCAGAAAGATTTTCCAGCTGGAAGAGGTTACTTCGTAGTACTGCCTTTGTTCTCCGTTTTCTGCACAACATACATCCAAGCCGTAAGCTGATTGGACGACGAAGAAATGAACTTAACCAAATCGAGTTGGAGGCAGCAGAAATGGTTTTGTTTCGAGAAGCTCAACGCGAGAAGTTCCCAGAAGAGATCGCTTCAATATCAGCACACCAAACAATTCACAGATCCAGCCCCTGTTTAGATGAGAACGGGGTTCTGCGAGCTAGGGGCTGGGTTAATCATTGTCAAGAGGCTAACTTAGGATTGAAACGACCGGTCATTCTTCCGAAGGATCATGCCACGACAAACTTGCTGGTGCAAGATTATCATCGTCGATACTACCACCAAAACCAATGAAATTCGTCAGGGATTCAGAATCCCAAGATTGAGAGTTGTTCTTCGTAAAGTCAGAAGGTCATGCCAGCGTTGTAAAACTTCGGCCACAGCCTCCACTCATAGCTCAACTACCAGCTGCTAGACTGGCTTCATTTACTCGACGGTTCTCATTCATGGGTGTTGCCTATTTTGGCCCTATGTACGTATCCAATTTAAGAAGAAGGAAAAAGAGGTGGGGAGTTCTTCTCACGTGTCTAATAATACGAGCCGTACATATTGAGATTGCACATTCTATGTCGACCGATTCGTGTATATTGGCTCCTCAGAATTACATCGCCAGGAGGGGCAGTCCTATTAAGCTCTATAGCGACAACGGCACCAACTTTAAGGGTGCGGAACGGGAATTGAAAGAGGCGTATAAAGATGTCGATAAACATAGACTAATGGAGGTATTCACCACAGCTCCTTCATACCTCCTGCGATGCCACATATGGGAGGTAGCTGGGAACGGCTAGTATGCTCAATTAAAACCGTCCTGTACGAGATAATGCCAAATCGTTGTACATTGGACGGACATCTTGGAAAGACCCGCCGTGAGGTTGGCCGTTTTGGACATAGAAGATCCTAGAAAGGTAAATCCTCTAGCCAACATACGGGGGGGAGTGTTGACATCCCTGCTGTTAGAGATGTCGATGTAGGAACTTCGGCTCGCAGCGGTGCGATTGCCGGCCCTGCCAAAGATGACGTTGGCCACGAATGACACTTGTCAAGCAGCTACCGCATGGGTCTATCCACGTTTTTTAAGTTACTTGGCGTTTCATTTTTCCTTTTTGTACCAAACTAAGTCTTAAAATCAACTCTTTGTGTCATTAATCATTATAAATACATTGGAACTCCCCCAGGATTTGTAATGGAGAAATAAAGAATTATTGTATCCAACAGAATAAAAACAAGCGTTTCATGTCCCATTGACAAAAACTGGTACAGTTGTCGCTAGTTCGCTAACAAGGGCACTAAATATATCTTTTCTTTCTTCGCTTACTTTCTTGAGGAATTGTTTTGCTATATGTACGCCCTTTTCCGCCAAACCGTTTGATCGCGGATACATAGGACTTGACGTTGTCACTTTTCCAATCATTTGCAAATTTTTAAACTCAAAAGAGTTGAAAGGCATGTCACAAATTATTTGATTTGGAATGCCATGTGTAGAGAATACCTCTTTTGAACTGAGCTTACTGACAATGCCGTTTTACTTATTAGTCATTTTGAAAAGTAATCGACGAGAACTAGATACGGCTTATTCTGATAATCTAAGATAACACCCTACCTTGAAAAACGGAATCTCTGGTATCTCTTGCGGAATGAAAGGTAGTTTTGTATTTGAACGCTGAAATTTTTCAGAAACTCTGCTTTTTGAGATTAGTTTCTCCATATCTTAAGAAATGTTTGGCCAATAAACCGACATCCTTGACATTGCCTTGGTTTTTGTCATTCCTAAATGACCTTCATGAAGTGTTTAAAATACCCGTGTCCGCAACAATAACGCGTTTTCGAAAAAATAACAGTCAGTTTTTATAGAATATCTCATATCGAATAGACTTTTTTATTAAGTGATTGACTCTTTTCAATTCATTTGGCCATCCTGAGTGACATCTCCTCTTTAATCAGATCTGAAATTTCAACACTATGTACAATTTCATTTAGGGACTCATCTATGTATTTCATTATTATCGTTCGACTGAATGTAACTCCTCGAAGAGTATCTGCTGTAAACATATTTTTTCCCTGTTTTTCCATATTTTGAACTGTTAAGTCATATTTTAAAAAGTTTTAATTTCATGCGTTGCAATCGACAGGAAGGAACTTGATTGACCGTTTTTTTCATAATTGCCACAAGTGGTTGTAACTAATACTGGCCTTCCATTCGAAGCATGCAAAAACAATTGCCAGCATTTCTTTCTCAATCCGTGCATATGATTTTTCTGTATTGCTTAGTGATTCTTATGCATAGGTTAGGTTAGGTAAGAGTGGCAGGCCGCCAGTTGCAACCTCACTTAGGCATAAGGTCCTTTGTTTTACCACATGGATCTGTATTTCACCGGAGAAATACTACCCGCAGAACCAGCCGGAGTTTTTTATGAAGCGCTGGAGGCAGCCTCACTTAGGTTGTGGACGAAGCTGGCTCGGAAGTATACTCTTCTTCGAGCTGAGAGGGCCGAACATGTACAAAGAAGGTGGAGAATCGACTCCTCCTCCTCTTCGTCCATGCAGCTTCTACAGAAGTCGTTGTAGAGGAGGCCCTGCCTATAGGCATGTTTGCCAGTCGTGCAGTGTCGCGTTATGACACCGAATAGGGTGCTTATTAGCAATTTTTTCGTCTGATGAGACAGTGGAGACGTTTGAGATCCAGCTTTGGCCAAATCTGCTTGGTGATAAGATATGTGTTACCTACTGTCCATCTGTGATTGGCGATGTTAATCGCGTTATTCTTAAGTAGCAGTTTGCAGGTGGCGAGAGGCATGCTTAAATTTTAATTTTCCGGTAGAATTGATAGAGTTGTGCCTACTCTGGCGAGTTCATGAGCCATGCAGTTGCCTGGAATGTCTCCGTGTTTTGGCACCCATATTAGGTGAATTTTGAATTGCTCAACCATCTCGTTAAGGGACAAGCGACAATTTAGGACTGTTTTTGAGTTGAAGGCGACAGATTCCAGGGATTTTATAGCGGCCTGACTGTCGGTAAAAATATTAATATCTCGAGTGGATAGTACCTTATACCTCAGCTACGATAGGCCTTCCTTAATTGCCATAATCTCGGCTTGGAAGACACTGCTATGGACAGGCAAACGGAAGGAGATGTTTACGTTCACATCATTTGAGAATACATCCCCACCTACTCCAAATTTTGTTTCAGAGCCATTTGTGTAGAAGCAGGTAGATCCCTTTCATTGTAGCTCAAAATCGTCCTTTCAGTCAAGTCTGGAAGGGATAGTGGTAACGAAGGTTTTGTCGAATAGGAGTTGTTGAATGGTGTAATGGGTGCTTTGCGGAAGGAATTCTAAATTGTGCAGAATGGTGAAGTTCTTTGATACGTATGGCTGCGCTGGCTGCCACTTGTTTACTGTAGATATCTAGAGGAAGCAAATGGAACAGAGTGTTTAGAGCCGCCGTGGGGGTGGTTCTGAGTGCTCCACTGATACCTATACAGGCCGATCTTTACAAAGATGGTTACGATTGGTGGCTATGTGTAAGGCTTTCCACCAGACAATTACGCCATATGTTAGGATTGGTCTGATAATAGATACATAAAGTTATGCGTGGTTGTAGGCCCCATCTACTTAATATTGCTTTTTTGCAGCAGTACAGAGCTGTGGTGGCTTTCTTTACTCGCTCGAGGATGTTAGGCTTCCAGCTGAGCTTTTTGTCGATAATGAGACCAAGATATTTGGCATTATCTGAAAGTACAAGAGTTGTACCCCACAGTTTAGGAGGGTCGAGGACTAATTCCCTTTTATAGGGATTGACTCCTAGACCACATTCTTTAGTCCATTTAGATAGCTTAGAGAGAGCGTTCTGCAAGAGGTCTCTGAGCGTGTTGAGGTGTTTGCCTGAGACAGCAACATCGTTCGCATAGGCAATTACATTGTAGCCTTCCTCTTCCGGTATTAATAGTAGCCCATTAGTAGTAAGTTTAGGTGGCTTCTGGAACAGCTAAAGTAGCACCGTGTTATCAGTGTTTGTGATTGAGTCATTGGGGCTCGTGTTGATATAATTGTTGTGAAATAGTTTGTAGGGTGAGTGCAGTTTGGGGTTTTGGAACGGGGAGGGGGTCGGGGAGCGGGGTATCGGGTGAATGTTATTGCCATTATCAGTGGTTGGTTAGTATATAACGTTGCGCAGGTTGGTTGGGAGTCAAGGTTATGTTGTTAATTGTCGTTTGGGTTAATCGACTGGTGACCCCACAAAAAAACTCTGCTTCACAACAATTCACTGTGGGGTGTGGTTGGTTTGTGTATTATACTAAGCAGACGCATTACGCTACGTATTGGGAGTTTTGAGGGGAGGAGAGTGGGTTATTGGGTAAATGTTATTGCAGTTATCAGTTGTGTATGTTGTGAATCTGGTTGGACTGTGATAAGCTTGGGCGACGGCTATTTGTTAGAAAAAATTGTTTTGCATACTGAATTTGTTTTGCGGGCAGTCAAGGTTATGTTGATTTGGTTTGAATGAGTCAAGGTCATGTGTGTGTAAGATTTGTGTGGTATGGGTAAGGTCAGGATTCTGAATTAAAAAAAGAAAATATAAAAACTTGTAAAAATATGTGTATTGGGGCTATTTGGACTGAGATAGGCTTCTCTAGCTTCGGCAGCGATTTAGATCAGATCGTTATTGATCTTAAGAATTTCGCTTTTACATTTTTTTAAGAATACGAGAACTTGCAAAAATGTGTGTATTGGGAGGCTGGTTGGACTGAAATAAGCTTCTCTAACTGACCTATGAAAGCGCCAATCGAGGCTTCAGTACAGAGACTTGAAGTTGAAGTTTATTCATTCATAAGTTCTAAATATATTAATTTACATAATCCGCGAAGCCTTGTGGCTTATCTGCGGAAGATTATTTATCATAGTTTTAAGTACAATAGTTCATGTGAGTTTAGTGTTCGGTATTATATCAATTTTTTATATTTTTCAATTTGAATTCAAGTTTATCATCAATTACTTTAGATTATTTGTTTTGGACGTTTATAAAAAAGCTAATTTCAATATTTTATGGGAGGAGATCAATTTCAAGATTACACAAAACATTATTTTTTACAAAGAGAAAGTTTAAGGAACAATGGACAAAATTGAGTAAGCTTATTTTACATAGATAGATAAAATTGTTAAATAAATTTCTTGCGAGCATTTGGGTTTGCTATAGTCCTAAGCGGCTGTGAAAGTTCGTTCAAAATCGTTGGCACGCTGTGAAGTAGTTGTCTTCTACCATACGTATTGGAGATCCTAGGAACTTGTAACATTCCTTAGGCTCGCCTCCTAGTATTCACCTGATGTTCAATTGGCCTTCGAAACCGCGTGTCATCATAGTATTCAAGTGCGACCGTCATTTTATAAATTTGCTGAACTTTAAGTACTTTAAAGCTGTTACCCCTGCGCGCACTGGTTGAGTTTCGGCTGTCTATCATTTTTATTATGGAGCTCTGTAGTTTTTGCAGTTTATCGATATTAGTTTTTGACGAGTTGCCCCATGCAAGTATCCCATACCTTAGCTTCGACTCAACCAGAGCGTAGTATACCTGTTTTTGGACCTGTGGTGTTGAATGGTATCCAAGGTAGAATAGCGAAAAGAGGGCTTTTTTGAGATCAGAGCGAAGCCTGTCGATATGTTTGTCCCAAAGAAAATGGCTGTCGATTGTCACCCCTAGATATTTAAAAGTTTCAACAATATCAATGCTTCGATCTGGAAGATTCCTTTGACATATGGTGCTCTTTAGAATAACCCCTTGGTCTGTCGCTTTGTGATGAGGTCCACGTATGTGCATAAGTTTTGTTTTGGAAGCATTCAAAATGATACCGTTATCATGACACCATTTCACTGCTTTGTCAAACTCCGCTTGCATTATACTCAGCGCTGTTTGAAGGCATCTATGTCTAACCACTATTGCTGTATCGTCTGCGCACGCGAATGGAAGGCTGTTTGTGAACACAAGGAGTAGCTCATTGGAAAAAAGGATAAGTAAAAGCGGTCCTAGCTTAGATCCTTGAGGTACTCCAAAAGAAGCTGCTTTCTCGTCGCTGAAGACATCTTTGATTTTAACTTTGAAGGATCTTCCGCACAGGTAGTTACGTAGCCACTCCGAAAGCTTTCCGCGGATGCCGAGCCTACTCAATGCATTCAACAGCTTTAAGTGGTCTAGTGTATCAAATGCCTTACTAAAGTCCATGAATACTACCAGGACATGGTGACTTTTTGAAAGCCATACTGTCTATCATGAATTATTGAATGATTTTCGACAAAGTTTTGTAATCGTCGTGCCACTACTTCTTCCAGACATTTCTCAAACACTGGCAGAATAGATATTAGTCTATAATTTGCAACAACATTTTTAACGCCTCCTTTATATATAGGTCTTACAACCGACTTTTTTAATAATTTAGGAATATGAGCTTGATTTAGACTTAAATTAATAACCTTTGCAACAAATGGAGCAAATATCTCTGCATGGATTTTCATGTCGCGGGCTCTGATGCCATCCATTCCTGGAGATTGGTCCTGCTTTAGTGATTTTAGAATTGCAAGAACTTCATGTTCGTTTGTGTCGCTAATAAATATGGAGTTAGTTCGAATTTCATTTTCATGGCTTGACAGTTGAGTGTTACAGTTGTGTATTATTTGGAGCGCTTGGTCAGAAAAGTATTTGGCACACTTGTTGGACAAGGCTAGAAAATCTTTTTCTGCCGGAAAATTTTTGGTAATAACGTCATCTAAACTTGGTTTTTTTCTTCCTATAATTTCGTTTATAATGGTCCACGTCTTACGGGGATCGTTTCTGGACTGAATAAATTTATCTTTGTAAAAAGTAGATTTCTTTAATTGAATTTCCTTGTTCAACTTGTTCCTAAACCTTTTGTATTCCGCTTCGTAGGACATATTAAGTCTATTGCTTTTCCACCTTCGATACAATTCATCCCTTTGCTTACATTTTTCGTGAAGATCGGTTGAAATCCAAGATTTTGTTTTGCGTTTTTTAACCGGTTTTTTATTTACTCTTGATTCTTCGTAAATGTCTTGCATCTTTTTCACAAAATTGTTGTAGATTCTATCAACATCATTACCAATAACTAGTGCGTCCCAATTTGTAGATCGAATCAATACATCCGCTAGGCTATTTTTGATGTACGCCGCGTTGTAGTTATTGGAAATGTTGGAAGTTGGGCCAACGGTGCCATACAAGACAGGGTAGTGGTCAGAAATATCACTCTCTATGACCGCCGAAAACATGTGGCTATCAGTTAGGTTTACTGCAATGTGATCAATTAATGTCGAAGTTCCTCTTTTTACATCTTCTCTAGTATTTTCCATGATTAGTCCATGAGATGCCAGCATTTCTAGATAGTCCTTCACGTGGTTCATATGATCATCTTTGGCATTTATATTCATATCGCCCATCACAATGATGTCTCTATCTTTTTTCTTAACATTTTTTTCGAGATTAGTTCCAATTTCACTTATAAACTCTTTCACACTATAACCTGGTGGTCTATACACTGCATAAACGTATTCTGCCTTTGCCCCCTTTGTAATTTTTATCTCGAGAGATTCACACGATTTGCTATTTAAGTCCTTAAATTCATATTCTATACTGTTTTTTAAATATATTGCAATACCTCCACCTCTTCGTTTACTCCTATTTATGATTTATGATTTCGGATTAAATCCATCTATTTTGTGGAAATCATTTTCCTTCTTTTTAATGTTAATTTCAAGAAGAACGATGATGTTTAGAATACTTAACAGGGTCTGATATTCACACAAAATGTTTCCCAGTTTTTTCGCATGGATCTTATATTAAAACATAGGCAGCAAAAATCCAATTTTTTAAATTCATCAAAATTTATGCCGCTAAAACCATTTATTACCTTATAATCTAAGTTAACCAAAATGTTATCATTTCTGTTTGTGTTATCCATTTTCAAAGACAGTTTAATTTTTCTTTATGATACAAACAATTGGTATTAAATGCGATTGATTTTACTCACATCGTTAATAGTGCTTATCAAAATTGCTGGAGAGTTTTCATTTCTTCTTGTTAATATTTTACTTTCCCACACATATTTAAATCCCTCTTGTTTTGCTCTTTGCTTCGCCGCGTATAGCAGGTTCTTATTGTGCTTTGTCAGCTAGTTGTTGACGTAAACATGCACATCAACGATAGGAACGGTCGGGTATGATGTGTTTTCCATTACATTCTTCAGTGTGACAGATCGGCTTGATCGAGCAAGTTTTACGAAAGTAGATTTACGTGCATGTGATGAAAATGATGCAATAATTGATGATTTTTCTGCGTTTTTTGTGTTTTTTCTGTAGATGTCAGTGATTTCGGTGTCTTTTATTTCATGGTTAATTGTTTTGCCAATTGCCATAATTACCTCAATAAGATTTTCGTTTTGTTCAGGTGGGATATTTCTTATTTCTATATTGTTTTTAATCAGCTGTTGCTCGATTGTATTAATTTGAGTTTGCATGCTCTCAATTAATTCATCCTTCTTTTTGTTATTTTCTTTGAGTTCTATTATTTCTTTTGTAATGCTTTAGTAGTATAAATTCACCAATCCTAACGCACAGGGAGCAGGAAGCCATTCTTGTGACGTAGGGGATTCCGTGTGGTTAGGGGATTCCGTGTGGTTAGGGGATTCCGTGTGGTTAGGGGATTCCGAGTGGTTAGGGGATTCCGTGTGGTTGATATCGGCATGCGTCATAGCTGATAATGGTGAGGTGTGAAACCGAGTTTGTGTTTTGTGGGACAAGTTGTGCGGTGTGTCTGCTGTCAATCAAATAGCACTGAAAATGGCGGGGGGGATTGTAAAAATGATCTTTTAGGACTAGTCACTGCCAGTGATAAGTGGACATTTTGGATTTTTGTTTGTGGTTGGTGGCATGCAGCATTTTTAAAATGCGCGCGAATGAACTAGAAGTTTCTTTTTTTCTGGTGATATAATATATATGTATATCGACAAAAAAAATATATCAGTTGTGAGAAATGTTTTGTCTGTGGTTAATCAAGGGTGGCACTCGAAATTGTGATTGTCTTTCCTCCTGTAAGAAATATCGTGTGATACGTGTGTATAAAAAGGAGTTCTGGTAAATAAATAGAATGTTTTGGATTCAGTCGATCAAGTCAGGTGATAAATATTGTATTTGTCATTCGTCGTGTAAATATTTTAAGATTGTAAGGGTGGATGTAATAGATGCTACTTTATCAGTTTATTTGACGCCCGACGATGGATATAAATGCTTGTTGCTAAGCATGCGTAGAGGAGAACAATCACCGGGATTTCTATTATCAATATCGTATCAATTTAATGCTAATGAACATATAAAAATTGAAGTAGAGGGTGGTGTTATAACATTAGTAGGTTCAATAAACGATGGTGTTAAACGTATGAAGTCGATAAATCGGTTTCAAGAGTTTTGTATATTTAATGATTTTGATGATAGCTTAAGTGACATTGATGAAGAGGATATAAAATTGTTAGATCAACTAGCCTTAACTAATTAAACTTAAGATAAGTGCATGTTAATTCATTGTTTGGAAAAGATGGAAAACATAAATTGTAAGCTTTTTTTGAAGCAAATTCATAACTTTTTATTAGACAACAGAGAAATTTTATTAAATGAGCATTTAAATGAGTTTTTAGCATGTCATTCAGCATTATGTAAATACAACTATATTTCTCTCATTGAATCTAATCAAGAACATCATTATTCAACATGCAGCTGGACTTTAGTCGGATGTCAAAATGAACCAGACACCTGTGGATGTTATATGTTAGAAAGATTAATAATGCGAATAAAGAAATTAATGTTATTATATAATAGATTAAATAAAAAGCCTTGATTCCAAGAAATTCGATTCAATTTCATTTTAACCGTTCCAGAGTGTGGTAGACCTTTTATAGACAAAAAAAAATGAATAAAAGTGTTTTACTGATAATCTGCCTTTCATTGGGTTTATTCCAAGCTAGTCCAATACCAATAAATCTGTCTGCTATTGGTGATAATAAGGGAAACTTGGAGTTTACCTTGTTGCTGCCTGGAAATGATACTTTGAAAATTGATCTGTCCTTTCAACTGATGAAGATCAGCAAGACATTGGGTGAAAATCATGAAAATAATAAAACAGCGACAACAACAACAACAACAACAGAGAACCCAAAGGTAAAATACTTTACCGTTGATGAGGCCATAGAAGCATTTAGGCAAGATTTGATTCGAAAAGAAAAGGATATAGCGGGAATAATTGAAAGTGAAAATGTTTTTTACAGACATTTTAAATTAGATTATGATCAAATCAGTCTAACTATTCGTTGTACTTACAACAGCAGTTATAAGGAACATACATTAAATATAAAATGTTATGAGTATCGCGAATATGAAACTGAAAGAATTATGAGCAATGGTGAAATTGAAGTATTTACAACGCAAGATACAATGTACCGCTCAGATTTTGAAATTATTGATGTTAAAAAATACACACAAACATATAATATGGTTATTGTTTAGATTGTGAAATAAAAGAATCAAAGAAAAAAAAGACGTATTTTTAAGAGTAGGAAGGGATAAAGCATATCAAAAAATAAGCAGACATGATTGAACTTGTCTCTGAAAGAATCAGATCGGATGAAATACTCTGAGGATACTCTGTATACATTACTATATGAAGATCAAAGTTTCTTGTTGGATTTAAGTTAGTTTTATCTTAGAATTTGTGGAGGAGAGTACTAAAACGAGAGCATCTAAAACGATGGATAAAAATCCGAAACCAACTATGAAGGAGACATGGAGCAAAAAGTGGCAGTACATGGTCATCAAAAATCCTATAAAGGCAGAGCCGAAATCTACTCCAGCTTCAACATCAAATATTCCATACAAAAAGTTATAAAAAAAAAGTACAATAAATGTTTCTTTATTATCAAAAAAAACCACAAATTCATTTTGTTATTATTTCAAATCATTTTTTTTTTGTGAAAATAGAAAAGCAAACCGCAAAAGACTGATTAAAGTTTCAAACTATGATTACTTCCACATATAAAAGTTCCACATATAAAAGGAATAAGCGCACAATTCAGATCTTCATTCAAAAAAAAAAATTATGTGTATTACGGTTGAGGAAGCACTTTCCCAGTGGTTAAACGAAGACATTAAAGATCTCTTCAGGCCATGGTCGCCAGAAGATTTGGATGATCAAATCATCAAGATTGAAGATAATCCTTGGACGCAAGAAGTTTGTGGTGATTTTTGTCTCTTTAATTCGGAAGAAAACGTGGAAGACAAGCCATGGCTGCAAGATGATTTTGAGGAAAACGTGAAAGATAAGATGGTGGCAAATAGTCTTCAAGTTGAGGAAAACGTGGAAGATAGTAGCTATCTGGTCGGAACGGTGGCGGGGATGGAAAATGGTGACTTAGAATTATATAACGAATTCATTGAGGTGGATGAAGATTATCTCGAGACGAGGATGTTGGATCAAAACTCGGCAACCATCGAAGAAGACTATAAGATTATCAACTCACTATATTGTGAGGAGGAATACGTGGAAGATAATGGAGATCTGTTGGTTCAAAACTCGTCGACAGGCATGTGTGAGGAAAACCTGGAAGATAATGGAGATCTTTGTAAATGGCATGCATGAGAGATGGATCGAGCCAACTAAAAGTGAGCGTAAACAGAATCGAAAAGTTCAGACTAAACCGGATCGGCAGCTTTCTCTGTGTGAAAAGGGCATTCAAACTTGTGTTCCCCCAAAACCTCGTCTGGAACAAACAAACGGTCAATGAATGGTCGCACATAGCTTATTTTCCTGTGAAATCTGAAACTTCTACAAATTTTCAATGGTATGGTCGTGTAGAATTATATCAAAACCAAACACATGCCATATCTTTTAGAGGGATATAATTGTTTTTTGATGACATGTTGCGGTCGCGATAACAAATTTTCCATAGGCTTAAAACAGTATAAAATAGCGAAATCGTACACAATTTTTTTTAAGTTACCCGCGAAGCAGCACCAAGAATGGACACCCAAGCAGAGCTTGCTAAGTTAGAAAATGTTATTTTTAAGGAAACGGTGAAGTTAGCCACGCTCATAGTCGATTTAGCCTATGATATAAAAGAAATAAAACGATGTAAAACAAAATACGGAGGATCTATGCTGTGTGTTTTACCGGATTTTCAAGTAAGTAATAATCAAAATAATATTTGATAATTTGTTATTTATTAATTCTTTTATTTGCTTTAACCAGGTATTTCTTCCAGCCCGCTATAGTGGGATGAGTGATACAGCAATGGCCGCAATAAATGAAGGAAAGTATTCGATTACGTACTTGGGACCATTGGGAAAATCGTCAAAAATTAAAATAGAAAAAAATTAACAATAAAAAATAACAAAGATTATTCAGTGTATTGGTTTGTTTTTATTTTTTTAAATAATTTCTCTTTACACATTGACGTACAAGTAAGGAATTTTCAAGGGCACAGCAACCATTGTGGTGATGATCAGGGCATCTTTCATATGTTGAGTTTGCAGTTTGCTGAAGGAATTGAAAACTTTTGCATTCAAAGTCTTCGATATTGTGTATCTGGTAGCGGCTGTTACCAAGGATTTCTTTGATCCACTGTATCTTTTCGACTCCCTTAGCAAAAATCATTGTATTCGGTTCAATGTTTTGTTTTAAGAACCGCCTTACGCTGTTAAAGGTGATAGAACCAGCACACCAAGTGAGACCGTGATGATTTGCTTTCAGCCAATTTGCTTGCCTTTTGTCTGTTGCCGACAATTTCCCATATTTAAATGGTGGTTTAATAAGAAAATTTTGATATTCACAAAAACTAAAAGAGACGGCTAGTTCTTTTGCAATGAATTTATTATTATTTATTTTAAATCCTTGTACATCTATAGTTGTAAAATGATCTCCGTTCATTTTGCACACGTTCGCACCTCCATAAAGCCGAATGTGTACTACAATCTAAATGAGTCTTTTAATTTCACCAGTAAGAGGTGTATATTCCAAGAGCCGATCGTGTATAAGCATGCAATAAGCTGCTGTGTTTTCTGGAATATTTTTTGCAGTTTTAATCTCCACTCTTATATCGATGGGACCCGATTTAACTGTCTCGTTCTGGTGTGTTACATCAACCACGATGATTGGAGCTGTTTTTTTAAAATCTGCTCGCGATAGAATAGGTTGAGATTCCCGCATATAATAACTCTGTTGAAATTTTGAATACATTTCATATAAAATGGCATAACGATTACGTTCAAATTTTAGATTAAGATCATCATACGGATATGTATCAGAGTTAAGATGCACTTTTACATCTGTCAAATCACAATGCAACATTCCAGTTGGGGATTGAAAAACAATTAAAATAAAGCGTGGCCTTTCGCTCTGTGGTGAGAGTTTCACATTCCACAAATGGTGTGCTCCTTGTGATAGTGCAGGATTGAAATGACAATCCCAGCTTCGGAATGCTATTGCTAAGCGTCGACCGCTATTTATTGTTTTGAGAATTTCCAGTTTTGAAAAATCAGCCAGCTGTATATGAGGAACCTTCCATGTAATATTCAAAATGTTTAACTGTATTTTTTCTTTTGCATCAGTTGAGTAGACTACATCTTGATCAGACTTCGAACGTAATAATATAAGCTCATGCTTAGAGTTTAAAATAATTTTATTAAAGTCCTCTGCAAAGCCTAGAAGTGGCACGCAAAAATTAAAATATCCATTTTCCAAATCTGGATCCCCCATAACAAACCATCCAGCATTTTCTAGCAACTCGCTTTCGTTTTTATTTAGGGAAACATAATTTTTAACCATTGTTGTTATTCCCACGTATCGTGTACGGTCTACTTCAATTCCATTGATTTCGTAACGAATTTCATCAAACGAGAATGCTATGCAGTTGTTTTTTAATTTAATATTACGTGATTTTGTTCCATTGTCCAGAGTTCAAAATCCCTCTATGTAAATGTAACTTTCACTAGGTAACACATAGAGATCCTGATTTTGAATAGATATTCTTATTTCATCATTGTTTTTAAATGCTTGTAAATATGGCATGTAGGTGTGATATTCTTTTTTTATAATGCTTTCATCATAGACGGGTTTTTCTAAAATATTTAACACTTCACTCATAATGATGATGCTGATTATTTGAGCTGAAATCCTAATGATTTTAAGTATTCCTTATTGGCTACAGTTAATTTTTTCCTTTTTTGCGACAACGATGTTGACACCTTCCTTAACAATGTTCTTGGCTGTTTGAACAACAACGAAGAATTGATTGAAGAGCCTATTTTTGATTTGTTTTTATTGTAAATAATCATTGATCCTTTGGTTTTAAATGCAGCCTAAGAGTAATTGTTTCTCCACGAAAATTAACTAGGTCACCGTTTTGATCAACAACTTTCACTGTAATTGAACCTATCTGTCTGGTGATCACAGGCAAATAAATAACATTCTTAGGAATTTCATACAATTTATGACCAGGGCTTCCAGTCAGGGAAAACTCATGAAGTGTGTGCGCCGGTGAGTTATTGATATATGATCCGCCCACAATGCTACATTCTACACGTATTGCGTTGATTTTTGATATATTAATAGGCAAGTCTGATTCATGCTCCTGCCCTGCTATTAACTCTCTCTTGCTGAATCCCAATAATGAGCCAATAGTTCGATTTTGAGTAAGATCAATATTATCACTACAATAAATTTCAGTTTTAAGTGTATTATAATTAGCATCGATGTATATTTGACCAGTTTAATTTATACGCTCGTATTTTGTTCGCAAGTATAAAGATATATCATCAAATTCATACGATCCGACTGGAAGTTCAATGAAGGTGTCTTTTACGTGAAACAAATTATTTTGCAAATCAACGTTGGGAACTGAGTTATATGTATGGAAATCAACGAGTCCACACACATAATTTCTATCCAAATCGATTGGTGGAAAGTAATTCGTTGTTAGATTTGATGTGTTTCCAGTTAAAGTGAGTGTTATTGACATTTCAACGATTAGTAATGAAATGAAATAAAAAATGCAAGAACAAATCTTTTTTAAGTACATATGTTTTTTAGGATATTTATTGAATATATATACAAATGTGTGTGTGTGTGTGTGTGTGTGTGTGTGTGTGCGTCTCTTACAATACATCGTTTTTATTAATCCAAGAATTATGTTCGTTTGAAAATCCCAACCACTTTACTAAGACTCTATCCCCTCTAGTATTGAGAATTTTTTCAACGAGATAACTGTTTGGATATCTTGTTTTCATCAGCTCATATTCATAGAAACCTCCTTTGATCACATTACCTTGATAGTCTTCTAAAATGTATGTAGTCGGATTCGTGTTTTGAATTGTTTTGATTTTAAAAAGTTCACTTGTCCAATTTGGTGTATAGCCTTTATCAAAAATATGTTTGTATTTACTGATTCGTACGTGATCTCCAATGTGAAACTTCCGTTTGCCGATTATTTTCAAGTTGTTGTAAACCGAGTCCAATATCAGCTTTTCATTGGATGAATTTACATTATTTGGTGGCATTTGAATAGTTCTATGTTTTGTGTTATTGTATTTCTGTAACAAGTCTATGTACCCATCAATCCATCGGTATGAGCCATGGTAACTAAATTCTTTCCACATCAGACCCTTCAAGGTTCGATTAAAGCGCTCAATTATTGATGCTTTCACAACACTATATGTTGAATAATGATTAATACGATACTTTATCATTAGATTTTGAAATTCTTTATTGAAGAATTCTTTTCCATCATCAGTTTGTAGATTGATTGGTGATCGCCCCTCCTTAACAAGTATACTTTTCATAGCTTTTGTGACATCGGAAGCCTTTTTAGTTTTAAGAGGCACAGCCCAAGCAAATTTTGAAAAAGTATCGATGAGTGTCAGAAGAAAACGGTAACCCCTATTGAATGTTGAATAGTTACCCATTTCTACTAAATCTGCTTGCCAAAGATCATCTATTCCTTTTGTTATCACTCGTCGTCGTTTGAAATTTCTTCGAGCTTGTCTGTGAAGCTCATCCACAAGGTCTCTCTTTGTATTTATACTCATTTCTTATGAGGATGGTTTTTCTCTAGTAATGTTATGGATTTCGGATTGATTATTTCTTTGAAAATATAATTTTCAAGCCCCTTAAATCTTTCATCAGAGTATTTGATGTGCGTCCTTATATCCTTGTTTATATCTTCCTTCAACAATATAATTGATTTTGTATGTGCCTCTATTGTTCTGTTTATATATGCTTCAACGCTTTGAAGATTTGCCACGACTTTTTCAATATCCTCAATAATGTTGTTCTTTAGCAATGTGTTTTCTTTTTGTGCTTTCAAAGTCATCTGATTTATATTATCCATAACAAATTCCCTTGACACTGCATCACTATCATCAACAGGTGCACCCAAATTTTTCAAGCGTTTCCAATGAAGATTAAAATTTCTATCACGATCCAAATTGAAACCCAAGACTTTTCTCAAGCGACTTTCATTGATGTGATGATTTTGGGATGAAAAACGACCAAACTTGTCCACACTCATTTTGATAATGCATAATTATATTTAGATTTATACAATTATATTGCATTCCTTTAATTCTTCAATTATTGAAATAATTTCATTATTATGATTTGTATGACCAGCTGATTGTGATGAAATCAAAAGTCGTAATCTGTCTACTAATTCATTTGGATCATCCCAATATATATAATTAGGTTTTTGTACATTTACTCTCATTAAGCCAGACCCCTCATGAATTGCCAACGAACTTTTATTCTTGAATAACTTTTTTATAATATTCGTATATTTAAATGCTTTAGTTCCTTTGATTTGTTCGTTTTCAGCATATTTCCGTTTATGAGCATTTGTTTTGATTAAAATGTTCTTATACATTTGCAAATCATCAGCACTATATTTTTTAGGCGATTTGTAAAACAACAACCCAAAGAGACCCGGTGTCACAGGCCAACTTTCATCATCAATCGAAATCTTATTTGTTCTTAGCTCAAATGAAGCATTACCCAATCTCCATTTACCATTGGCGTCTTGGTATGGTCCGTATAAGTTATCTAATTTTTTCCCTTCCAACTTTGATAAATCTGGTAATATATAGTTGCTGCTTTTCACTGTTTCATCTAGTTCTGAGATAAAAGTATCTTCCTCTGATGTATTTTTTGAAAAACTCTCATCCGCTGTAGCAAGTTTAATGGGAGTACTTGCACTGATTTTTAAAGGTTTTTTTAGAAATTTGAAATTGGGCCCATTACTTGTAGTTTCATCATAATTATGTCTTGCACTTTCAACTAATTCCTTAACAGGCTTAGTGATGGGTTTAAAAGTATCTTCCAATAAGTTTTCTGCTGCTGATTCTTGTGTTTTGATACTATTCATCTTTTTCTTCAATACTCTTCTGGTATTTATAACATCTCTTAATATTTTCTCATTCATTCTAAATGTATTTCATTCGATTTATCGGACTGAATCAGTTCAGGTTGATCAGGTAGATCAGATCAGATAGATCAGATCAGATCAGTTCCTCGTGGTTATCAGTTATCGGTTCAGGTTAAGACGATGTGATTAGATCAGCTCTTGTATTTCATTCGATTTATCGGACTGAATCAGCTCAGGTTGATCAGGTAGATCAGATCAGATAGATCAGATCAGATCAGTTCCTCGTGGTTATCAGTTATCGGTTCAGGTTAAGACGATGTGATTAGATCAGCTCTTGTGCGGTTATCAATTAAATTTATATTGTATCAGCTTGAAATCAGATTATATACTAAATGAAAAGCTCTGCACAATGAATGATTATAGTTGAATAAAAACATCAAATCCTTTTCGGTAGCGTCCACCGCCTAAAGGATCATCTTTGTTGATAACAAGAAATCCATATTTGTCATTCCAACATTTGCAGCATACATCTGAGAATATTTTGAAACTCATGTCCGCTCCCACATGATCATCGTATATATGTTTCATATTAATTTCATCTTGCTTGAACATTATAATCATATTTGCATTATCTCGTATCAAATGCTTTGGAATTCTTGTATATGTTTGACATAAATAAAAACTGTCAATGTTTTTATGTCGCCCCATACAAAAATACGATCTTATATTGTTTTGCTTCTCACATGCAACATCATCGAAAATAATAATAGAGTTGGTTTTAGCTTCTTCTGGCGGTAGAACGTGTTCATTTGCAGAGACAGTATGAAAACCCATACCCTTTATGGGCTGTATTAATTTTCGTAGATAATCATATTTGGGTTGATACAATGACTTTGAATATATATAAATATTCTCGAACTTTAACCCATTTGGGCTCTCTATTAAACTTATCATGACATTTGTTTTTCCGCAGTTTGATGGTCCAACAATTAAAGCTCTTATTGAGTTCGGTAAAAGTGAACTATGCCTAGCTTTCGTCGACAAACTATTGGTTGAGAAATCAATATTTCGAACCACAAGATCTTTGTGGTGTTTAATGAAACGCATCTTGGCAACTAATGTATCCATATAAATGAAATACATGTTCTTTTAATACCTAGCTTCAGTATACAGCGATAACGAATTTTCACAGTTTTTTTATTTCGCTTAGGTTCAAGGTCATACACGTAAAACAATTCTAGGGAGATAAGAAACTTAAAGTCATTCACTTTGTCAAATCAACTTAACCTTGACTCACAAACAATATATGTATGTACCTACGATAAAAAATTACACCAAAGTTAGGGTAGGTTAATTAGTTATTAGTTGAGTGAGTCAATATCCGAATTTGGGTAATTCAGCGAAGAGAATTAAAATGAATAAAAGAATACAAGGAGATGAGAATGTGTGTAACATATGTTATATCTTCTTTTTTTGTATCACACTTTTCCATAGAATAAATAGAATAGAATAGAATAATGTCACATTTTATCAAAGTCGAACCGCAATTTTTGGTGGTACGTATTACTATTAATTTCATATGACTTAGCTCGTAGGGTTATCAAATTCCTTTGTTTCTTTTTTTCCCTAAATAGATAAGATCATTTTTTGGTGGTATTCATTTTTTTAACCACAATTCTCACGATTTTCGTGTATAAAAGACTCGTTGAAACCTAAGCATAACATCAGTTCATTCAGTAACCTTCCAAAGCAATATCATACTTTTATTTTGTAAAAACCATGGACGCTCTATTACAATTAATAGCAGAAGATGTACAAATAATTGAAGATGTCTGCTGGGAGTACACTTCCTTGAAGCGGGAACTCGAGGACTCAGTCAAGGAAGTAGAGAAATCTAGGAGCTGGCCGCAGTTGAAAGCGGCAATTCATCTTTTAATAGCTCTAAACACCAGAGCCAGGGGGGGTGATTTTTTACACCCTAACACTAATATAAATCCAATATTATTGGGATTAAGCCAAATACACTAAATATATGTATAATATAGTATATTTTTTCGAAAAAGTCATACTTGATGTACAGTGTTGCTTAAATCGAATAAATACAAAAATACAAAATACAAAAACTAAACAGTTTTGTTTAAATTATTTCATATTGATTTATTCTCTAATTTCGGGTTGTTGGTTTCCTCAGGAGAATGGTTCGCTTCTTATTTATTATTTAGCTATCGCATCACCGATATATATTGACTCTTGAAATAAATTCTTAAACAGAATTATATTGTGGTTTTTATTTAAATCTTCTATTTCTTCTTTATCTGTTGTGTTTTTAATACTTTAATTCAGTCGAAAGCGATTTGTTTAAAAGGGCTTGACCACTTCCAAATGGCTGTGCGCTATAAAAACCTAATCAGTCGCAATCGCAACACATTTGGAAGAGGACTGATAAATAATATAATCAATTCTCTCCCTGTAGAACTTCATCTACCTGGCTACCAATTTTGTGGACCAGGCACCAAACTCAAAGAACGATTGGCCAGCGGTGACAAAGGAATTAATCTGTTGGATGGTGCATGCAAGCAACACGATATTGCATACTCTCAATCAACAGATACAAATAAACGACACGTAGCAGATCGAATATTAGCTAACAACGCCTGGTCAAGAGTCAAGTCCAAAGACAGTAGTTTTGCTGAACGAGCAAGCGCATGGTTAGTGACGAATGCAATGAAGACCAAAGTAAAATTCGGAATGGGCATTTTGAGTAGAAGTAAAAAAGAAAAACTAAGACTAAAAAAGGAAATAGCAAACGCAAGTGCGGAAAGAATCTCTTCCTTGCAGCTGTAAGAAATGCTAAAAAGGTTTTATACAAAAAGAAACCAGAAGACATTGAAAGTGCACTACAAATTGCTCGGAAAGAGATAGATGATTCTTTTGGAAGAAAAAAGTCAGTAGTTCCAATTCCTCGTATAATACCTATTCCTAAGATTGGCGGCTTTGTATTGTATTGTAAAAGCAATAAATGAAGCAAAATCTGCCAGAAAACAATTAGAAGAAGCCAATCGTCATAATAAAACTATGGAGTCCATTGCTATGGGAAAAGGCTTATTTCTTAAACCATACAAGAAGGGATATGGCTTATTCTACAAATCGCAGCCAAAAAACTCTTAAGACACCTACCCAGACGACCCCTCACCGATAGTGATTTGTTGAAATATACCAAATTCTTACCACATTTTAGAGGCATCTTCATGCGTGATACTCTACCGAAACGAGTGTATCAAAGAGAATGTGGTATAGTTAATCTGGATTCTTCCTATGGCTCTGGAACACATTGGGTAGCATACGATAAGAAAAAAAATCATATAGAATATTTTGATAGTTTTGGAAACCTGCAGCCTCCACAAGAGATTGTTAAATACCTGGGAAAAAACATACTATACAATTATACTCAACATCAAAACTACAACTCTTTCAACTGCGGTCACCTGTGCCTGAAATTTCTTTATAATTTAAATTAAAATAAAAAATGAAAATAATTTTTTGTAATAAAGAAAAAATTTATTGATCTTATTTTGATATTATTTTTTTCAATCTTTACAATCATTTGCTCCATTTTATGAAAAATATATATGTATTATATCTGTAAATGGGTTTCTACATATTGGGCATTTGGTAATTGAAGACCCACAGTTAATGCATGCTACTACATGACCGCAAGGTAATAACGCCGTATTGTAATCAGCATCATAGCAGATTTTACAGATTTTGTTCTCAGAAATGGATTGCCTCTCACTTTTATGTTTAGCTAACACACCATCGATATATGACTGACCCTTCAGCTGTTTTAAATACTGACACTTGCTCAGCCATTGCGCATGTTGTTCCCAGGGCTTATCGTTTTCATCCCAGTCTTTAAGGCCTCCACCGCAGCTGAAGCAATTCACACAGTCACTGAAGCCTGCATAAAAGAAACCAGCTTCGGCTAAATCTCTCGGTTTTATCTTCATAGCATGAGGCCATTCTATGAAGGATTGACAACGATCAGCTTCAATAGCATATTCTGGATACTCCATTTTGGATCAAAGTTATCAGAAAACTATGTGAATGAACACAATGAGTCAATCGCTTACCCTCAGTTTCTTTACGTTTCTTATCTTCTTACTATAAATTCTCGTTCTATTTTTGGGGTATTTTCGGTTCAACGAGTTCTTATTACTTTCAAAGTCAAGGTTAGATAGCATTGTTTATGGTGTGAACTTAAATCCAAAATCATTGGGGAAGGTTAGTTAGACTGAAAGTGTGCTTTAAATATCAAAGAAAGGTTTTTTTTCATCTTTATTTTTCCAAACTGTAGTGCCCCCATGCAAGGGTATTAACACCATTATATATCTTTTATCATCTACATAACTAAGTGCAAGTTTATTAACAGATTGTGTATATATATTATGAATCTTTGATCTAATTATGAATATATTTCCATAAAAAAGTTTCTTTTTATACATCAATAATATTCATAATCATAATCATCAATATTCATACCATCTAGTACAGTTTTTTTAACACCTTTAGCTTTCTTAATTTGTTTACTATTTTCAGTAGCAATTGAATACATTTTAGATCGAAGCCCAACAAATTCTCTTATAATTTCACCATTCATTTCATCTTTCGTCATTCCAATTACCTTCTTGTTTTTATTTGGTATATTATACCTATTATCAGATGGATAATCTGATGTGTCAAAATTGTTATCAATGTCGACCAGTATATCATTATAGAAATTTTCGGTTTTAATAGAATATACGAAAGAATCAGTATCCATATAATTTAAAGTTAAATTGTGTCCATACTTTGGTTTCATATATTCATAGTGAAAATCATACATCTTCCATTTTGATAAATCGAAAACAGTAAAACCCAAATAAAGTGGCTTGTTGTAGATTACATGAACACGTCTCATTTCAATAGCAACCATGTTGCTCGTAAATTGTGTAGAACTGTGAAAGTTAGGTTTTGCTATCAGAGTTCGGGCCCCTAACCGTTTTCCACAGCTCTCCCAATTTGTTACTATTTTGATATCTTTTCTTTTGTCTACATTTTCCATCGTTTTACCATAAACAGCATTATTCAATAATTTAAAGAAATTCTTTTCAAAATCATTTTTAGCCAATGTGCGGTAATGAGTATTCAAATCAATATATTTTTTTAGCCAACATGATTGCTTAAATCTCAAAATTCTGTGTATTTTTAAAATTTTCAACCCCTGTTTAACGCATTGTTGAAGATTTCTATAATGTATAATATATTTTGATTTATTTGTTAAATCAGAAATGAGTTTCCTAAATTTTGCAATTGGGCTTTTCTTATTCTCCACGCAAAAGGGAAAATCACTATGTTCGTCATGAAGATGTTCTGGATATTCCAAATCCGCTTCCAAAATGTACCCGTATTGTGAATCTGATGATATATTGAATACATTAAAGTTATCGATTTCTAACCATTCAAATTCACCATAGGGCAGACTTTGTGACATTGCCCAACCGCATAAGTTATTAGCATCCAAATACATTAAATACTCAGACGGATTTTCTTTATTAAAATCTTTCATGAATTTATTGTTCGATTTGGAGTGTCGGCAACAACATTGCACAATACCGCCTCGAATGCCTCTTTGTATAAAAGTATACATATTTATATCAGTTAAAAGTTCCAATTTAATTTTTGTTACTTTCAACATGGCATCCCATGATAGACCAGGGGATGTGTAATACAGACAGGGATCCAGTCCATAAATATTTCTACATATTTTTCTGAAATTCTCAAATATATCAGCCAGTAATAAAACGTCAGCTTTTAAATAGATCTCCAAATAATCTAATAGACTTTCGCATTTGAAGGTTTTCCATACTTTTTTGGCAAAATTATACTCGTCTTCGGTACAACTAGAACTACTTATTGTGCTAAAGAATTTATCGAGAGGCGGGAGCGTTTTATCACTTAATCTTTCCCATGAATTTACATATTCATATGGAAAAATTCAATTTCCAGTCATTAAATTGAATTCGTTATCAGACTTAAAAATCGAACGAACAATTTTAAAATCATCTTTTGATAAATTCTCAACCAAAGCATCTAAGCTAGATGCCATAAATTTAAAAGAATCTAGAAATCGAATCTCAAACGATTTATCAGAAGCAAGATAAATTTATTTTCTAAGTGATATATACCTTTCCTTATTCACTGCAATTACATTTATATTGCCTGGAATATTTGAGAATTCTTTTATGAACAAATGACTGTCGTAGCCCGAAAAATTATGAAAAAATACTGGAATGAATTTCGCTAACTTAAATTTTAAATTGCAATCATTATGGGCTGGACCCCTGTATTTACCAGTTAGATGACAGTGATCTGCTACCCGATTATTATCTAATGAACTTTTGCAAATATGACAAAATAGACTTTCGTTATGAAATTTCAATTCGGCTTCAGTAAGAGAATTCATCGGTTTCTTAACAGACGAATATTTTTCATTTATATCTTGTACATCGTTAATTAAACACTCAACAAACATTTTTGATATATCTAATCCTTTATAGATTCTGAACACATTTAATGTGTTGTCAAAAGAACACTTAATAAAATAACTGAATGCGCAAGGGACATGTTCTTGCACTATAGTAGTAGATGATATATCTGGATGTGGAAAGCAAGTATCTACATCTTTAAGAATACATTCGAAATCGGCATAGATTACAAATGGAACATCCATCTGTCTTTCATAATGACTATATTCTAAATAAGACTCTTCAATAGATGGTAATTTACTGACAATTTTCTTACATTCTAGCTTATGTGTATTAAAATTACGCTCGTTACCGAAATATTGAAGACAGCTGTTGCATATAAAAAACTTGTGACCCTCTGATCTTATTTGAGTATTTAATAGTCTAAAATTAAAAAGAAAATTGATAAAAAGTAAAGAAACTAATTACGCATTCTTACTTTGAAATATTCTTAATCCATACATAATGGAATTTCTCCATGTCCTGCAAAAGTAACAAATTGATATGAATTTCCTTTTCCTCAGACGTGATGTAATAAGGACCCACAATCTTCTTATTCTCCCCCTCGTAACCGAAAACATTAACACTTATATTTGTATTCAATAGTTCAAATGATTTTATATCATTTATTTTCAATGGAAATTCTTAATCTTCGAATTTTAGTGTCACTCCAGTTTTAAATGAAATTGTACTTTCTGTAATGTCATTTATGTTGTAGGATGATGTCCTTTGCGGATCAGTGTTTGAGGGTATTATTGCCGATATTACAGCCCATTTAAAACAATATTCATCATTATTTTTAACGTTAATGCAGGCTTTTTTATTTGCCAAAAAACTTGGAAGCACTATAAATTGTGACCCTCTAATTGGTCTATATTCATTGACGTTAATTTCAATATGGATAATTCTTATTAATGTCCAACCGCTATCTCTCTCTTGAAATTCATCCATTTTTCCAACAATATTCATACACATTTCTTTATATAATGGCTTTAACTCTACAGCATTCTGGACAAGACACATTTTTGATTGAAATGATTTAATTGATATCACCATATCTTCTTCAGCAGTTTTATTTATTTTCACATATTCACCAAAGAGCTCAACATTAAATTTGAAATTTGAATGCACATTTAAAAGCTGATTTAAATTTTCACAAACTACATTTTCGGACTGATTTAAAAATGTCATAGGTTCTATGTTTTCTTCGTTTTTATTCTCATACATAAATGTTTGTATGCGGTTATTGAAAGTGTTTTTGACCACCTTTAATTGTTCACATGACTCACACGATGTTGCACTATTCTTTTTATGTAAATTCGTGCGAATATGGGAGTACCATACACTTTTTGGAACCTCTATTTTACACGATTCACATATTTTCGTTTTTGAACATCCCGCCGAAGAAGTAGTCGCTTGATTTTCACATAATTGTTTTTTTTCAGAACTATTTACACTCACATCCGAATGCACACTATGGAACTTAATTTTATGATTTGATAGAGCATCACTCCGGTTTAATACTTTATCACAAATATTACATTGCAATCTCTTATTTTCATGTTTGTGTAAAATATGTCTTCTCAAATTTTTATTTAAGGAAAATTCTTCCTGGTAAATATCACAAATAAAACCCTTCATATTTTATTGAAAAATTAAATTAACGAACAAGCGAATTAGCAGTATGACACAATCTCTAACACTTGACTTGACCCAATGAATTACATTTTCACCATCGCCGCCATTATCAGTGCTATTTGAGTGATAGCAGACACACCGCAACTCGTCCTACAAAAACAAACTCTGTTTCACGCCTCGCCATTATCAGCAACCACAAAGAAAAATTCTAATTCATTCATGCAAAATGCTATATGCCACCAACCACAAACAAAAATCCAAAATGTCCACTTATCACTGGCAGTGACTAGTCCTAAAAGATCATTTTTACAATCCCCCCCGCCATTTTCAGTGCTATTTGATTGACAGCAGACACACCGCACAACTTGTCCCACAAAACACAAACTCGGTTTCACACCTCACCATTATCAGCTATGACGCATGCCGATATCAACCACACGGAATCCCCTAACCACACGGAATCCCCTAACCACACGGAATCCCCTACGTCACAAGAATGGCTCCCTGCTCCCTGTGCGTTAGGATTGGTGAATTTATACTACTTGCTTTCCATTAGGTTATTGTTCTTTTTTAAGTTTTGGTTTATCTCGTCGTACTTGTTTCCAACAAAGTTACAAGCTTCTTTCATTTCTTTTAAAGTTTAAGCTCTTCAAGAACAATTGTGTTGTTGTCCAGAATGATATTAGAGTCCCCCGTACTGTTGGTATTTTCTCGAGAGCGCTTTTTGGGTTGTATATCTGATGTTGCTGTAGGTGTTGTCAAACTGGTGGTTATGGTATGCTCTAGTGTAGATGCAATGCTTTTTTGCGCTTCTACGCCAGATCTGCAGAACTGACATTTCCATGCTTCTCGTCTGACTCCCATTGTTCTCCAGGACTTTTCAGTTACGGTGGTGCAAGGAAAATGCAATTTGCGATCGCACTTAGGGCACAACGCGAATTCGCCTTCAGGGGGAAGACATTCACCGCAATGAGAGCACACATCCATATTTTATTGATCTAAGAGAAATCTCGATAGCAAGTAAGAGAAAATTGATAAAAACAAGAAACAAGATTTGGGAAATGTCAATCTTTAAAGAAGATTTGGATTTTGGGATTTAGAATTATCAATTTACTGTGAAGATTTACACTTCTTCTTAGAACCTGTCCATCAGCTTCTGCCATGGGAGCCAGGGATTCTTTGTTGACAACAATCGTCGCCTGCCTAAAAACCCCCCTAGGCTCTTCCAACTTGGCAATCTTCCAATTGTGCGTCGGAAGACTGGGATTGGAGACCAGGAGGATCTTAAGTATTGTGGCTGGATTGGATGGTTCAGCCGGTGTCGTGATGGCATCATCAGACAATTTTCTCACATTCCACATTCTTACCTGTTCTCATATCATATATTGTATTTCACATTCCTTTCCCAGCTTGACAGCACAATAACAAAAGTGTCATCTTGCTGGCTGAACATCTTGTAAATATGTATCATAATATGCAATGTTAGCATAATTTTAGTATTTAAAGCATTAGAAATAAAGAAACCGCTCTCTTTCTCATTGAGCCTTCAACAACAATACTCGTTTTCGTTGCAAGACTTCCCCCCACCAGAGGTAAGGGGTCTTTACTGAATTGAGAATTTGTGAGTTGAACATTGGTCCTTCGAAGCCTTCAAAATCAAAAAAAAAAAAGGAAACAGTCGACTAATAACAAAGCGTTACCAGGGCTACTAACACCGGTAAAGAATAAGCGTTACCAAGGCTTCAGACATTGGTAAAAGTGTACAAGCAAAAATCAAGTGAAGTGAAAAGTGATTAGTGCAGTGAAGATTACAGACGAAACAGACGTCATCATCATCGTCATAAGACAGAAAGCTCTAGCAGAGGAGCTGGAAAATGCAGTTAGGAATTTTAAAAAGGATGCTTCATCCAGAAAAACGCAGAAGTACAAGGAAGAACGTCTCCAGCGTGCCAAAGACATATGGGATGAATTTCGTGAAAATCACGAAAAAATAAAATCAGTCGTCAAAGCAGAGACGCCATACATACAAGGAAATACGTTCCTGAAAGTCAAGGAGATATATGAAACTTTCAAACTGCTGCTAGACAGCATAGTTCCTTCGGAAAAAGAAACGAGTCAGCCAAGTACATCAAGGACATCCGAAAATCCTGAAGAGAACAGTCTCCAGACGCAAAGACTGCGCAAGATTAAAATTAAAATAGAAGCTATCATTAGCAATATTGAGGATTTTGAGGAGACGTTTGACAACTACACAAAAGAGGTTTGCGACTACCAGCAAAAAATATTGCTGGACCAGTTGCGGAATCTGACGGAAATTCATGAAGAATTCATGACTCAAGCGTCGGAAAGGGACCTATGTACTCCCTATGTGACAAAAAGGGAGTACAATGACGTGAAGAAAGACATCAATAAATGTCTCTACCGAATGGCGTCTAAATTGGGGGAAACTAATCAACCAAGTGCAGGCACATCGAGGCCATCAGAGGTGAGATTACCCCAACTAAAAATTCCTACGTTCAGAGGAAACTATTTAGAGTGGCAGTCATTTCGTGACATCTTCACAACCATTATCCACAACAAGGCTACGCTAGATATTACCGAAAAGATGGAGCACCTGAAAACTCATCTAGAAGGTGAACCACTCCACCTCATTCAGCACTTCACAATATCTAGCGAAAACTACCAGAGTGCATGGGAAACTCTCAAGAGACGTTACGACAATGAGAGGAAAATCGTATCGATGCACCTGGATAGGATGTTCAAGTCAAGTAATCAGGGAGGCCAATCTACAGCAAGTTATTTGAAGGCCGTCCTAGATGCGAACAAAGAAGGTCTTGCGGCTCTCAAAAACATGGGATTTGAGACCTCTTCTTGGGGACCAATCATTGTCCACCAAGTTGTTAAGGCACTGGATCCGGAGAGCAGAAATCTGTTTGAACAAGGAATAGAAAGGCCAAATAAGGTACCAACGCAAGAAGAATTATTCGAATTCCTCGCAAGAAGATACCAAGCATTAGAGGTATTGGGGGTCTCTTGGCAAAAACCATATAGAGATGAAAGTAAAACGTCTATGCGAAACTACCATCAAGCAGCAAAGTCTTGTTGCATGTTTTGCAAGGGTGATCATAACATCTACTCATGCAGCAAATTCATGAACTGGACTCCAAAGGAAAGATGTGAGCAAGTCAAACAGGCCAAGCTCTGCACAAACTGTCTGAGACATGACAAAAAGGTCCCTTGCTCCAGTCTACGAACATGCAAGCAATGTAATAAAAAACACCATACATTGCTGCATCAGGAGAATTACCCCGGAAGACAACAGATCGATCAACCTTACTCGGTCCCAACTCAATCGCAGCAAGTTAACTCTCACTATGGTCATCAGAGCCAAAGTGTACTACTCGCCACAGCAATCGTTATCGGAACCAACATTGACGGACGTCGCAGAGAATTGAGGGCACTCATAGATTCAGGATCCCAAGCGACCCTTATTACCGAAGAAGCAGTCCAGTCCTTACGTTGCCGAAACAGAAGATCTACACAGAAATAAGTGGGTTAGGAGCAACTGATGCTGGAATAGCCCGCAGTAAGGTGGAATTCACAATCGAACCAAGATTCAAATCAAAGTTCAAACTGTTGGTCTCAGCGCTTGTGTTGCCAAACCTTACTAAACTCATGCTCGATAAAAACAACATCAATGAAATTCCTATTCAGCTCAGGAATCTTGAATTGGCCGATCCAACATTTTTTGTTCCTGGACGTATTGATATGATAATCGGAGCTGACATATATGTTGACATCATGCTAGATGGAATAAAGAAAGGCCCGAGATGCTCCACTTTAGCGCAAAGGTCTAAGTTAGGTTGGCTAATCACAGGCCGAACTCCAGCAAAACCCAGTGATGACAACAGAATTACCGGAATGGTAGTGCAAACATCCCTTGAGAAGCAAATCGAACGATTTTGGAAATTGGAAGAAGTCGATGATCAGAATCATCAAACGCCAGATGATCAGAAATGTGAAGCGATATATGAAAAAACACATTACCGGGATCTAGATGGCAGGTACGTGGTTTGCATACCGTTCAATCCAGAGTTAACGCAGACGTACAAATTGGGAGAATCAAGAAACAAAGCGATCGCCAGGCTGCGTCAACTCGAAAATAAATTCAGCACCAATGAAGAACTGAAGAAGGAGTATACCACCTTTATGAAGCAATTCATCGATCTTGGACACATGGTTGAAGTACGTCCAAGTAGTAAACCTCAACACCAAATATACTACATGCCACATCATGCTAGGCGGTACGTCACGTAATCCACAATTGCATTCGTTGTCACCGATTTAATGCGGCAACAAAAAGTCAAATAATGGGAACATTACCAGCTGCAAGAGTAACACCATCACGACCATTCACCCACACAGGAGTCGACTATGCTGGTCCCATCGAAGTATTGATATCCAAGGGGCGAGGACACAGGACAAGAAAAGGTTATATAGGAATCTTCATCTGCTTAGCCACAAAGGCAGTGCATATCGAACTGGTGAGTGATCTCACTTCAGAAGCCTTTCTATCGGCTTTACGATGCTTCATAAGTAGAAGAGGATCACCGTTGCATATGTATAGCGACAATGGAACGACGTTCGTCGGAGCCAATAAAGAGCTTCAAAACTTGAAGAAACTTACAATCAATCAGGCAGAAAAGGATGCGGCAAGGAAGCTGGTGCTGGACGGTATCCAATGGCACTTCATACCACCCGTTGGCCCACCCTTTGGTGGACTGTGGGAGGCAGGAGTGAAATCGATGAAACATCATCTCAAGCGGATAATCGGTGATACCCATCTTACATTTGAAGAACTGACAACACTTCTAACGCAGATAGAGGCATGCCTAAACTCTCGACCTTTAATAAGAGTAGGGAATGACATAGATGATACTCCAGTACTGATGCCTGCTCATTTTCTCATTGGATCATCACTCAATGCTGCACCTGAGCCAATTATCGATGATCATCGAAGCTATAGATCCCGTTGGCGTCTAGTACAAAGGATGACACAGGACTTTTGGAAAATCTGGTCAACCGATTACTTATCACAGCTTCAACAAAGAACAAAGTGGAAGCACAAAGAAGCTAACGTCAACATCGGTGATATCGTGCTAATAAAGGAAGATCGATTGCCCCCAACCAACTCGCTGATGGGCAGGATCACTGATACCCACCCTGGAAGAGATAATGAGGTACGAGCGGTAACAGTTTTCAGCAAAAACAAATACCTGAAAAGACCGATCACAAAGTTGTGTCCACAACCTTTGGAATCAGCAGACAGCACAACAGATACAGAGTCCTCCAAATCTCCAATGCATGTAAACATCGCTCAAATGAACTGCAGGACAACAGAAAAAGAGCAGGACACTGAAGAAAATTTAACGCACGGACGAAAAAAAGACAGGAATATAGGTCCAACTGGAGGAACACGGTTCAATTCTCTACTCTGGTTCTGTATAGTGGCAACATTAACAACTGCAGTTACCTCACAGCATGGAATAGAAGTCACCCAATTTCAAAGTCAACCTGGAATATTCTTTGAAGATGTCGGACGAGTAAATATGGTTGCCAGTTCATGGAAGACTATTGTTTTCTTCAACCTAACAAATTACTGGACAGAGTTTGACACGTACAAACAGAGTGTGATGCGGATGACAGAGATCTGCAAACCAACAAATATCTCAGAAACGTATGAAGTACTCTGCGATGTGACGTTAAAGCAATTTGTTCGCCAACTAAATCAAATTGGACTAAACAACGATATTTTACTGCATGCTAATAATGAGCCACTCCAACGATACAAGCGTTCTCCATTCGACTTTGTTGGAACAATTACTAATGAGTTATTCGGAATATTAGACCAACGCTTTGCTCGAAGATATGAGGAAACTATAGACAACGTACAAGCCAACGAAAACCATATCCCACAACTTATGAAGAATCAAACTACGATTATCGATTCAACAATAAACAAGGAAGAACACTCGGTCACCGAGAAGCAGCTAGGATCATTGACCAAACTATTAAACCAAGTAGCTGATCACGTTGACAAGTATAACACGGTTAAAAGTCTTACATCTACAGCTCTAAATGCTATTCTCATGATGATCAATTACCAGAACACTCAAAACATCTTGTTAGATCTTGTGTTGTCAACACATAGTGGAAAAATTCACCCACTGATCTTAACAGTTCGACAACTGAGACAGGAACTCACCCGCATTCATGACAACATTCCTCGGACGATGATGCTACCTGGAGAACGACATCATGAATCAATAGTGCAATTATACAAAGATCTGGGAGAGTTACGGACACCAACATCATAATAGAGATAACAATGCCGCTGCTGTATAATGAGGAGTTTAAAGCATATAACGTACTTCCAGTTCCAACTATGCATAACGGCAACTTCAGTTTTATTGTACCATCGTCAGACTACTTGCTGATAAATCTCCAAGGGGATCACTTCTACCCTATGAACAAGTTTGAGTTCACATCATGCCAACAGAGGGATGGCAGTAGATATTGGTGCAACCTTCAACATCCAATCTATACATCTGGACCCACCGTAAGTTCATGTGAAATGAGTATTCTTCACCACAGTCAGAATATTGGAGCATCATGCATAACTCGCAGCATCCCTGCAAGGGCGTATTGGGTTGAAATGAACCACCCGAACACCTGGATCTACTGTATGCCTGAGGAAACCAGCATCGATGTCGTTTGCAATCTTTATCGCGACCAACAAAATTGAAAGGCAGCGGGATTTTAAAGGTACAACCCAACTGTATGATTCGTCATCAAACAATGATTGTAATTGGCAAGCAAACTATAACAACCAGGATAGAGTCTTCATTCTTACCGACTCTTAACACCTCACAACAACTTAATGAAATTACTGTCACCAGGGATAGGGGTCCCATACTCAAACCAGACATTGCAAATGAATTGTCAAATGTGGAGCACGCCTTTGCAATACAGCGCAGCCAAGAAAATGTGCTAAAGGAATTAAGAACACATAAAATACAGCAATACACTGTCATTGGGTCTGCAACCTCAGTAGTACTCTTGGCATTCATCATTATACTGGTGATACACTTACGACGTCAAAAAATTACCATAGAGGACAACAAACAACAGGCAGCAGCCCGAATCTCTTTAAGAGGCAACAGACGTCCAACTGCAGGTGCAGCTGAGGCTTTAAAAGATCTGGATTTCTGCGTTACATCAGCATAAGGAGGCCCCAGTATGTCGTGATGGCATCATCAGACAATTTTCTCACATTCCACATTCTTACCTGTTCTCATATCATATATTGTATTTCACATTCCTTTCCCAGCTAGACAGCACAATAACAAAAGTGTCATCTTGCTGGCTGAACATCTTGTAAATATGTATCATAATATGCAATGTTAGCATAATTTTAGTATTCAAAGCATTAGAAATAAAGAAACGGCTCTCTTTCTCATTGAGCCTTCAACAACAATACTCGTTTTCGTTGCAAGACTTCCCCCCACCAGAGGTAAGGGGTCTTTACTGAATTGAGAATTTGTGAGTTGAACAGCCGGTATCCAGGAGCGAGTCCTCGATCTGCTGGGAATCTGGTCCCTGCCAACGACCTTGAGCCCTTCCAAACTTCGCCCAACTTGGCGACGGCGATTTTAAAAAGGTCTACCGACCGATTGTTGGCGAAAATGTGGAATCACGCGACATAGTCCTCAAGCGAAGTGATAACGGACAGTTTCAACGCATCATGGAGACCCGCCGATCATACGACGCATTACAATACCCGCTAATGTTTTGGGAAGGCGATGATGGCTACCATTTTCCAATTAAATTGGTGACCCCATTCACCGATTAGTTGCTGAGTTTTCTGAAATATCTTTATCACCAACTAACAATAAAATATCTTTCAGGCCATGAAATAAATAAAAAGGTCAGTAGCATGCACTTCTATGCATAACGCTTGATGATTCGCCAGGATATCGACAATCATCTGTTAAGATATCGCAGTATTGCGTCGACGTGTATGTCAAGATAGAAACAGAACGCCTCAATTTCATTCGATTAAATCAAAGTAAATTGCGTTCGGAAGAGTACATGAGAGATGTCATCTATTTGGATGGAGATACAGCAGCAGCAAACGCCGAAAACAAGGGCCAACTATTGCCGGATCTAAAAAATTACGACTGCTTCTACCTGCGATTGCTTTTGATCAATGTACGTGGTCCAACTTCGTTCGAGAACCTGCGGACTGTTGATGGTGTGCTGTGCGCCATATTTCGAGGAGCCTGCCAGTGGATGAATTTGCTTGCCAACGACAATTATTGGGACGCGACACTCGCCGGTGCTACAATTTCTGCGCCTGCGACTCAAATTCGTACATTGTTCGTTATCATCATCTCGACATGTTTATGGACAAATACAAGGACGACGTGGCTTGCGATATTTTGCATCGAGTTCGAAGAACGACATCAAATCCGGACATCGAACGAGACGCTGATATTGATCGAGGACATGTGTCAACTCATGTGCGGCAGTCTGTTAAGTAAATTGGGAATGCCAGCCCCCAACCGCTCGATGCACGATGCATGTAATCGAGAATTGCGGCGCGAGCGAGATCTCGATCGAGACGCTTTGACAGAATCAGTTTGCACAAATGTCCCACTGTTGAATCCCCAGCAAAAGAACATGTACGACACACTGATGTAGGCGGTTGATGACGGAAACAGATGCATATTCTTCCTCGATGCATCTGGTGGAACTGGCAAAACATTCTTCATTTCGTTGATTTTGGCTTCAATTCGGTCAAGATCCGACATCGCGCTTGCGTTCGCCAAGTTTTTGGAAGGCGGGTCGGAGGCTCATTCAGCGTTTAAATTGTCATTGAATCTTCAGATGAATGACGAACCAACATGCAACATTTCAAGAAACTCTACGATGGCAAAGGTGTTAAAAACATGTAACATTATCATCTGGGATGAATGCACAATGGCACACAAGCGAGCATTGGAGGCGCTTGATCACACAATGAAAGATTTGCGGAACAACGCGAGATGCTTTAGAGGCGCAATGATACTGCTGGTCGGCGATTTCCGTCAAATATTACCGGTCATCCCGCGATCAACGCCTGCAGTTGAACTCAACAAATTATCGTATTTGTGGCGATACGTAAAGAAGCTGCACGTGACGACGAATATGCGAGTTGCGTTGCAGAACGATCCATCAGCCAATGATTTCTCAAAACAACCGTTGGCAATTGGAAATGGCCGAATTCCGGTTGATGCTGCAACTAGCTTGATTTCGTTTCCGCCGAATTTTTGTGAATTAACATCATCGAAGAAAGAACTCATCAGCAAAGTGTTCCCGAACATCGGTCGCAATTATTTCAACCACGATTGGATGAGTGAACGTGCGATATTAGCTGCGAAGAATAAGGATGTCGACTATTTGAATTTCATTATTCAAAATCAAATCGCACCCACACTGCATTCATACAAATCGTTTGATCGCGTAACAAATGATGACGAAGCAACAAACTATCCAATTAAATTTTTGAATTCGTTGGATGTGTCCGGTCTACCACCGCACGATTTGCAACTCAAAGTCGGCTCTGTCATAATAATACTGCGCAATCGCAACCAACCGAAACTGTGCAACGGAGCCAGGTCGGCAGTGAAGAAACTCACGAACAACGTCATCCAAGCTATCATAATCAAAGGCGAGGAAGTTCTCATTCCAAGAATTCCAATGATTTCGACCGATTTGCCGTTCGAGTCTAAGCGCATTCAGTTTCACGTTCGACTCGCATTTGCTATGACAATTAATAAATCGCAAGGCCAATCGTTGCAAGTGTGTGGCCTGAATCTAGAATTTCCTTGCTTTTCGCATGGACATTGTACGTGGCGTGTTCGCGTGTCGGAAAGCCGTCTGCATTGTTTGTTTTCGCACCGGACAACAAAACAAGCAACGTTGTTTATCACAAAGCGTTGCAGTGACCTCAAATGTGTGAAATCCATTTTCCATGTAAATAAAATGCATTGAATTCAATTTAATTCCAAAAGAGTTTTATTCTTTCAATAGGGAGGCTCGACTTTCGAAAAGAGACATTAATGCTTCAATCAATTTTAGGCGGAACGAAGTTCGCCGGGTCAGCTAGTTTGTATAATAAAATTTTGTTTGAAGAATGTTCATCCTTAAATGTAAAAAATAAGTGGGTTGTATGTACTAAATCAACATAGGATAATATAGGTTATTTTTCTGAAAAAATAATTAAAAGAATTGACGATTTGTTAACCAGTCGTAATAATAAATGTTTACCATTTGCCAAGGAATAAGCAGAAAATCTTATTTAAGAAAATAAACGCTTTCTTTTAGTTTTTATAAGATCTTTAGTAAATTTGCATTGACATCCGTATTGTGTGTGTGTGTGTATATGTGTGTGTGTGTGTGTAACATATTCAAACAGGTCGGCTGCAACGGAGCAGTTCAAGACTGAGCGGTTCGGGAGCCTCGGCGAGTTTTGTGTTTTATTAAAATGTTTTATTAAAATGCTCAGATTTGATTACATACCCGATTCAATCATCTCCGCGCTCAATCTCATGCAGTACCTGGAGCAACTGCAGAAGATCTTCGCGCTGGGCTAGATCAAGGTCGAGATCCCCTTCGCTTTCTTAGATCTCAGCTATGATCAAATCAGGGGATTTTTCACCCTAGATGTCTGCATCGCTGGGTGAATAATCTTCCGCTGCTCCTTCATTCGTTCCGGGCATGATAGAAGTTCTTCCTTCGCTACTTGGGCGACACTTATGAGCAACCACAAAGTAGTAGAATGTGCTATTGTCAACTTGGGTTGGCAGAATAATTTTAATATCACCAATATTAATTCTCACAGTTTTTCATGAAATCCTAATGCCACATTTTGATAAAGTCAAACCGCAGTTATTTTGATGATAATTCATTTTAATCAGTTCTTAAACATCAAAATTCTCACGATTTTCTTGTATAAAAGCAAAGTTCAAATCTAGACATATCATCAGTTCATTCTGTAAAGTTCACTAGTTCAGTTTAATTTAAAAAAGTAAAAAAATAAAAATGAGTTCAATATTGAAAAAATTAAATGGTCTAGGAAAGCAAAAGCCTTTGCATTCTATAAAAGAATTACAATTGAAAACAAAATACATTATTGTAAAATGTACTCGATGTACAACTTAATATGGGGTCAAGATACTGGTCGAGTTGGAAAATTTTCTTCCGGCCGATTTAACGACCTCAGTGAGAGCGATCTTAAATCGATGAAAAAGCGAGCACTGGAGGTGGTTGATATAATTGGAAATACGGTGGAACTAGAATTTAGCGGCGGCGACGATGAAGAGTATGCTGCCAACGACGAAGAAGAAGACTGGGATGTCCCGGATTAATTATAGTTAAAAAATACTTTTTCAATAAAATACAGTTTTTCAAAATGTCCCATTGTTTTTATTTTAAACTTTTTCCTCCGATATTGTTTGTAAAAGCTTATCTCAATCGAACCAGCCCCAATACACACATTTTTACAGGTTCTCATATTTCCTAGTTTTAATTCAGAATCCTGACCTAACCCATACCTCACAAATCTTACACCCACATGACCTTGACTCATTCACACCGAATCAACATGACCTTTACTCCTCGCAAAACAAATTCAGTATCCAAAACAATTTTTTCTAACAAATAGCCGTCGCCCAAGCTTATCACAGTCCAACCAGATTCACAACATACACAACTGATAACTGCAATAACATTTACACGATAACCCGCTCTCCTCCACACCCCACAGTTAATTGTTGTGAAGCAGAGTTTTTTTGTGGGGTCATCAGTCGATTAACCCAAACCACAATCAACAACATAACCTTGACTCCCAACCAACCTGCGCAACGTTATATACTAACCAACCACTGATAACGGCAATTACATTCACCCGATACCCCGCTCCCCGACCCCCTCCCCGTTCCAAAACCCCAAACTCCACTCACCCTACAAACTATTTCACAACAATTATATCAGCACGAGCCCCAATGACTCAATCACAAACACTGATAACACGGTGCTACTTTTTGGTGCTACTTTAGCTGTTCCAGAAGCCACCTTAACTAACTACTCCCATTGACCACCAGGTTCCAAAGAAGAAGAGAGGGTATACCCCCTTGAGGTGTGCCCCTACTTACAAGTCTCTGAACTGAAGCATCGCCCATCTTAATCCTTTTTGTAAGTAACTGACCTATGAACGCGACAATCGAGGCTTCAATACCGAGACTTGAGAGTGCATAAGTAATTGCCCCTCTTTCAACATTGTTATTGCTCCCTCTATGTCAAGGAAGGCTACCAGAGTGTATCTAAGGATTTTTCAATGGTGCGTACAAGCGAATGCAGGGCCGTTTCGACCGATTTCCCTTTGTTATACGCATGTTGAGATGCCGACAGTCTGTTTGAATCAATGCTGTGGTGAATGTATATATCTGGAAGTTTCTCCAGAGTTTTCAGCAGAAACGATGATGGACTGATAGGAATTAGATCTTTGGGAATTATATGTAAGCTTTTGCCTACTTTTGGTATGAAGACCACATTGACCTCGGTCCATACCTTAGGGATGTGGATCAATTCTGATGACATCTGGTCCTACAGACTTAAATTGTTTGAATCCGCGCATTGCCCGGATGATTCCATTTTTGGTTATAATGTCAGAGCTACAAGGCTTTGATCCTGCAGGGGTTGACCCGGGATCATTAGTTGTCATGCGGCAGAAGATTGAGGGATTCGATGTTTGAGCAGGACCAAGAGCCATCAGTTCTTTTCAGATGACTGGGAATGATTGGAGTGCAGGATAGGATTTTTCCGCAGAGCATGACTTCCGTTAGGCTTTCCTTACAAGATTTTTAAATACCTTTAGGGCCTCTTTATACGAGGTCCAGTCGAGGTTGCCGCGAGACTGCTTGGCTTTGCTAAAAACTCGTCTGCAGTTCTTATGGGAGGTCCTAATTTCTTCGTTCCACCACAGGGGTTTTGGATTTTCCCTTGGTTTACTTAAAGGAAGAATGCGTAACATGATTAAGAGCGCCTGTAAGCTTCCTGCTTATATATCTGTGATCGGAGAAAGAGTGTTCGTTAGACACCTTCCAGTTCATAATACTGTGAGAGATGTTATCGGACACCAGGGTGATATCCAGAACTTTTTGCCTGGTACTGGGTATAAAAGTCGGCTCATGAGCAATGTTACAGAGGACGAGGTTAGTAGTTAAAATAAAAACAAAAAGTTGCTCAACTCTTTCGTTGATGTCAGTGCTGCCCCATACTGTATGATGCGCATTTGCATCACAGCCTAGGATAAGTGCAGCTTGAGTCTCTTTGCGTCGGCGATCGTTCTTTTTAGGATGTCCGGAGGGAATGGCCCTTGAGCATTATGAGCCAGATATGCTAAAATAAGCCAGTATTTCCGAGTACTGACTTCGAGGCTTACGGTCACCAAGTCACGATCACTGTAATTAAAGAGTGTGGAGTGCGCATTTAGCACTTCGCTAGAATGCAGGCTCTGGGTTTACCTTTATTCTTGTCGTAGAGTATTCGATACGAGGGAGTCCTTAGTCCGCAAACCAGGTCGTTAACAACCCAAGGTTCTTGGACCAGGACAATGTCTTCTCCATTTTGTTGAAGCCGGAGAAGGAGGGCGGCCGAAGCAGTTTTAGAGTGGTGCAGGTTAATCTGAGCTAATAGCAGCATCGTCGCAACAATTAGGTGCGGAGACCTCAACCAGCGTTATGTCAGCCTCTTCCGCATCTGACTCTGAAAAAGCGTCAGAGGGGCTGTTTAGTCCACTAGACAGATCCAGGTCGGACAAAGTTACGCTGTCAACGACCGGATCTGTTTCAGTGGTTTTTAAGGTGGCCGGCTTGAAGCTAAACATTACGCTCGGGGCCGGTGTATTACTAGCCGCCGAGGTTGAAGGAAATTCCAAAGATGGTACAGTTACGTTAGGGGCCGGTGTATTCCTAGCCTCCGTCATTAAAGGTTTCTCCAGTGAAAGGATGTTGGCGGGATTAGATGCAATTTGGCACATACTCCGCTTTCTTTTTCCCTCGAGTGGATTTTACGTCCGGTATTTTTGGCGCTACCTCCTTTCTCTTCCATGTCTGCATCTTCTTTACTGTACATTGACTTGTGCACAAACATTCTGCTGATGGAGCTGACTGTAGATTGCGATTGTACGTCTTTCACCTGTTCGTGAGTGATTTCTGCAATTCTACGAAACTCGATTGCTTTTTTTTAACGTTAGCTCCTCCATTCTCCAAAGCTTTTCTTGGGCGTTTCCATCTCTTATCCCCAATACAAACGGTCTCGTATCATTTGATCTGTGACATATTCTAAGGAAAAGTTATAATCAAATTTTTTTCCCTTATTTACGATATCTGTCAGGAAATTGTCGAACTGTTCACCGGACTTTTGAGTGGAACTTAAATCCCTCATATATGACATAATTTTTTGGTTGGCAGTACGAATCGAAATGTTGAATTACTTTTTCATATACCTTAGCATCGGCATCTGATATATGTATTTAGTGTTTCGTATATTTCAAATGCTTTTTCGCCCATTAGGTTCAACAGCATCGCTATTTTCACTTCATCTTTTAGTGCTTCGCCCTTTGTAGATGCCTCCATACATATATATGGCGAAGAGCTTTTTAAATTTTGTTCATTCGTTGCTCACATTTCCTTCGAAACTCAAAGACCCTGGTGCTCTAAATTTGTCCATTTTAAACTTTTTTTTTCACTTTACCGGCTGCACCATGTTATATTTCTATACGAGTAATAATACACTTTACTTCGATAAAAATAATAATACACTTTATTTCAATACGAGTAATAGTACACTTGTTCTCGTGAGTGGCTTGGCAACTAACTCACACTCAATAATAGTGGCTAATAATAATTCACAACTGTAACACATTATATTTATTATTTATTTCCTTTCTCAAGGGCGCCACTAACATTTTCACATTTCCCACAAAAATTATCGACACTACAATAAAACTATCTGTTAAGATTGGATTCTTTTATCCAAACTGTCGCGGGTAGCCGTAGGTACATAAACCTAGGACCTATTGCGTGGGGGTACAACTAGATTCTTGTATCGATTATACTGATAATTGTAATCACCAACAGTCCCCCAAGCAGACTCACTTGGGGCAATTCAAAAGTCTTCAATAACTGTTTTAACGTGACTATATTTATTTTATTTTATTTGCCCTATTTATACTAATTTACAATCAATGAATATTCAGTAAAAGAGAGCTAATAGCTGACCAGGACCATGACTGTGGGGGAAAACATACTCAGCATCAAAACTACGACTCTATCAGCTGCGGCCACCTATGCCTGAAATTTCTTTATTTTAAATTGAAATAAAAAACAAAAAAATTTTTAAAAGGATTCATTTATTGATCCCTTTTCTTTTTTCTAACAATGTTATGCTCCACTTCAGAAATCAACAGCGTCCGCAAGAGATTGTTAAATACCTGCAAAAGTTTTGTGTTTTGCTTTTCGCATGGACAATTGTACGTAAAACAAGCAACGTTGTTTATCACCTCAAATGTGTGAAATCCATTTTCCATGTAAATAAAATGCATTGAATTCAATTTAATTCCAAAAGAGTTTTATTCTTTCAATAGGGAGGCTCGACTTTCGAAAAGAGACATTAATGCTTCAATCAATTTTAGGCGGAACGAAGTTCGCCGGGTCAGCTAGTTTGTATAATAAAATTTTGTTTGAAGAATGTTCATCCTTAAATGTAAAAAATATGTGGGTTGTATGTACTAAATCAACATAGGATAATATAGGTTATTTTTCTGAAAAAATAATTAAAAGAATTGACGATTTGTTAACCAGTCGTAATAATAAATGTTAACCATTTGCCTAGGAATAAGCAGAAAATTTTATTTAAGAAAATAAACGCTTTCTTTTAGTTTTTATAAGATCTTTAGTAAATTTGCATTGTCATCCGTATTGTGTGTGTGTGTGTGTGTGTGTTGGTGTGTAACAGATTCAAACAGAGCGATTCCAAACAGGTCGGCTGCAAGGGAGCAGTTCAAGACAGGGCGGTTCGGCAGCCTCGGCGAGAGATTGATAAATACTTGCAAAAGTTTTGTGTTTTATTAAAATGTTTTATGAAAATGCTCAGATTTGATTACATATCCGATTCAATATTCTCCGCGCTCAATCTCATGCAGTATCTGGAGCAACTGCAGAAGATCTTCGCGCTGCGCTAGATCAAGGTCGAGATCCTCTTCGCTTTCTAAGATCTCAGCTATGATCAAATCTGGGGATTTTTCACCCTAGATGTCTGCATCGCTGGGTGAATAATCTTCCGCTGCTCCTACATTCGTTCCGGGCATGATAGAAGTTCGTCCTTCGCTACTTGGGCGACACTTATGAGCAACCACAAAGTAGTAGAATGTGCTATTGTCAACTTGGGTTGGCAGAATAATTTTAATATCACCAATATTAATTCTCACAGTTTTTCATGAAATCCTAATGCCACATTTTGATAAAGTCAAACCGCAGTTTTTTTGATGATAATTAATTTTAATCAGTTCTTAAACAACAAAATACAAAATTGTTAAATGTACTCGAAGCACAACTTAATATAGGGTCAGGATACTGGTCGAGTTAGAAAATGTTAAAACTTTTCTTACCGGCCGATTTAACGATCTCAGTGAGAGCGATGTTAAATCGATGAAAAAGCGAGCACTGGAGGTAGTTGCTGTAATTAGAAATACGGTAGAACTAGAATTTAGCGGCGGCGAGGATGAAGAGTATGCTGCCAACGACGAAGAAGAAGACTGGGATGTCCCGGATTAATCATAATTAAAAAAGACTTTTTCAATAAAATACAGTTTTTCAAAACATCCCATTGTTTTTATTTTAAACTTTTCCCTCCGATATTGTTTGTAAATAGATTTAGCAATTTCAAATAACAAATCGGTGCCGAAGCTAGAGAAGCTTATCTCAGTCCAACCAGCCCCAATACACAAAGTTTTACAGGTTCGCATATTCCTTAAAAATGTTTTCTGGTTTTTCAGAATCCTGACCTAACCCAAACCGAACAAATCTTACACACACATCTTACACGACTCATCCACACCGAATCAACATACCATTGACTTCCCAAAATAAATTCAGCACCTATCCAAAACTATTTTTTTTAACAAATACCCGTCGCCGGAGCTTATCTCAGTCCAACCAGCTTCACAATATACACACAGCTGAAACAAATATACTCTCACTGCAGAGTACTGGTACAGTTCTCGTTTTCCCTAAAAGTGGACTTAGCAGTTCAGAATCATATCTAACTATAAAATACAAATTTAACTCAACTTCCCTCTGCCTAGCGTAATACACTAACCAACCACTTCCTCTCCCCCAATCACCAGTCCCCCACAAACAAGGCAACAATTCACAACAATTCACTGACTCAACCACAAACATTGATAAACACGCTCCTATTTTTTGGTGCGTATTCCAGAAGCCACCTAATCTAACTCGGTTCTTCTTTTTGGTGCTACTTTAACTGTTCCGGAAGCCAACTGAACTAACTACTAACGTGTCCACCGTGCTTTGAAGACGCTTCCATCTCTCAACATAGTTGACCTTGTCGGTTGAGGCATCTCCTTGGGGCACAGTATTTATTGTTTTACTGGGTTGTCTGAAATCGGACACAGCGGCCGAGCGTTCAGACACACCTCAATCTGGGTAAGAACCGTGTGTAGTTCCTCGAACGTAAGCCTGTTTTCTTTTACGACCCGCTTGAGATGGTGTTTCACTGACTTCACCCCTGCTTCCCAGAGTCCTCCGAAATGATGACACTCCTTTTCGTGCCTTGAGTGGCTAGGGTGTCTGCGATTTCCTTCCAATCGTGTTGCGCGTGTTCCATCATCCGTTTGAGTTCAGCGTTCGCTCCGACAAAGTTAGTACCGCAAGTCTAAGAACGCTTGTGTACTAATGTCGGAAACCGTTTCCAAATGGATTGCCTTTGTCGCCAGGCATATAAAGATTGCGAAGTAGCCTTTTAAGATCTTCGCTCCTCGCCCCTTCCAGGTCTTAATTTCTATTGGACCTGCGTAGTCAATTCCGGTGTTGCTGAATGGTCTTGCCATTCTTACTCAAGGAGCTGGAAGACTCCCCATCAGTTGCTGCATATGTTGGTTTTTGTGTCGAAAACAGATGACACATCTGTGAATATACTTCTTGATGCTTCGCTTGATATTGAGCACCTAGTATGCAGTGCAAATGAATGCTATCATTTATTGTATTCCACCATGCAAGGTTTGCTCGTGTGCATCACGGATTATAAGGATTGTGAGGGGGTGACTAGGGTGTAATATTACGGTTTGTTGCTGGTTGTAAGACAGTATTGCATTTTGAGGTCGACCGCCTACTCACATAATGCCCTGTCTAGGCTTTTCGGGATAACAAAGCTGTCATTTACTTCGTCAGAAAACATGTCCCTTTGAGCCGACTGAACAGCAACCTGTCTAGCTGCCAGGTAAACCCTGGCCTGCAATTTTGACAGAAACGACGACCATAAGCCAAAACTCAACTACCTTAGAGAGCTTTATTGTATTTCTCGATTGAAACACGTTGTCTTATTACTTCAATATAGTTACTTTATTGACTGTCAAGTTACAACTGCCTCTGAGAGATTATCAAAGCCGAGACCACCATACTAGGCTCGATGTACTAGATGTTAATGTATATGTGTGTAGGCATTTAAGTGTGTTTACAATCATTTGAAATCATAATTAGTTAATTATACATCATCTCCCTTCTTCACGTTATGCGTAACTTTACAATCCATTAAAAATGCAAATCTGAATTATTAAGGAATTCAAAGTTATTATATTACAATAAACTTATTCAGGTCTATAGAAATTAGTTTTTTTTTACTTATACGACCGGATCTTGTGATATACTCGTCTGTTACAGGCTGATGCAATAAATCCTGATCGACATGGTTTTCATTTGTGAACGTAGATGAGGTATCCTTATCTGAATTTAATTTTTTGGAAGAGTCCTTCAAGTTTGGAGAGGCAGATGGAATTCTCTCTTCAATTAGTTCAGGTACTTTAATATGCGGAGAGTGTAGTGACCTACGTAAATGAAATGTATTTCGACGAATAATCCGATTATTTTCATTTTGCAACCAATATGACCGTGGTAACCCATGCTTTGAAACTATTTTAGCGGGCTCCCACTTCCCATTGTGGCTATATACGACATTCTCCCCCTCCTTGAGCACCATTTCCTTCTGGGGTTTAGTGGGATTATTACGTTTACATGTTTTTTCTGTCGTTGCTCTAATAATGCATGCAAATTTATAGGAATCTTAGGTTAAAGAACTTAATCTTTTATTGGAAGCCACGTCCTTAACTTACGACTCATCAGGATTTCTGCTAGTGAATATCCAATTCCTGGAATTGGGGTACTCCTATACTCCAGAAGAGCGGCTTCTAAACTACCTGCAGCTTTGCTAATTTTCATAAGTATGGATTTCGCAACATGCACTGCTTTTTCTGCAAGACCATTTGATCTCGGATAACGTGGACTACTGTAGATGAAATCAAAATGCGAAAGTTCGAAGCTCATAGGAATTAAAAGGTTGGTTATCAGAAACAATTTTCTGGGGAATATCATGAATTGAAAATATTTTGTTCAAAACTTGTATTATACTTCCTGCTGTTTTATCTGCGATTGGATAAAGTTCTATCTGTTAAAGAGAATTATTTTATTCTCAGAGCTGACTTGGGCACATAAACCGAAATCAAGAGGTTGCACTGGCGCATAAACCAGTACAATGCAAAAGAGAAATAATGACCAACAACTTAACTCCGCTGCTTAAAACATTAAAAACTTTATTGCCAAAACTTATACCTATTTATACAAAATCTTTTGATTTCTACATTAAGTGTTCTCACGATCATGAAAGCATTCCAAAGTTACAAATGTGGCTAGAATTACATTGCAACGCAATGCGACACCTGTACCGAAACTCACGTCTGATGTGAGCACACTTAATGTTTACATTGGTTTTGCTGTAGATATTGGACGCTGGGAAAGGAATTTGGAGCAAGGGAAATTGGACGCTGGGAGAGGAATGTGAAGAATGCATATGGTCGCAAAAATGATTATTATTATTATTCTTTATTAAAAGATACCTTAATTTTATGGTAATATAACATTTAATGAACCAAGCCGCGGCTGGTGACAGATCATAATGGTGAAGTATGAACATTCTCCCCCTGTTGAATGATGAATTCAACCACGATCATTGTAGGGTATGTTGAATGCGCTGCCGGCGTCTGGTCGATGATCTTCGCTCTCAATATTTGGGGTTGATCCGGATGATGATCTTCGTGTTATTGTAGGTATCGTCTAAGTCTCCACATAACGTAACAAATACCGCATACAGCCAGAGTTTAGAATATGTATCCAGCCGTGAAATAGTGCATGTCTTTGATGTTGATTCGTTTCGACAATCCTTCGTTATATACTTGTTGAATCTGCCCCTTTAAGATGTCTATTTGTTTTGTTTCGGCCTTCAAATGGAACACCGACAGTGACATATTGGTTGGTGGATCGGGCATGTCGAATGTTGTTAAATTGGTAAAAGGCACAAATGATAATCTTGCAGCAGTGGGAAATATGCTGTGTCCCCGAATACTTATTAGCTTTTGGTTGATGATGCATTCATCCTGAAGACGTAATATGCCAGAACCTTCAATCACAATTTGCGTCACATTGTTACCACACACTATATTCGCCGTTGTAGTTTGCTTTAAGGAATATATCCAGTGGTTGGGGAGATGTAGTTGTATCCAATGTGGTTCTTCTCCGATCTCCACGACCCTACATGTTGGTGATTGCGGCAGATGATTTAGAAAATCAATTTCGCAGCTGCTTTCCCTTGACCCCTTTCGATAAATGGGATGTGATTGCTTGCAGAGGTAACCAGCCGTTTTTGTAGAAATGCACGTTTTTAGTTGTTTAAGAGGATAATACTGGTCCCGATGAAGGTTCACAACTAGGTAGGGTGTTGATGGCTGTATTGCCAGAAATGTTCCATTTATCAACACCAGCACTGGAATGATGCTGAATAATTCGAAGTCCTCTGGCGATAGCAAAGGAATTTTTAACTTGAATATGATATATTTTTCAGTCGGTCTTCCCTCAATCGTCATCAAGTTGTATATATCAAGGACGTCTTCTTGTGCTGTTGGCAGTCTTAGATATTGTGGAAGATGATTTTTCACCCTTGATAGTTCCATCTTCATCTGTTTTGGTGTAATTAATTGCGGACTAATCTTTCCATGGTGCATTCGCTGGACGTTTGAGGCAGTAAACATCGTTTGCATAGCCATTGATAGAAATAGATTTGACAACTTCTCCTGGTAGAATTCCCGTCTTATGCCATTCATTTGATTTGTTAGATTATTGATTTGACCTTCCCATGCCTTGAATTGTACGCCAAGTTCCCTTTGATTTCCTTTCATTATGTTTAGGGTGGCATCTACTATAGAAGTTTGATTTTTGATGAGGTGGATGAGATGCTCCTCGTTTTGTTGCACGTTGCTGAGAGTGGTTTCCATGTTTTCAGCATATTGGGAATCCAAAACCCCAAATAACGCATTCGCAATATTGCCTATGAGATTAAGAGCGCCTCTTCTAGTTCTGGTGCCTTGGGCGGGAAGCAGTAAATCATTTTTGTCGTTCAATTCAGCCAAAAGATGTTCGAACTGCGTCGTCGTTATTTTGCAATTGGATTTATCATCTAGTAGACTGCAAATAGCTTTAAGTGCTTGACTGTAGTTTTTCAATTCCGTGAACTCCTCGTGGAACGGTCGCATGTTGTAAAAAACAACGAGGTTCCATTCGCTAGATAATATATTCGCCAGGCCGAGATTTTCAAAATATATTCCGGGGTTTGATTTAAATGGACTTATTTGCGCTGGAATAGCAGATCCTGAAGGCGGAACAAGGCAAGTTAGGAGCACTGTTAGAACTGCGGACCCAAGAGAAAGGCGCTGCCGCTTCCGCTGGGTGGGGCCCTGAGAAGTTGAAGGCTGGTGTGGGCCTTTCCTTTGATTACTTGAATTCGATGATACAGGTTGATTGTGCGCAGATGGATCAATTTGAGATTCATTACTAACAGAGTCTGGTAATTGCTGTTCTTCGATGGGCAACGGTGCTAATAGATGTATAGCTCGTCGAATGGTTGACACCTTTCCCCTTTCATCAGCTACCAACACATCAGCTACTCTTACTAGGCCGTCTTCACCCTTGATTGCATTTACTATTCGGCCTAGCTGCCATTTTTGAGGTCCCAGATTTTTGTCTTTTACAATGACCATTGTACCAGGGGTGACATTTTCACATCGAGACCTCCATTTATATCTATGTTGTAACTGGTTAAGATACTCTAAAGACCATCGTCGCCAAAACTCGTCCTTAAGATGCTTCACTAACCTCCAGCGAGTTAAGCTACTGGCCTTTGGTTGGTCTGCTGATGAGTCAATAGAATTCGTTAGAGGTTCGCCAATCAAAAAATGTCCTGGAGTTAATGCTGTCAGATCGTTCGGGTTGGATGTTATTGGCGTGATCGGCCGGGAGTTGAGTATTGCCTCGATTTCAACGATGGTTGTTTCCAGTTCTTCATAAGTAAGAGAAGCGGATGCAATAGTGTGTTTGAGCAAGTTTTTGGTAGACTTCACTGGCGCCTCCCATAGTCCTCCGAAATGTGGTGCCCTCGGAGGAATAAAGTGAAAATCAGTTCCCGTAGTGTTGCAGTTTCTAATTATTTTCTCCTTTGAGTCGGGGGATTCAAGAATATCCTTAACTTCTTCCAATTGATTTTTCGCACCGACAAAGTTGGTGGCATTATCACAATAGATGGTTCGACAAATGCCGCGCCTTCCCATAAATCTCTTGAGTGCTCCAATGAAGTCATCGCTGGTAAGATCACGCACGACCTCTAAGTGTATCGCCTTGGTGGAAAAACAACAAAACACTGCTATGTAAGACTTTTGTGGTTTTTTGCCTCTTGATTTGTAATGCGTCCAGATGGGGCCACAAAAGTCAACTCCAGAGTTAACAAAAGGTCTTGCTGGTTGAATGCGATTTGCAGGGAGATTCCCCATAAGCTGGGAGAATGGCTTGGGATTGGCCTTACTGCATTGCACACAGTGATTGACGATAGAGCGCGTTATTGTTTTTCCCTTAACTGGCCAAAATTTCTGTCGGGCGATTGAAAGGAGCGTCTGTGGTCCAGCGTGGTGATTTCTTTCATGAATGTCCTTAAGTAGCAATTTTGTGTATTTACTGTCATAGGGTAGTAGTATGGGGTGTTTACTGTCGTACGCCAGTAGTGATGCTTCCAGTCGGCCACCCACTCTCAATATGTTTTTATCCCCAATGAACGGAGAGAGGCTGCTTAATGTGCTACCCTTGTGTACTTCACCATGATGTTGAATGTGTTTCATGTCGTCTTCGAAACCCTTTGCTTGAACGAATCTAGTTATAACTACTAGAGCCTCATCTAGCTCTACAGCGTTTATTGATGTGTTGATCGGTGCCCGGTAGCTGCGCTCTCGTATTCGGTTGATGAAACGAAGCATGTAAGCCACAACGCGCTGCAGATATTGAAATGAGTTCTTGTCATTGATGTCCTCTATGAAGTGTGACGTTGCATGTGAGGCAATTAGGGTAACCCTTTTTCGCTCCTCCTTGTATTCGGTGTTGTTGTTCAGGTATGGTGGTGGCCATATATCCTCAGATCCATGAAGGAAAGTGGGACCATAAAACCAGAGGTTAGACGATGACAGTTTTTCGGGTGCGATCCCCCTGGATAAAATATCGGCAGGGTTATCCTTGGAACGGACATGACGCCACTGATCGGGTGTGGTGAGCCTTTGAATTTTCAAGATGCGATTTGCCACGAAAACTTGGAAGGACTCTGGAGACGTATTTATCCAAGCTAGCACTATTTCTGAGTCCGACCAAAAAAACATTCGATGGAGGCCTATACTGAGATCTTTCTTGACACGATTACCCAATTCTGCTGCGAACTTGGCTGCACACAGTTCAAGGCGTGGTATTGTTATCTGTTTAACAGGTTGTCCCTTAATTGTTTGCTTTGCAGCCGGAGCGACCTTTGATTTTGCGCATACCAATCTAACTCTTATTATGTTATCTTGATCTATGAATCTGACGTAGACTGCGGCGCCGTAAGCCCTTTCAGATGCATCGGCAAACACGTGCAATTGGATGGATTTTGGATTGCGGTGTGCCAGCATGTGTCTGGGGAACTTCAGACTGCTTAATGATTTAAGACCATCTCGGTATTTGAGCCAGGTGGTATGTAATTCTTGAGGCAGCGCTGCGTCCCAATCCAACTTAATTGACCATAGATGTTGGAGGAATATCTTAGCTGTCACTACTACTGGAGCCAATATGCCAAGTGGGTCAAATAATCGTGCTATATCAGAATATGCTGATCGCTTAGTAACTCTGCGATTCCTTTCTATCGGTACCTTGACGCAGAACTCATCTGATTTCGGTAGCCACGTTAGACCAATGGTTTTTATGTGCTCCTCAAAGTCGGCTTCAAAGTTAAGCTGAATTTCCTGGTCTTCTTGGGCGATGTCCTCTAGGAGTTTTGGATGATTTGCGCACCATTTTCGCAACTTAAAGCCGGCGGAATCAAGTAATTGTCGAACTTGCCGCTGTGTTGCAATGGCGGCTTGAAGACTATCCGAACCAGTAAGAAGATCGTCGACGTAGAAATCTCGGCGTAAGACTTGAGAACCCAGAGGGTAGCGATCCTCGTGCTCTTCTGCTAATCTCTGCAAACACCTTTTTGATAGGTAAGATGAAGGGGTTGTGCCGTACGTGACAGTGTTGAGTTGGAAACACTTCACCCTTTCGCTGGGGTCGTTTCTCCACCATATGAGATGATACTTTCGGTCTGCCTTATCGAGTATGATTTGCCTATACATCTTTTCAATATCAGCCGTGAATGCGAATCTGTGCAATCGAAACCGTAGTAATATGGAGAAGAGGTCGTCCTGAAGTGTCGGTCCTGTAGCCAAAATATCATTTAGCGAGAGATTGGTAGACGTTTTAGCAGAGCCATCAAACACGACCCGAAGCTTAGTAGTACTACTGTCCGGCTTAAGTACTCCATGGTGGGGTAGAAAGTAATATGGTGAATTAATATTGTTAAAGTAGTTTCAGATCGTCATGCTTGGACAGTTTTCGCTCCAGAGATAGTAATCGCTGATAAGCGATATCCTTGGACTCTCCTAGTTTGGTGGGATACTTGATGAATGGAAGCCGGACAATGAATCTTCCTTCGGCATTCCTTCTTGTTGATTGAGTGAAATGTGTTTCACATCGCTGTTCGGCCAATGTGAGATTTCGTGTAGTGGCTGGAACCTCTTCCAAATGCCAAAATTTTTCGATTTGATGATCGAGAGCTTCATCGTTACTGCATATTCCGCATAGTGCTGCTCTTGTATTGCTGCTGGTTGTTGGTGTCTTCCCTGCGATTGTCCATCCAAATACAGTGTTCTGTAGTAGTGGCAGGCGATTTGCCATCCTTATCTGTCCAACAGCTAATGTTGAATAAAATATTTCTGCTCCTATGAGCATGTCGATTGTACCAGGTTGGTTAAATTGTGGATCAGCAAGAACAATGTTTTTCGGAATTGGCCAATTTGAAGTATTAATTGGTTGAGAGGGCTGAGGCGAAATAATTTTTGGCAAGGTATGTGCTTCAATTCTAGTGAAGAAACCGTTGATCTTAGAGTATACTTCTACACTTATCCATCGATGAGATTCCTGTTTGCGCTGACCAATACCTTCAATGCACATTGCATCAGGAGTTTCCCGTAATCTTCGCCAAACCTTCAGTTATGAGGTTGACCTGTGATCCGGAATCTAGCAGGGCTCTGCAATCGACCTTCCTTCCAGTGTAATCCTTCAATTGGACAATGGCCGTACCAAGCAGGATGTTCATGGTTTCCTGTTGGGAGGTTGTCCTGGAGGCAAGCGATTTTGCTACGGAAGTACAAGAACCTGTTGCATTTCTTTGTTCTTTTGGAGTTAATGATTCTTTGGCTGATGCTTCTATGTGAAGAAGAGTGTTATGTTTTTTCTGGCGTTTTGTGCAGGATCTGGACAAGCAATCTTTTGTATTGTGTCCCGTTTTAAGACAGTTTTTGCAGCATTTTGACCCTTGCACTAGATTGATGCGATTTCTTGGGCTTAGTTGCAAAAATTTGGGACAGCTGAATAGTGGGTGGTCACCTTTACAAGATATGCATGCTGAAGTGATCGAAGTAAACGATCTTGAATTCCATTGCCTTTTATAATGTTCCTCCGAGCTAGCCTTGTATGTCTTTGTTCCTAGCGCCTCTAAAGACTGAAAGCGCATTTCTAGGAACGCAAGGAACTCCTTTACTGAAGGTAGTGATTTTGGCTGTTGCAATGATTGTTCCCAAAGAGCGTAAGTACTTCGATCCAATCTCTTTTGAAGCACATGTAATAAGAGGGGGTCCCAGTTTGTTGTATCTAAACCAAGATTCTGAAGCCCCAGAAGACACTCCTGTGTGGTGTCATGTAATCCTTTGATCAGGGATGCGTTCTCATTATGGATAGCGGCTTGGGACATTAATTTGTTTAGCAATGCTGTCACCAAAAGACGGGTATTCTCGTACCGATCTGTTATGACCTTCCAGGCGGCACTGTAGTTGGCGTCAGAAGTTGAAAAGTGCCGAATTAATTTTTCCGGCTCCCCTGTAAGGGTGGTTTTTAAGTACCACATTTTTTGGCATTGTGGTATTGCTTGATTGTGTACTAATTCCGTGTATAGGTCACGAAACTGCATCCATTTTAAGTGGTCGCCGTCGAACTTAGGCATCACTATTTTGGGCAGCTTAGCTGCCTGGCGATGTTGTTGTATTGTTGTTGTATCGGCGATGTAGGGTACTAGTGCCCTAAGACCGAGCATGTAGTTCAATGATCGCACCTTGTATCTCCTCCTCTATCACGAAGTATTGCTCCATATCGTAGATTGCTGGGTTTGGCTCTTCTATAAGGTCCCAGATCTTGTAGTGGAGACCCTGTGCGACCGACCAATGTTGTTCCATGGTTCGAATTTTGATGTCATAAAAATGTTGGGAGTGGGGAATTTCATCCTTTATTAACCCCTCCAGTGTCTTCCGAATTGTACTGATCATTGCAGTTTGTTTTTTGATAAATGCGGAGAGTTCGTTCGAGCATTTATCAGTTGATCCTGCATCATTCCTGATATCGAACGGGCTGCGATCGGGCTTGATCTGCTTTTTGGGGACAGCGCCTTGGCCTCTTGGTGGATCCGGGTTTGTCTGTCGGAGGGCACCCTCCACACCTTGACTAAAGTCGTCTTGACCAGGGTCCTGTTGCCGTGGGGCTGTAGTCCCAGTATCTTCGGTAGGGCGCATGACTGGTTTCAATGCCTGTACTCTACTCATCATATCTCTTTTTGTCACGTCGATGATGGAATTTATGCCTTCGTAATAGGCTTTCGTGAAGTATGGGTGATCCAAGCACGTTCCATATTTCTTGCGGATTTCGTCATCGGTTCGGACGAACTTGTCCCAGAGCGACTCTAGTTGGAGAATCCTTTTTTGTAGGTAGTCCAGAGTCTTTCTGTCGGCACCATCCTTCTTATAGTTGCTCACAAATTGTTGAATGTCTTGGCCCGTAGACCCTTGCTGAGCGGCTAGTTCCTCCAGACCCATTCCTATGCTTGGCTTGGTACAAGAGTTTCCGGAATGCTGATTCTGACCTTTGCTGACCTACCAGTGTTATAGCCCTGGTAACGCTATTTGACTGAATGAAAGTGATTGTATTATACCAGTGTTACAGCCCTAGCTACGCCTTTATATCGCATATATCTGCTCCTTACCTCTGGTGGGGGGTAGCCAATATATAAACGATAATGAAAATTTTAAGGGGAATAAGTTGAAGATCACGTCGGGGTCACCAATGTTAAAGAGAATTATTTTATTCTCAGAGCTGACTTGGGCACATAAACCGAAATCAAGAGGTTGCACTGGCGCATAAACCAGTACAATGCAAAAGAGAAATAATGACCAACAACTTAACTCCGCTGCTTAAAACATTAAAAACTTTATTGCCAAAACTTATACCTATTTATACAAAATCTTTTGACTTCTACATTAAGTGTTCTCACGATCATGAAAGCATTCCAAAGTCACAAATGTGGCTAGAATTACATTGCAACGCAATGCGACACCTGTACCGAAACTCACGTCTGATGTGAGCACACTTAATGTTTACATTGGTTTTGCTATAGATATTGGAGTAAGGTATATTGGACGCTGGGAAAGGAATTTGGAGCAAGGGAAATTGGACGCTGGGAGAGGAATGTGAAGAATGCATATGGTCGCAAAAATGATTATTATTATTATTCTTTATTAAAAGATACCTTAGTTTTATGGTAATATAAGATTTAATGAACCTAGCCGCGGCTGGTGACAGATCATAATGGTGAAGTATGAACACTATCCATTTTGAGAAATAATCGATTGCTTCCAAATATGATTTTCCTCCATACTCAAGACAATCCATTCCGAGTTTTTGGAATGGGCCACTAGGGATGAGGTGTGGAATTAATGCATGCTTTTTATTTTCAGGTCTATGTTTCTCATACTTCCGACATTTAAAAATCAGAACGTATGAAACTAACTTATATTTTGAAAGTTTCAGTTTCATACGTTGCAAACGAGCAGAGTGAATTTCGCCCACATCTTTTTTTAATATAGCCACCAAGGGCTTATGATCAGAGTGTACTGTAAAATGAAATGGAATGTAACGTTCTACCGTCACCGAGTAAAGTCGCATTTTCTTTTTGCTCCGCGAATTAATTCATTCATCAAACCCCTTCCGCAATTAATTTTCTCGCTCCAACCCTGCACCCGTACATTTGTGCACTGTTTTCGCTGACGCGCCCCAAAATAACTGTACTACATCACTCTACAACCCATTTGTGAACCGTTTTTCGTTGACTCGCCCATAAAGCTATTGACTTACAATTGTGCATCGTTTTTGGTGACGCGCTCTCAAAATTCTTGACCTACACCATTCTGTATTTACGTCTTGAACCCATTTAATTAGTGCAGTGATACATTAATGTGGGATTGGGGCCAGACATACGAACGATCTATGACGACAACAACCCAACAGGATGACATGATCATGACTTAGCGGGACACGACAGAACAAGAAAACAATAACACATAGGCAGTACATAGGGTCACGCCACACAACGGACAGCCGACGCCAATCGCACGATAAACACGAGACAACGAGAACATTACACATACCCAAAACCAAAACGTACGAGAGGATCACATATGCGACGCATGCAAAACATCTGGCATGAAGACGAATACAGTACCTACGACGTCACACACAGCGACACACAAACATAACCCATTTACCTACGAGCCAAATTTCAACCCTTCTGGTTAGATGAGAATATGGTATTTGTCATTCGATCAACAGTAGTGGCGAACGAAACATCAGTTATCGGAGTATTTAAGTTGCCGGCCGCCAAGCCAATAATCGATTTAAGCATTAAACAATAAACGTGAATTTAAGTAAGACGGGTGTGTTTCATTCCTGAGGAAATCAATCCTCCATTAATTTATTATTTCACCATGTCTTGCGGTAACAATAATTGCTCAATCAACGATAGCAATGCTGACTGGGTTGCTTGTACTTGTAAGGGCATCTGTGGGAATTCCTTCCACGCGAAACGTGTCGGTCTCAATAAAAGAAATACAGTTTTTATCAAAGACCTTTCCGATAACCTCCTTTTCTTTTGTGATGAATGCAAGAATATCTCACTCTCGCACGTACTTCTAGCAATAAAGTGCCTTAATGAATCCGATGAGATTTTGCAAGAAACTCTAACCAAAAAAATGTCAGACAAACTCTCGAATTTGGAAAATAGTTTAAAATGTGTCGATGATCTAGGCTATTCAGTCCAAACCTTAACCGACCTTATTAAAACTTAACTTATTCATATTGAAAAACAAATCGCTGGTCTGATCAAATCGGATGTAAATCGGTCCAGGAATGATGAATCTACCATGCGCCACCTGAACTCAGTATTGAACGATACCAATGCCAAATGTTCGTCGCAGATCACCTCTAATTATAAATCCTGCGAATCCCTTAATTCTCTACGGGAAGATATTGACATCCATCTTCAATCCATATCAAATCGACAACCATCCCCTACACATACCGATCCCTTGCTCGAAGTAATGTCCGATGAACTCTGCGATGTCGGCACCGATCTCTCTGCAACGCGATCGACACTCTGCGATGTTTTGAATTGCATCGTAGCCCTATGCAGCAAAATAGGCGACTTACCAGTTCATACCCAACACCACTCTAACGCCCACTATAACACATCCATTCGGGATGAACTTCTTGAAACCGAAACTAACTCTCTCTCACCTCCACCTTTTGGTCTGCAGCATTCACTCCAGCCTGGAAATATATCCACCGCCCCTCCAACCCAATTATTTTCACCTTTACACAACACCACAAGTCATCAAGCTGCATCTACAAACGCTCAGCCAACCGGCGACGCTATAACTACACCACCTAGTACTCGCCCGATTCCTGCTCCCCGCAGGCTTATCAACCGGCTCGGACAGACATGGACTCTTGCCGAATGGAATTCCAGACTGGAAAAGCTTAAAAAAAGCAATACTCCTTATCTTGAAGATTACTCGCCGTTTATCATCAAAGGAGCCCCTAAACAAGCAGACAGTTCTTGGGTATGCGAATTCTTCGTTAAGAAATTTTGTATCACTGTTCCCAAATGCGAGCTTATTTCCCCGGCGCGATCCAAGACAAAAAAATTCAAAATTTACATACCAACAAAATTCGAATGGATGTTTTCGAATTCTAAGAATGCTGCCTACAAGGATGAGTTATCAATCACCAAATGGACTACTAATCATGATAGGCAGGGCAATTCTGGTGTTACCCCTAGGTCTAAGCTTAGTTCTAAACCTAATTTATCTAGACTCAAACCTATGACCTCTTCTATCCCAACCCGCCCCCACTCTTAACTGGACCTTCAAAACAAACATTTTTCCCAACTTTTCCCCACGACTCCATCTCCCTCCAACTCTCCCTTCGAAAATTTCTACTATTGATCCAACCCCACATCCCTTACCTAACTCCTCTAAAGGCAACCCAAGTAGAGCATCAGTCAAACGGGTGTCGTTCAATCTCAACTCTGATCATGTTCCTGCTCCTCCGCCTTCATCTAATGCGAACCCCTCAGCGAATCACTACCCAAATTTCATACGGTCTCATATAATAAATGCTGGTCCTTCATCTTCTGGGGAATCAACTAACACCCCCACACCTTCTCCGTCATCTTTTTTGGATCCATTGAATCCTCCCGTCAGTTTGAAGCAAAATTTCTTTATTTGCATCAAAGACATGAAGACTTGAATGTTGGGCGAGGATATCTTGAATATCATTAAAAACTTTGGTATGAGTAAATGTCCACTGAAACTCAATATTTTTTTTTAATAATTCTCGTAGTGGGGCATTAATATTCGAAAAATTCGGTATAAAGGCCCGAAGATAATTGAACATGCCCATTACACTTTCTAATTGTTTTCTATCATGTGGTACTTTAACATTTATTATAGCTTCGACTCGACTGGGATCGGGACTAATTGTATTGCCAGGAAAAATGTGACCTAGATATTTAACTTTTGTTACACAAAGTTACACTTTATCTTTACTAAATTTCACGTTTCACATCATCGATATAAACGAAAGTGCCGAGTAACTTACCAAAATATTTTGTGTTGAATTTTTCAAATGTTTCTGGGGCCGTCTTTAAACTGTGCTAAAAACTGTTAATTCTTTAGATGCGTTGCATAATCCTAGTTGCCAAAACCCCTCCTTTAAATCAAAAACTGAAAAATATCGAAATCCCCAAATGGCATCACAAAAATCTTCAAGTGTCGGAAGTATACAATGTTCGTCTTTTAGGTGCACATTCAGTGCACTTGGATCGAGGCATAACCTTAAAGATCCATTGGCCTTTTCAACGACCACTTATTGGTGCGACCATGCCGAGGGTTGATCACGCCTGCTGATGATACCCCGACGCTCCATATTTTCAAGTGCTACTTTTACTCTCTGTCTTAGGAAAATTGGAATTCTTCGTGGGGGTTTACTAATAGCTACACTATTAGGCTTTAATTTTAGCTTGCATTTATCAGGAAACCTACCATCACCAGAAAACACATCACTATTTTGGTGAAGACAACTCACTGACAGCACTTACTCCATACACTCTTCTTATCAATCCTAATTCCACACAAGTTCGAAGGCCTAACAATGGGCTAGAATCACTGTCGACTACCATGTAGTCTACATCACTAATTTGATTTTTATAGTGCGAAGACGTAATAACCCCTTCGTTTGAGTGCGAGAACCTCCATATGCCTCTAACTTAGTTTTTACTGGTCTAATATTATCTTCACAATTAATGCGTTTAATATTGTTAAGCGTTATAATATTAACATCGGCACCACTATCAAGTTTGAATTTTATTAAACTATTTTCCACCTTAATATTCTCATACCAGCCCATGCAACCTTATCGACCCGGATCTATTGAACCAATACTGACAGTCGACTCATCACTGACCAACTCTACGGAACCAATAAACGACTCATCATTGTAGCTTTCATCGTCATAAACCGTTTCATTCATATTAATTTTATTAACGCTCTTGAATCTACATACCGATACAAAATGATTATACTTTCCGCAGCACAAACATTTTTTCCCGTACGCCGGACAATTACCCTGATTATGATTTCTGTTACACTTATCACACAACTTCGCCAACGAATTCCCTTGCTCTCCTATAGTCTGGTGGTCCCGCTTCTTTGTTACATTCATCATTTATTATCTAGATCACCAAGATCTAGAATGAGGATATGATAAAAAAAAACTAGGATTTTGTCTATTAAAACTATTAGAATGATTATTATGATTGAGTTGCTGTCCTCTATTCCCTGAGATTGCTGCAATTGATGACGCCCGTTCAGCTTGCATTTGTTGTGCCTGCATGCTTGCTTGTTCAGCTACACGGCAAAGTTCTTTGGCTTTAGATAGGTCCAAACTATCTGTATTCAATAACTGCAATCGTATATTCTGTTCTGCGATGCCACTGACAATACGATCCCTAATCATTGATTCTTTTTAGTCTTGGAATTCGCAGTTTTTCGCTAATTTTACGATATCCGATAAAAATTGCTTGAACGGTTCTTCTTCTTTTTGATTTCGGGAGAAAAACAGATAGCGCTCATAGAGCACGTTGCTCCTCGGTACATAGTATGCTTCAAATGCTTTGATAACTTCAACAATTTAAGTTCGGTCGCTATCAATTATAGGAAAACGTTTGGAAAATCTCTACAGCTTTTTCTCCAGCAGAAGACAGAAACCCCGCCGTCTGAATAGCCTCACTTTCCGCACTCGTTTTTGTGGCCACCATATATATTCGCCACATGTTATAAAATTTCCGCCAACTGCCTCTGAGAGATTATCAAAGACCGAGACCACCATACTAGGCTCGATGTACTAGATGTTAATGTATGTGTGTGTAGGCATTTAAGTGTGTTTATAATCATTTGAAATCATAATTGGTTAATTATACATCAAGCTTTGGGTATCTAGAGATAAGTTTTCTTATCGCATCATTGGTGTCACCAGTCTGAATGTGGGGAGCCTTGACTTTTCGCGATTCCTCCTCGGTTTCCATTACTGCTGGCTGGTCGGGTTCCTCGAATTTCCATTGATCTCTCAGGAAGACTGGAACTGTTTTCGAAATATTTTATCTATTGTTACATAAGATAACAGGTTTTAATATTTAAATTAACATTTGGAGAAATACAACTTAATCTTAATTTGGGATTACGCCGACCATTCAAATGGATATTCGTGATTGCCGGTGTTTAACAACCAATCCTAAAAGCCGACTTTCTGTCAAATTTCAACATATTGGTCAGCACACGACATCGAAAACTTATAGATGGAGTAAAGAAAATGCCACGAATCCGCTCTATCACTCGGGCAAGTAAAGTACTAAATAATTTAACCTGTATTAACAATTCACTTCCGTTCCAGGATTTACTTACTGATTTCAAAGACATCGGCTATGACAATCTTGTACCCAAAACCACTCAACATGGTGTCACTCACCACATCATCACTAAGGGCCTACCAGTTTTTACGAATCCTAGGCGACTATTACCGGAAAAACTTCAAACGGCGGAAGCAGAATTCAAACTCCTCCTGGACGCTGGTATATGCCATCCTGCAGCACATGGGCCAGCACATTACACTTTGTTCAGAAAAAGAATGGTGAGTGGAAGCCATGTGGGGACTACAGGCGTTTCAACAGTATTACCGAGCCCGATCGGTACCCGATCCCCCATCTCCACGATTTAACCCACTCTTTACGCGGATGTTCCATCTTTTCAACGATTGATCTCTGTCGAGCGTGCCATCAAGTGCTTTTCTTCAAAAACAAGAGAAGGCTTCACCGAGGCAAATTGGACTTTTTGTCGCAATTCACATCCGATATTCGCTACCTTCCAGGAAAAGGAATGTGATAGCGGATACCATTTCACGCAGGTGATGCGATTCACCTGCCAAAGGTCATCGACTTCGAGCGACTTACAGAAAGTCAAAAGAAGAACTCCGAAATAAAGGCCTTTTGTAACACTAAATCAAACTTAATTTTACAATCTTGTGTCATTTCAGGAATAAATGCTGAAGTGCTATGCGATATATCAACTGGCAGGGTTCCAGTGGGGCCAAGAAAACAACACACTTAATCGCCGAAAAATTCGTTTAGCCGAATATGAAAAGGGACTGCCGCCAATGGACCAGGCTGTGTTTGGCCTGCCAGGATTTGAAAATTCGACGACACAACAAAGCGCCGATATCGTCATACAGGCCACCTGAGCAGAGTTTCGAGCAAAATAACGACGGATCAGGAACGACAATTTGCTTCCAACCTTTTCCGAGATTTGACCGGCCTCGAACGGCATCATAGAACGTTGGCATAGAACCCTCGAGACAGCAATAAAATGCTACGGAACTACACGAAACTGCCATCTTTAGAGTTTAGTTTAGTTTAGTTTATTAGTTTATTATTCTATAAAATCCTTATACAATGTAAATCACTAAAGAATTCATTACACAATAATTTAATAGAAAGGAATATAAGAAAATTCATTTGACATTCTGTATTTTAAATACAAAAGTAATAAAAATAGTGTTGAATGTCATTACACGGAACATTTATGACAATTCAAATAAAATAATGTATTTATGGGTGGGGTGACGCTTAAGTAAAAGATTTAATACAAATTGTAGTCGTTTTTTTTTAATATACAAGCTTGAACAGTTGAAAATAAATTTACAGTAGCATCTAATAGATTAAATAGGCAGAACTTATTACATAGGTTATACCTAACCATCCCATCTCATTTTCGTCAAAAAGAAGGTTTTTTTTTACAAAACTTTACCAAAAAGGAGGTTTATTTTTTTCAAAAGGAGGACGATTTGAGGTTCATTGTTTAATATAAAAAACACATTCTTAAATTTAATTTAATTCATTTCTTCGTCCGTTGCGCACATTATATTTTGATTTTGATGATATTTGGCGAAGCATATCCAGTTGCGCTCGGACGAGAATGAACCAGCTAAGAGGATCTTTGAATCCCAGCCACCTGGTTCACGAAGAAGAGGAAGACCGAGCCTCCGGTTTTAGGATCAGGCAATCGCGGACGCCAGAGACCTTGGTCTAGTAAACTGGAAACTGCATGGACGGGCCTTTTTTTCCCCTATCTACTCGTGAGATCAAAATAACTAACCAAAATAATAAAAATTCTTCTGATGGCGATCTGGATAGTTTTAAACCCATATGTCAGCCTATGGCAACTGAAAACCTCAACAACCCTTGTGCTAGATGGACCTACCGTCACACGCCAGAACAGATCAAAACTCCTGTGACCGGTCAAACTGCACTGCACCACAACATCTCGACACCGACATAGAGGATATATACAGGACCTATGAGACCGAATCGGTAAAAGACCTCAAGATGGACAATCCGTCACTAAAGGGAGTTCGTCTCATCTCGGAAAAAAAAGATTCTACAGCGACGGTTGTTGGCAGAACCCCTGCCGTACTGCGCTGAATAGAGACGAACAGCAAAGCAAATGCCGCCGGCAAACGACGCAGATCCAGTGGCAATTCTCCTGCCGAGCCAAGTACGAGAGCGAGACCCAAAATCCTTCCTTTTTTTCGCGAAAGTGGCAGGAGGTGCAGTCATCCCATCTGACAGTGGAAGATGCCATTAACAGAAGCTGCACAAGCTTCCTGTAGATGACACTGCAGATTTACCCTGTCTGGGCTGCACAGACATTGACTCACAAAAGTTGTTAGACGATTATGGCTGTAAAATTTCGCTCTTGAAGAATGCCAAGCTGCGAATGGTCGAAGAAAACGTTCTTCCAAAACTATGCGTGAGGACAGCATTCATCCCCGGCAATGCCCAATCTCCGGACAAGGTTCTGAGCAGTTCTTACTTCTGCAGAACAAAATCTTGCCAACGAAGAAGTGAAAAGTTCTAAGAAAGGCCACCAATCACGTTAGAACAATGCTGGTGGTAGCTTAACTATCCTGAATTCATTCAAGGAGGCCGAACGATCGTATAACTTATACCAGATAGTCAGAGAGTACAGATTCCAGGCTAGCGAAGTCGAAATTGAGAAGCCAATCTTTTACCAGTTTGAGGAGCATTCCAGGCGAAGAGATCGACCTGAACGCCTGAGGAAGTTTATTAAATAAGCGATGAGACGAAATACTATAAAAATTACGAAAAGCAGTGGTATGGAAGGGAGGAACGGATACAGAGTATGAAAAGTTTCCACGTAAATTAAAGTTAGAAATCAGTCGGAAGTTCCAATTGCCAGACTTCATATAGAAGGTCTTCAACACCTTAAAACAGTACAAATGACGTACAGGAAGAATGTTTAAGTCACAAAACAAAGGGTAAGTATGATGTCTCCTAGGCTTCCGGCATAATTTTCGTAGAATATATTTCTGGATTGTCAAGAGCGGTTGTATTTTATTCTTATAAGTACCTCCGCAGCAAGTAATACTATATTGTAATTTCGAATGGAAAATACCATAATAAATAATTTTTAACAACATAGAAGAACAGATATTCCGCAAATAGAAAAAGTGCCTGAGCGTACAACGGAAATAATTCCTCAAAGCTTCTACATGATTCGTGAAGCTCATCCTTGAGTCTATGAGAAGTCCCAGGTATTTAAATTCACTAACATTTTCTATGAGGAAACATTTATCACTGCAGCTCAGGCTGCTATTAAAAATAGAAGAGGATACACCAGACATACAGTTACAACATGCCAGTACGAATCTTTGACACTCTGGTGCGTGGAAGCAAATATTCACATCAAGATCGAGAGTGGACGACAAGCTAAAAAACATAATCTTAGTCTTAGAACTTATAACCAAGTTGTGTTTAGTAAACCATATTCTTAAGAGACTAAGGTCCCAACTTATGTCCGAAACCAGGTCAAGGCGACTTGTTGAACCATAAGAGAAGCCTACATCATCCGCAAAAGCCATCGGAGAACCTTAATAATTACCTGAAAAAAGCGAATTTATGTAGATGAGAAAAAGAATTGGCCCTAGGACAGAACCTTGGGTACGCATAAGTTCATAGTCATAAGATCGCTCCTGATTTCATCAATTTTCACCCTTTGTGTCCTATTTTTTAGGTAAGATCTAAACTACTCTAGTATAAAGCCACGAAAACCAGCTCTTTCAAGTTAATTCAGTAGAATAAGGTGATCAACCATATCAAACGCTTTGATGATATCAATGAATAAACCAGCAGTACACTTTTTACCATCAAGGTTTGACATTATTTTGCCACAAAATTAAAGAAGTGCATTCTCGGTTGATTTGCCTTTTTGAAAACCAAATTGCGATGCATTAAAAAAGTTAGTTTTTATGAGATAACTCACTATCCTATTTTTCACAAGCTTTTCAAAGATTTTACTTATAGCTGGCAGAAGAGAGATGGGCCTATAGTTACACATTTCTACAGTAGAACCCTTTTTAAATAATGGTACAACATCAGCACACTTGAGCTCTTCAGGAAAAACTCCTTCATAAATGCAGCGATTAAATATGTGTGACAGGACATCCATTACATGGCAAGCAATCTTTTTAATGATGATATTAGAGACCCGCTGCTTCGCACGCTTAAAATACATACTAAGGTGTATACTAAGTCGCTAGAAATTATCTGTCCCTATGGAGCTTTCAAAGATAGAAGGAAGCAAAAAATGTCACCATTTCAATATTGAATTTTTGAAATCGGTTCAGTAGTCTCGTCTCATGTCTCATCCTACACACCCGTTCCCCGTCAAATTACTCCGAACTGCGAATGCACTGTAAATAAACTACGTAGTATATCCATAGAAGCAAGAATACGATCAAAGAAAAATAAACGAAAAAACCACCCTTGCGCAACTCGGCAAAACAAAAACCACACACGATCACGAACCGAATGTGACGATGGCTACGGTTGCGCATACTATAAATTTGCAAAATTTAACACCCTGTGTCTTGGCCCGTGGATATAATTTTTAAAAACGGTGAAACACGTGTTTCTTTATTTTAATTCTAGAATTTACCTACCAAATTTCAATTCTTAATTCCAATGTAAATTTTTGATTCCATACAAACTTGAACACCCTGTATCTCCCCTTTTGGAGCCGAATTTCGAAAAATCCTTTCTTAGTGGGTGTCTACGCCACTAAAGAAAACTACTGTCCAAATTTCATGTTTCTAGCTCTAACGGGCGTTGATCTGTCAGTCAATCAGGGAAGAGTTTTATATATATAGAGATACTATCGGCTGTTGAATAAGGCTCTAAAGCTTTTATTTTTGCAATCTCAAATTGACATTAACGTTACATGTATTTTTGCCTACTTTTGCTTAGTTTTGCCTAGCTAAAATTTTCTAAATGGAATAATTCAATTAAGTAACAATTTTTCGATTTACAAATAATATAGCTTACATTTAGTATGAGACCTTACTAACTTTGAATTTAATTAACAATGTTGACAGCTTGACTGTTGAAATGCAAAAGGAAAGAAATGTAAAATGCTCTGTGGCTTCCTAGCTAACCGACGATGTTTCGCGCCATCTGTTGATGGTTTATGCCGATGCTGCCAGGTTCCTCAACAATCGGCACTACATGAATGAGTATTTTTAAAGATACCGATAACTCTTAAGACTTCGAGAGGAGTAATGGGCTCAAAAACAAAACTATTACAACACATTGGTTCTGCAATGCAATCCGCTGGGGAACATATACGACAAGAAGGTTGAACAGGACTTGGTTTCAGACTCGTGGCTATGTTCGTAAAGTAGCAATTAAATGCATCTGCAATTATTAGTTTTCAGATACAACACAGTCATTGACACGAATAGCAGTCGGTTTTTTTTGTAACAGAGGATTTCTTTATAATACTGTTAACAATTTGCCATTCATTTTTTAAGTTACCTTTAGCAGAAACGAACTTAAAACGGTAATAATTATCTCGGCCGATTGGAATTTCCTTTTTAAGTTCAGAACACAGTTTTTTGTACTTGTTTTTTAAACACAGATTACCAGGGTACTTATAGGATTTAGTTCTAAGTTTGTTTTTAGCCTTTACTTTGTTCAATAAGTAACTGGAGATCCAAGGTTTAAGCCTTTTAGACGAACCTTTAGGACGTTAAACAGAGGAGCAACTGAGAATATGCTTCTTAAGGTCATCAATAAAAATAGAATAAGAAGCAGAAGCATCCGAACATCAGGTGGCGACAAAGTTCTAACTGAAATTTTTTCTCAAATTGAGTTATATATTGCACAGTACTAAATCGACTGCGCTCTTTCGATTGCCGCTATCCTTTTCTGTCTATCGATAACGGTTTCTGAAATAATCAGTTTGCCGGGGTCCTAACTACACACTTTTAATTTGAAGTTCAGTTCACAAAGTTCTAACAGCCATATAGAACCTTGTGTCCCAATAAATAACAAGTATATTCGTAGAAAGAACCTTATTGAATTTTGGGTTGTAGATAGAACCTTATTGTTCCAAATGTTAATTTAAGCATTGCATAGTTAGAACGTGGTGTGCTGTGATTTTTCTGTTTAATTGTGATTACTATTATTTTATACTCAATACAGTGTTAGAGTTCGTTACATACAGTCGTGTTCGGTCTCTTAAGTAGTTAATATTGTAAGAATACTAACTTGGTTTCTAAATTCGGCACTTAAAATCAAAATGTAAGTAAAATTAGCTCTAAAATATTCACTTAAATACGGTTTTTACTTATTATATTATACCTATATTGATTAAAGTTAATGTATACACAAATAATTGCAATGCAAGAGGGCGACATTATTGATTTCGATAATTTTCGGTGGTGACTGAAGATTTTATAATTTTGGAACCTGCGGTCGTAAGTCATGATGCAGAAGAAAATCTTCCAAAGCAAGCCGTTAATTCTGAATCCACTGAAAGTGATCTAGAGGTAGATGAAGATGAGATGGTGAATGACATCAACGTTGTCACAGATTTAAAAAAAAACACGCAAACGGACAATTAAAGAAAAAACATGAAAAAGAAACGTACGGCAGCGAAAATATCAAGCAGGGGAGGCATATGTAAGTTCTCGGGGAAAAGCAGTAAACGAGAAAGGTATAAGATCCACAAAGAACTGCTTTTTGCATTGCAAGATGGACTGTGAAAAAAACGTGACGACAATAGAACATAAGGAACTTTTCAGATCCTTCTATTCCTTAGATCGAGAAGGAAAAGCTATCTTCATATTAAGATCGACGACAAAGAATGAGACAAATCGCAAAACGACAAAATCACAAAATTCTCGTCGGTACTTCACTTTCAGATATTTTGTAGAGTTGTCTGGAAATAAAGTTCAAGTTCGCCGTTTTGGCTCGGAACTTTTGCAATCTCGCAAAAATCAGTGTACAACGCCCACAAGAATAAAAATAACGTGACTGGTATAGCTAAGAAGAGCGCAGAAGGGTTAAATTCAGTTAGAAGAATTCCTGAAGAAAAGCTGTTGGAAGTTAAGACACACATCAGCTCTTTTCCGACAATAGAGTCCCATTACTGTCGAGCCAAAACAACTTACTTAGATCCAAGTCTCAATATAACAAAAATGTACAACTTGAACCAAGCTGTAGTTCAGATCCCCGTTAAAGAAAGCTATTACCGATTTGTGTTTAACACGAATTTTAACTTGGACTTTCATCGACCCAAATTTGACAAATGTGGGAAGTGTGAGGCCTATTGCGTTGCAGAGAAGGAAAACGCATTAACTGAGAGCTTGATAAAAGAATACCCAATTCATCTCAATTTAAAAAAAAGTATGAGAGAACAGAAGTCTCTGATTAAGGAATCAGGGCTTCCCATTCTTACTTTTGTTTTGCAAAATGTTATTTCTTGTCCAAGAGCAGAAGTTGGGCCAATGCTTTACAATTCGAAACTAAGCATATATAATTTGACTGCACACTTGTCGGCGACAATAAAAATGCTATATGGACAGAATACACTGGTGGAAGAAGTGGCAATGATATAGCAACGGTCTTAATGAAAATATTCGAAAGGGTATTTGAGGATAACGATATTACTAAACTTATGACTTGGTGCGATTCCTGTGTTCCTCAGAATAAGAATTCGATAATGGCTCTTGCTATACAGCATTTTTTCATTCGGACGTTGAAAGCATTACACTGAAATACTTACTACCGGGGCATTCGGCACTACAGGAGGTTGATAATGCTCATAGTCAGATAGAACAACAACTCTCGGTCAACGAATACTTTTCACCTCTGGGACTTATAAGACTGCTGAAGACCGTTAGCACCCGAAAACCATTCATTATAATGCAAATGCAACCTTCCGACTTCAAAGTCTTTGCTAAATACTCAAAACTTTGTTTTGAATATAAAAATGTACCATTTGCAAAATTAAAAATGTTAAAGTTACGAGTGAGTCCGAAATTAGTTTGCTCTTAATTACGATGCTGAAAGCATGACCAGTTCTGTGATATGGCGAATGGCAACAAAACCCCGCAAAAGTAAAGCCACACAACAGGACATTGAAAGCGTTTCGTCGAGGAGTGGTATCTCTAAAGAAAAAATGAAGCATCTATTGTCAATGTTTAAGTACATGAGTTCTGCTGACAAGGCTTATTATAAAGCCATACTCAAATTGGGTTGAAAAATCCATTTTAAAATTTACTAACCGTTAAATTACTCCTTCTTCAAGATGATGACTTTAACCTAACCTAATTTAAACCTAACCTTATGAAACATTATCTTAGCAACTGTGAATTCTATTATTATAATTTTTATTCTGTTTTTGTAATTTTCACTAATATATGTATAATAATTAACGAAATTATTTAACATTATTTTAAACTTAGAATGAACTTCAAAAGTAATGTTGTACCTAAACCTAACTTGACCTTGATGTATTAGTTCTTTCAAAATGTAAAACATAATTAAATACTGAGAATTTAATTTTTTTTGGTAACTCAAATATTATTTTATATACAAATTCCTAGTTTAATAAGACATGAAATTAAAAAAAAATTGGAATGTCTATTTTTAATGAATTGTCTTTTATTTATCCAACGCACTATTTTACCATAATTGATATTTTACAAGGTTCTATCTGAAAGAAAAGATATCTTACCGTGACACAAAGTTCAATACGGTAAGTAGAACTTTGTTATCCTACTTGCATGTGCCTTATCATTGAGCAACATAGTTCTATCCGTTTTTTTAAACGTAAATTGCAGAATAACTATACCATCTAGCTAAAATATTTTAATATAAATAACATCCCTAAAAATATTTAATGTATGTAATTTAAAACAAGTTGTGAGTAAATGCAAGGCATAAAAGTAAAACACTGCGAAACATTTATACTTACTTTTCTCGAAAGTGTTGTTGGTGCACATAGAACCCTCTTGTCCTAAGGTCGCGACCTATAGACATCGTCCCAGAACTCACAAGAAAGTTTGTATTTGAGCTTATTATAGTTTACCTTAGTCACCATGACAGGAGAAACTGAACTATAATTGTTCATGCTATCAGAAATGTTAAACAAAAACCCAGTCATACAGTGATCAGTTATCATTAAATCAATAACGTATTTCTCACAGTTACTAAACGAATCATTACTGAAGCGACCATAAATATGGTATAAACATCTACCTGAGACAAGTCAAGTCGGTTCATTAATGAAGCTAGCAAGGCCATGCGATGCTAACAATTCCATATAGCTCAAAACAATATCACTTTTTTCCAAAATGTTAATATTGAAATCTCCTAATACTATGACATTATTTGCTTTTTCGTTTTCTAGTAGACAAGAAAATTCTTCTATAAACGTCGAATCGTTAAACATATGTAATCTATAAACACATAAAAAAACATTAATAACATGGCTAATTTCAATGGAAACTTTTAATACATCAACACACAGTCAACACAAAGGACTTCGCGAATTACGTATTCCTCTTTGTCCCTTATAAAACAACCGACACCACCTGCAACGTAATTTTCATTGGTATTAGCGAAAAAATTAAAACCGGGCAGAGAATAATCGTTTTTTTTTCAAACTCATAAATCCAGATTTCGGATACAAAAATAATATCAGAAGGAACTATCAGTTAGAATATTATCGAAGTAAAGCTACGAAGATCAATGGAAGAAAAGTCATCGACTAAATCATTTATAACCATTTACTTACAGAAGGAAAGAAAGATGCACTAAATAAGTGCAAGATCACTAAAAGATCTAATCGATGTGACTTTTCCTCCCTCAATCTTTCTAACAAGAATTTTGTTATCTTTAAACCAGACATATTTAACATTTTTCTGCTTTGAAGTGTCTTTCGCCTTCATGAATAAAGCTTGCGTATACTTAGTGAGGGAATTATTAATATAAATACCGGTTCCCCTGCTGCTGCTTTTAGAACTGCTGGTGCTGCTGCTTTTAGTACTGCTGGTGCTGCTGCCCTTAGTACTGCTACTGCTGTCGATTCCAATCACCCGTGTGTAGAGTTTGTTTTTGTTCGTCTTTTTTGCGATCATAATTTGTTGCTTAGTATGCTGATCGGAAAAACGTACACAGATGATCGGTTAAGAGACAGATGAGTCTGCATTGCTGTTGGTTCTGGCTTGATTTTTTTTTGAGGTAGCATCTTTCAATTTCTCTATCAGAAACATCGACTGAAAGTTCATTCTTGAAGAACTGCTTAGCCTTGATCAAGACGTTATTATCGTTCACGTCCGACACTCCAACAATCTCAATACAATCGCTGAGATGAAGTTGTTGCTGCCAATTTAGTTTGCTCTCCAAAAATTCAACTCTCTTCTTAAGTTCTGTATTCTCTGATTGCATTAGAGATAGTTGTTGTAGAAAGCGGTGGTTAGCTTCCTCCAAGGTCGAGAGATTCTGGTAGATCATTATACGTCATGATGCAGTTCGAGCTCCTCTTCAACAACCCTACGAAGGACCGTACCCGGTGATTGATCGAGGTGAAAAATACTTCATGGTAGAAGTGCGAGGTAAAAAAGCCAACATCAGCATCAACCGCCTAAGGGCTGCTCATATCATGAATGACGATCCGGCAAGTCTAGGCACATCACCCAAACAGCCACAGACGTACTATCTAACATGGTATGGAGGAAGAATTCGTTTTCGCTTTCAATTGGAGGGGGAATAATATGGCGAACATAATTAGTTAAGTTATGATGTATGTAGTACGTAAGACCGATTTTTATTTACAAATTTATTGATAGAACAATTAGCAAAATCGTAATTAATTTTTAATATTGATTTAATTTAATACAAATTCAATTTAATTCTTAAGATTAGATTTAGGTATGTTGTTACGCCGCTACGCCGTGCTTGCTCTTTACGAGTGAAGAGCGTAGAGCGGAGAGCGGAAAATGAAACAAATTATATTATTTTTAAATATATTATTTATTAAATAGAAAGGTCCGCCGTCTTTAGCGTCGCTGCAACCTTCTATTTTAGTTTACAAAATCACACTCTCCTGTTCTCTTCTATCGATCGTCCTTTTATAGTTTTGAATTTACCCCTACTCTGCACATCCATCGCACCAGGATCAATGTTATCAATATTTCCCAAAGTACTCAAGTACTTGGGAGATAACGCACAGGAAGTGTTTAGATGCATTTTATTGCACTATAATCACTTTCTTTATTGGCACACTAAACCCGAGTGGAAAGTATCGCGACTACGGGTAGTGCCGCGACATGGTGCTTGGTGTATGTTTGGGACTTTAAGTAATTTATTACTTGCCCGAAAGATACTATGCATCCTGGATAGATGCGCAAAGCAGGTAGCCTTTTATGATAGGGTGGATGTGTCATGTAGTGCGATCATTATATCCCACGCCCCTTAGAAGAAGAAAATTCTACCTGAAGGGTTAGAGTTTTCTGTGAGGTTCCAGTCGATGAAAGAGAACAGTTACAAAAATTATAAAAGTAGATTAGTTTGAAAAATATAATAATTTTGATTTCTTTACAAGAAATGGGATTTTTTTTTCTTTTTTCTTTTTTAGTTGTATTATCGTAAAATAATCATTTCTATATAATATTAATAATTATTATTTATACATTTAAAGAAAATGTTGAATGAAATTTAGTTTTTCATCTTTTTTTAATATATAAATGAAATCATTGGTGTTGCCTTTTACTTTAAAATATTTGTTTAACATCTTTTTGTTTCTCCCTTAACCTAAATTCAAACTGTTATATTTTTGAAAATAAAAGTCATTATTTTTGAAGAGTGCCATGACTTTTATTTATTTCGTTATTACTTTATATTTGAACGATATTTAGTGCATTTCCTCTCTTCGGACTGAAGATATCGTGGTGACTGGGGTGTGCTGGCACCCCATATGTGTTAACGTAATAATTTTTTTTAAGTAAAATAAATAAAAAATTACAAGTTTTGGAGCTTTAAAACGGTTAGTTAATAAATCATTTCAGAGTTGAATAACAAAAAGGTTCATTAATTGCAGAAGTGCAAAAGTAATCCATTATCTGCACAGGATGTCTCGAAATAAAGCAAACTACAATGAGGATGAGATAAGGCAACTTCTTAAAGATATCGGTAGCGATATGGAAGATGACGCTTGCTTAGATGACGTAGAGACGGATTCTGAAGAGGTCGATGAAATTTCCGCCAGTAACTGTAAAGACGATGACATTCTCGAAGAGCGGCATCACTTAGGAGTTCTGTTATGCTTGATCAGCCCGCATTAATTCAATGGTCTTGTATTCGCTCGGTAACAATTATAAAAAAAATATAAGGGCAACATTTGTAAACAAAAACCACACACGATCACGAACCGAATGTGACGATGGCTACGGCTGCGCATACTATAAATTTGCAAAATTTAACACCCTGTGTCTTGGCCCGTGGATATAATTTTTAAAAACGGTGAAACACATGTTTCTTTATTTTAATTCTAGAATTTACCTACCAAATTTCAATTCTTAATTCCAATGTAAATTTTTGATTCCATACAAACTTGAACACCCTGTATCTCCCCTTTTGGAGCCGAATTTCGAAAAATTCTTTCTTAGTGGGTGTCTACGCCACTAAAGAAAACTACTGTCCAAATTTCATGTTTCTAGCTCTAACGGGCGTTGATCTGTCAGTCAATCAGGGAAGAGTTTTATATATATAGAGATACTATCGGCTGTTGAATAAGGCTCTAAAGCTTTTATTTTTGCAATCTCAAATTGACATTAACGTTACATGTATTTTTGCCTAGTTTTGCTTAGTTTTGCCTAGCTAAAATTTTCTAAATGGAATAATTCAATTAAGTAACAATTTTTCGATTTACAAATAATATAGCTTACATTTAGTATGAGACCTTACTAACTTTGAATTTAATTAACAATGTTGACAGCTTGACTGTTGAAATGCAAAAGGAAAGAAATGTAAAATGCTCTGTGGCTTCCTAGCTAACCGACGATGTTTCGCGCCATCTGTTGATGGTTTATGCCGATGCTGCCAGGTTCCTCAACAATCGGCACTACATGAATGAGTATTTTTAAAGATACCGATAACTCTTAAGACTTCGAGAGGAGTAATGGGCTCAAAAACAAAACTATTACAACACATTGGTTCTGCAAAGCAATCCGCTGGGGAACATATACGACAAGAAGGTTGAACAGGACTTGGTTTCAGACTCGTGGCTATGTTCGTAAAGTAGCAATTAAATGCATCTGCAATTATTAGTTTTCAGATACAACACAGTCATTGACACGAATAGCAGTCGGTTTTTTTTGTAACAGAGGATTTCTTTATAATACTGTTAACAATTTGCCATTCATTTTTTAAGTTACCTTTAGCAGAAACGAACTTAAAACGGTAATAATTATCTCGGCCGATTGGAATTTCCTTTTTAAGTTCAGAGCACAGTTTTTTGTACTTGTTTTTTAAACACAGATTACCAGGGTACCTATAGGATTTAGTTCTAAGTTTGTTTTTAGCCTTTACTTTGTTCAATAAGTAACTGGAGATCCAAGGTTTAAGCCTTTTAGACGAACCTTTAGGACGTTCAACAGAGGAACAACTGAGAATATGCTTCTTAAGGTCATCAATAAAAATAGAATAAGAAGCAGAAGCATCCGAACATCAGGTGGCGACAAAGTTCTAACTGAAATTTTTTCTCAAATTGAGTTATATATTGCACAGTACTAAATCGACTGCGCTCTTTCGATTGCCGCTATCCTTTTCTGTCTATCGATTACGGTTTCTGAAATAATCAGTATGCCGGGGTCCTAACTACACACTTTTAATTTGAAGTTCAGTTCACAAAGTTCTAACAGCCATATAGAACCTTGTGTCCCAATAAATAACAAGTATATTCGTAGATAGAACCTTATTGAATATTGGGTTGTAGATAGAACCTTATTGTTCCAAATGTTAATTTAAGCATTGCATAGTTAGAACGTGGTGTGCTGTGATTTTTCTGTTTAATGTGAAGCGATTACTATTATTTTATACTCAATACAGTGTTAGAGTTCGTTACATAAAGTCGTGTTCAGTCTCTTAAGTAGTTAATATTGTAAGAATACTAACTTGGTTTCTAAATTCGGCACTTAAAATCAAAATGTAAGTAAAATTAGCTCTAAAATATTCACTTAAATACGGTTTTTACTTATTATATTATACCTATATTGATTAAAGTTAATGTATACACAAATAATTGCAATGCAAGAGGGCGACATTATTGATTTCGATAATTTTCGGTGGTGACTGAAGATTTTATAATTTTGGAACCTGCGGTCGTAAGTCATGATGCAGAAGAAAATCTTCCAAAGCAAGCCGTTAATTCTGAATCCACTGAAAGTGATCTAGAGGTAGATGAAGATGAGATGGTGAATGACATCAACGTTGTCACAGATTTAAAAAAAAACACGCAAACGGACAATTAAAGAAAAAACATGAAAAAGAAACGTACGGCAGCGAAAATATCAAGCAGGGGAGGCATATGTAAGTTCTCGGGGAAAAGCAGTAAACGAGAAAGGTATAAGATCCACAAAGAACTGCTTTTTGCATTGCAAGATGGACTGTGAAAAAAACGTGACGACAATAGAACATAAGGAACTTTTCAGATCCTTCTATTCCTTAGATCGAGAAGGAAAAGCTATCTTCATATTAAGATCGACGACAAAGAATGAGACAAATCGCAAAACGACAAAATCACAAAATTCTCGTCGGCACTTCACTTTCAGATATTTTGTAGAGTTGTCTGGAAATAAAGTTCAAGTTCGCCGTTTTGGCTCGGAACTTTTGCAATCTCGCAAAAATCAGTGTACAACGCCCACAAGAATAAAAATAACGTGACTGGTATAGCTAAGAAGAGCGCAGAAGGGTTAAATTCAGTTAGAAGAATTCCTGAAGAAAAGCTGTTGGAAGTTAAGACACACATCAGCTCTTTTCCGACAATAGAGTCCCATTACTGTCGAGCCAAAACAACTTACTTAGATCCAAGTCTCAATATAACAAAAATGTACAACTTGAACCAAGCTGTAGTTCAGATCCCCGTTAAAGAAAGCTATTACCGATTTGTGTTTAACACGAATTTTAACTTGGACTTTCATCGACCCAAATTTGACAAATGTGGGAAGTGTGAGGCCTATTGCGTTGCAGAGAAGGAAAACGCATTAACTGAGAGCTTGATAAAAGAATACCCAATTCATCTCAATTTAAAAAAAAGTATGAGAGAACAGAAGTCTCTGATTAAGGAATCAGGGCTTCCCATTCTTACTTTTGTTTTGCAAAATGTTATTTCTCGTCCAAGAGCAGAAGTTGGGCCAATGCTTTACAATTCGAAACTAAGCATATATAATTTGACTGCACACTTGTCGGCGACAATAAAAATGCTATATGGACAGAATACACTGGTGGAAGAAGTGGCAATGATATAGCAACGGTCTTAATGAAAATATTCGAAAGGGTATTTGAGGATAACGATATTACTAAACTTATGACTTGGTGCGATTCCTGTGTTCCTCAGAATAAGAATTCGATAATGGCTCTTGCTATACAGCATTTTTTCATTCGGACGTTGAAAGCATTACACTGAAATACTTACTACCGGGGCATTCGGCACTACAGGAGGTTGATAATGCTCATAGTCAGATAGAACAACAACTCTCGGTCAACGAATACTTTTCACCTCTGGGACTTATAAGACTGCTGAAGACCGTTAGCACCCGAAAACCATTCATTATAATGCAAATGCAACCTTTCGACTTCAAAGTCTTTGCTAAATACTCAAAACTTTGTTTTGAATATAAAAATGTACCATTTGCAAAATTAAAAATGTTAAAGTTACGAGTGAGTCCGAAATTAGTTTGCTCTTAATTACGATGCTGAAAGCATGACCAGTTCTGTGATATGGCGAATGGCAACAAAACCCCGCAAAAGTAAAGCCACACAACAGGACATTGAAAGCGTTTCGTCGAGGAGTGGTATCTCTAAAGAAAAAATGAAGCATCTATTGTCAATGTTTAAGTACATGAGTTCTGCTGACAAGGCTTATTATAAAGCCATACTCAAATTGGGTTGAAAAATCCATTTTAAAATTTACTAACCGTTAAATTACTCCTTCTTCAAGATGATGACTTTAACCTAACCTAATTTAAACCTAACCTTATGAAACATTATCTTAGCAACTGTGAATTCTATTATTATAATTTTTATTCTGTTTTTGTAATTTTCACTAATATATGTATAATAATTAACGAAATTATTTAACATTATTTTAAACTTAGAATCAACTTCAAAAGTAATGTTGTACCTAAACCTAACTTGACCTTGATGTATTAGTTCTTTCAAAATGTAAAACATAATTAAATACTGAGAATTTAATTTTTTTTGGTAACTCAAATATTATTATATATACAAATTCCTAGTTTAATAAGACATGAAATTAAAAAAAAATTGGAATGTCTATTTTTAATGAATTGTCTTTTATTTATCCAACGCACTATTTTACCATAATTGATATTTTACAAGGTTCTATCTGAAAGAAAAGATATCTTACCGTGACACAAAGTTCAATACGGTAAGTAGAACTTTGTTATCCTACTTGCATGTGCCTTATCATTGAGCAACATAGTTCTATCCGTTTTTTTAAACGTAAATTGCAGAATAACTATACCATCTAGCTAAAATATTTTAATATAAATAACATCCCTAAAAATATTTAATGTATGTAATTTAAAACAAGTTGTGAGTAAATGCAAGGCATAAAAGTAAAACACTGCGAAACATTTATACTTACTTTTCTCGAAAGTGTTGTTGGTGCACATAGAACCCTCTTGTCCTAAGGTCGCGACCTATAGACATCGTCCCAGAACTCACAAGAAAGTTTGTATTTGAGCTTATTATAGTTTACCTTAGTCACCATGACAGGATAAACTGAACTATAATTGTTCATGCTATCAGAAATGTTAAACAAAAACCCAGTCATACAGTGATCAGTTATCATTAAATCAATAACGTATTTCTCACAGTTACTAAACGAATCATTACTGAAGCGACCATAAATATGGTATAAACATCTACCTGAGACAAGTCAAGTCGGTTCATTAATGAAGCTAGCAAGGCCATGCGATGCTAACAATTCCATATAGCTCAAAACAATATCACTTTTTTCCAAAATGTTAATATTGAAATCTCCTAATACTATGACATTATTTGCTTTTTCGTTTTCTAGTAGACAAGAAAATTCTTCTATAAACGTCGAATCGTTAAACATATGTAATCTATAAACACATAAAAAAACATTAATAACATGGCTAATTTCAATGGAAGCTTTTAATACATCAACACACAGTCAACACAAAGGACTTCGCGAATTACGTATTCCTCTTTGTCCCTTATAAAACAACCGACACCACCTGCAACGTAATTTTCATTGGTATTAGCGAAAAAATTAAAACCGGGCAGAGAATAATCGTTTTTTTTTCAAACTCATAAATCCAGATTTCGGATACAAAAATAATATCAGAAGGAACTATCAGTTAGAATATTATCGAAGTAAAGCTACGAAGATCAATGGAAGAAAAGTCATCGACTAAATCATTTATAACCATTTACTTACAGAAGGAAAGAAAGATGCACTAAATAAGTGCAAGATCACTAAAAGATCTAATCGATGTGACTTTTCCTCCCTCAATCTTTCTAACAAGAATTTTGTTATCTTTAAACCAGACATATTTAACATTTTTCTGCTTTGAAGTGTCTTTCGCCTTCATGAATAAAGCTTGCGTATACTTAGTGAGGGAATTATTGATATAAATACCGGTTCCCCTGCTGCTGCTTTTAGAACTGCTGGTGCTGCTGCTTTTAGTACTGCTGGTGCTGCTGCCCTTAGTACTGCTACTGCTGTCGATTCCAATCACCCGTGTGTAGAGTTTGTTTTTGTTCGTCTTTTTTGCGATCATAATTTGTTGCTTAGTATGCTGATCGGAAAAACGTACACAGATGATCGGTTAAGAGACAGATGAGTCTGCATTGCTGTTGGTTCTGGCTTGATTTTTTTTTGAGGTAGCATCTTTCAATTTCTCTATCAGAAACATCGACTGAAAGTTCATTCTTGAAGAACTGCTTAGCCTTGATCAAGACGTTATTATCGTTCACGTCCGACACTCCAACAATCTCAATACAATCGCTGAGATGAAGTTGTTGCTGCCAATTTAGTTTGCTCTCCAAAAATTCAACTCTCTTCTTAAGTTCTGTATTCTCTGATTGCATTAGAGATAGTTGTTGTAGAAAGCGGTGGTTAGCTTCCTCCAAGGTCGAGAGATTCTGGTAGATCATTATACGTAATGATGCAGTTCGAGCTCCTCTTCAACAACCCTACGAAGGACCGTACCCGGTGATTGATCGAGGTGAAAAATACTTCATGGTAGAAGTGCGAGGTAAAAAAGCCAACATCAGCATCAACCGCCTAAGGGCTGCTCATATCATGAATGACGATCCGGCAAGTCTAGGCACATCACCCAAACAGCCACAGACGTACTATCTAACATGGTATGGAGGAAGAATTCGTTTTCGCTTTCAATTGGAGGGGGAATAATATGGCGAACATAATTAGTTAAGTTATGATGTATGTAGTACGTAAGACCGATTTTTATTTACAAATTTATTGATAGAACAATTAGCAAAATCGTAATTAATTTTTAATATTGATTTAATTTAATTCAAATTCAATTTAATTCTTAAGATTAGATTTAGGTATGTTGTTACGCCGCTACGCCGTGCTTGCTCTTTACGAGTGAAGAGCGTAGAGCGGAGAGCGGAAAATGAAACAAATTATATTATTTTTAAATATATTATTTATTAAATAGAAAGGTCCGCCGTCTTTAGCGTCGCTGCAACCTTCTATTTTAGTTTACAAAATCACACTCTCCTGTTCTCTTCGTCCGATCGACCTTGGCGAAGACAGTCGTTATGTAATGTCACGTTTAAGAGACCACAACACTTTTGAGAACGTCCGTCTTTACCTTGCCTACCTTCACGACAAACCCGACTCTATCTGTGTCAATGGCAAAACAAAAACCAATACCATGGTCTTCATTCGCGAACAGGGTCTCCCAACCGAAATACAAACCCTAAAACAAATATTTTTGGGGTTTCACGAGAATTTCAATATATCGCCCCTCCAAGTGGCTAATGACCTATCTACATACGCCTCCTTTGTAAGCTCCAAGCGCATATCGCATCTCCAAAGATCTCGGGCTGACTTTAACAATTTTTTTCGTCCACCGGGCTCCTAACGTAACACGCTCTTCTAATTTATGTTTAAATAAAGCTAACCTCAAGTGCATGTCTCGTTATTACCAAAATGTAAGAGGTCTTCGCACTAAGACCTCCGAGGTTTTTCTTAATTCTCAAAAGCTCCCCTACGATGTTTTCGCCTTAACTGAAACTAATCTTACCCCTAATATTAAGGATCGCGAACTCTTAACGTCTGACTACAATGTTTTTCGTAATCCCTATATAGTTGATCCTTTAATTGACGATATCACTAACGAGCATTCTAGCGACGATCCCCCTGGTCGAGGAGTATTATTGGCTCTTCACACGTGTTATGACGCATCTGAATTTCCTATTCCAAACACCTCTGATCTGGAATTAGTTTGTGTAAAAGTTACATTTACTAAGCGCTCCCTCTACATCTTGTGCTGCTATATTCACCCACACAACCTTTAAGTGAATACCAGCTTTTTGTTGATGCTGTCGACTTTGTGACTGAAGCCATGAGCCCCGAAGATGATGTTATCGTCGTTGGTGACTTCAATCTTCCGCGATTGCACTGGGCTGAGTCAGATGATGATATTCACTTAGTCTCAATTAATGCCACTTCTGATAAGGAAATCTTATTTACCGATCGGCTGTTGGCTTCTGGGCTTTATCAGTTAAGTGGTATCAAAAACAATCTAGGAAGACAACTAGATCTAATTTTTTCTACTGACGCCGATAACTGTGTAGTTATCGAGAGTAGCCACCTTCCTTCCAAACTTGACGACTTTCACCCTCCACTGTTTTTATCATTATCATATGATATTGTAAACATTAAAATTGACCCCTTGACGCAGCGCAAATTTAATTTTCGCAAATCTAATTTAGACAAACTTTCTGAGCTTCTTGGTAATATTGATTTTGACTTTATTTCTGACAAGACGGTTAATATTGATGTGGCCACTACCACTTTTTATTCTCACATCTACGAATGTCTCCTTAAAGCCGTTCCTTTAACAACTCAGAAAAGTACTACTTCCTCTCCCCCCTGGTATAATAAAGAACTACGCTCACTGCGGAACAAACGAAACAAACTATGGCAAACGTATCTTAGATCTAGGTCTATATCTGACTACTCAAACTATCTTTTAGCCTATGACAACTTCTCCGCAATGTGTGGGTCCCTTTACTCTGAATACCTCGCCAGCATGCAGCATGACCTTATTATAAACCCTAAACGATTCTTTCAGTTCATTAATACTAAAAGGAAATCGGATGGTTACCCTTCCACTTTAAAATCCGGAAGCTGCTCCTCCGCGGACCCCAAAACTGTCTCTAACCTCTTCGCTGACTTGTTCAGCCAGGCGTTCGCGAATGACGACGTTGAGCCGGACCTTAACTACTTCAGTTACATGAATGGCTGCGCTCAAACTTCCTTAACATCCGTAAGTATTAGTTTATCATCAGTAGTTGATAAAATAAACCTCCTCAAGGACGATTATTCATCTGGTCCTGATGGACTCCCCGCCATAGTCTTAAAGAAATGTGTATCCGAACTAGCTCAGCCCCTTACTGCTCTCTTCCAGCTTTCAATCGCACGTGGTTTTTTCCCTAAATTATGGAAGGACTCATTTATTATTCCCATCCACAAAAAGGGTAGTAAGAATGATATTTCCAACTATAGGCCCATTGCTAAACTTTCTTGTACTCCTAAGCTCTTTGAGAGTTTAGTTTATGACACGATGCTTTTCCATTGTAAACCAGTTTTCTCCTCAAAGCAACATGGGTTTCTAAAGGGTCGATCTACAACCACAAACCTTACAACATTTGTTTCTAACTCATTATGTGCCTTGGAAAATGGTAAGGAGGTGGATGCTGTGGCTACTGATTTCAGCAAAGCCTTTGACAGAATTTCTCACAAAGTCGTACTCCTTAAACTTAAGGCACTTGGTTTTCCACCATGGTTTGTTTCATGGATTAAATCTTATTTAGAAGATCGCAAGTACAGTGTCCTTTTTAGATCTTCTGTCTCGAACCCAATCACTGCATCCTCTGGCGTACCACAAGGTAGCCATTTAGGGCCTCTGATCTTCGATTTGACGATTAATGACGTTGAGCATGTAATTCTCCTCTCCGACCTTGAGATTTACGCAGATGACATGAGAATCTCTAAGCAAATCTCCTGCACTGCTGACTCCCTGTCTCTGCAAACTGACTTAAATCATTTTTACATTTGGTTTCAACAAAATCTTTTAGAGCTTAACGTGAAAAAATGCTAAGCTATCACTTTCTACCGCAAACGTCATCCCCTGCCTCAAAGGTCATATCACATTAACAATGAGCTAGTTCCCACTGTCTCTTTAATTCGTGATCTGGGCATTATTTGCGACACCCAACTCAACTTTCGTCCTCATATCGACAACATTATTAGCAGAGCCAACTCCGCACTTGGCTTTGTTAAACGTTGGTCGAGGGAGTTCTCGAACCCTTACGTGACTAAATCCCTTTATATGACATTCGTTAGACCACTTCTTGAATATGCCAGCCAGGTATGGTCACCATACCATCAAGTTCATATTCAAAGAATTGAAGCCGTCCAGCGAAGATTCATTCGCTTTGCCTTACGTGGCCTAGGTTGGGATGACCCACACAATTTACCTCCCTACGAGCATCGTCTTAAGCTGCTCAATTTACAGGCCCTAAGAACTCGTCGTGATGTAGCTGATATACTTTTTATACATCAGTTATTAACTGGAAATATAGATTGTCCTTATCTGCTCCATCAGATCTCCCTTAACACCAACCCTCGTCGTTTAAGATCTATTCCCCTATTCCGACTTCCCCACCACCGAACTGACTATGGCACGAACGAACCCCTTACAAGAATGCTCCGTAAAGCAAATATGTTTCCTAATGCATTCGACCTAAGCCTTACCAAACTCACCCTGAAACATTCCCTTCATAACCTACCCCAACCCTGAACCTTTTCTTCTCTTGACGTAGCAATAGTAAATTGTTAAATTTAGTCTTAGCTCTTTTTTATTTGATTTAAGGTTTAGATTGTTTAAGTTTATGTTACCCTTACTTTATAGTTGAGAATTAAGTTTCACTATGTGCCATGCTTGTATTAAGCTCAATAAATAAATTGCACTATAATCACTTTCTTTATTGGCACACTAAACCCGAGTGGAAAGTATCGCGACTACGGGTAGTGCCGCGACATGGTGCTTGGTGTATGTTTGGGACTTTAAGTAATTTATTACTTGCCCGAAAGATACTATGCATCCTGGATAGATGCGCAAAGCAGGTAGCCTTTTATGATAGGGTGGATGTGTCATGTAGTGCGATCATTATATCCCACGCCCCTTAGAAGAAGAAAATTCTACCTGAAGGGTTAGAGTTTTCTGTGAGGTTCCAGTCGATGAAAGAGAACAGTTACAAAAATTATAAAAGTAGATTAGTTTGAAAAATATAATAATTTTGTTTTCTTTACAAGAAATGGGATTTTTTTTTCTTTTTTCTTTTTTAGTTGTATTATCGTAAAATAATCATTTCTATATAATATTAATAATTATTATTTATACATTTAAGGAAAATGTTGAATGAAATTTAGTTTTTTATCTTTTTTTAATATATAAATGAAATCATTGGTGTTGCCTTTTACTTTAAAATATTTGTTTAACATCTTTTTGTTTCTCCCTAGAATGCATATGGGGTGCAATCGCACCCCACTTCAAAATTCAAACTGTTATATTTTTGAAAATAAAAGTCATTATTTTTGAAGAGTGCCATGACTTTTATTTATTTCGTTATTACTTTATATTTGAACGATATTTAGTGCATTTCCTCTCTTCGGACTGAAGATATCGTGGTGACTGGGGTGTGCTGGCACCCCATATGTGTTAACGTAATAATTTTTTTTAAGTTAAATAAATAAAAAATTACAAGTTTTGGAGCTTTAAAACGGTTAGTTAATAAATCATTTCAAAGTTAAATAACAAAAAGGTTCATTAATTGCAGAAGTGCAAAAGTAATCCATTATCTGCACAGGATGTCTCGAAATAAAGCAAACTACAATGAGGATGAGATAAGGCAACTTCTTAAAGATATCGGTGGCGATATGGAAGATGACGCTTGCTTAGATGACGTAGAGACGGATTCTGAAGAGCTCGATGAAATTTCCGCCAGTAACTGTAAAGACGATGACATTCTCGAAGAGCGGCATCACTTAGGAGTTCTGTTATGCTATGCTTGATCAGCCCGCATTAATTCAATGGTCTTGTATTCGCTCGGTAACAATTATAAAAAAAATATAAGGGCAACATTTGTTTGCATAATTTGGATTTGTCTTTGGCAAAACCATACCTACATGCAAAATCGGTTGGGATAACAAATCAACAGTTATTTGAGAGGTAACGTCGAAAAAGTGCTTAGAGATTTAGCGGAAAGCGATCCAGAGCACTGCAAAGATATTTCTTTAGGAGAACCTCGCAAAAAGATTCCAAACAAAACAGGGAAGATGCTTCTTACATATGTCCTAGGACACGAGATAAAAAGTCAAAAAAAGGCATGCGTTACTTGCCAAAGGCACACTCGCCCCGACTTCCGCGGAGTATTATGCAACAGCTGCCTTTATATGTGTAAGAAGCAGGACTAAAAATATACCGATAAGACCTACAAAATCAAAACTTTTTATATATACTTATGTCCCCTGCGTGACTACACACCTCGCCACGGTGTAGGGGCCTAGTAAAGGTCAAAGACTCTCGGGAGTCCTCCCCAGAGGAGACATGAAGCTAAGCTGTAGTCGGTCCCCCCCCCTCCCTACCCCATACCACTCTCCTCCACTCCTCCCCCTCCCTCCTTTCTATTCCCAATGGGCTGGATCAAGGTGTCATACGTCCCGTGCCGAGGATCAACCTGGCTGAGGGCCCATAAATAGCTCAGTCGCGAACGGAGTATCCGGATTACCAGGCGACCTCCGGATTAGCCAGCCTTATCTGTGTAATGCGGATCTCTGCACAGACGGACATTCATCTCTCCGCTACTCGTGGGATTCATTAGTTCAAACCAAATACACCAAAAACAACACAAACAACAATTTCTGAGCCCGGTACTCATAAAAAACCGGTCGTAAGTAAAGCCTCCGTGGCCGCTTAAGGTATTAAAGCTCCTGAAGAGCTGGCAATCAGGACCCCTGGTCCTAGCCAAGCCAAAGGCCGCGTGGAGCGCCCTCCTCACCCTTCGGGAACTAGTTCCCTCACCAAACCCCTCTCGGTCTTCCCTGGATCGACAAGCCGTAACGCTCCGAGCTCGCGGCCTGTCAGACAGTCCAGGCGCTGCTACCGAGAGCGTCGTACAGCCTCAAGGCTCCTGGAGCACTATGGCAGCACTCCAGCTGAAGAGCTTACTGAGCAGAAGAAGAAGGCCATTGAGTGGGCCACCAAGACTATCAGGGAGATCCCCACTGCCGCACCGAAACAGGACTCCACGTCCAAGCGACAAAGGTCAGCAGAGATGTCACCCACGGACCCGAAGAGACCGAAGGCCAATCACCCTAATTCCTCTGCACCTACGAGGACCGAAAGACCCTTCAGCGACGTGCTGAAGGACCACCTAATCTTGGCAGTCATTGACAAGAGCGACTGCGATGGCAGCATCACCATGGACAGATGGAGGAAAGTGGAGGTTGGCTTGGCAACCAGCTTTCTCCAAATACTTGCAGACCATCCTGGGCCTGCACCCATCTGTCGGGACGCCAAATGGCACCAAGGCCACATCAAACTGATAGCCTGCGCGGACCAAAATCGCTATCGCTAAGTTGGGTGAAGTTTGGGAAGGGGCGCAGCTCGAGGTCGTTGGCAGGGATCAGATTCCCAGCAGGCCGGGGACTCGCTCCTGGATTCCGGCTGAACCCTCCAACCCGGCAACGATACTCAAGATCCTCCAGGTCTCCAATCCCAATCTTCCGACTCATAATTGGAAGATTGCCAAGCTCGAAGAGCCGAAGGGGGATTCTGGACAGGCGACGATTGTTGTCAACAAGGAATCCCTGGCTCCACTAGCAGAAGCTGAAGGACAGGTTAGCTATGGCTTCGGAGCCATAACCCTCCGCTTATATAAAAAAGACGAGGAAGACCTGGAGAAGGACGAACCTGCTCCCTCGGCCCCTGCCATCACACCATCGCAACAGGTTCACCTCCAGAATCAATCTCTTGCTCGGCGGTCAGTAATATACCGGCCCCGAACACACTGGTTAGCATCAAGCCGGCCACCCTCCTTACTCCAGTATCAGATCTGGTCGTTGACGGGCTAACACTGTCCGACCTGGATGTGTCTAGTGGACTAGACAGCCCCTCTGACGCTTTTTCAGAGTCAGACGCGGAAGAGGCTGACATTACGGTGGTTGAGGTCTCTGCACCTAATTGTAGCGCTGATGCTGCGATTAGCACAGATCAACCTGCACCACTCTAAAGCGGCTTCCGCCGCCCTCCTTCTCCGGCTTCAACAAAACGGGGAGGACATCGTCCTGGTCCAGGAACCCTGGGTCGTTAACGACCTAGTATGCGGACTGAGGACTCCTACTTCAGGTAAACCTAGAGCCTGCATTTTAACTAAAAACGCGCTTAATGCCTCTACACTCCATAATTACAGCGATCGTGACATGGTGACCGTAAGCCTCGAAATTAGTTCTCGGATCTACTTGCTAATTTCAGCTTACCTGGCTCACGATCATCATGGACCACACCCACCGGACACTCTGGGAAGAACGATTGCCGACACAAAGAGACATAAAGCTGCACTGATCCTAGGATGTGATGCAAATGCGCATCACACAGTTTGGGGCAGCACTCACATCAATGAAAGAGGTGAGCAACTTTTTGATTTTATTCTTAATTCTAACCTTGTTCTCTGCAGTATCGGCCTTGAGCCGACCTTTATAACCAGTACCAGGCAAGAAGTTCTGGATATCACTCTGGTCTCCGACCACATTTCTCAAAACATTCTGAACTGGAGGGTGTCTAACGAACACTCCTTCTCCGATCACAGATACATAGAATTTGGTCTAAACGACCTCCTTCCGATCCAATCGGCCTTTAGAAATTTCCGGAAGACTAACTGGATCAAATACAGGGATAGTGTAGAATCTGCGGTTATAGCTAGGTCTCCTGTCCCCCCCAAGAACACGCAAGAGCTAGATTCTCTCATCAGGAAACTCACAGGCGCTCTCAACCATGCGATGCATTCTTCTTGTCCTTTAAGTAAACCAAGGGGAAATCCGAAACCCCTGTGGTGGAACCAAGAGATTAGGACCTCCCGTAAGAACTGCAGGCGACTCTTGAACAAAGCCAAGCAGTCTCGCGGTACTCTAGATTGGACCTCATACAAAGAGGCCCTAAAAGCTTTTAAATATCTAATTAGGAGAGCCCAACGGAAGTCATGGAGACTCTTTTGCGGAAATGTGGAAGAGATCTCTGAGGCATCCAGACTCCGGAAGATCCTATCCTCTACTCCAAGAACTCCCAGTCATCTGAAGAGAACTGATGGCTCTTGGACCTGCACAAATACCGAATCCCTCAATCTTTTGATGGACACTCATTTCCCTAGCTGCTGCTTGGAACCTAATGATCTCGAATCTTCTCCTGCAAGATCAGAGCCATGCAGCTCTAACATTGTAACTAATGATAGAGTCATCTGGGCAATACGCGGATTCAAACCATTTAAGTCTGCAGGACCAGATGGCATAATACCCGCCGAGCTTCAGCACGTAATGGATCTTATCCTCCCATGGCTAACTGTCATCTTTAAGAGCTGCCTTGAATTAATCCACATCCCCAAGGTATGGACGGAGGTCAATGTGATCTTCATACCGAAGGCGGGCAAAAGCTCTCACGTAAATCCCAAAGATCTGAGACCTATCAGTCTATCATCGTTTCTCCTGAAGACTCCGGAGGAACTTCTAGATATATACATTCGCCACAGCATTGATTCCAGTAAGCTGTCGGCCGCTCAACATGCGTACAACAAAGGGAAATCGGTTGAAATGGCCCTGCACTCGCTTGTACGCACCATTGAAAGATCCTTAGATTTCAAAGAATATACTCTGGTGGCCTTCCTTGATATAGAGGGAGCTTTTAACAACGTTGAACCAGGGGCAATTACTGGTGCATTCTCAGGTCTCGGCATTGAAGCCTCGATTGGCGTTTTTATAGGTCAGTTTCTTACAAAAAGGACTATACCCTCCAAGCTGGGCGATGCTACAATTCGGAGACCTGTGAGCAGGGACACACCTCAAGGAGGGGTGCTCTCTCCTCTTCTTTGGAACCTAGTGGTCAATGGACTCCTAGTAATACTGGAAGAGGAAGGCTGCAATGTAATTGCCTATGCGGACGATGTTGCTATAGCTGTCTCAGGTAAACACCTCAGCACGCTTAGAGACCTCCTGCAGAATGCTCTCTCTAAGCTAACAAAATGGACTAAAGAATGCGGTCTCGGGGTCAACCCCCATAAAACAGAATTAGTCCTCTTCACTAGGAAGTACAAAATTCCTCCGTTCGATTCTCCTAAATTGTGCGGTACAAGTCTGGTACTTTCAGACACAGCCAGATACCTGGGTCTCATTCTCAACAAAAAGCTCAGTTGGAAGCCTAATATCCTCGAGCGAGTAAAGAAAGCCACCACAGCTCTGTACTGCTGCAAAAAAGCAATAGGTAGTAGGTGGGGCCTACAACCACGCATTACTCACTGGCTTTACATACTTGTCATCAGACCAATCCTAACATATGGCGTAATTGTCTGGTGGAAAGCCCTAGACATAGCCACTAATCGTAGCCATCTGTGTAAAGTACAACGATCGTCCTGTATAGGTATCAGTGGAGCACTCAGAACTACCCCCACGGCGGCTCTAGACACTCTGTTCCATCTGCTTCCTCTAGATATCTACAGTAAACAAGTGGCAGCCAGCTCAGCCATACGTATCAAAGAACTTCATCATTGGTCCAGCCTGCGGGTCGGACACTCCACCATTCTGAATGATTTAGAATTCCTCCCACAACGCACCGTCTACACCCTCCAACGCATCCTCTTTGCCAAAAACTTCGTTACCACTATCCCTTCCAGACTTGACTGGAAAGATGATTTTGAGCTCCAACGAAAGGGATCCATTTGCTTCTATACAAATGGCTCTAAAACAGAATCGGGAGTGGAAGGGGGTGTATTCTCTAAGGATGGCGAACGTTAACATCTCTTTCCGTTTACCTGACCATTGCAGTGTCTTCCAGGCCGAGCAATTCAAAATTCACCTGATATGGGTGCTGGGGCACAGAGACATTCCAGGCACCTGCATGGCGGATGAACTCGCTAAGGAAGGCACAGCTCTATCTATTCCTCCGGATAAGGGGAATTTGGGTATGCCTCTCGCCACCTGCAAATTGCTACTTTATAGAAACGCAATCGATATCGCTAATCGTAGATGGGCAGATGGTAGCACCTGTCTCATCACCAGACAGATCTGGCCAAAGCTGGATCTCAAACGTTCCCACTGTCTCATCAGTCGGAATAGATCGCTAATCAGCACCATAGTGGGTGTCATTACAGGACACTGCACCATCGGCAAGCATGCCTATAGGCTGGGCCTCCTCTATAACGACTTCTGTAGAAGTTGCATGGATGAGGAGGAGGAGGAGACTATCCTCCACCTTCTCTGTACATGCCCGGCCCTTTCAGCTCGGAGAAGAGCACACTTAGGAGCCAGCTTCTTCAACAACCTTAGTGAACTGGCTGACATCAGCGTAGGCAGTCTCCAGCGCTTCATAGTAAGCTCCGGCTGGTTCTGCGGGTAGTGATTCTGGCGAAATACAGATCCTGGTGGTAACACAATGGACCACATCTGGTCTAAGTGAGGTTGCGATTGCAGCCTGCCACACTTACCTAACCTAACCTATGTTGCCATATATGTCTCCTTTCAGAATCAAGAAAAAAATTGAAACTTTTGAGCTTGAAAAGTTATATTTTCTTGGATTTTTTGAAGCACCATATGGTCACACCACTTAAGTTAACTCTTTATTTTTTCTTTTTAATTACTAAGGCTATGAATGAAATGCCTTTTTTTTTTTGTTAATTAAGTTAGTTTAAACATTATTTTTAAATAAAATAAATAAATTTTATAAGATTGTGTTATGAGTTGCTGGTTTTTTCAACCCAAAGTACTGGGGTGCTCAGGAGCTCCATATGTGTTAACGTTATTCAAAAACCCTTATGCATTCTAGGGTTAAGCTGTTTTTCCCTTTCCAAATTGAGATTTTTATTAACATAAGCCTTTTTTCCAAAACATATTTTATAATTTCATTTGATGTATGTGTACATAACCCACTTTTACGAACTGAAAAAAAATAAAAAATGTAAAAATCCTAATGGGTGAAATCGGCTAATGTGTACATAAGCCACATTATTTTTGGTTTCGTGTTGTGAAGTGAACATCGTAAGGAAATGAGAATAAATATTATTATTTTTGCATCAACATTAGCCGTGTTATTTTGGGAGCTGTATACCCAGCCCAGTAGAATTTTACACACAAAGCAATAGCAACACACTAAGTGGCCATAACTTCCCCAGTAGCAGCAAGTGAGGATAGAACTACATAAGTTGACCACCAGAGCGCGAGAAATCTCATAAATTAGCTCTTAGAAGATCGTATTTGTTGCTTTTCCTCGGTTTTGACATTTACAAACTGTCAAATGAAGAAAAAGAAATCGAGCCGCAAACCAATTGGTTGGTGCGGCTGCTACTGAGCATGAATCGTTTGTTTTGACCGAAGTGAGTATAGTTTTCAAAAAAACACGGCTATTGTATGGAATAAAGAATAAATAAATAAATAATAAATAAATGAAGTTCATCAAAAAACTAGAAACTATTCAAGTGAAGAGCTTTGATAATCGGGTTAAAGGGAAAAAAAGAGGAAGCATGGAACATTCTTGCCCAATAGTGTTCGAGGAATAATTGTGGGTCCATCCAACTGTGGAAAAACAAATGTCATGTTAAGCATTCTTCTCGATCCTAATGGTTTGAAATTTGAAAACCTTTATATTTATTCAAAGTCTCTGCATCAATCAAAATATGCATAGTTGAGAAAGCTAATAAAGTCTATTGACGGAATGGATTATAATAAATTTACAAATAATTGTGAAATTATACCACCATCAGAGGCAAAACGCAATTCAGTATTTATATTTGATGACGTAGCGTGTGATAAACAAAATAGCATTTGAGATTATTTTTGTATGGGTCGACATAACGATGTGGATAGTTTCTATTTGTGTCAGTCATATACACATGTACCAAATCATTTGATACGAGACAATGCAAACTATATAATTCTTTTTAAGCAAGACGAACTTAATCTAAAGCATGTATACAATTATCATATAAATTCCGATATGCCATTCAATCAATTCAGAGAATTGTGCTCGAAATGTTGGGAAGATGCATATGGGTTCTTGATTATTAATAAAGATCATTTAATCATTTAAAGATTTTGTGATTTTATAAAACTGTGCAGTTAATAAACATCTGTTTACATAAATACATCCTGTTCAGATCAGCCCTGTCTTGAACTGCACCATTCAGATCAGCCCTGTCTTGAACTGCTTCGTTAGGAACCGCCCTGTCTTGAACTGCTCCGTTTGGAACCGTCCTGTCTTGAACTGCTCAGTTTGGAACCGCCCTGTTTGGAACCGGCCTGTTTGGAACCGCCCTGTTTGGAATCGTTCTGTTTGAATCTGTTTCGCACACAATATGGATGTCAATGAAAATTTACTTAAAGATCTCATAAAAACTAAAAGAGCTTTGAGGAGAAAATATATGTTACTTAAAACTGGAAAATTATTGAAGGAAACAGAACTTGAAAATACTTTTAAATCAATAGTTGAACCCTTAAAAGAAATCGTGAAAAATATTAAAATTGATAATAGTCAAAATACTGCTGCTGAGACCGATATAAATGACAACATAAAGCTTCGACGACGGTTACAATTCCAAAGTCCTCCTCCTCCAGAAGTCAGGTGTTGCATATACTTCACAAACCGCTCTATACAACATTACATCTGAGAATCTTATCTCAGTCCAACCAGCCTCACATGGTCACAGTATCTCACCATCTCTTAATTTTTCGCACCAAAACTGCTCGTATTCTTGGTAACATATCTGACACCAGAAATATAAATTCAACTCAACTGGAATCCTGACCTAACCCCCAAATCACATATGGCCTACTGATAAGCTAACCATGGCAATTCAGAATCATATCAAACTACAAAATACAAATTTAACACAACTGCCCTCTGCCTTGCGTAATACATTAACCAACCACACTCCTCCTCCTCCCTCACCAATCTGCTTCACAACAATTCACTGACTCAACCACAAACACTGATAACACGCTGCTATTTTTGTTTATAACGACAACAACCAAGCCAGCATCGCAACCACGAGCCAATCCAAAACCACTGATAAGCTAACCCTGACTCAACCACAAACACTGATCACACGCTGCTATTTTTTGTTTACAACAACAAGAACCAAGCCATCATCGCAACCACGAGCCAATCCAAAACCAGCACTTACACCTGGGCTGGTAGAGCCCCTTTACAACTAGTCATACGGATGGTTCAAAGATGGAAACCGGTGTTGGTGCCGGTGTTTATGGCCCTAATCACAAAGTCTCAAAGGCACTCCGAATGAGTCCTAGTGTCTTTCAGGTAGAATTACATGCCATCGATACCTGCGCCAATATTATTCTAGGATTCCGGCATAAAGGAAGTAGCCATCAATATATTCACCGAAAGCCAGGCAGCGCTTAAAGCACTGAGTTCTCATTACTTTAACTCAAAAGCCGTTTTAGGTTGCTTCAATGCTCTCCAGGACCTCTCAAAGCGGAACAAAGTCAAGCTCTGGTGGGTTCCAGGGCACAGAGGCATTGAAGGCAATGAAATTGCATACCAGCTTGCCAGAAAAGGCTCTTCAGAAAGGCATATAGGTGCCAACATTTCTGCGGCATCCCTACCTCCGCGTTCAGAATGAGTCTGGACAGATGGGAAAAACAAAACCTCATATCCTACTGGAACAACACTCAGGGACTCAGACAGGCTAAAAAGGCTATCCGACCCCTGAACAAATCCACTAAAAATATCCTAAACCATAAAAGAGACGATATCAGAAGACTCGCCGGCTTCCTCACCGGTCACTGTAGCCTCAGATATCACTTACACATAGTTCAGGAATCTGAATGCCGACTTTGCTTAGAGGAAGACGAATCAGCAGAACACGTACTATGTGAGTGCGTGGCTTTCTTTATAAGGAATTCCTAATCCCTGAGGATCTTCGTAACGCCTCGACTGGATATATTCTCAACCTCAACAAAAGTTCGCGTTCTTTTTACCCGTAGTAACTGGGCAGCTGCCTCGGTAATGAAGGATGATTCTGACCCTGGATCAAGCAATGCCCGCAGCTTACAGAATTGACCAGATGCTAGCAACACCTGCGATCTGTTTGCGTTATGTAGATGGTAAAGGATTCACTATGAGGGTTTAAATGTGATTGTACTGAATTACTTGCAGTATTTAGTATTGTAGTTTGTTGGGGTTGTGTTTGTAGGTAAGTGTATTGTAATTTGGCTTTTCGTATTTTGTTGATATTGTTTATTGAGTTCTTGACTGATTGTTTTGTTATTTAAATGTAGGAGTGTATGATGCGGTTTTTGGCAAATACGGCACCTCGATTGGCTGAAACATTGCTATGTCGTATGACTATATGCGAGACAATTCAAGCACACTCCTATTTTAATGGCCGATGACTAACTGCATGTGTACCCTTGTAAATTTTGCAGGAAACTTGATTGTTGTGCTGTTCCTGTACATACAAATTGTTTGATTTTTTTACGTTGCCCTTCTTTTCGGTCCCGGTAGGATCGATGACCTCTAACGTTCGAAATTCTTGGAAGGTGGGTAGATCTTCAAGTAATGGGGCTTTTGTATCTCCGATAGACTAGCATTGCTTAGAATAAGCGAAGTAAACATGTCTGGAATGACCTCCACTGTTCATGTTTACCCGTAAAATTCGGTATACTAATCTTCGGTAGTTTTAAAGGTTCTTGTTTAAAAAAATGTTTTTCATCACTCACCCCAGATTCTTTACCAGGTGCAGGTGTTGCATCCATTAGCGTAGTTCGATATTCCAAATATGTCTCCTGGATACTATCGAATTCCTTAGACGCTTCCTCCAACGTTGTTATTGGCTGCATTGAAGTTTTCTTCTAATATCTTTATTCTACCCGAAGGATAGTTCTTGGTGCGTTGACTTGGGCTCCGTATGTTGTAATTAATGACATCCATTACCAACTGAGCAAGAATGTCCCGAAGATACTTTTAAATTTCAGCCATATTGCAAGTCGCAGAAAAAAATCCAAAACTCGAGGAAAGATAATTCAAAGATAACTAGCAATAGAGCAGGAGACGGTGGCCTCAGAGGATAAGAAGAGATCGAAGCTGGAGGCAGTGGCCTCACAGGATCAGAAGAGACTGAAGCAGGAGGCAGTTGCCTCAGAGGATCAGAGGAGATCGGAGCAGGAGGTAGAGACCGTCGGTGGATCTCAGAAGTGATTAGTTCAGAAAGCGGAAATTCCGTCGGCGAAGAAGGGGACACGGAAAAAATGTTCGAGTTGTCAAGTGATTTTGGCACGATTTACGTGACGGCAAAAAAGAGCGAATTCCAGAGTAGAGAGGTAGACATCAACCACCTGGACTACATGGAACAGAGCGTAAGGAATGCGCTGTTAAAGTTGGTGAAGGAGAAAAAGGTTTGGGCAGAGTCCAGCGCTAAGCATTATCTGAAGTATTTTTTGATAATACTAGTCGTGGCAAATGCCTTCTCGATAATGATGGAGAAGAAAGACATCCCTTTAAGAGTATGTAGATGGGCGACGTTCTTTCAAGACTTTGACTACGAGATCGAGCATCGAGCAGGAATGAAGCTGGAAAATGTGTTATGGTTCGGTGTTAGCTTCCATGCGGAAGCTTTCTCTCCAAATCTAACATCTGTAAAGTTTTCGCATTTCTGGAATGAAGACCCCCCATAGGGTTTAGCCACCCCAACACACCGGAGTAGCTAGGTGGGCAAGAGTGCGGCCTTTTACCCGAGTGGTACGGGTTCGAGTCCAAAGAGTCGGCATAATTTGTTTTTCCTTTTTTTTTCTCTTATCGTTAGCCACAATAATAGACAATGCTAGGGACTTAGTACATCATCGATCTTAGCAGTAGCTAGCGTGGGTCGGTTGTTATGACCAAGAATCGGATGATCAAATAACTGACCACGGAACGGGAGGAATCGGGAATAGTGGAAGTGTTAGGAAAAAGAAACTGGGTAGTCGAACGTGAGCTAGAAAACGAGGCGGACGAGTTGTGGAGATAGTCGAATCGGCGGGACGTGAAATAAAAAGAGGAAACAAAAAACGATAAAAGAAAAAAAAAGGTTAAGGTTTGGAATATTCGAATCGGTGGGCGGAAAACGTTAAACAACAAGAAAAAAAAGGGACTCCGAAAATAGTGGTCAAGTGCTCGGGGAGGTAACAGTCCCCTCTTATATGTGTTCGTGACCCCAACTCGTTTGAACTCCGTGTCCTTAAGAACCTAGACGACCCCAGTGGGAAAAAAGCAAAAAGGAAGCAGAGATAGACATCACCAAGCTACAAGCGTGTGCAACCAACTAGCTCAGCAAATCCACCATACATCCCGTGGCCAGGACATCGGCCGGTAGATCCCGCGGAGCGATGCAGGGAGTTATTACTTAACCTAGGCTAAGTATTTATCTTACTAACCGTATCATTATTTGTGGAAATTTGGTGTTTTTTTTTCCTTTCTTTTTTTTATATTGCATCTTATCATAATAATTATTACTTTACATATTGCACTACTGCACTGATAGGTAACTTGGGAAGGGTGGAAAATAGAAATAGTTTAGACGAGTTGGTTAAAGCGTAAGATTTTATATGTGAACGAAAGAGGTCGGATCCGAACTCTCTCGTGTGTGGGTTCAATCCCTGGTGGGCGCTCGTAGTGGATTTTAATTTTTTATTTTTCTTCTCATTTGCTACATACCTTTTCTTTTAATTTGGGTTCTTTCTATTATACCTGCGGTGCAGTGGTTCTTTTTGTTTTTTTTTTCTTTTTTTTATCAATGATATCTATTATATAATTATTAAACGAATTTAATAAATACTGTACATAGTCTATAACGTTAAGTGGTGACTTTCATTGTCGTTCGATTGGTGACGATACGGTGGTTGATTTGTTTTGCTGTAGCGCTGGGGCTCGGTGTCTTTGTTTCCTTCGGTTCTTTTCTTTGTTTCTTTTTGTTTCAGGTATAGGTACGTGTCTTAGCGGGTTTTACTGGCATCGTCGCGATTCGACACCGTAAAGCTTTTGGGGACAAAGGGTAATCGCGTGGCGCCCATTAAATAAACACCCACGGCTATTCCTCCATTGAGCAGTCAGCAACCCCTGTCCCTAATACCGCGGAGGGCGAAACGACGGTAACAAATGTGGATGCGCTAAGTAGGGTGTCGTGCCTCTTGACCGCGGAGTCTTCAAACGATCGCATCAAAGAAGGAGATACGTAGATAAGAGCAGTGAAAATGACACATTCGAGGATTACTATGTGAAAGCTTCAGTGTTGTACGAGGATCCTGTGGAGAAATTTATCGTAATACTGACGCAGATGTAGCAAGAAATTATCAGCGTGGCCCACCAACAAGGACAATTCTCAGTAAAGAAGACACAAGATCAAGCAGGGCGGGTTCACGAGATAATCATCCCCATGTTGACAAAGGCAAGTTTAGACAGTACTTAGAGCTTGAACACAGCGATGGTGGAGGAATTGAACACGGGTCGAGATACCATGCGGGAGTCGGTTCAGGAGAACATCGAGGCGGTTCAACGGGAGAACAGAAAATCGTTTAACAAAAAGCGAAAACCAGAACAGATGTAAAAAAATGGGCGATTAAGTAGCCATCAAGCGCACCCAATTTGGTACGGGAATGAAGCTACGACCAACATTTTTCGGGCCCTACGAGGTAACGAAGCAGATGAACCACGTCAGGTATGAGGTCCAAAAGGTCGACAAATATGACGACCCGAACTTAACAAGTAGTGTGGCAGAGTATCTGAATAGGTAGAACCCTTCATTCGGGGCGAACGGAGCGGGGCGATATATCAATAACTCGTTATTCATCAGTAACTTTAATAATTGGTTACTCAATATAGAAATACTAGTTCTTCAAAATAACTAGTTCTTCTAAATAACTCCTAATGAGATCGATAACTGTTAGGCTAGCAACAGTTATTCATCGGCACTCCAGTAACCCTTGAAGGGATCGATTTTCGAAAGCAACTGGTTATTTGGGATCGAATGCTAGGTAGAAAATGAGAAGGAAGAAACTGCGGAGTATTCTTGATGTGGGGGATGATTATGTCCATTGACGATGGATGGGATACTTTTCTCACAGTCGTTCACAGACCCCCGCGGTGTTAAGACGTGTTTCGGCTATTAGCAAATCAGTGGTGAAATAAGTGTACCGGATTTAGACAATTGTGTATTAAGAGCCGGCTTGGCGCATAGGAAGTGGTAGTGGACCATAGGTCACGGAACTTGGGTTCGAACCCGGAAAAAACCTATTACTTTTTTTCAATTTTTAATTTGAAAATAAAAATCGAAGTGTTTCGTGTGCAAAATAAATCACGTGATGGACAAAAGCGAGCGGTCCGCGCTCTCAGTAGCGGGACCAGCAAAATTAAAAACAACTGATGTGTCGGTGACGTCAGCAGATGTGGCCGGCACACAAGTTACAGGGGCGTCTGAAGGTGCCTCGAAAAGAAGGAGGAAGTTAAGGCCGACTCCCAACCTTGTAAAGCGCCCCTCCCTATCAGCTTCGACTGAAAAGCTGCCGGTGGAAGAGAGGGAGGGGGCGCCATCAACGTCGGCAGCAGCTAGGATGCAGCAACAACAACAGCAACATGAAGAGTACCCATACGTCTCCGACGGTGGGGAAGGATTGTACATGGGAGAAAACAGCTTTGCCTCCCTCGCGGCCTCAGAGTCTGACGATGAGGATGATGAGCTGGAATCCCTTAGCAGTAGCATCAGACAGCTACAGCAAAGGGTTCTGGCCATCAAAGCTAAGCAGAGCGCACGAAGGGAAAAGGAGCGTCAGCTGATGCTCCAACGCCAACAACAACAGCAGCAACAGCAACTCCCAAACCAACGGCAACAACAACAGCTGCCAAAGCAGCAGAAACAACAACAGCTGCCAAAGCAGCAGCAACAACAACAACACCAGCAGTCAAAGCTGCCAAAGCAGCAATCACAGCTGGAAAAAAAACAGCAGCAACAAAAACAACAACAACAACAGCAGAAACAACCGCAGCAACAACAGCAGCAGAAACAACGACAGCAATCACAGCAGCAGCAACAGCAGCAGCAACCACAACAACAGCAGAAGGCAGCAAAGCAGAGGGTGCCTCCAATAAACACGTATAAAATTGAGCTGAGGGACACTATAGAACTGTGTAAGTCGGCCATTGGTAATAATTTCTATGTTAAGAGACTTAGTGAAGATAGGCATGCTATCCACTGTAACACAGTGGATCAGTATAAAAAAGTAAAAGATCTATTGAGGGACACGACGACGGAGTTCTTCTCCTTTACCCCGAAGGGGGAAAAGTTGCAAACCATGCTACTAAGGGGAATAGAACCGTCTACTGACCCTGAGGAGCTCCTTCAGATGCTCAAACAGTTGAATACCGACGATCTCGAGTTCGTAGGAGTCAAGCCATTTATCACAGCAAGGGCCAAAAGGGAGAAGCGGAAATTACCGTTCTTCCTGGTACAGCTGTCCCCCAAAAGCAAACTGGATGGTCTAAGGAAGATCCATGTCCTAGACTACCAGGTTGTCACCTGGGAAAAATTAAATAGGAGCGACAACATTTTACAATGTGTTCGCTGCCAAAGGTTCGGACACGCGGCGTCGAACTGCGAAATGCAGCCTCGATGTGTGAAGTGTGGTAAGGACCACAAAGCAGAACATTGTACTCTGGGTAAGGATGGCGCTTCGGATAAGGGCCAACTCGTGTGTGCATTATGCAGGAACTCGGGACACACCGCTAACTATCGGGGTTGTCCTGCGTACCAAGACATAAAAAAAATCAAACTTGGCTCGCCAGCAGAAAACCGTGGTGAAACGTTCACCCGCTCCCGCTCTAACTCTATCTCAAGCCGTTACTCCCCATACAACCTACGCCCAAATGGCGGCAGGTCGGGGAAACACGGTACAACAACATCAGCCAAAGGTTGCTGCACAGGCCCCCGCGCCTAAGGCACCTGCGGCTGTGGGTGACTTGATGGCTATCTTGCTCTCTATTCAAGGGCAGATGGGCCAACTGCAAAGTCAGATACAAGAGCAGGCGACGCGGGTGGACCAGATCTACGCGCTTCTGCCGGGCCTAGCGCACCTCCAGTCGTAATGGATACGCCCGATGAGATTCCCTTAAGGATCCTCGCGGTGAATGTAAATTCATTGATTAGGATCGAACGAAGAGCTGTTCTTTATAAGTTGCTACAAGACCGATGCCCTGATGTACTTCTGGTAAGCGAAACTAAGCTAACTCAGAAACATAAACTGAGGCACACAGATTATAAAATTGTGAGAAGAAACCGACCCAACTCCATACGAGGAGGAGGTGTTGCGATCTTCATTCGAAAAGGCCTGAAGCATAGGGTTGTGTACAGTGGTGAAGTGCGAAGGTTCCAGGTGCTGGAAGCGTGTATCGTGCGCATCTCTCTCCGTAGTGGAAAGAAGTTGTACATGGTCTCGGTCTATGCACCTGAAGCTACTCAATCTAACTTATTTATTTCAGAGCTCGAGACACTTTTTCGATGTCTTAAGCTGGAGTCGGCGGAGAATTATTACGTCTTGGCCGGAGATTTTAACGCCAAACACAGAGATTGGGGAAATAATATACCAAATGCTAGGGGGAACTCACTATTCAATTGGTGGGGTCTGCACAGTGTCGAGTATAGACTCGATTTGAAAGCTACAGATAGTGCGTCTTTTCCCAGAAGCGGTTCCTATATGGATCTTTTGCTGTACGACTCACGGCTACAACTGACCGACACGAACCAACAAACGATAAACTGTCTACACACATTTGTGTATGACAGTGACCATTGCGGATTTAGTGCCGCCGTTAGGATTCCTAACGAAATTGCGGAATTGGAGGATTATGTCCCAACATACACCTACAATTACAGTAGGACGCGTTGGACACGCTTCTCCAGAGTACTGACAAGAGCACTCTCTTCGAACTCGCTCTACCCACCGACCAACAGGAACCTGTCAAACGAAGAGATTGATAGGTATCTAAAATACCTTGACATGACAATCAAACGAACGATGGACAGTACGATACCTCGGTACCAACTCACAAACAACGTTGACACATTCCGCAATGCAACAACTGACGCACTCCACGAACATAAAAGTAGGCTGCTGTCGAGACTAAAAACCTTGTACAGACGGTTTACTGACAGACAAAACTCGGAGATAAGGCAACTCAAGTCGTTGATCAAAAACGTCCAACAGTTAATTAAAGAAAACTACAGACTTTCTGTAAACTTGCATTGGAACAACAGAATTCGGGCTGTAAAATCCAACAACCCGAGTATGTTCCCGCAAATAAATAAAATATTTCGGAGGAAGAACATTAACGACTTGCCATGTCTTAAGATCCCCCGAACGACGAACAACGAACAAGTACTTATTACAGCAGGCATAGATCCAGGGAATGCAGTCGATGATGACAACTTCTTTGTGATCGAAGATCCGCAGGAGAAAGTGGAAGTCATAGGAGCGACTTTCCAGGAAGTGTATAAGGTGAATGCTAGCATTCTCCCAAACCACGACCTGGAGAATCGCGTCCTTGTGCACAACCACTACCTTCGAAGTGATATACAGAACTGGCGATCTGAGAACACCGGTTTCACCGTGTTCAATGACGATAACAGGGCAAATAATGCCATCGCCGATGAAAGGGTTCATCCCCCGTTCATATCGAAGGTCGAACTCCAAACGATCCTCGAATCACTTAGAAAGAAGAAATCAGAGGGAATCGATGGAATATCGAACATTGTGCTTCGACATCTCCCCCTAGAAGTGGTAGACATTTATACCACCCTGTTTAACAATGCGCTGAATAATGCACATTATCCAGCGCATTGGAAAACAGCGGTGGTTCATGCTATTCCCAAAAGGGATAAAGATAGCTCCAATCCGGGGAATCTCCGGTCAATAAGTCTCTTGCCGAACATCAGCAAAGTATTCGAAAAGGTGGTCCATAGAGCCCTGGCTAAGTGGGTTGAGGACAATAAAATAATTCCTGATAATCAATTTGGTTTCAAGGCGGGTCATGATACAATACATGCCGCGTCTAAACTGGTATCTGATATCCAATGGAACAAATGCAAGAACCAATGCACGGGTGCCTGCCTGGTTGATTTGGAGAAGGCCTTCGACACCGTATGGTTAGAGGGGCTCTTTCCAAGTTGAACAAGTTGGGCATAAGCAAACCACTGCTGTACATGCTATGTAACATGCTGACCAGTAGACGGTTCATTGTGAAAAATGGCAATGTGACTTCTGCTGGTACATTCGAAGTTAAAAATGGTCTGCAACAGGGTGCAGTAAATTCGCCGATCCTCTTCAACATTTACACGAGCGATCTCGTAGGTTCTCTTCATCATGCTATTGCGTATGCAGACGACTTGGTTGCGTACAGATCAGGTCCAAAGATCGAGGTCATTGTCATTCTCTTGCAGCGTGACTTCGATAAGATTCAGCGATATTGCGATGACTGGAAGTTGAAGATCAACTTTCAGAAGTCGGAAACCATTCTGTTTAGGACGCCGTTGTCTGGGGCCTCTAGGGATACCAGAAAGAATTGGCGAAAGTTCGCAATCGTGGGACAACACGGGCGACCATTAGTGAGTCGAAGTGTAGTCAGATACCTTGGGATCTGGCTAGACCAATATCTATATTTTAACAAACATGTAGATGCTGCTCTGGCCAGAGTCCGGCCAATGCTTACATATGGTTGTCCTGTGTGGTTCAACGTGCGGGCAAGCTCGATGGAAAGGATTCGGGTGTTTGAGAGGGCTTGTCTTAGGCCGTGCCTTCGTTTATACAGAACACCAGAGTCTGAGTACAGAAAATTCTATTCCAACGAGGTCCTCTACAACAAGGCGGACCTAATCAGAGTGGACAATTTCCTTGTGAAGCTTACTCGAGGGCACATTGCAAGAGCAATGAACTCGGTCAATAACTTGATCTCTGGGGCTTACTACCCCAATCCCTTGTACCACGAGAGGGTGCGCCTTAACGGCTTCGTCCCCCCAGAGGCTTTTCTGTACTTCGATCAGGAAGGTCTGATCCAGGATAGATCGGCGGTGCCGCTAATCTTCCATGTTGCCCGGTCAACTGTGGATAGGCGGCTCAACTACGGTCGAGACGTCGCTCAGAGCACTGAGGAGCGCCTCCGGTTTAGTAGATCGGTATCGGAGCGCGATATTAGGGATGTTGGACGGCAGCACCAGACTTTCTGGTGGCTGTCAGAAAGAGAGGGAACTCCCTCGTCGGACCCTCTCGATCCGGGGTAGCTCACAAAGGTGGGCAAAGCTGGCCATGGCCGGCTTACATAGTTAAAGAGTAGGTTTAAGGTAGATTTAAGACAAAACACAGCGCAAAAATCCAAAAAAAAAATAATAAAAAACCAAAAATCACAAAAAATTATAAAACTTTATAAATAAAAAAAAAAAAAAAAAAACAGCGTAAAATCAAAAAAAAACAATAAAAATCAAAAAACCAAAAAAAAACGTACGTATTTGATTACGTAGTTAGTTAAGATAGGTTAAGGTTTATTTTAAGGTAGTTTTAAGTTTTAACTTTATTTAGTTTTAAGGAAAAATATAAAAAAAAGGTTCATTTACTAAGTTTTTTTCCCAAAAAATTCATTTTCTTGGTTTAAATAGTTAAGTCCTTAGATGTATAATTAAAGTTAGTTAGGTTACGTCGAAAGACATAGGATAAGAATTAAGTTTAGCTTAGAGTGCCCGCGTAGGGCCAGTAAGTTAGAGTAAGATAGTTAAGTTAATTAAGCTAGTTTTAAGCGTTTTTTGTCTAGCATGTAAGATTTAATGAATTTAATAATAAAAATGCGTTAAAAATGAAAAAAAAATGAATGGATACTTTTCTCAGTCGTTCACAGACCTTCTTTAAGTGCAGACGTGTTTCGACTAAAGTAAAAGCAGTGCGAGTGTAATAAAAGCAATTTTAGAGAGTGATTTAATAAGTGGCATCTTGGCCTAGTGTAAGAGTCAATTGACCGTCAGACGGCGGAGCCCAGGTTCAATCTCTGAAAATATAAGTACTTTTTTTTTTCTTTCTTTAAATTTTATAAGAAAACAAAGTGAGTGTAAACAAGTACACGAAATGAACAAAAGTGAGCGGTCCGCGCTCTCAGAAGCGGGACCACAAAAATCACCCGATCGGGTAGTGACGTCAGCCGGTGTGGCTGGCACATCAGGCCACCCAAGCACAGGGGCGGCTGAGGGTACTGTAAAAAGAAGGAGAAAAGTTAAGGCGACTTCCAAAGTGGTTAAGCGCCCCACCCTATCAGTTTCGACCGAAGAGCTGCCGGTTGAAGTAAGGGAGGGAGCGCCAATAACAACAGCAATAGCAGCGAAAGCAACAGATGAGGAGTTCCCTTATGTCTCCGACGGTGGGGAAGGCTTGTACATGGGGGAGAGTAATAGCTTTGCTTCCCTTGCGGCCTCGGACTCCGATGATGAGGACGACGAGCTCGAATGCCTGACCAGCAGCATCAAGCAGCTGCTGGCTATCAAAGCCAAACAAAGTGCGAGGCGTGAGAAGGAGCGTCAAACGGTGCTCCAGCGACCGTTGGACACTATGGACACTATCGAACTGTATAAGTCGGCCATAGGTCATAATCTTTATGTAAAACGATTAAGTGAAGATAGACATGCTATCCACTGCAATACAGTGGATCAGTATAAAAAAATTAAAAATCTATTAAGGGATACGACGACGGAGTTCTTCTCCTTTACCCCGAAGGGGGAAAAGCTGCAGACAATGCTGCTGAGGGGAATGGAACCGTCTACGGAACCTGAAGAGCTCCTTAAAATGCTCCGAGATAAAAATAATGATGAGCTCGATTTCGTAGGGGTTAAGCCTTTCACCACAGCGAGGGCCAAAAGGTAGAAGCGGAAATTACCATTCTTCCTGGTTCAGCTGTCACCAAATAGCAAACTGGATGGTCTGAGGAAGATCCGAGTCCTAGACTACGAGGTTCTCACATGGGAAAAATTGAAGAGGAGCGATAATATTCTACAATGTGTTCGCTGCTAAAGGTTCTGACACGCCGCGTCGAACTGCGAAATGCAGCCTCGATGCGTGAAGTGTGGTAAGGACCACAAAGCAGAAGATTGTACTCTGGGTAAGGATGGCGCTTCGGATAAGGGCCAACTAACTCGTGTGTGCATTATGCAGGAACTCGGGACACACCGCAAATTATCGGGGTTGTCCTAAGTACCAAAACATAAAAAAATTAAACCTGGCTCGCCAGCAGAAAACCGTGGTGAAACGTACACCCGCTCCCGCTCCAATTCCTTCTCAAGCCGCTACTCCCCATACAACCTACGCCCAAATGGCGGCAGGTCGGGGAAATACGGTACAACAACATCGGCCAAAGGTTGCTACGCAGGCCCCCGCGCCTAAAGAACCTTCGACTGAGGGTGACTTGATGGCTATGTTGCTCTCTATTCAAGGGCAGATGGGCCAACTTCAACGTCAAATACAAGAGCAGGCGAACGCGGGTGGACCAGATCTACGCGCTTCTGCCGGGCCTAGCGCACCTCCAGTCGTAATGAATACGCCCGAAGAGATTTCCGTAAAGATCCTTGCGGTGAATATAAATTCACTGATTAGGATTGAACGAAGAGCCGTACTTTATAAGTTGCTACAAGACCGATGCCCCGATGTTCTTCTGGCTAGCGAAACTAAGCTAACTCAGAAACATAGCTGAGGCACACAGATTATAAAATTGTAAGAAGAAACCGACCCAAATCCATACGAGGAGGAGGTGTTGCGATCTTCATTCGGAAAGGCCTGAAGCATAGGGTCGTGTACAGCGGTGAAGTACGAAGGTTCCAGGTGCTGGAAGCGTGTATTGTGCGCATCACTCTCCGTAGTGGAAAGAAGATGTACATGGTCTCGATCTAGGCACCCGAAGCTACTCAATCTAACTTATTTATTTCAGAGCTCGAGACACTTTTTCGATGCCTTAGGCTGGAGTCGGCGGAGAATTATTACCTCTTGGCCGGAGATTTTAACGCCAAGCATAGAGATTGGGGAAATAATATACCAAATGCAAGGGGGAACTCACTTTTAAATTGGTGGGGTCTGCACAGTGTCGAGTATAGATTCGATTTGAAACCTACAGATAGTCCATCTTTTCCCAGAAGCGGTTCCTATATGGATCTTTTGCTGTACGACTCACGGCTACAACTGACCGACACGAACCAACAAACGATAAACTGTCTACACACATTTGTGTATGACAGTGACCATTGCGGATTTAATGCCGCCATTAGGATCTCTAACGAAATTGCAGAATTGGAGGAGTATGTCCCAACATACACCTACAATTACAGTAGGACGCGTTTGACACACTTCTCCAGAGTACTGACAAGAGCACTCTCTTCGAACTCGCTCAACCCACCGACCAATAGGAACCTGTCAAACGAAGAGATTGATAGGTACCTAAAAGACCTCGACCTGACAATCAAACGAACGATGGACAGTACGACACCTCGGTACCAACTCACAACAACGTGTACAGACGGTTTACTGACAGACAAAACTCGGAAATAAGGCAACTCAAGTCGTTGATCAAAAACGTCCAACAGTTAATAAAAGAAAATTATAGACTTTCTGTAAACTTGTACTGGAACAACAAAATTCGGGCTTTTAAATCCAACAATCCGAGTATGTTCCCGCAAATAAATAAAATATTTCGGAGGAAAAACATTAACGACTTGCCATGTCTTAAGATCCCCCGAACGATGAACAATGAACAATTACTAATTACAGCAGGCATAGATCCAGGGAACGCAGTCGATGATGACAACTTCTTTGTGATCGAAGATCCGCAGGTGAATGCTAGAATTCGCCCAACCCCCGACCTGGAGAATTACGTCCTTGTGCACAACCACGACCTTCGAAGTGATATACAGAACCGGCGATCTGAGAACACCGGTTTCACCGTGTTCAATGATGGTAACATGGCAAATAATGTCATCGCCGATGAAAGGGTTCATCCCCCGTTCATATCGAAGGTAGAACTCCAATCTTAAGATCTTCGAATCACTTAGAAAGAAGAAATCAGAGGGAATCGATGGAATATCGAACACTGTACTTCGACATCTCCCCCTAGAAGTGGTAGACATTTACACCACTTTGTTTAATAATGCGCTGAATAATGCACATTATCCAGCGCATTGGAAAACAGCGGTGGTACATGCTATTCCCAAAAGGGATAAAGATAGCTCCAATCCGGGGAATCTCCGGTCAATAAGTCTCCTGCCGAATATCAGCAAAGTATTCGAAAAAGTGGTCCATAGAGCCCTGGATAAATGGGTTGAGGACAATAAAATAATTCCTGATAATCAATTCGGTTTTAAGGCGGGTCATGAAACAATACAGGTCGCGTCTAAACTGGTATCAGATATCCAATGGAACAAATGTAAGAACCAATGCACGGGTGCCTGCTTGGTTGACCTGGAGAAGGCCTTCGACACCGTATGGTTAGAGGGGCTCTTTCCAAGTTGAACAAGTTGGGCATAAGCAAACCACTGCTGTACATGCCATGTAACATGCTGACCAGTAGACGGTTCATTGTGAAAAATGGCAATGTAACTTCTGCTGGTACATTCGAAGTTAAAAATGGTCTGCAACAGGGTGCAGTAAATTCGCTGATCCTGTTCAACATTTACACGAGCGATCTGGTAGGCTCTCTTCAACATGCTATTGCGTATGTAGACGACTTGATTGCGTACAGATCAGGTCCAAAGGTCGAGGTCATTGTCACTCTCTTGCAGCGTGACTTCGATGAGATTCAGCGATATTGCGACGACTGGAAGTTGAAGATCAACTTTCAGAAGTCGGAAAGCATTCTGTTTAGGACGCCGTTGTCTGGGGCCTCTAAGATACCAGAAAGAATTGGCGAAAGTTTGCAATCGTGGGACAACACGGGCAACCATTAGCGAGTCGAAGTGTAGTCAGATATCTTGGGATCTGGCTAAATCAATATCTATATTTTAACAAACATGTTGATGCTGCTCTGAGAGACTGTTTTACAACAGCCAACTCGATGCAAACTCGATGCCAACTGATCCATGATAGGTTAGCGGTGCCGCTAATTTTCCATGTTGCCCGGACAACTGTGGATAGGCGGCTCAACTACGGTCGAGACGTCGTCCAGAGCACTGAGGAGCGCCTCCGGTTCAGTAGATCAGCGCAAAATCAAAAAAAAAAACAATAAAACTACAAAAATACAAAAAAAAAAGTACGTATTTAATTACGTAGTTAGTTAAGATAAGTTAAGGTTTATTTTAAGGTAGTTTTAAGTTTTACTTTAGTTCTAAGAAAAATAAAAATACAAGTCCTGCTACTAAGGTTTTTTTTAAAAATAATTTTTTTAGTTTTTTTTGCAATAGTAAAGTCCTTAGATTGTTTACGTAAATTAAGTTAGGTTACGTCGAAAGACATAGAATAAGTACTAAGTTTAGCTTAGAGTGCCCGTGAAGGGCCAGTAAGTTAGAATTACATAGCTAAGTTAATAAAGCTAGTTTTGAGCGTTTTTTGTTTACCAAGTAAGAGTAATGAATTGAACTAATAAAAATGCCTTTAAAACGAAACGAAACGGATACTTTTCTCGTTGTGCTTTGTGTATGACGATGGATTGGGTACTGTTAAACTCGCAGTTTTTTGTCAGTATAATCGATACAAGATTCGAGTTGTACTTCTACGCACTAAGTCATAGGTTTATGTACCTACGGCTTCCCGCAACAGTTTGGATAAAGGAATCCAACCTTAACATTTGGCGACCGTGACAGGACCTTTGGTCCGAAATTGAAGTTCAGGAACGTTTCGTACGTTTCTCGAAACACTACATTGTTGGGCGTGCACTGGGCCAACACAGTTCAGTCGGTATACACTTTTATCGTTCAGGCGTGAACTGTGTTGGCCACAGTTCCATCGCGATACACTTTTTTCGTTCAGGCGTGGATCGGGTCAACACCGTTCAAGCAACCTCATCAGAGTCAGAATGACGTCTATGGATTTAGATGGCTACGCTACCCAGCAGGAGGAGCTAGGGGCCGCCATCCAACAGATGCGGCGGAATTATGGCAAGGACTCAAAGGACCGAAAAACAAGCAGCTACCTGCAAGCTCGCTTGGCGCAGCTGGAGAGTCTTTGGGAAAAGTTTGACAAGATCGACAGCCTCATAAGGGAGACCTTTTCCACTGAGATGGATCATTCGTACTTCCAGATGGACTACTACGACCAAATCAGCAAGATTGTAGATCGCTTTCGGGAAGAGATGACCACAAGGCAACCATGCCTTGACAAAGCAGGGCCAGTTGAGGCCGAACCTGAAGCGCTGGCACAACCGCAGTCAAGCAATGGTGCTGGTCCAAAGGCTAGACTGGAACAGCCACTGTCCCGAACACCGCAGAAACCACTTCACGCGAGAGGGTCCGTGACCAACCTCAAGCAGAGGTATGACTGGGTCATGGAGATCCTCAGGAAATCATTGAATAGCAGCGTAGTGGATCAGGCCGGATCGGAACCATTCTACCGAATTAAAATTCGTACAACGGAACAGAATTGGGAGGAGGTCTCGTCAATGTACCGAAGATTGGAAGAGAAGTTAGGACACAAAGACGTCAAACACTACTTCGAAATGCAAGAACGTGTGTCAACCTTTCTCCTTGAGCTTCGTGGACTTTTGGACGGGCTAACCACGAAAATAGAAACACACCCGGCAACAATGAAATTGCCGAAGGTGGAATTGCCGAAATTCGATGGCAATTGCCTTAAATGGCAACAATTTATTGACTTGTACATGGAAATGATCCATAAGCAACAAATGTCAGATGGACAGAAAATGTGGTTTTTGAAATCAAGCCTGACAGGAGATGCGGAGAAGCTGGTTCATCATCTGTCAGTATCAGGTGCAAATTACGCAGCAGCATGGAAAATAATAACCGAACGTTACAACAACCATCGATTATTGGTCTCATCATGGCTATCGAAGCTTCTGTCTCATCAGAATACACAACCTGGGAAATCCAGATCCATCCGCAGCCTACACGATACTATACAAGAATGTTTACTGGGACTACAAGGTTTGAAGGTGGATACGAGCAGCTGGGATCCCATATTGCTTCATCTTTTCCTCTATGAGCAGTCTCTCGACCACCCTCGTCACCTACCATCATTCGCGAAGTTTCTAGGATTTCTGGAGAATCGGTTCCAGGCCCTTGAAGCACTAGGGACCAAGGACAGACTAGAAGATCATCGGTCCACCAAGCCAACATTCAAGACGCTTTCAGCAGTAGCAGGTCAACAGGCGGGTTGCTTCGTATGCAAGGGCAATCATCCACTCTACAAGTGCTCTCGATTTCTAGACCTAACACCGTCAAAGCGATTGAACCTGGTTAAGCAAGGTTACCTTTGTGTCAATTGCTTAAGAACCGGCCACTTTGCAACCAATTGTACCTCTGGGAATTGTTCGAAATGCCAGAGAAGGCATAACACATTGTTACATCTAGACACAGATGCTAATCGTCCATCGAAGGATGCGCAGGGGACTACGGGTAGAGTACTTACAACCATTCGAGCGGGCGTCGTATCTACAGATACCAGCACAGTGGGGAGCACGGTATCAATACTCAATCAACAGCGTGTTGTCGTCATACTAGGAACCGCACGAGTGAAAATTATCGGGCTTAATCAACAAACCTTGGATTGTCGAGCCCTACTGGATTCTGGGCCTCAGATAAATCTCATAAGCCACCGAGTTGTCCGAGCCCTAAATCATAGGCCAGAACCAGACTCTCTGGTCATCGAAGGCATTGGCCATGGGAAGAACAAAACAAACCAGCGAGTGAATGTGAAAATTCAGTCAAACACAAGCAACTATTCCTCAAGGGTGGAAGCGTTCGTGCTCAGCGAGATTGTTTCTCCTCAACCTTCGCAGCCACTGGAAATCTCATCCTGGAAAATACCATCGAATATAAGGCTAGCGGATCCTGGATTTAACCGACCAGACAAAATAGACCTGCTATTAGGTGCCGAGTTCTATCATGAACTACTTGCGGTTGGACAAATTAAGCTCGCCCAGGAATTACCAACGCTACAAAACACAGTGCTCGGATGGATCATAGCTGGCAAGGTCAATCAGCGTGTCAACACCACAGCCACGTGTGGAATTTGCACCGAAGAAAAGCCATTGGATCAACTCATCGAAAAATTCTGGCGATTGGAAGATATCGGAGAGGATGCAAGCAACAACACGCCGGCGGAAGAGAAATTTGCAAGGCACTTCGAAAGGACATTTCAGCGGGACAAGAGTAATGGACGATTCGTAGTCAGCTTACCTTTTGCACGCCAGCCTTCCGAATTAGGTGAATCTAGGGAGATAGCCATCCGAAGATTCCTGGCCATGGAAAAACGATTAAGCAAGGATCAGCAGCTGCAAAATCTGTATGTCAACTTTATGCAGTAATACATAGACCTGGGACATATGAGCGAAGTGGACATCGATGAGGTAGCGAAATCACCACACTACTTTCTCCCTCATCATGGGGTGCTGAAACCAGATAGCAGCACGACCAAGCTAAGAGTCGTTTTTGACGCATCGATGAAAACATCCTCGAACAATTCTCTGAATGATTTGCTGCTATCCGGTCCCACAATACAAGACGACATCTTCTCCATACTCTTACGCTTCAGAACTCCACGCTTTGTGTTCACGGCAGATGTCGAAAAAATGTATCGACAAATCATTGTAAAAAGGGAAGATCGAAATTACCAGCTAATATTTTGGCGGAATGGACCGGATGAAAAGTTAAAATGCTATTGGCTTAATACGGTAACTTACGGTACCACATCGGCTCCCTATCTAGCCACACGCTGCCTTAAACAACTCTCTATCGACAACGCACATAAGTTCCCATTGGGAGCCAAAATCTTGACGGAGGACTTTTACGTGGACGACGTCATGTCCGGCTCTAATAACCTATCAGAAGCCATCGAGATGCAAAAGCAATTAGTTAACATTTTGCAATCAGCTAAGTTCAACCTTCGAAAATGGTGCAGCAATACACCGCAGCTGATAAGGGGCATTCCAGCGAACGATCAAGCTATACAGTCTGACGTCCAAGACAAGGAAGCACAAACCCTAAAAACCTTGGGTCTCATATGGAATCCACAAACAGATGAATTCCTGGTGAGCTCAGCGCTACGAGTCAACAAACGAATCACGAAAAGAACAGCCTTGTCGGAAATCGCGCATACCTTTGATCCATTAGGCATCGTGAACCCAATTACAATAACGGCCAAGATATTTATTCAACAACTATGGAAGCTGAAACTGGATTGGGATGCTGCGCTACCAATGGAGCTCCACACAACTTGGGAGAATTTCCGAAAGGACTTAGTGGAAATAAAAAATATAAAGATCCCCAGACATCTATTCTCAAAACAAATCCCAAGAAAAATCCAGATACATGCATTCGCAGATGCCTCAGGAAAGGCCTTCGGAACTGCGATATACGTTAGAGCGACTAAGAATGACGGCACGGTTTCAGTCCAGCTGATTTGCTCAAAATCCAGAGTGGCACCAATTAAAAGGGGCACTGACGAACAACAGATGATGGCAATAACAATACCACGATTAGAGCTTTGCGCAGCCAAACTTGCCACGGAGCTCACGCATCGGGTAGCAAGGGACTTAAAGCTCGGAGAATTGGAAACATATTTCTGGACCGACTCGGAGATCGTGCTAGCTTGGATAAATTCCAAAGCATCTAATTACCACAGTTTTATAGCAAATCGAGTTAGGGCTATCCTCGGCAGTGGCGTCATGTACCTACAAAACATAATCCTGCAGACATAGTTTCCAGAGGAATATCGGGTTTAAAGCTGAAAAACTGTACCATGTGGCTTTATGGCCATGGTATGGATGGTGAAGGAGTTCTTCGCGTAGGAGGCCGCCTAGAAGCTGCCGAGCTGAGCTACGATGCCAAGCATCCAATTGTGTTACCATACAACCATACATTCAGCAAACTACTGATTCAAGAGATTCATCTAAAATATCTACACGTTGGACCACAGGGATTGCTGACAGCCGAACGCCAAAAATACTGGCCCATAAAGGGAAAAACTATGGCACGCTCAGTAGTCCAAAATGCATTCGGTGCGCCAGAGCAAAACCCAAGTTAATGTCACAGATAATGGGAAATTTGCCAGCACGTGTCCAGCCTGCGAGACCCTTCGTCAACTCAGGAGTGGACTTCTTCGGACCCGTGTGGAATCACTTCAAGGTAAGAGGGAAACAACCCCGAAAGGCATACGTTGCGGTATTCTGTTGCTTTGCAACTAAGGCAGTATACTTTGCAGTGGTGGGAGATCTTACAACAGAAGCATTTATAGGGGCGCTCAAGCGTTTCACAGGAAGAAGAGGACATTGTCGAAACCTCTATTGCTACAATGCGACGAATTTCGTAGGAGCAAGGAGCCAGCTGAGGGAAGTTGAACCTTCAATACATGCCCCATCGTCGAAAGAAAAAATTGCCTCGTTTTGCACTACCAGAAGTATGGAATTCCATTTTATTCCACCTCGAGCACCCCACTTTGGCAAACTATGGGAGTCAGTCGTGAAATCAGCTAAGCATTTTCTGAAGCGTACCCTGCCTGCAGCTAACTTGACATATGAGGAACTGGAAACCTTGATGATAGAAATAGAAGCCAAACTGAACTCCAGACCCTTGGCTCCTTTGTCATCTGACCCCAATGATCTCACGGCTCTAACGCCGGGGCATTTTTTGATTGGAAAAGCAATAACATCAACGATCGATGGACGAGCAGAACATACAATTGGCAGGTTAAGCAGCAGGTGGAGGACAATCACAGCAATCAAGACGCAGTTTTGACAACGCTGGTCCCACGAGTACCTCAGTGAGCTACAGCACCGTTACAAGTGGAAACAACAACAGAACGCTATTATTCCGGGTATGTTGGTAAGCATTAAGGACGACAATCTACCGCCTATGCAGTGGCAGCTAGGGAGGATTGTAAATTGCATTCGAGGAAGCGACGACTTAGTACGAGTGGCGGAAGTAAGAACCAGCAGCGGTGTCATCAAGAGACCTATACACAAACTGGCATCATTGCCAGTAGATGATAATCCACATCAATCAGGCGATATGGAACAATCTCCCGCGATCCACGAGTCAAATAATGCACGGATTAACAAGGAAGAGTTACCAAGAAAAAGAGTAAGGCGATCCTTGGGGTCCACCATCACGACAATTCTTTTGGCTCTGCTTACGCTTCCGTTAAGTGATGGGCTCCCTGTTGAACTGGTGCCATTTGACTCACAACCAGGGACTTACTTCGAAAATATGGGAGCAGCCAGTATATGGTCCAGTGACTGGAAGATTATTGCCTACTATGATATGCAACGCTATTCAAGGGAACTACAGCTATTAACAAATGTAAGGACTTCATTGAATCACCTATGTCATCTTATGAAACCGGGAAACCAGTGTGGTAAAATGATCACCCAAATACAGCACCTGGAGGAAGAACTTGTGAGGACGAACGAGCTCTTGCTCCCTCCGACTACAACCAACAGGATGAAACGAGGTGCCTTGAATTTCGTAGGCAACATGGCTAACGCATTATTTGGAGTACTGGATTCAGAGTACGCGGACAAGGTCTCAAGGACCATTGAAGACATCGAAAATAATGAAGGTTTACTACTAACTCACATAAGAAATCAGACATAATTTCTCGCGGCCACCGTGAACATCATAAACCGCGATGAAGAAACAATATCGACTCAATTCAAGGCCATGTCGTTCCACATTAATGAGATAACCCGCAAAACGAACAACATCTCCCGGGAACTATATCAAGAGGACTTAGCACAATCATTCATATCATTGGCAATACAAACACTTACTACTATTTCAAACTTCCAACGGATTCAAGGCTCCCTGTTAGACGTTGTTACACACAGCCAACACGGAAACATAAGTCCACTGTTGATCCCACCAACACAGTTACGACAAGAGCAGCGCTATATAAAGGAACATTTGCCATCATCACTAAACCTTCCCGCATCTTATTTGGACCTGACAACTCTTTACAACTTGATGACCATTGAAGGGAGAATTTTGCCGAAACATGCTATTTTTGAGATAAAAATACCGCTAATATCATCAGAGGACTTCGAGATTTTTCACGCTATACCAGTACCAGTGCTAGTAAATGAGACATTCACCTCCATCGATCCATCATCGCCATACCTACTGATAAACCTACATCGAGACCAATACAATTAATTTTCCGAAGGAGATATGAAGAATTGTTTGTCAATTAACCACGATATACATTTGTGCAAGCAAAGTGGTCCTCTACATCATAAGGGCTCGCTCACCAGTGCCTGTGAGATTTCATTTTTCAATCATCCACCTGAACTAGATAAATGTCGAACACGAAAATCAAGCAATGGTCCTCATTGGATTCAACTCCGCAGCCCGAATGAATGGATATACGCCTCACTACAAGAATCTACGCTAAACGTGGTATGCGGTCAAAACACAACGTCATTAACCATCAGAGGATCAGGCATTGCTAAACTACAGAGGGACTGTGTGATGAAACAGCAGTTCGTAGCTATTCGTGGGCATAACATATATCCGTCAACCACCAGACTGTCATACAGCCCTCTAAGGAACCTAACTGATGCTATCGTCCCAAGTCAAGAGGCCACCTTAATTCCTCCAAGAGAAATCTACCAACACCAGCTCGCCGAAATCAAGGAACTGAAGCAGAATGTAGAGAAATTAATCAACGCTGCATCAACCGGACTACAAGCTCATGACGTCCATCACACCATAGGACACGCCGGGGCAATAATAGCTATTCTAATTGTCATCGTTTTGGCCATTAAATATTACATCAAGGTTCTTGGAACAAGCAGATTCCCCAACCAATTCCAAAACCAAGGGCACGAGAAGGTACCAGCAATACGGCAAGAACACGGCACCAACGACCAGTGCATGATGAAAGATTTAGTATACGTATTGATAATTAGTCTTAGGCTCTATTCAATTATTGAACCTTCTGTTCAACGCGGGCAGAATGTTAAGCTCGCAGTTTAATTGTAATATATATGCACACTCAGCACAATAATATTCCAATAAAGTTCATTCAAGTTTCAATTACATTAAACCAATATGTTGCATTTTTCACCTTTTTTTGTTATCTTTCATTCTCACCTTCGTTTCGTATTCGATCATAATGTGCATATTTAGCAATTTTTTGTTATTAAGAATTATGTGTTGACTAAGCATTCATTGATTGTAAATTAGTATAAATAGGGCAAATTAAGGAAAATAAATAAAGTCACGTTAAGACAGTTACTGAAGACTTTGAATTGCTCCAAGTGAGTCTGCTTGGGGGACTGTTAGTGATTACAATTGTCAGTATAATCGATACAAGAATCGAGTTGTACTTCTACGCACTGTCATAGGTTAATGTACCTACGGCTTCCCGCAACAGTTTGGATAAAGGAATCCAACCTTAACAGGTACATTTGTTGTTGTGCTTTATGCGTAGTATGAAAAAAAAAAAACAAAAAAAAAATTTTTTTTGTTTTGTTTTTGTTATTGGAAATTGTTTATTATTTTCGCTTGCAAATGTAAGTATGAAAAAAAAAACAATTTTGTGGAGGTGCATGGTGGTCTTAGGCGTCATACAGACGATCAACTTGGTTGTCAACATGGGCATGTTGGTGTCTGTAGATTGTTTGACAACTTAAATTCTGTGTTGGTCGAACGGTTGGAGTAAAATTAAAGGTGTTTGATATTCGTTTTGGTAAATTGGTTGACAACCAAGTTGGTTGTCTGTATGCCACTTTAGACGGTGGCGCATGGGTGCCGTATTTATTTGCTCGCTTTACAAAAAAGGTTTTTTTTCAACGTGTGCATAGTGTGTGCGTTTATCATTTTAGTATTGTGAGCGCGAATGTTGCATATTCAAAAGGAAACGGAGCAGTACATCGAATAGTTCGATCTCCATTTAAAAAATTACTGTAGGGATTGAATAACTGAACGTTATAAGAATAACTTATAAGAATAACGGTTATTGGAAAATAACTGTAACTGTTATAACCGTTATTCAAAAATAACCCTTAAGGGCATCACTAGTCAGGACAGCCGGTTTTGGAATGGTAGCAAATGACGACATGAACATAGATAAACGAGACCGTACAATGAGGCGATACGACAAACAACTGTGTACGATCAGGCGACCGTACGGCAATTACGTTACACGAAAACAACAAACACTCAAAACACTAACAACTCACCACACAAGACCACGGAGTTACGGCGACTCATAAGAAATACAGAACGGTACAACCAGACGAATACACAAGAACATAACTCACAACGACACCACGAAAGAGGACACAAAACTAAACCGAGAACACTCGATCGTTAGCCGTTCAGTAAGACGGATGTATAAAGGACCACCAAGCCGAGAAAGTGAATAAAGTATATTGAATAAATTGAAACTGACTGCGTGTTCGTCAACTCAAATCTATTTAACGTAACGTAACGTAACATTAGCGTAATTTAAATTAGATCTATTGTTTTGGCATTACTGACCCTACCAGAGGGCATTGTTGTAATTGACCACAAAGTCATTTAGTCAAAAAGTCAAAATTGTTAAAACGATAAAGTTATACATTTTTTTTTTCTACGAAAAAACATTGGCCGTTCGAAGCCTTTTGAACAGGCATTTTAATTAAAATTTGACTAATAGGGAAAGTGTGGCAGTTGCACAGTAGTGCAATTTACAATTCTTTTTTAATTTGGGTTTTTCTCTCCTTGGGTGCATAAAGACTAATTTCATAAAAAAAGCAAACAAATAATCTTTGGACAGTGAGTTTTTTTTTGTGTCCGGGTAAAGTGTAAAACCATTTTCGGGGCGCGGAAATAATTTAAATACATGAAATAGTTATTTCTAAAACTAAGGAGAAAAATAACCGTAGACAGTTAACACGTTCACAGTCCCCATACAAATGTGAATAAGCTGACCCCTACGCCCAGCCGTTTTTTTTACAAAAATCTGTAAATAGTAGAACAAAAGTTGTAGATACGTTTTTGTTTTACTTAAAAACGGACGTTTTTCTATTCAATTTTTAGTTCGTCCTTTTGTTCATATATGATACATGGGCGTGATAGTCATAAAAGATGACCACACGTTCAATGTATCACATATGAACATGTGCATATATGCGTCATTGGGCGTGTGAACAAAAAATAATAACCACACGTTCTTTGCATCAAATATGATACATGCAACAGGCGACGCGTGTTATGTCAGAATTTTCAAAGACAAGTGCCAAGATCGCAGTTGGCTTTATTTGTCAGTTTTGCAAGAGTTTTGTGTTGGTTTTTGAAAATAAAGTAAAAAATAAAGAAAAAATGGAATCAAGAAGGATTTTGTCGGATGAAGAAATGATGCGTCTTATGGAGGAAGAGGATAATGTGGTAGAAGACTTTAGTGATGGTAGTAGCGATGACTTCATTCCTTCAGAAGCAGAATCTTCATTTGCAGAAGCAGATATAGGTAGATGGCGCAGTTCTTCAAATGAAAGGAATATAAATAACTTTCTTTTATTTAGACACTGAGTCTGAGGTAGGTTCCGACCTACAAGAAGAAGTACTAGAATCGACGGAAGACAATTGGCTTTCAATCGTATTATCGATTTCCAAGGAGGCGTTTGTTGGGCGTTCAGGGGTACAAGACCTTCAAAGTATTTCCGATGACAATGGCCAAGCAGATGTCATCAAAATATTTGAGTATTACATAAACGATGCAATTATTGATATGATGGTGCATTGCACAAATCAGTATGCTCAAAATTTGAAAGAGGCTCGGCAGCATCTAAAGTCCAGCAGAATCCACCGTTGGAAAAATATCGATAGAACAGAACTGAGGAAATTTTTCGCAGTTATCATGCTCACTGGACTTGTGAATCTTCCTACTCTTGAGCATTATTGGAAAATGGATCCACTATATTATCACCCATTCTGTCATCACATAAACATGTCTTACAACAGGTTTGCAACTATCCTGAAATGCTGGCGTTTCGCTGAAACACAGCCTGACAATTCAAATCGATTGTACAGAATTGAACCATTGCGACACAAAATATTTGAAAATGTAAAAAAGTTGTACTTACCTGGTGATACGGTTGTTGTGGATGAGTCAATGGTCAAATTTCGAGGAAGGTTGAAGTTTAGAACCTATAATCCAGCTAAGCTAGTCCGTATGGCATCAAAATTTTTAAGTTGTGTACTGTAGGAAGCTACACTTGGTCGTATGAAATTTACAGCGGTACGTCTTCTGCAATTGAAGGTCTAGACAAGCCTGGATCCAATGTCGTCAAACTATGTGAGGGTTTGTTGAACGAAGGAAGGATGGTTACAGCTGACAATTACTACAATAGTGTGCCACTTGCAATTTATCTGAAAGATCGCAACACAGATCTTTGTGGTACACTTCGAAAAAACCGAAAACATCTACCCAAGCCGGTTACAGCAGCCAAACTCCGAAAAGGAGAATATGTAGCTAGACAAAAGAATAGCTTCCTCACTGTTCTGAAATGGCATGACAAGAGAGATGTGCTCATGATTTCAACTTGTCATGGAGCTGAGATGGAAGAAGTGGCAGGTAAGTTTGAAAGAAAAACCAAACCGACAGTTGTAATAGACTACAACAAAGCTAAAAAAGGCATTGACGTCGCAGACCAAATAAGCAGTTACCATACGTCACTCCGGAAAACTCTAGTTTGGTTTAAAAAAATTGCTGTGGACATACTATTTGGTACTGTCGTTGTGAACACAATGATTGTGCACAATGAAATCAATCAAAAACAGCTATCTGTCTTGAAGATACAAGAATGTATAATTCGACATTATCTTTCTACCATTGAGGAAGGTCCTCCGTTACACCCGAGGAAAGCACCGGAAGTTCACATCCTGATAGAGATTCCGAGGAAAGATGGAAAGTTGGTCCGCAAGCGGTATGTGCTGTGCTACAAAACACTAAAAGATAGCCACCAGCATGCTACAAAAGCCAAGCAGGTGAACACAGAGTGCAAGCTTTGTGATAAGGCATATTGCCTACCCTGCTTCAACGTAAAGCACTTCTAAAAGGCAAAAACCAATAACAAAAAAATACGCAAATAAATAATAAACCCATACATTTTTACGTGTTTTATAATATTTTTTTGCATCGAATAATTTTTATAATAAAGTTCAATCACAAAATGTTATCACTCTATTGTGTTTTACATAACATACTTTATACGCCCATGCCGATTTCCTTAATTCAGTATCACACGTTCAATTTTATATTTGCTTTTTAAATCAGGTCCATCATGTATCAAATATGATACATGGGCGTTTGAGAACAAACAAATCTCACGCTGTTTGTATCATATATGATACATGGGACTGTGAACGTGGTGAAGACAGTTGAATAAATAAGATTTTACCTGTTTCTTAAATATTTTTTTTTCAATTCTCTTTCCTCGAATTTTGGATTTTTTTTTCTGCGACTTGCAATATGGCTGAAATTGATAAGTATCTTCGGGACATTCTTGCTCAGTTGGTAAGGGATGCCATTAATTACAACAAACGAAGCCCAAGTCAACCCACCAAGAACTATCTTTCGGGTAGAATAAAGATATTAGAAGAAAACTTTAATGCAGCGAGGGAGTTAAATACAAAACCAATTACAACGTTGGAAGAAGCGTCTAAGACATTCGACAGTATCCAGGAGACATATTTGGAATACTGAATTATGCTAATGGATGCACTGGATAAACATACTGTAACCACACTTGCGTCGGGTAAAGAATCTGGGGTGAGTGATGAAAAACATTCTTTTAAACAAGAATCTTTAAGACTATCGAAGATTAATATACCGAATTTTACGGGTAAATATGAACAGTGGCGCTTATTATGCTAATCTCATGAGGGAAGCTTCTTCTGCAAGGAACCCACAAAGTTTTTGTAAAGCCATACGAGCAAGGAATTCAGTTCGGAAAAGTTTGGTATAAAATCCCATAAGTAATTCAGAGTTCCCAAAATCTTCTCTAGGTCCTTTCTATTTTCTGGACCTGTAATACCTTGTACAGCTTTGATTCGCTCAGGATCAGGTGACATTCCAAGACTTGAAAACACATGGCCCAAATACTTTATTTTAGTGACTGTTAAATAAGGCTCGTGGCTCTGAACTTTCAGCAAAGCCTTTATTTTTGCAATCTCAAATAGACATTAACGTTACACGTATTTTTGCCTAGTTTTGCTTAGTTGCTTAGCTAAAATTTCCTAAATGGAATAATTCAATTAAGTAACAATTTTTCGATTTACAAATAATATAGCAAAATTAACAATGTTGACAGCTTGACTGTCGAAATGCAAAAGGAAAGAAATGTAAAATGCTCTGTGGCTTCCTAGCTCACCGACGATGTTTCGCGCCATCTGTTGATAGTTTATGCCGATGCTGCCAGGTTCCTCTGTTGATAGTTTCTGTCGAGGCTGCCAGGTTCCTCAACACTCGCCCCCGGTAAGTGGGAATGCTGATCCTGCTTACCCAAATCATTGGAACCGGCTACATCCAAAACTGCTAACTTGGAAACGGGTCGAACATAGACTCCAGATTGTATCTAAACCAGGGCACTTCTTATTTTGCCATCTCGACCAGCGTTGACCTCTAGTACGCGACCCTTGGGCCAGACATTTTTGCAATTCTTCTCATCCACGATTACGACCACGTCAATTACGGAAATTGGCTTCGCAGGCTGGAACCTTCTGGTGAGGTTGGGCAAATATTCGCGGATCCACTTCCGCCAGAAAGAATTACTGAACTGCTCAGCCATCATCCAGTTTTGCCTTAGGATTACGCCTTCGTCATTAAATTCTCCCAATGGCTTTGACCCACTTGAGGAGCCCAGCAAAAAATGATTGGGGGTTAGAGCTTCATCATCATCGGCACTAATGGGAACATAAGTCAATGGACGAGAGTTGACGATGTTCTCAACTTCGGCCATCATCGTTAGCAATAATTCATCACTTGAATTTCTAGTGAAAGTAATTTGTGCCAGCGTTTGCTTCAATGAGCGTGCCAAACGCTCACAGCAAGCGCCCATGTGTGGTGCCGCTGGAGGAATGAATGACCATTTGACCCTTCCCTCACCTATGCCTTCAACCAGTTTCTTACCGTCAATTTGTTCCACCGCCGCCCGCAGTTTTCGGCTTGCCCCTCGAAAATTTTTACCGTTGTCCATGTAGATTTGTATTGGCAATCCTCTTCTGGCGGCAAATCTCTTCAACGCCTATATACACGAGCAGCGTTATACCTTTTTAACTATCACACGCAAAGTTGGAACGTGAAACCGCTGACGAACTTCGTTTACGATAGTTGATGTTGTTTGAAATTTCGATGGTAATGATCGAGAATGAGATACGTAATATGGTGCTCCTTTGGCAGTACGACAGGCCTTTTGGCGTTAATGCACACGTTTATTGATGCATCTATTCTTCCGGATATCCTTAGCACTTTATACTCTCTCTGGTATAGTTGCTGCATTAAGAATGCGTATTTCTTCCCCGAATACCTCTTTTTGTGCCTGCTTCCAGAGGAAACGCTCAGCTTTATCGAAGAAATGTTGGTACTGAAGATCTGTATGCCTCTGCCTACACAGCTCAATGGAAAGGTTAACTCTCGCCATCGTGTTTAGTAATTTATTCCACCTCGAAGAGTTCCGAAAATTAATCACACAGGGGGCATTAGTTGTTGCATGATGAAATTGCTTAACGATTTCGTCGTTTGAACTGTCGGACCCCGGTTCAAATCTAGGCCAGCATTGCTCTTTCGACCACAGGAAGTCAGGACCTTTGTACCACTGACTTTTCGATGAGAAGTCGAAGTTCATCCGGATCTTGGTAGCTTCATCTGCCACATTTAGTTTTGAGGGCACCCACTTCTATAATCTTGCGTCGGTTTTCTCGAGGATTTCGCCAATTCTTAGCGAGACGAATTACTGAAACTTGCGGCTAGGTGATCTAATCCAATATATTACCGTTTTGGAATCGGTCCAATAGATTCTTCGTGTAAATCTGATGGAGTGGCTTTCAATTATTGTAGATGCTTATCTGCTTCCAAGAACTGCAGCCTTGAGTTCCATTCGCAGAAATGAAATGTGCCGCAGAGAATTGGTTTTTGCAGCAATTAAACGGCACTCGAATCCTTCTCCCATTGAAACTCGGATATATGCCGCTGCGGCTAAAGCATCCTCGCTCGCATCACAAAACGTATGGAGCTCGACACTATCAGCGTTGGTAAAGTTGAGCACTGTTAAATATGTACGTGGAATTTTAATATTATTTATTTCAGGCAAAAGACGCAACCATTTACTCCATGTTACAAAATGCTCAACTTCTTTCTGCTCATCCCAGGCCACACCAGACCTCCAGATTGCTTGTAGCAAAATTTTTAGGTTTATCAAAACGTTGGCGATTAACCCTAAAGGGTCATAAATCCTCATTAATAATCGAAGAACTTCCCTCTTCGTTGGCATTTTCTTACCGTTTACTACTTCAGAATTCATTCGACCGCTGTTGAATACGAAAAAAATTCATCACATTTTGGTGACCACTATAGTCCGAGCACCTTTTCAGCGTCTGACATTGGTACGTTGAAATCTATATCGTCTTTGCCGTTTTCCAATTCTTCCATTAAACTTCGCTAGTTGGAACGGAAGTTTCGGATCTCAAATCCGCCCTGGCTATGCACATAAATAACGTCCTTCGCAATTCTTACTGCCTTCTCTTTAGTGTCGAAACTTGCTATGAAATCATCATTGGAGACTGAATTCTTCTGCGTTCCTATTTTTGATGTATTGTGCGCAGAATGGTGAGGACGTCGCACCGAAAGACATTACTTGAAGAACGTACACCTCGACTTTGTTGGTTTCCGCATTTCGCCAAAGAAATCGCTGAGCTTCTTGGTCTTCCCGTTTAATGTGGACCTGGTGGAACATTTCTTTTATGTCCGCGCGCAGGCCCACTTTTCGCTCTCTAAATCGAAAAAGAATTCTCAAATATTCGGAATATCCGGACCGGTCAACAAAACAGAATTTAGGCACCACTTACCTTAGACGCTGCGTCCCATACGATGCGTATTTTTTCGGCTTATTGGGGTTGAACACTGGAAAAATTGGTGAATGCCAAGTCTTCTCCGTCCCGACGTCTTCTGGATCAATTTTCCGAGCGTAACCTTTGCGGACATTGTCGTCGATTTAAACATTAATTAACTCACGAAGATTCGGTTTCCTTACGAATTTGTTCTCCAAGCATTGCAAACGACGTTGTGCATTTTTTAGCACAGCAATGGTACCTCGAAACCATTTCCAACTCTGTTGGAATAAGCATCGAGAATTTGCTTCGCCCTTTCTTCATCCGGTAACAAGAGTGAAACTTTTTTCGTCCCCATGTTTTCCACTGCAAAATACCTTCTCACACAGTCGTTTAAAAAAATGTCATCGTTTTGGCTGCAGGGAAAGGACGAAAGATCCCAATGACTGGGATCGCTACAAAGAAAGCAAGCGCCGGTTCAAAAACATGCCAAAAGGGCCGCGAGGAAGAAATTCTGCAGCGAAATAGAATCTACAAAAGACGCTTCGAGGTTAAGAAAAGTGTTGTCAAAAACACATGTGACCCCAGGACTCCTGAAAAAACAGGACGGTTCTTGGACGGAATCCAACCTGGAAACACCATTTCCCAGGATGCTCTTTCATCAACACACCCCCCCACTGAGAGGGTCTTGAACGCCACCAACAGTAACACAAATGAGCTGTGTTGCCTAGTAAAAGATGAAAGAAAAGTGGACTGGGCCATCAGCTCCTTTTCTCCATACAAGATACCTGGACCCGACGGCATTATACCAATAATGCTGCAGAACACCAAGGAACACATCCTACCTTGGCTTGTCCAAATTTTCCGAGGATACCCAAACTGCACAAACGTGCCAAAAATCTGGAGAGAAGCAAGGGTCATATTCATACCCAAAGCAGGAAAACCAAGCCGCACAACCCCCAAGGATTTTAGGCCAATTAGCCTCACGTCCTTCCTTTTGAAGGCACTGGAGAGACTAATAGATATTCACGTCCGCTCCAAATTGAATCCAAGAGACGTTTCACAAGCACAGTGTTGATGACATCAACAAAAAATATATAATTTCGGTAAAATGCATAATAAGCATTTTTTCTTTAGAATAGTAAAGCAATGACTAATGGAAATTGCAACATAAGCAAATTTTTGTTTTGGTTTTTGCACCTGCTCATTTGTCGCACCTTTAATGCTTAGGTTAGCAGAATTTTTGTATAAAAGAGAATTAAATAAAGAATAATGTTCATTGTGTTGTAATCAATCGAAACAAGCCTTTTTGTTCTACCTAATGTGAGGCTGCATTAGGCGATTGAATTATAAAATCTAGAGTGAGATAGATTTTCATTTTTTCATTTTACCGAAATTATATATTTTTTGTTGATGTCATCAACACACAGCATGCGTACATGAAAGGCAAGTCAGTGAAAACGGCGCTGCACGAAGTGGTGGCAAAGATCGAAAAGTCGCTCCACTATAAAGAATTCACTCTTGGAGCCTTTCTGGACATCGAAGGAGCCTTTAATAACTTCACATCAGAAGCTATTAGAACATCACTAGATCTACCACATATCAACCCAATCTTATCTAACTGGATAGAAAACATGCTCAAAACGAGATGTATACACTCAGAGCTCAGGAAATGCCAAATACATGCTTTGGCCTCCCGAGGCACTCCCCAGGGAGGAGTCCTATCACCGTTACTATGGGTCCAAGTAGTAAATGACATACTAATAAAGCCGGGTAACAGTGGAATAAGGGTCGTTGCCTATGCCGACGACGTAATCATTCTGGCCACAGGCAAGTTCATACCCACTATCACAGATCAGATTCAGTCAGCCCTAAACACTCTAAGCAACTGGGCCAAACGATGCGGCCTTAACATAAATCCGCAAAAAACAGAACTGGTCCTATTCACCAACAAAAGGAATATCCCAATATTCGAAATACCGAGATTAAATGGAAAGCAACTCCAATTATCGAAGAGAGCAAAATATCTGGGATGCATACTAGACCGCAAACTGAACTGGAAAGAAAATCTAACAGAAAGAACGAAAAATGCTTCAATTGCTTTCCACGCATGCAGCAGAATTTTCGGCAAAAAATGGGGGCCCAAACCTGCCACCATCCACTGGATGTACATAGCCATAATAACGCCCATACTTACGTGGCCAGCCGCAGCAAAAACTACAAATCTGAACATCCTGACAGGTCATCTAGCAATCACCAAGTGGGTAAACATTGAAACCATAACTGACTTTTTACCACCGACCCCGGAATTCAGCCTAAACCTCGAGCTCAAAATTCCCTCCAGAGAGAGCTGGACAGAAGGAGAGGTCATTAACCTCAACCATATATCCTTCTTCACGAACGGGTCAAAAATGGATGCGGGTGTAGGATCAGGGATCTATGCACAGGAACCTAACATCACTCGGTCGATAAGACTTCCAAACCACAGCAGAGTGTTCCAGGCGGAAGTTCTAGCAATCGCCGAAGCCTCGAGAGAACTATCTCAACGGGCACTCCCAAGAAGCTGTATTGACATATACATTGACAGCCAAGCAGCCATCAAAGCCATCATATTCACAACGATTAGATCCAAAATTGTGAAACGCTGCCACGACGAGCTCAAGACACTCAACTCCAATCACAACGTCACACTCATCTGGATCCCGGTACACTCGGGCTTCAATGGAAATGAAAACGCGGACGAGTTGGCAAAAATGGGTTCTGATATGGATCTAACAATGGCCGATGACTCAATCTTACCCCCACTAGAACTTAAAAAGTCCAGCATTACAGTGAAATTCCAAAAACTCGCGAACGAGAGATGGACTTCACTTACAACATGCCGCACCTCAAGAATGCTTTGGACAGAACTCAACAAGACAAAAACGAAAGAAATCATCGCAGTCAACAGAAGTCACATATCACTTCTCACAAGTATTAAAACAGGACATAACCTGCTAGCGGCCCACCTAAAAAGAATGCGACTGATCACAACAGATCTATGCAGAGGTTGTAGCGACATAGACGCGGAGGAGGACACATTCCACCTCCTATGCGAATGTCCAAGCCTCAGTAGAAATAGGAAGACAACCCTCGGAGAACATTTCTTCAACGACCTAAGTGAATTGTCGGACAAGTCACCAAGAGCCATCCTAGAATTCCAAGCCAATTGAAAACAAGCATACTCATCTGAAATTAAAATTGAAATATACATATTCATTCATTTATTTTAGGTACCCCACACAACACCGGGGAACACAATGGATCCGTTGAGATCCAAGTGAGGCTGTACGTAAGTGCAGCCACCCCTACAACCTAACCTGGCTGCAGGCACAAATATAAAGCTGATAATTGGCACTCAAGTTCTTCATCGACGTAGAGTCGCATGGGCCAAATACCACCCAGCCTAATCGCGTTTTAGTCGCCACTGGTTCACTGGCACCTCCTTCTCTGGTGCGTAATGGTATTCCCAATTTCCAGTGCTTTAAACCTATTAAAATACGGGGTTTTGCATTTACAAATGAACTTAATGGAATTCGTTTCAAATGTTTGTACCTTTCGGTTAATTTAGACGAGTTAATTGTTTGCTGCGGTTAATCCCACTTATCCACTGTATGCACACCACTAATTGAATATTTAACTTTCAAATTATTCCCCGAAATATAAAAATCAACTTTCCTCGAATTCAATTCTTCACGAACTACATTCGGCGTCCACTTTAGATGTAATGGTAGTTGTTCTCCTTCAATTCGCAACTCGTTTGTTAACTGTTCTTCCATCAACGAAGTAGACGATCCGTCATCGAGAAACGCAAATGTCTCCACCTTTGTGCCATCTCCGTATAATGTAACGGGTAATACAGTGAAGCCCGGATAACTGCCTCGTGAATATTTCCATCTGTTTTGGGCGCTTAAACACCCCAATGAGGTAGATATCCAAATTCAATTGGAATTGGAATGCATGACAGATTTTAAGAATTGTGTTTTTGTGTTTCTAAACCAACAAGAGATGGAGCGAATATACAATTTTTGTTGGTATGCAGAAATGCAAGGCAGGTTGCTGTGATGAACATTTTTACGTTTGGAATGAGGTACTTACACGAGTTTAATTCGAGGAAATAAGGGATATAAAACTGACAAATAGAGGGTACTTAACCGATTAAGGCACTTAGGCAAAGCGTACTTATCGGTGCAAATTAACTTAGAAATGCATAGAAAATACATGAACCTAATATCCTAGGGCACTTAAGCGGTTTGGGTACTTAAGCGTGAAGCACTTAACCGGGTTTTACTGTATTCAGAAAAGAATTGCGTTCTCCTTCGATTGAGTGTGGCATAAAGATGATGGTGTTGGTGTCGCCACGGTCGATAGAGGAAATTTTTGATTTTCGTCAACAACTCTGTGTGCGGTGGTAACGGTGGTGGGAGTGCGAATAGAGGTAGTGGCTGTCGACTCAGTTGTGTGAGAATTTCCAAAAATTGCTTGTGCCTGTGTATTTTTGTTGTTATTATGAAGAAGTTTGTGCTGACGATATTTGCAGTCATTTTCTCCGCACAGCTGATTCGATCGACATTGGTTGTTGTGGCGACGAAGACATGTACGACAAAGTTGTTTTGCCTTTATAACTGACCAACGTTGCGGTACAGTGTAGTCGAGAAATATTTTTCATTGATTGATAGAGGAAAAATTCTTACTGCAGACCTGGCATTTTTTGGTGGTTAAATCATTATGAATATTCAGAAACGATCGTTCTTGTCGTGATCTATGTTCTGATTTCTTTTCTTGTATTAAAGGATTAGAGAACGACACATCATTCGCCGCTCGACCAACTTCCAACAACCACGAAGTGTGGGGGGTAATTTTTCTACTAGTTCCTGTAGTAAAATAGGATTATTTAAATGGGAGGAACAACCGCTCACTTCCATTATAGCACAAAGGTTTTCAACGTCGAGTGAGTATTTTAGAAGTGAATCTAATTTGTCCGCCTTTGGTGGTGAATCATGCTTGAGTTTGTTAAGTAATGTATTAATAATTATTTCAGGTCGTCCGAACATCATTTTCAATGTGTTAATTATTCTTTCCACTTGACCTGGATGTGACAACAGACAGCGTACGGCATCACGCGCTTTTCCTTTAAGGCTTCCTCGAAGACGTGCCAAATTCTCCTCGTCCGAGAATCCATAAATCCTTGTGCTACTTTGGAAGCAGCTTATAAATCAGACCCAGCCCTCAGGATCTGTTACCGTCGTTTCGCCCTCCGCGGTATCAGGAACAAGGGTTGCCGACTACTCAATGGAGGAATAGCCGTGGGTGTTTATTTTATGGGCGCCACGCGATTACCCTCTGTCCCCAAAAGCTTTACAGCGCCGAGTCGCGACGATGCTAGTAAAACCCGCTAAGACACCTGGAACAAAAAAAGAAACAAGGAGAAAAAAAAAGAGAACCGATAGAACCAAAGACGCCGAGCCACAGCAAAACCGGTCAACCACCGTATCGTCTCCGATCGACCGACAATGAAAGCCACCACTTAACTCTCTATAAACTAAGTACAATATTTATTCACCTTTTATATAATTGTATAATATCTATAATTGAAATAAAAACAAAAAGAACCACTGCACCGCAGGTACAATAGGGCGAACCCAAATAATAACAAAAGAAATGCAATGAATAAAAACAGAATAAAATCAAAACTCACTCTGAGCGCCCACCAGGAATCGAACCCACACACGAGAGAGTTTGGATCCGACCCCTTTCGTTTACATATAAGATTCTACGCTTTACCCAACTCGGCCAAATTCTTTTTATTAATAACCCTTTCCCCCCCCCCCCCAGCTACCTAGTAGTGCAGTGTGCAATAGGTAAACTATGTATGTATTATAATATCATTAAGATTAAGCAATAGACAAAAAAAACCAATCTGGTAACTAATATTAGATGGGTTAGTAAAATAAATACTTAGCCTAGGTTAAGCAATAACTTCCTGTATCGCTTCACGGGATCTCCTGGCTGATGTTCTTGACACGGGATGTAAGGTGGCTCTGCTGGGCTGGTTGGTTGCATGCGCTTGTGGCTATGTGGTTTTTATTGTCTCTGCTTTTCTTTTTTTCCTTTGTTTTTTTTTTTTCCCGGTGGAGCTCACTCGAATTTGGGGCGCGAACACATGTAAGGGTCTACTGCTAGGGTACTATGTATTTTCGAAATCACTCGGGTCTTTGATAAATTAATCGCGCCCTCGGTAGTTAATCCGGCCGCCGCGCCGCTCCCACTATCTAGTTCGCAAAAAAAAGGTATCGAGTTTATCGGACTCTGACAACGAGCTCCGTTTCACACGCGGGTTCGTTTTATCCTTCTTTTAGTTTTCTGTTTAAACTCCTCTTTATTATTATTTTTATTTTTTATTTTTTTTGCAATACGTTTTCCGCGCACCGACTCGGTTACTCCAACTCTTCGCACCCCAAATCTTGTTTTTTTCCTTTTTATCGTTTTATTTTTTTTTCTATTACGTCCCGACTCAACTAGCTCCACAACTCGTCCGCCTCGGTTTCTCGCTCACGTTCGACTGCCCAGTTTCTTTTTCCTAATACTTCCACTATTCCCGATTCCTCCCGTTCCGTGGTCAGTTATTTGATCATCCGATCCTTGAACATAACAACCGACCCACGCTAGCTACTGCTAAGATCGATGACTGTACTAAGTCCCTAGCATTGTCTATTATTGTGGCTAACGATAAGAGAAAAAAAAGGAAAAACGAATTATGCCGACTCTTTGGATTCGAACCCGCACCACTCGGTTAAAAGGCCGCACTCTTGCCCACCTAGCTACTCCGGTGTGTTGGGGTGGCTAAACTCAATGGGGGGCCTTCATTCCAAAAATGCGAAAACCTTGCAGATGTTAGATTTGGAGAGAGAGCTTTCGCATGGAAGCTTACACCGAACCATAACACTCCCCCTCTTCTTTCTTAAGGTTTTCGCATACTACCCGTACTACACCAGCTCTTTGGCATTACTGAAGATTTTGAGGTCCTTAGCGTGCCATATACCCCCGGCTTTACCATTTTTTCCCACCAGCTCATACGTCCATGGAGAGACCCTTTTTTTCACCTCAAACGGCCCCACATATTTCGGCGCAAGTTTTGCATTGAAATATTTCGCCGCATCCGACAAAACGAAATTCTTCCTCAGCACCAAATCTTTCGGGAAAAACTCGACTACCCTTCTCCTTAGGTTATATTGGCGCGAACTCTTCTCCCCTGCTTCTAAGATCCTTGTCCGAACATCACGTATCACCTCTTCTAAAGCTCTGGACCTATTCCGCACTACGTCCTCATCTGGGCGCTCTAAGATTTTAAAACCTCGTGCGTTGAAGCCCTTATCGCACAGCTGACTTTGGGTAAGATGGAATCCCATTCGCGATGGTTGTCGGAAGTGTAGGCCCTGAGCTTGGTCTTGAGCGTTTGGTTGAAGCGCTCGGCCGGGTTGGCTTGAGGGTGGTAGAAGGCCGTAAAATTTATGGTTATACCATACTCCCGGGCGAGACTACCAAACTCCTTACTCTTAAATTGGACCCCATTGTCACACACAACCCACTTCGTCACCCCAAACACTAAAAGGACCTGCTCTTCTACAATGGTGGTCACCGCCTTTGCTGTCGCGGATCGAAGGGGGAAGAACAATGGAAACTTGGAGAAGTAGTCTACAACAGTAAGAATATACGCATACCCCCGGGTGGATCTCGGCAAAGGACCAATCAGATCGATACACAGCATTTCCCATGGCCTCGTTACATTTGTTCGGGTGCACATAAGCCCCGATGGTTTATGTAAATCGGGCTTTGTGGACTGACAGACCTTGCAACTCCGCACGTATCGTGCCACTTGCGTTTTCATTTTGGGCCAAAAATACGTTTGTGCAATTCGGTCGCATGTCTTTTGAACCTCCCCCTTTCCCACCAATATATCATCATGATTCTCTTTAAGAATTGAACCCCTCTCTTCTTTTGCCGGCACCTGCTTCCACTGTTCCTGCTCTTGGGACAAATTCGGATACCTAGCTTGAACATACTTAAACAGTTTGTCCCCTTCTACCTTCCAATTCGGGTAGTTTTCCGGGGAAGCAGCTACCGTGCCTAACATCTTTATCAGCCACTTATCCCTAACTCCTTCTGTCTCCCTAGTCCCTATTTCCCCAACCTCCACATTTGCCCTAGAAAGAGCATTCGGCACCAGATGTTCCTTACCCTTGCGATGGACAATCTTGAAATCGTGTTGCTGTAACTTAACGGCCCACCGGGCCAGCCTGCCCTGGGGATCCTTCAAGTTGTTCAGCCAAACAAGCGAATGGTGATCCGTTACAACTGTGAAGGTCCCCCCCTCTATGTAGGGCCTCAGTTTTTCGACTGCCCACAGCACCGCTAAGCACTCCCGCTCGGTGGTCGAATAGTTCCGCTCTGTCCTCGTTAGAGTCCGACTTAGGTAACTGATAACCTGCTCTCCAATTTTAGGGTCATCTTGTGTGAGGACGGCCCCAATGCCGAACCCAGATGCATCGGTGTGGATCGTAAATGGGAGCTCAAAGTATAGAGGTAGTGGCTGTCGACTCAGTTGTGTGAGAATTTCCAAAAATTGCTTGTGCCTGTGTATTTTTGTTGTTATTATGAAGAAGTTTGTGCTGACGATATTTGCAGTCATTTTCTCCGCACAGCTGATTCGATCGACATTGGTTGTTGTGGCGACGAAGACATGTACGACAAAGTTGTTTTGCCTTTATAACTGACCAACGTTGCGGTACAGTGTAGTCGAGAAATATTTTTCATTGATTGATAGAGGAAAAATTCTTACTGCAGACCTGGCATTTTTTGGTGGTTAAATCATTATGAATATTCAGAAACGATCGTTCTTGTCGTGATCTATGTTCTGATTTCTTTTCTTGTATTAAAGGATTAGAGAACGACACATCATTCGCCGCTCGACCAACTTCCAACAACCACGAAGTGTGGGGGGTAATTTTTCGGACAAGTCAAGATCGGGGCACTAACCAACTTCTCCTTAAGCGTGACGAAAGCCTGCTCGCACTCCTCCCTCCAGACAAACTTCCTCTTCTTCTTCAGTAGCTCCGTAATGGGAGCAACGATATCAGAGAAGTTAGGCACGAAACGGCGGTACCAAGACACAATTCCCACAAATCGGCGAACGCCTGTAACGCTGTTTGGTCTCGGGTACTCTACCATGCCTTGAACCTTCTCTGGATCTACCGATAAACCCTTGCTACTGACGACGTACCCCAAATAACGAAGTTCCGATTTGCAGAGTTCGCATTTGTCCTTGGATAGCTTAAGGCCCGCCCTTCGAAGTCTACGAAGCACCTCTAGGAGAACTTTCAGGTGTTGGTCAAAAGTCTCTGTCACAATTATCACATCGTCAAGGTAGACGAAGACGTTCGGCTCCAGGTCGGGGCCAAGGACTGTGTCTATAAATCGTTGCCAGGTAGCTGGGTCATTATGAAGCCCGAAGGGCATCCGGCGGAAATGGTACAACCCCTTGCCGGGAATCGTAAACGCAGTATATTTCTTTGAAGTCTCCGCCATTGGAATTTGCCAGTATGCAGACTTGATATCTAGGGACGATAAGAACTTCGCGTTGCGCAACTTGTCCAGTGTGGCCGACACATATGGAATCGGATATGCAACCTTCTCGGTCACACTATTAAGTTTGCGAAAGTCTACGCAGAATCGGAACTTACCATCCTTTTTCTTCACTAAGAGGATGGGGGACGACCAAGAACTTGTGGAGGGTTCAATGACCCCCAATGCCAACATTTCATCAACTTCCCTGTTGATATTCGCCTGAACTACCGGCGAGACCGGGTAGTACCGTTGTTTTATGGACGCTGATTTCGTCCTGATGACGTGTTCCACCAGATTGGTACAACCCAAGCCTTCCCCCATGTCCTCGAATACCTCATCCACACTCTTAGCTAGCTTCTGCCTCTGCTCCTAACTTAATACACTGATACTTTCTACGGCTGCTACCGGTTGATGAAACTCCCACTGCCTAACACATAGATTTGGAACGATCGCAAATTTCTCCCAGAAATCTGCACCCAATATCAAACAGTGCTTCAGCCCCGGTATGGTCAATAGTTCCATAATTTTCACCGTCCCCTCTACCCTTATCGGCACCGTTATAGAACCTAGCACCGCGACCCCCTCCCCATTCGCTACAGTGACTTCCGGTACGTCTACTTTGCATAATTTGCAATGAAGCAACGCGAGTTTGTCCCACCCTGGACCACCCACAATAGACCGTGACGCTCCGGAATCCAACAAACCTAACAACTCAACCCCATACAACTCGACCTTCAGATAAGGACGTTTGTCACCCCCTCTCTCCGCTAATAAATAATCCGCCCCTACTACTACTCTTCTCTTCTTGTATGTATGTATGTATGTATATTTGGCACGGCAGCTCATGGAGAGCCAAGGCCCAGCTTCTCACAACCATTCATGTTGTGCGTGTTATATTCTTCGCACGAATGGAAGGGACCTACAGTTTAGTGCCGACTCCGAACGGCGAATTGAGAAGCTTTTCATGACAGATTGTACTCCTCTTGCAGGTTTGTCATTCCTGCGAAGAGGTGGTGCCGTGAAAAAACTTTTGGTAGTTTTTGAGTATCGAACCTGTGTCTCTCGCTTAGCAGTCCAACGCACTAACCACTAAGCCACGGCGACCACTCTTCTCTTTTTACTCCTCCTAATTCTTCTGACTCACTGTCCCGCCCTCGGTTGAGTCATCTCTCCGTTTCCCGCCCCCCTTGAGCCTTGGAACATTGCGGACAGCGGCTACGAATAACTCCCTGCAACCCACAGCCATAACAGCGAACGGGCTGCGGACATGCTCTGGCCAAGTGACCCTTTTGTTGGCAGCGGAAGCATGTTGGATTCTCCATGCGAGAGTTAAATGCATTGATCTGGTAGTTCTGGTCTGGACCAACGTCTACATACGCCAAATCCGGCTCAAGCAGCGAGGCGTTCCTTCCAGATGGGGGTGGGTGATAAATCTCCACGAGGTGACGCGTCGCCTCTAACTGCCGACCCACTGCAATGAGGTCATCAAGAGAAGAAACTTCCGTCAAGGCCAACTGAGTTTGGTAAAAGGGTAGGAAGTTCTTGCGGATCTGCCGAAGTTTCATGGTCATGGAACACGGATCACTAAGCCTTGCAAAAAGGCCAAGCATACTGCTCACGTAGATTCCTATTGTCTCCGTTCGCCCTTGAGTCCTTCTACGAATTTCCTCCCATAGACGGTCATCATAGTCCAGGGGCAAGAACTCTGCCCTCAGCTTGAAAACCAAGCCCTTCCAACTCTTGATAAAAGGCTTGTTCGCCCGGAACCAAATTATGGCTTTGCCCTCAAACAAATCGAAAGCCGATTGAAATAATTCGGCCTCTGAAAAACCCCTAGCTTCCCTCAGTTCCTCAACCCTCTCAAGAAAACCACAGAGAGACTCCTGCGATTCACCCTTAAACTTCAGCCCCCACTTCATAACTGGTACCCGGTTACCAAGAGGAAAGAACGGAGACGAGCATGTGGGTGGTGCCAAATGATGATCTGTGGGTGGATTTGATGAGGGGCCTCCCACCAATGGTGCTGGCGGTGTTCTTCGGACGCCTTCATTATTCACAATATTACCCTGTCCGTCAACCTTCGCTTTCTCATCAATTTCCGCCAGAAGGCCAATAACCTCTCTTCGGAATTTAGCAACCAGCTGCTTCTTTTCCTCACTGTCCACTTCTATCCTACCGATACGCCTTACCAACCACTCAGATTTGGCGACTATCTTCTTATATTCGCCCGCGTTCTCATCACCCGGAAATACCTTAACCAGCTTGGCAATCTCGTCCAATTTGGCCTGAACGGCAGCTACGTCTTCCTCATAGGGAAATGGGTAGTTACTCAACAAGAAGCTCTCTTCCCTACGCAAGGCTGTCCTAAGAACTTTTCTCATCTCGTCCACCGTCTTCGCACCAAGGCCTCTTATGTCTAACTCATACGTTAGCTCGTCAGCACTGAACCTATTTATATCCATAATGCATATACCCTAAGACTTGTCGAACAAGAAAACGAAACAGACCCGCAAACCGACTGAAGCAATAAAAAACTACGACCGACAAAAAAACTTTGACGAACTGACTATAAAACTTTGACAATCTCAAATTTACCGTGCCCCACGTTGGGCGCCAAAATGTTACCGTCGTTTCGCCCTCCGCGGTATCAGGAACAAGGATTGCCGACTGCTCAATGGAGGAATAGCCGTGGGTGTTTATTTTATGGGCGCCACGCGATTACCCTCTGTCCCCAAAAGCTTTACAGCGCCGAATCGCGACGATGCTAGTAAAACCCGCTAAGACACCTGGAACAAAAAAAGAAACAAGGAGAAAAAAAAAAGAGAACCGATAGAACCAAAGACGCCGAGCCACAGCAAAACCGGTCAACCACCGTATCGTCTCCGATCGACCGACAATGAAAGCCACCACTTAACTCTCTATAAACTAAGTACAATATTTATTCACCTTTTATATAATTGTATAATATCTATAATTGAAATAAAAATAACAAAAAGAACCACTGCACCGCAGGTACAATAGGGCGAACCCAAATAATAACAAAAGAAATGCAATGAATAAAAAAAAGAATAAAATCAAAATTCACTCTGAGCGCCCACCAGGAATTGAACCCACACACGAGAGAGTTCGGATCCGACTCCTTTCGTTTACATATAAGATTCTACGCTTTACCCAACTCGTCCAAACTCTTTTTATGAATAACCCTTTCCCCCCCAGCTACCTAGTAGTGCAGTGTGCAATAGGTAAACTATGTATGTATTATAATATCATTAAGATTAAGCAATAGACAAAAAAAACCAATCTGGTAACTAATATTAGATGGGTTAGTAAAATAAATACTTAGCCTAGGTTAAGCAATAACTTCCTGCATCGCTTCACGGGATCTCCTGGCTGATGTTCTTGACACGGGATGTAAGGTGGCTCTGCTGGGCTGGTTGGTTGCATGCGCTTGCGTTGTGATGTATATCGCTGTGATATAATGCAATATGAGGTGGGAAGTACAGGACTGGCTCCCAGGTCGAAATTTTTCTTTTTAACTGCTTGGTTTTTCAATTAAAGTTTGATAATCTCACTCAAAAACCAATCAGTTAATCCCAGAGAGCTAACCTTATTTTGAACTCCGTTGCAGCTATCTAGGAGTAAAATTTACTCCCTGGCAATTAAAAGAGAAATAGTTATTTTTAAGTTCTCTGTTGAAACGAAGTTAGATTTTATTGACAAAAGATATTCAAATTAATGAGTTTAAAGTACATTTACGAGCCGGGCATAATGTGGTTGAATTTGTATTTCGCTTTTTTTATAATTACAAAATGCGCAATATTTTCTTCCGCCTGCTAACTTTTGGTTTTCGGGTTGGTTCACGTTTGTAAATTTTGGTTCCTAGAATTGTAAAATCACTTGAATATATCAAACGAGATGCGCTCTTAGCAAACACTTTTCACTAGACTGATGCGTAAATAGATTACGCAAGCACTTACGAAAGTTCATTGATAGCGCTTTAAGCTTTGCCCGAAAAAAAACTTTTTTTATTCACCATGGGAATAAAATTTGCGTAGGTTAGCTTTCTGGGTTTAAAGAGAGAAGAATGTTTTTTTGTCGGCGTTTGAAAACAGAGGCACATCAATACAAAGCAATTACCAGTGTAATAAAAGAAAATGACTGTTGTAACTATCCTTAAGAATTTATTTATTCGCTCAACTAAGCGGGTTTTCCGCCGCACCAATTAAATTCGAAAATCGGCACACCAATAAAACTTATCAGAAACCTTTGCAAGGGCAAACGACTTCAAGTCAAGAAGTTAAACAAAAATATAATAGAAGCTAAAATTCTTACTGGACCCGCAGCAGGGAATGATGCCCTTATTCCTAGAATTCCAATGATACCAACGTATCTTCCTTTTCAGTTTAGACGGTTACAGTACATATCTACGCAAAAACTTCAACAATGCCTATTTTTCTTACAATTATTTCTGTGAAATTCGTTATTTTAGATACGGTAAGCATGCTTACATTTTTATTTTTTAACGTGAAAATGTTTTACTGGGGACATTTTACTTTTTCCATAAAATGTGACACAAAAAAAATTTCGGACAAAAGGGGGTAAGACTAAAATACTAAATCCAATTAAACGGCAATTTGATCAATTTACAGCTATAAATTTATTAATTTTTCCTTAGCTATATTTCAAGACCTACCTTCATAGGGATGTATTGAGTTTCAAGTTCCCAGGTCCGCTAGAAGTCCCTCCAATGGAACTAGGCACGTTGTGTCGCGAAAAAGATCTCAGAAATACTTTTTTACGAAATTCACGTGCTCCAAGAAGAGGCATAGTCCTTTTTTAATATTGTAGTCAAAAAAAAGTTTTCTAAGAACTTCGCGAAGCAACGCGAGCACGGGTCTGCTAGTATTATCCTACAACCGATAGTACAGTACACTAAGTGCATAAAATCATTACTACCACACTACACAAATTCTAAAAAATAAAAAAATATATCATTACTATTATATAAAGACGAAACATTAAAAAACTTTGGCCCCGGTAATCACAGCAAATACTGAACCGATCAACGTGAAATAAAATCTATAATATTCCTAATTTTTACGAAATTCAGTTAGGCTATTTTTTTATTGAAATGTTTTTTGTTTACAGGAAAATTTAACATTTATATTTTTTCATACTAATTTTAAAGAGGTTGACTAATATATTCACTCCTAAATTTAAACCAATTTAAAAAAATTGCAAAAACTAAATTTTTCGCATAAAGTCAATATGCTTACGCAAATTTTAAGACCTTCATCTTTTCTTAATTATACTTACTTGCTGAGAAATAAATAAATAAGTACTTTGAATACATCCATTATTTTTATTCGTTAACATCGCTGATATCGATTCAATCACGATGAAGAGGTTGCTGCTTTGTTCCATTTCATCATCGTTCCGTAGTTCTCCCGTAGAAACCCGGTAACGTATGAATATTAGAACTGAAACAGATTGTGGGTTTGATTTTAAATATGCTCATGTTAATAAATGCCCTTTAACATTGATATTGGATAACAAATGACATGATTTTATTTATTTTTTACACAGTTTTCGATACAATCGGAGTAGCTTTATAAAAATCTCCCCGATTTTTGTTTAAAACAATATCTTTTTGAATTACGTAGGTACCAAATACAAGAACAAGACAACGTTAAGAAAATGTTTTTTAACCTTCTTTATTTGTAGGTTTATTTTCATTCATATTCATTGTATATGAAATATACAGAAAATATAGTTAAGATTTGTTTGCCTTTCTTTTTATCATAAAGAAAACATAGTGATGAAAAGAAATACAAATTTGTCAGAGAAATCCCGTAACGCCAAAAATAAATCTTTACAACATCCAAGTGAACAGCCTTCACAGAGACAGAAAATATTAAACTATCAATGAGATGATTGGAGAAGAATTCATGGAAATGGGGATCAAAATGCAGCAACAGCAAGTTTTAACACTTCAAATGTGAATCAGTTTTTGGGCAATAGGGCAGCCTTTAGTTGTAGGTACAAACCACTGTTTCCCTACATAAATAACAAAACAACAGAAATAGGTACAATGGATATCGTTTGTACGTTTTGTAAAGCGAAAAAATGGGCTGAGGAATTTAGCAGCATGTGCAGCTCTAAAAGTAAAATAAAACTACCACCTACAGAGGAACTATCTGAGCCTTTACGAAGTAGGCTAATTGGATCCGAAAATATGGTCGGTCAGATCTCTTCATACGAAACTATGACATGCAACCCAGAGTGGCCGCTGAGCTGAGCTTCTTTGGAGGCATATTAAATATTTTTTTGTTTTAATATTATGACAAAAAAGTATTTCTAATAACTTCGCGAAGCAACGCGGGCACGGGTCTGCTCGTCAATACATATAATAAAACAGTAGAACCCGGTGTGTCTGTATATTCAAGAAAAAGTAATAAAAAAGAAAGGGGATGACTAAAGAAGAGTAAAAGAACACAAATTAGCGATTTTTAGAATTATTTTCTGTCTGTCTGTCCGTTTGTTTGTTAGCGCACATCTTCGAAACTACTGAACGGATTTTCATTTAGTTTTCGCAGGTGGACAGAGCATAATTTAGAGCAGCATATAAGTTTGGTTTTATTAAAATCGGATGTCGGAAAAAGTTATCGTCATTTAAAAATTTTTGGAATTTAGTTTTGTATGTTAGAAAAAAGTTAGAAGTTAAGGGTTGAAGGCCTATGGACGTCACGAACGATCGTTAAAAAAAAAAAAAACCAGAAACTTTTGGTTAGAATTATAGAGCGTATAAAATTTAGTACATAAAAAATCAACAGGTGGCGCTGTTCATTATAAGAACGCGCTATAGAAATTTTTGCAGTTATAACCAAGCAAATTGTGACTCCTTCAAATATTTTACTCTAACCTCTCCAAAGGGGGTATAATCGGGGGGGAAATTGCTTCCAAATGCGATCAAATAGCAATTTGATAGGTGGCGCTGAACACTCACGCTGTTAAATCATGACGATCCGTTTTATTTTGTTGGCCAGTGTGTAGTTCTTGCACAATCTTTGTCCACGCTGGGTATGTATATGTGTAATAGAAATCGGTTTAATAGTTTTAATTCCCAGCTGGTGCGTTGGCGAGGAGAGGGGGTTGCACTATGTGCTAACAGGGCTTCAGTTCACATTTAAGGTTTCTTCGTCATAACTTTCAACAAGTCCCAAGCCGCTAATCGAAACACTTGACCTGGAAGCTGTTAATGTAGTCTACCGGCAGATTCAAATTGAATATAATTTAACGCATGCGGAGCTGCGGGTACAGCTAGTATATGAGTAATAAAAATCGACTGACCAAGTTAACCCTGACCTGCGTAACAGCACCACGCATACACACATGTACGCCGCCAAAGGCCACCGGTAAATTGCGTACATTTTCCTGGATTCACGGCACACTCTTTAAATTGACCCACAACACAGTTTAACACACAAAATAATATAAGACTATACACTAATAAAGCTAATAACTCATCTAAGTATTATGATGAATCGCCGGAGTCAAACACATTTTGATGCAAATTTATTTTTCACCACAACACAACACACTGCCTTCGCCGGCCATTAATTAACAAAAATACCCAAGCGAACGACGAACAAGGGAACAAAGCAAATAACAAAAAGGGACCAACAACTACACATCAACATCCCAGTACCACACAGAAGGAGCGAAAGAGTCGGCTGCACAACGACGAACTTTTACATCGATCATCCTCTCCGTTGATCATACACTTATGTGTCCTTATGTGTTGCATTGTCTGTTGTCTGCTTGTTTGAAATGTAATAATTTAATTTTTGTTTGCATGAAATCCGCACTGAAGGTAGGAATTCCGCATGCCACAGGGTGTTCTGGATGCTAGTGACAAACATTGACAACTCCGTTCTCGGCCGGGGAGAATGTTGGCGATTAGAATAAACGCTGGCGACAATATCACGCTGGCGACTTTATATTTTATTTGAGTTTGGCAATTGAATGATTCTATGTAACGTAACGTAATCTTAACTAAATTTACGATATTGATTAATTGACATTCGATAAATAACCTAAATGCTTATATATATATTGTAAATTCCCGCCCAAATTGGGGGGTATAAAAGGAAAAACTAAAAATTATTATGTACACTCAATAAGGTACAGCGACCCAATAAAGAAACATGTATAACGTGTGAAAAACGTAATCTGTTCTTTCTTAACCAAACAAGAAGAGAAGAAGAGGACAATATGGAATAATCCAAGTGTTGTCCACCGAGACATCTTTCCCTTTCACTTTCATCGCGACTGTTCTGCCATTGTCATCTGGTGATCGCCGCCGATACAATGGACATCCGTCGTTGCCAGTGATTGTCTCTGCCAGAAGTCAATGTGGATATCGCTTAGAACATTTAGTTCCGACCATGCATTGCGAATCTGGATTGTGATTTCCGCAGGGCGTAGTTACGACTTCATACAATTCCGGGTCGACTTCTTTATCGGGTATTTCGGCGCTAAGGATTGAATTGACTTGGTCCGGTCAATCAACCAAAGCAGAATGTGGGCATGCGGCAATCCTCGCTTTTGCCATTCGACCGAGTACATCCAGCAACGCGGTTGGCCAAAAATATTGTGCTTAACGATGAAGTCTATGATCGTTTTGAGTTTTTGTTTGACATACATGTCGACGCAATACTGCGATATCTTAACAGATGATTGTCGATATCTTGGCGAATCATCAAGCGTTATGCATAGAAGTGCATGCTACTGGTTGGTGATAAAGATATTTCAGAAAACTCAGCAACTAACAGGTGAATGGGGTTACCATTTTAATTTGAAAATGGTAGCCATCATCGCCTTCCCAAAACATTAGCGGGTATTGTAATGCGTCGTACGATCGGCGGGTCTCCATGATGCGTTGAAACTGTCCGATATCACTTAGCTTGAGGACTTTGTCGCGTGATTCCACATTTTCGCCAACAAGTAATACTGCTACTTCGTCAATTGTGGTAGCATTGAATTGTCGTGCATGGGCACCCATTGGTCTTCTGTCGGCACTGATGATGATTTTGTAATGATCAGAAGGCATCGCTTCCAATGCCGTTTTGAACATTATAACCAACGTGAAGAAGTTGTTGCAGTTGTTCGATGATCTCACGTTTCATCGCATAACGCTGATTGAGTTCATCATTTGAATTTCCAAGAAAATAAATCTGAAGGAACTTCTGATCCTCATTAAATTGCGGCAACAGAGCTCCTGCACGATGGTGGATTTATCCTTGGATCCGAATAGCGAAAGGGGAATGAGACAATTGATCCACATTGGACATTTAAAAAAGCTCGTCCTTAAATGTAGGATTGTAACCGCGTTCTTGGATAACAGTCGCTCTAAATGAAGCAGCCGTTATATTGTTGGGTGTGTGCGAGGAAATGGCGTGATTGCGGTGTATCTCCATACAGAAGCGACCGCAATGGCTGCGGTGGCAATGCCAAATGGGTAATTTGACTTTTCCTCCTGCACAGTACAATCCAGGCGTTTTCGTTGAGAACTTCAATGCATTGCAATGCTGACGGATGACATTCAATGACTCAATATTAACGCGCGGAAGATCATTGTATGCGAATGTGGAATCATAGCGATATGCAGCTCGATTTAAGTTGAAAGGTGGTGCAAGTATCCTTCGCTCTTCACGTCGATTGAGATTACGTTGATCTTGAACATTGTTTGCATGACGGGTGGCTCTTACTACATGATCTGCTTCCATATGATCGGCTCTTTCTTCTTCCGAAAACGCGCCACGCATATAAGCCATTCGTAAACGGGCTTGCTCATTGTGATATATAATTGTGAAAGTATGCAATTTAGGATTTTCACAATTTTCCGATGATATCAGAAAATTGCGTTCTTTCAGATGTGGCCATCCACCAATGAAATTATTAAATTTTGGGTTTTCACGATTTTCCGACTTTTGCGGTCGAATTTTCGAATTTTCCATGCAAATCGGATGATGTTCAGCCGAGTTATACGGTAACGAACACGATACGGTTTAATTTTAATATATACAGATTAAAACACAACTCAATTTTTGTTAAATACTAACTAAAGCCACCTTACCGCTGGTGGGGGGATAGCTTAGGTTAGACACTTAACACAAAATTACTACTACACGTTTGCTTTGGAGCCGTCGTAATCAACTCTCCCTTTTTCTTTATTTTGTTCCTATTTATATACAAATTTTTACATTAATAGTGCTGACACAATTACAGAAATACGTAAACATAATATGAGGTTGCCGCGTGTGCGTTATTTGCTGACGTGGTGTCTGCCTGCAGTCCAGGTGTGTCTCTCGTTGCCCGTGGGAACTGTTGGTTTCCTGTATCTGTACAAGAATTTGTACATTCTGCCGGGCCGGGCTGTCTTATAGGTTGAAGTCCGATGTTGTGAATCGCCTTGTGGCAGGTACTGGACCGGGCTGCTGCTGGATGACTCGTCTCCTTCTCTGCTGCCATACCATATATGCGATGATGATGACAAATAATCCGCCTATTAAGCTGTACGAGATGCCATAATGTACGCGGTGGGCCATTGGACTGACTGGAAATTCCTCCTGGGTTTTTTGATGTGCTATCCACTTATTTAACCTCTTAAAGTCTTCAGTATCGCCTTTGATGATCATGTGTGGGATGAGCAATGATGTTGAGATATTCTCCGGGTTGCTCGATAATATTTCGCGTATATTTGCCGAAGGAATTGATGCAGCATTAAGTTCGCTGGACATACTTTGGTATGCTGCTATGGTCATCGTGTCCTGTTTCAGCATGCAGTTTGGCAGTAGTGTCAGAATCCCATCATCTTGTAACGAAGTTTCCAAGACCTGTCTTCCACAGATTATATTGAAGGTGTACTTTCTGTCCAGCACGTATATCCAACTGTTTGCGTTGCTTAGCTGGATCCACACAGGGGATGGTCTTATGCTTCGCAGCTCGCAGAATGATGATAGGCTCGTTGTGTGCGTAAGTAGGTCCATTTCACATCTGCTGATGTTAGACCGTCGGTTAAACAATGGATGCTGTTGTTGGCAAAGGTATTTCCCACTGGTTTTAGTGCATTTGCTGAGCTCCTCGGTTGTCATTGTGAAGTATGGTAAATATATATTCCCTTTGATGACGTGTTGGCACGGGTATAACCTTGAATATTTCAAAGTCCAGCACGTATAACCTTGAATATTTCAAAGTCCTCAATGTTTACTACTGGTAGTCTTACATCGAAAATGACATTTTGCTGTGTTATTCTCGCCCTTGCTCTCATAAACCTGTAGAATCCTAAGAGACTTGCTTGTGTCTCATATCCTGCCACCGATAGTTGTGGAGGTAAGTTGCTCCTTATAATGGCCAACTGGGACCGTAGCTGATCGGGTGTTATGACCAGTGGATTGATCTTAGCGTGGTGAACATCAGTAAGCACATCTAGTAGAGAGTTTTGGATCTGTTGGTAGTTCAGCATTGTTAGGGTGGCATATGTTGATAACGCCAAGAGTTTCTGTTCTGCGGCCTCTTTTTGACTTGGTTTTGTCATGCTTTTTAGTCTCTCCAACTCAATTTGAAAAGCCTGTAACTGAGCCATAATCGCTTGCGTATCTTTCTGCAATATGTTGCTCGTTGATTCTGCAATTGATGTTTGATTTTTTATCAACGCGAGCAGATGGTTTTCATTCATTTTCGTTTGCTGAGTGTGTTGTTCGTACTGCTCAGCATATGATTCGTCTAAAACTCCAAACAGCTTGTTCGCTACTGTGCCAATAAAATCAAATGGTGATCGTTTCACTCGCGCCTCTGGTTCCTTTCCGGCTCCTTGTCTTAGCAGTAAGTTGTTGTTGTTCTTTATAATTACGAGTTGGTGGTTGAATTGTTCGATTATGTTGTGTACCAATGTGTCAGTGCCGTTCATTTTACAGAAGTCGTTCATCTCGTTAACCAACTTTTCGAATCCCGAAAATTCTCGCCAGTAGTTGGTCATATCGTAGTACACAATTACTTTCCAGTCGTTGGTTATTAGGTTGACATTGCCCATTTTCTCAAAATATATTCCAGGGCGTTTTCTAAACGGTGTTGGCTTAAAGAATTCAAGCTCTGCGTCTACTGCCGTTGCGCAACTTCTGCCCAGTATTATTAACACCAGCATTGCCCACAGGAGACCTAGTCCGTGTCCGTTTTCCCATTTCTTCTCCTTTTGCTTCGTGGGCCGACTTCTTTCTGTTGGGTTCGAAATACAGATCCTGGTGGTAACACAATGGACCTTATCTGGTCTAAGTGAGGCTGCGATTGCACCCTGCGACACCTACCTAACCTTACCTATACGGTGACTTGATTCATATTGGATCCATCGTGGTTTGTTGATTTCTTCTATGCAGCAAAGTTGGCTTCTGAAGACCTTCCATTCGTGAGCGATTTCATCTGGTAGTACCTCATCCCAGGTTTTTATTTTGAACTCAAATGTGTCTGACTCCGGTCGCCAGTATATGCCCAATATATGCTTCCTTGTTCTTGATCGTCTGGTGCTATATTTTCCAAGAGGGCTTCTGTGTTTGAAGACCATTTGCGTAGTCTGAATCCTCCGCTCGCCATTAGTTGCACCATTTGTTTTTGGGCTTCTACTGCTGCATCTAATGAGTCTTCTCCCGATAGTAGATCGTCAACGTAAAAATCTCAGCGAGTTATTTTTGACGCTAATTGCAATTTGACTTCTTCATCACAGGCGAGTTGTTTGAGTGATTTTATCGCCAGATATGGAGCGGATGATGTTCCGTAGGTCACGGTGTTTAGCCAATACTCCTGAATTTCTTGCGTCGGATCTGCCCTCCACAATATACGTTGAAAATCTCTGTCTTCATGGGCCACTAGAATTTGGCGATACATTTTCTCGATGTCTGCTCTGTATACATATTTGTGCTTTCTCCATCGCACTAGTATAGAGTGCAAGTCCTCTTGTACCACTGGTCCTGTAAGCAGTGTGTCATTCAGACTAAGTCCTGAACTTGTTTTTGATGATGCATCAAAAACAACTCGTATTTTGGTTGTTGAGCTATCTGGTTTGATCACCGCCTGGTGCGGCAAGTAGTACACTTCGCTCGTTGGTTTTCTAGTTGACGTTGGTTTCACTAACTCCATGTGCCCTAGTTTAATATACTCCCACATAAATTGTTTATAGTCTTCATGTAGTTGCTTATTCCGTGTAAATTTTTTCTCAGTCTGCAGGAATCGAGCTAACGCTCTATTCTTTGATTCGCCCAGTTTGCCTGCGTCTTCTTTGAATCGTTGTCTAACAATGTACCTTCCTTCCTCGCTCCTTTTGTGTGTCAACCAATCTCCTGTACTAATCAATTCAATTGAAGATCTGAGAAATTCAATCGGTGCTGCCTTTGATGATCGATAATCGATAGCTACAACACGTCACAAAATTTTAAATTTTAATATTATTATCTCTTCTTTCTGTTCTCTTCTTAAGTTCCTTTATTTTGATTTTTCCATTTCGCTCTTTAAGCTTTTTTTTTTTTGCTCTTTTGTTGTACGAGAATTGTCAAGTGTTTTAATATTCTTCCGACGGCCTTATTTTAAATTTCTGTGTTAAATTTTCTTCTTTAATCCACTAAAATGTCTTTTGTGATGAAAAACGATGAAAACAGGGTGAATGAAAATTTACACGCGTTAATAAACATTCTGTGCAAGCAGCGAATAGGTCTGCACATTTGTCTTGTAAATAAATTAGACGAGTTTCGGCATGTCTTTGAGAAAAGCGGAGTTGACGTTGTCTGTGTGTCCGAGACTTGGTTTAATCCCAACGCTCGGAACGAATGTTATCCACTTAATGGGTTTAAGCTTATTCGTGGCGATCGATATGGCCGAATTGGCGGTGGTGCAGCTATTTATCTGAGGGATGGAATTAGGTTTAAGGTCGTCTTGTGTTCAGAAGAGACTAGCCCTGTCCAATTTGTTTTCATTGAAGTAAGGAATGGCGAAAATAAATGTGTAATCGGATCTATGTATATGCCCCCAAAGTATTGCTAACTATCAAATCGTGGAAAATATAATCAATGAGGTTTCCTACCTCGCTGAAAACTTGTAATCTGTGGGGACCTCAATATCAATCTTATTAGCCATTCTTCCAGTCACCTATTCAGAGATGCTATGAATGCTTCAAATCTCACGTTTGCGAACTTAACTGATGCAACGCATTTTATGCCTTATCAGACTCCATCTCTCTTAGATGTATTTCTGCTTAGTGACCGCAGTTTACTGAAATTTTATAGCCAACTGTCAGCACCAGCTTTCTCTTTCCATGATCTTATATTTACTACCATCGACTTTGCTTTAGATGTCAATAACACTCAACGTAGATTTCAATATATTGACCTTCAAGGCCTGTTTCTTGAATGCGATAACCTTACTTGGCGGGACATTTACTTCACACCCAGCGTCAATGATCAGGTTCACATCTTTAACGAAAACGTTTCTTACCTGTTCAATAAATATGTTCCAATTAGAACAAAAGTTGTAATAAACGCTGAGTGCCCTTGGATGACAGCTGATATTATTAGTGCGAAGTCCCTACGCGATAGTCTGTTTCGGCGATGGAGAAGGTTTGAATGTGCTGAAATGCTTAATGCTTTCAAAATAGCCAGAAACCGGGTTACATGCATGATAAGACGCGCAAAATACATCCACTACCTGCAAAAATTCGATTCAAACCGGTCCTCTAAATTCTTGTAGAAACAAGTGAAAGACCTTGGGCTTGGTAAGAGATCTCTCCCTTTGAATGAAAAGATTAATATTGAGGAAATTAATATGAAATTAGCAAACCCCACCATGGTCACACCAAACAGCTTTTTTCCTTTCGACATTGTTTCCATTCTTTTGCCGAATTCGTTAAGGAAAATTTATCGGGGCTAAACTTAAAGTTAAACCTAACTCAACGTCGGTGATCTGAGGCGAGGGTGCAGGGTAGTGAGTAAGGAAACATTGAATTAGTTAAGTTAGTTTTAAGTCTATTATTAAAATTTGTGAAATTAAGAAGCGGGGACTTTTATTTAGAAACAGCGCGGATCCCGCAGCTAAGTCGCGATTCAAGTGGTGGGATAGTTGCACGGAGGGCAACAATTTGTTATTGCACTTAAGCGCAATGCCATTCTGCCAACTCCTGACGCAATATTTTGTCGCTGAGCTTGAATTGAGTGCCATTGTCACTGTATAAGTGATAGCACGGACCTCATCGGCTGACGAATCGTGAGAACACACTAAGGAATGCCCGTGCAGCAAGTCCTCAGCCAATTCGATGTGTACGGCCTTTGTTGCCATGCAAACGAAGATTGCCACGTACGTCTTCTTCGTGGTTCGAGTACGTTGCGAGCCAATGCGAATGTCGAATGGTCCACAGTAGTCAATGCCGGCTGAAGAGAACGGGGGAGACGGTGTCACCCGTGCTGCTGGGAGCGAAGCCATTTGCTGCTGAGTCATTTGACGAGAGTGCCTGCGACAAACGACACACTGATGAACGCATTTCTTGACCAATGCGCGCCCATTCACGATCTCGTATCGCTTTCGAAGAGTTTGTATGGTAAGTGCCAAATCGCCATGATTCATTGCCAAATGGATATCGCGAACGATGAGTTGTGCCAATGTGCTTTGCCTTACCAAAATGATGGGATTCTGTTGATCCTTCGGAAGGTGAGCATGTCGAATGCGACCACCAACGCGTATAATGCTGTCCATGTCGACGTACGGTGCCAATGAAGTCAGTCGGCTTGATGCCAGTGTTGCGGCTGACTTGCGCAACCAGCACAGAACGATTGAAGAATCGCTCCACAACGTGTAAGGAGCATCCGTAAGTCCCATTGCTTGTCGAACCTTGTTGAAAGTTTCAGCCAAAAGCCATGCAGCGCACAGCTCCAGTCTTGGAATTGTTGTAATCGGACGGCCATCCTTGTCCGCCTTTGCTGGTGCTACGCGCGTCTTCGCCGTGACTAGCCTTGAGGTGAATTCACCACTGTTGTCACTGTTGCACAGATAGATGACTGCCGCATATGCCTTCTGACTTGCATCGCAAAATCCATGCAAGTGTTATGTAACCGCTGCTCCCATTCCTAAACAGCGTTGAATGCAGCCAATCGGTGAGCCACTCTACTGGTAGCTGTGAGTCCCATTCTAAACCATTTTGCCATAGTGTCCGGATGAAGAGTTTTGCCACAATAATGACCGGAGCACACATGTTCGTGGGATCATATAGTCTTGCCGTGTCGCTCAGGATCTGCCTTTTCGTGGTCGATGGTGTCGCAGCCATTTTGATACGGTAGAACAGCTCATCGGTTTCAGGGTTCCAATGTAAACCCAATACGGTGACCTCTGGTGACTTCAGCTCGATTGTATCGCTCGGCAATGGTGTGTTAGTTACCTTTGCCAATGTTGTCGGGTCATTTGAGTGCCATTTACGTAGATGAAAATGACCTTGTTGAAGTACCTGATCGATGTCACCTGCCAATTGGATAGCCTGTTCGCTGCTTTCCACGCTGCACAGGAAATCATCCACGAAGAACTTGCGTATTATGCTTTCCAGTGCAGCCGCTGCCAGGGTGGCATTAGGTAGAATGCCGCAATTGTCCCTTGCACACTGTTGCATCGCTCGAATAGCATTGTACGGTTCACATGCCATGCCATAGGTTACTGTCGTCAGTTGATATGTTTGAATGGGCTCGTCTGCCGACTCACGCCAGAGTATTTGTTGCCAACAGCGATGTCGTTCATCGACCTTCACTTGCCTGAACATCTTCTCAACGTCTGCCGATAGCGCCACTGCAATGCGTCGAAAAAGTAGAATGATGTTGACCAGCAGCTCTTGTATTCCTGGACCACTGAGTTGTGTCTCGTTGAGTGAGATGCCATTTGATATCTTCGCGGTCGCATTGAATACAACTCGAAATTTGGCAATTACAGCATGGTGGGGTATGAAGTAACATTGCTTGGGGTCGCCAGGTTGACCCGTCGCCGCAACCATGTGTCCCAATTCCAGATATTCACGCATGAAAGCAATGTATTGCGCTCTAAGCTCAAGATTCGCAGCCAATTTGCGTTCCAACTGGTGGAACTGTCGCAATGCTAATGGATGAGAATTGCCAAGTGTAGGTGCATCTGGTCGAAACGGGATCTGCACGCTGTATCGACCGTCTACTTCGCGACGATGTGTTGCCATAAAGATCTGCTCGCAGATGCCATTATCCTCGGTGGCTGAGTCGATTCCATCCGATGTCTCCAGTTCACAAAACAACCGGACGAGGTCGTCAAGTCGCTGTTCCAAGTCGCCATTGTTGTCTGAGTGCGCATGCAAAGAACGCACCGTCGGAGGGATTGAGTCATCAATCGTGGCTGGACCAAAAACGACCCATCCAAGTTGTGTAGACTGTGCAAACGGTTCGTCAATAGCACCACGTACTATGCCATCTTGCATTATTCTGCCCCAGATATCAGCGCCAATCAATGCGTCAATCTGACCTGTCGTGCCAATGACAGATCTGCCAATGCCAATGCTCGCAAATGCTGCCAATATGTTTTTGAAATATTTGCCGATGGTGCCGGCGTTGTAATTGAGTCGAGTATGTGCAAGTAGACATCCACACCAAAAGCTTCGTTGATCGCTGAAGTCAATCGAATGCTTGCCTGACCACGTGTGTAAGTCGCTGCGGTTGAGCCAATGCCTTCTACAGGTATTTTGCAACGACTTCTGCGAAGAGCCAATTGGTTGAAGCATTTATTTGTAATAAAGCTGGCTTGAGATCCTGGGTCGCAAAGTATACGGTATCGACGCCGTAATCCGTAGCCATCGGTTAAGTAAACAATTGCTGTCGCCAGTAACACCAACTGCTCGCCAACTACCACAAACGTCTTGATTGGCCATGGAAGTCAAGCTGTGTAGTTTTTCGGGGGTTGATTTGCTCCTGCTACGCCAGAAGCAGCGCCAGTTGCTGTCCGTGTCCATGTTGAAGCTGGTGTTGTCCTGGAAGCAGCTGTTGCGGCACCCTGACGGCAGAGCAAAGTGTCATGTTTGCCCTGGCAGGTGCGGCAATTGCCACTCGAACAAACCTTCGTTGCGTGGCCTCTACGCAAACAATTGAAACAAAGGTCGGAGTTGCGTATCTTCGCAAAGCGCTCCATCACAGGTAGCGCTAGCCAGCTAGGACATCGGCCAATTAGATGTGAACTGTCATTACAGTATTCACAACTGCCAGGAGAGGTTGCTGCCAGGTTTGATTTCACCAGTCGCCGATATGTCGTCGCTTGTGGTGCACGTCGTGATTCTGATGACGCACTACCAGAACCAGATGCGACCGGCCATTGTAAGACGTCGACCGTCATACTGTGTGCACGGCGCTCGATAAATTTCAGAAAGTCCTCCAGCTTCGGGATCTGCTTGGTGTCCAACGTCATCGTCCACGCCTGTTGTGTTGGTTGCGGTAGTTTCGAGCTGACAATGGGCACAGCCAATGCGTCCCATTTGTCAACGGGTAATTCTATCACGCGCAATGATTCGCGCACTGTATCCACAATCGCCAATAGTACAAGAATTTGTACATTCTGCCGGGCCGGGCTGTCTTATAGGTTGAAGTCCGATGTTGTGAATCGCCTTGTGGCAGGTACTGTACCGGGCTGCTGCTGGATGACTCGTCTCCTTCTATGCTGCCATACCATATATGCGATGATGATGACAAATAATCCGCCTATTTAGCTGTAAGAGATGCTGTAATGTACACGGTGGGCCATTGGACTGACTGGCAATTCCTCCTGGGTTTTTTGATGTGATATCGACTTATTTAACCTCTTAAAGTCTTCAGTATTGCATTTGATGTTCGTGTGTGGGATGACCAATGATGTTGAGATATTCTCCGGGTTGCTCGATAATATTTCGCGTATATTTGCCGAAGGAATGAATGCAGCATTAAGTTCGCTGGACATACTTTGGTATGCTGCTATGGTCATCGTGTCCTGTTTCAGCATGCAGTTTGGCAGTAGTGTCATCATCTTGTAACGAAATTTCCAAGACCTGTCTTCCACAGATTATGTTGAAGGTGTACTTTCAGTCCAGCACGTTTATCCAACTGTTTGCGTTGCTAAGCTGGATCCACACAGGGGATGGTCTTATGCTTCGCAGCTCGCAGAATGATGATAGGCTCGTTGTGTGCGTAAGTACGTCCATTTCACATCTGCTGATGTTAGACCGTCGGTTGAACAATGGATGCTGTTGTTGGCAAAGGTATTTCCCACTGGTTTTAGTGCATTTGCTGAGCTCCTCGGTTGTCATTGTGAAATATAGTTCTCGAAGTAAATTGACTATTAACAGGTCTCGTGATGGCTGAATAAATATATATTCCCTTTGATGAGGTGTTGGCACGGGTATAACCTTGAATAATACAAAGTCCTCGATGTTAACCACTGGTAGTCTTACATCGAAGATGACATTTTGCTGTGTTATTCTCGCCCTTGCTGTCATAAGCTTGTAGAATCCTTAGAGATTTGCTTGGGTCTCATATCCTGCCACCGATAGTTGTGGAGGTAAGTTGCTCCTTATAATGGCCAACTGGGACCGTAGCTGATCGGGTGTTATGACCAGTGGATTGATCTTAGCGTGGTGAACATCAGTTAGCACATCTAGTAGAGAGTTTTGGCTCTGTTGGTAGTTCAGCATTGTTAGGGTGGCATGTGTTGATAACGCCAAGAATTTCTTTTTGACTTGATATTGTCATGCTTTTCAGTCTCTCCAACTCATTTTGGAAAGCCTGTAACTGAGCCATAATCGCTTGCGTATCTTTCTGCAATATGTTGCTCGTTGATTCTGCAATTGATGTTCGATTTTTTATCAACGCGAGCAGATGGTTTTCATTCGTTTTCGTTTGCTGAATGTGTTGTTCGTACTGCTCAGCATATGATTCGTCTAAAACTCCAAACAGCTTGTTCGCTACTGTACCAATTAAATCAAATGGCGATCGTTTTACTCGCGCTTCTGGTTCCTTTCCGGCTCCTTGTCTTAGCAGTAAGTTGTTGTTGTTCTTTATAATTACGAGTTGGTGGTTGAATTGTTCGATAATGTTGTGTACCAATGTGACAGCGCCGTTCGTTTTGCAGAAGTCGTTCATCTCGTTAACCAACCTTTCGAATCCCGAAAATTCACGCCAGTAATTGGTCATATCGTAGTACACAATTATTTTCCAGTCGTTGGTTATTAGGTTGACATTGCCCATTTTCTCAAAATATATTCCAGGGCGGTTTCTAAACGGCATTGTTTTGAAGAATTCAGGCTCTGCGTCTACTGCCGTTGCGCAACTTCTGCCCAGTATTATTAACACCAGCATTGCCCACAGGAGACCTAGTCCGTGTCCGTTTTCCCATTTCTTCTCCTTTTGATTCGTGGGTCGACTTCTTTCTGTTGGGTTCATGGGTCGACCTTGGGTTGCTCGCTCCGACTTCAAAATTGACAAGCATGTGGTTACTGTGGGCTGTGGTCTAGTTGCATTCATATGACTGTTATCTTGTTTTTCCCTTTGATCTGCGTTATCGCTTATTGGTAACAAACAAATCTTGGTGGTAGGCCTTTTGTACTTCTTGTTGTTTGCTTGGAGGGTTACCACGCGAACCAAACCGTCTTCGCCAGCATGTGTTTCCAGCACCCTCCCAATCATCCACCTTGTTGGAGGGAGTTGTTCATCTTTTACCAAGACAATGTTCCCTACTCTAAGATTTTCGTTCTTCGTGGTCCATTTTGGCCGTTGTTGCAATGTCGTTAAATATTCCTAACTCCATTTTCTCCAGAACTGTTGTTGCAATCGTTCTTATAGTTGCCATCGCGTCAGTAATCCCTCCTTTTCGTCAAGTCTATGTTTCTCGGATTGAGCCAATATTGATGTTCCGATCAAGAAATGACCTGGTGTGAAGACATCTGTATCATCAGGGTCGTTTGAAACTGGACAAAGAGGTCTTGAATTTAAGCATGCCTCGATTTGAGATAATACCGTAGACATCTCTTCGTATGTTGATTTGTGTTCCCCAATGGTGCGCCTGAGATGGTACTTGATGGACTTCAATCCCGCCTCCCAAAGGCCACCAAAATGGGGCGATGCTGGGGGTATGAAGTGCCACTGCCTATGGTAAGCTGTAAGTACTTCACATATTTCCTCGTGGTGGTTTCTCGCCTCTTTTACTGTTAGCTGAAGGATTTTGTTGGCGGCCACGAAATTCGTCCCGTTATCACTATATAAGTGACCTACATGACCTCTCCTGGCACACAATCTTTTGAAGGCTGCTATGAAGGCGTTGGCTGTTAGATCACTAACGACTTCCAGGTGAACCGCCTTCATTGCCAAGCATATGAATACAGCTATATATCCTTTATATGACTTGTTTCCTCTTCCTTTTGCTGTTCTGATGTCTACTGGCCCTGCATAGTCGACTCCTCTATGCAAAAATGATCTGGTTTTACACACTCTTGGTTGCGGTAAATTCCCCATTATTTGCGTCCTTGTTGACATTTTATGTCGAAAGCAAATGGTACACCTTCGAACTCGTTGTTTGACAGCGCTTAGACCACTTAGAATCCAATATTGTTGACGTAGATGTGCATGTGTAAGAACATAGCCTCCATGAAGAGTAGTTTTGTGGGCTTCATCAATCAGCATTGTCGTCAGTTCACCGGAATGTGGAATTATTATCGAATATTTCTGTGAGTCGGATAGTTCTGCTTTCGCTAATCGTCCTCATACACGCATCAGATCGTTTTCATCAATAAATGGGTTGAGGCACCGAAGTCTGCTCTTCCTGCCAATTTCTTTTATTTTCCTCAGATTGATGAGTTCATCTCTGAACGCTGTCAGCTGTACGTGTCGTATAAACATCATTGCCGCACTTTCAGTTTCTTGGCATGTGATTGGTCCCAGCTGTTTGTTTTCCTTTGACGATCGTAAGTTGTGCAGAAATCGTTTACAATACGCCAGTACTCTTGTTAGTTGTCTGAATGTGCTGTGCTGCGATAATAGTCTTCCTATGAGATCAGGTTCAACCGTTATTGTTAACGTGCTTATGTGGAGCTTTTTCGCTTCTTTGTTGGTGCTATGACGTCTAGAATCGTTGTAGTTGACATCTGTTTGTGCCAGCCAAGATGGGCCCGTCCACCATATTGAGTGTACTTTGATTTCTGACGGCCACAGTCCTCTGGATGTACAATCCGCTGGATTGTCCTTACCCTTTACGTGATGCCATTTGTCTGAGCTCACAATCTTGGTTATTATGGCAACTCTGCTTGCCACGTAGTTTTTCCATTTGTTGGGGTTCCCGTTGATCCACGCTAAGGTAATGGAAGAATCCGTCCAAGCATGTATTTCTACGTCCTTTATTTCCATTTTTGTCTTCGTTTTTTGAAGTAATTTCGCCAGTAGCACTGCTCCACAAAGTTATAATCTCGGTATTGATACCTTTTTTATTGGGGCCACTTTCGTCTTTGCACACAACAACCGTGTGATGATCTCTCCAGAAGCAGTTGTAACTCGTGTATAAATTGCGGCTGCAAATGCCCTCTCCGATGCGTCACAAAATCCGTGATATTCTATGCGGTGACTTGATTCATATTGGATCCATCGTGGTATGTTGATTTCTTCTATGCAGCAAAGTTGGCTTCTGAAGACCTTCCATTCGTGAGCGATTTCATCTGGTAGTACCTCATCCCAGGTTTTTCAGATTTCCAGAGCTCTTATTGGACTAGTTTTGCTTTAACGATGATTGGAGCTAACCAGCCTAATGGGTCAAAAAGTCTTGCTGTTTCTGACACTATTATCCGTTTTGTCAGGTTTTCGTTCGTGTCTGACTCCGGTCGCCAGTATATGCCCAAGGTTTTAATGGGGTCGTATGTGTTTATCTTGAATCTTCCTTGTTCTTGATCGTCTGGTGCTATATTTTCCAAGAGGGCTTCTGTGTTTGAAGACCATTTACGTAGTCTGAATCCTCCGCTCGCCATTAGTTGCACCATTTGTTTTTGGGCTTCTACTGCTGCATCTAATGAGTCTTCTCCCGATAGTAGATCGTCAACGTAAAAATCTCAGCGAGTTATTTTTGACGCTAATTGCAATTTGACTTCTTCATCACAGGCGAGTTGTTTGAGTGATTTTATCGCCAGATATGGAGCGGATGATGTTCCGTAGGTCACGGTGTTTAGCCAATACTCCTGAATTTCTTGCGTCGGATCTGCCCTCCACAATATACGTTGAAAATCTCTGTCTTCATGGGCCACTAGAATTTGGCGATACATTTTCTCGATGTCTGCTCTGCACTCTCCAACGCACTAGTATGGAGTGCAAGTCCTCTTGTACCACTGGTCCTGTAAGCAGTGTGTCATTCAGACTAAGTCCTGAACTTGTTTTTGATGATGCATCAAAAACAACTCGTATTTTGGTTGTTGAGCTATCTGGTTTGATCACCGCCTGGTGCGGCAAGTAGTATACTTCGCTCGTTGGTTTTCTAGTTGACGTTGGTTTCACTAACTCCATGTGCCCCAGTTTAATGTACTCCCGCATAAATTGTTTATAGTCTTCATGTAGCTGCTTATTCCGTGTAAATTTTTTCTCAGTCTGGAGGAATCGAGCTAACGCTCTATTCTTTGATTCGCCCAGTTTGCCTGCGTCTTCTTTGAATGGTAGTCTAACAATGTACCTTCCTTCCTCGTTCCTGTTGTGTGTCATTTTGAAGATTTCTTCGCACCGTGTTTCTTCTACTGTGAGACTTCTTTCTTCTTGCATTTCTTCTATTTCCTAGAATGATTTAAGTTGATCGTTTAGCTCTGTATTGGATATTAAGCACACTGTTGATTCGTCTGTCTTGGAGCTGCGTTGGATACTTCCAGATAGTATTCAACCCAAATGTGTGTTTTGGGCGACTGGAGTGCCGTTAGTACCCTTGATCACCCCTTCCAGAAGTATGTCTTGGAAGACATCTGCTCCTATTAGCATATCTACTGTTGCTTTCTTGTTAAATGATGATCAGCTAACGGTAGATGTGTAATATGATTCCATTCCTTAATTGTGAAAGATTCTTCCGGTAGAACCTTCGTTAGTTTATCTAATACCAGGAATTCCCCCCATGATTGGAATTCTGATGGATATATAGACTAAATTTTTAACTCAACCTTACTGTTTGCCGTCCCTGCATTCGTTGCTCCCGGCCCAGTAATGGAAGCATGTGCTCGTTTCCGTTGTGGTTGCAGTCGTTGTACAGCATCTTCGGTGATAAAATTTTAATTTAATTTAATTTTGGTGAGGGCGAAAGCCCCCATTTATTTGGCTTAATACAAGCTATACAATCTTAAAACTAACTTAAAAATTAGACTTAAACTTAAACTTAAAGATTAGTTGGGGCGGTGAAGGAGATCGGATTTAGGGCAAGGAGTGGTGCGGTTAAAGTCAAAAAAGGTAAGTTTCGAATTAGTCTTTCGTAGCATACGGGAGATTGGTTCATTCGAGCCATAGGATGTGTGGTGGGTTGGTAGATAGAAGAGACGAGAGGTTCGTAGGTTACGAGGGTTAGTGTTGAGGAAAACAGAGTTGTGGAGTGACGCACATTCAATGTGACCTGCAAACAGTCGATGAATGAAGAGAATGTCGGCTGCATCTCTGCGTTCCTCAAGGGTATTTAAGTTAATGAGGTTGAGGCGGTTTTGATAGGGAGGGAGAATAGAAGGGTCATTCCAGGGCAGACCTCGGAGAGCAAATCGAAGAAAACGACGCTGGATGCTTTCGATTCTCGAGATATGCACGCGATGGTACGGGGACCACACTTGACTGGCATACTCTAGGAGGGGGCGAACAAAGGTAATGTAGAGAGACCTGGTTACGTATGGATTGGTGAATTCTTTGGACCACCGTTTTACAAAGCCTAATACAGAATTGGCCTTAAGGATTATTTCATCCATATGTGAACGGAAATTGAGCTCCCTGTCACACAAAATGCCGAGGTCGCGAAGAGATTGAACTGAAGAGACAGGTTGATTGTGCAGAAGGTAGAGTCGGGGAGGAGATCGGTGCCGCTTATGAGAAAAGGTGATGGATTGGCATTTGGCTATATTTAATTCCAGACAATTTTTGAGGCACCAGATCGAAAAACTATCGAGGTCTTGTTGAAGGAGTATAGAGTCTTGGGATGAGGAAACGGTTTTGAAAAATTTTGTATCGTCGGCGTAAGGGAGACGGACGAATGTTTGATGATCCTATCGAGATCGTTAATAGTGAGTATGAAAAGAAGGGGACCTAGGTGGCTGCCTTGCGGAACACTGGAGGTGGCTAAAAAAGGAACAGAGTGGGTGGCCCTAAAACGAACACTGTAGAAACGGTTTTCCAGGTATGAAGATATCCATTTCAACAGTATGGGTTCGAAGCCGATGGCAGACAGTTTGAAAAGTATTAATTGATGGGAGATTTTATCAAAAGCCTTGCTAAAATCGGTAGCTATAACGTCGACTTCGTTACCATTCTCGAGGGCTGAGAGGGCAAAGGATATAAATTCGACTAGGTTTGTGGTTGTTGAGTGTGTGTGAATTAATAAAATTAGGGTATTTAGCTCCTGTTTTAACGTCGAAATTAGGAAAGGAATTGCAGGAATGGGTCGATGCCGTAGAAGGTAGAGAGGGGACACTATGAGAGGTTGGGGCTAAGTTGAAAGAGACGCGTTGACGTGGAGGCTTGGGTGGAACGGAAGGAATCAGTGCGTTAGAGGATTGAGGCGTGAGAGGATTGTGTCGGGTAAGTGAGGAGGGAGGGCTAAAATTGTGGGAGATGTTCGTTTTGAAGCTCCAGTTGGGGTCGAGTATAGAGCTGCGCTTAGTGACAACTTGTTTTTTCATTTTTTTTGGAAGGGTGTTGGAGAGGAGTTGTGGAAGTTTGTTTTGGTTAGGCTTATAATTACGTTTCTTTTTATTATTGAGATGTTGATCCTCTAGTTTCTCAGACCATTTGAGAATGCTCAACTGTCCACTCTTTTTGGCAGAGGAAGTCGGGAACAGCCACGAATACTTTGATGGCATTGTAATTTTGAAGCTGCTACGCTTGTTGGGGTCAGCGGAGAAGATCATATGACACTCACTTATGTTGATGGCATAGTTTCGCTTAAAGAAGTCACGCACCCATGAAGCATCAGCGTGATGAGGAGCACCTTCGATGGAGAAAGTCGCCTGGTTTCCATTATTGAGTTTTTCCAGTCTATTTTTCCATTCAGAGGGGGTCCATGAAGTTCCGAATTGCTTGAGAAGTTTGCGTGGGGCAGCGGCGGGCGGGATACTGGGTAGTGATGGCAGCAAGATTTCGGTTTCCGTTGTTAGGGTGGCGGGGGTAGTGGTAGACAGTGACGACATGTCGGACTCCGAGTCTACTAATTCGTTATGAATTGAGATGTTGTACCGGGAACTTGCTTGAGGTTGGATTTGATCCGGTATTTCGTTTTTTTTCTGGGAAACCAATCTCACTTCTTAACCGATTTCAGCAACAGTTAACCGAGTCGCTGTCAGTTCATCGCTGACATCTATCATTTTTACCACCAGGTCATCGATTGCGGGGTCAGATGGTTGCGGGGTAGGATGAATGGTTTTGGAGGAGGATTGGAGAAGCATGTCGACATCAGGACTGAGACCCCTGGTCGATCAAAGCTCTGAGGTAGTAGTCGCATCCTTTCCAATTAGTTCTTACCACCGCTGTTGCTAACAATATTTTGTTACACTGTTTGTTGGCGGAGAAATTCGTCTGCGGTTGATCGTACTACCTGTTTACAATATCAGTATGGAGTAGCGTATGGTGTCGCTGATGGCATGTTTGACAAGACTTGTATGATGGACATCTTAGCGTTTCATGGTTTGGCTTGAAACAATTTCGACACAGCTTTTCCCTTTGGATGACTTCCTTTCGTTGCGTCACTGGCATTTGGATGAACCTACTGCACGTATGAAGCCAGTGCATGCCATTGCATACTTTGCAAGCTGGAGTCGTAGTCGCGTGGAAATTTCTGAGGAATCCTTTCCTGTTGTTTGATTGCCTTTGGTCCCTTGGGCTGTCAACCTTTTTCTTCTTTTCTTCTAAGTTCTCCAGGGCATGGAACTTACTTTCAAGAAACATGAAAAACTCGTCCAGCGGTTGCAGGTCCTTGGGATTTTTTAAAGACTGTTCGTACGCCTTCCTCTTTTCGTTGTCCAATTTTTGTGCCACTATGGATAGTATTATAGGGTCCCAGCTTTCCGTTTCAATGTCTAGCCCTTTTAAGGCATTGACACACTCACTCGACGTATCGTGTAGCCTTCTTAAATTTTCTGCAGACTCAAATTGGCATTCCTTTTGGTTAATCAATGCCTGAATCTGTGCATTTACTAGCATCCGGCTATTCTCGTATCTATTGATTAAAACTTTTCTTGCCGTTTCATAGTTGCTATCTATGATCTGTAGATGCTGAATGATCCTGGCTGCCCACCCGTCACGTTCGTTTTAAGATAATGCATTTTTTGTGCCTTTCCAAGCTCGCCGTTTTTGTGTATAGCTTGCTCGAAATCAAAAAATGATTTCCATTGTTTGTAGTCTCCATCGAAAGTTGGTAGCTTTAACACAGGTAATTTCAGTTCGTGCTGCGAATTTTCTACCGCATCTTCTTGTTTCGTAGAACCATTTGAGTCCTGGAATGCAAATCCGTCGATCTTCTCTTGCAAATTTACCATAACGTCTTCGTAAATTTGCTCTAGTTCTTCATGGTCGTTCATGTAGTCATCCAAAGCGATCGTTTCCACTGCATTCTCCATAATGTCGTTGTGCGTTTTTATTAGAGTCGTCCATTGGCTTTGTGTTGCCTGTTGTTTATGGACATAGTATGCTCTTGTTTTCGTCTGAGCTTGCTCCATCCTTTCTAGTGACCTGAAGAATGCCTGCTTCTGAGCCTCCTGACGTTTCATCCTTCTTTCCTGTTCCTCGTCGTTGTTTGCCGTCTTCCTGGACCCTGATGTTGATGGTCTTGTTGTGTCAAGGTTATCCGTTAGTTTCCGTGGCATTGGAACTATATTCTGGACTTCCTTCTCTTCTTCTATTATCTCCCTTAGTTTTTCTTCCAGCTTACTTCTTATCAGTATCACTTTCACTATTCACTACTTTCACTAGTTCAATACTCGAAAGACCAAATGTTAAATACTAACTTAAGCCACCTTACCGCTGGTGGGGGGATAGCTTAGGTTAGACACTTAACACAAAATTACTACTACACGTTTGCTTTGGAGCCGTCGTAATCAACTCTCCCTTTTTCTTTATTTTGTTCCTATTTATATAAAATTTTTTACATTAATAGTGCTGACACAACTACAGGAATACGTAAACATAATATGAGAGAGACACTGATGGGGTCTGGCTGCCGCGTGTGCGTTACTTGCTGACGTGGTGTCTGCCTGCAGTCCAGGTGTGTCTCTCGTTGCCCGTGGGAACTGTTGGTTTCCTGTATCTGTACAAGAATTTGTACACTGAGTTCGTTTTAGTTTGTTGTTTTTGTCAATTACTCTTTTTGTTGTTGTTTGACCTTTTATTTCTTAAAATATACTATCTTTTAACTATTAACTATCTTTTGTTCTTTTTATAGTATACGGTTTTTTTGTTTTTTTGTTTTTTATGGGTCGGCAGATGGTTCTCGCAACTTTCCAGTCTTCCCGGGACGGTATCCATGTCGGTTCTCGTTGGGAAGACGGACTCGTCGTGAGATTATTTATCGTAATTGAGCCTGAAAAGTGTGTTCTAAGAAGGAGTTCCAAAGTTTCCTTCTTATCTTGAGTTTGAAGACCGTTCTCTGTGTTAAGTGTACAAGGCAAGAACCTTTTTTCGTTTTTTTTAAAGGAAATTTCCAAATCCAAGGAGCACTCAGACTCGTTGTCGGCCCATTGTACTCCCAGGCAGAAACCCCTTTTTGGTACAGTGGTTGGAGGAATTTAGATTTTGTTCATTTTCCTTCTTTATTTTCGGTGGCTGTTGCTGTTCCCCGTCCGGGCTCGAACATGCACAGGTTGGGTCACAAGCGCTTTGCTTTGTTGAAAAGTCAGTTTTTATCTTTTGTGCGTAGTGGAGCATCTTACCCACATGTGCTGGGGGGCACTCGGCGGTATGAAGGGGTTCTTCTTCATACGGAACTGAACTCTGTTCATAGAACGGTTGGTAGTCCAGTTCCTTGAGGAGATCCACCGAGCATTCGTTCATCGAAATGGTCAAGGTGAGTCCATCAGGGTTGTTTGCCTTCCTCAAAACTTTCCAGTCCGTCGTTGGCAGGATTTTGTTTTGCAGTCGAAGAGTTCTAAGAACTTCGTGTGCAGAGCGAGCATTGTCGGGGAAGAATGCTGTCCCCACGCATGGCTTCGGGAGATTTTACCCTTCTACCATACGCAGTTTAGAGTTCTCCCAGGGCGAAATTTTGCAGATCGTTTCGGCCAACCACTTGCGCGACTCCGCGTCTGCACAGTTTATGGTGATCCACCCCGCCTTGAATGAGCAGCCCAGAAATCGAATCTGTGGGCCATTTTCAGGGAGCTTATGCAGTTCCTTGATGATGGCATTTTTCACTGCCTTTTGTTGTTCAGGCTCAAGGTGGTCATCTGGAAAGTCAGATGGAATGACTTTGCTGTGCCTTTTGGTGCCTTCATGGCTCCATCCAGCGAGGTTGCATAAGGCAGGCCATCCGCCAGCAACCTTCGCAGTGCCTTTCTTTGAGACGTTGTGAGGCGAGGTCTTTTGGCGACAGTTACTTCAGATCGAGTGCCTTCACGGATTCTGTTTCAGGGGTTTCTGAGCAGCTCCTGTACGCGTCCTCCATGAGAGCCGAGCTGGCTGTTTCGACGGATTCGAGGTCACTGTTGAGATGTTGAAGTAGTGGACGTTCTATCCGTTCGGCACGAAGGTCAAGTGCAGCAGTTTCTTGTTCGATTGCAGGGATTTCGTTCTGGCGTGAGATATACTATCCGTCCAGCACAGAGGTGCGTTTCTGCTGGAAGTTGGCAACTGGTGTCATCAGTTGCGGGATAGTTTATCCGTCCGGCAACTGAGGTTGGTTCAGCCACAGGCTGAGAGATGGGATCCGGACAAGCCAGGTCCCCATCAGAAGGGTTGTTGATATTAAAGTTAGAAATTTTGTTCCCACGAGTAGCTAGGGAAAAGAAGATCCGTCCATACAGAGCCCCACATGCATGGATAAGGCTAGATAAAACCATAGGTCGCCTGGTTTCCGGAATACATCGTTAGGGACTGAGCTTTTTACGGGCCCCCAGTCTGGTGGGTCCTCAGGGTTCGATTGACTCCGGCACTTTAAATAAAGTTTGGGTTGCTCTTGGTTTCGTGCGTTCAACATCCAAGCAGCTATAGGCAAACGAAAAATGATTGGAGATCAGTCTTCATCTGCTTATTTTTTTTTCAACTAGCTGCCAACCTGTGTGGACGTATTTTTCTTGTCTCCCCCAGTTCGCGAATTCAATTATATTTTTTCCAACGCCCCGTAAACCGCCAACTTAGTATTTTTCCCGTCGTTGCTCGCCGACATAGTTTTGTCTGCCGAACTATTTCGCAAGTGCCCATAAAATCTCCACTATCAATTCGTCACCCATCCAAGTTGACCCCTTTTTTTCAACAAAAAAAAAATAAAATAATAATAAACAAAAATAATCCAACAATGGAAAGTGCTGTCCCAGTGTTTTGTGCTCGAAGATCCATCACCTACCTCAAGGAGTATTGCACTCATTTCAACTTTTATTGCGATGAGTGTTAGGAGATTACTTTGTCTCATGTTACGCCTGCGATCAATTGTAACAATGAGTCAATAAATGCCGAAAATGCTCACACCAGCAAAGCAATTCTTTATCGTATTTAAAAGATTGAGGGGTCAGTGAACTACATCGACGAATTATCCGACATTGTTGAATCCTACAAATCTACATGCGGAGCCATCGAGAAGCAACTGGCAGCGATACTCAATATGACCAAGAAGCAGGCTAGTTACGATAAGGAGTGTGATGTAATGAAACACCTCGATGGTTTAAAATCGTTACTGAAAACCAACTTCCCCAACCTCCTTAAATCCAGCATGCCAACCAACATACACGATTCCATCAACCTTCTCTGCACTGATGTCGACATGCTGCCATCACTACCCAGTATCCCGCCCGCCGCCGCCCCACGCAAACTCCTTAAGCAACTCGGAACTTCATGGACCCCCTCCGAATGGAAAAAAGACTGGAAAAACTCAATAATGGAAACCAGGCGACTTTCTCCAACGAAGGTGCTCCTCATCACGCTGATGCTTCTTGGGTGCGTAACTTCTTTCAGCGAAACTATGCCATCACCATAAGTGAGTGTCATATGATCTTCTCCGCTGACCCCAAGAAGCGTAGCAGCTTCAAAATTACAATGCCATCAAAGTATTCGTGGCTGTTCCCGACTTCCCCTGTTAATGCCAAAAAAAACTGGACAGTTGAGCATCGTCAAATGGTCTGAGGAACAAGAGGATCAACATCTCAATAACAGTCGTAGCTCTCAAAAGAAACGTAATTATAAGTCTAACCAAAACAAACTTCCATAACTCCTCTCCAACACCTTTCCCAAAACAACAAAAAAAAACAAATTGTCATTAAGCGCAGTTCTATACCCGACCCCAACTGGAGCTTCAAAACGAACATCTCCAACAATTTTAGCCCTCCCTCCTCACTTACCCGACACAATCCCCTCACGCCTAAATCCTCTAACGCACTGATTCCTTCCGTTTCACCCAAGCCTCCATGCCAACGCGTCTCTTTCAACTTAGCCCTAACCTCTCATAGTGTCCCCTCTCTAACTTCTACGGCATCAACCCTGTTGAAAAATCATTCACATATGTCAAAAAATTATATTGTTAAAAAATAGACTGATGTAATTGACGGCTTTCGTGGCTGTGTCCCGGGTTTACAAACGCGTCCGTAATATAAAGTGACATTTGTCAGAGAGAAAAACAATTTAAACGAAGAAACTTGGAGAATATTTCCAACCGTCGCCTAGCCCGGACACGCCACGTGAGTCGCCGAAAAGTAAGTACATACTGCTTTATAACTGTAACAATGATTGTAATTAATTCTTACCGTAGAGAATAAACGTATACCGTACAACGAACGGTGTTTTGTTTAGGCGGCGGAGCAACCCGGGTGGGCGACAATTTTATTCTTTTTCAACAACGAAAAGAATTTTATTCTTTTTCGTCAACGAAAAGAATTATACTCTTTTCGTCAGAAGAACTATACTCTTTTGTCGGAAGAATTTGTGGAAGTAATTTGTATGCCGCCAGAAGATTTGCCATAGTTGCCGTCAGAAGACATTTTTTGCCATCATCCGTCCCAGCCAGCCAGAAGACTTCTTATACCAGCCAGAAGATATTTCAATTTGCCATCAGCCGTTCCAGCCAGCCAGAAGACTTAGTTCAATTTGCCACTTCACCGTAGCCAGCCAGTCATCCAGGTAAGTTATTTTACTTTCGTTGAACCTACATATATCGCAGCCAGCGAAGCGCATTCGGCGCAGCCAACAAAAAGCCATCATTTGTCGCCGCCATCCATAAGAACTACCACGTTTATATGATATCTTTGGTGACAGTCAGAATCACTAGCCTTTGATAGCAATTTGAATGCCGAACCTTGCTATTTCCATTTGCTCTGTGTGTCGCCAAAAGATTTATATTAATTCGCCATTGTGTGTGTCGCTAGAAGACTTTTACAATTCGCCATTATGTGTGTCGACAGAAGACGTATTTCATTTGCCATCGTGTGCCGCCAGAAGATCTATTTCAATTCGCCATTGTGTGCGTCGCCAGAAGACTTATTTCAACTCTGCCATCGTCCATCCCATCCAGCTAGAGGAACATCTTTAATTTGCCACTTCACCGCAGCCAGCCAGTCATCCAGTCAGAACCGCAAGTTTCCAAAAGCAACTCGAATGCCGAATCTTCAACGATCACCAGAACGACAAGGAGTGCGGTAAAGAAATATAAGGACGGTGAACAAGGATACTCCGCAGACGCAGGCGTAGACGAAGAGGCGGAAGAAACAGTTATGGAGGCACGTGATGGGGAAGTGGACACCTTATGGCAGGAGCTATCGGAATTGCGTACCCAATTAGAAGCCATTACGACCTCTGCCGCGACGGAGAAAAGGGAACGTAAGCGGCTTCATTCACACACTCTTAACCCAACCCCCTTCGTATTATCTGTCCCTCCTTACACTAACCCTAACAACACTACCATACCTTCACAAACCTGCGCCGCTAACTCCACCATACCAGCATCTCCCTTTTTAGATCCACTGCTACCTCCTACTGTCGAACTTACTAAACAGTTTGCAGATTCTGGTGACCTTAAAATTTACGACAATGTCGGTCTCTATCTTGCCTACCTAAATGATAAGGCTGACTCCATCTGCATTGATGGTAAAACTAATACCAATATTAAGGTCTTAATTTCTCAACAGAAAAGAACGCTCTTATGCAAATATTTGTTCAGTTTCATCAGAGCTTCAACCACCTCTTTAGGGAGCAAACGATCTATCCTCCTACGCATCCTGTATGAATTCTAAACGGATGTCGCATCTCCAAAAAACCCGAGCCGACTTTAATAAGTATTTTTGTTCCTAACATCAGTGAACGGATTAACGCGGTACCACACTCCTCCCGACCTAATAAAACCAACCCGAAGTGCCTGTCATTTTATTACCAAAACGTAAGAGGCCTTCGTACCAAAGCCTCTCAGCTACTCTTAAATTCCCAAAAGCTCCCTTATGACGTATTTGCCATTCCCAACACTCTTACCCTGCATCTGACGTGTGTTAAAATCACTTTCCCTAAGCGCTCCATTTATATTCTATGCTGTTACATTCCTCCCGCACAACCAATTCATGAATATCAGCTACTCATTGATGCGCTCGACTATCTTGGAAGACAGTTAGACCTGTTTTTTTCCACTGACACCGATAACTGTGTAGTTATCGAAAGCACTCACCTCCTCTCCAAACTTGACAACTATCACTGTTGATGACATCAACAAAAAATATATAATTTCAGTAAAATGCATAATAAGCATATTTTCTTTAGAATAGTAAAGCAATGACTTATGGAAATTGCAACATAAGCAAATTTTTGTTTTGGTTTTTGCACCTGCTCATTTGTCGCACCTTTAATGCTTAGGTTAGCAGAATTTTTGTATAAAAGAGAATTAAATAAAGAAAAATGTTCATTGTGTTGTAATCAATCGAAACAAGCCTTTTTATTCTACCTAATGTGAGGCTGCATTAGGCGATTGAATTAAAAAATCTAGAGTGAGATAGATTTTCATGGTCCTTCGAGCCGGATTAGCCGGACTAGTGTAAAGTGAGTGTTAGTATTGGTACAGGACCAATACCATCATCAAGGAATATTAAAAAAAAAGGGAAGTGTTTATAAGTGCAAGTTAAAACCAACATGAGTGAAATCGAGGAAATCGCGTTGAATCAAACGCTAATTTCGGAAGAAGTCCGTACGTTATGGACTAATTTCAAGAAGGATGGGAAATCCCGGTACTCTGTAAAGTACTTTACAGACAGGCTGGAGCAATTAGAGCAGTATTGGATCGACTTCCAAATAAACAACGGACATTTGGAAGAGCTGAGAAAAACAAACCCGACGCATGACTATTTCACAAGGAAATATTTTAGTCAATTCGAAGCCAGGTATCTCGACATTAAAGCTACGTTAAAGGCAAAATTGGATGATTTTAAAAAGACAACGCAACTTCCGTCGCTGCCGTCTCGTACCGATGCCGACATTCAAGCAATACAATCATCAAGTAGAAGTACATCAGAAGGAACGAGAAAGTCAGCTGACAACATGAAGTGTCCAGCTAGATTTAATAAGTTGAACTTTATCAAGAACAACTTCATTCGCGTAATTGACAACTTGGATTTGACTCAAAATACAGTGTACCTCGGATTCAAGTTGGGTCAGTTAAAAGAATGCTGGACAAGGTTGGCGGCAATGAATGAGGAGATAATGTCATCACTGGAAGAAGCTGATTATGAGCAGGAGTACGTGTCCAGTAACGAGTTCATCGATTTGGAGCAGATGTATCAAGATGCATACATTCAAATCAAGGAAGCAGAGCAACGGCAACAGCAACTGGAGGGAGTAACTCCACAAGCTCCAGCACAGAGGGAAATCAAGCTTCCAACCATAAGCATTCCAGTATTCAGCGGAAGGTATGACGAGTGGATACCATTTTGGGAACTATTCGAACGATTAGTCCACAATAATGGGTCATTAAACGATGTCGAACGCATTCAATACTTGAAAGGCAATCTAAGAGGAGAAGCAGCAAGGATTGTCAATCACTTGTCACCAACGTCAAGCAATTATGCAACGGCTGTAGAATTAATTACAAAAAGGTTTCAAAATCCAGCAGCATTGGTCAAAAACTACATCCAAAAATTGTTGACCTTGAAACCAGTTCGTAATGAAAGTTCGTTCGATTTAAAAACCATCCTGGATACGTCAAAGGAAATCCTGTATGGCATTAACAACTTAGGAGTTGACGTAAGCTCTTGGGACCCATTAGTCATTGAGTTGCTGTATCCAAAACTTGACCCAGAATCGAGAAAATTGTACCAACAGGCAAGAGGAACGTCAACAGAAATCCCAAGACTTAGTGAATTTTTTGATTTCATCGAGGGAAGATTCCGAGGATTGGAAGGCAGTCGCGAATTCAACCGTGAGCACCAGTCCCAACCAACAAAAACAACATCCACAAAAAACCATGTGACAACATTCACTCAGTCAAAATGCGTTGTGTGCAGTGAATCTCATCAACTGTTCAACTGCAAAAGGTTCTTGAGTATGAAGCCGAAAAACCGAATGGAGGTGGTCCAGAGGTCCAAGCTGTGTTTCAACTGTTTACGAGACGGACATTCGGCAAGAGAGTGTTTAACGAAGAAGGGTTGCAAAATATGCATGCAACAGCATAATTCCTTGCTTCATTTCCCTCGAGGTGAGAATGCAGCCGTCTTGGTGGAAGAAGGAAGAACTAGTGAAGACGCAACAACGACAGCACGAGTCACCACAACATGTCATACTAACAGGATGGTATTGCTAGCCACAGCCATGGTGAATATATGCGTTGGAGGACAAGCTAAACTTGTACGAGCTCTGATTGATCAAGGGTCTCAGTCTTGCTTCGTGACGGAGAAGTTAGCACGTCAAATAAAGGTACCGTTGGTCAAGTATGAGTCAAAGATCAATGGAATCAACGGTCATGCTACACAAATCATAGCAGCATGTCACCTTACCCTTCAATCGATTCACGACGTAAAGATCAACTTGGACGTAGAAGCTCTAGTAATGCCAGTTATAACATCAAGGCTGCCACTAGAACAATTTACACCGAACCAGTGGCCACACATTCAGGGGTTAAAATTGGCGGATCCATGGTACGAACAACCGAAGGAGATTGAATTGCTGATAGGATCAGACATTCTGCCGCAACTTTTGACGCATGGATTAATCAAGGGTCCAGCTAATACTCCAATGGCACAAAATACAAGGTTTGGCTGGATACTATCGGGACCAGTCATCACCACCCCAACTCCAAGGAAGCAGGTACAAGTTAATAGACTCACGTCATGTATCAGTGTGTGCGGTGAAGACGAAGGCTTGAAGAAATTTTGGGAGCTAGAAGAAGTAACAACTGCAAGGATCAAGTCTGCAGAAGATGAGATGTGCGAAAATCACTACCACATGACACAGAGACGAGATGAAACGGGACGATACACCGTCAAACTGCCCCTATTAAAGGATCGCATGGTTTTGGGCGATTCACGCAAAATGGCATTGAAGCGATTTTTTATGTTGGAACAAAGATTCGCGAAAAATGAAAATCTTCGCAATGAATATTCCAAATTCATTCAGGAATATATTTCTCTTGGACACATGGAGGAAATAGAGGAGGGGTACACTGGAAAATCATATTATCTTCCACATCATGCAGTAATAAAAAATGACAGCACTACTACTAAACTAAGGGTGGTATTCGACGCCTCGGCAAAAACGACATCTGGGGAATCTCTGAACAGCATCATGATGACAGGTCCCACTGTTCAAAAGGACCTGTTTCTCCTGCTACTTCGATGGAGGTCATTTGCAATCGTATTCACAGCTGACGTCGAAAAGATGTACCGGCAGATTTTAGTCGATCAGGAGGATCGGAATCTACAGCGCATCGTGTGGAGGGACAACTCCAATGGCCCGATCAAGGAATATGCTCTAAAAACAGTCACATACGGCACATCATCCGCACCGTATTTGGCAATTAAGACCTTATGCCAGTTAGCTGAGGATGAACAACAGAGGTATCCACGGGCGAGCAAAACAGTACTGGAAGGGTTCTATGTCGACGACTGTCTTGGAGGCGCAAATTCACTAAAAGAGTGTCAAGACCTTCAACAAGAACTGATGCAGCTACTTCATACGGGTGGATTCAATCTACGAAAGTGGACTTCAAATAGTTCCGAGTTTATAAAGACATTGCCGAGAGAAGTTATTGAAATGGAACCAGAACATGACTTCGATAATGACACTACATTTAAAATCTTGGGAATAAAATGGTGCCCGAGAACAGATGACTTTCAGTTTAAGGTGAATTCCTCATCATTCAGCGCAAAGGGTACCAAACGAGCTATACTGAGCGACGCCGGCAAAATCTTCGACCCCTTTGGCTGGCCAATAACAATCAAAGCAAAGATTCTCATTCAAAGTCTTTAGCTCTTGGGTATCGGATGGGATGAAAATGCACCACCGAAAATTCAAAGCGAATGGGATGAATTCAAAACAAGATTATCGACGCTTGAACAAGTAAGGATTCCAAGATGGACGCAACAATTGGATGATTCTCAAATCGAGCTACACGGATTCGCAGATGCATCAGAATCAGCGTATGCAGCCGTGGTGTATCAGAAGGTTATTAATTGTGGCTCTACAACAATACGCATCATCGCGTCAAAGACCAAGGTGGCACCGTTTAAGCAAGTTTCACTGGCCAGGCTAGAGTTATGCGCTGCTGCACTGCTTACGAAGTAAATGAACTACATCCGAGAGGTACAGATAAAGCAGACGGTGCTGGGAGTCAACTATAATCTACAGAGATATTTTGAAATATCACTGGAAGATATAAACAAGGCACCAACACTTAACGGAAAAACATTCATCCTCCGGCCATCAATATTTCACAGTATTGGGCAAAGTGAGGATTGCATCGTCCAGCAACTGTACAAAAAACTGTCTTTTAAGCGATGTGCAACCAGAAAGCTTAGACTAACACACACCATGTGGAAGGAATTATGGACGCACAACACCTGGATGTTCATTACACCAAGGGAAACCACTGTGTTCATCATTTGTGGAACAAATCGGGAGGAAGTTATTTTGAACATAACGGGCATCATTCATGTGACACCGGACTGTGTCATTCAATCAAAATTCGTCCGATTGGAAGCAAAATTGTTCAAGGAAACGAGAATTGTGGTTCACTTCAGCAAATCAGTTGCTACAATAAACACATCAGTATCAACCCAGGCTCCAGTTTATTTTACAAATGAAACCGTTATTCCGTTGAATAAGGATCTAATGGAGGTATCAATATTCAACCATCGAGAGGCATCCGAGGCGCTCAACCGGATACACGAGCACAACTGGAAGACCATCAAACAACATCAGTTTTGGACAATTGGATTTTGCTCCGTTTTTACAGTCGCTGTGATCATCATCTGCGTATTGGCTGTGATACTTAAATACGGCAATCATCGAGTCCGAATTGACCACTCTGCCAACGTTGAGTTGAGAGATCAGAAGAACATACCGGAGCACCGTTTTGAGATTACTTGGCAAACAACACCGGAGGAGACAAAATGTTGATGACATCAACAAAAAATATATAATTTCAGTAAAATGCATAATAAGCATATTTTCTTTAGAATAGTAAAGCAATGACTTATGGAAATTGCAACATAAGCAAATTTTTGTTTTGGTTTTTGCACCTGCTCATTTGTCGCACCTTTAATGCTTAGGTTAGCAGAATTTTTGTATAAAAGAGAATTCAATAAAGAATAATGTTCATTGTGTTGTAATCAATCGAAACAAGCCTTTTTATTCTACCTAATGTGAGGCTGCATTAGGCGATTGAATTAAAAAATCTAGAGTGAGATAGATTTTCATTCAATCACCCTCCCTTGTTTCTTACTTTTTCAAACGACAAAGAAAACACAACTTTTATCCCCCTGACAGAGCGAAAGTTCAACTTTCGGAAAGCTGATTTTGACAAACTGAACGATCTTATTGGTAAAGTTAATTTTGACTTTCTCTTAGACAAGAACATTAACATCGACAGTGCTATCGCTGCTTTTCATTCAATTATATTTGACTGCTTTCTTCAATCCGTACCTTACTTGCCCCAGAAAAACTTTACCTCTTCCCCCCCATGGTATAACAAGGAACTACGCTCACTTCGGAATAAACGCAATAAACTATGGCAATCATTCCTAGTTCCAGATCTCGATCTGATTTCTTAAATTATAAATTAGTGCAAAATGACTTCTCCGCACTGTGTGAATCCCTTTATTCCGATTACCTTAACCGTACGCAGTCCGAACTTATTTTTAACCTAAGGCGATTTTTTCAATTCATCAATACCAAAAGAAAATCTGACGGCTATCCCTCTACCTTAAAATTCTCAAATTGTTCGTCCGCCGATCCTAAAATATTAGTAAACCTCTTTGCAGATTTCTTCAGCCAAGCGTTCTCGAACGACACCGTCGAACCCGATCTTAACTGCTTCAGTTACATGAACGGCTGCACTCAAACCACCCTAACTGCCATCAACATAATAACGTCATCAGTGGTTGACAAGATTAATCTTGTCCGGTCCAGACGGCCTTCCCGCTATTGTTTTAAAAAAATGCATGTGCAAATTAGCCCAGCCTATTTCTATTCTTTTCCAACTATCAATAGCGCGTGGAGTCTTCCCCCAGCTGTGGAAAGAATCATTTATCATCCCCATTTTTGATAAAATTTCTCACCAGATCTCCTCGTCAAACTTAAAGCTCTGGGTTTTCCGCCACTGTTTATTAAATGGGCCAAGTCTTATTTGCAAGATCGCCAGTACAGAGTTCTTTTTAGATCTTGTACTTCAAATCCAATCAAGGCGACCTCAGGAGTTCCTCAGGGTAGCCACTTAGGGCCCCTGATCTTCGTACTGACTATAAACGATGTCGAGTCTGTCATTACGCATTCTCACCTTGAAATATATGCAGATGATATGAGGATTTCTAAGCAAATTTCTTGCGCCGCCGACGCCTTTTCGCTTCAGGCCGACCTAAACACATTCTTCATTTGGTGTAATAAAAATCTCTAAGAACTCAATGTGAAAAAGTGCCAATCTATCACTTACTCTCGTAAGCGCCTTCCCCTGCCTCACAGGACCTAACTTATTAACAACGAGCTGGTCTCCACTGTAACCTCAGTGCGCGATCTAGGCATCATCTGTGACACTGAACTGAACTTCCGCTCTCACATTGACAGCATAATTAGCAGAGCTAACTCAGCACTCGGCTTTGTTAAACGTTGGTCGAAAGAATTCTCTAACCCTTACGTCACCAAATCCCTATATATGACCTTCGTCAGACCGCTCCTTGAATATGCCTGCCAGATCTGGTCACCCTACCATCAAGTCCACATTCAGAGAATCGAAGCCGTCCAGCGTCTTTTCATACGCTTTGCTTTACGTGGTTTGGGCTGGGATGGCCCTTTTAATCTGCCACCGTACGAGAACCGGCTTTAATTATTAGGCCTTCAGTGCTTAAACACACGCCGTGTTGTGGCCGATATACTATTCGTATATCAGTTATTAACAGGAACCATAGACTGCCCTCATCTTCTTCAACAGGTTTCTCTTAATGTTAACCCCCACCGTTTACGATCAGTCCCTCTCTTTCGTCTCCCCTATCACCGCACAGAGTATGGTCAACACGAACCCCTAACAAGAATGATTAACAACGTAAATAAGTTCCCTCACATCTTTGACTTACATCTTAGCAAATCCTCTCTCAGACATTCCTTGCGCAATTTACCTTCCTAACCAATCACACTCTCTTCCTCATCTCTCTCGCTCTCATCCACATCTCCCCCTTCTGTCCATATCTCGTAGTTTAGACTTAAGTTCCAACCTCTTGACTATCTGTAACCCTTAGCATATCGTCTAGTCTTAAGTGTTTAACCATTTGTCTAATTTTAGTCCGTAGTTTATCGATTACCATGTTACTCTTAGAGTTAAGCCTTAGAATTAGGATTTAGATTTTTAAGTTTTTTTGTGCCATGCTTGTATTAAGCGAATAATAAATAACTTGTGGAGCAACAGTCAGTAACAACAACATACATCGTTCCTCCGTCAAATACTACAGTTACAGTCACAGCAGCTACTCCCAGCGTAAACGGCGCATGTACCAACGTGCTGTTTTCAAACGCCGGTAAATCTCCGCCAACGAGCTACGCCACCATCACCGTGTCTTCCTCTACCGCCACCGCGCCCTCTTCTGTAGCCTCAATTGCAGCAATGTCAACATTGAATGGATTTCAAACAGAGTCAAGGGAAACCTCGGCACAATTCATGTCGACTACTTCGCGCCCACAGTATTCCTGGCCACCAACGACTGTTCCGTCAATCTGTAGCCAGTCACGGCCCAGCGCTTCTACGAATACATCAATTCCAACGTTTCTTCCTCCGCTAAACAGCATGCCAATCCTCGAACAGCAGACCTTCATGCCTTATTCAGCTCCTTTGCGAGTCCCTCTGCCATCTTCCACTTCGGTTGGGTACGGGAGTCATCGCAAATTACATGATCTTCCGGAATTATATGGACGTCCCGAGGAATGGTCGATGTTCTGCATGGCCTTTTTGGAGTCTACAAGAATGTTGCAGAAGTGCATCAAAGGTGAAGCGAGAGACGTAGTCGAATCTCTACTTATACATCCTGACAAAGTAGACCAAGTCATGTCAACATTAGAATTTCGTTTCGGACGTCCCGAATGCCTCGTGCAGAGCCAGCTGAAGAAGGTGAGGAAAACTGCAGTAATCCCAGAGCACAAGCTGAAGCTCATAATTTCATTTTCTACAAAGGTCCAGAACTTAACGCTGTTCCTGGAAGCGAGTGGTATGCAACAGTATTTGGCTAATCCTGCCTTTCTAGAGGAGCTTGTTGGGAAGCTACCGATGAGCAAGAAACTGGAGTGGGCCCAAACTTGTGTGTGCATCCAGCCGTATGCAACCGTCAAACATTTTAATGACTGGTTGAGTCGAACTGCCCATCTCGTCTGTATCGTCTCTACAGCTGCAACGTCCTGGTTAACTCCTGGTAGAATCGAACATAAAGCGAAGCCAAGGAGCATCCTGCATACAAACGAAAGTTCATCTTTAACTACGCCAACGACTAACAAGTGTTGGTATTGCAAAGCAGAACAACATCCAGTCACCCAGTGTAGCAACTTTAAGTCGCTCGACCTTCCAGCCAAATGGACGTTCGTGAAGAGGAACCAACTTTGCTTCTGCTGCTTGAAGCGTGGCCATAACATAAGAACATGCAGGACGCGGAAGCCGTGCGGAATTGAGGACTGCAGTAGGATGCATCATCGAGAACTTCATGAGATGGAGCCAGCGCAGCAGTCGACATCAGCAAAAATTAACAATAAGAAGGCAGAAGTCCCAAGACGAACTTTACATTGCGAAGATGATGGAACTGCAAGGATTCTCTTCAGGATGTTGCCAGTGAGAGTTTATAATGGCTTCACGGAACTGCGGACGTACGCTTTATATGACGAAGGTTCATCCGTAACTATTATGAGTGAGGACTTGGCCAAGCGTCTACGACTAGAAGGGAGACCAAAGGACCTGAATCTGCGATGGTTGGGGCGGGAAGCGCTTACAAAAAAGTCATTTGAAGTAGACCTCTCCATAAGCGCCGATCAAAAGGAACCCAAAAAGTATCGTATGCTTAATGTACAGACAGTGGAGGACTTGTGTTTGCCGACTCAGACCTTTGCCGCCTCGGAGATCAAGTCACTTGGTGGTTCGAGACTTCTTCTTGCCGACTACATCAACGCAAAACTAGAAATTCTCGTCGGACTCGACAACAGCCATCTTAGTGCACCGCTGGACTCCATCAGATGCGATGGAGATGGACCTATCATAGTTAAAACCAAACTTGGAAGGGTCGTTTACGGGAAGGCCGGACAGTAGCTGACCCTGATGAAAATGTCGTTCTCTTTAGCCGCCCGTCAGACGAAGAAGATCAGCGAGTAAATACCTTCGTCGATGACTACTTCCGGATTGAGAACTTTAGAGTTAAGAAACTGAAGCAGAAGTTGATATCCGAGGCAGACAAGATTTTCAGATTTTCAGATTTTAAAGACCACAACAGTAAGAAAAGGGGGACGATATAGTACAGGCCTGCTGTGGAAGGAGAATAATCTCGTGCTGCCAAGAAGCTATCAACTGGCTAAGAGGAGACTTATCAGCCTCGAAACAAAGATGCAGAAGGACCCAGAGTTTGCTGCTACTTATAAGTCTATGTATTAGTAATCAAGTTTGCTCTTGTCACCCTTGTGCTACTGCGCGCACAAAAGTGACTCGAGTATTCAGTGTAAAATTAGACAGCGAAGTAAACGGTTGGGTTTTTAGTGAGCGAGACTCCTTTTCCCAAACAAAAAAAAAATGAATCGTGTTTTATTTCAAAGTTTGTTTTACTCTCGTCTTGAACATTCGGCCCATGTCGAGCCGGATAGTAATCAGTGGAAAAGTCGATAGTTTCAGTGGAAAAGTGGACAGAATAAGTGAAAAATGGAAAGAATTAATAGTGCAGACAGCGGAAAGAGGAGTAGAAAGAAAAAGGATAAGTATAAAGGCGAAATTGCCTGAAAAAAGGATAAGTATAAGGGCAAATTGCCCGCGAAAATTATTTCATCATCATAAAATATTATTTCACAAAATCGATAGCAGCCAGCAGACAGCAGACAGCGTCACATACACATTTAAACAGCATGAATAGCATGCCAGTAGATTGCCAGCACACAATCCTCGACCACGAGTTCGAGAGAAAAGGGTAGTGCGCAAGCGAAACAGTCGACAGCCGATAGATGTGCACACTGAAAAATCAATTTACATAAGTGTGCGTACATATTTTTACATTCCATTCAATTTTGTATTTTAATAAATTTAAAAAAAAAGCAGCAAGACAGCAAGTACGTAAATACAGTTCACAGGATTTAGTAGTGCCAGTAGCGAGAGCGTGAAAGTAATTAGTGGTAAGTGAAAATTAGTATATTTTCGTATAGTTACAACGAAAGTGGCAAACAAACAAATTGAAGGGTTGTAAGTCTAATGCCCGTTTTCACAGTGCGAGCTTAAGTGTGGGTTTAGCTAAGTGTAGGATCGAATATAAACTTCACTTAAGAAAATTTCGTTTTCACACTCAATATTTAAGGGTGGTTTAGTTAAGCCATGGATTGAGTGTCATTGTGAACCATTTATGAAAAATAGTTATCGTGATTGAACACGCGATGTCAAATGAAATTAGTTTTTCATCATGTCAAGTGCTTTTATTGGACATTTGTAGTGAAACACCGCAAAATAATTGAAAATAAAAGCACAGACAGAGTGTATGCAAATCGTCCCAGATGTTGCAATGATTTGTTCGAGTGCGAATAACTCTTTCTCTTGAAATATGCACCACCACTAGTGTGGTAGTTTTCCTTATCACTAATACATTCCTCATCCGAGTCAATCACTTCCATTTAATTTTATTTAATTACTTTCACGAAAAACAAGCAACTATGTACTTCCATTTGTTTTCAATTGAACAGGAAAATTAATTTGACATTTGCCATCAACAGCATTGCTAGACAAAATATTTGGTTGCTGATGTAGGTTTTCTCGAATGTTTTTTTGGGGTGAATTTTATTTTAGCACACTAATGGCAATTATGTTCTCTCTGGATCGACACTTAAGCCACCGCAGTCGGTGGTTTGAGTTAAACCACTATTTAAGTGGAGTTTATCGTTAGACCTCCACTGTGAAAATGAAATTTGTGCTGATCCTGAGTTTATTCTTGGATCGACACTTAAGCTTGCACTGTGAAAACGGGCATAAATGATCTAAGTGCCAAAAATCAAAAATCTGTATTTTTAGGAAAACACAATCTTATTGTTAAGCTTAATAATATCCAAATGGATCCAAGTACCTGTTTCTTTTAAAATTTTACCACACACAAACAAAGTTGTGGTGGAGTCTGTTAGATTTATTTTGATTTTATTCCCGGCGAACTCTGAAATTTGCCTGATAAAAAATGATAGAATTAAAAGACGACCGATCAGTTGAATTTTAATGGTAACTCTAGAATTTATTCACACAATGGCGAAACGCCAAAACAAAAGAGGGGGACAACAAAGAATAACAAAGAATGTAAAGGTAGTAGGAGACTTATGTGCAATAGATTAGTTGATCAGTTCAGACCATCAGCTTTAAATGATGGGAAATGTAATAATAAGGAGTATTTAGTATAGAGTATTTGATGTAACAATGCAAACTTATATAATTAATGATAATGATTGTAGCGGCGTATATTTCCGTTGCTTTCCGTCGCAACGTTGGTACCGCAGGGTTTTTCTCGCCTGTGTTTTTTGGAATGAATAACGCTTTTTGAATATGTTGTTTAAAGTTTTTTTTATTTACAAGTGGTCGCTGCGGACCGCGTAGGTATTTACAACACATAACACACTGAAGGATTGTTCTTCGGTCGGCTTTGTATTTATACCCAGTGTCAAAAATGATAAGCGTAATTACGGTTGTCGTCGCTGCTAATTACTTTCTGGCCGATTTGGATTTTTCCGAGATCCTTTTGTCGGCGACATCATAAAGTTTTGTGTCGCCACAGTACTCCCCACCAAGTGATTTCCTCACTGATATTTTGCTGGGAAGTGTACGTGTCGACCGGATCGCATTTGAAGAGGTTTTGGTGCTTCAGTTTCCATTGGGGGTGACGGATTTTTGTCGTTTTTGATGTCGCCGTTTCGTCATTGCTAGGCAAGAATGCTGCTTTTAGCCGATCGATGGTCACATTCGTTGGTTTTCCGCGCAGGTTGATCTTGAAATACTTTTCTCGTCGTTCAATGACTGCAAACGGGCCGTCGAATGGGTGCGTGAGCGGTGGCTTTATTTTGTCATTTCGCACGAACACATGAGCTGATTTGGATAGCGCCTGCTCGATGATGGCTTGCTGTTGTCATGATGCGCTGCTTTCGTCGGTTTCAAATTTCTCATGTGCTCGCGTAAGCCGCGTGTGCAGTTCGAAGGCCGAGCAGGATGATGGGAAGTTGATCGGCCCACGATGCTGTTTGATGGCACATTATTGACGCTTTCAATGTTCGATGCCAGCGTTCTATCATCCCGTTGCTTTGAGGATGATAGCTCGTCGTGCGCAGATGTTGGCAGCCGATAGTCGTTGTTAGTTGATGAAGAAGTGATGATTCGAACTGGCGGCCACGATCGGCTGAGATTCTTTGCGGGCAGCCGAAGCGTGAGACCCAGGTGGACGAAAATGTTTTTGCCACGGCTTCTGCAGTTTGATCAATCATCGGTGCTGCTTCCGGTCATCGACTGAAGCGGTCGATAATCGTCAAAACGTACGTGAAGTTTCCGGATGGCGGCAGCGGACCTACAATGTCGATGTTCACGTGCTCAAATCGCTCGTTCGGTGATTCGTATATCGCCAGCGGTGCTCTGTTGTGTCGGTAGGTTTTAGATTTTTGACATGCGATGCACTCGCTGACGAATCTTTTGACGTCTTTCCGTCCGCGATGAGTTTCGTCGATGCTCGTATACCACGGTGCGAGAGTCCGTGTATTGATTTGAACACATTGTATCTGCATGCTTCCGGTACGTAAGGTCGCCACCAGTTGATATGTCGCAGAATATCTTCGTCGGCGAGTTTGGCAGGGTGATTTCACGCAGCTCGAGCGATGAACCTTGTGGTAAGTTGTGCATCTCTTTGTTGTTTCGTTGCGCCGTTGCGATGCGTTCGTAATCGATTTCGGTGGAGATTGCGTCCATTTCGATGCGTGACAGGAAATCGGCGACAACGATATCTTTCCCTGACACGTGCTGGATGTTCGTTGTGAATTGGCCGATGAAATCGAGATGTCTTGCTTGACGGGGTGATGCTTTGTTTGGCTTTTGATTAAAAGAAAAAGTCAACGGCTTGTGGTCGGTCCGCAAGACGAAGTTACGGCCTTCCAGCATGTGTCGAAAATGGCGGACACTTTGGTAGGCGGCGAGCAGCTCCCGATCATAGGTGCTGTATCGTTTTTGTGTGTCGGTCAGTCGCTTCGAATAAAATCCGAGTGTTTTCTAATAAAAACCAAAGATTCTAATTGACCATCCGTTATCTTTAAATGCTGGGAAAGAAGTGTCGCACGGTTTTCGTTCAACCCAACGAATGAACTGTTATTTGATTTAGTTCGCTATCCAGAGTTGTTAAACCTAGATCCATGGCTTCTCAAACCGTGAACACTACATCCTCCCGAGCTTATTTAAGGTTAACGATGGATTTCTTTATTTTGCAATTCATTTATAATATATACATATCTTACATCTATTACTTATTTACATACTACGTACTTTTCAAAAATATCTTACATGTGTTTTAGTTCTTTTACTTCTACGTAATGGAATATTTCCACTGTCGCTTAAACGTCTTTTTCTTAACTTAGGAATAATTTTATTAGAACTGTCTTCATTAAATTCATTATTTTCAGCAGATTTAGGAACAAATATACTGTAACGATTAAAATCGTTTCTTTTAGATACTTTCTTTAACTGATTAATATGTACATGTCTGTACTGTGCACCAATTTTTACAATGAATCTAATTGTACTTAGAATTTTTTTAATTTTACATGGTATCATCATCATAATTGACTTAAAGTGATTTTTGTACAAACATTCCTCCCCCACTTTAAATACAAATTTATTTACATTATTGACATTATACTTGACCTTATTTTTGATTAGTATTTGAATTTCTTTGTTTACATTTTACATGATATTTATCTATTAATATCTTCGGCTTATAAGAAAAAACTAGTTCTGATGGAGTTTCGGTGGTTTAACAAGAATAAATCTACTTTTTCTTGGAGTGGCAAGTTCGATTTTGAGCTTAGCAAAAACTTCTTTAGTACCCCTTTTACTATTCGCACGTGTCGTTCTGCAAGCCCATTAGATTGTGGGTGATACGCTGGACTAAATGATAGTTTTACTTTACTACATGAACAAAAATTTTTAAACTCGAAAGATGTGAACGGTGGGCCATTATCGGTAACGATTTCAGTTGGTAATCCAAAAATTGAAAATATGTTATGCTTGAATTTATCAATTAAATTTCTGGCAGAGGTTCCATTCATGATAATAACGTTTAGAAACCGGCTAAATGCATCCACAGCAATAAGCAAGGTTTTTCCTTCAAAATAAAAAAAAATCGAGGTGTACTCTTTCAAAAGGATACGAACATTTTGGCCAACCTGAAATTATCTTTTCTTTGGGAACATTAGCAGTTACTTGACAACTTCCGCAACTTCCTACAAAGGTTCTTATATCCACATCTATTTTAGGCCACCAAACATAAGACCGACTAATTTTTTTCATTATAACGATGCCATTATGATTATTGTGCATCATGTTAAGAACTTGTACCCTTAAACTTGACGGAATGACCACTCTGTTACCATAAAAAATACACCCATTCTCTATACTTAAGAGATTTTTAACTGCCATACATTTTGTAAAGCAAGGTTCTACCTTTCTAGGCCAACCGGTCTTAACAAAATCATAAACCTGAGAAAGTTCAACATCCCTGCTTGTTTCATCTTTGATGCTATCACTATCTACAGGTAGTTCCTTAAAAAAAATTACAGAATTAATGCAAATTGTCTCAACATCCGTTTCTCCACTTATCGGTAGTCCGGACAAAGCATCCACATAGGTTAATTCTCGTGCAGGTTTATGTTTTATAGTGTAATCAAATGTCGAAAGTGTGATAGCCCATCTTTGTAACCTAGCAACAGCAACAGAAGGAGTTCCCCTTTTTGGATTGAAAATCTCCTTTAAAGCTTGGTTATCAGTGTATATGACGAAATGTTTTCCATAAATGTATTTGAAAAATGTTCTTACTGCAAACTTTACTGCCAAGGCTATGCTATGCAAATGCGAATAATTTTTTTCAGCTGCAGAGAGTGTGCTGCCTGCAAATAACACAGGCTTTTCAACCCCATTAATGACATGCAATAAGACCGCAGCTACGCCATGAGGACTAGCATCTGTACTTACTACAATGGGCTTATTTTGATCGTAAATTTCTAACACATTGTTCTCCAAAATAAGTTGCTTGGATCTCTCAAATTCTTCTTGACATTTTTTGTCCCACACAAACTTAGTTTTTTTATTTAACAAATTGTATATACTACTTAGGTTTCCAGATAGGTTTTGAACAAAGCGCCTGTAGTAGTTTATGAGTCCTAAATACGACTGCAACTCTTTAAGATTTGAAGGGCATGGGGCTTTGGTAATCGCCTCAACTTTCTTAGGGTTGGGCCTGACTTGATTGTGCGATATAATGTGCCCTAAATACTCTACGGATGTCTGTAAAAAAACACAACTTCGATAAGTTGATTCTAACATGATGCTCATCTAACCTTTTTAAAACTTCAAATAACCTGGACTTGCATTCTTGCTCTGTTTTGCCACCTATGATCAGATCATCTATATACCCCAATACACCAACCAACCCATTTATTATTCTGTTTATCACAGATTGAAATATTGAAGGAGCACTTGAAACTCCGAATGCTAACCTTGTATATTAGAAAAGACCTTTAAAAGTGTTGATCGTTAAAAGTTCCATAGAATTTTTCGCTAGCTCAAGCTGCTGAAATGCCCCCGTTAAATCAAGAACGCAAAAAAATTACATTCTGGCAAACTTGCAAAAATATCTTCCATATTTGGAATGGGATAGTGCTCTGTGACTATAAATTTATTGATTGTGACCTTACAGTCCACGCACAACCTAATGGTTCCATCTTGCTTTGGTACGCATACGACTGGTGAAGCCCGCTGACTGTGCCTCACAGGCACTAATACCCCGTTACCTACTAAGCGATCAATTTCGTTTAAAACAGCCTCACGCAACCTAAACGGCACAGCATAAGCCTTGCAAAAAATTGGGGTTGCATCCTCAACTATATTAATCTCTGCTTGGTACCCCACAATCACCTGGTTTGGGTCAAGCGAAACGACACGTGGAAACTCTTCCTCAATTTGCGAAACTATATTTTTGCATGCACTTTTATTTACCTTGTCCACATGGTTAATGTGAGACTCACGTCCACAAACTAAATTTTGTTTCCAGCTCGGTATAAATCTTTCTAGCCACGTTCTTCCAAAAAGCGGCATACATGAGGAACTCTCCACTATCACCATCTCCAATTTTTCAATAGCCCCTTGAAACTCCACCTTGACTATAGCCTTTCCAACAACTTTGACTTTAAATCTGAAATCGTAAACAGAGAATAATTAATTATTGACATAGCAGCTCCCGTATCTACTTCCATTTTTAGCGGCACTCCGTTTATCTTCACAGTTACCTTTAGACTATTCTCCGCATGCACGTTGTTCACCACATGCACTGTTTTGACAAATCTTCGATTACCAGCTCCTTTTCTTCTTCCTCCGCACCAACATACGCTTGCAGTATGACCTTTTTTGCTGCATTTAAAGCAGATCCAATTTTTTGCTGGACACTCCCGCTCGTTATGACTTTTCCCGCAATGTTTACACTTGTTGACGTGCTTCAGGTATTTGCCTGCACTGCTTCTTGATTGTTGATGTACTTCCTGATTTTTTGCTCTAATTAAGTTTACTGTGCTAGCGGTTGAATGCATCGATCTTTGGTCTCTCTCTGACATTTCCAGGTTCAGAGCAACTTCGCAACATTTTTCGGCTATCATCTGTTAAGGTTATCTGCTGTATTCGTTCGTTACGAAGTCCTCCTATGAATCTATCCATTAGGGCATCTTCCAAAGCGAGATTTCGTAGATTAGTGGCATTTGGGACTGAATCCGATATGAAATCTCCAAATTTACACGTTTCCGCCAGGTTTCTTAACTTGATAATGAAATCGGCAACCGACTCCCCATCCTCTTGCATCGCCTTTTGAAACTTAAAGCGTTCCGCTCTCTTATTAAACTTTGGGGCATAATGCTGTTCTAATAGGGCGATTAACTCTGGGAATCTTTTCGAACTGGGCAACGCTGGGGCCGCTAGAGACTTAAGCACTTTATAGACCTCTGAATCAATTAGGGTTATAAATACTGGTGTTTGTAATTCACTGCTGATATTATTTGCGAGGAAGTACTGCTGAATCCTGTCCTTGTATGCGACAAAGTCCTCCTCTAGAACAAACTCATTTATGTTTCCCAAAAACGACATATTCCTTACCGGCTTGCTTTCCCTGCTTTCACTGATTCCACTGCTCGCTGCTTGTTCGCATTTGGTATCCGCTCCGATCTTGGATTTTATATTAATTGATGTATCTTTCTCACCCCGTAATGACACGTGGCATTAACCTCGAAATGTCTCTCCTGGATAAATTCGACGCGTTTTACTATTACAATATTTTTTTTCTCTAATTTTCTCGTTTCACTTTTTATACTTTTCACAATCTTGTTAAATATTAACTAAAGCCACCTTACCGCTGGTGGGGGGATAGCTTAAGTTAGACAGTTAACACAAAATTATCAATGCACGTTTCTTCTGGAGCCGTCGTTATCAACTCTACCCTTTTTCTTTATTTTGTTCCTATTTATATACAAATTTTTACATTAATAGTGCTGACACAATTACAGAAATACGTCAACATAATATGAGACACTGATAGTGTCTGGTTGCCACGTGTGCGTTATTTGCTGACGTGGTGTCTGCCTGCAGTCCAGGTGTGTCTCTCGTTGCCCGTGGGAACTGTTGGTTTCCTGTATCTGTACAAGGATTTGTACATTCTGCCAGGCCGGGCTGTCTTATAGGTTGAAGTCCGATGTTGTGAATCGCCTTGTGGCAGGTACTGGACCGGGCTGCTGCTGGATGACTCGTCTCCTTCTCTGCTGCCATACCATATATGCGATGATGATGACAAATAATCCGCCTATTAAGCTGTACGAGATGCCATAATGTACGCGGTGGGCCATTGGACTGACTGGCAATTCCTCCTGGGTTTTTTGATGTGCTATCCACTTATTTAACCTCTTAAAGTCTTCAGTATCGCCTTTGATGATCGTGTGTGGGATGAGCAATGATGTTGAGATATTCTCCGGGTTGCTCGATAATATTTCGCTAATATTTGCCGAAGGAATGAACGCAGCATTAAGTTCGCTGGACATACTTTGGTATGCTGCTATGGTCATCGTGTCCTGTTTCAGCATGCAGTTTGGCAGTAGTGTCAGAATCCCATCATCTTGTAGCGAAGTTTCCAAGACCTGTCTTCCACAGATTATGTTGAAGGTGTATTTCCTATCCAGCACGTATATCCAACTGTCCATTTCACATCTGCTGATGTTAGACCGTCGGTTGAATAATGGATTCTGCTGTTGGCACAGGTATTTCCCTCTGGTTTTAGTGCATTTTCTGAGCTCCTCGGTTGTCATTGTGAAGTATAGTTCTCGAAGTAAATTCACTATTAACAGGCCTCGTAATGGCTGAATAAATATATATTCCCTTTGATGAGGTGTTGGCACGGGTATAACCTTGAATAATTCAAAGTCCTCAGTGTTAACTACTGGTAGTCTTACATCGAAAATGACATTTTGCTGTGTTATTCTCGCCCTTGCTGTCATAAGCTTGTAGAATCCTTAGAGATTTGCTTGGGTCTCATATCCTGCCACCGATAGTTGTGGAGGTAAGTTGCTCCTTATAATGGCCAACTGGGACCGTAGCTGATCGGGTGTTATGACCAGTGGATTGATCTTAGCGTGGTGAACATCAGTTAGCACATCTAGTAGAGAGTTTTGGCTCTGTTGGTAGTTCAGCATTGTTAGGGTGGCATGTGTTGATAACGCCAAGAATTTCTTTTTGACTTGATATTGTCATGCTTTTTAGTCTCTCCAACTCATTTTGGAAAGCCTGTAACTGAGCCATAATCGCTTGCGTATCTTTCTGCAATATGTTGCTCGTTGTTTCTGCAATTGATGTTTGATTTTTAATCAACGCGAGCAGATGGTTCTCATTCGTTTTCGTTTGCTGGATTTGTTGTTCGTACTGCTCAGCATACGATTCGTCTAAAACTCCAAACAGCTTGTTCGCTACTGTACCAATAAAATCAAATGGCGATCGTTTCACTCGCGCCTCTGGTTCCTTTCCGGCTCCTTGTCTTAGCAGTAAGTTGTTGTTGTTCTTTATAATTGTGGTTGAATTGTTCGATTATGTTGTGTACCAATGTGACAGCGCCGTTCGTTTTGCAGAAGTCGTTCATCTCGTTAACCAACCTTTCGAATCCCGAAAATTCACGCCAGTAGTTGGTCATATCGTAGTACACAATTATTTTCCAGTCGTTGGTTATTAGGTTGACATTGCCCATTTTCTCAAAATATATTCCAGGGCGGTTTCTAAACGGCGTTGTTTTGAAGAATTCAGGCTCTGCGTCTACTGCCGTTGCGCAACTTCTGCCCAGTATTATTAGCACCAGCATTGCCCCCAGGAGACCTAGTCCGTGTCCGTTTTCCCATTTCTTCTCCTTTTGATTCGTGGGTCGACTTCTTTCTGTTGGGTTCATGGGTCGACCTTGGGTTGCTCGCTCCGACTTCAAAATTGACAAGCATGTGGTTACTGTGGGCTGTGGTCTAGTTGCATTCATATGACTGTTATCTTGTTTTTCCCTTTGATCTGCGCTATCGCTTATTGGTAACAAACAAATCTTGGTGGTAGGCCTTTTGTACTTCTTGTTGTTTGCTTGGAGGGTTACCACGCGAACCAAACCGTCTTCGCCAGCATGTGTTTCCAGCACCCTCCCAATCATCCACCTTGTTGGAGGGAGTTGTTCATCTTTTACCAAGACAATGTTCCCTACTCTAAGATTTTCGTTCTTCGTGGTCCATTTTGGCCGTTGTTGCAATGTCGTTAAATATTCCTAACTCCATTTTCTCCAGAACTGTTGTTGCAATCGTTCTTATAGTTGCCATCGCGTCAGTAATCCCTCCTTTTCGTCAAGTCTATGTTTCTCGGATTGAGCCAATATTGATGTTCCGATCAAGAAATGACCTGGTGTGAAGACATCTGTATCATCAGGGTCGTTTGAAACTGGACAAAGAGGTCTTGAATTTAAGCATGCCTCGATTTGAGATAATACCGTAGACATCTCTTCGTATGTTGATTTGTGTTCCCCAATGGTGCGCCTGAGATGGTACTTGATGGACTTCAATCCCGCCTCCCAAAGGCCACCAAAATGGGGCGATGCTGGGGGTATGAAGTGCCACTGCCTATGGTAAGCTGTAAGTACTTCACATATTTCCTCGTGGTGGTTTCTCGCCTCTTTTACTGTTAGCTGAAGGATTTTGTTGGCGGCCACGAAATTCGTCCCGTTATCACTATACAAGTGACCTACATGACCTCTCCTGGCACACAATCTTTTGAAGGCTGCTATGAAGGCGTTGGCTGTTAGATCACTAACGACTTCCAGGTGAACCGCCTTCATTGCCAAGCATATGAATACAGCTATATATCCTTTATATGACTTGTTTCCTCTTCCTTTTGCTGTTCTGATGTCTACTGGCCCTGCATAGTCGACTCCTCTATGCAAAAATGATCTGGTTTTACACACTCTTGGTTGCGGTAAATTCCCCATTATTTGCGTCCTTGTTGACATTTTATGTCGAAAGCAAATGGTACACCTTCGAACTCGTTGTTTGACAGCGCTTAGACCACTTAGAATCCAATATTGTTGGCGTAGATGTGCATGTGTAAGAACATAGCCTCCATGAAGAGTAGTTTTGTGCGCTTCATCAATCAGCATTGTCGTCAGTTCGCCGGAATGTGGACTTATTATAGGATATTTCTGTGAGTCTGATAGTTCTGCTTTTGCTAATCGTCCTCCTACACGCATCAGGTCGTTTTCATCAATAAATGGGTTGAGGCACCGAAGTTTGCTCTTCCTGCCAATTTCTTTTGTTTTCTTCAGATTGATGAGTTCATCTCTGAACGCTGTCAGCTGTACGTGTTGTATAACCATTATTGCCGCACTTTCAGTTTCTTGACATGTGATTGGTCCCAGCTGTTTATTTTCCTTTGACGATCGTAAGTTGCGCAGAAATCGTTTACAATATGCCAGTACTCTTGTTAGTCGTCTGAATGTGCTGTGCTGCGATAATAGTCTTCCTATGAGATCAGGTTCAACCGTTATTGTTAACGTGTTTGTGTGGAGCTTTTAAGCTTCTTCGTTGGTGCTATGACGTCTGGAATCGTTGTAGTTGACATCTGTTTGTGCTAGCCAAGATGGGCCCGTCCACCATATTGAGTGTACTTTGATTTCTGACGGCCACAGTCCTCTGGATGTACAATCCGCTGGATTGTCCTTACCCTTTACGTGATGCCATTTGTCTGAGCTCACAATCTTGGTTATTATGGCAACTCTGCTTGCCACGTAGTTTTTCCATTTGTTGGGGTTCCCGTTGATCCACGCTAAGGTAATGGAAGAATCCGTCCAAGCATGTATTTCTACGTCCTTTATTTCCATTTTCGTCTTCGTTTTTTGAAGTAATTTCGCCAGTAGCACAGCTCCACAAAGTTATAATCTCGGTATTGATACCTTTTTTATTGGGGCCACTTTCATCTTTGCACACAACAACCGTATGATGATCTCTCCAGAAGCAGTTGTGACTCGTGTATAAATTGCGGCTGCAAATGCCCTCTCCGATGCGTCACAAAATCCATGATATTCTATGCGGTGACTTGATTCATATTGGATCCATCGTGGTATGTTGATTTCTTCTATGCAGCCAAGTTGGCTTCTGAAGACCTTCCATTCGTGAGCGATTTCATCTGGCAGTACCTCATCCCAGGTTTTTTCAGATTTCCAGAGCTCTTGTTGGACTAGTTTTGCTTTAACGATGATTGGAGCTAACCAGCCTAATGGGTCAAAAAGTCTTGCTGTTTCTGACACTATTATCCGTTTTGTCAGGTTTTCGTTCGTGTCTGACTCCGGTCGCCAGTATATGCCCAAGGTTTTAATGGGGTCGTATGTGTTTATCTTGAATCTTCCTTGTTCTTGATCGTCTGGTGCTATATTTTCCAAGAGGGCTTCTGTGTTTGAGGACCATTTACGTAGTCTGAATCCTCCGCTCGCCATTAGTTGCACCATTTGTTTTTGGGCTTCTACGGCTGCATCTAATGAGTCTTCTCCCGATAGTAGATCGTCAACGTAAAAATCTCAGCGAGTTATTTTTGACGCTAATTGCAATTTGACTTCTTCATCACAGGCGAGTTGTTTGAGTGATTTTATCGCCAGATATTGAGCTGATGATGTTCCGTAGGTAACGGTGTTTAGCCAATACTCCTGAATTCCTTGCGTCGGATCTGCCCTCCACAATATACGTTGAAAATCTCTGTCTTCATGGGCCACTAGAATTTGGCGATACATTTTCTCGATGTCTGCTCTATATACATATTTGTGCTTTCTCCATCGCACTAGTATAGAGTGCAAGTCCTCTTGTACCACTGGTCCAGTAAGCAGTGTGTCATTCAGACTAAGTCCTGAACTCGTTTTTGAGGATGCATCAAAAACAACTCGTACTTTGGTTGTTGATCTGTCTGGTTTGATCACTGCCTGGTGCGGCAAGTAGTACACTTCGCTCGTTGGTTTTCTAGTTGACGTTGGTTTCACTAACTCCATGTGCCCTAGTTTAATATACTCCCGCATAAATTGTTTATAGTCTTCATGTAGCTGCTTATTATGTGTAAATTTTTTCTCAGTCTGGAGGAATCGAACTAACGCTCTATTCTTTGATTCGCCCAGTTTGCCTGCGTCTTCTTTGAATGGTAGTCTAACAATGTACCTTCCTTCCTCGTTCCTTTTGTGTGTCATTTTGAAGATTTCTTCGCACCGTGTTTCTTCTGCTGTGAGACTTCTTTCTTCTTGCACTTCTTCTATTTCCCAGAAAGATTTAAGTTGATCATTTAGCTCTGTATTGGATACTAAGCACACTGTTGATTCGTCTGTCTTGGAGCTGCGTTGGACACTTCCAGATAGTATCCAACCCAAATGTGTGTTTTGGGCGACTGGAGTGCCGTTAGTACCCTTGATCACCCCTTCCAGAAGTATGTCTTGGAAGACATCTGCTCCTATTAGCATATCTACTGTTGCTTTCTTGTTAAATGATGGATCAGCTAACGGTAGATGTGTAATATGATTCCATTCCTTAATTGTGAAAGATTCTTCCGGTAGAACCTTCGTTAGTTTATCTAATACCAGGAATTCCCCCCTTGATTGGAATTCTGATGGATATATAGACTGAATTTTTAATTCAACCTTACTGTTTGCCATCCCTGCATTCGTTGGTCCCAGCCCAGTAATGGAAGCATGTGCTCGTTTCCGTTGTAGTTGCAGTCGTTGTACAGCATCTTCGGTGATAAAGGAGGACTGAGACCCCAGGTCGATCAAAGCTCTGAGGTAGTAGTCGCATCCTTTCCAATTAGTTTTTACCACCGCTGTTGCTAACAATATTTTGTTACACTGTTTGTTGGCGGAGAAATTCGTCTGCGGTTGATCGTACTGCCTGTTTACAATGCCAGTATGGAGTAGCGTATGGTGTCGCTGATGGCATGTTTGACAAGACTTGAATGATGGACATCTTAGCGTTTCATGGTTGGGCTTGAAACAATTTCGACACAGCTTTTCCCTTTGGATGACTTCCTTTCGTTGCGTCACTGGCATTTGGATGAACCTACTGCACGTATGAAGCCAATGCGTGCCATTGCATACTTTGCAAGCTGGAGTCGTCGTTGCGTGGAAATTTCTGAGGAATCCTTTCCTGTTGTTTGATTGCCTTTGGTCCCTTGGGCTGTCAACCTTTTTCTTCTTTTCTTCTAAGTTCTCCAGGGCATGGAACTTACTTTCAAGAAACATGAAAAACTCGTCTAGCGGTTGCAGGTCCTTGGGATTTTTTGTCCAATTTTTGTGCTACCATGTATAGTATTATAGGGTCCCAGCTTTCTGTTTCAATGTCTAGCCCTTTTAAGGCATTGACACACTCACTCGACGTATCGTGTAGCCTTCTTAAATTTTCTGCAGATTCAAATTGGCATTCCTTTTGGTTAATCAATGCCTGAATCTGTGCATTTACTAGCATCCGGCTATTCTCGTATCTATTGATTAAAACTTTTCTTGCCGTTTCATAGTTGCTATCCATGATCTGTAGATGCTGAATGATCCTGGCTGCCTCATCCGTCACGTTCGTTTTAACATAATGCATTTTTTGTGCCTTTCCAAGCTTGCCGTTTTTGTGTAAAGCTTGCTCGAAAAGATCAAAAAATGATTTCCATTGTTTGTAGTCTCCATCGAAAGTTGGTAGCTTTAACACAGGTAATTTCAGTTCGTGCTGCGAATTTTCTACCGCATCTTCTTGTTTCGTAGAACCATTTGAGTCCTGGAATGCAAATCCGTCGATCTTCTCTTGCAAATTTACCATAACGTCTTCGTAAATTTGCTCTAGTTCTTCATGGTCGTTCATGTAGTCATCCAAAGCGATCGTTTCCACTGCATTCTCCATAATGTCGTTGTGCGTTTTTATTAGAGTCGTCCATTGGCTTTGTGTTGCCTGTTGTTTATGGACATAGTATGCTCTTGTTTTCGTCTGAGCTTGCTCCATCCTTTCTAGTGACCTGAAGAATGCCTGCTTCTGAGCCTCCTGACGTTTCATCCTTCTTTCCTGTTCCTCGTCGTTGTTTGCCGTCTTCCTGGACCCTGATGTTGGTGGTCTTGTTGTGTCAAGGTTATCCGTTAGTTTCCGTGGCATTGGAACTATATTCTGGACTTCCTTCTCTTCTTCTATTATCTCCCTTAGTTTTTCTTCCAGCTTACTTCTTATCGCTTTCATCGATGCTTCAACTTGTTTGTAGTAGTTGGCTTGAATATACGGATGCCTTTCGCTGAAAGTTTCGTGGGCTCGTATTTTTTTGTCTCCCGCCTCAAACTCGTTCCAGTGATGGTTGAGGTCTTCTAGCCGCTCCTTAACGAACTCCTTCGTTCGTCTTACTTTGGGCTCTTTCGTGAATTTCTCGGATATTTTTTTATCCATTCTGCCCTCTCTTTCTGTTGTTGTGCCAAATCGTCTACGCTCGTCATTTTATTTTTTTTTTCTCGTATCTCGTATCTTTTTTTTTCCACTTTCACTATTCTCACTACTTTCACTAGTTCAATACTCGAAGGACCAAATGCTAAATATTAACTAAAGCCACCTTACCGCTGGTGGCTTAAGTTAGACAGTTAACACAAAATTATAAATGCACGTTTCTTCTGGAGCCGTCGTAATCAACTCTACCCTTTTTCTTTATTTTGTTCCTATTTATATACACATTTTTATATTAATAGTGCTGACACAACTACAGAAATACGTCAACATAATATGAGACACTGATGGTGTCTGGTTGCCGCGTGTGCGTTATTTGCTGACGTGGTGTCTGCCTGCAGTCCAGGTGTGTCTCTCGTTGCCCGTGGGAACTGTTGGTTTCCTGTATCTGTACAAGAATTTGTACAATCTTTTATCTTAAATTTTTTATTTTTTATTTTTTTCTTCGTCGCCAATTGTTTTCTAATAAAAACCAAAGATTCTAATTGACCGTCCGTTATCTTTAAATGTTGGGAAAGAAGTGTCGCACGGTTTTCGTTCAACCCAACGAATGAGCTGTCATTTGATTTAGTTCGCTATCCAGAGTTGTTAAACCTGGCTTATCCATGGCTTCTCAAACCGTGAACACTACACATTTCACCTTTTATTACTTGGTGCAGCGCCGCACCAACCGCGATGTCGGATGCCTCAACCTGGAGTACTAGGGATGCATTTGGAGCGGGATGAGCCAACAGTGTTGCGTCGGCGAGCTCTTGTTTGCATTTCTCGAATGCAACGCAACTTTCATCAGTCCATTCCAACAGGGTCTGGTCGTTTTTCTTGTTTCCCTTGATGAGCAGCTGCAACGTCGTTTGATTTTTTACCGCGTGTGGAATGAAACGACGGTAAAGATTTATCGTGGCGATGAACCTCCGCAGGTCTTTTGCGGTCCTTGGTCGTTCATAATCAGTGATAGCTTGAACGCGCTCTGGCAGAGGCGCGATTCCATCTTTGTCGATTCGGTGGCCAAGGAAATTGATTTCGTTTTTCCCAAACTCACATTTGGAGACGTTAATTATAATTCCGTACTCCCGGAACCTCTGGAATATGATTCGCAAATGATGGTCGTGCTCGGCAATGTTGCGCGATGAGATGCTAACGTCGTCGATGTACGCGTACGCGAAGTCCAAATCGCGTAGCACTTCGTCCATAAATCGTTGAAACGTTTGGCCTGCGTTACACAATCCGAACGTCATTTGTGTGAACTCGAAGAGGCCGAACGGAGTGGTGATCGCGGTTTTCGGGATGTCGGATGTTTCGATCGGTATTTGATTATAAGCCTTCACTAAATCAATTTTTGAAAAAATCGATTTTCCATGGAAGACGTGGGCGAAGTCGTGTATGTGCGGTACGGGATATCGATCAGGGACAGTGATGGCGTTGAGACGTCGGTAGTCGCCGCATGGGCGCCAGCTGCCATCCGACTTTTTAGCTAAGTGGAGTGGGCTTGCCCAATTACTGTCCGAGGGGCGACAAATCCCGTAGTTCATCAGTTGGCGAAATTCCTCTTTTGCGACGGCCAGCTTATAGGGTGGTAAGCGCCTGAAGCGCTCGAACACTGGCTGCCCCTTGGTCACGATGTTGTGAGTGACTTTGGTTTGTTTCCGTTCAGAAGCAGGCAGCGGTCGCGTGATGTCGGCGAACTCGCGCAGTAGAGATGCGTACGGGTCGCTTTCGTTGATCGTTGATATTTTTTCGATGCACGTCTATGTCAGGCCGGTGATTGTGGACAGTTTCGTGAGCGAATCGATAAGGCGACGTTTCCTGAGGTCGACTAGCAGGCCAAAGTGCTCCAGGAAGTCAGCGCCTATGATTGCGCGGGTGACGTTCGCCACAATGAACGGCCACTGGAATTAACGTCGGAGCCCCAAGTCGAGCACGAGATTTCGCTGGCCGAACGTGTCGATGATCGTACCGTTGGCGGCGTACAATTGGCCATTCGATCCGTGCGGGGTCTGTTGACGTTTTTCGTTGTTCGTGGCGGGGATTATGGACACGTCGGCGCCAATATCGATGAGGTACTGGATTTTTGAGTGCCCTTCGGTGATGAATAAGCGGCTGAAGCTTGGGACGCCTACTTCGTCGGCCGCTTTCGACGAAGCAGGTGGCAAAATTAGTTTTCTGATTCAGAACACGGCTCCCGACATTTGTGTGCATCGCTGCCATAGACACGGTGATACCAACAGCGGCCATCGTTCTCGGCGGAATTGTTTTTCATCTTCGCTGGCGTCGTGCTCCGGGGTCGATTTGTCGCGGTGGAACGGCTACCAGAGCGGCTACGTTGACTACTTTCTTTGCGCATTTTGGCGATTTCTTTAGTCAAAAGTTCCACTTGCTCCGCCAACCTCGAGAGCGCATCACTATCGCCGGTTTTGGTAGCGTTACTCCTGGCGGTGGTGCTCGAAGAGTCCGTGGTGACCGTGGATGATGTGGAAACGCCGCGATTGACGGCGTGGATATTGTCGGCCAAGGCACCTATGCGGAAAGTCTCCATGACGGAATCCGCTAATTCGGCGAGCGTAGTGAGTGGCTGCGTAACAGCTGCGAGGCACGTTTGTACTTGGATGGGAAGACGATTCATCCACAACACTTTCAGCAATCGTTCGTCCTGTCCTTTTCCTCCGACGCGTCGTAGTTCGTTGCGCAGATGTGATGGCTTTTTGTCACCTAACTGAAGGCCAGATATGAACTGCTGCGCTTGCCGCTGCTCGCTCTCCGTAAAATTTTGAACAACGGCGTCTTTTACAGCTTCGTATTTCGATGCCGGTGGCGATGGTGGGTTTCGAACAGTCTCGTAGATCTGCTGCAGGAGGTTGGCGTCCAGTGCGGCCACGACTGTGCTGAATCGGGTGCTGTCGCTGGTGACTCGATTCACCAAAAACCAGTGATCCAGTTGCAGGAACCACAGCTCGATGTTGTCGCGTACGATGGTCGGCATGGGAAGCCGGACGATGGTGGTGGCGTTGACTTCATTGTTATGCGGCCCCTCGCCGACGGGTGGTTCGGCATTTAACCGTGGAATTGGTGGCTGGTTGTTCGAAGGAGGCTGATTTGCTTGCGGAGCCGCTTGTTGTTCGATAGGCGGTTGTGGATCCATTCTCGCTTTTCGTCGAACTAGAATTCGTGATGATGAAATAATGAAATAATCACTTTTCACTATCGTACACACCTTTTTTAAACCCGTACACAGGCGATCACGTCGGGGTCACCAATGTATTTACAACACTTAACACACTGAAGGATTGTCCTTCGGTCGGCCTTCTATTTATACCCAGTGTCAAAAATGATTATCGTAATTACGGTCGTCCTCGCTGCTAATTACTTTCTTGCCGATTTGGGTTTTTCCGAGATCCTTTTGTTGGCGACATCATAAAGTTCTGTGTCGCCACATGATTTTAACATTGCGCCCGCCTCGACGACTGTTTCAGGGCGTCGAAACTTCTGATTCTGCTTGTCCGATCTGATTTTCATCATTAGCTGAAGATACTGGCAATAAACAAAGTTTTGATATAGGACGTTTTAGAGTACTGGTTTGCGTTTTGATAGTGACTACACAGACAAAACCATCCAACCCAGGATGAGTTTCGAAGACTCGAGCAAGAGGCCACTTTGATGGAGGGTAGCGTTCGTCCACAAGAAAAACAAGCGAGCCCACCTCGATGTTGCATGATGGGTGATGCCACTTTACCATTTCATGAAGTCGTTGTAAGTACTCTACTGACCACCGCTTCGAGAATCCTTCAAGCATTTGACGAAGTAGTTGATATCGTGAGAGTCTTGATTGTGATAGATGCGTTAGAGACGGCTCGGGGATTGTATTTAGAGCTTCCCCGATGATAAAATGCCCAGGCGTGAGAGCTTGTAGATCATTTGGATCTTCAGATAACGGGCAGATTGGTCTTGAGTTCAGCACTGATTCGATTTGAGCCAAGAGTGTCGAAAATTCCTCGTAGGTTAGGATCACATCCCCGACGACTCTTTTGATATGAAATTTAGCGGATTTTACCTCGGCTTCCCACTTACCCCCAAAGTGAGGCGCTGCTGGTGGGTTAAATTTTGCTTTCGTTTCATCGTTTGCGAGCAAGTTACTTATGATTTGAAGATCCTTAGAAGCAGCGTCGAATGGCTTTCTTAGCCCAGCATCAGCTCCTATGAGATTCGATCCACAATCGCTTGATAATGTAGAGCAGATGCCACAGTGACTCGTGAAACGCTTGTACGCAGCTATAAATCCCTCAGTCGAGTAGTCGGTAGATAGTTCCAAGTGAACAGCTGATGAAGAGGAGCAAAAAATACTATAAGATAACTTTTATACGTTTTTGCTCCTCGTCCCTTCCAAGTTCTGATAGTAAACGGTCCGGCGTAGTCAACACCTGAATGAAGGAATTGTGTTCGAAGAGGAGGTAATTGACCCATGTTCTAACTCCTCAGGTGATAATGATTTGGACTTGAATGATGATTCTCCCTTGTTATGTTTTAATGATGATACTGCTCTCTTACACCAGGCGGTGATACGTAAAAGCTTCGATAGCGATGAGTATTTATAGATTAGATCCCAAGTGTAAGACTGATTCTTTGTAGTTGTCTATGTGACGATAAGATTGCGTTCTTCAAGATCAACGTTCTCATTAGGATTAGGTATTAGTTGAGGCCAATGCGCAGAAGGAAGACAAAGCCATGGTGATCCATTCCACCAAATTCTGTTCTCAGATAGCTGACGTGGTGAGAGTCCACGTGATGCGTGATCCGCTGAATTGTCCTCGCCAGGTAGGTGATGCTAATGCGCCTCCGGAAGAATGTCTTGGATTTGTGAAACTGGATAACGGATGAAATCCTTCTATCTTGAGGGTTGACCTTGAATCTAGTAGAGCGTCGTAACCCTTACGAGTTCCATCAAGTGAGCAAGTGTGTGGACGTGTTCTTAAAACGCTCTGTGATTTTGTGGTCCATGTTGCCGACTCTTAAAGTTTGAATTACCCCAGTCTAATTAGAAATAATCATAGGAAAGTGACTTTATAAAACAAGTTGGAAAATCGTCAAGTGGTACTTATCCTATTTAATAAGTCCTATTTTGAAATTGTTCTTTTCTGTTGTGAAGTATTCTATATGTTACATGTACTATATGTATTTCCTAATCTCTCTCCCTTTCTTAAGCTTTCTCTTTAATCAGTCAATAAATGAACTTCGTGTAAAACGGACGTGTTTCCTTTGAACACCACATGGTGACAGCGGTCGGTTTTTTTTTATTGGCTACATAGTACAGACGGGTTCAATAGATATTAGATAGTTGATTTAAACAAGTAAAGATGCCGGACGATAATGTCGTGCCTAATCGAGATTCCGTGAATAATTTTACGGTGCAAGCACCGGAGCACTTCTCATTTAGCCCGGGTGACTGGCCTAGGTGGAAACGGCGATTTGAAAGATTCCGGATCGCGTCGGAATTGAACAAACGAAATGAAGAGGAACAAGTTAATACATTAATTTATTTAATGGGCGATCAAGCCGACGATATATTCCTTTCGTTTAGCCTAACTCAGTCTGATAAAAAGAAGTATGCGCCCGTTATGCTACAGTTTGAAAATTTTTTTGTTATAAAACACAATGTCATATACGAACGCGCAAAGTTTAATTCTCGGTCACAGTTAGGGGAAAGTTTTTTTTTTTCCCCGGGGTAGGTGAAAATCTTGCATAGACAGTATGAGGACAGACGTGTGCTCATAGTAGTGTGAGATTCTTACTCACTAAAAAACACCTCCCTTCGATGTAAATTTGTTAGTTATTGCAACTAAGTAAGGACTTATCTAGCAATTTTTTTATCACGATATAGAGACGTTGTGTGTCTTTCCAATGAAAGTTCCTGCTTGTTCCGCTATTTAGGCGCGGTTAATTTTTATCGTGCTAAGTCCAAGGGTTTGGTCCTTTGTAAACGGCGCAATACATTTCTTTCGTCCAGAAGTTGTAGGACTGTATAACTTACGTGTTCGTTTAGTCGATTTTTGTGCTTTCGCGCGAAGTTTTGAGTTTCATCTTTGACAGTAGGAATTCCAAGATCTTTGTGTATATCATCATTTCTTATGTACCACAGTGCGTGGACAATTTCACGTAGCACTTTATTTTAAAAAGTTTGTAAAATATTGGCATTTGATTGTTTGGTACAACCCCAGAGTTGTATACCATATGTCCATACCGGCCTTAGCACTTGCTTGTATAAAAGCAGCTTGTTCTCAGAAGTAAGCTTGGAATGTTTCCCAAGTAACCAATACATTTCTCTGTATTTTGTTTCTAGTTCTTTACGTTTCTTTTTCACGTGAAATAAATTACTCACTTTATTAATTTTTTATTGCAGATTTTATTTTTATTCTTCTTACAACTATTACATTAATGTTGGGGGTGGTAATTTATTCTGATAAGACGGCCGCTGTCTTAAGCAGGGCTGCACCGTGATTATCAGATGAAAGTTAACAATCAACTAACTAAAAGAACGAATGGAATGCCAGAAGAAGGTTTTGATACTTTGAATGTTTCGCCACAGTCCCCAAATTGACTTGCTTGCACTTACATTCCTCAAGAGGTCAGTCGAGTGCATTGGGTTCATTATTAATCTGTTTCTCAATAGGTTAACCGAATGCATTGGGTTCATTACTACACTATTTCTCAATAGGTTAACCGAATGCATTGGTTCAGTTTCTTTGTTTACGTTTTCGGTCATCGTTACTTTTATGGGTCACATAAAAGTCATGACGCTAAGAATTTATGGTGTGCCATTGAATAATGTAAACACAAGCAAGTATGGTGACACATTGTATTTCCTTATGAATTAAGAATTACGACCAATACTTAACTCCTCCTTCCTTAGAGAAAATTTTCTCCTGGAAATTATTATGATTTGAGGGTTTCGTTTGTTTTTTTCCTTGCTCTTCTGTTAAGTTATCAATTTTAATTTTAATCTTACCGGTTCTTCTGACATTCTTGTACATAACGATACCAATGATACTTATACCAATAAGAGTTATTAACATGGATGTACCAGAGATTAAATAAGTTTTCATTTTGTGGTATTGAACTAATTCTAAGTTATGTCTGTTTTCAATTTCTTGTAGTTCCTTAAATTTTGTAAACACCGTATTAATAGTGACATTTTCTTTCATTATTTCTTCATAATAGAATTGAAATGTATAATTAGTTTCTTTGTTCTTAATTATAGCGTCATTGATTTTAATATTACAATTCTGAATATTAACAATAAGATTTCCAGCAAAAGTTAAATTTCTAGAGTCACAATTATTTTGTACGGTTATGTTTTTAGCGTTTTTAATAATATAAGTTCTTTCATTCAGATTAATGATTTCAAAATTACTTCCACCATCTTTAGACCCTTCATTGTCCTATTAATCCAACGTACTCTTCGTCATTCATATGTAAAAGCAATTTTCCTTCGTCCCATCAGTCCATCTTGTCGCATCCACCGCATATCCGGTCTACCCCTACTGATCTTCGACTCCATTACGGGATATATATTCTACCCATTCGGTTTATTAGATTCTCTCTCTGTTATAGAGCACGTTTGGCATAAACAACGGCGGTGTATAGAACATTTCGATCATGGATGGATGTTGTCGATCCAGTCTCTCTCTTTTATTGTCATGTAATGGAGGAAGAATGTCGTCGATGTCTCTGTTGTAGATGATGTGTTATGTCTTTGTCTAGTAAAATAAAAAAATTGTCCTATGTCTTTGACTAAAAACACAAATTTTCCTTTTGTCTTGTGGCTCTCTGTCTCTGAAATGTATAGTGAAATTTTTTTTTGTACTACGCAGTCCACCCTTCCATTCTGCCTCTCCATCGCGACGCATTCATCACATCCTGTCCTATCAATCCATTCCACACCGTCTCACCAATCCATTCCATCCAGCCTACACGTTACGTCCTGTCTATTCCTTCAACATGGTTCCGTCTATCCCATTCCGATTATAGAGCACGCAGCGTCCGTCTGTATCACCCTGAACACGCCACGTCTTGTAAATACAATTCTCCCAGTCCATTGACTAATGCTTCCTTTCATATATTCACGCCATCATGATGTCCATCTATACAAAAAGCATCCGTTCTACCTCTGCAGTCAAGTCCGTGTCTAACACCGCATTCTTCTATCCATTCCACCATGTGTCCCACTAATCACAATACAGTTGAGCTTTTATTTGACTACCATCCCGTCCCATCTGTCACGTTAGTCTATTTCATTACGTCCTGTCGATCCTATCCTCCTAATCCACTGATTAATACCACAATGATAAGTTCTTCCCGCCAAATATCACGCCATCGAGAGGTCCCATGTATGTCCTACACCATGTATTTCACTACAGTATTCCACCATCGTGTCAACAACAGCGTATATCAACCCGTCTTCTTCGATCCTTACCTTTCCATAATTGTACACTTAACCATTGCTTCTGCCATGCATTCCACCATTACTTCCACCATCTTTAGACCCTTCATTGTCCTATTAATCCAACGTACTCTTCGTCATTCATATGTAAAAGCAATTTTCCTGCGTCCCATCAGTCCATCTTGTCGCATCCACCGCATATCCGGTCTACCCCTACTGATCTTCGACTCCATTACGGGATATATATTCTACCCATTCGGTTTATTAGATTCTCTCTCTGTTATAGAGCACGTTTGGCATAAATAACGGCGGTGTATAGAACATTTCGATCATGGATGGATGTTGTCGATCCAGTCTCTCTCTTTTATTGTCATGTAATGGAGGAAGAATGTCGTCGATGTCTCTGTTGTAGATGATGTGTTATGTCTTTGTCTAGTAAAATAAAAAAATTGTCCTATGTCTTTGACTAAAAACACAAATTTTCCTTTTGTCTTGTGGCTCTCTGTCTCTGAAATGTATAGTGAAATTTTTTTTGTACTACGCAGTCCACTCTTCCATTCTGCCTCTCCATCGCGACGCATTCATCACATCCTGTCCTATCAATCCATTCCACACCGTCTCACCAATCCATTCCATCCAGCCTACACGTTACGTCCTGTCTATTCCTTCAACATGGTTCCGTCTATCCCATTCCGATTATAGAGCACGCAGCGTCCGTCTGTATCACCCTGAACACGCCACGTCTTGTAAATACAATTCTCCCAGTCCATTGACTAATGCTTCCTATCATATATTCACGCCATCATGATGTCCATCTATACAAAAAGCATCCGTTCTACCTCTGCAGTCAAGTCCGTGTCTAACACCGCATTCTTCTATCCATTCCACCATGTGTCCCACTAATCACAATACAGTTGAGCTTTTATTTGACTACCATCCCGTCCCATCTGTCACGTTAGTCTATTTCATTACGTCCTGTCGATCCTATCCTCCTAATCCACTGATTAATACCACAATGATAAGTTCTTCCCGCCAAATATCACGCCATCGAGAGGTCCCATGTATGTCCTACACCATGTATTTCACTACAGTATTCCACCATCGTGTCAACAACAGCGTATATCAACCCGTCTTCTTCGATCCTTACCTTTCCATAATTGTACACTTAACCATTGCTTCTGCCATGCATTCCACCATTACTTCCACCATCTTTAGACCCTTCATTGTCCTATTAATCCAACGTACTCTTCGTCATTCATATGTAAAAGCAATTTTCCTTCGTCCCATCAGTCCATTTGCTTGCTCAGTCCATTAATTTTGCTTACTAATACAATCATTTCTCTCTTTCAATTCATTAACATTTATTTTCTCCTCGTTATATTTATACTCTTTTCCTTCGTATACAATAACGACGAAGGGTTCTAAGTCCACTTCTTGTTTTTCTCGATTTGGTATTGGTACGATTATTTTAATTGGACGTGTTATAATCTCTTCCGGTATTTTTAAAGCTATAATAATGGCATCATCTGCATATTTCGTTACCCCTGACTTAATATTTCTTAATTTGCTCCAACTCATATCTGTCATGATTAGTTCGTCCTTAGTGAGTAAGCTAGGGTGGGTTATTCCCATTTTCGCTGCAGCTATCGTGTCTAACAAATTATCAATTATTCTTTCTAACATTTGTAATCTAGTAAGTATTTCGGTTCGTTGTAGGCGTTTAAGTATCATATTTTGTAGCTGTTGGTTTCCAGTCTGATAGCGTTCTATTTCTTCCCTATCTCTCAAAACTAAGTCTCTTATGTTTTTTATGTTTTCGTCTAATTGGGTGTTAATTTTGATTTGCTTGTTTAGTTCCTGAATTGCATTCTGATTGTTAGTGTCTGTAGCTTTTAGGTGTTCTTCTATTTCTTCCCTATCTGAGTTGTCCATTGTACCGAACAACCATTTCTGAGCTGTTCCTACTATGTTTACGAGACCTCTCCTTGATCTTGTCTTATGAGGCATGATACTATGTATTTTTGTAAAAATTGTATTACACTCCTTTCTTATTTCAGGGTCTTGTCCTACAATTTCAATTTTTTGTATTTCCTGTAAGGTGTCTATCAACTTATTTACTTTTACTATGTGGATGATGGTTTGGGTTTGGTTGATGATTTCTCCTTCCCCCATTCTTATCGTTGTGAATCCATTGTCACTTTCGATTGGTGTTATTACAAGTGCCGCTTGTACCAGGTTGATTGGTGTCATCAGGAGTAGCAGCATCAGTGTGAGTACCTACAAATATTTGGTCGTTTAATATTTGATGTATGTACTCTATTTAGGTTTTTAAATCGAAAATTGGGTTCATTTTTGTGTCTCACATGTTTATAATTCCTTATATAACCAAATGACCTTCTTTCTATATAGTCTTCCCTATCTTGGTTCCTTTTGTTTATAACCTTGTTTTTTTTCTATTGAGTTTGGTTACTAATGCTTCTATATTTGTATGTTGAGCCTGTTCTGGTGACATACCTATCGTAGTATGATATCTTTTGTTATAGATTTGAAAAGCTCTAAACATTTTGGTATTTACTGATTCTGCCTGGTTCATGCTAAGTAGTATCTCAGCTATAGTACTATGTAAGCATTCAACGTCTGCATTGCCTGTATGTGAGTTTGGTTTAGTGAAATGTACTTCGATATTTCGTTCCCTGAGAAATTCTCTGATGTATGTTGTATTAAACTCGTTATCCGTTATTATTTTATTAGGTGGACCTTCTCTAGTCAAATGCTCTGTGATAGCGTCTGTTTTGTGAATGTGGTTTTTACTTTCAAGTCTGTATACATACCCTTTCTTTGTCAGCTTGTCAATCATTGTCAAAAAAATGTGTTAATGAAAATGGTAGATATCTATGTGAACTATTTCGTTAGGCTTACTAGGTGTTTCTGTTACCATGAATTTCCCTTGTATAGGTTTCCTCTCGTATTTAGCCTTTTGACATATGTCGCAATTGTTTATAATTTGGGTAATTATCCTTGTAAGTTTAGGGTAGTAAATCTGTTGTTTTAACGTATTGTAGGTTTCTATAATTCCTGAGTGTTGACTTTCCCTGATATGGTATATGGAAACCTGTTTCCTAACTTCCTCCTCCGTCCTTAAGTCTCTGACTCTCCGTGTCAGTTTAATTAATTTAACCTTTCCGTTTCCTGACTGCAGGTTAACGAGTACCCGTTGAATTTTGTTAAAGTCTGACTCTTGTACTTCAGAATAAATTCCGCTAACTCCTGGGGCAATTTCTTTGAGTTGTTCTGTTATCGTCTCAATTGGGTCCGAGGCTCTGATGTATAAAATTCTTTTTCCATTTAGTGTTTCCACTTTTGGTTCTTTGTCATAACTCACAATAATTTGTTGTTTATATATATTGACAATACCTTCTTTAATAGGTATGTGGTCAGATTGTCCTTCCGATGTCGATTGACCTATTGTACTATTAGAAATATTTTATGGGGAGATGATCAGTTGTGATCTTGAATTTATTTCCCCACAGATAGGGTCTTAGTTTGGATACACTCCATACAATGGCTAGAAATTCTTTATCGGTTACGGAGTAATTTCTTTCATGCTCGTTCAGAGTCCTAGAAATATAGCAAACCGGTTGTTTGTCCTGTGTTAGGACAGATCCGATGGCAAAGTTACTAGCATCTGTGTATAAATGAAATGGTTTTTTGAATTCTGGAAATTTTAGGATTGGTTGTGTTATCAATTTGTTTCGGAGTGTTTCAAACGCATTCACGTATTCAGGATCACTAATATTTATTTTGGTGTCCTTTTTGAGATACCTGGTCATTGGATATGCAATTTTTGCATAGTCCTGAATGAACTTCCTATAGTAACCAGAAGCTCCTAAAAAACTTCTAAGTTGTTTTTCTGTGTGGGGTAGTGGGAGGTCTCTGATTGTACTGATCTTATTACCATTAGGCATTATTCCCTTTTGTGTTAATATGTGACCTAAGAATTCGGTTTCCTTCTTGAGGAACGAACATTTGCTAATTTGTAATTTTAAATTATGTTTCTGCAGAACTCGAAGGATGTCTCTGAGGTTTTTCATATGTTCTTTTAGGGATGTGGAGAATATCAAAATGTCATCTAAATAAACGACACAAGTTTTGTTTATATATTCTCTTAGTATGTGGTTCATTAGTCGCTGAAACGTGGCTGGTGCATTTTTAAGTTCAAAGGGCATACGGACATACTCGTATAATCCTTGTGGAGTAATAAACGCAGTTTTCGCTATGTCAGCTGGGTGTATCAAAATTTGATGGTAACCTTTTGCTAAATCAAGCGTCGAGAAATAGACTCCTTTTCCCAACTTATCGAAGAGGTTCTCTATATTCGGCAGAGGAAATCTGTCATCTTCAGTAATTTCATTTAAAGCCCTACAGTCAACACAAATGCGGTACTGTACTTGACCATTTTTGTCTGGCTTTTTGGCAACTACAACGATCGGAGAGGCATGTCTACTCATGCTTCTTCTAATGATACCTTGTCTTTCCATCTCTTTGATTTGCTTAGCTACTTCTTCTTCGTGTTTCTTTGGTAATCGGTAACTTTTTGCATGTAATGGTTTGTCTTCTTTAATGTGAATTTCATGTTTTATTTCCGAGGTATGAGTTAACATGTCGCCTTCCTTGTATTGAATATTTCTAAATTCGCCTAGTAGTGAGGTCAATGCTGTCGTTTCTTCGCGATTAAGGCTGCCGAAGTCAGGATTGCCTTCCTCTAGGTAGTTACATGCTAATTCGTGTCCTCGTTCTATCTTTAGAATGGTCTGATTTTTTAAAGTTATAGTTCCTTTCCCAATATCAATGGTTTCAATGATATTTTTAAGGACATCCATTCCTAGAAGTATTGTATAGTTTTTATTTTCTAAAGCCTGAGCGTAAGCTTTGATAAAAGTATTTTTGTTGTACCCGAATTCTTTTGGTACTGGAAACTGAATTATTTCCGTATTTCTGATAACGCTACTATTAATGGTCCTTATCTCTAGCTGTCGGGTGTCTAGAATTTTATACGGTGTCATGTCGAGTTTACTAGTATTTATGATAGTCATAGCACTGCCAGTGTCTACTAAAATGTAGTGTCGTTGGTTCTGGATTTCAGTGGCGACTGTCATTAATTGTCCGAGGCTCAGTTCAGAAAAACCGGCGGTTCTACTGAGTTAATGTCCTGATGGATCGGTTCCTGACTCGTTTGGATATTATTAGTATCCATTGGTTCTAGTCTGTTCTGTCTATTCTGTATGGAGTGGTTCTGGAAATTTCCTACAGGTCTTTGTGGGGTAGTGTGATTTTGGTGTCGATACTCATTTTGTCTAAACCTTCCCGAATGATTTTGTCCACCAAAATTATTATTGTGACCGTTATTGTAACTGGGTCGTCGTTCCTTGTCAGGGGGGCTAAACTTATGATTTTTGTTGTGGTTATTGTAATTTGCTGTGGTTCTAATTATTTCACTATTCTTTAAATTGCCATTATCGTATCCTATGTAGGAGAATAAAATACTCTTTATTTCATGTAAATCGTACAGATTCCTAATTTCTCTGGCTAAATTCCCTATTGTTAATTCTCGTATTTTGTTTATTATAACATTATCGTACAATAATTTTTCTTGTTCCTGATTGTCACAGAATACTACATATGTATTAATTTTGCTTAAGAGGTATTCTAATTTGTTGGTCAAATCATAAATTGAACTCACTCTCATATTGATGATTTCCTTCGTAAGGTCGCTGCTGCTGATGACCGGTCGATAGTGCTGCTTAAACAACTCCTTCGCCTGTTCCCACGAAGTGACTCCATTGATGATCAGTAGGTCCATCGCTCGACCTTTGATTTTCACTTGTTGTATGATGTTCCAGGTGGCTTGGTAATCTCCAATAGTATTCCGAAGGTGGTTCTCTATCATTACGATGAAGTGCATGAGGGATTTGCTGTCTCCCTCGAATTCGGGCAAGTATTGAATTTCCCGTAACACATTGCTTCCATGATTTGGTTGTGGTATTCTTGCCACTATAGCCATTAAACTATTTAGGATATCCCGGTTGGATACCTCAGGGATGACGTTTGGATTTTCTGCCATGTCTCCCGTTTCACTATAACTGTCAAGAACTTTCGCTACACAATTTTTCCCGTTTTTTTTTTTTTTCGAACTTTGCGGTTAAGGGTTTTTTTTTTTTTTTTTTGCGAATTGAACTTTCTCAATTTGGATCAGGATAGTTGTACCTGATCCTACCGACTGCGCCAAATAAATTACTCACTTTATTAATTTTTTATTGCAGATTTTATTTTTATTCTTCTTACAACTATTACATTAATGTTGGGGGTGGTAATTTATTCTGATAAGACGGCCGCTGTCTTAAGCAGGGCTGCACCGTGATTATCAGATGAGAGTTAACAATCAACTAACTTAAAGAACGAATGGAATGCCAGAAGAAGGTTTTGATACTTTGAATGTTTCGCCACAGTCCCCAAATTGACTTGCTTGCACTTACATTCCTCAAGAGGTCAGTCGAGTGCATTGGGTTCATTATTAATCTGTTTCTCAATAGGTTAACCGAATGCATTGGGTTCATTACTACACTATTTCTCAATAGGTTAACCGAATGCATTGGTTCAGTTTCTTTGTTTACGTTTTCGGTCATCGTTACTTTTATGGGTCACATAAAAGTGATGACGCTAAGAATTTATGGTGTGCCATTGAATAATGTAAACACAAGCAAGTATGGTGATACATTGTATTTCTTTATGAATTAAGATTTACGACCAATACTCAACTCGTGCGACTTCCATTTTAGTTTTGCTAAGTCTCTTATGTTTTTTATGTTTTCGTCTAATTGGGTGTTAATTTTGATTTGCTTGTTTAGTTCCTGAATTGCATTCTGATTGTTAGTGTCTGTAGCTTTTAGGTGTTCTTCTATTTCTTCCCTATCTGAGTTGTCCATTGTACCGAACAACCATTTCTGAGCTGTTCCTACTATGTTTACGAGACCTCTCCTTGATCTTGTCTTATGAGGCATGATACTATGTATTTTTGTAAAAATTGTATTACACTCCTTTCTTATTTCAGGGTCTTGTCCTACAATTTCAAATTTTTGTATTTCCTGTAAGGTGTCTATCAACTCATTTACTTTTACTATGTGGATGATGGTTTGGGTTTGGTTGATGATTTCTCCTTCCCCCATACTTATCGTTGTGAATCCATTGTCACTTTCGATTGGTGTTATTACAAGTGCCGCTTGTACCAGGTTGATTGGTGTCATCAGGAGTAGCAGCATCAGTGTGAGTACCTACAAATATTTGGTCGTTTAATATTTGATGTATGTACTCTATTTAGGTTTTTAAATCGAAAATTGGGTTCATTTTTGTGTCTCACATGTTTATAATTCCTTATATAACCAAATGACCTTCTTTCTATATAGTCTTCCCTATCTTGGTTCCTTTTGTTTATAACCTGGTTTTTTTTTATTGAGTTTGGTTACTAATGCTTCTATATTTGTATGTTGAGCCTGTTCTGGTGACATACCTATCGTAGTATGATATCTTTTGTTATAGATTTGAAAAGCTCTAAACATTTTGGTATTTACTGATTCTGCCTGGTTCATGCTAAGTAGTATCTCAGCTATAGTACTATGTAAGCATTCAACGTCTGCATTGCCTGTATGTGAGTTTGGTTTAGTGAAATGTACTTCGATATTTCGTTCCCTGAGAAATTCTCTGATGTATGTTGTATTAAACTCGTTATCCGTTATTATTTTATTAGGTGGACCTTCTCTAGTCAAATGCTCTGTGATAGCGTCTGTTTTGTGAATGTGGTTTTTACTTTCAAGTCTGTATACATACCCTTTCTTTGTCAGCTTGTCAATCATTGTCAAAAAAATGTGTTAATGAAAATGGTAGATATCTATGTGAACTATTTCGTTAGGCTTACTAGGTGTTTCTGTTACCATGAATTTCCCTTGTATAGGTTTCCTCTCGTATTTAGCCTTTTGACATATGTCGCAATTGTTTATAATTTGGGTAATTATCCTTGTAAGTTTAGGGTAGTAAATCTGTTGTTTTAACGTATTGTAGGTTTCTATAATTCCTTTGTGTTGACTTTCCCTGATATGGTATATGGAAACCTGTTTCCTAACTTCCTCCTCCGTCCTTAAGTCTCTGACTCTCCGTGTCAGTTTAATTAATTTAACCTTTCCGTTTCCTGACTGCAGGTTAACGAGTACCCGTTGAATTTTGTTAAAGTCTGACTCTTGTACTTCAGAATAAATTCCGCTAACTCCTGGGGCAATTTCTTTGAGTTGTTCTGTTATCGTCTCAATTGGGTCCGAGGCTCTGATGTATAAAATTCTTTTTCCATTTAGTGTTTCCACTTTTGGTTCTTTGTCATAACTCACAATAATTTGTTGTTTATATATATTGACAATACCTTCTTTAATAGGTATGTGGTCAGATTGTCCTTCCAATGTCGATTGACCTATTGTACTATTAGAAATATTTTATGGGGAGATGATCAGTTGTGATCTTGAATTTATTTCCCCACAGATAGGGTCTTAGTTTGGATACACTCCATACAATGGCTAGAAATTCTTTATCGGTTACGGAGTAATTTCTTTCATGCTCGTTCAGAGTCCTAGAAATATAGCAAACCGGTTGTTTGTCCTGTGTTAGGACAGATCCGATGGCAAAGTTACTAGCATCTGTGTATAAATGAAATGGTTTTTTGAATTCTGGAAATTTTAGGATTGGTTGTGTTATCAATTTGTTTCGGAGTGTTTCAAACGCATTCACGTATTCAGGATCACTAATATTTATTTTGGTGTCCTTTTTGAGATACCTGGTCATTGGATATGCAATTTTTGCATAGTCCTGAATGAACTTCCTATAGTAACCAGAAGCTCCTAAAAAACTTCTAAGTTGTTTTTCTGTGTGGGGTAGTGGGAGGTCTCTGATTGTACTGATCTTATTACCATTAGGCATTATTCCCTTTTGTGTTAATATGTGACCTAAGAATTCGGTTTCCTTCTTGAGGAACGAACATTTGCTAATTTGTAATTTTAAATTATGTTTCTGCAGAACTCGAAGGATGTCTCTGAGGTTTTTCATATGTTCTTTTAGGGATGTGGAGAATATCAAAATGTCATCTAAATAAACGACACAAGTTTTGTTTATATATTCTCTTAGTATGTGGTTCATTAGTCGCTGAAACGTGGCTGGTGCATTTTTAAGTCCAAAGGGCATACGGACATACTCGTATAATCCTTGTGGAGTAATAAACGCAGTTTTCGCTATGTCAGCTGGGTGCATCAAAATTTGATGGTAACCTTTTGCTAAATCAAGCGTCGAGAAATAGACTCCTTTTCCCAACTTATCGAAGAGGTTCTCTATATTCGGCAGAGGAAATCTGTCATCTTCAGTAATTTCATTTAAAGCCCTACAGTCAACACAAATGCGGTACTGTACTTGACCATTTTTGTCTGGCTTTTTGGCAACTACAACGATCGGAGAGGCATGTCTACTCATGCTTCTTCTAATGATACCTTGTCTTTCCATCTCTTTGATTTGCTTAGCTACTTCTTCTTCGTGTTTCTTTGGTAATCGGTAACTTTTTGCATGTAATGGTTTGTCTTCTTTAATGTGAATTTCATGTTTTATTTCCGAGGTATGAGTTAACATGTCGCCTTCCTTGTATTGAATATTTCTAAATTCGCCTAGTAGTGAGGTCAATGCTGTCGTTTCTTCGCGATTAAGGCTGCCGAAGTCAGGATTGCCTTCCTCTAGGTAGTTACATGCTAATTCGTGTCCTCGTTCTATCTTTAGAATGGTCTGATTTTTTAAAGTTATAGTTCCTTTCCCAATATCAATGGTTTCAATGATATTTTTAAGGACATCCATTCCTAGAAGTATTGTATAGTTTTTATTTTCTAAAGCCTGAGCGTAAGCTTTGATAAAAGTATTTTTGTTGTACCCGAATTCTTTTGGTACTGGAAACTGAATTATTTCCGTATTTCTGATAACGCTACTATTAATGGTCCTTATCTCTAGCTGTCGGGTGTCTAGAATTTTATACGGTGTCATGTCGAGTTTACTAGTATTTATGATAGTCATAGCACTGCCAGTGTCTACTAAAATGTAGTGTCGTTGGTTCTGGATTTCAGTGGCGACTGTCATTAATTGTCCGAGGCTCAGTTCAGAAAAACCGGCGGTTCTACTGAGTTAATGTCCTGATGGATCGGTTCCTGACTCGTTTGGATATTATTAGTATCCATTGGTTCTAGTCTGTTCTGTCTATTCTGTATGGAGTGGTTCTGGAAATTTCCTACAGGTCTTTGTGGGGTAGTGTGATTTTGGTGTCGATACTCATTTTGTCTAAACCTTCCCGAATGATTTTGTCCACCAAAATTATTATTGTGACCGTTATTGTAACTGGGTCGTCGTTCCTTGTCAGGGGGGCTAAACTTATGATTTTTGTTGTGGTTATTGTAATTTGCTGTGGTTCTAATTATTTCACTATTCTTTAAATTGCCATTATCGTATCCTATGTAGGAGAATAAAATACTCTTTATTTCATGTAAATCGTACAGATTCCTAATTTCTCTGGCTAAATTCCCTATTGTTAATTCTCGTATTTTGTTTATTATAACATTATAGTACAATAATTTTTCTTGTTCCTGATTGTCACAGAATACTACATATGTATTAATTTTGCTTAAGAGGTATTCTAATTTGTTGGTCAAATCATAAATTGAACTCACTCTCATATTGATGATTTCCTTCGTAAGGTCGCTGCTGCTGATGACCGGTCGATAGTGCTGCTTAAACAACTCCTTCGCCTGTTCCCACGAAGTGACTCCATTGATGATCAGTAGGTCCATCGCTCGACCTTTGATTTTCACTTGTTGTATGATGTTCCAGGTGGCTTGGTAATCTCCAATAGTATTCCGAAGGTGGTTCTCTATCATTACGATGAAGTGCATGAGGGATTTGCTGTCTCCCTCGAATTCGGGCAAGTATTGAATTTCCCGTAACACATTGCTCCCATGACTTGGTTGTGGTATTCTTGCCACTATAGCCATTAAACTATTTAGGATATCCCGGTTGGATACCTCAGGGATGACGTTTGGATTTTCTGCCATGTCTCCCGTTTCACTATAACTGTCAAGAACTTTCGCTACACAATTTTTCCCGTTTTTTTTTTTTTTTTTTTTTTTTCGAGCTTTGCGGTTAAGGGTTTTTTTTTTTTTTTTTTTTTGCGAATTGAACTTTCTCAATTTGGATCAGGATAGTTGTACCTGATCCTACCGACTGCGCCAAATAAATTACTCACTTTATTAATTTTTTATTGCAGATTTTATTTTTATTCTTCTTACAACTATTACATTAATGTTGGGGGTGGTAATTTATTCTGATAAGACGGCCGCTGTCTTAAGCAGGGCTGCACCGTGATTATCAGATGAGAGTTAACAATCAACTAACTAAAAGAACGAATGGAATGCCAGAAGAAGGTTTTGATACTTTGAATGTTTCGCCACAGTCCCCAAATTGACTTGCTTGCACTTACATTCCTCAAGAGGTCAGTCGAGTGCATTGGGTTCATTATTAATCTGTTTCTCAATAGGTTAACCGAATGCATTGGGTTCATTACTACACTATTTCTCAATAGGTTAACCGAATGCATTGGTTCAGTTTCTTTGTTTACGTTTTCGGTCATCGTTACTTTTATGGGTCACATAAAAGTGATGACGCTAAGAATTTATGGTGTGCCATTGAATAATGTAAACACAAGCAAGTATGGTGATACATTGTATTTCTTTATGAATTAAGATTTACGACCAATACTTAACTCGTGCGACTTCCATTTTAGTTTTGCGTCAAGTGTCATTCCGAGGTATTTAGCCTCGTTGGCAAAGGGAATGCGCACCGAGTTTATGAAGACAGGCAAGCTGCTCGTTTTCTTGTATGTGAAGTTTACATGAACAGATTTGGTCTCGTTAAGGGCGATCCGCCATGTCTTTGTCCATTCGTTTACACTATTCAAAGCGTTTTGTAGTTTGACTGTTGTTTCTTCAGTCGTTTTGCCTACTGCTAAAATAGCAGTGTCATCGGCAAACGTAGCAAGGACGGTGTCTTCTTCTTGAGGTATATCACGGGTATACAGGAGATACAGAAGCGGGCCAAGGACGCTTCCTTGGGTTACGCCGGCTGAAATTTCTTTGAATTGCCAGAATTCGTTTCCGTGCCTAACACGGAAGAGTCTACTCGCGAGATATATTGTCAGTATGTTATATAGGCCTGCAGGCAGGAGCTTTAGGCCTTCATGCCATACCTTATCGAAGGCTTGCGAGACATCAAGGAATACGCTTGAGCAGATCTTTTTTTCTTCAAGAGCTTTTTCTATTACATCCGTCATTCTGTGCACCTGGTCAATAGTTGAGTGCTTCGTTCTAAATCCAAATTGGTGATCAGGAATAAGATTTTGTTCCTCGATGATCGGCTGTAAGCGCTTGAGTAATATTCTCTCAAAGATTTTAGATATGATTGGGAGCAGCGAAATAGGTCTATAAGACTTCTTGTCACTCGGCGGTTTTCCTGGTTTCAGTATCATTATTACTTCCGCGATTTTCCATTGGCTCGGGACGTATTCTAATCTTAGCGCAGCATTTATAATGTAGAGAAGCTTGACTAAAGCTTTTCTAGGCAACATTTTTAGGACTTCTCCGGTTATTAGGTCGTAACCAGGAGCTTTCTTTGGTTTTAGTTTCTTTATTTCTTGTTTGAGTTCCGCTAGCGTTGCACGTGTTATTGTGTAATTGTCAGGTGCTATCTCGCGTTGGACATTTTGAATAAGTGCTCGACCATCGAACGGCTTAAATATTTCTTCCAAATGGGCAGCGAAAATGTCCGCTTTTTCTTTGTCCCCCTTTGCCCATTCGTCATCACTTTTCTTGATAGGCGGCGAAGGGATTTTTGGTCTTTTGGTGCCTTTTACAGCTTTCCAAAGCGAATAATTAGATTCCTTTTCCGCTGTTTAGCTTTGGAGGTAAGTACTTATTGCATGGTTCTTTAGATTGCTTATTGTCTGTTTCAGCAAGTTACACAGGTGATTTAAGTGCGTTTTATGCTGTGGAGCACGGCTTTGTTGCCATTTCTTACGCGCTTTTCTTTTTTCCTTTATCATTTCTTTTATTTCCGGTGGATATTTTAGGCCGTAGTTTGTGGGCTTTTTTCTTTCGTGAGGAGTATTATTCCACCCGGCGCACTGTACGATTTCAACGAGGCGATCAACTTCGTTTTCAAGTTCATAGGGCGTCTGGAGTGGTACTCCTAGTTCAATGTTGTCTTCGATTTCTTTTCGGGAGCTTTCCCAATTAGTATTTCTACTAGTTAGTCTCGCTTGATCTTCTTTTTTATTAAGGGTTTCGCTCATCGTCAGAATGACTGGAGAATGGTCAGAGGAGAGGTCAAAACTTTCGTCAACTTTTACGAAATTGGCAGGTATTCCTTTTATTCCGATTAGATCGGGTATTTTTGTTATATCAGCTGGCCAATATGTCGGTTTTCCCGTCGAATGAAAGTCACAACTGTGCTCCATACCCGCTTCATAAAGCGCTCTACCTTTTTGTGAGATGCATCTTGAACCCCAGAAAGTGTGTTTCGCATTAAAATCGCCACCGATAATAAAATTCGGTCTAAGCGCGTTAAGTACATCTGTGAAATCACTTTTTTCAAGTGCGGTGGACAGTAGATAGATGAGATATTAAAGAAATGTTGTCTACTTTTTACGCGTACCGTGCTTACTTGCATAGCTTCTAGTTCTATTTTAAGGTCTTCAGAGTGTGCGATAGAGTCTTTTATGTACAAGGAAGATCCGCCTCTCGCCTTTTCTGATGGGTGACAAGCGTGATAGTCTCTGTAGCCTCTTATATTTGCATTCGATTTCTTCTTCAGATGGGTTTCTGAGATCAAGCATATGTCAATATCTTCCTTTCGTATGAACATTTCCAACTCGTCAAGTTTTTGTAAAAGTCCGTTTGCATTCCATGTTAGTATTTTCATACGTTTCATATTCATGTTCTCGTTGGGGTGCGCGTTTTTCTGTTATTATTTTCGATCTTAACTAGCCTCTCAAAAATAAGTTTATTTATTTTACTTTGTTCCTCAAGTTTTGTAAGAATAACCGAAAAGACGTGAGATACAGGGCCCGCAGAATTGTCGGTTCTTCCATTTTCTGACGCCGCGACTTGGGCGTATGTTTGCGGGCTTGTTTTCTGACGTCCAGAGCCCGATGACTGTTCTTTTGTTACTTTTTTCTTAGTGGTTTTGTGACCAGAGACCGATGGCGTTTCTATTATAACTTTGCCTTTAACGCTCCTTGGCTTTGCTGTACTTCTCGGTTTCGAGTGTTGGTTTTGGGGCTTTAAGAATTTATCACGTCTTTTTTGCAGTTCCTTGGCTACTTCACAGCCTCGATAGTTAGCCGGATGTTTTCCCTGGCAATAACTACACGTTGCAGAGGTTTGTTTACTTACTCCACAGTCTTTGGAGAGGTGGTTCCCGGCGCATTTTACACATCGCGCCTCTTTCTGACAATACGTCTGGGTATGATTGAATCCTTGGCAGCGTTTGCACCGTGGGATTATTCTTGTATTCTTACGCATAGGTTCAATTTTAACAACGATATTAAGAATCGTCTTTATTTCGTAGATTTTTTCCAATTTTTCGGCTTTATCGAAGGTTAAGATAAAAAGGGGAAGGCCGCGCTTGACCGCAGTTTCCTCACCTTTCGACTGTTTTTCTCTCGTTTAACGATATTGATAGCATCAACTATTTTAAAGGCTCTATTTCTTAGGTCACTGACTACATCTTCTTTTGAGCACGATGCATGAAGTCCTCTAGCTACGACACGTATCGGCCTTTCCGACTTGTTCTCATAAGTGTACCATTGGATTTTCTCGTCTCGTCTTTGACGCTGACTTTCCACGTATTGTTATTGCGCGATGTTACAATATAATCGGATTGTAACAATGTCTTTAGGATAGTTTGCAGTTGACTGTAGTCCGCAATCCCGATAACATAAATTGGGGGTGGTGGCCGTTGCCTAGTGCTTCGGTTTTCCTCGGGACGAACGCTTGTTACGTTTTTCTTTTCTTTTTTGTCCGGCTTGTTATCCGTTGCTTCTTTTCGTGTTACGATTTCGGGTGAAGAACCGGCTTTCCGTTTCTTGCCTGGTCGTTTCTGTAGAATCCAGTCAGTTTCACGACTTAATTCTTCTTCGTCCGTTTCGTAGATAGCTTTCCCGTTACAGTTCGAGCTCGAGGAAGCCTCACTACTAGGTTTCGGCGTATCCTTTATACCTTTAAGATTGTCTTTGTTTTTCAGTTCGTTTAGCTCTTTTTTAAGTTCCTCGCAGAGCATTTCCATTTTAGTTAGCCTGGCACGGAGTTCTATGTTTTCCTCCCTCAGGCTTTTTATTTTCACTGAAGTCCGTTGTTGTCCGTGCGCCGACACTTGCGGTGTCGTGGGACTTCTGGTTTCGCACGTAGTTGTTTGAGATCGCGGTGGTGGTGATCTCGATACCCTTGAGCTTTTGCCGAAGGGGTTACATAATCGCAGGGGGAAGTGTCGAAGATTTCATGTCGCTTTATCTGCTTTCAGAAAATTGTAAATATTCGACTCTTAGAGAAGAAATGATACGGGATCGCTTAGTAGTGGGAGTGAGAGACAGACGGCTCTCAGAACGTCTGCAATTGGAACCGGAGCTAACCTTGGAAAAAGCCATACAGACGGTTAGACAACATGAGGCGGTTCGCCGGCAGCAACAGGAGTTGTCCGCAACAAACAGTGCGCACATCAACCACGTCAAGGTATACAAGCAACCGGTTGGTTCAGCGAGAGCTTCAACGTCAGGGTATAGGGCAACAAACTACCGACAGCAACAAAAAAACAATGTGCCGAAACATGAAACAGGTAGCTGGACCTGTCAAATGTGTGGATCAGCAACTAAGTATACAAGGAATGATTGCCCTGCTAGGGGCAGACAATGCAATAATTGCAAAAGATATAATCACTTCAGTGTAGTCTGCAGAAGTCTAAAATCCAGCAATGACAACAAAGTGTGCAGCTTAGAAGAAGATTACGAGGACGACGATGATGACAAGTATGAGGAGCTTCAATTTTTAGGCAATGTTAATGGAAAAGGTGCAGTTAGGTGGACAGCCAAGGTTTTAGTAAACAATGAGCGAGTCAACTTTTTGCTAGACACGGGGGCGTTAAACGTAATTCCGCTATCTGTCTTTGAAATTATATTTTCTAGTCAAAAGTTGATAAAAACAGCTGGAGAACAGCTGGAAGTTATCAGTAAATTGGAGTGTTATTTAGAATACAAGGCAAATAGGATAAAATCCGAAGTTTTGTTATAAATAAGTGGAAATCGCCTCTACTTAGTTCAAAAGCGTGCCAGGATTTATGTATCATCCAACGGGTGAGCAATATTAACTCGGGCACAAAAGAAGATTCGTTTAAAGCAGAAAGTGCGATAAAAAACGAAAAAATGTTAAAAGCAATGAAAAGTGGGCTTTCCCGGGTTAAAATTGAAAAGGAATTTTCAGACTCTTTTAACAAGCTTGGATGTCTTAAGGGGGAAAACCATATCCGGCTTAAGCCAGATGCTAAACCATTTTCCATTTACACCGCAAGGCGAGTTCCAATACCACTTATATCCGTATTAAAAAATAAGCAGGATGAGATGATTCGACTTAAAGTCATAAAGTATGTTGACGAGCCCACGGAATGGTGCGCTCCGATGGTGATTGTGGCAAAGGCAACTGGGGACATCCGCCCATGCGTAGATCTTTCGCGCTTTAACATGTCAATTTTACGTGAGATCCATCTAATGCCAATTGTCGATCATTGCTTGGGTCAGATGGTTAGGCCTCGAATTTTTTCCAAATTGGATACTAAAAACGGATTTTGGCAGATTAAACTGTCTCGCGAGTCTCAACTGCTGACAACATTTTTAACACCATTTGGGCGATGCTGCTTTCTTCGTGTGCCGTTCGGAATTGCCTCGGCTCCAGAGGTATTCCAAAAGAAAATCCAGACAATCCTGGAGGGTATAGAAGGTGTTGTTATTTTAATGGATGATATATTGGTTTTCGCTGAAGACATAGAATCCCACGACCGAATTCTTCGCCAAGTACTTGCTAGACTTATGCCCAGTTTCACAGTGCGAGTTTAAATTCAGTTTATGGTTTAAACTAAAGTTCAACCAAATGTTTGGTTTCACAGTGTTCGTTTAAACTCTCAACTGAGTTTTATGTTCGGTTTAAGTTAAACGACTCGATTCTACCGTTTAACGTTCGTTTAAGTTAAAAATGTGGTTATGACTGCTATTGTTGTGAAATGTCAAATTGTGTTTTTCTTCTAAAATATTAATAAATAGTGTGTAAAATAATATTTTCAAGTGCAAATAGTATTTCTGATGATAGAAGTGATGAAGAATATCATAATATCCTGGTTAACGTAAGCCGACAAAGAGAATTTCGCTGCAGGACAAATCACTTTAATTTTTGGGATGATATGGACTTCTTTAACAGATTTCGCATGTCCAAACAATCAGCGTATACTGTTTTCGAGGAAATACGGCCAAAAATTGAAAATCCAACTAACTGGTAACTCAGAAAATAAAACATTTGTACATGTAATTTGATTTATATGAAAATAAAATGTTTTACTTCAAGGAACAATTCAATATCAGCCGAAATCAAGTTTTTACTGACTTTGCTTTTCGATAGCATCCCATGCTGCATTTGTCTTCGTCAGTTTTTTATTTTCAATTGTGTCATTAAATGTTCCTTTTCGCTATCGGAAAAATGAGTACTTCTTTTCTTTTCATTAATATTATTATATTTTTGCTTCCACCATTGCCTCTCTTTTGTCTATTCTAAGTGACTTTTACTCGAAAGCAAACACCATAATAGGAAAAAATCAAAATTGTTTTCAGTTTGACATTTAATTCAAATACTGTGATTCAAATACATCAGTGCAATTCACAATAGTGTTATAAACTTCGTTTAGACAAACTGAGTTTAAAAATACAGTGTGAAACCGAACGATTTAAACTCAAAGTTTAAACTCAGTAGTTAGTTTAGTAAAACTCAAGTTTAAACTCACACTGTGAAACTGGGCATTAGAGATGCTGGCGTGACGTTGAATAAAGATAAATGCTAGGTGGGGATTACCTCTGTGACTTTCCTGGGCCATAAAATTGACGAGCGGGGGATCCATCCGTGTCCGTCAAAGATCCAAAGCATCCTGGAGTTTCCGGCTCCACATAACATAACGGAGGTTAAACGATTTCTGGGCCTAGTTAACTATTTGGGAAAATTTGTTCCTCATTTATCGAATGAAAGTCGACCTTTAAACGAGCTGTTGAAACATCAAACGGCATTCTTTTGGGAGACAAGTCAACAAGAGGCGTTCAACAAGTTAAAACGGACTTTAACTTCAGCTCCGGTCCTTAAAATGTACCATCCGGGTCATAAGACAACGATATCGACAGATGCCTCGTCGTATGGGCTTGGGGCGGTCCTGCGGAAAGAGGATTCAGACGGAATTTTTAAGCCAGTCGCATACGCTTCGCGCACCTTGTCGGGGAGTGAGAGAAATTATGCCCAAATAGAAAAAGAGGCATTAGCTATAAAGTGGGCCTGCTACGACAAATTCCGACACTTCATTCAGGGGATTTGGGTTACGGTAGAGACGGACCACAAACCACTTATTCCCATCTTCACAACAAAAAATCTGAATGAACTAACACCAAGGATTCAACGATTCCGGATGAAAATGATGATGTTCACTTTTAATATTAAGTACACACCAGGTAAGGACCTAATCGCCACAGATGCGCTTTCCCGTGGACCATTAAGCAAAGAAAACGGAAAAATCGACGACGAAGAAGAGTTGGAATCGTTTGTAAACAGCATAATCGAGGAACTGCCTGCCATTGGTCAGCTAGGGAAAATTGAGAAAGAGCAAATGGAAGACGCAGTTTTACTAGAAGTTAGACACTTCTGCCAATCCGGTTGGCCATACCAGTCAAAGATAGGTGCCGAAGCAAGGAAGTTCTACCAGGAACGTCACAATTTATCAATTGTCAAAAGTCTTCTACTTTATGGGAGCCGCATTGTGATGCCTTCAGCTATGCGAAAGAACACCATAGAAAGGATCCACACCGGACATTTGGGCTTCGTCAAGTGCAAGTCTCGAATGAGACAGTCCGTTTGGTGGCCGGGATGTGGCAAAGATTTGGAGGAGTTTATTAGGAAGTATACCGTCTGCGTGAGGTTTTCGGTTCCTAGACATGAACCATTTCTTAGTTCGCCAGTCCCAGATCGTCCGTGGCAAACCGTTGGCATAGACTTATTCCCTATTGTTAATTCTCGTATTTTGTTTATTATAACATTATAGTACAATAATTTTTCTTGTTCCTGATTGTCACAGAATACTACATATGTATTAATTTTGCTTAAGAGGTATTCTAATTTGTTGGTCAAATCATAAATTAAACTCACTCTCATATTGATGATTTCCTTCGTAAGGTCGCTGCTGCTGATGACCGGTCGATAGTGCTGCTTAAACAACTCCTTCGCCTGTTCCCACGAAGTGACTCCATTGATGATCAGTAGGTCCATCGCTCGACCTTTGATTTTCACTTGTTGTATGATGTTCCAGGTGGCTTGGTAATCTCCAATAGTATTCCGAAGGTGGTTCTCTATCATTACGATGAAGTGCATGAGGGATTTGCTGTCTCCCTCGAATTCGGGCAAGTATTGAATTTCCCGTAACACATTGCTCCCATGACTTGGTTGTGGTATTCTTGCCACTATAGCCATTAAACTATTTAGGATATCCCGGTTGGATACCTCAGGGATGACGTTTGGATTTTCTGCCATGTCTCCCGTTTCACTATAACTGTCAAGAACTTTCGCTACACAATTTTTCCCGTTTTTTTTTTTTTTTTTTTTTTTTTCGAACTTTGCGGTTAAGGGTTTTTTTTTTTTTTTTTTTTTTTGCGAATTGAACTTTCTCAATTTGGATCAGGATAGTTGTACCTGATCCTACCGACTGCGCCAAATAAATTACTCACTTTATTAATTTTTTATTGCAGATTTTATTTTTATTCTTCTTACAACTATTACATTAATGTTGGGGGTGGTAATTTATTCTGATAAGACGGCCGCTGTCTTAAGCAGGGCTGCACCGTGATTATCAGATGAGAGTTAACAATCAACTAACTAAAAGAACGAATGGAATGCCAGAAGAAGGTTTTGATACTATGAATGTTTCGCCACAGTCCCCAAATTGACTTGCTTGCACTTACATTCCTCAAGAGGTCAGTCGAGTGCATTGGGTTCACTATTAATCTGTTTCTCAATAGGTTAACCGAATGCATTGGGTTCATTACTACACTATTTCTCAATAGGTTAACCGAATGCATTGGTTCAGTTTCTTTGTTTACGTTTTCGGTCATCGTTACTTTTATGGGTCACATAAAAGTGATGACGCTAAGAATTTATGGTGTGCCATTGAATAATGTAAACACAAGCAAGTATGGTGATACATTGTATTTCTTTATAAATTAAGATTTACGACCAATACTTAACTCGTACGACTTCCATTTTAGTTTTGCGTCAAGTGTCATTCCGAGGTATTTAGCCTCGTTGGCAAAGGGAATGCGCACCGAGTTTATGAAGACAGGCAAGCTGCTCGTTTTCTTGTATGTGAAGTTTACATGAACAGATTTGGTCTCGTTAAGGGCGATCCGCCATGTCTTTGTCCATTCGTTTACACTATTCAAAGCGTTTTGTAGTTTGACTGTTGTTTCTTCAGTCGTTTTGCCTACTGCTAAAATAGCAGTGTCATCGGCAAACGTAGCAAGGACGGTGTCTTCTTCTTGAGGTATATCACGGGTATACAGGAGATACAGAAGCGGGCCAAGGACGCTTCCTTGGGTTACGCCGGCTGAAATTTCTTTGAATTGCCAGAATTCGTTTCCGTGCCTAACACGGAAGAGTCTACTCGCGAGATATATTGTCAGTATGTTATATAGGCCTGCAGGCAGGAGCTTTAGGCCTTCATGCCATACCTTATCGAAGGCTTGCGAGACATCAAGGAATACGCTTGAGCAGATCTTTTTTTCTTCAAGAGCTTTTTCTATAACATCCGTCATTCTGTGCACCTGGTCAATAGTTGAGTGCTTCGTTCTAAATCCAAACTGGTGATCAGGAATAAGATTTTGTTCCTCGATGATCGGCTGTAAGCGCTTGAGTAATATTCTCTCAAAGATTTTAGATATGATTGGGAGCAGCGAAATAGGTCTATAAGACTTCTTGTCACTCGGCGGTTTTCCTGGTTCCAGTATCATTATTACTTCCGCGATTTTCCATTGGCTCGGGACGTATTCTAATCTTAGCGCAGCATTTATAATGCAGAGAAGCTTGACTAAAGCTTTTCTAGGCAACATTTTTAGGACTTCTCCGGTTATTAGGTCGTAACCAGGAGCTTTCTTTGGTTTTAGTTTCTTTATTTCTTGTTTGAGTTCCGCTAGCGTTGCACGTGTTATTGTGTAATTGTCAGGTGCTATCTCGCGTTGGACATTTTGAATAAGTGCTCGACCATCGAACGGCTTAAATATTTCTTCCAAATGGGCAGCGAAAATGTCCGCTTTTTCTTTGTCCCCCTTTGCCCATTCGTCATCACTTTTCTTGATAGGCGGCGAAGGGATTTTTGGTCTTTTGGTGCCTTTTACAGCTTTCCAAAGCGAATAATTAGATTCCTTTTCCGCTGTTAAGCTTTGGAGGTAAGTACTTATTGCATGGTTCTTTAGATTGCTTATTGTCTGTTTCAGCAAGTTACACAGGTGATTTAAGTGCGTTTTATGCTGTGGAGCACGGCTTTGTTGCCATTTCTTACGCGCTTTTCTTTTTTCCTTTATCATTTCTTTTATTTCCGGTGGATATTTTAGGCCGTAGTTTGTGGGCTTTTTTCTTTCGTGAGGAGTATTATTCCACCCGGCGCACTGTACGATTTCAACGAGGCGATCAACTTCGTTTTCAAGTTCATAGGGCGTCTGGAGTGGTACTCCTAGTTCAATGTTGTCTTCGATTTCTTTTCTGAAGCTTTCCCAATTAGTATTTCTACTAGTTAGTCTCGCTTGATCTTCTTTTTTATTAAGGGTTTCGCTCATCGTCAGAATGACTGGAGAATGGTCAGAGGAGAGGTCAAAACTTTCGTCAACTTTTACGAAATTGGCAGGTATTCCTTTTATTCCGATTAGATCGGGTATTTTTGTTATATCAGCTGGCCAATATGTCGGTTTTCCCGTCGAATGAAAGTCACAACTGTGCTCCATACCCGCTTCATAAAGCGCTCTACCTTTTTGTGAGATGCATCTTGAACCCCAGAAAGTGTGTTTCGCATTAAAATCGCCACCGATAATAAAATTCGGTCTAAGCGCGTTAAGTACATCTGTGAAATCACTTTTTTCAAGTGCGGTGGACAGTAGATAGATGAGATATTAAAGAAATGTTGCCTACTTTTTACGCGTACCGTGCTTACTTGCATAGCTTCTAGTTCTATTTTAAGGTCTTCAGAGTGTGCGATAGAGTCTTTTATGTACAAGGAAGATCCGCCTCTCGCCTTTTCTGATGGGTGACAAGCGTGATAGTCTCTGTAGCCTCTTATATTTGCATTCGATTTCTTCTTCAGATGGGTTTCTGAGATCAAGCATATGTCAATATCTTCCTTTCGTATGAACATTTCCAACTCGTCAAGTTTTTGTAAAAGTCCGTTTGCATTCCATGTTAGTATTTTCATACGTTTCATATTCATGTTCTCGTTGGGGTGCGCGTTTTTCTGTTATTATTTTCGATCTTAACTAGCCTCTCAAAAATAAGTTTATTTATTTTACTTTGTTCCTCAAGTTTTGTAAGAATAACCGAAAAGACGTGAGATACAGGGCCCGCAGAATTGTCGGTTCTTCCATTTTCTGACGCCGCGACTTGGGCGTATGTTTGCGGGCTTGTTGTCTGACGTCCAGAGCCCGATGACTGTTCTTTTGTTACTTTTTTCTTAGTGGTTTTGTGACCAGAGACCGATGGCGTTTCTATTATAACTTTGCCTTTAACGCTCCTTGGCTTTGCTGTACTTCTCGGTTTCGAGTGTTGGTTTTGGGGCTTTAAGAATTTATCACGTCTTTTTTGCAGTTCCTTGGCTACTTCACAGCCTCGATAGTTAGCCGGATGTTTTCCCTGGCAATAAGTACACGTTGCAGAGGTTTGTTTACTTACTCCACAGTCTTTGGAGAGGTAAACACAATACGGTCTTTGGACAATACGTCTGGGTATGATTGAATCCTTGGCAGCGTTTGCACCGTGGGATTATTCTTGTATTCTTACGCATAGGTTCAATTTTAACAACGATATTAAGAATCGTCTTTATTTCGTAGATTTTTTCCAATTTTTCGGCTTTATCGAAGGTTAAGATAAAAAGGGGAAGGCCGCGCTTGACCGCAGTTTCCTCACCTTTCGACTGTTTTTCTCTCGTTTAACGATATTGATAGCATCAACTATTTTAAAGGCTCTATTTCTTAGGTCACTGACTACATCTTCTTTTGAGCACGATGCATGAAGTCCTCTAGCTACGACACGTATCGGCCTTTCCGACTTGTTCTTATAAGTGTACCATTGGATTTTCTCGTCTCGTCTTTGACGCTGACTTTCCACGTATTGTTATTGCGCGATGTTACAATATAATCGGATTGTAACAATGTCTTTAGGATAGTTTGCAGTTGACTGTAGTCCGCAATCCCGATAACATAAATTGGGGGCCCTCAGGCTTTTTATTTTCACTGAAGTCCGTTGTTGTCCGTGCGCCGACACTTGCGGTGTCGTGGGACTTCTGGTTTCGCACGTAGTTGTTTGAGATCGCGGTGGTGGTGATCTCGATACCCTTGAGCTTTTGCCGAAGGGGTTACATAATCGCAGGGGGAAGTGTCGAAGATTTCATGTCGCTTTATCTGCTTTCAGAAAATTGTAAATATTCGACTCTTAGAGAAGAAATGATACGGGATCGCTTAGTAGTGGGAGTGAGAGACAGACGGCTCTCAGAACGTCTGCAATTGCAACCGGAGCTAACCTTGGAAAAAGTCATACAGACGGTTAGACAACATGAGGCGGTTCGCCGGCAGCAACAGGAGTTGTCCGCAACAAACAGTGCGCACATCAACCACGTCAAGGTATACAAGCAACCGGTTGGTTCAGCGAGAGCTTCTACGTCAGGGTATAGGGCAACAAACTACCGACAGCAACAAAAAAACAATGTGCCGAAACATGAAACAGGTAGCTGGACCTGTCAAATGTGTGGATCAGCAACTAAGCATACAAGGAATGATTGCCCTGCTAGGGGCAGACAATGCAATAATTGCAAAAGATATAATCACTTCAGTGTAGTCTGCAGAAGTCTAAAATCCAGCAATGACAACAAAGTGTGCAGCTTAGAAGAAGATTACGAGGACGACGATGATGACAAGTATGAGGAGCTTAAATTTTTAGGCAATGTTAATGGAAAAGGTGCAGTTAGGTGGACAGCCAAGGTTTTAGTAAACAATGAGCGAGTCAACTTTTTGCTAGACACGGGGGCGTTAAACGTAATTCCGCTATCTGTCTTTGAAATTATATTTTCTAGTCAAAAGTTGATAAAAACAGCTGGAGAACAGCTGGAAGTTATCGGTAAATTGGAGTGTTATTTAGAATACAAGGCAAATAGGATAAAATCCGAAGTTTTGTTATAAATAAGTGGAAATCGCCTCTACTTAGTTCAAAAGCGTGCCAGGATTTATGTAACATCCAACGGGTGAGCAATATTAACTCGGGCACAAAAGAAGATTCGTTTAAAGCAGAAAGTGCGATAAAAAACGAAAAAATGTTAAAAGCAATGAAAAGTGGGCTTTCCCGGGTTAAAATTGAAAAGGAATTTTCAGACTCTTTTAACAAGCTTGGATGTCTTAAGGGGGAAAACCATATCCGGCTTAAGCCAGATGCCAAACCATTTTCCATTTACACCGCAAGGCGAGTTCCAATACCACTTATATCCGTATTAAAAAATAAGCAGGATGAGATGATTCGACTTAAAGTCATAAAGTATGTTGACGAGCCCACGGAATGGTGCGCTCCGATGGTGATTGTGGCAAAGGCAAATGGGGACATCCGCCCATGCGTAGATCTTTCGCGCTTTAACATGTCAATTTTACGTGAGATCCATCTAATGCCAATTGTCGATCATTGCTTGGGTCAGATGGTTAGGCCTCGAATTTTTTCCAAATTGGATACTAAAAACGGATTTTGGCAGATTAAACTGTCTCGCGAGTCTCAACTGCTGACAACATTTTTAACACCATTTGGGCGATGCTGCTTTCTTCGTGTGCCGTTCGGAATTGCCTCGGCTCCAGAGGTATTCCAAAAGAAAATCCAGACAATCCTGGAGGGTATAGAAGGTGTTGTTATTTTAATGGATGATATATTGGTTTTCGCTAAATTCAGTTTATGGTTTAAACTAAAGTTCAACCAAATGTTTGGTTTCACAGTGTTCGTTTAAACTCTCAACTGAGTTTTATGTTCGGTTTAAGTTAAACGACTCGATTCTACCGTTTAACGTTCGTTTAAGTTAAAAATGTGGTTATGACTGCTATTGTTGTGAAATGTCAAATTGTGTTTTTCTTCTAAAATATTAATAAATAGTGTGTAAAATAATATTTTCAAGTGCAAATAGTATTTCTGATGATAGAAGTGATGAAGAATATCATAATATCCTGGTTAACGTAAGCCGACAAAGAGAATTTCGCTGCAGGACAAATCACTTTAATTTTTGGGATGATATGGACTTCTTTAACAGATTTCGCATGTCCAAACAATCAGCGTATACTGTTTTCGAGGAAATACGGCCAAAAATTGAAAATCCAACTAACTGGTAACTCAGAAAATAAAACATTTGTACATGTAATTTGATTTATATGAAAATAAAATGTTTTACTTCAAGGAACAATTCAATATCAGCCGAAATCAAGTTTTTACTGACTTTGCTTTTCGATAGCATCCCATGCTGCATTTGTCTTCGTCAGTTTTTTATTTTCAATTGTGTCATTAAATGTTCCTTTTCGCTATCGGAAAAATGAGTACTTCTTTTCTTTTCATTAATATTATTATATTTTTGCTTCCACCATTGCCTCTCTTTTGTCTATTCTAAGTGACTTTTACTCGAAAGCAAACACCATAATAGGAAAAAATCAAAATTATTTTCAGTTTGACATTTAATTCAAATACTGTGATTCAAATACATCAGTGCAATTCACAATAGTGTTATAAACTTCGTTTAGACAAACTGAGTTTAAAAATACAGTGTGAAACCGAACGATTTAAACTCAAAGTTTAAACTCAGTAGTTAGTTTAGTAAAACTCAAGTTTAAACTCACACTGTGAAACTGGGCATTAGAGATGCTGGCGTGACGTTGAATAAAGATAAATGCGAGGTGGGGATTACCTCTGTGACTTTCCTGGGCCATAAAATTGACGAGCGGGGGATCCATCCGTGTCCGTCAAAGATCCAAAGCATCCTGGAGTTTCCGGCTCCACATAACATAACGGAGGTTAAACGATTTCTGGGCCTAGTTAACTATTTGGGAAAATTTGTTCCTCATTTATCGAATGAAAGTCGACCTTTAAACGAGCTGTTGAAACATCAAACGGCATTCTTTTGGGAGACAAGTCAACAAGAGGCGTTCAACAAGTTAAAATGGACTTTAACTTCAGCTCCGGTCCTTAAAATGTACCATCCGGGTCATAAGACAACGATATCGACAGATGCCTCGTCGTATGGGCTTGGGGCGGTCCTGCGGAAAGAGGATTCAGACGGAATTTTTAAGCCAGTCGCATACGCTTCGCGCACCTTGTCGGGGAGTGAGAGAAATTATGCCCAAATAGAAAAAGAGGCATTAGCTATAAAGTGGGCCTGCTACGACAAATTCCGACACTTCATTCAGGGGATTTGGGTTACGGTAGAGACGGACCACAAACCACTTATTCCCATCTTCACAACAAAAAATCTGAATGAACTAACACCAAGGATTCAACGATTCCGGATGAAAATGATGATGTTCACTTTTAATATTAAGTACACACCAGGTAAGGACCTAATCGCCACAGATGCGCTTTCCCGTGGACCATTAAGCAAAGAAAACGGAAAAATCGACGACGAAGAAGAGTTGGAATCGTTTGTAAACAGCATAATCGAGGAACTGCCTGCCATTGGTCAGCTAGGGAAAATTGAGAAAGAGCAAATGGAAGACGCAGTTTTACTAGAAGTTAGACACTTCTGCCAATCCGGTTGGCCATACCAGTCAAAGATAGGTGCCGAAGCAAGGAAGTTCTACCAGGAACGTCACAATTTATCAATTGTCAAAAGTCTTCTACTTTATGGGAGCCGCATTGTGATGCCTTCAGCTATGCGAAAGAACACCATAGAAAGGATCCACACCGGACATTTGGGCTTCGTCAAGTGCAAGTCTCGAATGAGACAGTCCGTTTGGTGGCCGGGATGTGGCAAAGATTTGGAGGAGTTTATTAGGAAGTATACCGTCTGCGTGAGGTTTTCGGTTCCTAGACATGAACCATTTCTTAGTTCGCCAGTCCCAGATCGTCCGTGGCAAACCGTTGGCATAGACTTATTCCCTATTGTTAATTCTCGTATTTTGTTTATTATAACATTATAGTACAATAATTTTTCTTGTTCCTGATTGTCACAGAATACTACATATGTATTAATTTTGCTTAAGAGGTATTCTAATTTGTTGGTCAAATCATAAATTGAACTCACTCTCATATTGATGATTTCCTTCGTAAGGTCGCTGCTGCTGATGACCGGTCGATAGTGCTGCTTAAACAACTCCTTCGCCTGTTCCCACGAAGTGACTCCATTGATGATCAGAAGGTCCATCGCTCGACCTTTGATTTTCACTTGTTGTATGATGTTCCAGGTGGCTTGGTAATCTCCAATAGTATTCCGAAGGTGGTTCTCTATCATTACGATGAAGTGCTTGAGGGATTTGCTGTCTCCCTCGAATTCGGGCAAGTATTGAATTTCCCGTAACACATTGCTCCCATGACTTGGTTGTGGTATTCTTGCCACTATAGCCATTAAACTATTTAGGATATCCCGGTTGGATACCTCAGGGATGACGTTTGGATTTTCTGCCATGTCTCCCGTTTCACTATAACTGTCAAGAACTTTTGCTACACAATTTTTCCCGTTTTTTTTTTTTTTTTTTTTTTTTCGAACTTTGCGGTTAAGGGTTTTTTTTTTTTTTTTGCGAATTGAACTTTCTCAATTTGGATCAGGATAGTTGTACCTGATCCTACCGACTGCGCCAAATAAATTACTCACTTTATTAATTTTTTATTGCAGATTTTATTTTTATTCTTCTTACAACTATTACATTAATGTTGGGGGTGGTAATTTATTCTGATAAGACGGCCGCTGTCTTAAGCAGGGCTGCACCGTGATTATCAGATGAGAGTTAACAATCAACTAACTAAAAGAACGAATGGAATGCCAGAAGAAGGTTTTGATACTTTGAATGTTTCGCCACAGTCCCCAAATTGACTTGCTTGCACTTACATTCCTCAAGAGGTCAGTCGAGTGCATTGGGTTCATTATTAATCTGTTTCTCAATAGGTTAACCGAATGCATTGGGTTCATTACTACACTATTTCTCAATAGGTTAACCGAATGCATTGGTTCAGTTTCTTTGTTTACGTTTTCGGTCATCGTTACTTTTATGGGTCACATAAAAGTGATGACGCTAAGAATTTATGGTGTGCCATTGAATAATGTAAACACAAGCAAGTATGGTGATACATTGTATTTCTTTATGAATTAAGATTTACGACCAATACTTAACTCGTGCGACTTCCATTTTAGTTTTGCGTCAAGTGTCATTCCGAGGTATTTAGCCTCGTTGGCAAAGGGAATGCGCACCGAGTTTATGAAGACAGGCAAGCTGCTCGTTTTCTTGTATGTGAAGTTTACATGAACAGATTTGGTCTCGTTAAGGGCGATCCGCCATGTCTTTGTCCATTCGTTTACACTATTCAAAGCGTTTTGTAGTTTGACTGTTGTTTCTTCAGTCGTTTTGCCTACTGCTAAAATAGCAGTGTCATCGGCAAACGTAGCAAGGACGGTGTCTTCTTCTTGAGGTATATCACGGGTATACAGGAGATACAGAAGCGGGCCAAGGACGCTTCCTTGGGTTACGCCGGCTGAAATTTCTTTGAATTGCCAGAATTCGTTTCCGTGCCTAACACGGAAGAGTCTACTCGCGAGATATATTGTCAGTATGTTATATAGGCCTGCAGGCAGGAGCTTTAGGCCTTCATGCCATACCTTATCGAAGGCTTGCGAGACATCAAGGAATACGCTTGAGCAGATCTTTTTTTCTTCAAGAGCTTTTTCTATAACATCCGTCATTCTGTGCACCTGGTCAATAGTTGAGTGCTTCGTTCTAAATCCAAACTGGTGATCAGGAATAAGATTTTGTTCCTCGATGATCGGCTGTAAGCGCTTGAGTAATATTCTCTCAAAGATTTTAGATATGATTGGGAGCAGCGAAATAGGTCTATAAGACTTCTTGTCACTCGGCGGTTTTCCTGGTTCCAGTATCATTATTACTTCCGCGATTTTCCATTGGCTCGGGACGTATTCTAATCTTAGCGCAGCATTTATAATGCAGAGAAGCTTGACTAAAGCTTTTCTAGGCAACATTTTTAGGACTTCTCCGGTTATTAGGTCGTAACCAGGAGCTTTCTTTGGTTTTAGTTTCTTTATTTCTTGTTTGAGTTCCGCTAGCGTTGCACGTGTTATTGTGTAATTGTCAGGTGCTATCTCGCGTTGGACATTTTGAATAAGTGCTCGACCATCGAACGGCTTAAATATTTCTTCCAAATGGGCAGCGAAAATGTCCGCTTTTTCTTTGTCCCCCTTTGCCCATTCGTCATCACTTTTCTTGATAGGCGGCGAAGGGATTTTTGGTCTTTTGGTGCCTTTTACAGCTTTCCAAAGCGAATAATTAGATTCCTTTTCCGCTGTTAAGCTTTGGAGGTAAGTACTTATTGCATGGTTCTTTAGATTGCTTATTGTCTGTTTCAGCAAGTTACACAGGTGATTTAAGTGCGTTTTATGCTGTGGAGCACGGCTTTGTTGCCATTTCTTACGCGCTTTTCTTTTTTCCTTTATCATTTCTTTTATTTCCGGTGGATATTTTAGGCCGTAGTTTGTGGGCTTTTTTCTTTCGTGAGGAGTATTATTCCACCCGGCGCACTGTACGATTTCAACGAGGCGATCAACTTCGTTTTCAAGTTCATAGGGCGTCTGGAGTGGTACTCCTAGTTCAATGTTGTCTTCGATTTCTTTTCTGAAGCTTTCCCAATTAGTATTTCTACTAGTTAGTCTCGCTTGATCTTCTTTTTTATTAAGGGTTTCGCTCATCGTCAGAATGACTGGAGAATGGTCAGAGGAGAGGTCAAAACTTTCGTCAACTTTTACGAAATTGGCAGGTATTCCTTTTATTCCGATTAGATCGGGTATTTTTGTTATATCAGCTGGCCAATATGTCGGTTTTCCCGTCGAATGAAAGTCACAACTGTGCTCCATACCCGCTTCATAAAGCGCTCTACCTTTTTGTGAGATGCATCTTGAACCCCAGAAAGTGTGTTTCGCATTAAAATCGCCACCGATAATAAAATTCGGTCTAAGCGCGTTAAGTACATCTGTGAAATCACTTTTTTCAAGTGCGGTGGACAGTAGATAGATGAGATATTAAAGAAATGTTGTCTACTTTTTACGCGTACCGTGCTTACTTGCATAGCTTCTAGTTCTATTTTAAGGTCTTCAGAGTGTGCGATAGAGTCTTTTATGTACAAGGAAGATCCGCCTCTCGCCTTTTCTGATGGGTGACAAGCGTGATAGTCTCTGTAGCCTCTTATATTTGCATTCGATTTCTTCTTCAGATGGGTTTCTGAGATCAAGCATATGTCAATATCTTCCTTTCGTATGAACATTTCCAACTCGTCAAGTTTTTGTAAAAGTCCGTTTGCATTCCATGTTAGTATTTTCATACGTTTCATATTCATGTTCTCGTTGGGGTGCGCGTTTTTCTGTTATTATTTTCGATCTTAACTAGCCTCTCAAAAATAAGTTTATTTATTTTACTTTGTTCCTCAATTTTTGTAAGAATAAACGAAAAGACGTGAGATACAGGGCCCGCAGAATTGTCGGTTCTTCCATTTTCTGACGCCGCGACTTGGGCGTATGTTTGCGGGCTTGTTGTCTGACGTCCAGAGCCCGATGACTGTTCTTTTGTTACTTTTTTCTTAGTGGTTTTGTGACCAGAGACCGATGGCGTTTCTATTATAACTTTGCCTTTAACGCTCCTTGGCTTTGCTGTACTTCTCGGTTTCGAGTGTTGGTTTTGGGGCTTTAAGAATTTATCACGTCTTTTTTGCAGTTCCTTGGCTACTTCACAGCCTCGATAGTTAGCCGGATGTTTTCCCTGGCAATAAGTACACGTTGCAGAGGTTTGTTTACTTACTCCACAGTCTTTGGAGAGGTAAACACAATACGGTCTTTGGACAATACGTCTGGGTATGATTGAATCCTTGGCAGCGTTTGCACCGTGGGATTATTCTTGTATTCTTACGCATAGGTTCAATTTTAACAACGATATTAAGAATCGTCTTTATTTCGTAGATTTTTTCCAATTTTTCGGCTTTATCGAAGGTTAAGATAAAAAGGGGAAGGCCGCGCTTGACCGCAGTTTCCTCACCTTTCGACTGTTTTTCTCTCGTTTAACGATATTGATAGCATCAACTATTTTAAAGGCTCTATTTCTTAGGTCACTGACTACATCTTCTTTTGAGCACGATGCATGAAGTCCTCTAGCTACGACACGTATCGGCCTTTCCGACTTGTTCTCATAAGTGTACCATTGGATTTTCTCGTCTCGTCTTTGACGCTGACTTTCCACGTATTGTTATTGCGCGATGTTACAATATAATCGGATTGTAACAATGTCTTTAGGATAGTTTGCAGTTGACTGTAGTCCGCAATCCCGATAACATAAATTGGGGGTGGTGGCCGTTGCCTAGGGCTTCGGTTTTCCTCGGGACGAACGCTTGTTACGTTTTTCTTTTCTTTTTTGTCCGGCTTGTTATCCGTTGCTTCTTTTCGTGTTACGATTTCGGGTGAAGAACCGGCTTTCCGTTTCTTGCCTGGTCGTTTCTATAGAATCCAGTCAGTTTCACGACTTAATTCTTCTTCGTCCGTTTCGTAGATAGCTTTCCCGTTACAGTTCGAGCTCGAGGAAGCCTCACTACTAGGTTTCGGCGTATCCTTTATACCTTTAAGATTGTCTTTGTTTTTCAGTTCGTTTAGCTCTTTTTTAAGTTCCTCGCAGAGCATTTCCATTTTAGTTAGCCTGGCACGGAGTTCTATGTTTTCCTCCCTCAGGCTTTTTATTTTCACTGAAGTCCGTTGTTGTCCGTGCGCCGACACTTGCGGTGTCGTGGGACTTCTGGTTTCGCACGTAGTTGTTTGAGATCGCGGTGGTGGTGATCTCGATACCCTTGAGCTTTTGCCGAAGGGGTTACATAATCGCAGGGGGAAGTGTCGAAGATTTCATGTCGCTTTATCTGCTTTCAGAAAATTGTAAATATTCGACTCTTAGAGAAGAAATGATACGGGATCGCTTAGTAGTGGGAGTGAGAGACAGACGGCTCTCAGAACGTCTGCAATTGGAACCGGAGCTAACCTTGGAAAAAGCCATACAGACGGTTAGACAACATGAGGCGGTTCGCCGGCAGCAACAGGAGTTGTCCGCAACAAACAGTGCGCACATCAACCACGTCAAGGTATACAAGCAACCGGTTGGTTCAGCGAGAGCTTCAACGTCAGGGTATAGGACAACAAACTACCGACAGCAACAAAAAAAACAATGTGCCGAAACATGAAACAGGTAGCTGGACCTGTCAAATGTGTGGATCAGCAACTAAGCATACAAGGAATGATTGCCCTGCTAGGGGCAGACAATGCAATAATTGCAAAAGATATAATCACTTCAGTGTAGTCTGCAGAAGTCTAAAATCCAGCAATGACAACAAAGTGTGCAGCTTAGAAGAAGATTATGAGGACGACGATGATGACAAGTATGAGGAGCTTAAATTTTTAGGCAATGTTAATGGAAAAGGTGCAGTTAGGTGGACAGCCAAGGTTTTAGTAAACAATGAGCGAGTCAACTTTTTGCTAGACACGGGGGCGTTAATCTGTCCGCTATCTGTCTTTGAAATTATATTTTCTAGTCAAAAGTTGATAAAAACAGCTGGAGAACAGCTGGAAGTTATCGGTAAATTGGAGTGTTATTTAGAATACAAGGCAAATAGGATAAAATCCGAAGTTTTGTTATAAATAAGTGGAAATCGCCTCTACTTAGTTCAAAAGCGTGCCAGGATTTATGTATCATCCAACGGGTGAGCAATATTAACTCGGGCACAAAAGAAGATTCGTTTAAAGCAGAAAGTGCGATAAAAAACGAAAAAATGTTAAAAGCAATGAAAAGTGGGCTTTCCCGGGTTAAAATTGAAAAGGAATTTTCAGACTCTTTTAACAAGCTTGGATGTCTTAAGGGGGAAAACCATATCCGGCTTAAGCCAGATGCCAAACCATTTTCCATTTACACCGCAAGGCGAGTTCCAATACCACTTATATCCGTATTAAAAAATAAGCAGGATGAGATGATTCGACTTAAAGTCATAAAGTATGTTGACGAGCCCACGGAATGGTGCGCTCCGATGGTGATTGTGGCAAAGGCAACTGGGGACATCCGCCCATGCGTAGATCTTTCGCGCTTTAACATGTCAATTTTACGTGAGATCCATCTAATGCCAATTGTCGATCATTGCTTGGGTCAGATGGTTAGGCCTCGATTTTTTTCCAAATTGGATACTAAAAACGGATTTTGGCAGATTAAACTGTCTCGCGAGTCTCAACTGCTGACAACATTTTTAACACCATTTGGGCGATGCTGCTTTCTTCATGTGCCGTTCGGAATTGCCTCGGCTCCAGAGGTATTCCAAAAGAAAATCCAGACAATCCTGGAGGGTATAGAAGGTGTTGTTATTTTAATGGATGATATATTGGTTTTCGCTGAAGACATAGAATCCCACGACCGAATTCTTCGCCAAGTACTTGCTAGACTTATGCCCAGTTTCACAGTGCGAGTTTAAATTCAGTTTATGGTTTAAACTAAAGTTCAACCAAATGTTTGGTTTCACAGTGTTCGTTTAAACTCTCAACTGAGTTTTATGTTCGGTTTAAGTTAAACGACTCGATTCTACCGTTTAACGTTCGTTTAAGTTAAAAATGTGGTTATGACTGCTATTGTTGTGAAATGTCAAATTGTGTTTTTCTTCTAAAATATTAATAAATAGTGTGTAAAATAATATTTTCAAGTGCAAATAGTATTTCTGATGATAGAAGTGATGAAGAATATCATAATATCCTGGTTAACGTAAGCCGACAAAGAGAATTTCGCTGCAGGACAAATCACTTTAATTTTTGGGATGATATGGACTTCTTTAACAGATTTCGCATGTCCAAACAATCAGCGTATACTGTTTTCGAGGAAATACGGCCAAAAATTGAAAATCCAACTAACTGGTAACTCAGAAAATAAAACATTTGTACATGTAATTTGATTTATATGAAAATAAAATGTTTTACTTCAAGGAACAATTCAATATCAGCCGAAATCAAGTTTTTACTGACTTTGCTTTTCGATAGCATCCCATGCTGCATTTGTCTTCGTCAGTTTTTTATTTTCAATTGTGTCATTAAATGTTCCTTTTCGCTATCGGAAAAATGAGTACTTCTTTTCTTTTCATTAATATTATTATATTTTTGCTTCCACCATTGCCTCTCTTTTGTCTATTCTAAGTGACTTTTACTCGAAAGCAAACACCATAATACGAAAAAATCAAAATTATTTTCAGTTTGACATTTAATTCAAATACTGTGATTCAAATACATCAGTGCAATTCACAATAGTGTTATAAACTTCGTTAAGACAAACTGAGTTTAAAAATACAGTGTGAAACCGAACGATTTAAACTCAAAGTTTAAACTCAGTAGTTAGTTTAGTAAAACTCAAGTTTAAACTCACACTGTGAAACTGGGCATTAGAGATGCTGGCGTGACGTTGAATAAAGATAAATGCGAGGTGGGGATTACCTCTGTGACTTTCCTGGGCCATAAAATTGACGAGCGGGGGATCCATCCGTGTCCGTCAAAGATCCAAAGCATCCTGGAGTTTCCGGCTCCACATAACATAACGGAGGTTAAACGATTTCTGGGCCTAGTTAACTATTTGGGAAAATTTGTTCCTCATTTATCGAATGAAAGTCGACCTTTAAACGAGCTGTTGAAACATCAAACGGCATTCTTTTGGGAGACAAGTCAACAAGAGGCGTTCAACAAGTTAAAACGGACTTTAACTTCAGCTCCGGTCCTTAAAATGTACCATCCGGGTCATAAGACAACGATATCGACAGATGCCTCGTCGTATGGGCTTGGGGCGGTCCTGCGGAAAGAGGATTCAGACGGAATTTTTAAGCCAGTCGCATACGCTTCGCGCACCTTGTCGGGGAGTGAGAGAAATTATGCCCAAATAGAAAAAGAGGCATTAGCTATAAAGTGGGCCTGCTACGACAAATTCCGACACTTCATTCAGGGGATTTGGGTTACGGTAGAGACGGACCACAAACCACTTATTCCCATCTTCACAACAACAAATCTGAATGAACTAACACCAAGGATTCAACGATTCCGGATGAAAATGATGATGTTCACTTTTAATATTAAGTACATACCAGGTAAGGACCTAATCGCCACAGATGCGCTTTCCCGTGGACCATTAAGCAAAGAAAACGGAAAAATCGACGACGAAGAAGAGTTGGAATCGTTTGTAAACAGCATAATCGAGGAACTGCCTGCCATTGGTCAGCTAGGGAAAATTGAGAAAGAGCAAATGGAAGACGCAGTTTTACTAGAAGTTAGACACTTCTGCCAATCCGGTTGGCCATACCAGTCAAAGATAGGTGCCGAAGCAAGGAAGTTCTACCAGGAACGTCACAATTTATCAATTGTCAAAAGTCTTCTACTTTATGGGAGCCGCATTGTGATGCCTTCAGCTATGCGAAAGAACACCATAGAAAGGATCCACACCGGACATTTGGGCTTCGTCAAGTGCAAGTCTCGAATGAGACAGTCCGTTTGGTGGCCGGGATGTGGCAAAGATTTGGAGGAGTTTATTAGGAAGTATACCGTCTGCGTGAGGTTTTCGGTTCCTAGACATGAACCATTTCTTAGTTCGCCAGTCCCAGATCGTCCGTGGCAAACCGTTGGCATAGACTTATTCTTCTGCAATTCCAAGATCTATCTTCTAGTGGCAGACTATTTCTCAAGATATCCAGAATTCATGAAGCTCGAGAATCAAACATCAGCCTGCGTTGTGGAACAACTGAAATCAATTTTTGCGAGGTTTGGAATTCCGGAGATAGTGAGATCAGATAATCGCCCACAATTTGCGCCCATTAACACATCGGAGTTTCGTCGATTTTCTGAAGCTTGGGGATTCCAACACATTACATCCAGCCCTAGATATCCGCAAAGTAATGGGTTCATTGAATCTATGGTGAAAACGGTAAAAAAGTTGATGAAGAAGAATGTTGAAGATCCACAGCTCGCAATCTTGGAGTTCCGAGCAACCCCTCTTGCAAACGGATTCAGCCCAGCGGAATTGTTGATGGGTCGGCGCGTTCGATCGTTTTTGCCAACAATCAGTGACGAGCTGAAGCTGAAACAGTGCGACGTAGAAAAGGTGAGACAATCAGAGCAGCTATCTAAACAGCGACAGGGCGACAACTACAATAGGAGTCACGGGGTTTGTCGAAGAGAATTTTCAATTGGCGATGTAGTACGGGTACGAGATATTCACCAGCGGGGACGAATTAAGAGTGCTGCGGATACACCACGCTCATACATAATCGAAACGGATAAGGGGTCATACCGACAAAACTCATACCATCTCAACAATTCGCGAAACACTAAGGTTGCTTATGCGCCCGCAGAAGTTCATTTAGGAACTGCACCGGAAACATCAACATCAGAAAACATGAGCGGATTGCAACCAGACGGGCCTAAGCCAGTTTCGAGTCCATCCAGGGGGACACAGGTTACGAGGGCAGGAAGAGTTGTAAGAGTACCGGATAGATTTATGTATCCAGTTTTTTCTTAATATTTCGTTAGCATAATATTGACGATAAAGATATTCTTTCCAACTATTGTTTGAATTTGATTTACATTTACTTTGAAATAACTGATAGAATTTACTGATTGAATTTACTACCTGAATTTTGTTCTATTAAATGTTAATTTAGATTTGAGTTTTAAAAGAAAAAGAAAATGTATCATTTAACCTAAAAGGGGAGATGTGGAGTATTCTATATGTTACATGTACTATATGTTTTTCCTAATCTCTCTCCCTTTCTTAAGCTTTCTCTTTAATCAGTCAATAAATGAACTTCGTGTAAAACGGACGTGTTTCCTTTGAACACCTCATATTGGTCCATTCTTCATCCACTCACCCAACAATGTATGTGTGTAGCCATTGCGGGGATAATCACCCCGCCGAAGGTGATTTCGCTGAAGCATGAAGTGCAAACTGCACTTTGAATGCACCACAGTAACCGAAAAATCGTGGAGAGCCATGGGCGGGAGGAGGGAAACGTGGAAGTGTCAGGTCTGCAGAAGCGGGGGAGATGTCCAAAACAACGTATTGGTGTCTCTAACACACACACCAGACCTTCAATCAGCAAAGAGAGTACGATCAGCCAGCACCAGCAGTCCCGAAAACACCCATACCAATGCTGATAACAACTCAGCTGTTGTGGCGGAAATCAAACTCATGAGGGCTGAGATGAAAGAAATCACTGCAAGCTGTGTCTTTCTAGCTTCAAAATATGACGAACTGAACACAAATATGATCAAAAACAACAACCTTATGGAAAACATCACTAAGGAAATGACAGAGCTAAAGGAAAACAACAGAAAGAAAGATGAAATAATAGAAAACATGCAATCACAAATCAACACACTCGAACAACAAATGATCAAAAACAATGTTGACATTAAAAATATTCCACCCTCAGCACAAGAAAATCTTATGGAAATAATAAAAGGAATTGGTAAAACTATTAACCACGAAATCAAAGACACAGATATCACCGACATATACAGAACAAAAACAAAAAATACTGCGAAATCTTCAATAATTGCATCATTCTCCTCGAATACATGTAAAACACAGTTCATTAAGCAAGCGCGCGAAATAAATTTTTAAAGTTTTGAATTTTTTTATAAATCATATTTATTTTCAAAGCTATGAGAACATACGTAGTATACATGTACGCTGTTTATTAATGACTAACTTAAGGCCTCACATACGTCCAGCATTTTCAAAAAATCGATTTTTTTTGTTTAAACAGATTGTTGTTCTCTATAGTTTTAAGCTTATTTCTGTGAAAGTCGATTGCAAAAATTCCCCATAGTTCCAAAGTTATGGTAGAAAATGTGACTGCCCGACGAAAGTTTGGTGAGCGCAGGTAGCTGTCCTTTGTTTGAGACTGCAGACCGTTACTATCGGAGCAACAAAAACGATTAATTACCGACAAGGAAGGAATACAATACGAAGCCAGAATGGGAGATTAAATTAAGTTTTTCAAAACAAATAAAAAAAAATCATAAAGTTCTTGCTTTAGCTGCGCACGACTTCGAACAAAACGCACTTAAAAGTTTAAACGCGTTTTTCTCGAAACTAGTTTTTCCGACACGGTCGGCATGATAACTCCTACAGTTTTTAATATTTTTTGATGCGATTTTTTTTTTAAATATTTGAAATCGTTTTCTCTATAGTCTGTCGAGCCGGATTTTTGATATTCTGATTTAAAAATATTATAAAAATAATTAAAGTGTATAATTGATGACGTAAAACGCATTCTTTTTTTCAAACTGCCATAAATTGCTTAATTTTTCGAAATTCAAAATTCCGGCTCGACAGACTATAACAACAATTTTATTTTACAAGACTTTTTTTAAATCGATCAGCATTTACGGGAGATATGATGTCGACCGTGGAGCAACTTTTTTTTCTTAGTGTTGTGGGTCACGTGTTTTTTTATATAGTAATTTTTAGAAAAATAAATCGAAATAAATTTTTTTATAAAGTTTAAATACTTATAAACAATGTGTACTATTTATTTTGATTAATTTCTATTGTGATCCCTACTAAAATTATTTTTTTCTTTTAGCGCATTTTTGGCGCTGCTAGACGTATGCCTTAAAGGAACATTCAACATTCCTATATATACAGGATCGATATTCCATTCCATTCTAATAAAAACCCGTGTTTATCTGGCAGCTACCTAAACAATTATTTTTCTTGTGTTGTTTCTCGCTGCAGCATGTGGTTGGTATATGGTGTTCCTAATCTTCTTATCTTCCTAGAAGTATGCTTGGGATGGGTGCTAAGGGTATTTCTTTGTTTAGTTGATTATTTGTTATCTCTAACATAACTCCTCCCTCCTTAGTCTTTTGTTTCTCCCGAAACAAATATATTAATAAAATTGAAATCATTACTATTATAATTAGGGTTATTCCATGCATGCTTAGGTTTACATTTTTGTGCGAATTGAATTTTTCATATTCATATTATTTATTACATTTAAATCAATATTTTTGAATTTTACCCTTGTTATGTTAAGTGGATACTCCATATCTATAGGGATGGGTTGGTTTATAATTGTATACTTATTGTCAAATATTTGATCATTAATTTGTAATATACAGTTTTCAAAAGTGATCAAAGCATTTCTTTTAATTAGAATTGATTTCCTTTCGTCACAATTATTATTTATTTTAATGTCGCTATTTATGGCAAGTACTGTTCCTTTCATTAATTCTACTATAATATTTTTATTTTTATTTATTTTCTTGGTACAATTTATAATTTTATTGAAACAGTTTACAAATGGTTTTAGATGTCTTATTTCTCTATTTTCTTTATAGACATAATAACTTCCATTGGTTCTTATCAAAAATTCACTTTCAAAATCTAATTCTTCATTATCTTTATTAGGCATTGAAGTAAGAAAATATTTTGGATTACAAATATCAATAAATTTTCATGAAACTCTCCAACTGATAGTTTAATTTTCTTAAGTTTATATAAATCAACATTATACTCATCAATTTCTTCAGGAGTTAAGAGACTTCCTATCATTATTTACAATCTACTCGTAAGGATTATATTTTGTATCTTTTCAATAAGTTCTTTTATTCTGAGTTGGGTAGCGTGTTATCTACTATTTTCGACGTGGAAGGGATGTTTTTTTCAAAGGTTTGTTTTCGGCTACCTGTGGTTTGAATATATCTTCTACTGGGTTTCGCATTAATTATATAGTTGGTATTTTCAAATTTTGATTTTCTCTCTTTCTGTATGTTGTTGTGGTGTTGTTCTTCTAATTTATTATATTTATATCACGGTTCAGTTTTATGTCGTTCTGTTCTAGAGTTTTTGACAAACCCTTGGCTTCTTTGTTCTTCGTAATCTTCACGATTCTTATTCAGTTTATTAATGGTTTTTAATTTGTTTGTATGAACGTGTTGGTACAATCTTTCTTTAGTAATTTTACCCTTTTGAATTTCATATGGGGTATGTTTTGTTGTCGAATGAACTGAGGTATTTTAATAGAGTGTAGCTTTGTGTACATGTATGTTGGGTGTAGTTTTTCCATTTAAAATAGTACGTACCTTTTCAGCAAGTGTTCTATGAAATACCTCTATATCAGAGTTTCCTGTATTGGGCTTAGTGAAATGAGTTTCTATACCTAATTCTTCTAACATTTTTGCTATTCTGGGGAAATTGAATTCGTTATCCATAACATAACGTTTGGGCTTACCATGTGTAGCTATTAATTGTAGAATTGTTTCTTCTAAAGTTTCGTGTGAAACATTGGGTACATGCGTGGTTGTGGTTAATTTTGAAATTTATCTATGCTTGTCAAATATTTGGTCTTTGCTATACAGTAGATATCCAAATGAACTATTTGGTTAATGTCTCTTGGAGTATCTGATAAACATAATTTCTTCTTAATAGGATGTCTATCATATTTGCTTTGCTTGCAAATATTGCATGCATTTATCACATCGTTAACGAATTCTCTTAGATTTTTAATATATATTCTTGTTTTCAATCCTCTGTAGTTCTCTTCGATGCCCAAATGACCGGTTTCTTTCTCATGGTATAGTTTAATCTGCTGAACGGCCTCTTCTTCTATCGTTATGTCTTTTGCTAGGTATTCGCATGTGAAAAACTTAATCTGTGTTCCAAATAATTCTATTAGTTTCTGTTGTAACTGATCATATTCCGAGTCTGATACATCCGAATAAATACCAGTTGTGTTTTTATCCATATACTTTACTATTTGTTTATTAAAGTCTGGTTTTCGGACTTCCCCTATGCCTATAAATATTCTTCTTTTTTCGATTCTAGTACTTTTGTTATTTTTATTCCGTCTCTATTATTTAGTATAATCTGTTGATTATAAATATTAACAGCGGTTTCTTTAATGGGGAAATGGTCATTTGCTTGCTCTTTCTGAGAATGAATTGTGGGTTGGACAGAGTCATTGCTTTCTAAAACATTTAATTGCTCTATATTCTTGATTTCTCTACTGAGGAAATCTGCAACTGTATTGCTTGTTCCTTTGAGATACTCGATTCTCATATCGTATTCACCTAGTTGAAGTATCCATCTCTGAAGTCGTGGTGAAATATCTCGTCCTAGATTCTTAACTTGTAGCCACTTTAAAGGCTGATGATCTGTTTTCAGATCGAATTTTCTACAGTAAAGATATGGTCTTAGATACTTAACTGACCAAACTATGGCTAAAAGCTCTTTCTCTGTGGTTGAATAATTTTGTTCATGTTCGTTTAGAGTGCGTGATATAAATGTTATCGGATGTCCTTTTTGACTTAGAACTGCACCTATAGCATGATTTGATGCGTCTATCGTTAAGACAAATTTCTCATTAAAGTCCGGATATGCTAGTACAGGTTCACTCTGTAGTGCATTTCTGAGTTCTTGATGAGCTTTAATGTATGTTATGTCATGTTTATCAATTTTTTTTATCTTTTTTCAGATATTTTGTGATTGGTTGTGCTATTTTAGCAAAGTCCTTGATAAACTTTCGGTAATAGCCTGTAATACCTAGAAACGATTTTATTTCTTTCTGAGTACTAGGGAGTGGTATCTTTTCTATAGCTTCTTTTTTACATGTATTCGGTTTAACACCTTTATCTGTTATTGTGTGTCCTAAAAATTGTGTTTCTTTACGTAGGAAATTACATTTGTCTATTTGTATTTTAAGGTTATATTTCCGTAAACGATTGAATAATAATTTTAAATTGATCATATGCTCTTACAAACTTGTGGAGAATATTAGTATGTCATCTAAATAATTAACACAGATTTTATTGATCAGGCCTTCCAAAACCTCGTTCATCATACGCTGGAATGTGGCTGGTGCATTCTTTAAGCCAAATGGCAATCCGTATGGTGTGAAAAAGGCGGTTTTCTCAATATCTTGAGGATTCATTTTTATTTGATGAAAACCTTTAGTAAGGTCTAAAGTGCTAAAATATTGAGCTCGTCCCAGTTTGTCGAGTATATCATTTATGTTAGGTAAAGGGTGCTTGAACTCTACTGTTTTTTCATTTAATTTGCGATACTCTATGACCATACGCCATTTTTGTTCACCTGAATTGTCTAATTTTTTTGGTACTACCCAAATGGGTGAGCTATAGGGTGAAATACTTTTTCTAATTATCCCTTGCTCTAACATCTCTTTAATTTGCCGTTCTATTTCCTCTTCGTGAATTTTAGGGTATCTATATATTTTACTTAAAATAGGATTATTGTTCTCTGTTCTTATGAAATCCATTGTCTGTGTGGTGAAAGTGAGTTGTTCACCTCCTTTATATAGAATGCCTCTATATTCATCAAGGAAAGTTTTAAGTTCTTTCTTTTCTTCGAGGTTAAGGTCATCATGTATCAACTGGCTCATATCCGTTGAGTGACAGTATTCTAACATATGTACTTCTTCATAACTAAATGGACATTTATCTTTATTTTCAAAATAAGTATTCGTATTATTTATTTCTATAAATCCTTTTCTTAAATCTACTTTCGCTTTAATGGGTTTTAATAGGTTCTGGCCTATTATTCCATCGAATTTTTTATTTTTTATTTTCATCAACTTCCATGCTATTGTTGCTTCATGTTCGTTGAATTCAACAGGCACTTTGGTTATAATTTCTTCTTTAATTATACTAGTTTCATTATTAGCAACTTTTATTTGGGTTGGTATCCGTAAATGATTTCTTGGAATTTCTGGTAGTCGAACCTGTGTCTATTAGAATTCTTAGTTTTTTATTGTAGTACTTATTATGGGAAGTGATTCGTTTTCTATCAAGGTAAAATTTACTTCATGTTTTTCTACATCTACATTGTTTATATCCATGGGCTCTGTCCTATTACCTCTAAACTGTCCTGAACGAGTAGGTCTATAATTATTATAACTATTATGTCTCTGGTGATTATAAGGTGCCTTAAATTGATAGCTAGTTTTAAGTAAATTATTATTATTTGTCCTAATCTGATTGCTACTCATTCCTATGTCTCTTCTTTGATGAAATTGATGATTGCTAAACTGAGGTCTTTGATAATTATTATTATATTGCCTTTGGAATTGGTTTGGGTTGTTTAGTTTGGGATTAGGGAAACTTTCCCTGGGTTTTTCACTAAGGTTTCTATATCGAATTATTAATTCGTAGGCCTCCCTTATTGTATTAATACTTTGGGCAATTATAACCGATGCTTGATTAGCATTTAAATTATTTATAAATTTGTTCATAACTATGTTTTCGTTTATTTTAGGATTATATATAGGACTTACTTCTAGTATACTTTTTTTGTTGAGTTTGAGGAGGATGTCTTCGGTCTGCTTATACAGGTGGTGTATATCCCTCGCTTGGATGGCATGCAAATCTTGCAGGATCTGCTCGTACGTCTCATGTACACCAAAATTTTGAATTAAACCTGCTTTTATTGATGGCCAGGTGGGTAGTAATATCCTTCGTAACGTATTTATGGCTCTTCCTTGAATTCGGTTCCGAATGATGAGAGTCGTTATCGTTCGGTTTCCTTCCGTAATGTGAGAGTAGATATAATCAATGTACTCAATGAAGGCAATTACGTCTTCCTCAGGTCTTCCAGAAAATATAGGCGCTTTCTCTAGTCTTCCCAGGGTAATACTTTGGTCTGCCATTACTGCTGCTGCTTCTGGTGGTGCCATTTCCGTTGGCTTTTTGTCTTCTTCTTCTTCTGACAATGGATAAAATCTCCGGATTGATTTATCAAATCGTTTGAAGATTTTCTGTCTCTTCAAACTATTGATACGATCCAGTGTGTCAATTTCCTCTATGGATTTTGTGTATTGGGTTATAATTCACTCCTGAACACTTTAACACTTTCAATGATTTTATTTGTAGGTTGCAAGTTAATTTAGTATTAACTTGATCACTGGATACTTTCTCTCACTACAATATGCGAGTATAGATCTGAGAAGTATCTTACAGACTGCGCCAAATAAATTTTTAAAGTTTTGAATTTTTTATAAATTATATTTATTTATAGAAATATGCGTTGTTGGAAGATGGCCGGTTAGTTTCGGTAGTATATGTGCAGCAATGTTGCAGCTGAATTCAGTAACGCACGACGATAAGTGTAATGAAACTATACCTTTTGATCGATTAGTTGATGAAGAATCTGCTCCGATACCGGTGATTGAAAGCGCTGAGTGATGTCTCGGGAGCTTAAGAGCTTGAGTTAGATTTTCGGACACAAAGTTGATTTCAGATCCTTGATCCAAGAATGCTCGTACCGTGAAGAATTCTCCAGTGCTTGATTGAAGTTTGCCTAAAGCTGTCGTCAACAGAACTGGTTGTGCTCTTGATTTGATAGTACAGGTCACGTAAGATGACGCAGTGTTGCTGGACGATTCTTTAGCCGATGATGATGGTGCAACAGTCTGCGGTGATACTTTTGGTGAGGAACACAATTGAGGAATTGGATGAATTGAGGTGTGATGACGTTCGTTACAAAATTGACACCTCTTCTTTGAAAAGCACTTTGCCAACTGATGATATCCTAGACAATTGTAGCACAATTTCAATTGTCTGCTCGATGGTTTTCGATTTGTAAATGGGGCAAAATGATATGTAGTGATCACCTTTGCAGTTTGAGCAAGATTGACCCGATGCTTTCGATGACGCATGATGAGTTCTGGCCTTATTTCCTGCAAACTTGGTAGAGGATATTAAAGAGGACTTACTTGGCAAATGTTTGTTAGGTGAGACACGCTCGTAAGCTTGAAGTGAACGAATACGCGTGATGATAAAATCTTTGAAGGTTGCCCATGATGGGGATTCCTTGGAAGAACGTAAAGTTTTCTCCCACTCTTTGATTGATGCAGCGTCGAGTTTCCGAGATACTATATGAACGAGGATATCATCCCATTTGTCGACATCTCGACCGAGTCCCTCAAGAGATCCAAGTGCTTGATTGGTTTGTTGAATAGCGTTTCCAGTTCTGAGGATGACTCGGTAGAAACTGCCTTAGTTGAGAATAGTGAGGTTAGGGCTGCATCGATAAGAACACGTTTATTATCGTAATAGGATACCAAATCATCCCACGCGATTTTGTAGTTTGCTGCATTAAGGTAGATTCTGGATGCATCACAGCGCCTTCCCGATTAGGCATCCCTTTAGATACTGCAACTTTTCTACATTTGTAAGGGATGGATGATTCCCGATTACCGCTATGAATGAATCCTTAAACGGCACCCACTCTGCATATTCACCGTTAAATTATGGCAGTCCCATAGTTGGCAATCGCACTAAATGAGAAGAAAATGAGTGCTCTGGCCTATCCTCCGAGGCTTCCTTGATGTGCAACGATGACGATGAAGATTGTAGACTGTCCATGAGGATTGTCATCTCCTCGATGGCTTGTAGATAATTCTCCTCACACTCGCGATACATGCTGTTTTTGAAGCAGGGTTCGTCTGCGAATTCAGACTTGGCATCTGTTTTAAGAGATGCTTTTATCGCGCCTAAAGCGTCATGATTTTCTTTAAATTTTGTCCAATTGTCCATAAGTGCTGTCTTTCTGGCCTCCACTCTCTGCACACTAACTTCCGAAGATAACTTTAGCTTCTCAACGCAATTGGCAATAATTTGAAACATTTCATGTTGTTGCTCTGAGTAGAATTGAAGCTGACTTGGTTTCGACATAGTGCACGAATAAAGTTTGATAAAAGTAATTAAATTGATTGACAAAAGAGATTAATTGGAAGATTTAAAACCCACGCTGATTGAAGATTTTTTGCCACTGATGTACCATTTAACCGGTAGAATTCACAGCTACAGGAATCACGCCACAGCCACAGCTAACTTTTTCTTACATGTACATGTATGCACACATATACATTAACTGCGACACAGTTCGTGATTTGATTTGATACAATTCGATACGATCAGATTAAATGATTTTTACACGATATGATTGCGATTGATTAATTCAGAGAACTATCCGGCTCCAGAAGGACCAGTATGTTAGATTTATTTTGATTTTATTCCCGGCGAACTCTGAAATTTGCTTGATAAAAAATGATAGAATTAAAAGACGACCGATCAGTTGAATTTTAATGGTAACTCTAGGATTTATTCACACAAAAGCGAAACGTCAAAACAAAAGAGGGGGACAACAAAGAATAACAAAGAATGTAAAGGTAATAGAAGACTTATGTGTAATAGATTAGTTGATCAGTTCAGACCATCAGCTTTAAATGATGGGAAATGTAATTACAAGGAGTATTTAGTATAGAGTATTTAATGTAACAATGCAAACTTATATAATTAATGATAATGATTTTAACAGAGAGAAATTTCACTTAATCGTATTATGTTTTTTGCGTATATCTCTTAATAATGAAATTGGCACTTAGATCCTTTAGACTTACAACCCTTCAATTGTCGATAGTGGATAGTAAACGAAAACAAAACGACGGTGGCTGCGTTGTGTGTGTGTCGTTTCAAGCATGCTCTCTTTATCTGGGTTCGTTGATTTTCGTCAACAAAAATGGGGGTGGATTTCACAAGAAAACCTAAACGGTATGAGTATGTGCGAACACGATATTCAATAGAGCGACGCAGTATCGCCGTTGTTTTGTCTTTTTATGAATGTGCAGTTGGCCAGTTACGAACAGCGGCGCACATAAACAGAATTGACTTTTTCTTGCAAGTTTCTGTGCCTTTGTGCACGACGGCAAGTGGTACAGTTTTAACATGCGCATGTAACAAAGGAATACAAAGGAATATAAAGGATTACAGCGAAAAGGCCGAATTCTTGGTACCGGAAAGAATGGAAAGCATACTTGCAAGTGAACAGCGTGCCAGTCGAGAGTTGCGAAGAAAGGAATTCGAGCTTTCAAATTAGTGGACAGCGTGCTAGTCGAGGGCGCCGAGAGAAGAATTTCGGGCTTTCAAGGGAATTTGTCGAAAGAGAATTCTCGAAAGTATTAAGGTCTGTTTGCCGGACAGCCACAGCTAATGTACAAGCATGCATATGTACACAGAGATAGAAATCATTATTTTATTTTTCATCGAAGAGTTGCGTCGATTGATGCCCTTCGATGGGAATGACAAGAGCCAGCATGAATGTGATAGTGTGTCTGATAGTGACGAAAGCCAACAGCAACGCTAGTGCGACTGCTAATTATTTCTTTTTATTTCCAGTCATGGCAAATATGAACGTTCACGAGGCGGTGATGGGAGCAATCCGTCGCCTAGCTGCGTACGTTGAGAAGGAAGAGTTCCTTAATGCCAAGGGACAGCGGAGACAGCAGCGCAAGTGACGCCAGCCAGCCAGCAGCAGCAAGCGATAGCGGTGCAAGTGCAGATGCCGAGAGACAGCAGAGACAGCAGCGCAAGTGATGCCGAGAGACAGCGGAGACAGCAGCGCAAGTGATGCCAGCCAGCCAGCAGCAGCAAGCGATAGCGGTGCAAGTGCAGATGCCGATGCAACAGCACGACATCCGGAACACGTGGGGCGAGTTTGATGGGTCCCTCACCAAGTGGCAAGGGTTCCACGATAGGTTCGTGGCAGCTTACCGACGACAACTACAACGAAGCGTGGGAACGCTTCAACCAGTTGTACGACAGAAAGTATCTAACCTGCCGAGAGCTTCTGCGCCAGTTTACTAAGTTGCCAGCGTTGCAGGGCAAGCCGCGATCGGATGATCTCCAGCGCATGTCCAAGGTCATTCACGAGACGATGCCCCAGCTTAAAGCGCAAGGGCTGCCATGTTGTACGAGCGTTTGGACAGCGAGACATCGAAGCAGTGGGAGTTGCAGCGTCAGTCTGAGACTCCGATAGCAAAGCAGATGCTAGAATTTTGGATAAGCAAGCAGCGGCAACCAGCAACTTAATGGATAGAAGTCCGTTTCGCTCAACGGAGTCCGTCAACAGGGCACGATCGAATCGTCCCGAGAAGACCAGATTCGACCGCTTCGAAAGTGAGCCAGCCAGCCAGCCAGCAAAGTAAAGCCAGCGAACGAAAGTGTCAGCCAGCCTGCCAGGACCATCAGCAAGCAGAAACATCAGAGCAAGCAGTAGCTCGGTTGCACGTCGCCATAGGTGCGAAATCTGTAACGAGGAGCACCAGCTGTATAATTGTGAGCAGTTCAAAGAATCGAATTTGAGAGCACGGACAGACTTCGTTAGGACCAGAGTGGATAGCTGCTATCAACAACCGTGTCCTCGCTGCCCAGGCAGGAAGATGCACAACAGCGTTCTATGCCCGTCCCGGGAATCAAGCAACCCAGCGGCTGTCATGCCAATCCAGTATGCAAGCGAAAGGGGCAAGCGTAGGTATCATCCAGTATGACTGGTGGGAATAGCAAGCAAGCGGATGAAGCTAGCCAGCGATGAGGACTCTCCCAGCCTGGATAGACAAGCGACGTTAGTAGATAAGCGATTAAGTATATTGGATCGAGGAAAGTGCTAAAGCGTGAAAAGTGTTGAGGAGCATTCAACAAAGTTGATAAGAGTTTGGTTGCACGGGCCAGCATGGCTACGTTCAGCGGAAAGTGAGTGGCCAGCAAATCCAATAGCAAAGGCAATGCCTGAGGTTGCATTGAACAAAATTCGTGTATGTTTTGTGACGAGAGCAGAGGAAAGTACAGAAAAGAAATGACGAAGCATGGTGCAGTACAGATAATGATGCAATTCATCCGCCAGCGATCCTGGATTCCGAGGCCACGTAGTAGGCTCCGGAATTTCCTACATAAGTGCGTGATCTGCTCACGATACAATTATCAATTGGAACAGCAATCAATGTCAGATCTGCCAGCCGACAGAGTGCGAGTTGGAAAGCCATTTCTGCATATAGGTGTCGATTATGCAGGACCATTTATGCTGAAAGTTGTGGATAGAGAAGGCAGACAAGTAGCCAGGAGGAAATCCTGGGTCGCTATCTTCGTATGCATGAAGACTAGAGCAGTTCATATTGACGTAGTTGGAGACTTGATACCAGCACATTTCTTGGTTGGTGAGCCGATAGTATTGCCACCACCATTTGCGAAAGTGGAACAGTCAGCAACGAAAGGGGTAAAGTTATGGAAACAGAAACAGCTTAGGTTAAATTATTTTTGGAAAAAATGGCCAGAAGAATAGCTAGTGACATTGCAAGAGGGAAAGATATGGAGAAGAGTAAAGGAAAGCTTGAAAATAGGACAGTTAGTATTGATAAAGTGTGAGAATTTTCCGCCAGCACAGTGGTCTAGGGGGAGAGTGTGCCAGTTGGTTAAGAGCAAGAATGGGATAGTTAGATCAGTGATAGTTCGAACAGAAACCGGACAGCTAGCCAGACCAGTACGGAAGATTTATATTCTGCCAGTAGATTCAGCTGATCCCGAGAGTCAACAGCAGTCAGCCCAGCAGTCAAGAGCCTACAGCAAGAGGATGAGTGGAAAACGTGTGTTTTCGTCGGCACTGTATCGTATGCGACGCACACGAGTTTATGTATTAGTATTTGTATCGTATGCGACCCACACGAGTCTATGTATTAGCAATCAAGTTTGGTCTTGTCACCCTTGTGCTACTGCGCGCGCAAAAGTGACTCGAGTATTCAGTGTAAAATTGGATAGCGAAATAAACGGTTGGGTTTTTTAGTGAGTGAGACTCCTTTTCCCAAACAAAAAAAAATTAATAGTGTTTTATTTCAAAGTTTGTTTTACTCTCGTCTTGAACAACATTCCCAGCGCTTTCTTAGGCGAGATAGCGTTGACAAACCACTACGTAGACGACTTCGTCGATAGTTTTGACAGTATCTCAGAAGCCATCAAAGTAACGGAAGCTGTTGTAGCGATTCATCGAAGTGGTGGATTTGAGTTAAGGAATCTGATGTCAAACTCCGAGGAAGTGAATGCTGTAATCTGCGACCACCAGGAAGAACGCTGCTCGGGAAGTACGATCGACATGAACATAGAAGCATCGTCGACAACAGAAAAGGTTCTCGGTATGCGCTGAGGCTGTTTGGATGATACATTCTTCTTTCAACTTAAGTTTCCTCGCGTCGGCCAAGCCGTTATGCAGGAAGACGGATGTCCAACGAAAAGGGAGTTTCTTAGTATCACAATGTCAATATTTGATCCCTTCGGAATGATTGCCAATTTGGCGCTTTATTTAAAATTGTTGCTTCGCTCGATCTGGAGCTACGGAACTGGATGGGATGAGCCAATTCCCAACGAATCGTTCGAGAGGTGGAAGCAGTGGAAGGCGGAGTTGCCGAAGCTGACTGAGCTAGGGATCCCTAGATGTTATAATAGATATCTAACGTGTGCCGACCGAATAGACTTGCATATCTTCGTCGACACTAGTGAAGAAGCCTTTAGTGCAGTCGTATACATGAAAATAAAACACAATGGAAAGGTCAGGGAATCGCGCGTAACGCAAGACAGTCGGATCTATAAACTCTCGCCATATCTTGATGATCAAGGTCTTATCCGTGTCTCAGGTCGAATAGACGCAGCTACCACCATACCTTTCGAGGCAAGACGTCCTGCCATACTTCCACAGAAACACCGGGTGACAGAGCGGATCATCGATCATGTTCATAGGCTATGTGGGCACCAAAACGACGACACGGTCGTAAATGAGATCCGCCAACGATTTTGGGTGCTGGGTCTCCGGACTGCCGTAAGGAGGGTAAGGAGTCGATGCCAGCTATGCCGTATTCGGCATGCCAAGCCGTCCCCACCGTTGATGGGACAACTACCTGTTGATCGCCTCACCCCAAACGTCAGGCCATTCACATACTCCGGACTGGACTACTTCGGACCCGTTACAGTCACCATAGGCCACCGGCCGGAGAAGAGGTGGATTGCCTTATTCACCTGCCTGACCGTCAGGGCTGTACACCTTGAGATAGCAGCAGATCTGTCATCGGATGCATGCATCCTCTGCATACGAAACTTTGTCATTAGGCGAGGCACTCCACTCCGCGTACGAAGCGATAATGGAACCAACTTTGTAGGCCCGAAGAAGGAGCTCATGACTAACCGAATCTTTGACAACGAGACTGTAAAAGCAGAATTATCGCTGAAGGGGATTGAGTGGATATTAAATTGGAGGAGGCTGCTGGGAGCGCCTTGTTCAGTCCATCAAGCGCGTCCTTTCTCGAACTTTATCGGAGATATCCCCAAAGATCGAGACACTACAGAGTGCGCTTATAAAAGCCGAAATTATTGTTAATAGCCGGCCGCTCACTCACCTGCTCGGCTGAGGTTCAGACGAACTCTGCGCAGGCCTGCGGTGAAGTTGGCAATTTTAGAGGTTGGTGAGGTTTCCGATCGAGACTCGGGCGCCTCACGGGGGGTGGGACGTTAAAAAATTATATTGTTAAAAAATAGACTGATGTAATCGACGACTTACGTGGCTGTGTCCCGGGTTTACAAACGCGCCCGTAATAAAAAGTGACATTTGTCAGTGACATTTGTCAGAGAGAAAAACAATTTGAACGAAGAAACTTGGAGAATATTTCCAACCGTGCGTCGCCGCGCCCGGACACGCCACGTAAGTCGCCGAAAAGTAAGTACATACCGCTTTATAGCTGTAACAATAATTGTTATTAATTCTTACCGTAGAGAATAAACGCATACCGTACAACGAACGCCGTTTTGTTCAGGCGGCGGAGCAACCCGGGTGGGCGACAAACTCATTCCAGCAATTCCTTTCCAAATTTCGACCTTAGAACAGGAGCTAAATACCCTAATTTTATTATCACACACACTGAATCCCACATCTAACCCCTCATCTCCAGTCTGCTCTTCTACTACCCCTATTCTTGATCCCCTTTTTCCTCCCACAGTTAAACTAACACAGCAAACCAATGACACAACAGAAAGTCGTCATGCACTCTCTGGACTTGGAGGAAGAAAGGTATATGAAAACATTCGGCTCTTTCTCGCATATCTACACAACAAATCTGACGCGGTCTGATACGAAGGGAGGACTAAAACCAGCGTAATGGTTTTCATCTAGCAGGAAGGCCTCCCTACCGACCCCCCCAGTCTTAGAAACCTATACATCAGGTACTACGAAATTTTCTGCATGTCAAAAAGTGGCAGACGACCTGGCTGCATTCGGCCACTGCATACATTCTAAGCGAGTCACTCACCTCCAGCGGAGCCGTGCTGATCATGATAAACTTTTTCGTCCATAACTTGTCTCCCGTGCTAACACTTAAACAACCGCGCCTTACACCTCCTCGCCACAACATCCCACTTACTTTTTACTATCAGAATGCTGGAGGAGGACTCCGGTCAAAAACCCAATCTGTTCTACGCCAATCCCATGCTCTACCCTTTGATATCTATGCCCTGACTGAAACTAATCTGATCCCCGACATTGAGAACCAGGAATTATTCCCTCCTACTTTCAATATTTTCCGCAATTTTTTTTTATAATCAGCGCGCTAAAGGGGTAATGAATACCCTTAACCGAGAGCAAGGGCATTAGGGAAAATAAGAGGAAAGACAAATAGGTACTGATGCACATTGGCTTTTAATGCTTGAGGGTTATAGTGATAAGGAAACACAGAACTATGTAGATCATTCCACATTCGTGTGGTACGGCTAAAGAAAGAATCTCTATATTTGACAGTACGTCCGAAAGTAGGCTTAAGGGTAAACTGATGTGCATTCGAAGCATGACGAGTATTGCGGGTGAAATTTTGCAGAGGCGGAATGCAGCTGGCTATTTCGCTAGAGCACTTTTTGTAAAAGAATCCTTAAACAGTGAGAGACAGGAAACATTTCTTCGGTGTTCAAGCGAGTCTATTGACTTGGCAATGTTTCTGTCACATATTAGTTTTATCGCGCGTTTTGGAATTCGATCTAGAATGTGCAAGCCGGTTTTTTGGGCACCAGACCAGATGTGAGCGTTGTACTCAAGCTTAGGGTGAATAAATGCCTTGTAAATTTAAGCCAGATCAGAAGGGGTAAAGTATTTTTTGCATCGTTTGGGCAAACCTAAACATTTCGCAGCGTTCTTGGCGACATCGAATATATGGTCATTCTAACGAAGATCGTTGTTAACGCACATACCGAGGATGGAAAGTTTTTCGGTTTCGGCGATGCAGGTACCATTCATGGATAATGGTTCGAGATTTGGGTTTCGCTTGAGAGACAGTAGGCAGCATTGAGTTTTGGAAGCATTAAATTCCACTCTTTTTGTAGAACCCCATTTTAATATTCTGTCAAGGTCGGAATTTAATGAGTTTAGTATACGTTGCCGTTCCACTACTACATCCGAAGAGCAGGAACGTGAGCTAGGGAACGAATATGAAAAACTGAGAGTACTGTCATCGGCGAAAGATCTCTTGCAGACAAGAGATCATTTATAAAAATGAGAAAGAGAGTCGGAGAAGAAACAGAGCCTTGGGGGACACCAGCATTTATATGGTGGATTGCAGACTTGAAACCTTCCAAAACAACTTGAATTGAACGGCCCGAAAGGTAGTTTCTAATCCATTGAAGAAGAGATACATCGATCCCATATGCACGCATTTTCGACAAAAGAGCTTGGTGCCAAACTCTGTCAAATGCTTTTGAATTATCAAGCGCAACAATCTTACTTTCACCGAGGTGATGTAGAGATTCGTTCCACTTCTCGGTGAGATAGGCCATCAAATCACCCGTGGACCTGTTGCTACGGAAACCGTACTGCCGGGCATTGAGGAGTTTCCGTGAGTCGAGATATTTCATAAGCTGACGATTTATCAGCGTTTCCATGACCTTGGAAAGAAGGGACGTGAGTGCAATGGGTCGGTAATTGGAGGGAGAAGAAGATTCGCCTTTTTTGGGCACAGGCTGGACAAATGCAGTTTTCCATGTACTCGGAAAGAGACCTGAAGACCTGACAGATGGAAAAGCAGTGGTTTTGCCAGGGTAGAAGAACACCTCTTCAGAACTATGTTTGGAATACCATCTGGACCAGCGGATTTGTGTGTGTTGAGACCTCTAAGTACTCCTGCAACTGTACGAGTGCGAAAGTGGACTCGTCGCATGGAGAATTGGACTCTCTCGAGTACAGGTGGAGACAACGCACAATCTGTCTGAGGAGCTGACAGCTGGAATGTCATTGTAAATGAGCGTTGGAATTGCAGACGAGGCAGAATTCTTAATATTTTTCACGAATGACCAAACATTTTTACTACCCTTGGGACATTGTAGTATTTTTTGCCTCAATTTTTGGTCGTAAAGGAATTTGACACGTCGAATGTGTACATTGCAGTCATGTCTGACTTGCTTAAACTTTTGTCGGTTTTCCTCAGAAGGGTTGGCTTTAAAATACCGAAAACATACCTCTTTCTTCCTGATAGCCTCTTTGCAGCTCAGGTCAAACCACGATTTTTCCTTTGGTTTGATGCTCTTCATTCGGTTGGGAATAAAGGACCTCATACCAAGGAGAATGATGTCGGTTATCATATCAGCGGCGGCATCCACATCGCTATCGAGTAATCATAGCGACCAGTTAAAACTCCTAAAGAAGTTATTAATTCCGTCCCAATTGGCTTTCTCGTATCGCCAAACTTTTCTTTTCGGAGTTTTTTCTTTAACTGCGTGGTCGGAGTACGAGAAATTAGCTGATATGACATTGTGGTCGGACCCGCCTAGAGGCGGTAATACACCGATGGTGTATTTATCAGGGTGGGAGGTAAGAAACAAGTCCAGTGTGTTGGCAGCATGACCTTCAATGTCAGGTATACGTGTAGTCTCATTTACAAGCTGAGTAAGATTGTTAATCTAAGCGATTCCTTCGGGTGTTGTCTGTCCAAAAATTGCGAAGCCAACTAGAATTGTGTATATTGAAATCGCCCGCAATGACGATTTCAGTATGAGGATATAAGGAGACAATTCTTAAGATGGAATCGGACAGCGCATCAAACTCATTATAAGTAGAATAACTGTCCGAGCTAGGACTTCTATAAATAAAACAGTAGTGGTGTACAAATTCTTGTACAGATACAGGAAACCAACAGTTCCCACGGGCAACGAGAGACACACCTGGATTGTAGCCAGACACCACATCAGCAAATAATGCACACGCGGCAACCAGACACCATCAGTGTCTAATATTATGTTTACGTACTTTTGTAGTTGCGTCAGCACTATCCATGTAAATATTTTGTATATAAATAGGAATAAAATAAACCAAAGGCCAGAGTTGATTACGACGGCTCCAAAGCAAACGTGTATTAATAATTTTGTGTTAAGTGTCTAACCTAAACTAAGTAGTGAAAATAGTGAATAGTGAAAGTGAAAAAAAAAGGTTCGAGATACGAAAAAAAAAAACAAAAAAAGGAAAAAAAATGACGAGTGTAGACGATTTGGCGCAACAACAGAAAGAGAGGGCAGAATGGATAAAAAAATATCCGAGAAATTCACGAAAGAGCCCAAAGTAAGACGAACGAAGGAGTTCGTTAAGGAGTGATTAGAAGACCTCAACCACCACTGGAACGAATTTGAAGTGGGAGACAAACAAATACGAGACCACGAAACTTTCAGCGAAAGGCATCCGTATATTCAAGCCAACTACTACAAACAAGTTGAAGCATCGATGAAAGCGATAAGAAGTAAGCTGGAAGAAAAGCTAAAGGAGATAATAGAAGAAAAGAAGGAAGTCCAAAACATAGTTCCAATGCCAAGGAAACTTACGGATAACCTTGACACAACAAGACCATCAGAAAGGCCGTCAACATCAGGGTCCAGGAAGACGGCAAACAACGACGAGGATCAGGAAAGAAGGATTCTTCATGTCACTAGAAAGGATGGAGCAAGCTCAGGCGAAAACAAGAGCATACTATGTCCATAAACAACAGGCAACACAAAGCCAATGGACGACTCTAATGAAAACGCACAACGACATTATGAAGAATGCAGTGGAAACAATCGCTTTGGATGACTACATGAACGACCATGAAGAACAAGAGCAAATTTACGAAGACGTTATGGTAAATTTGCAAGAGAAGATCGACGGATTTGCATTGCAGGACTCAAGTGGTAGTACGAAACAAGAAGATGCGGTAGAAAATGCGCAGCACGAACTGAAATTGCCTGTGTTAAAGCTACCAACTTTCAATGGTGACTACAAACAATGGAAATCATTTTTTTATCTTTTCGAGCAAGCTACACCCAAAAACGGCAAGCTTAGAAAGGCACAAAAAATGCATTATCTTAAAACGAACGTGACGGGTGAAGCAGCCAGGATCATTCAACATCTACAGATCATGGATAGCAACTATGAAACGCCAAGAAAAGTTTTAATCAATAGATACGAGAACACCCGGATGCTAGTAAATGCACAGATTCAGGCATTGATTAACCAAAAGGAATGCCAACTTGAATCTGCAGAAAATTTAAGAAGGCTACACGATACGTCGATTGAGTGTGTCAATGCCTTAAAAGGGCTAGACATTGAAACAGAAAGCTGGGACCCTATAATACTATACATAGTGGCACAAAAATTGGACAACGAAACGAGGAAGGCGTACGAACAGTCTTTAAAAAATCCCAAGGACCTGCAACCGCTGGACGAGTTTTTCATGTTTCTTGAAAGTAAATTCCATGCCATGGAAAACTTAGAAGAAAAGAAGAAAAAGGTTGACAGCCCAAGGGACCAAAGGCAATCAAACAACAGGAAAGGATTCCTCAGAAATTTCCACGCGACTACGACTCCAGCTTGCAAAGTATGCAATGGCATGCACTGGCTTCATACGTGCAGTAAGTTCATCCAAATGCCAGTGACGCAACGAAAGGAAGTCATCCAAAGGGAAAAGCTGTGTCGAAATTGTTTCAAGCCCAACCATGAAACGCTAAGATGTCCATCATTCAAGTCTTGTCAAACATGCCATCAGCGACACCATACGCTACTCCATACTGGCGGTGTAAACAGGCAGTACGATCAACTGCAGACGAATTTCTCCGCCAACAAACAGTGTAACAAAATATTGTTAGCAACAGCGGTGGTAAAAACTAATTGGAAAGGATGCGACTACTGCCTCAGAGCTTTGATCGACCTGGGGTCTCAGTCCTCCTTTATCACCGAAGATGCTGTACAACGACTGCAACTACAACGGAAACGAGCACATGCTTCCATTACTGGGCTGGGACCAACGAATGCAGGGATGGCAAACAGTAAGGTTGAATTAAAAATTCAGTCTATATATCCATCAGAATTCCAATCAAGGGGGGAATTCCTGGTATTAGATAAACTAACGAAGGTTCTACCGGAAGAATCTTTCACAATTAAGGAATGGAATCATATTACACATCTACCGTTAGCTGATCCATCATTTAACAAGAAAGCAACAGTAGATATACTAATAGGAGCAGATGTCTTCCAAGACATAATTCTGGAAGGGGTAATCAAGGGTACTAACGGCACTCCAGTCGCCCAAAACACACATCTGGGTTGAATTATATCTGGAAGTGTCTAACGCAGCTCCAAGACAGACGAATCAACAGTGTGCTTAATATCCAATACAGAGCTAAACGATCAACTTAAATCATTCTGGGAAATAGAAGAAATGCAAGAAGAAAGAAGTCTCACAGTAGAAGAAACACGGTGCGAAGAAATCTTCAAAATGACACACAAAAGGAACGAGGAAGGAAGGTACATTGTTAGACTACCATTCAAAGAAGACGCAGGCAAACTGGGCGAATCAAAGAATAGAGCGTTAGTTCGATTCCTCCAGACTGAGAAAAAATTTACACGGAATAAGCAGCTACATGAAGACTATAAACAATTTATGCGGGAGTATATTAAACTAGGGCACATGGAGTTAGTGAAACCAACGTCAACTAGAAAACCAACGAGCGAAGTGTACTACTTGCCGCACCAGGCAGTGATCAAACCAGACAGATCAACAACCAAAGTACGAGTTGTTTTTGATGCATCATCAAAAACAAGTTCAGGACTTAGTCTGACTGACACACTGCTTACAGGACCAGTGGTACAAGAGGACCTGCACTCTATACTAGTGCGATGGAGAAAGCACAAATATGTATACAGAGCAGACATCGAGAAAATGTATCGCCAAATTCTAGTGGCCCATGAAGACAGAGATTTTCAACGTATATTGTGGAGGGAAGATCCGACGCAAGGAATTCAGGAGTATTGGCTAAACACCGTTACCTACGGAACATCATCAGCTCCATATCTGGCGATAAAATCACTCAAACAACTCGCCTGTGATGAAGAAGTCAAATTGCAATTAGCGTCAAAAATAACTCGCCGAGATTTTTACGTTGACGATCTACTATCGGGAGAAGACTCATTAGATGCAGCAGTAGAAGCCCAAAAACAAATGGTGCAACTAATGGCGAGCGGAGGATTCAGACAACGTAAATGGTCCTCAAACACAGAAGCCCTCTTGGAAAATATAGCACCAGACGATCAAGAACAAGGAAGATTCAAGATAAACACATACGACCCCATTAAAACCTTGGGCATATACTGGCGACCGGAGTCAGACACATTTGAGTTCAAAATCAACACGGTATCGGCGAACCAAAACCTGACAAAACGGATAATAGTGTCAGAAACAGCAAGACTTTTTGACCCATTAGGCTGGTTAGCTCCAATCATCGTTAAAGCAAAACTAGTCCAACAAGAGCTCTGGAAATCTGAAAAAACCTGGGATGAGGTACTGCCAGATGAAATCGCTCACGAATGGAAGGTCTTCAGAAGCCAACTTGGCTGCATAGAAGAAATCAACATACCACGATGGATCCAATATGAATCAAGTCACCGCATAGAATATCATGGATTTTGTGACGCATCGGAGAGGGCATTTGCAGCCGCAATTTATACACGAGTCACAACTGCTTCTGGAGAGATCATCACACGGTTGTTGTGTGCAAAGACGAAAGTGGCCCCAATAAAAAAGGTATCAATACCGAGATTAGAACTTTGTGGAGCAGTGCTACTGACGAAATTACTTCAAAGAACGAAGACGAAAATGGAAATAAAGGGATGGAAAAGCAGTGGTTTTGCCAGGGTAGAAGAACACCTCTTCAGAACTATGTTTGGAATACCATCTGGACCAGCGGATTTGTGTGTGTTGAGACCTCTAGGTACTCCTGCAACTGTACGAGTGCGAAAGTGGACTCGTCGCATGGAGAATTGGACGCTCTCGAGTACAGGTGGAGACAACGCACAATCTGTCTGAGGAGCTGACAGCTGGAATGTCATTGTAAATGAGCGTTGGAATTGCAGACGAGGCAGAATTCTTAATATTTTTCACGAATGACCAAACATTTTTACTACCCTTGGGACATTGTAGTATTTTTTGCCTCAATTTTTGGCCGTAAAGGAATTTGACACGTCGAATGTGTACATTGCAGACATGTCTGACTTGCTTAAACTTTTGTCGGTTTTCCTCAGAAGGGTTGGCTTTAAAATACCGAAAACATACCTCTTTCTTCCTGATAGCCTCTTTGCAGCTCAGGTCAAACCATGATTTTTCCTTTGGTTTGATGCTCTTCATTCGGTTGGGAATAAAGGACCTCATACCAAGGAGAATGATGTCGGTTATCATATCAGCGGCGGCATCCACATCGCTATCGAGTAATCATAGCGACCAGTTAAAACTCCTAAAGAAGTTATTAATTCCGTCCCAATTGGCTTTCTCATATCGCCAAACTTTTCTTTTCGGAGTTTTTTCTTTAACTGCGTGGTCGGAGTACGAGAAATTAGCTGATATGACATTGTGGTCGGACCCGCCTAGAGGCGGTAATACACCGATGGTGTATTTATCAGGGTGGGAGGTAAGAAACAAGTCCAGTGTGTTGGCAGCATGACCTTCAATGTCAGGTATACGTGTAGTCTCATTTACAAGCTGAGTAAGATTGTTAATCTAAGCGATTCCTTCGGGTGTTGTCTGTCCAAAAATTGCGAAGCCAACTAGAATTGTGTATATTGAAATCGCCCGCAATGACGATTTCAGTATGAGGATATAAGGAGACAATTCTTAAGATGGAATCGGACAGCGCATCAAACTCATTATAAGTAGAATAGCTGTCCGAGCTAGGGCTTCTATAAATAAAACAGTAGTGGTGTACAAATTCTTGTACAGATACAGGAAACCAACAGTTCCCACGGGCAACGAGAGACACACCTGGATTGTAGCCAGACACCACATCAGCAAATAATGCACACGCGGCAACCAGACTTTTGTAGTTGCGTCAGCACTATCCATGTAAATATTTTGTATATAAATAGGAATAAAATAAACCAAAGGCCAGAGTTGATTACGACGGCTCCAAAGCAAACGTGTATTAGTAATTTTGTGTTAAGTGTCTTACCTAAACTAAGTAGTGAAAATAGTGAATAGTGAAAGTGAAAAAAAAAAAGGTTCGAGATACGAAAAAAAATGACGAGTGTAGACGATTTGGCGCAACAACAGAAAGAGAGGGCAGAATGGATAAAAAAATATCCGAGAAATTCACGAAAGAGCCCAAAGTAAGACGAACGAAGGAGTTCGATAAGGAGTGATTAGAAGACCTCAACCACCACTGGAACGAATTTGAGGCGGGAGACAAACAAATACGAGCCCACGAAACTTTCAGCGAAAGGCATCCGTATATTCAAGCCAACTACTACAAACAAGTTGAAGCATCGATGAAAGCGATAAGAAGTAAGCTGGAAGAAAAGCTAAAGGAGATAATAGAAGAAAAGAAGGAAGTCCAAAACATAGTTCCAATGCCAAGGAAACTTACGGATAACCTTGACACAACAAGACCATCAGAAAGGCCGTCAACATCAGGGTCCAGGAAGACGGCAAACAACGACGAGGATCAGGAAAGAAGGATTCTTCATTGTTATGTATCAACTGAAACACCAGCGGTACTTTATTGCGTGAGCGATCTTACACGATTGAATAAAATTTATTGTGTCATTTACGTCTTACTCTATTTCTTATCTGCGTTACAATACTATTGGGACCTAGGGGTATATTTACAGCATATACATATCATTCCTTTCCCCTTAAGTTTTTTTTTTTTTTTTTTTCTCCATATATATATATATATAATATAACTGATTCTTATTTATTAACTTAACTTTAACTTAACTTTATTAACTTATTAATGTTTGTCTATATGTATATGTAAAATTACAAATTATTTATTGAAATGTTTTTCTTTCATTTACAAATTCAATTCAGTTTAATAAATTCAAGTATGTTAGATATTTTATTTATTTATTTTTCGTTTTTGTTAAACATTTTAATGAGATACAAATCTATCTGGTTTTTTTATGGTTCTAGCACGCTTACTTAAGGCTAATGGAACGTTACGATCTTGTTCTGGGCTTTTCTTCCTTTTCCTTAAGTTTGATCTTAAAGGTACTAATATTGAAGTATTGTTAGGATTAATCAAACTCTTACTAGAATTAAATGATACCTTTCTTTCAATTCGTAGCCGTAACTGGCGACCATGTACCTTTCGAATTGTACCATTTAATCTAATGAGATATATTACACTTGACAATCTATCATGAATAACAGCTGGTGTCCAGCGTACGAAATTATTAAAGCTGCTACGATACCAAACCCTTTGGTTATTTTCAAAATGTATTCTTTTGTTGTCATTTTTATTTCTTAGGTGATGATGTTGTTGCATTCGTTGATAATTTTGTTTTACGTTTAGGTATTGTTGTTTGAATGTTGTATTCTTTCCTATTTTATTTGTACTTTTTCCTTCTTTCTTAATAATTGGCTTAATAGCATCTAAAATTGTTCTCGGTTGATATTTGAAAATCATATTTGCGGGTGTTTGGTTTGTTGTAGTAGTTTTTGCATTGCGGTATTTAAAAAGAAAATTATCTATGTGCACCTGCATAGGTAAATGTTTTATTTTATTATCTAGGAAATACTTTTTTAAGCTACTTTTTAAAGTTTGTACGGCTCTCTCAGCGCTACCGTTCGATTGAGGGTGATACGGTGGAGTTTTGGTCAGAACAATATTATTTGCGTTACAAAATTTTTTTAGTTCAGTGGACCCGAATGGTGGGCCATTGTCAGAAACAATTTCTTTCGGAAGACCAAAAATACAAAAAACTTTTCTAAATATTACTATAACATCGTTTGCTGTGGTTTTTCTCATAATATGGACATCAATCCATCGTGAGTAAGTGTCAACTAGCAACAAGAATACATTACCTTTGAAATAAAGGAAATCTACATGTATTCGCTCGAAAGGATAAGTAGAAGTTGGCCAGGCTGTTAATGGGACAGGGCCTGTCTTTTTACTTTCTTGTTGACACGCATCGCATGACCGAACAAAATGTTCAATATCGCGGTCCAAATTCAGCCACCAGACTGTGCTTCGAGACATCTCTTTCATCCGTACAACACCCAGATGACCTTCATGTAAAAGCTCAAGCATTTTGCCTTTTAAAATATCCGGTATAACTACACGATAACCTAGCAACAAACAACCTTCATCAGAGACAGAAAGCTCACATTTTCTGTTGCTTATCTTTTGTAACATACTATTATCAAAATGTGTTGGCCATCCTAAAGACACATAAGCAACAACCTTGCTTAAAATTTCATCTTTTGATGTTTCAACTGCAATATCTGTTGCTTTTAAAGGCAGAGTTCCTGCAATATTAAAAAAATTTATCATGGAATTTGCGACTTCTGTTGGCTCATTCACTGGTAAACGCGATAAAGCGTCAGCATTTTTCATAGCGCTGCCCTTTCTATACATAATCTTATAATCGTATTGCGATAAAATTAAAGCCCAACGTTGTAGTCTTGCAGCGGATATAGCATTATTCTTCTTTTCGCCAAATATCATCTCAAGTGGCCTATGGTCACTGTAAATCACGATTTGACGACCGTAGATATATTTATGAAAGCGTTTCACACTAAATATCACGGCAAGTGCTTCTCGCTCTATTTGCGAGTAATTTTTTTCAGCGCTGGATAGGGTGCTTGAAACGAACATAATGGGACGCTCTTCACCATTGTTTTCAATGTGGAACAAGACTCCCCCAACGCCATATGAGCTAGCGTCGCAAACGATTCCTAACGGCTTATCCTGGGAGTAATGAACTAGCATGTTATTCTCATACAACCACAATTTGCTATCATTAAAAACCCTTTCACAGTTTTGATTCCAATCAAAACTTTTTTCTTTCTTTAGAAGCTCATATAATGGAGCTAATCGAGCTGATAGGTTAGGTATAAACCTATTATAAAAATTCAAGAGACCTAGATACGCTTTTAAAGAGGTAACATCTGTAGGAGAAGGAGCATCTACTATGGCCTTCATTTTGTTTGCCTTAGGCCGTATACCATCCGCATTTATCTCATGGCCTAGATACTCGACAGATGACTTAAAGAACTGGCACTTGTCAATGCGAACTTTCACATTTAATCTATTAAACCTCTTTAAAACGGTCATTAATTTTTCCCTGCAGTCCTCATGTGTCTTACCACCAATGATAATATCATCAATATATCCTCTGACATGCACTAAACCCTTTAAAATGTCGTCTATGACGCATTGAAAAATTGATGGCGCACATTTTATACCAAATGGAAGTCTAGTATATCGAAATAACCCCCTATCAGTTGCGATTGTAACATATTTTTGGGACAATTCCGATAAGGCAACCTGCTGAAACGCACCTGCCAGATCTAAAATGCAAAAGAATGTACAACCTTGAAAACTACCAAGAATATCATCAATACGAGGTATTGGGTAATGATCAGCCCTGACGTACCTGTTTATTGTCGACTTACAGTCCATACAGATCCTAATAGATCCGTTCTTTTTCTCCACAATAACAATTGGCGTGGCCCAATCACTGTGCCTAACGGGCTTCAAAATCCCTGCCTCAACAAGTCTATTCAACTCATTATTCACTTTATCACGCAAACCGTACGGAACTGTATATGGCTTATGAAATATCGGAGAAACATTATCTTGCAAAACAATCTCTGCGACGTGACCTTTGATGATGCCACTATAATCTTCATTAAACACATTGGGAAAGGTAGCCATGACGTCGGCTTTAATCCTATCACGGGACATATTTACACTATTCACGACAAAATTATTTTTCCAACCCTTAAATAAAATGTTTAACCAATTCCTTCCTAGAAGAGGAGTAAATTCTTTACCAGTTCTGACCACAACAAAATCTAACCAATACAGTTTTTCATCCAATAAACCATTCACGGCCACCTCAATTAAACCAACAACAACAACATCTTCACCCGTAATTACATTTAGTTTTCTTTCAAAAGGTTTCAATGTACAGCTTTTAAATAAATGTAAATACATGCTTTCAGGAAGAATAGAAAAACAAGCACCTGAATCGATTTCCATAGTTATCTTAATATTATTAACATGCACTGAAATAATTAGAGGTTCAATATTGGTATAATTTAATGAATTTACAGAAACGTTTCCTAACGTTAAATGCGATAACTGTTGTAGATGGTCAACGTGATTCACTTTCTTAAAATGCTTACTTTGATAATTATTACCATGCCTTGTTCTGTTATACCTGCATTCATATGCGTAATGACCCTTCTGCTGACATCTGAAGCACGTGACTTCTTCGCTGGTTTTTCTTGCACGAGAAGATGTTCGACCACCATGCTCCTGACGACTTTTGCTCCTTGAATTCCTATATCGATTATTTGCATTTCCAGATCTGGGTCTGCTTCGATCAATCCAATTCTGCTCCCACTGCATTCCTAGCGAGGGGAAGCTTGACTGTATGTCTCGGACATTCTTCTGCGTAGACTCCATAGTTAGTGCTGATTCACAGATTTCGTCAAATTTTTTACTTAATGGCTCGTTTAACAGTTTTCGTTGAATGTCTGCATTCCTTTGCGACCAAATGAATTTATCGCATAACGACTGATCCAAAAACGCACCATACTCGCAGCTCTCAGCCAAAGATTTCAGCTCTACTATGAAATCTTGCAAGCTTTCACCTTCTTGAAGTTTCCGCGACATAAATTTAAAACGCTCTGCTCTCACGTTCACTTTAGGTTTAAAATACTGTTTTAAAATCTTTACTAGTTCGACATAGGTAAAGTCCCACTCGGATTTCGGAGTTATAAGTGTTCTTAGAATTTTGTAGAGATCTCCTCCAACAAATGACACGAAAATTGACACTTTCTGCTTCTCCTCCTCCACTGTACTTCCTATCCCATCCTCGTCGCCAAAATGTTATGTATCAACTGAAACACCAGCGGTACTTTATTGCGTGAGCGATCTTACACGATTGAATAAAATTTATTGTGTCATTTACGTCTTACTCTATTTCTTATCTGCGTTACAATACTATTGGGACCTAGGGGTATATTTACAGCATATACATATCATTGGTATATTTACAGCATATACATATCATTCATGTCACTAGAAAGGATGGAGCAAGCTCAGGCGAAAACAAGAGCATACTATGTCCATAAACAACAGGCAACACAAAGCCAATGGACGACTCTAATGAAAACGCACAACGACATTATGAAGAATGCAGTGGAAACAATCGCTTTGGATGACTACATGAACGACCATGAAGAACAAGAGCAAATTTACGAAGACGTTATGGTAAATTTGCAAGAGAAGATCGACGGATTTGCATTGCAGGACTCAAGTGGTAGTACGAAACAAGAAGATGCGGTAGAAAATGCGCAGCACGAACTGAAATTGCCTGTGTTAAAGCTACCAACTTTCAATGGTGACTACAAACAATGGAAATCATTTTTTTATCTTTTCGAGCAAGCTACACCCAAAAACGGCAAGCTTAGAAAGGCACAAAAAATGCATTATCTTAAAACGAACGTGACGGGTGAAGCAGCCAGGATCATTCAACATCTACAGATCATGGATAGCAACTATGAAACGCCAAGAAAAGTTTTAATCAATAGATACGAGAACACCCGGATGCTAGTAAATGCACAGATTCAGGCATTGATTAACCAAAAGGAATGCCAACTTGAATCTGCAGAAAATTTAAGAAGGCTACACGATACGTCGATTGAGTGTGTCAATGCCTTAAAAGGGCTAGACACTGAAACAGAAAGCTGGGACCCTATAATACTATACATAGTGGCACAAAAATTGGACAACGAAACGAGGAAGGCGTACGAACAGTCTTTAAAAAATCCCAAGGACCTGCAACCGCTGGACGAGTTTTTCATGTTTCTTGAAAGTAAGTTCCATGCCCTGGAAAACTAAGAAGAAAAGAAGAAAAAGGTTGACAGCCAAAGGGACCAAAGGCAATCAAACAACAGGAAAGGATTCCTCAGAAATTTCCACGCGACTACGACTCCAGCTTGCAAAGTATGCAATGGCATGCACTGGCTTCATACGTGCAGTAAGTTCATCCAAATGCCAGTGACGCAACGAAAGGAAGTCATCCAAAGGGAAAAGCTGTGTCGAAATTGTTTCAAGCCCAACCATGAAACGCTAAGATGTCCATCATACAAGTCTTGTCAAACATGCCATCAGCGACACCATACGCTACTCCATACTGATATTGTAAACAGGTAGTACGATCAACCGCAGACGAATTTCTCCGCCAACAAACAGTGTAACAAAATATTGCTAGCAACAGCGGTGGTAAAAACTAATTGGAAAGGATGCGACTACTGCCTCAGAGCTTTGATCGACCTGGGGTCTCAGTCCTCCTTTATCACCGAAGATGCTGTACAACGACTGCAACTACAACGGAAACGAGCACATGCTTCCATTACTGGACCAACGAATGCAGGGATGGCAAACAGTAAGGTTGAATTAAAAATTCAGTCTATATATCCATCAGAATTCCAATCAAGGGGGGAATTCCTGGTATTAGATAAACTAACGAAGGTTCTACCGGAAGAATCTTTCACAATTAAGGAATGGAATCATATTACACATCTACCGTTAGCTGATCCATCATTTAACAAGAAAGCAACAGTAGATATACTAAAAATAATTCTGGAAGGGGTAATCAAGGGTACTAACGGCACTCCAGTCGCCCAAAACACACATCTGGGTTGAATTATATCTGGAAGTGTCTAACGCAGCTCCAAGACAGACGAATCAACAGTGTGCTTAATATCCAATACAGAGCTAAACGATCAACTTAAATCATTCTGGGAAATAGAAGAAATGCAAGAAGAAAGAAGTCTCACAGTAGAAGAAACACGGTGCGAAGAAATCTTCAAAATGACACACAAAAGGAACGAGGAAGGAAGGTACATTGTTAGACTACCATTCAAAGAAGACGCAGGCAAACTGGGCGAATCAAAGAATAGAGCGTTAGTTCGATTCCTCCAGACTGAGAAAAAATTTACACGGAATAAGCAGCTACATGAAGACTATAAACAATTTATGCGGGAGTATATTAAACTAGGGCACATGGAGTTAGTGAAACCAACGTCAACTAGAAAACCAACGAGCGAAGTGTACTACTTGCCGCACCAGGCAGTGATCAAACCAGACAGATCAACAACCAAAGTACGAGTTGTTTTTGATGCATCATCAAAAACAAGTTCAGGACTTAGTCTGACTGACACACTGCTTACAGGACCAGTGGTACAAGAGGACTTGCACTCTATACTAGTGCGATGGAGAAAGCACAAATATGTATACAGAGCAGACATCGAGAAAATGTATCGCCAAATTCTAGTGGCCCATGAAGACAGAGATTTTCAACGTTTATTGGGATGAGGTACTGCCAGATGAAATCGCTCACGAATGGAAGGTCTTCAGAAGCCAACTTGGCTGCATAGAAGAAATCAACATACCACGATGGATCCAATATGAATCAAGTCACCGCATAGAATATCATGGATTTTGTGACGCATCGGAGAGGGCATTTGCAGCCGCAATTTATACACGAGTCACAACTGCTTCTGGAGAGATCATCACATGGTTGTTGTGTGCAAAGACGAAAGTGGCCCCAATAAAAAAGGTATCAATACCGAGATTAGAACTTTGTGGAGCAGTGCTACTGACGAAATTACTTCAAAGAACGAAGACGAAAATGGAAATAAAGGGATGGAAAAGCAGTGGTTTTGCCAGGGTACAAGAACACCTCTTCAGAACTATGTTTGGAATACCATCTGGACCAGCGGATTTGTGTGTGTTGAGACCTCTAAGTACTCCTGCAACTGTACGAGTGCGAAAGTGGACTCGTCGCATGGAGAATTGGACGCTCTCGAGTACAGGTGGAGACAACGCACAATCTGTCTGAGGAGCTGACAGCTGGAATGTCATTGTAAATGAGCGTTGGAATTGCAGACGAGGCAGAATTCTTAATATTTTTCACGAATGACCAAACATTTTTACTACCCTTGGGACATTGTAGTATTTTTTGCCTCAATTTTTGGTCGTAAAGGAATTTGACACGTCGAATGTGTACATTGCAGTCATGTCTGACTTGCTTAAACTTTTGTCGGTTTTCCTCAGAAGGGTTGGCTTTAAAATACCGAAAACATACCTCTTTCTTCCTGATAGCCTCTTTGCAGCTCAGGTCAAACCACGATTTTTCCTTTGGTTTGATGCTCTTCATTCGGTTGGGAATAAAGGACCTCATACCAAGGAGAATGATGTCGGTTATCATATCAGCGGCGGCATCCACATCGCTATCGAGTAATCATAGCGACCAGTTAAAACTCCTAAAGAAGTTATTAATTCCGTCCCAATTGGCTTTCTCGTATCGCCAAACTTTTCTTTTCGGAGTTTTTTCTTTAACTGCGTGGTCGGAGTACGAGAAATTAGCTGATATGACATTGTGGTCGGACCCGCCTAGAGGCGGTAATACACCGATGGTGTATTTATCAGGGTGGGAGGTAAGAAACAAGTCCAGTGTGTTGGCAGCATGACCTTCAATGTCAGGTATACGTGTAGTCTCATTTACAAGCTGAGTAAGATTGTTAATCTAAGCGATTCCTTCGGGTGTTGTCTGTCCAAAAATTGCGAAGCCAACTAGAATTGTGTATATTGAAATCGCCCGCAATGACGATTTCAGTATGAGGATATAAGGAGACAATTCTTAAGATGGAATCGGACAGCGCATCAAACTCATTATAAGTAGAATAGCTGTCCGAGCTAGGACTTCTATAAATAAAACAGTAGTGGTGTACAAATTCTTGTACAGATACAGGAAACCAACAGTTCCCACGGGCAACGAGAGACACACCTGGATTGTAGCCAGACACCACATCAGCAAATAATGCACACGCGGCAACCAGACACCATCAGTGTCTAATATTATGTTTACGTACTTTTGTAGTTGCGTCAGCACTATCCATGTAAATATTTTGTATATAAATAGGAATAAAATAAACCAAAGGCCAGAGTTGATTACGACGGCTCCAAAGCAAACGTGTATTAATAATTTTGTGTTAAGTGTCTAACCTAAACTAAGTAGTGAAAATAGTGAATAGTGAAAGTGAAAAAAAAAGGTTCGAGATACGAAAAAAAAAAACAAAAAAAGGAAAAAAAATGACGAGTGTAGACGATTTGGCGCAACAACAGAAAGAGAGGGCAGAATGGATAAAAAAATATCCGAGAAATTCACGAAAGAGCCCAAAGTAAGACGAACGAAGGAGTTCGTTAAGGAGTGATTAGAAGACCTCAACCACCACTGGAACGAATTTGAAGTGGGAGACAAACAAATACGAGACCACGAAACTTTCAGCGAAAGGCATCCGTATATTCAAGCCAACTACTACAAACAAGTTGAAGCATCGATGAAAGCGATAAGAAGTAAGCTGGAAGAAAAGCTAAAGGAGATAATAGAAGAAAAGAAGGAAGTCCAAAACATAGTTCCAATGCCAAGGAAACTTACGGATAACCTTGACACAACAAGACCATCAGAAAGGCCGTCAACATCAGGGTCCAGGAAGACGGCAAACAACGACGAAGATCAGGAAAGAAGGATTCTTCATGTCACTAGAAAGGATGGAGCAAGCTCAGGCGAAAACAAGAGCATACTATGTCCATAAACAACAGGCAACACAAAGCCAATGGACGACTCTAATGAAAACGCACAACGACATTATGAAGAATGCAGTGGAAACAATCGCTTTGGATGACTACATGAACGACCATGAAGAACAAGAGCAAATTTAAGAAGACGTTATGGTAAATTTGCAAGAGAAGATCGACGGATTTGCATTGCAGGACTCAAGTGGTAGTACGAAACAAGAAGATGCGGTAGAAAATGCGCAGCACGAACTGAAATTGCCTGTGTTAAAGCTACCAACTTTCAATGGTGACTACAAACAATGGAAATCATTTTTTTATCTTTTCGAGCAAGCTACACCCAAAAGGGGCAAGCTTAGAAAGGCACAAAAAATGCATTATCTTAAAACGAACGTGACGATGGAAGCAGCCAGGATCATTCAACATCTACAGATCATGGATAGCAACTATGAAACGCCAAGAAAAGTTTTAATCAATAGATACGAGAACACCCGGATGCTAGTAAATGCACAGATTCAGGCATTGATTAACCAAAAGAAATGCCAATTTGAATCTGCAGAAAATTTAAGAAGGCTACACGATACGTCGATTGAGTGTGTCAATGCCTTAAAAGGGCTAGACATTGAAACGGAAAGCTGGGACCCTATAATACTATACATAGTGGCACAAAAATTGGACAACGAAACGAGGAAGGCGTACGAACAGTCTTTAAAAAAACCCAAGGACCTGCAACCGCTGGACGAGTTTTTCATGTTTCTGGAAAGTAAGTTCCATGCCCTGGAAAACTTAGAAGAAAAGAAGAAAAAGGTTGACAGCCCAAGGGACCAAAGGCAATCAAACAACAGGAAAGGATTCCTCAGAAATTTCCACGCGACTACGACTCCAGCTTGCAAAGTATGCAATGGCATGCACTGGCTTCATACGTGCAGTAAGTTCATCCAAATGCCAGTGACGCAACGAAAGGAAGTCATCCAAAGGGAAAAGCTGTGTCGAAATTGTTTCAAGCCCAACCATGAAACGCTAAGATGTCCATCATTCAAGTCTTGTCAAACATGCCATCAGCGACACCATACGCTACTCCATACTGGCGGTGTAAACAGGCAGTACGATCAACTGCAGACGAATTTCTCCGCCAACAAACAGTGTAACAAAATATTGTTAGCAACAGCGGTGGTAAAAACTAATTGGAAAGGATGCGACTACTGCCTCAGAGCTTTGATCGACCTGGGGTCTCAGTCCTCCTTTATCACCGAAGATGCTGTACAACGACTGCAACTACAACGGAAACGAGCACATGCTTCCATTACTGGACCAACGAATGCAGGGATGGCAAACAGTAAGGTTGAATTAAAAATTCAGTCTATATATCCATCAGAATTCCAATCAAGGGGGGAATTCCTGGTATTAGATAAACTAACGAAGGTTCTACCGGAAGAATCTTTCACAATTAAGGAATGGAATCATATTACACATCTACCGTTAGCTGATCCATCATTTAACAAGAAAGCAACAGTAGATATACTAAAAATAATTCTGGAAGGGGTAATCAAGGGTACTAACGGCACTCCAGTCGCCCAAAACACACATCTGGGTTGAATTATATCTGGAAGTGTCTAACGCAGCTCCAAGACAGACGAATCAACAGTGTGCTTAATATCCAATACAGAGCTAAACGATCAACTTAAATCATTCTGGGAAATAGAAGAAATGCAAGAAGAAAGAAGTCTCACAGTAGAAGAAACACGGTGCGAAGAAATCTTCAAAATGACACACAAAAGGAACGAGGAAGGAAGGTACATTGTTAGACTACCATTCAAAGAAGACGCAGGCAAACTGGGCGAATCAAAGAATAGAGCGTTAGTTCGATTCCTCCAGACTGAGAAAAAATTTACACGGAATAAGCAGCTACATGAAGACTATAAACAATTTATGCGGGAGTATATTAAACTAGGGCACATGGAGTTAGTGAAACCAACGTCAACTAGAAAACCAACGAGCGAAGTGTACTACTTGCCGCACCAGGCAGTGATCAAACCAGACAGATCAACAACCAAAGTACGAGTTGTTTTTGATGCATCATCAAAAACAAGTTCAGGACTTAGTCTGACTGACACACTGCTTACAGGACCAGTGGTACAAGAGGACCTGCACTCTATACTAGTGCGATGGAGAAAGCACAAATATGTATACAGAGCAGACATCGAGAAAATGTATCGCCAAATTCTAGTGGCCCATGAAGACAGAGATTTTCAACGTATATTGTGGAGGGAAGATCCGACGCAAGGAATTCAGGAGTATTGGCTAAACACCGTTACCTACGGAACATCATCAGCTCCATATCTGGCGATAAAATCACTCAAACAACTCGCCTGTGATGAAGAAGTCAAATTGCAATTAGCGTCAAAAATAACTCGCCGAGATTTTTACGTTGACGATCTACTATCGGGAGAAGACTCATTAGATGCAGCAGTAGAAGCCCAAAAACAAATGGTGCAACTAATGGCGAGCGGAGGATTCAGACAACGTAAATGGTCCTCAAACACAGAAGCCCTCTTGGAAAATATAGCACCAGACGATCAAGAACAAGGAAGATTCAAGATAAACACATACGACCCCATTAAAACCTTGGGCATATACTGGCGACCGGAGTCAGACACATTTGAGTTCAAAATCAACACGGTATCGGCGAACCAAAACCTGACAAAACGGATAATAGTGTCAGAAACAGCAAGACTTTTTGACCCATTAGGCTGGTTAGCTCCAATCATCGTTAAAGCAAAACTAGTCCAACAAGAGCTCTGGAAATCTGAAAAAACCTGGGATGAGGTACTGCCAGATGAAATCGCTCACGAATGGAAGGTCTTCAGAAGCCAACTTGGCTGCATAGAAGAAATCAACATACCACGATGGATCCAATATGAATCAAGTCACCGCATAGAATATCATGGATTTTGTGACGCATCGGAGAGGGCATTTGCAGCCGCAATTTATACACGAGTCACAACTGCTTCTGGAGAGATCATCACACGGTTGTTGTGTGCAAAGACGAAAGTGGCCCCAATAAAAAAGGTATCAATACCGAGATTAGAACTTTGTGGAGCAGTGCTACTGACGAAATTACTTCAAAGAACGAAGACGAAAATGGAAATAAAGGGATGGAAAAGCAGTGGTTTTGCCAGGGTAGAAGAACACCTCTTCAGAACTATGTTTGGAATACCATCTGGACCAGCGGATTTGTGTGTGTTGAGACCTCTAGGTACTCCTGCAACTGTACGAGTGCGAAAGTGGACTCGTCGCATGGAGAATTGGACGAGTACAGGTGGAGACAACGCACAATCTGTCTGAGGAGCTGACAGCTGGAATGTCATTGTAAATGAGCGTTGGAATTGCAGACGAGGCAGAATTCTTAATATTTTTCACGAATGACCAAACATTTTTACTACCCTTGGGACATTGTAGTATTTTTTGCCTCAATTTTTGGCCGTAAAGGAATTTGACACGTCGAATGTGTACATTGCAGACATGTCTGACTTGCTTAAACTTTTGTCGGTTTTCCTCAGAAGGGTTGGCTTTAAAATACCGAAAACATACCTCTTTCTTCCTGATAGCCTCTTTGCAGCTCAGGTCAAACCATGATTTTTCCTTTGGTTTGATGCTCTTCATTCGGTTGGGAATAAAGGACCTCATACCAAGGAGAATGATGTCGGTTATCATATCAGCGGCGGCATCCACATCGCTATCGAGTAATCATAGCGACCAGTTAAAACTCCTAAAGAAGTTATTAATTCCGTCCCAATTGGCTTTCTCATATCGCCAAACTTTTCTTTTCGGAGTTTTTTCTTTAACTGCGTGGTCGGAGTACGAGAAATTAGCTGATATGACATTGTGGTCGGACCCGCCTAGAGGCGGTAATACACCGATGGTGTATTTATCAGGGTGGGAGGTAAGAAACAAGTCCAGTGTGTTGGCAGCATGACCTTCAATGTCAGGTATACGTGTAGTCTCATTTACAAGCTGAGTAAGATTGTTAATCTAAGCGATTCCTTCGGGTGTTGTCTGTCCAAAAATTGCGAAGCCAACTAGAATTGTGTATATTGAAATCGCCCGCAATGACGATTTCAGTATGAGGATATAAGGAGACAATTCTTAAGATGGAATCGGACAGCGCATCAAACTCATTATAAGTAGAATAGCTGTCCGAGCTAGGGCTTCTATAAATAAAACAGTAGTGGTGTACAAATTCTTGTACAGATACAGGAAACCAACAGTTCCCACGGGCAACGAGAGACACACCTGGATTGTAGCCAGACACCACATCAGCAAATAATGCACACGCGGCAACCAGACACCATCAGTGTCTAATATTATGTTTACGTACTTTTGTAGTTGCGTCAGCACTATCCATGTAAATATTTTGTATATAAATAGGAATAAAATAAACCAAAGGCCAGAGTTGATTACGACGGCTCCAAAGCAAACGTGTATTAATAATTTTGTGTTAAGTGTCTAACCTAAACTAAGTAGTGAAAATAGTGAATAGTGAAAGTGAAAAAAAAAAAGGTTCGAGATACGAAAAAAAAAACAAAAAAAGGAAAAAAAATGACGAGTGTAGACGATTTGGCGCAACAACAGAAAGAGAGGGCAGAATGGATAAAAAAATATCCGAGAAATTCACGAAAGAGCCCAAAGTAAGACGAACGAAGGAGTTCGTTAAGGAGTGATTAGAAGACCTCAACCACCACTGGAACGAATTTGAGGTGGGAGACAAACAAATACGAGCCCACGAAACTTTCAGCGAAAGGCATCCGTATATTCAAGCCAACTACTACAAACAAGTTGAAGCATCGATGAAAGCGATAAGAAGTAAGCTGGAAGAAAAGCTAAAGGAGATAATAGAAGAAAAGAAGGAAGTCCAAAACATAGTTCCAATGCCAAGGAAACTTACGGATAACCTTGACACAACAAGACCATCAGAAAGGCCGTCAACATCAGGGTCCAGGAAGACGGCAAACAACGACGAAGATCAGGAAAGAAGGTGTTAATAAAGATATGTACACTTTGTACTTGGTATAAAAACTGGTGCTTTATTTAATTACTTTCTTCTATTTATACTTAAAACTAGCTGATTCAATCAATAAATTATTATTTTGCTTACCTCAACAGTTGCTATTGATTTACCAACCTATAATTCATTGACCTGAAAAGTTGCTTTGTTTTGAAGAAAAAAAAGAATATGAGTGCTTGCAGTTTTTTGTTCAAAACAACTTTTCCGGTCAATAAATCACATGTAGGCAAATCAACAACAACCGCTGAGATCAGCAAAACAATTGAAGTTACTTATTTTGTGTAATTTTCATAAACAAACTCCCGGCGAAAAAAAGGGTACTTATGTTTGATTAATCTAAACTGCGTCCGTGGCTATGTGGAGTACCGTGATGCGGGGATTCATGTATGCCCGTACCCAACTTCCGGGTATCTTGTCTTCTTTATCGAGATAACTCACAGCAGGAATTTCAGATTTTTGGCCTCGGTGACGTTTACAGGCGTAGATGATTGAACATAGAGCGATGCAGAGAATCGTACAAATAGCTCCTAAGTACCAGTACTGATGTTCCCAAGGGTCCCAATTGTTGTCATCCAGTTCGGCTGAGAGTCTTGCCTTGAGTATGGCAAGACGAGGATCCTCTGTGGGCACTCTGCTTAGGTCGATCTTGGCAGGGGACATATAGTCTTCGGTTGAGAAATTGTTGATGTCAGTTTCGATTTTCTTGACCTCTTCGATGGGGGACATAACATCAAACTGGGAGCTGGAGATTCTGCAACCTGGGAACTTCACTAGATTAACTCTTGCAACGAGGGGTGTTTGTGTGGCGTTGCATACGATAGTAACTTTGTTAGCGCTTGTTCTATATAAGACTGCAAGATCACTCCTCAATCGGTACACCTTATCAAGTTCCGTGTTGACTGGTATTGAGGTGCATATGTTCAAGAGCGAGGGGTAAGTGGGGTTCTTGAATACTTCTTTCCAGCAGTCACTCAGTTGTGTTTCCTTAACATTGTCGTAGATTCCGTGGCCTAGGTCGGTGGCTTGGGTTGGATCGAAGGAAGTTCTGTTGTCATTACTAAGCACAATTTGTTGCACGAAGTCCCCACGGTCTAGAAGGATAGCATGAGCCTCAATGGTTGGAACGCTGATAAAGACATTTTTAGAGAAAATTCTCGTTTGGACCAGAGGAATGATGAACGTCACGATAACCATATCTCTGCTGATGGCCTTCGTTATTCTGTTAAAAGTGAATAGTGCGGTTGCATTTGGTATAGTTGGTAGCCTACAGAAGTCCAAACCTCCGTTTAATTTACTGACATGGGTCTGTAGAGCTTTAACGGGCCGGATGGTTATGATGTTTTGATGGTTTGTCTGGATAGCGCTGATAAGAATTTGAATGCTGGCTGAGTAATCGTTCATTTGCTCTTGAAGACGAAGTTGCTGCTGCTGTTCAAGCAAAGCATGAAGTTGTACGTCAACAGCTTTAGATTCTATGTCATTGATGTCTGTTATGAGGCGGGATACTTCTAATACCTTTTTTATTTTAATCTCCAATTGGTCGATTTGACGCTCCAGTTGGTAGTTCTCTACTGCTTGATATGTGATGCCGGCAGTCATTAGTAATTGGGGACCATATTTGACAATTCCTTTTAGAATTATAGGCCCAATAGAACGTTTGGTCCGCTCACTGAGATAGCTTACGGTGATTCGTTTCTTAACTGTCATGGCCTCGTGTCTAACGGTTTCTTCTAGGGAACGGCAGTGCTGATATAAATTTGAGTAGCTGCTGTTCTGATATTGTTGGCAGAAATCGTAGAATTCCTTCACATGATTGTCGATGGTAATCAGGTCGGCGGTAAAATTCAAAGAGGTTTCGACTGAGAACTCCAAGTCGGAGTATTTGATGAAGGCGTCTCCCAATCGGTGAATATGGATACCTGGAGCGAGTGTTTGGATTTCTAAGGCTTTAGTTGTTGGGGTAGTGAGGGCCAGCCAACATAAAAGTACTCGAGTCAGCAGTGAGGTGGTGTGAGTATGCGGCCGACTGCTTCGGCGTAGGGCAGGCTCATCCTGGGCATCTTCTGGGAAAAGAGGGACCAAACGATTTGTTGCGCGATGTACGACCTCCCGTTTGGTTGTCTTTACATCGACTCTCCGAACATCTCCCTTACTGTCAGGATAGCATTCAATAATTCGACCCATTTTCCAATCGGCAGGAGTGACACTTGGTTCTTGTAGTAATACCAGATCCCCGATGTCGAGCGTTCGAGCTGGGAATCTCCATTTATTTCTCTTCTGCAGTTGGTGGAGGTACTCTTGGTGGAAACGTTCCCAGAAGTGTTGTTGAATTTGTTGCACCTGTAACCAGCGTTTTGTAATTGGGACGGCAGTTGATGGACTTGCATCGATAACAGAGTTCTTGAAGCCCCGTTGCGTGATGAAATGGAATGGTGTAAGGGCAGGTGCTTCTTCTGCTTCTGATGATTCTGGATGTAATGGTCGGCTATTTAAGATACCTTCGATGCGACATAATAAGGAGTTGAATTCTTCATAGGTCAGATTAGTTATGCTAGAAATTTTCTTCATTAGATGTTTCATAGACTTAACGGCGGCCTCCCATAGTCCGCCGAAGTTAGGGCTGTAGGGCGGATTGCACTTCCAGACAATCTCCTGGATCGCTAGTCTGTCCTTGCAGTTATTGGCGATCTTGCTCCATTCCTGGTTGATCTTCCTTTTCGCTCCAATAAAATTAGTACCATTATCAGAGAGGACGAGGGATGGCCAGCACCGTCTATTCGCGAAGCGTGTGAAGGCGGCCAGGAACATTTCCGTACTTAGATCCGAGCAAATTTCTAGGTGAACAGCTTTGGTAACTAAACAGACAAAGACTGCCACCCAAACTTTTATGATTTTATCGAACCTTGTTTTGCTGGCCTTAATGCAGAAAGAACCGCACAAATCGACACCGATTTTGCTAAAGGCTGGTGCTGGGGTTATTCGTTCCATGGGTAGATCTCCCATAATCGGCTGGACAGTTTGGGCCTTCCATCGAATGCATATGGGGCAACTCCGGATACATTTCTTGATTCTTGATTTTACAGCAGGGATCCAGAACTCTTCCCTTATTAAGTGTTCCGTTAAAGAATTTCCGCAATGGTGGTGATCCAGATGGGTTTGGCGTATTATTAGCTCAACCAAGTGGCATTTGGTTAGCAATATCGGGTGCTTATGACTTTCCGGGAGGTTGGCAAGAGAAATCCTCCCCCCCACACGAAGGATGTTGTCATCCGGACCAAATATTGGGGTTAGAGTTGTCAGCCAGCTTCTCCGCGGAAAAGTTTTTGATTTCTTGAAGTGAGCTAGTTCGGTCTCAAATGATAGATGCTGCTGGAACCGGATGATTTTTGCCTAAGCATTAGATATTTCTTTAGCCGTGATTGGGCCGGTCTCACGTGCTTGCTTCTTATTGGCCCACCGAAGACAATAGGCGGTTACTCGTAGGAGACGGTTAAGGCAGGAGAACCTCTCAATAAAGTTTTCTTCATCCACCGTATTTCGAGACATATGCGTCATGGTAACTTCCATATCTTTGAAAGGAGTGAGTGGAAGATGGTCATGCATTAACCAAGTTGGGCCCTCAAACCAAAGCCGACAGCTAGCCATTTGTCCGGGATGGAGTCCACGTGAAGCGGGATCAGCAGGATTTTCCGCAGATTTGACGTAATGTATGTCCGCCGGACTGATTATCTTCCGAATTTTGCTGACTCTTCTAGTCACAAACTTGTTGTCGATCTTGTTGTTATTACGCACCCAGCTTAGAGCTACCTCACTATCTGTGTATACGAGCATTGCAATATTAGGATAGTGGAGTTTACTTCTGACTTGGTTAAGGAGCTCGGTTAGGAGCACAATTCCTTCCAGCTCCATCTTGGGGATCGTGCATAGTTTGCTGTCTTTGTTTGCTCTTGTCTTGAGTGGGGTGACTCGGCCCTTGGCTGCTAGTAATCGGATTGTGTAGGCTTCCCCGGTTTTTACTCGACTGTAAATCACTGCTGCGTAGCCGTCTCCCGAGGCATCACAGAATCCAATGAGCTGAATAGGTGTACTCTGGGACCCTTGGATCCAGCGCGGGATTCTAATGCCGCTGAGTTGCGGTAAGGTTTCAAATATTTTGCTAAACTCCTGCTGTAATTTTGCATCTATTTGGTCATCCCAGTCATACTTGAGGACCCACAACTCTTGTATACGTATCCGGAGGAGCATGATAACTGGTAGGATCCAACCCATGGGATCGTAAAGGGATGCAGCCATAGACAATAGACCTCTCTTAGTGAATGTTACTTGGTCTTGGTTCGGAATACGGATGAGGAATGTGTCTTCTATTGGGTGGTAGTTCATACCCAAGATTTTCATAGTCGGATCGGCGGCATCTTTGTAGGCGGTGAGTTGTTTATTGTCCTCTATATTTTGAAGGACTGCCGGGTTATTGGACGACCATTTTGTCAGCGACAGCTTTCCGGCCTCCAGGGTTGCGGTAATCTTAGCAATTTGTTCTTGACATTCTTCGATGCTATCGGCTCCATGAAACAGATCATCCATGTAAATCGAGTTCTTAATAATGTCCTTGGTCTGCGGATCTGGTGCGTTATCATCAGCGATCTGTCGGACGGTCCGGATTGCTTGCCATGGTGCACAGTCCACGCCGTATGTCACAGTATTTAGCCAAAACTCACCTAACGGTTGTGCTTTGTGGGGGCGCCAGAGGATCCGAAATTTCTCCCGATCGGCTTGAGGTATCAGGAATTGGCGGAACATTTGTTGCATGTCGCTGGTGTAGGCAAATTCGTATTGCCTATTCTGGTGGATAGTGTCGAAGATGTGACATTGCAATTTTGGGCCTGGATGGATGAGTTGATTCAGAGAAATCCCGTTGCTTGATGGCGCGCTGGCGTTAAATACGTTCCGACAGCATCTTTTCGGATTATGCTGATATATGGGATATAATAAGAGTTTCCAGTCTCGTCTCGCTGCCTGTCAGCAGGTACTGGGGACATGTGATTTGACGCGAGATAGTCCTCCATAAAGTCGTTTGACATTTTTTTATGGATCTCGTTTTGTTCCCAACGTCTCTCTTGTCCGATAAAGAATTTGACTGCATTCCGATAGGAATTCCCTAATGCTGGGGCGTCAACTTTCCACGGGATTGGGACGATGTAGCGGCCGTCTTTGGTTCGAGAGTGTTTTTCCATAAACAAGTTTTCGCAGTATGTACTCTCGTCTTCTCCGATGTCTTCTCCAGTGACGGGCAGGTCCCAGAAGTCCACTAGGTTCGCCTCGAGCTCTGAGAGTGTTGCAAAGGCTGAGGTTCGTTTTCCAATTTTTCCGTTTCCTGGGTCTCCAGACACGACCCACCCACCAAGGTAGGTATTTTGAAGTAGCAACCCATCTTTCTTCTCCAGACCTGGACGCATCACTGTAGCATATACTGCGCCACCTAATAATAGAGGAATGTGGGCTGGTTTGTTGAAGTGTGGATCTGCAAGTGGCTTGTCAAAGGCGGATTTCCAGGCGATGTGACTGGGCATACTTGGAAGTGATCCGGTAACTCGTTTGACTACCAGTGCTTTTATATTCACGATTGGTAGGTCTGGGTGATCCAGCTTCAGTTTTATGTTGGTAATGGACCGGACTGTTCCAATTTCTCCTCCTACTCCGATGATTTTGACGAGTGTCTGTTTTTTCTGCAATCGCAGCTTCTGGACCATATCTTCGGATATATAGTTAGCTTGGCTACTTTGATCTAGTAAGCAGCGGACTGGAACGTCGTTATTATTAACCATGAGAGTTGCAATAGCCGTAGGCAGAAGAACACCAGAAGACGATTCGGACTCATTTTGGCACAGGTAAGTGCTGCTAGTTGGTGAAGGATTAGTCGTGATCGGGGTGGAATCATGATGCATTTCCGTAAGGTGAGGTCCTTGACATGTTTTGCATATGAGGTACTGCCTTGATCTGCAAGGAGAACGATAATCGAATCGATGCTTTACGCAATAAATGCAAATCTTGTGATCTCGTAGCAAGGCTTCTCGATTCGGGGCACTCAGGAACTTTGGACAGTCTATTATTGGATGTTGTTCTGTGCAAATGAAACACTTCTTTGTCACTTTTGCTCCTGCGTCATTGGGTTGGAGGGTAACATGTACTCTGGTCTGTGGGATACTGGAATCCTTTTTAGATACTCGTTGAGATAGTTGAGTAAGTTGAAGGTTGTCATCTTGATCCAGATGGTGTTGATATTCCCTGAACAGGAAATCTTCTATCTCCTCTAAAGTGGGAAGTCTGGTCTTACAGTTTACAAAATCGTCCATTCTGCCCCGTGTGATAGGATCAAGGCCGCGAAGGATTAGGTAAGCCATGATCTGTTCCCCATTTATTTTGTTTCTCTTGAGATTGGAGACCCGTCCTTTAGTGTGATGCATGTATGCTATTATAGATTCTGCATTCCCGGGGATTGTTTGTCGTTGAGGTAGAGCTAACATGGCCTCTAGTTCTAGTTTGACGAGATGCCTTGGATTGTCAAACGTTCGGTCCAAAGTTGACCAGGCAATTGGATAGTTGTCTCCAGTTAAATCTAAGTCACTGATCGTTTCCAATGCTTTCCCAGGTAGCTTCGACTTGAGTAGAGCGAAGCGATCGATGTTGGATGTTCGGCTTCTTTGTACCAATGAATGGAATTGTTCCTTGAATTCACGGTACTTCGTGATATCACCACTATATTCTTTCAAGTTGACTTCCGGGATTTTGATACCACTTCCTTCCGCCCGCGTCTGTGATGCGTTCTCTCGCTCTAGCGTGAGTTTGGCTATAGCGTGTAGAAGCGCTTCGGTTGGGTTTTTTGTGTCCTGTTCCATTGATTGGGGCAGCTGTGGCTGCTGTGGGGAACTGATATTGTATCCATGACCGGACATCAGTCCCGCTGGGTTTTGTAGAACAAACCCAACTCCTTGAATGTATGTAAATGTCTGCTGAGCTGGCATGTCGTAAGCGTGTGAAACTTGTTGAGCAGGTCCATAGATGGATGGATGGCCGATGTTGCTCGTGGATACCCCCTGGTCAGATCGTGGGGCTTGAGGACGTTGCTTGGAACCGCCAGCTGGCTCATTGCCGTTATCGCCAAATGTAAGCGAATCGGTTGTTTTGGATGTTTGCGATGGCGCCAGATGGGGATGCTTTGGTGCATAGATCATCTTAGGTTGTTCTGGTTTCACGGCTGTAGCCGTCGGTGCTTCGTGAGCATGGCCGGTGTCCTGATCGGCTGGTTCAGATGTATCTCCGGGACCTTCAGTTGTATCCTCCTCCAATAATTTCGGGGAGTACTTCTTGACGAATTCTTTAATTTTGGAAAAAATTATTTTTCCCGCTTCGTATTTTGGCAGGAAGTTGGTGGCAGCATCTGCGTTTAGTTTTTTCATCGACTCGTAGTAAGTCTCGGTGGAGGTCCATAGGCTCTTTGCCTTATCGTACTGCCTAGAAAGTATTTCCTGGGTACGTCTCTCCACCGACAGCTTGGTGAGGTTAATCCTAACTTCTTCTAGCTGGGTGATAACATCCTGGAGGTTATCTATGACGCGCTCCAGTTGGTTCATTTTTGGTGTTTTGTTTTATGAAACAAACTTTGAATTGTAGTGAACTTCTATATGCGATAGTTTATAACCACCCTAGTGCAGCCTCACACTAAGAAACAAAAGAATGGCTTGGTAATGGTTAAAACTGTTTTGCTCGAAGGGCCACTGTTAATAAAGATATGTACACTTTGTACTTGGTATAAAAACTGGTGCTTTATTTAATTACTTTCTTCTATTTATACTTAAAACTAGCTGATTCAATCAATAAATTATTATTTTGCTTACCTCAACAGTTGCTATTGATTTACCAACCTATAATTCATTGACCTGAAAAGTTGCTTTGTTTTGAAGAAAAAAAAGAATATGAGTGCTTGCAGTTTTTTGTTCAAAACAACTTTTCCGGTCAACAAATCACATGTAGGCAAATCAACAACAACCGCTGAGATCAGCAAAACAATTGAAGTTACTTATTTTGTGTAATTTTCATAAACAGAAGGATTCTTCATGTCACTAGAAAGGATGGAGCAAGCTCAGGCGAAAACAAGAGCATACTATGTCCATAAACAACAGGCAACACAAAGCCAATGGACGACTCTAATGAAAACGCACAACGACATTATGAAGAATGCAGTGGAAACAATCGCTTTGGATGACTACATGAACGACCATGAAGAACAAGAGCAAATTTACGAAGACGTTATGGTAAATTTGCAAGAGAAGATCGACGGATTTGCATTGCAGGACTCAAGTGGTAGTACGAAACAAGAAGATGCGGTAGAAAATGCGCAGCACGAACTGAAATTGCCTGTGTTAAAGCTACCAACTTTCAATGGTGACTACAAACAATGGAAATCATTTTTTTATCTTTTCGAGCAAGCTACACCCAAAAACGGCAAGCTTAGAAAGGCACAAAAAATGCATTATCTTAAAACGAACGTGACGGGTGAAGCAGCCAGGATCATTCAACATCTACAGATCATGGATAGCAACTATGAAACGCCAAGAAAAGTTTTAATCAATAGATACGAGAACACCCGGATGCTAGTAAATGCACAGATTCAGGCATTGATTAACCAAAAGGAATGCCAATTTGAATCTGCAGAAAATTTAAGAAGGCTACACGATACGTCGATTGAGTGTGTCAATGCCTTAAAAGGGCTAGACATTGAAACGGAAAGCTGGGACCCTATAATACTATACATAGTGGCACAAAAATTGGACAACGAAACGAGGAAGGCGTACGAACAGTCTTTAAAAAAACCCAAGGACCTGCAACCGCTGGACGAGTTTTTCATGTTTCTGGAAAGTAAGTTCCATGCCCTGGAAAACTTAGAAGAAAAGAAGAAATAGGTTGACAGCCCAAGGGACCAAAGGCAATCAAACAACAGGAAAGGATTCCTCAGAAATTTCCACGCGACTACGACTCCAGCTTGCAAAGTATGCAATGGCATGCACTGGCTTCATACGTGCAGTAGGTTCATCCAAATGCCAGTGACGCAACGAAAGGAAGTCATCCAAAGGGAAAAGCTGTGTCGAAATTGTTTCAAGCCCAACCATGAAACGCTAAGATGTCCATCATACAAGTCTTGTCAAACATGCCATCAGCGACACCATACGCTACTCCATACTGATATTGTAAACAGGTAGTACGATCAACCGCAGACGAATTTCTCCGCCAACAAACAGTGTAACAAAATATTGTTAGCAACAGCGGTGGTAAAAACTAATTGGAAAGGATGCGACTACTGCCTCAGAGCTTTGATCGACCTGGGGTCTCAGTCCTCCTTTATCACCGAAGATGCTGTACAACGACTGCAACTACAACGGAAACGAGCACATGCTTCCATTACTGGGCTGGGACCAACGAATGCAGGGATGGCAAACAGTAAGGTTGAATTAAAAATTCAGTCTATATATCCATCAGAATTCCAATCAAGGGGGGAATTCCTGGTATTAGATAAACTAACGAAGGTTCTACCGGAAGAATCTTTCACAATTAAGGAATGGAATCATATTACACATCTACCGTTAGCTGATCCATCATTTAACAAGAAAGCAACAGTAGATATACTAATAGGAGCAGATGTCTTCCAAGACATAATTCTGGAAGGGGTAATCAAGGGTACTAACGGCACTCCAGTCGCCCAAAACACACATCTGGGTTGAATTCTATCTGGAAGTGTCTAACGCAGCTCCAAGACAGACGAATCAACAGTGTGCTTAATATCCAATACAGAGCTAAACGATCAACTTAAATCATTCTGGGAAATAGAAGAAATGCAAGAAGAAAGAAGTCTCACAGTAGAAGAAACACGGTGCGAAAAAATCTTCAAAATGACACACAAAAGGAACGAGGAAGGAAGGTACATTGTTAGACTACCATTCAAAGAAGACGCAGGCAAACTGGGCGAATCAAAGAATAGAGCGTTAGTTCGATTCCTCCAGACTGAAAAAAAATTTACACGGAATAAGCAGCTACATGAAGACTATAAACAATTTATGCGGGAGTATATTAAACTAGGGCACATGGAGTTAGTGAAACCAACGTCAACTAGAAAACCAACGAGCGAAGTGTACTACTTGCCGCACCAGGCAGTGATCAAACCAGACAGATCAACAACCAAAGTACGAGTTGTTTTTGATGCATCATCAAAAACAAGTTCAGGACTTAGTCTGACTGACACACTGCTTACAGGACCAGTGGTACAAGAGGACTTGCACTCTATACTAGTGCGATGGAGAAAGCACAAATATGTATACAGAGCAGACATCGAGAAAATGTATCGCCAAATTCTAGTGGCCCATGAAGACAGAGATTTTCAACGTATATTGTGGAGGGAAGATCCGACGCAAGGAATTCAGGAGTATTGGCTAAACACCGTTACCTACGGATAAAATCACTCAAACAACTCGCCTGTGATGAAGAAGTCAAATTGCAATTAGCGTCAAAAATAACTCGCCGAGATTTTTACGTTGACGATCTACTATCGGGAGAAGACTCATTAGATGCAGCAGTAGAAGCCCAAAAACAAATGGTGCAACTAATGGCGAGCGGAGGATTCAGACTACGTAAATGGTCCTCAAACACAGAAGCCCTCTTGGAAAATATAGCACCAGACGATCAAGAACAAGGAAGATTCAAGATAAACACATACGACCCCATTAAAACCTTGGGCATATACTGGCGACCGGAGTCAGACACGAACGAAAACCTGACAAAACGGATAATAGTGTCAGAAACAGCAAGACTTTTTGACCCATTAGGCTGGTTAGCTCCAATCATCGTTAAAGCAAAACTAGTCCAACAAGAGCTCTGGAAATCTGAAAAAACCTGGGATGAGGTACTGCCAGATGAAATCGCTCACGAATGGAAGGTCTTCAGAAGCCAACTTGGCTGCATAGAAGAAATCAACATACCACGATGGATCCAATATGAATCAAGTCACCGCATAGAATATCATGGATTTTGTGACGCATCGGAGAGGGCATTTGCAGCCGCAATTTATACACGAGTCACAACTGCTTCTGGAGAGATCATCACACGGTTGTTGTGTGCAAAGACGAAAGTGGCCCCAATAAAAAGGTATCACTACCGAGATTAGAACTTTGTGGAGCAGTGCTACTGACGAAATTACTTCAAAGAACGAAGACGAAAATGGAAATAAAGGGATGGAAAAGCAGTGGTTTTGCCAGGGTAGAAGAACACCTCTTCAGAACTATGTTTGGAATACCATCTGGACCAGCGGATTTGTGTGTGTTGAGACCTCTAAGTACTCCTGCAACTGTACGAGTGCGAAAGTGGACTCGTCGCATGGAGAATTGGACGCTCTCGAGTACAGGTGGAGACAACGCACAATCTGTCTGAGGAGCTGACAGCTGGAATGTCATTGTAAATGAGCGTTGGAATTGCAGACGAGGCAGAATTCTTAATATTTTTCACGAATGACCAAACATTTTTACTACCCTTGGGACATTGTAGTATTTTTTGCCTCAATTTTTGGTCGTAAAGGAATTCGACACGTCGAATGTGTACATTGCAGTCATGTCTGACTTGCTTAAACTTTTGTCGGTTTTCCTCAGAAGGGTTGGCTTTAAAATACCGAAAACATACCTCTTTCTTCCTGATAGCCTCTTTGCAGCTCAGGTCAAACCATGATTTTTCCTTTGGTTTGATGCTCTTCATTCGGTTGGGAATAAAGGACCTCATACCAAGGAGAATGATGTCGGTTATCATATCAGCGGCGGCATCCACATCGCTATCGAGTAATCATAGCGACCAGTTAAAACTCCTAAAGAAGTTATTAATTCCGTCCCAATAGGCTTTCTCGTATCGCCAAACTTTTCTTTTCGGAGTTTTTTCCTTAACTGCGTGGTCGGAGTACGAGAAATTAGCTGATATGACATTGTAGTCGGACCCGCCTATAGGCGGTAATACACCGATGGTGTATTTATCAGGGTGGGAGGTAAGAAACAAGTCCAGTGTGTTGGCAGCATGACCTTCAATGTCAGGTTTACGTGTAGTCTCATTTACAAGCTGAGTAAGATTGTTAATCTCAGCGATTCCTTCGGGTGTTGTCTGTCCAAAAATTGCGAAGCCAACTAGAATTGTGTATATTGAAATCGCCCGCAATGACGATTTCAGTATGAGGATATAAGGAGACAATTCTTAAGATGGAATCGGACAGCGCATCAAACTCATTATAAGTAGAATAGCTGTCCCAGCTAGGCCTTCTATAAATAAAACAGTAGTGGTGTACAAATTCTTGTACAGATACAGGAAACCAACAGTTCCCACGGGCAACGAGAGACACACCTGGATTGTAGCCAGACACCACATCAGCAAATAATGCACACGCGGCAACCAGACACCATCAGTGTCTAATATTATGTTTACGTACTTTTGTAGTTGCATCAGCACTATCCATGTAAATATTTTGTATATAAATAGGAATAAAATAAACCAAAGGCCAGAGTTGATTACGACGGCTCCAAAGCAAACGTGTATTAGTAATTTTGTGTTAAGTGTCTAACCTAAACTAAGTAGTGAAAATAGTGAATAGTGAAAGTGAAAAAAAAAGGTTCGAGATTGTTGTGAGCCAGGGTAGAGCCACAGAGGCAACTTCGGTGTAGGTGAGGAAGACGGCGGCACGCTTGTCGTTGCTCGGCACAGCTCGTCGGACGGGGGTAGGTCTTGCCAACCCCACCTTACACCACCTGCTCAGCACACAAAATCTCGTGCCTTTCACACTAGCTAAAAGAAGAAGAGATTCCCTAATACCCTAAATCAGACAACGGACGGACAGAGAAGAAAAGAAGAAGAGGAAGGATCATTTGTCCAAGGGTGGGCTGGCCATCCTTTGCCAATACCATCTGGCATGCCTCGGTTCTTGACGAACCTTACCTGGGAGAGATGGCGGCACGCTTGTCGTTGCTCACCTACACCGAAGTTGCCTCCGTGGCTCTACCCTGGCTCACAACAAGATACGAAAAAAAAAACAAAAAAAGGAAAAAAAATGACGAGTGTAGACGATTTGGCGCAACAACAGAAAGAGAGGGCAGAATGGATAAAAAAATATCCGAGAAATTCACGAAAGAGCCCAAAGTAAGACGAACGAAGGAGTTCGTTAAGGAGTGATTAGAAGACCTCAACCACCACTGGAACGAATTTGAGGCAGGAGACAAACAAATACGAGCCCACGAAACTTTCAGCGAAAGGCATCCGTATATTCAAGCCAACTACTACAAACAAGTTGAAGCATCGATGAAAGCGATAAGAAGTAAGCTGGAAGAAAAGCTAAAGGAGATAATAGAAGAAAAGAAGGAAGTCCAAAACATAGTTCCAATGCCAAGGAAACTTACGGATAACCTTGACACAACAAGACCATCAGAAAGGCCGTCAACATCAGGGTCCAGGAAGACGGCAAACAACGACGAAGATCAGGAAAGAAGGATTCTTCATGTCACTAGAAAGGATGGAGCAAGCTCAGGCGAAAACAAGAGCATACTATGTCCATAAACAACAGGCAACACAAAGCCAATGGACGACTCTAATGAAAACGCACAACGACATTATGGAGAATGCAGTGGAAACAATCGCTTTGGATGACTACATGAACGACCATGAAGAACAAGAGCAAATTTACGAAGACGTTATGGTAAATTTGCAAGAGAAGATCGACGGATTTGCATTGCAGGACTCAAGTGGTAGTACGAAACAAGAAGATGCGGTAGAAAATGCGCAGCACGAACTGAAATTGCCTGTGTAAAAGCTACCAACTTTCAATGGTGACTACAAACAATGGAAATCATTTTTATATCTTTTCGAGCAAGCTACACCCAAAAACGGCAAGCTTAGAAAGGCACAAAAAATGCATTATCTTAAAACGAACGTGACGGGTGAAGCAGCCAGGATCATTCAACATCTACAGATCATGGATAGCAACTATGAAACGCCAAGAAAAGTTTTAATCAATAGATACGAGAACACCCGGATGCTAGTAAATGCACAGATTCAGGCATTGATTAACCAAAAGGAATGCCAACTTGAATCTGCAGAAAATTTAAGAAGGCTACACGATACGTCGATTGAGTGTGTCAATGCCTTAAAAGGGCTAGACATTGAAACAGAAAGCTGGGACCCTATAATACTATACATAGTGGCACAAAAATTGGACAACGAAACGAGGAAGGCGTACGAACAGTCTTTAAAAAATCCCAAGGACCTGCAACCGCTGGACGAGTTTTTCATGTTTCTTGAAAGTAAATTCCATGCCATGGAAAACTTAGAAGAAAAGAAGAAAAAGGTTGACAGCCCAAGGGACCAAAGGCAATCAAACAACAGGAAAGGATTCCTCAGAAATTTCCACGCGACTACGACTCCAGCTTGCAAAGTATGCAATGGCATGCACTGGCTTCATACGTGCAGTAAGTTCATCCAAATGCCAGTGACGCAACGAAAGGAAGTCATCCAAAGGGAAAAGCTGTGTCGAAATTGTTTCAAGCCCAACCATGAAACGCTAAGATGTCCATCATTCAAGTCTTGTCAAACATGCCATCAGCGACACCATACGCTACTCCATACTGATATTGTAAACAGGTAGTACGATCAACCGCAGACGAATTTCTCCGCCAACAAACAGTGTAACAAAATATTGTTAGCAACAGCGGTGGTAAAAACTAATTGGAAAGGATGCGACTACTGCCTCAGAGCTTTGATCGACCTGGGGTCTCAGTCCTCCTTTATCACCGAAGATGCTGTACAACGACTGCAACTACAATGGAAACGAGCACATGCTTCCATTACTGGGCTGGGACCAACGAATGCAGGGATGGCAAACAGTAAGGTTGAATTAAAAATTCAGTCTATATATCCATCAGAATTCCAATCAAGGGGGGAATTCCTGGTATTAGATAAACTAACGAAGGTTCTACCGGAATAATCTTTCACAATTAAGGAATGGAATCATATTACACATCTACCGTTAGCTGATCCATCATTTAACAAGAAAGCAACAGTAGATATACTAATAGGAGCAGATGTCTTCCAAGACATAATTCTGGAAGGGGTAATCAAGGGTACTAACGGCACTCCAGTCGCCCAAAACACACATCTGGGTTGAATTCTATCTGGAAGTGTCTAACGCAGCTCCAAGACAGACGAATCAACAGTGTGCTTAATATCCAATACAGAGCTAAACGACCAACTTAAATCATTCTGGGAAATAGAAGAAATGCAAGAAGAAAGAAGTCTCACAGTAGAAGAAACACGGTGCGAAGAAATCTTCAAAATGACACACAAAAGGAACGAGGAAGGAAGGTACATTGTTAGACTACCATTCAAAGAAGACGCAGGCAAACTGGGCGAATCAAAGAATAGAGCGTTAGTTCGATTCCTCCAGACTGAAAAAAAATTTACACGGAATAAGCAGCTACATGAAGACTATAAACAATTTATGCGGGAGTATATTAAACTAGGGCACATGGAGTTAGTGAAACCAACGTCAACTAGAAAACCAACGAGCGAAGTGTACTACTTGCCGCACCAGGCAGTGATCAAACCAGACAGATCAACAACCAAAGTACGAGTTGTTTTTGATGCATCATCAAAAACAAGTTCAGGACTTAGTCTGACTGACACACTGCTTACAGGACCAGTGGTACAAGAGGACTTGCACTCTATACTAGTGCGATGGAGAAAGCACAAATATGTATACAGAGCAGACATCGAGAAAATGTATCGCCAAATTCTAGTGGCCCATGAAGACAGAGATTTTCAACGTATATTGTGGAGGGAAGATCCGACGCAAGGAATTCAGGAGTATTGGCTAAACACCGTTACCTACGGATAAAATCACTCAAACAACTCGCCTGTGATGAAAAAGTCAAATTGCAATTAGCGTCAAAAATAACTCGCCGAGATTTTTACGTTGACGATCTACTATCGGGAGAAGACTCATTAGATGCAGCAGTAGAAGCCCAAAAACAAATGGTGCAACTAATGGCGAGCGGAGGATTCAGACTACGTAAATGGTCTTCAAACACAGAAGCCCTCTTGGAAAATATAGCACCAGACGATCAAGAACAAGGAAGATTCAAGATAAACACATACGACCCCATTAAAACCATGGGCATATACTGGCGACCGGAGTCAGACACATTTGAGTTCAAAATCAACACCGTATCGGCGAACGAAAACCTGACAAAACGGATAATAGTGTCAGAAACAGCAAGACTTTTTGACCCTTTAGGCTGGTTAGCTCCAATCATCGTTAAAGCAAAACTAGTCCAACAAGAGCTCTGGAAATCTGAAAAAATCTGGGATGAGGTACTGCCAGATGAAATCGCTCACGAATGGAAGGTCTTCAGAAGCCAACTATGCTGCATAGAAGAAATCAACATACCGCAATGGATCCAATATGAATCAAGTCACCGCATAGAATATCATGGATTTTGTGACGCATCGGAGAGGGCATTTGCGGCCGCAATTTATACACGAGTCACAACTGCTTTTGGAGAGATCACCACACGGTTGTTGTGTGCAAAGACGAAAGTGGCCCCAATAAAAAAGGTATCAATACCGAGATTATAACTTTGTGGAGCAGTGCTACTGGCGAAATTACTTCAAAGAACGAAGACGAAAATGGAAATAAAGGGCGTGGAAATACATGCTTGGACGGATTTTTCCATTACCTTAGCGTGGATCAACGGGAACCCCAACAAATGGAAAAACTACGTGGCAAGCAGAGTTGCCATAATAACCAAGATTGTGAGCTCAGACAAATGGCATCACGTAAAAAGTAAGGACAATCCAGCGGATTGTGCATCCAGAGGACGTCAGAAATCAAAGCACGCTCAATATGGTGGACGGGCCCATCTTGGCTAGCACAAACAGATGTCAACTACAACGATTCCAGACGTCATAGCACCAACAAAGAAGCTAAAAAGCTCCACACAAGCACGTTAACAATAACGGTTGAACCTGATCTAATAGGAAGGCTTTTATCGCAGCACAGCACATTCAGACGACAAGAGTACTGGCGTATTGTAAACGATTTCTGCACAACTTACTATCGTCAAAAGAAAATAAACAGCTGGGACCAATCACATGTCAAGAAACTGAAAGTGCGGCAATGATGTTTATACGACACGTACAGCTGACAGCGTTCAGAGATGAACTCATCAATCTGAAGAAAACAAAAGAAATTGGCAGGAAGAGCAAACTTCGGTGCCTCAACCCATTTATTGATGAAAACGACCTGATGCGTGTATGAGGACGATTAGCGAAAGCAGAACTATCCGACTCACAGAAATATTCGATAATAATTCCACATTCCGGTGAACTGACGACAATGCTGATTGATGAAGCCCACAAAACTACTCTTCATGGAGGCTATGTTCTTACACATGCACATCTACGCCAACAATATTGGATTCTAAGTGGTCTAAGCGCTGTCAAACAACGAGTTCGAAGGTGAACCATTTGCTTTCGACATAAAATGTTGACAAGGACGCAAATAATGGGGAATTCACCACAACCAAGAGTGTGTAAAACCAGACCATTTTTGCATACAGGAGTCGACAATGCAGGGCCAGTAGAAATCAGAACGGCAAAAGGAAGAGGAATCAAGTCATATAAAGGATGTATAGCTGTATTCATATGCTTGGCAACGAAGGCGGTTCACCTGGACGTCGTTAGTGATCTAACAGCCAACGCCTTCAGAAAATTGTGTGTCAGGAGAGGTCATGTAGGTCACTTGTATAGTGATAACGGGACGAATTTCGTGGCCGCCAACAAAATCCTTCAGCTAACAGTAAAAGAGGCGAGAAACCACCACGACGAAATATGTGAAGTACATTACAGCATCTCTTACAGCTAAGTAGGCGGATTATTTGTCATCATCATCGCATATATGGTATGGCAGCATAGAAGGAGACGAGTCATCCAGCAGCAGCCCGGTCCAGTACCTGCCGCAAGACGATTCACAACATTGGACTTCAACCTATAAGACAGCCCGGCCCGGCAGAATGTACAAATTCTTGTACAGATACAGGAAACCAACAGTTCCCACGGGCAACGAGAGACACACCTAGATTGCAGCCAGACACCACATCAGCAAATAATGCACACGCGGCAACCAGACACCATCAGTGTCTTATATTATGTTTACGTACTTTTGTAGTCGCGTCAGCACTATCCATGTAAATATTTTGTATATAAATAGGAATAAAATAAACCAAAGGCCAGAGTTGATTACGACGGCTCCAAAGCAAACGTGTATTAGTAATTTTGTGTTAAGTGTCTAACCTAAGCAATCCCCCACCAGCGGTAAGGTGGCTTTAGTTAGTATTTAACAAGTGGATAATTTGCTTGCGGACGGGAACAGTGGCCATACTGAGAAGGAAAGAAGCAAGCTACGTCACTACGAACATAAATCGCGAGACCGCGATGGGGAAAGAATAAGGGCTCTAGGCGATACCCAGGTATTTGGAGATCCAAGTTATCCGAATCTCCCACCACCTTTGTGTTTCGCATAAAGCCAATACAGCTGGTCTGTAAACTTGAGTGTGGGCGTAAACGGCAAAGAAATTCGTTCTTATGCCACGAGTATTAGTGAAATATACCCTGAGTTCACTCATCACTAAAACACAAAAACACAACACCAACGCAACTAAGCGTAGCCGCGTAGCCAACGACAATGGTACAAGTGATGAGTGAAAAATTGCACCACAGTGATGGAGCGGGAAGGGGAGTGAGGGAAACCCGGCACTATAGGTGTTGATTTTAAGTTTTGTTATTATTATTTTTCCTTTTTTTGTCCACTGCACTTCACTGAAGTGGTTTTATTCGCGCGCGCGTTATAAGATGTTTTGTTTAGATTTAGTTAAGTTAAGTTTATTTAGATTTATTTTATGGTGTTTAGAAAAACAAATCAGAAGCTGCGCCCGGAGCGAAAAGGCGTTTGTAAGCGGCGGAGCGGTACACATGATAATCATACCCGCCCTAATGATGATTCTCCTTGTCGAGGCGTCCTACTAGCTATCCACGACAGGATTGACTCTTCTCCCATTACCTTTTCGTCTTCCTCCAAAGCCGACTTTGTGGCAATAAAGATAACACTCTCCATCAGGTCCCTTTACGTTATGTGCTGCTACATTCTTCCCGCTCAACCAATTGATTCTTATCAACATACTATTGATGCGATCGACCACCTAATTGACTTGTCTGATCCCATTGACGATATCCTTATCTTTGGCGACTGTAACCTTCCTCAGCTACAGTGGACTCCATCAGATGATGAATCTTTTTTCATTGCTTCAAATGCTAGCTCAGCTAAGGAATGTCTCTTCATAGATCGCTTAACAGACTCAAGTCTATGTCAAGTCAGCGGTATCTCCAAATACATGGGCAGGCAACTGGACCTAATTTTCACCACAGACTCAATCAACTCCTCCGTCTCGGTTAGTCCCCTATCTCTTTCAACAATTGATAACTTCCACCCTCCCCTTCTTCTCTCGTTTTTTCATAACTCTTTTGTCCAACCCACATCTCCCACAACACTCTTTTCCTATGACTTTCACAAAGCCAACTTTCACAAAATCAGTGATTATCTCAGTGGATCTTCCTTAAACTTTCACAATCTTACTATAAATGATGCCCTATCCAAGTTTTACAGAAACATTTTTAATTCTTTTTCTCTTTATGTTCCATTATCCCGCCTTAAAACATCATCTACACCTAGAATCCTACATATTGCAGCGATTTTTTAGAATTAAACAAGGAGATGATTACTCCACACTGAGAGAAATAGATGCTGGAGTGCCACAAGGTAGGGTGCTAGGCCCTGTATTATATCTTCTGTTTACCAGGGATCTGCCAAATAGCGATGAAACAACCGTGGCAACATTTGCAGATGATACTGCTATCCTTGCTGTGGGAGAAAATGTCGAAGAAGCGACAAAAAAGCTACAGATGGCAGTAAATAACATATCAAAATGGACAAAAAAATGGCAAATTAAATTATATGACCTTAAGTCGGTCCATATTAATTTCACCAATAAGAATGTTTAGCATATCCCAGTGTTCATAAATGGTAATGCAGTAGAATATGCAAACACAGCCAAATATCTAGGCATGACCTTAGATGCAAAACTGCGCTGGAAACCGCATGTAAAGAAAAAAAGAGAGGAACTGAACATGCGTTACAATAAAATGTATTGGCTTATCGGGAGATACTCTTGCCTGTCAAATTACAATAAACTGCTTCTTTATAAGCAAATTATAAAACCAATATGGGCCTATGGGCTCCAGCTGTGGGCATGCACGTGCAAAACAAATTCTAAAAAAATACAAACATTCCAAAGTAAAGTACTACGAAACATAGTAAATGCACCGTGGTACATAAGAAACGCTGATCTACATAGAGATCTAAATGTTGAAATGGTTGAAGATGAAGTAAAAACAGTAGCAAATAGACATAGACTCAGACTTCTCAACCACGTCAACGTAGAAATGACAGATTTATTAAATACTGACAATCTTGTTAGAAGATTAAGAAGGAAAAAACCATTTGAACTAACTACCTATAGATAGTTGTGTAAAAGAAAGGGAACTAAAACAATAGCATATAGTAGACCCAACACAAATAATTATATGAAAGACAAATTGCTGATTAGTCGAACGACTAGGTGCAATAATTGGAAAGGCTGGCTTCTCCCCCTCCTGCGATGAAATGCCAAGATGGCCTTACCGCAGGGAAAAGGTTAAGAAGGGAGAAGGGGTTAGTGGGTAGAAATCCCACACTGTTACTGAGTACGGGCTCAGTTTCGTCTTTTGAAGATTACCACCTCCCAGCGACTTCGTTCCCTACGAGGCTGTTTTCCTTCGCACCAAATCCTTTTCCGACTATTCCAACTATCTCGGTACTTTCCTTCACTTCACCGAACTTTACGATTCCTTTTACCAGCGTTACCTAAACAGTGCGCAAGCAAACCTTATAAACGACCCTAAGTCCTTCTTCCGATTTGTGGACTACAAAAGAAATTCCGACGATTACCCTCACTCCCTATCTTTCAACAACAAGTCATCAACTGATCCAGTCACCATCGCTAACTTTTTTGACACCTTCTGTTACCGTCGCTTCTTCGTCCGCTCCGCGATGTCGCACGTAAGGTTGCTCGGCCAACTATGGAGAGTGGATTAAGATGGTAAAAATGGGCGCCACGCGATTGCCCTCCGTGCAACTATCCCACCACTTGAATCGCGACTTAGCTGTGGGATCCGCGCTATTTCTAAATAAAAGTCCCCACTTCTTAATTTCACAAATTTTAATAATAGACTTAAACAAACTTAACTTATACAATGTTTCCTTACTCACTACCCTACACCCTCGCCTCAGATCACCGACGTTGAGTTAGATTTATCTTTAAGTTTAGCACCGATAAATTTTCTTTAACGAATTCAGCAAAAGAATGGAAACAATATCGAAAAAAAAAATCAGTATTCCAAAATTCCCGGAGACCGAGGATTGAACTCACAACCTTCCTGTCTCAACCGAACACTCTCGTTCGGCACCAAATCACGATCTTATTTTTCTTGTTCTTCACGTCACTAAATGTTAAGCTACGGACTCTCCAAGTGCTGCATAAGATGCGCATACGTGCAAACTTAAAATGCTGCAGTTATTGCCACCAAAATAATACACTCTTTGCTAGGTCTCCTTGGACGTCTTGACTGCTTGACTTTTCATTTGCTTTTGTCCCACCTCTCCCATAGTCCTCCGCTGTGTTCCTAACTACTCTGTGCAGCCTTGACTACTCTCAGTACATAGGTCGGGTGATTTTGCGGATTGCTTATGTACCTACCACGCCACATGGTATGTACATCAGCATCCGCTGATCAGGCCATTCTTCCATTCTAAGGGAGCTCTCTGCAGACAGAGAAGCCTCCGGATTCGAAAAAAAAACAAGGAAAGATCTTACACTCGGATTCGAGTGGGACGAGACCTCTGCTACTGAGCCAACCCGAGCTTTTCTAAAACTTGTCAATTTTGGGTACTCATACGACCCCATCTTCTTGCTATTCTTCTGTAAACGAAAACCCTTACCAGCGCACCCATAATATTCACCCCCCCTCCTTTGGAAAGGTTTTCGTCACAATGCCCCAACACACCCATACTACAGCAAATCGTCCTTATTATTGAACGTCTTCAGGTCTTTAGCATGCCAGACTCCTACTTTCTTCCCACTCCTATCCTTCAATTCGTAGGTCCAAGGAGAGACCCTCTTAGTCACGTCAAAGGGCCCTACATATTTGGGAGCAAGTTTTGCCATATAATACTTAGCAGCATCTAACAGGACGAAATTTTTCCTCAAAATAAGGTCTCTTGGGAAGAACCGCACGTCTCTTCGTCTCAAGTTGTATTGTCGGGTCGATTTCTCGGCCGCCACCAGCATCCTACCCTTAACGTCCTCAACCACTTCGCCTTAGTCTTTCGACCACGCTTGTATATCAACGGACCTGTCCGCAATAAAACCCTCTGCAGGAATCTGAGAGCCTTCACCCTTGGTGGACATCTCTCTTCCAAATAACACGCGTTGAAGTTCGAATTGCACAAGCCACTTTGGCGAGAAGTTCATCCCATTTCCGGTGGTTATCGGAGATGTAGGCACGGAGCTTCGTTTTGAGGGTCCGATTGTACCGCTCCGCAGGATTGGCTTGGGGATGGTAAAAGGCCGTGAAATTAAGAGTGACGCGGTAAGCATCCGCCAGCTCGGAAATTTCCTTGCTCTTGAATTGCACCCCATTATCGCATACGATCCATTTAGGTACTCCAAATACCAGGAAAACCTGCTCTTCCAGTACACGTTTAAACAAAACGCCCTCGCTTATCCTCCAATCTGTCTCGTCGAATAACATCCAACATCTTAATATACCAGGCATCTTTCGTGGCTAAGGAAATGGAGGCTATCTCCTCGTTCACCCTCGACAATGCATCTGGAACTAAGTGGTCCTTACCCTTTCAATTTTAAAATGGTATTGTTGTAATTTGACCGCCCATCAAGCCAACCTACCCTGCGGGTCCTTCAAATTATTCAACCACAGTAAGAAGGTGTGGTCAGTCACCACCGTGAAACTACTGCCTTCAAGATAGGGGCGAAGTTTTTCTGCAGCCCATAAGACGGCCAAGCACTCCCGTTCCGTTGCGAAGTAATTTCCTTCGGTTCTCGATAAGGATCTACTGAGATAGCTGATCACATTTTCCCCCTCGTTTGGTAATTCTTGGGTGAGAACTGCGCCTATTCCGCATCCTGAAGCATCCGTATGTACGGTGAAAGGCCAGTTGAAATCTGGGCACGTAAGTATGGGCGCGGTGATCAACTTCTCTTTCAGAGTGCAAGACGCTTCCTCACACTCCTCGCTCCAAAGGAATCGGCGTTTCTTCTTTAAAAGCCCTGTGATTGGAGTGGTCAAATCTGAGAAATTTTGGACAAAACGCCTGTACCACGAGACCATACCCACAAACCTTCGCACACCCGATACCGTCTTCGGCCTTGGATATTCGACCATGCACCTTACTTTATCTGGGTCTACCAAAAGACCTTTCGCATTCACGATATACCCCAGGTATCTCAGTTCTGGCTTACAGAACTCGCACTTCTCACGACTCAAGATAAGCCCTGCATCTCTAAGACGCGTCAATACGATTTTTAAAACTACCAGATGCTGTTCGAAAGTCTCCGCAACAATGATAATGTCGTCCAGATACACGAAAACGTTCGGTTCGAGGTCGGCTCCGATGACTGAATCAATAAAACGCTGCCAAGTCGCAGGTGCGTTGTGTAACCCAAAAGGCATACGGCGGAATCGAGACAGCCCCTTTCCGAGAATAGTGAAAGCTGTGTATTTCTTGGACGTATCGGCCATTGGTATTTGCCAGTAAGCTGACTTTATATCCAGGGAGGATAGACATTTCCCATTCCTTACTTTGTCGAGGGTAGCCGAAACATATGGAAGTGGATATGCATCACGCTCGGTCACTTGATTAAGTTTGCGGAAGTCAACGCAAAACCGATATCGACCATCCTTTTTCTTTATAAGTAAGGTCGGCGACGACCATGGACTAGACGATGACTCAATAACGCCTGCCTTGAGCATGTTATCAACTTCCTTATTTATTTGATCCTGACCTATCGGAGAAACAGGAAAATAGCGCTGTTTAATAGGTTGCGCATTGGTTTTGATAACATGCTCGACAAGATTAAAACAGCCAAGGCCTTCACCCATTGACTCAAAAAAGAGAGAGAGAGTGAGAGTGATTAGACGTCTTAAAAAGTGCTGGTAAAATAAAATCAAATAACTATAAATTATCGTGTGTTTTATTTCACAAAAATATATCAAACTAGAGGAGTTTTATCGATCGATCATTGTTCGCGAGATTTAGTCGATGCGATGGATGGTTTATGTGGTAAATGCGAAAGACAATTCAGCCGCAATAATCCCCATATAGTTCCATGTAGTGGATTCTGTAAGAGGATCTTCCACCGGGCGTGCTGCGAAGGCAAAGTTACCGAATATGATGTTGGACGGCTTCAAGCAAATCGAAACTTCGGTTACTATTGCTTAGATTGTTTTGGAACTCCGGGTAAAATCCTTAAACTCTACGAAAATTTATTGGCCTCTCAAGGGTCAAAATATGAAACTATAATTGAAATTCTAAACAATATCGCAAAAGTTTTAACGGAACAAATTACCGAAATGACAAACACAATTCAAAATACATTATACAAGCAAAATGAACAAAAAGAGAATGATAAAGTGCGGTTAAATGAAGAAGTACAGCTTATCTCGGCGACCCTTCGCGGGATAACCCACCTTGCCGCGGTGCGAAGGCTTAGTAAAGGTAAAGACTCTCGAGAATAGTCTTTAGAGGAACCAGAAGCTAAGAGGTAATCAACCCTCACCCCACCTCACCCATCCCTTCTTCCTCCCCCTCCAATTATCACCTAACTCCAAGGTGGAACAGCATACGCCGAAGGATGCATGGCTAAGAGGGTGCTTAGCTGCTAGTATGCGAACTTCGGATACCAGGCGACCTCCGATTTTAAGCAGCCTTCCTGCAGCGTATCGGGCTCCGCTGTGGGTGACCTATTTTTTCCCGTTTACTCGTGGGTTCAAAATTTCCAATTCAAATTCAAAAACTTATGAGAGTGATGCCTCTCTAATGCCATCAACAGCCGGGTAGGCCTGTGAGCCACCCGTCGGCAATGACATAGCTGGTAGCAGCTCTGTCATTCCGGCAATCACCTTTAATGATCTCGGACAGGAAGATGAGGATATGTCCTCACTCTCTGAGACCGAGACACTGTGTAACGACTCTGAGAGTTTGCTCTCAGACGAGTTATCTGTCAATTCAGTAGACACGACGTTAGTTGCTGCCGGTGAGAATGTGTCTCCCCAGCCGTCGCAGTTCTACAAGCTCAAATCATCCGAGCAGAGGCGCTTTAAAAGGGCCCTAAACCAAGGCATGACCAGAGAATGTGCTCTGGCCTTTGCCAAATCCGCAACAACAAATAAGGGTTCCGAGGTGAAGCGCATGCGATCCGAGGACACACCACCTAATCCCCTGGCCAAGAGGGCTAGAATCACAAAACACCAATCTGACAAAACCTCCTACAGTCGTGTAGCGGGCAGCGTCAGGGTTGGGCTTTTGCCGATTGATTTGGACACCTGTCCACTCAGCACTGCGCAAATGGCCAGTATACAAGAGGCGGTTATTGACACGTTAATTGAGCTCATAGAAGGAGCAACCAGACCTAAGTGTGCGAACTCCGCCACCGCCGAATGGATGAGGACCAATTTCGAATCCATCAAAACCAACTGTGGACTCAATGTGGTGCTTGTGGAAGAGGATGCCTTCCTAAAACCACACATCATCCAAGGGTTTTTCCCACAAAGTTCGGGTCTGACTAACGACAAGATCCTCGCTACGCTTGATGCACAAAACGACTATCTATATGCTAGATATTGGAGAGTCTTGCAGAGCGCAAATGTAGAAGACATGGTGCACCTTGTCCTAGCCATTAGCGATAGGTCAATGGAGCGCCTTCAAGAACTGAAGGGTATTGTCTCCTATCGGTTCAGCGTGCGGAAGCTCATTCTCAAGAGCACTACCATTCAGTCCGCCCCCAAACCTTGTCAGCCCCCTGGCAACCCCGCTCAGAAACCGGTCACTGGTGGCAGCGTGGATAAGCCCGCTTCGACACCCGCCACCGAACATAACGTCGCAGAAACCAGCACTGGTAGTCCGAGCAAACCCAAGCCAGTCGCTAACAGAAGCGTGGACGTGCCAGCTTCGCTACCAGCGTCTGAACCCCCCAAGGCCAGCACTAGCACTGGCATCAGCGCACCCCCAAAAATAATAGCGAGAGGTAGTTCAGCAGTGTTTACCCCTCGACCAGAGCTCAAAAGAGGGCCTCCGGCACGAGTTAGGTCGACGGACCACTCGCACTGGACCAGCGAAGTTCGACGGAGAGGTAATAACAAGCCTCACCGTAACCGTCGATTTTGATGAGTGACATCAAGGTGCTGCAGGGTGACCTGCACCATGCTAAAGGTGCCTCGGATACCTTTAGCCTGCGCTTCAATCGCGACAGTATCACACTTGGCCTCATACAAGAACCATGGGTGGTTGAAGGCAAAATTCAGGACAGGTCACGTAAGTTATTGTATGCCCCCGGGGAGTCAGCTCCTAGGGCCGCATGTCTTATTAGCAGTAAATTAAGTTTTCTTCGCATTCCACAATTCACACGTAGAGATCTGGTGGCAGCCATCGTGGAAGTTCCGATTGCGGGTGGAGTAAGAGAGATCGTGTGCGCCTCTGCTTACTTCCCTGGCAACGTAGAACAGGTTCCGCCTGTAGAAGTACAGGAGTTGGTGGAATTCTGCCACCGTCGCAGAATGCATCTGGTCATTGGCTGTGATGCCAATGCCCACCATACGGAATGGGGCAGCAGCGACATTAACAAAAGAGGTGAGTCACTTTTAGACTTTCTAATTAGTAGAAACTTAGTTGTAGCCAATGTGTGTAACAAACCAACTTTTATTAATGCCATTCGAGAAGAGGTACTTGACCTAACGATCTCGAGTTCATTCATATCCAACGCTATCATGGACTGGCATGTATCTAGCGAAGCCTCGTTGTCTGATCACCAGCATATCAGATTCAACGTTTTAGGTGCAGTTAAACAAGCCGGTCCACGGTACGCGCCCAAACGAACTAACTGGGCTTCTTTTCGTGTTAATATCGCAGCCAGGGAAGATTCGCTTCCCAAGTCTCTACTGTCAGAAAGTGACGTAGATGAGGCTGCGTACCAACTCAATAACACACTCATATCATCTTTTAAGAGCAGTTGTGTCGTTAAACTAGACACGGTTAAACGGTGCGTACCGTGGTGGAACGAACATCTTGAAAAACTCAGGAAAAAAGTGAGAGCACTTTTTAACAGAGCTAAACGCACTAAAATGTGGGATGAATATAGATCCGCATTAACCATTTATAACTCCGAACTCAGGAAATCCAAGAGACTGACTTGGAGGAAAAACTATGAGAGTCTAGAAACTCTGCCGGCTGCAGCTCGGCTCCAGAAGTCTCTATCTAAAGAGCACTCCAACGGGTTAGGGCTGCTTTTCAAAGCACTTCAAGCCGTAGGGAAACCCTGGAAACTCTGCTCCATGTGCACTTCCCAGGCTCGGAGATACAGTCAGACATCTCTGATGTAACAACCACTGCTTCCGATTGTAGAATCGACAGCAGAACCAACAGTCTGTCTGGCAGACTTTTCAGCCAGGACAAGATTAGATGGGCAGTCGGCTCATTTAAAGTCACCAGGGAGTGATGGAGTCTTCCCGGCTCTAATCCAGAATAGTCTGGACTACATCACTCCATCTCTGGTACATTTATTTAGGACCAGCTTTAACCTAGAATACATTCCACTAGCTTGGCGGGAAGTTACTGTGGTTTTTATCCCCAAGCTAGGCAATAAGCCCAGCGAGCTCCCTAAATCCTACCGCCCTATCAGTTTGACATCGCTTTTTCTGAAAACAATGGAAAAACTGCTAGATATTCACATTAGAGGCACCCTTGAAGATAATACGCCTCTGCATCCCAACCAATATGCTTATCGCAAGGGTCGATCTACTGAGAACGCCCTGCATCATCTGGTCACACAGATAGAGGCAGGCTTCTGCTCAAAGGAAATCACTCTCTGCGCTTTTCTTGACGTTGAAGGTGCTTTTGACAATACCGGCTACGATTCAATCACCACCCGCCGAGGCATTGACCATCCAACTAACAGGTGGGTTAGGGCGATGCTTGAAAACCGGAGAATCTCAGCCACCTCTGGAGAAGTCTCAGTGACTATTTCGGCAGCAAAAGGTTGCCCTCAAGGTCGCCGAATGTATGGTAAAACCTGGGGTCTACAGCCCAAGGTCACTTATTGGCTTTCCACCATGATAGTAAGACCCATCCTCACCTACGCCTCCGTAGTATGGTGGACCAAAGTCAAGGAAAAATCCACCATCTTAAAGTTACAACGACTTCAAAGATAAGCATGCCTCGGCATCACCGGGGCTATGCGAACCTGCCCCACGGCAGCCCTAGAGTCACTTGTTGGACTTACTCCTTTGCACATCTTTGTCAAAAAAGTGGCGATTCGTAGTGCAGTCAGTATCCAACGCTCTACTGGAACCCAGCCAAGTAGAACAACCGGACACATGGCTATCCTTTCTGACTTTCCCGAGCTAGAAATGATCAGCACGGTATCTGATTTCATGCCCAAATCACTCTGCTTTGGCAGGAGATTCGAGATTGAGATCCCGAATCGTAATTCTTGGGATTCCAGAGATCCGTTGCTAAATATAACTGGACTCGTGTGGTAAACTGATGGTTCAAAGATGGACTCCGGCGTTGGCGCTGGGGTCTATGGCCCCAACCACAAAATCTCAAAGGCGCTTGGAATGTATCCTAGCGTCTTTCAGGCAGAGCTATATGCTATTGACACCTGCGCCCATATCATTCTCGATTCTGGCATGAAGGGAGTAACCATCAATATATTCACATATAGTCAAGCAGCGCTCAAAGCACTGAGCTCCCATTATATCAACTCAAAAGCCGTTTTAGGCTGCTTCAATGCCCTCCAGAACCTTTCAAAACGTAACAAGGTCAAGCTCTGGTGGGTACCAGGGCACAGAGGCATTGAAGGCAATGAAATCGCTGACCAACTTGCCAGAAAAGGCTCCTCAGAAAGTTACATAGGTGCCGAACCTTTCTGCGGCATCCCTACTTCCGCGTTCAGAATGAGTCTGGACAGCTGGGAAAAACGGAACCTTCTATCATACTGGAACAGTATTCAGGGACTTAGACAGGCTAAAAGAGCCATCCAACCCCTGAACAAAACCACAAAAAATATCCTCAATCATAAAAGGGACGATATCAGAAGACTTGCCGGCTTCTTCACCGGTCACTGCAGCCTTAGATATCACTTACACAAACTAAATTTAGTTCAGGAACTTGAATGTAGACTTTGCTTAGAGGAAGACTAATCAGCAGAACACGTACTATGCGAGTGCGTGGCTGTCTGCAGAGTCAGGAGGCGCTTTCTCAATAAGGAATTCCTAACACCGGAGGATCTTCGTAACGCCTCGACTGGAGACATTCTCAACTTCATTAGGAAGATAGAGGTTCTCCTTGTCTAACTGGCTCCAGGCACAATAGATCTTTTAGGTCGCAGTGCCATATGCGTCAGTCGCATAGCCTTAATAATAATAATAATAATAATAATAATAATAATATCTCGGCGACAGTTTCGGAAATAAATGAGAAATCTTTGTTGATCAACAATTTAAAAGTGAGTGAGAAAGAAGATAATTTAAGTGAAAATGTGCAATATATATCAAAGTCGGTTGATGAAATTAAAAATAGCATTAAAAGTAGTGCAACAAGCGTAGAAAAGAGACAATATGAAGTGTTATGTGAAAAATGGTCATATGCTGCACAAGTAAAAAAAGGTCCACAAGTAATAGTGAAACCTAATTAACTTAAAACCATTTTAAAAAACATGAAAAATAAAAAAGATACAAATATGTTAAGTGTAAGCATGATAAGTGACGCATTGTACAGTATTGGTCCCAAATTGTGTAAAATTATAAATAAGTCAATGACTAATGGAGTATTTCCGGAAACGTGGAAAGAATCTATTGTAGTGCCTATTGAAAAAGTAAAAAAATCCTAAAAACCCAGTTGGCTTTCGTCTGATTAACATGCTACCCAATGAAGCCAAAATCTTGGAAAAAGTAGTACAACAGCAGCTGCAGAAATATATGGAGGACAATCAGTTACTTGCGGAGTGTCAATCAGGTTTCAGAGGCAGACATAGCTGTGAAACGCTGCTAAACCTTATAATTGCGGATTGGAAATCTGAGATTCACTCGAAAAATAAAATTGTGGCTGTTTTTATCGATCTGAGACGTGCTTTTAAAACAATCGACAGAGAAATCCTAATCGATAAGCTGGATAAGTACAGAATCAAAGAAACCGAGTTAAAATGGTTCGAGTCGTACCTGCAAGGGCGTACCCAAAGAACAAAAGTAGACGACGCAGTATCAGATGCAATAAATGTAATACTAGGTGTTCAGTAACTCAGATGAAAAGAAAAATGCGAAAAGAAAAGAAAACGACTCTCACGCACGTTGCAAGGTAATTTCCTTTATTAAATGTGGACTGTATAAATGTTTCTATGTATAATGAAAAAGCACAATGCACGAAGAAGTAAAAAGCACTAAACTGCGCGCTCACAATGCTCTAATGCGAATGAATACCAAAAAGGGTCGACTGTGTAAAAAGGGTTGTTGGTTGCACGACTCTCTGGCACCCACAGCCCATGCCTCTGTGACGATCGTATGTGTTTTGGTGTCGCCGTTACGCACGTGCCGTTTGCCTCGTTGCCTGCACTGGCGACCGCTCCTGGTTGTGTGTGTGTCGGATGATTTGGCTCCGGTGCGTTGTTATCTGCTTGCTCCTCAATCGTCGTCGTCTATTGTATTAACATCTGGCATCGGATGATTTGTTCTTGTCTCTGGTGGAGGTGCCGCTATGCATTTTCCGTTGTGTATGCTCTGCTGTTGTGTTGTGAGGGATATGTCGTCATTACGGCTGATTCTGAACACTAGGTGTACCACACGAATCCGTTTAAGGCGCACTTTTATTTATAATCTATATTAATGAAATGCCAAATGTTGTTGAATGTTCTCACTTGCAACTGTTTGCTGATGATGGTCTTTTATATGTTTCGTGTAATGATATAAATGTTTGTATTGAGAAAATTAATCATGATTTAGGACGACTAGATAATTGGTTTCAAATGAAAAAGCTAAGTTTAAACGTGAGCAAAACTAAATGCAAGTATATAAACGATCAGTCTGTTACTAATATAATGATTAATAATGAAATTGTTGAAAATGTTAATGAAATAAAGTACCCAATATTGATAATTAATTGATACTAAGTTAAATTTTAATAGTCATATTGAATATATATCCAAGAAAATAAGTAAAAAAATCAGTTTCTTTGGAAGAATACGGAAAAGAATGTCAACGATAAGTGCAATTAATATATATAATACTATAATTAAATCCCATTTTGAATATTGTTCAACAATTATATATTTAGCAAATAACACAATGTTAGATAGACTGCAGAAATTTCAAAATAGAGCTATGAGAAGTATACTGAAGTGCCATTGGCTAACTCCAACTGTAAATATGTTAAGTGTATTGAAATGGTTAAGTGAAAAGCAAAGAACAATTATGAATGTACTTATTTTTGTATTTAAAATGAAAAATGAATTGTTACCCAGTTATTTATGTAATAAAATGTCTTATGTTAGTAATGTACACAATCATAATGTGCGTAGTAGAAATGATTTCCGTCTTCCATTTTCTAGAACCCAGAAAGCACAAAATATAGTTTTTTATAATGGTTTTAAGATGTTTAATGAACTGCCAGATGCATTAAAGCTAGAGAGTCAGCTAATAAGGCTTAAGCGAAATATTATAACCTATGTAAAAATGAAGTATGATTAGAGTATGTCTTTTGTTATTTATCTGTTATCTTTTGTTATTTGAATATTATTATTGTATTTTGTTATTTTATTTTATGTTACCTAATTTACCTTTATGTAACTAAATAGCCAAATATCGCTATATAAACATAATTGAATTGAATTGAAAATCGGTTCGGTCAGCTCGTTCACGCGATTCCTCTGCACACTCGTTAGTGAAAAACTATCCTCGACCTCCAGAACTTCCTCACCGAAATCCCAAACCCTCTTCCTTACATCCAAAAATCCCAAAAATCAGCACCCAAAATAAGACTATGCGGCAGCTTTGGAATAACAAGGACATCCATAACCTTCACCGTATCCTCTACCTTAATAGGAACACTAAGTGCCCCAATTACTTCCACCCCATCTACATTAGCAACAGTTACTGTCTTGATATCAACCTTTAATAAATTGCAATTTAGAAACTGCAGTGTTTCCCAACCCTTACTCCCAAGAATCGTCCGAGAAGCCCCCGAATCCAACAACCCCAATAGTCTAACTCCATAAATCTCTACATGTAAATAGGGACGACAATCCGACCCTTTCTTCTCCAAAATAAAATCTAAACCTATATTACAACCCCTAGACTCCTCACCTACCCTTTCTGTGGTTTGATTCGCTCGACCCAATGCCCCGCTTGCCCTTGAGCCGGTGGGTGGTTTCCCGACAACTTCGGCTGGGGTGTGCAACGTGGGCACCGACTGCGTATTGTACCGACCGTGTTGCATCCGTAACACCGCACCGACTGCGGACACTGGGTAGCGATGTGGCCAGACTGTCTACAGCGAAAACACGTAACAGGATCGTTGATACGGCGTGATGTGGAAGCTACCACTTGTACTTCCTCTCTGTCGCCCGCCGCATCCACATACGCTAAATCCGGCTCTAGGAGAGTGTTATTCCGTCTTGATGGAGGTGGAGCAAAACTCTCAACCAGAAACCGTGCTGCCTCTAGCTGGTGGCCAACTTCTACCAACCGATCTAACGAGGAAATTTCGACGAGGGCAATCTGCGTTTGATAAAAAGGTGAAATATTTCTCCTGATCCATTTAAGTTTTACCTCGTCCGTGCAGGGTTCACTTAGTCTAGAGAACAGACCTAACATGACACTCACGTAGATACCTATGGTCTCTGAACGACCCTGCGTTCTTTCCCTAATCTTCTCCCAAAGCCTATCATCATATCCCGGCGGTAGAAACTCTGCCTTCAACTTTTGGACAAGTTGCGACCAGCTGTTGATGGAGGGTTTGTTTGCTCGATACCATATCGCAGCCTTTCCATCGAAGAAGTCATATGCCGCAGCAAAGAGTTCGTCCTTAGTGTAGCCCCGAGCTTCCCTTAATTCCCCTGTGGTAACCTGCCCCTTTCTACCGGCACCTGCTCTTCGTTCTGCTCTGACTCTGCTACGCTAGCTGTTCAATATTTATTTTATATTTAATATTTCAAAAACCAACTCTTACTCTTCTCTATAATTATTATAAGTATTCATTGTTAACACTAAGTATTGTTTAAAATATGCACCAACTTGTAATCACCACTGTACACACAGTTTTAATTAGTAGGAAATATCGTAGTTAACAAATTACTTTCTCCTCAATATCATCTGAGATAACGAATCTTTATTTACTTGAAACATAATTTATATGCTCATAGAACTGTATGATCAGCTTATCTCTTGTCTCTCGATTACCTTTGACTTGCAGTTTGCTATTTTTCTCATTGTTCAAATTGGTTAAAATAAACTTGTGTAAAAGGAATCTTTTTTGATTTAAATTTTTCAATTTAAAAAAATATTAAATTGACAAAACATTGGCAACATTACTCCTAGTGTGCTTTTTTCTTTATTTTCCCACCTCTTCACCGCTGAAACATATATTTTAATCGCGATGAGTTCCGCTGAAGAAATTGCCACGGCAAAGTTGAAACGCTTTTCAGTTATCGGGCAAATAACAAAATTAAAAAATTTCTTTGCTAAGTTGTCGGGCAACATAACAGTTCCAGAGCTTGAAACCAGACTTGGTATGCTGGAATCATACGCAGTGAAATTTGATCAAATCCAGACCGATCTGGAAGTGCTAGACTCGAAAGAAATTAATGGTGATAAGCGTTCTGAGTTTGAAGACAATTATTGCTCGATTAAAACAAAAATATTAACATTAATCGATACAAAAAAACCGCGTGTGATGCCTCAAGCGCATGACGAGTCCCTAGCTCTAGCTGTACCTAAAGCAAAAAATGCGCATCTACCTAAAATACAGCTCACTAAGTTTTCTGAAAAGTGCACAGATTGGCCTACTTTCCAATCTATGTTCTCAACGCTAGTCGATTCTGACGAGGAGCTTTCCCCGATAGAGAAGTTCCAGCACCTGCGATCCTGCCTCATGGATACAGCGCTTCTAACGATTCAGTCCTTGGAAATAACTGCGGAGAACTATAAAAAGGCTTTGGATTTTCTTAAAGCAAGATTTAATAATAATCGTTTAATTTTCCAGGCACATATAAGAGAAATCTTCGATCTCCCAGTTGTTTCTTCAGAATCCGCTCATAGGTTAAGGGAAATAAGTGACTCCGTTAACTCTCATCTGCGCGCTTTGCAATCATTGGGCAGCAAGGAGCAAGTCACCGATGGAATTCTACTCTATCTAACAGGAAACAAATTGGACACTTTAACGCTAAGCAAATGGGAAGATGAAGCACCGTTGAACGTCATACCATCGTGGGAAGAGATGTCAGCATTCCTCGAAAAGCGATGTCAAGCATCGGAAAATAGGGAAGGTGCCATGCAGCAAAGTGCTCCAAAACGCACCCTTAACAATAATCAGCAACACATCCACAAAGGCAATAGTCGAAAGGTACTCCTTACATCAAATTCTACTAACAATGCATGCACATTTTGTAACTCAAATAATCATATCATAACATATACTCTTGTCAACAATTTCTTGCGTTACCTGTCGAAGGGCGAATTATTGAGGTGAAGTCGAGTAGTCTTTATCTAAATTGTCTTAGACGTGGTCATAGCACTCGCTTTTGCAAATCAAAGTACTGTAAGGAGTGCTGTAAGGGGCGACATCATTCTTTGTTGCATTTAGGACATGTTGGTAATCAACAGACTAAGGCTTTCATTCCTTCCTCTTCAGTAAACTACGTAGAGTTTCAGTCAAACCCATCTTCGAGCGTTTTAACGAATTCCATAACTGAGTTTAATAAAGCAGTTCTGACCTCAAAATTAAATACAAATATACACGCAAGGGAAAGCCACCCTGAAGTAAATCAGTACGTTTTTCTCGCAGCAGCTATAATTCTTGTTCGAGACAAGTATGGCCAATTCGTACCAGGTAGAGCTTTGCTTGACTCGGCGTCACAACTTAATTTTGTTACTCATCGGTTTGCTCGCCTGTTGGCAATCGACCGCACTAAAGTGGACATGTCAATTAGTGGCATAGGCTCCACCCAAGCACCTGTTAACTATAAGGGCAACATCACCTTTTACTGTCTCATACTACCATCAATCACGAAAAATCAACCAAGCCATCGTTTCAACAGGAATTCATTCCAAATACCGAAAAACATACAAATGGCTGATCCACTTTTCTATGAATCACAAAAAATAGATCTGCTTATAAGAGCGTCAACGTTCTATGAACTTCTTTCTATGGGACAAATTCACCTGGAGAAAAACATGCCCATTCTGCAAAAAACTCGTTTAGGTTGGGTCGTCTCCGGAAATTTCAACTATCGTTCCTCCAACCTCGTATGTTTAAACACAGTCATTGCAAACATGGGTGACTCTATGCACAACACTGAGTCCTTAAATTGGCTTCTTAGAAGTTTCTGGGAGATAGAATCTTGTGAAAACCCCAGTCAAACTTATACCTCAGAAGAGCTCGATTGCGAAAACCACTTCGTTCAATCGCACGTGCGTGTATCTTCAGGCCAATATGCAGTCAAGCTGCCATATCGAAAACCAGCGTCAGTACTAGGCACATCATTCGAAGCAGCTAAGAAACGTTTTTTCAATTTAGAGGCAAAACTCAATCGTCATCCTGAAATCAAATGGCAATACATTAACTTCATGTCAGAGTACAAGGCACTTAATCACATGAGCCCAGCTCCTTCGAATATTCTTCAACAAGGCCATTTCTTTCTACCTCACCACTGTGTTCAATTTCAATTTCAATTTATTTTTCCATTTATCGGACTGTACATTAAGATATAATCTTTTATAGTACTCAGTATTCAAAAAGAGTAATAACAATAGCAAAAGGTAAAAAGTGAAAATTAAAAATAAAAATAAAAATAAAAATAATAGGCAAACAAGAGTTTAAAGTTAAGTTAGAATTTATAAAAATAATAATAATAAGGAAAAGAAAATAGAGTAAGAAAGGAGAAAGAATGTAGAAGAGAAGGAGGAGGAGAAAAGGGAATAAAGTTAGAGGGGGAAAGAATGTAGGAGATGGTCGAAGAGGAAATAAATACACAGGATGGAGGAAGGAGGGGTTCAATTTTGGGAAGAGAAGTGTTGAAAGATTGCATTTTTAAAACTTGTAGCATTTGTAATACCCTTGATATGCAGGGGTAGGGAATTCCATAATCTAATGGTGTGAACGAAAAACAGACGACCAGAATTCAAATAGTTATATCGTGGTAAATTTATATTTAGGGTTCTCTGAGAGCGAGAGAATACAATTTTATCAAAGAGATAAGGTGGAGATTTATTGTTAATGATGTTGTGCAAGAATATGCAGTTGCGGGCTTTAAAATATTGCTTTAGAGTACAGCCCAGTAAGCTCCTGGAATAAGCAGAGATGTGATCATGCCTGCGCAAGCGGTGCACATACCGCACTGCATCATTAAACGCTACTTGTAGTTTCTGTTGTGACAAAGAGTCAAGGTTACAATAAACAACTTCCGCATATCTTATGATCGGAACGATCAAACTTATCACTAGCTTACGTCTTGTTTCGGTTGGAGTAAAGCTGGCAGACAACCAAAGTTTGCGGAGACATCCGTAGATACGACCGATAATAAGATTTGTGTGGTTATAACAAGACAAGGTTCGATTTATGACAAAACCAAGACTTGTGACGGAATCAACAAGCTTCAGTTTGCTGTCAGAGAGCCATAAGTCTGGAACAAGACTTAGATCAAATAGTCTGTTTGAGATCGGAACGACCTGGGACTTTGACGGGTTTAGCAGCAGTCCATTTCTTACTGACCAATTGAAAATTTTACCTAGATCTTCGTTTAACCAGCAGACAAGTTCAGGGATTTCTTTCATAGGTCTGCCCAAGTATAGTTGAACGTCGTCAGCATACAGTTGAACTGAAGCATGTTTGCACACGGACGGCAAATCATTAATAAACATGCAGAACAATATTGGTCCCAGAATTGATCCCTGTGGTACTCCTTGCCTAACAGGTCTCAGCGCTGACGAAGAACTACCGTTAACAACTCTTTGCATTCTGTTACTCAGAAAGCTGACAATAAGGTTTAAGGCCCTCACACCAAAGCCAAAGCGATGCTGAAGTTTCCAGCCAAGAATTTCATGATCAACCTTGTCAAAGGCTTTAGAGAAATCAAGTAAGCAGAGGAGCGTAACATAACCCTTGTCAAAATCGAGCCTTATGTCATCCAGTATTTTGACCATAGCCGTGGAGCAGCTGTGATTAGCCCGGAATCCCGACTGGAATGGGCTCAGGAGGCAGTTGACAGACAAGTGGTTTGTTATCTGCTTTGCAATAAGTTTCTCAAAAACCTTTGACAAGCATGGTAAGATGCTGATAGGCCTATAGTCACTTTCCGAGATAGCATGAGGCTTTTTGGCAACAGGAACAACTCTTGCGATTTTCCATGAGTTAGGGAATGTCAAAGTTGCAATGCAATGGTTGATAACGTGAGTTAGGTGACTAATGATTTCAGGTAAAATCAGTTTGACAAAGCGAATAGGTACCCCGTCTTCTCCAACAGAGTTAGAGCTGATGCTGGCTATACAATTTATGATATCGTTCTCAGTTACCACCTCAAAATCAGGCAGTGCTGGTATCGATGAGTTATCAACATCAGCAAGGTCGAAACTGTTTACATTTACACTACCACCAAGAAAATATTGATTAAGATCATCAGGATCAAGGTCACACTTTGTGCTACCTTTATTGCCGGAGACACCAATCTGGCGCAGATTATTCCACAGTTTCTTGGCGGGCAACGCCGCATTCAGTTTCGACGCATAGTAGTTGCGTTTAGCAGTACGTATGACGTCAATTGCAATATTTCGCGCAAGTTTATATGCACGCCACTTAGCACAAGAAGGTCTGTGTTTCCATTTGCTGTACAATTTGTTTCGAGCTTTGACTACATTAATCACATGCGACGTATACCAGGGACAGCTACTAGTACAAATCCGCTCAGTTTTGGTAGGCACACATTGATCATACAAATTTTTGACAATTAGTTGAAAATGTTCCAGTTTTTCATTAGGATCGGCACTTAATCTGCAACGATACCACGGCGCTGACCGATTAGCGGTTTGAAGGTCAGTGAAATTAATAGAGTTAAGATCTTTAAAAGTAAACGACAATGGGACGTCAGAGTGAGCAAACTGAATATTATACGTACAATACAGAAGATCATGGTCAGAAATAGAGTCAAGAGAAAGCTGGTCGAAGAGGAGAATCAAAGAGGGATTAGAAACAATAAATAGATCGAGAAGACTAGGAGGACAATCATTAGCAAAACGTGTTGGGTACTGTTTATTAATTATTTCTAATCCTAAGGATAGAGACAGGTCATTGATTTGGAAAGCACGAGAATCCCCTTTAAGCAAATCTGCATTAAAATCCCCACATATAACGATGTGCTCATATACAGAACAGAATTCTGAAAGAGCTGAGAAGAAGGGTATAGGGGAGCAGCTTCTATTCGGGTTATAGGCGCAAGAGACTAAACATTTAGTAGGACCATCATATACTTCCACAATTAAGTACTCTACATCAGAGTCTGCAGACTGAGCAATTATTTTGCAATTCAACGTGGACTTACAGTAAATTGCAATGCCTCCGCCTCTTGTGTGTGTCATTTCTGAATAAAGTATAGTTAGGTATATCATAAGTGGAATCATAGTTAGGTACATCATAAAGGCAATCAGTCAATTTACGCTTAAACCAGGTCTCACCTACACAAATGACATCTACACATGAGTTGGTAAATAAGTAGCGCAAGTAATCAAGTTTCTCTAAGTTCAGACTACGTGCATTAAGGTGGCAGACTTTGAAACCCTGTTGACATTTAGATAACACATTTAACATCGTGAAGGTCGATATTTCATTCACACCACTGTAAGCATTGAATGGAGTGTTACTACCCATTATCAGAGCACAAAACATAACTACAAGCAAATAAATGCATTCCCATCACACAATACAACGGATGTTGGAGTAGAACAAGAAAGAAAAGGCATATAGTAAGTAAGGAATTAAAATGAAACATAAGGGGATTAGGGATGAAGGGGAAGAGCAAAATAAAAGAATGACAATATAATACAAAAATATAAATTAAATATTTGAAAGAAATATTTTGTAAGAAAAAGAAAAAAATAAAAAATAATATACAAAAAGATAAGACAGTCATATTCATCACACTCATTGATTTGTCACAGCAACAGCAAGAAGATCATTGGAGCTTTCGATAAGGAAGCTTTTTCCAGTTGGAGACTTTTTTACGTAAACAAACCCTGACTTTGTGTAAGCGGAACTCAGCTGTTTCTTTCGTTTCAGGTCGATTGCACTGTGAAGCAGAAACCGGGTATGCTTTGTTAAGCTTTCATTCAAATAGCAGCTGTTGTCCAGGTCAATGCCCACATCTCTGAGACTTAGTTCTTTGTGGTTAAGTTTTCGGTAAATAGCTGCTGATTTGAGTACTGCATTTTTCTCTTGACAGCTGTTAAATTTCAAGACAATTGATGATGGAACTGCACTTTCTTCGTTGTTGTTGTTTTTTTGTCTTCTAACGCGAAAAATGTTTTTCAAGAGAGGTGGTTGACAGTCGATCGTGAGACACAGTCGATTGAAGAGATATTTCAGATTTTCATCGGGGGATTCAGGTATTCCATTGAGTACTGCATCTGAAGAGACCTCTTTCCTTTCCAATATGTTGACTTGTTGTCGAAGAGCGAGAACCTCTGCATTGTGTGATTGCGAGATTGCCTTTGTGCTGGCTTCGAGTTTATCAACACGATCGTTCAAGGTGGTAATATTTGTACTGATTGCGTCCAATTGTTTCTTCCAGCTATTATTAATTTCTTCTATTTTGAGAAGAATTTCATTGCGTAACTTACTCATTTCTTCGGTTAGGCTAGCTCGAAAGACTGCTGTTTGCTTGGTTAGGTGGTCTTCCAAGGCTTTAAGAGAAAGCGTTGCACTGCCATCGTTGGGTTGTTTGGGTGATGGAGAATTTCGTTGATTGGGCGAAGAGAGCAGGCCTTTTTGCGAAGCAGCTTTGGAATTGGATCGTAAAATTGGGAAAGACATTGCAGGTGTATGTGTAATTTTGTGATAGTACTTGTAAGAAAAATGTCTAGGCAGAAAAGCGAAAAAAGATCCGGCACTTTCAGCAAAATTTGCTTAAAAAATAGTTTAAAATAAAAAAAAGAAAACTGTGTGCAATTAGCGATGTTATCTGGATTTTTATCACTCTATGTCTCATACACTTTCAAACTATATTTGGCGGGAGAACACACTGCAATTACTCACTGAAGCTGGACGTCGATGAAAACGCGTTTAATCGTGATTACTGCACATTGTTTCTGTTCTAAAGGCCGAAAGTAGCACAACAAAACTTCGCGTAGTGTTCGACATCAAAGACATCAACCGGTCTGTCTTTAAACGACGTCTTAATGGTAGGCCCAACCATTCAAGGTGACCTATTTAGTATCCTACTAAAATTCCGAACTCATCGGTTACTGCAGACATCGCAAAGATGTATCGATGTGTACAAATGCAGTCTCCCGACGATAATATGCAATGCATTCTGTGGCGTGATGATACCTCTGAAAACATAGGTATATTTAAACTCAACACCGTAACCTACGGCACCTCGCCAGCTTCATTCCCTGCCATTCGTAGTCTTCATCAACTTGCCCTTGACGAGGAACCACATTTCCCCATCGGATCCAAGAAAGTCAGGTCTGACTTCTATGTCGACGATTTGCTAACCGGCGCGGATACGGTTGAAGATTTACGTCGCATCAATAACGAGGTGTTCTCATTATTAAAAAGGGGAGGATTTCATTTGCGTAAATGGTGTTCCAACTCTTCGGAGCTTCTAGCTGAGATTCCAATGGGAGAGAGGGAGGAGTTTTTAAAAATTGATGAAGGAAATGTAACAAAGACTCTCGGTCTCATTTGGGATCCCAAGTCAGACGAATTCTTGTTTACACAGAAGGCATCAGAGAAATCGACAAAAATAACCGAGCGAACTGTGCTATCTGCAATTGCGCGACTTACTGATCCCCTTGGGTTTATAGGTCCAATCATTCTACAAACAAACATTTTTATTCAAACCTTATGGAAGAATAACTTAAACTGGGACGAAACACTTCCTCACCATCTCAATACCCTTTGGCTGCAATTTTGTGATGAATTACAGTACATTAATAGAATCAAGTTACCTCGGTACGCCTTCGCCCCCAAAACCAAGTCTCAGCTACATGGCTTCGTCGATGCAAGTATGCATGCATTCGGAGCTTGCATTTATATCAGAAGTGTTAACGACGATGGATGTACACAAATACGACTTCTGTGTTCAAAGTCTAAAGTTGCTCCTATTAAAACAATCTCCATTCCTAGACTTGAGTTATCCGCCGCAGTACTACTTTCTGATCTGATTGCTCGCGTTCGGGAAGCTATCCCACTAAATCTTAACGAAGTGTACTGTTGGTCTGACTCAACCATCGTATTAGCTTGGATTGCATCTCAAGCATGTAATTGGACCACGTTCGTTGCCAATCGCGTCGCATAGATTCATGGTATCACCAAGAACTTCAAGTGGCGGCATGTTCCTACGGAGGGAAATCCTGCTGACATTCTATCGCGTGGAATGTCTACGAACAATTTAAGCGACTTCAAATAATGGTTTTTGGGTCCAACCTTTCTCCATCATCCTGCATCAACTTGGCCTGTTCTTAAAATACAATCAAATGAAACTATTCCACACGTTGAGGATATTACCCAACAATGTAGATTTATAAATGATTTCTACCGTATTCGCAGAACCCTTGCCTATGTACAACGTTTCATCAAAAATGCCTCATCACTTAAGGAAGATCGGACACTGACGCAACTCGCAGAAGCAGATCTAGATTTAGGTCTACAGTTACTTATCCGTGCAGTTCAAATTGCCACCTTCTCCGATGACTACAAAGGACTTCAAATGGGAACTGGAATCAACGAAAAAAGTTCGTTGAAAGGATTGAATCGTTTTTTAGATAACTTTGGACTCATTCGCGTCGGTGGGCGATTGAAAAACTCAGCGCTTCAGTTCGACGCCAGACATCAAATAATTCTTCCAAAATCTCACAGGTTTACTGAAACTCTAATAAGGCATTTTCATATAGTTAACCTGCCAAGCACTGACTGTCCTTATACGCGATACGATTCTGGCCGTTGGGTGGAAGACATACAATTCGGAGAGTAATAAGCAAATGCGTTCGCTGTTTCAAGTCTCGACCAATTATTTGCAGGCAGCTTATGGGAAATCTGCCTGCACAACGAATACAACCATCAAGACCTTTTCTACATTCAGGGATAGATTTCTGTGACCCTTACACACTAAATCGGGAATTCGCGGCCGAGCTCATACAAAAACATACATTTGTTTATTCATATGTCTTACAGATTTATCCACAGCAGCATGTTTAGCTTCACTCAGGAGGTTCATATCTCGGCGTGGTAGCCACAAACCATATTTTCGGATAATGCGACTAATTTTGTTGGAGCTAACTCCAAACTCAAGGAACTAAAACAGCACTTCCACGCGAATCAACAAAATAGTGACATCATCCAGAAGGAGTGCAATAATGAAGGTATCAGCTGGAGGTTTATACCTGCTCGGTCTCCCCATTTCGGAGGTTTGTGGGAGGCCGCCGTGAAAATCGCAAAACACCATTTACGTCGTGTTGCTGGCTATGCCTCATTAAGCTTCGAACAGCTTCATACATTAACATGCCAAACTGAGGCAATCATTAATTCTCGCCCTTTAAGTTCAATTTCAGATGATCCTAATGACTTAAGCGCCTTGACTCCTGCGCACTTTCTGATTGGAGCCCCTCTATCTACAATCCCAGAAGTCGATTCAACCAGTCATAACTTCTCACGAGCTAGTCGGCTAGCTGGCAACAGGTGCAATGCATGCAACAGCATTTCTGGAACAGGTGGAGCCGGGAGTATCTCAACACTTTGCAAGAACGACGCAAATGGAAAACTTCAACAAACTATTTGACTGTGGGCATGCTGGTGATAATCAAGGACGACAATCTGCCTTCATTAAAATGGTCAATGCGACGAATCGTAGAAGTATTCACCGGCATGGATGGGCTAGTACGAGTGGTCAATGTAAAGACTCAAGACGGCATCATCAAGAGGGCCATCACAAAAATATGTGTTCCACCCTGCAATAACTCTGAAGAATATGAACAGAAGTTCTCTTCAAAGCATAAGCTTCCAACGCGGGGAGCATGTTCAATATTCATTTTATATTTAATAGTTCAAAAACCAACTCTTACTCTTCTCTATAATTATTATAACTATTCATTGTTAACACCAAATATTGTTTAAAATATGCACCAACTTGTAATCACCACTGTACACACAGTTTTAATTAGTAGGAAATATCGTAATTAACAAATTACTTTCTCCTCAATATCATCTAAGATAACGAATCTTTATTTACTTGAAACATAATTTATATGCTCATAGAACTGTATGATCAGCTTATCTCTTGTCTCTCGATTCACTTTGACTTGCAGTTTGCTATTTTTCTCATTGTTCAAATTGGTTAAAATAAACTTGTGTAAAAGGAATCTTTTTTTTGATTTTAATTATTCAATTTAAAAAATATTAAATTGACAAAACACTAGCCTTGACATCTAAATTAGACAGCAACGCCACAACGTGCTGCCTGGCATCCACAAGAAAAGCTTTCTCTTCAGAGGTGCTAGCCTGTGCCCTACCTAGTCGCCTTAAAACCCCCTCTGAATTAGCTACCACTTTCTTGTATTCCCTGGACTGTTCGTTTCCAACAAAGTCATTCGTCAACTTCAATACCTCTTCCAATTTCGGCCCTATCGCTACTTTATCCTCGGCAAAAGAAAAAGGATTATCTGGAAGAATAAAGCTGGAATCCCTTCTTAACGCCGTGCGCAGGACCTTCCTCATCTCATCTACATCACTACCTCTTAGACCCCTAATATCTAACTCGTACTTAAGTCCCTCCGAACTCAACCTATCGACCTCCATCCTGAACGATGCTCCGTTGTTTGAGGTTTTTCCTTTCTGCCCAGTTGCACTGAACCAAATAATTAATTATAAAATTCCCCGTAGGGCAACACACAAAAAAGAAAATTTGAACTACAAATGCCAGGATTGAGACGGAGATCGCAAAACGCAAACGCTACTCGTAATCCCGACGACGGCGACTATATGATCGATGTGACGTATTCGATTTTAAGATACTCTTGCCCCACGTTGGGCGCCAGAAATGTTACAGTCGCTTCTTCGTCTGCTCCGCGATGTCACACGTAAGGTTGCTCGACCAACTATGGAGAGTGGCCGTGGGTTAAGATGGTAAAAATGGGCGCCACGCGATTGCCCTCCATGCAACTATCCCACCACTTGAATCGCGACTTAGCTGTGGGATCCGCGCTATTTCTAAATAAAAGTCCCCACACTCTCGCTCGGCACCAAATCACGATCACGAAGAAATACTACCTATTGCAGAGGTCCTCATGACGCAACTTTCCAAAAATTTTAATGCAACTTTTCAAGACCTCTATAGTAAACACCAAAACCATGGTCCGTTCAAATGTTCATGTCCAAATATATATGCAATTTAACGAAATTTTGTCCGCACGATAGGGACCGCAGTTCTTAACCGAATTGACTGATATTTTGTATACATGTTGCTATGGTGAATAGCTCGGCTGAGTTCGTAGATGGTCGTAATCGGTTGAGAGGGGGGCGTGTCACACCCCTTTAAATTTTTCAAATTCCGCATTAATAATTTTTGTATTTTCATTTTTAATATTATAAAAATGGTAATGGTATAAGCATATTTTTGCAAAAAAATTCCCGCCATTTTGAATCCGCCATCTTGAAATTCTTTAAAATTGCTCCGATTTCGTTGAAATTGAAAATGTATACTCGTTTATGAGTACTTGTTATAATTTCGCCATTTTGGATTACTTTTATATTACTTAAAAGTTGCATACAAAGGAAATCCACCTATTTCTTGCGGCTGGTGCCGGAAGGTCTTTTTTCTTATTCTTCACGTCACTAAATGTTAAGCTACGGACTCTCCGAGTGCTGCATAAGACGCGCATACGAGCAAACTAAAAACTGCTGCAGTTATTTCCACCAAAATAATACACTCTTTGGTAAGTCTATTATTACTATTATTATTATATTTTATTCCACACAATTTCTATAAATTACATTATGAGTCTCCTTGGACGTCTTGACTGCTTGACTTTTCATTTGCTTTTGTCCCACCTCTCTCGTGGTCCTCTTTTGGGTTCCAAACTACTCTGTGCAGACCCCTGACTACTCTCAGTACATGGGTAAGGTTAGGTAAGGTAAGTGTGGCAGGCTGCAATCGCAACCTCACTTAGACCAGATGTGGTCCATTGTGTTACCACCAGGATCTGTATTTCACCAGAATCACTACCCGCAGAACCAGCCGGAGCTTACTATGAAGCGCTGAGTTGCTGAATTGCTCAGCCATCTCGTCAAGAGATAGGCGACAATTTAGGGCTGTTTTTGAGTTGAAGGCTACAGAATCCAGGGATTGTATCGCGGCCTGGCTATCAGTAAAAATTGTGATATCCCGAGAGGATAGTACATTATACTTCAGCCACGATAGAGCTTCCTTGATTGTCATTATCTCGGCCTCGAAGACACTGCAATGGTCAGGTAAACGAAAAGAGATGTTAACGTTCACATCCTTAGAGAATGCACCCCCTCCCACTCCCGATTCTGTTTTAGAGCCATCTGTATAGAAGCAAATGGATCCCTTTCGTTGGAGCTCAAAATCATCTTTCCAGTCAAGTCTGGAAGGGATAGTGGTAACGAAGTTTTTGGCAAAGACGAGGCGTTGGAGGGTGTAGTCGGTGCGTTGTGGGAGGAATTCTAAATCATTCAGAATGGTGGAGTGTCCGACCCGCAGGCTGGACCAATGATGAAGTTCTTTGATACGTATGGCTGAGCTGGCTGCCACTTGTTTACTGTAGATATCTAGAGGAAGCAGATGGAACGGAGTGTCTAGTTCTGAGTGCTCCACTGATACCTATACAGGCCGATCATTGTTCTTTACAAAGATGGCTACGATAAGTGGCTATGGCTAGGGCTTTCCACCAGACAATTACGCCATATGTTAGGATTGGTCTGATGACAAATATGTAAAGCCAGTGAGTAATGCGTGGTTGTAGGCCCCACCTACTACCTATTGCTTTTTTGCAGCAGTACAGAGCTGTGGTGGCTTTCTTTACTCGCTCGAGGATATTAGGCTTCCAACTGAGCTTTTTGTTGAGAATGAGACCCAGGTATCTGGCTGTGTCTGAAAGTACCAGACTTGTACCGCACAGTTTAGGAGGATCGAACGGAGGAATTTTGTACTTCCTAGTGAAGAGGACTAATTCTGTTTTATGGGGGTTGACCCCGAGACCGCATTCTTTAGTCCATTTTGTTAGCTTAGAGAGAGCATTCTGCAGGAGGTCTCTAAGCGTGCTGAGGTGTTTACCTGAGACAGCTATTGCAACATCGTTCGCATAGGCAATTACATTGCAGCCTTCCTCTTCCAGTATAACTAGGAGTCCATTGACCACTAGGTTCCGAAGAAGAGGAGAGAGCTCCCCTCCTTGAGGTGTGCCCCTGCTCACAGGTCTCCGAATTGTAGCATCGCCCAGCTTGGAGGTTATAGTCCTTTTTGTAAGAAACTGACCTATAAAAACGCCAATTGAGGCTTCTGAGGCCCCTGGTTCAACGTTGTTAAAAGCTCCCTCTATAACAAGGAAGGCCACCAGAGTATATTCTTTGAAATCTAAGGATCTTTCAATGGTGCGTACAAGCGAGTGCAGGGCCGTTTCAACCGATTTCCCTTTGTTGTACGCATGTTGAGCGGCCGACAGCTTACTGGAATCAATGCTGTGGCGAATGTATATATCTAGAAGTTCCTCCAGAGTCTTCAGGAGAAACGATGATAGACTGATAGGTCTCAGATCTTTGGGATTTACGTGAGAGCTTTTGCCCGCCTTCGGTATGAAGATCACATTGACCTCCGTCCATACCTTGGGGATGTGGATTAATTCAAGGCAGCTCTTAAAGATGACAGTTAGCCATGGGAGGATAAGATCCATTACGTGCTGAAGCTCGGCGGGTATTATGCCATCTGGTCCTGCAGACTTAAATGGTTTGAATCCGCGTATTGCCCAGATGACTCTATCATTAGTTACAATGTTAGAGCTGCATGGCTCTGATCTTGCAGGAGAAGATTCGAGATCATTAGGTTCCAAGCAGCAGCTAGGGAAATGAGTGTCCATCAAAAGATTGAGGGATTCGGTATTTGTGCAGGTCCAAGAGCCATCAGTTCTCTTCAGATGACTGGGAGTTCTTGGAGTAGAGGATAGGATTTTCCGGAGTCTGGATGCCTCAGAGATCTCTTCCACATTTCCGCAAAAGAGTATCCATGACTTCCGTTGGGCTCTCCTAATTAGATATTTAAAAGCTTTTAGGGCCTCTTTGTATGAGGTCCAATCTAGAGTATCGCGAGACTGCTTGGCTTTGTTGAAGAGTCGCCTGCAGTTCTTACGGGAGGTCCTAATCTCTTGGTTCCACCACGGGGGTTTCGGATTTCCCCTTGGTTAACTTAAAGGACAAGAAGAATGCATCGCATGGTTGAGAGCGCCTGTGAGTTTCCTGACGAGAGAATCTAGCTCTTGCGTGTTCTTGGGGGGGACAGGAGACCTAGCTATAACCGACGATTCTACACTATCCCTGTATTTGATCCAGCAGAGAACAAGGTTAGAATTAAGAATAAAATCAAAAAGTTGCTCACCTCTTTCATTGATGTCAGTGCTGCCCCAAACTGTGTGATGCGCATTTGCATCACATCCTAGGATCAGTGCAGCTTTATGTCTCTTTGCGTCGGCAATCGTTCTTCCCAGAGTGTCCGGTGGGAGTGGTCCATGATGATCGTGAGCCAGGTAAGCTGAAATTAGCCAGTAGATCCGAGAACTAATTTCGAGGCTTACGGTCACCATGTCACGATCGCTGTAATTATAGAGTGTAGAGGCATTAAGCGCGATTTTAGTTAAAATGCAGGCTCTAGGTTTACCTGAATTTTTCACATAGAGGATTTGATGAGTAGGAGTCCTCAGTCCGCATACTAGGTCGTTAACGACCCAGGGTTCCTGGACCAGGACGATGTCCTCCCCGTTTTGTTGAAGCCGGAGAAAGAGGGCGGCGGAAGCCGCTTTAGAGTGGTGCAGGTTGATCTGTGCTAATCGCAGCATCAGCGCTACAATTAGGTGCAGAGACCTCAACCACCGTAATGTCAGCCTCTTCCGCGTCTGACTCTGAAAAAGCGTCAGAGGGGCTGTCTAGTCCACTAGACACATCCAGGTCGGACAGTGTTAGCCCGTCAACGACCAGATCTGATACTGGAGTAAGGAGGGTGGCCGGCTTGATGCTAACCAGTGTGTTCGGGGCCGGTATATTACTGACCGCCGAGCAAGAGATTGATTCTGGAGGTGAACCTGTTGCGATGGTGTGATGGCAGGGGCCGAGGGAGCAGGTTCGTCCTTCTCCAGGTCTTCCTCGTCTTTTTTATATACGCGGAGGGTTATGGCTCCGAAGCCATAGCTAACCTGTCCTTCAGCTTCTGCTAGTGGAGCCAGGGATTCCTTGTTGACAACAATCGTCGCTTGTCTAGAATCCCCCTTCGGCTCTTCGAGCTTGGCAATCTTCCAATTATGAGTCGGAAGATTGGGATTGGAGACCTGGAGGATCTTGAGTATCGTTGTCGGGTTGGAGGGCTCAGCCGGAATCCAGGAGCGAGTCCTCCCAGTACATAGATCGGGTGATTTTGCGGATTGCTTATGTACCTACCACGCCACATGGTATGTACATCAGCATCCGCTGATCAGGCCATTCTTCCATTCTAAGGGAGCTCTCTGCAGACAGAGAAGCCTCCGGATTCGAAAAAAAAACAAGGAAAGATCTTACACTCGGATTCGAGTGGGACGAGACCTCTGCTACTGAGCCAACCCGAGCTTTTCTAAAACTTGTCAATTTTGGGTACTAATACGACCCCATCTTCTTGCTATTCTTCTGTAAACGAAAACCTTTACCAGCGCACCCATAATATTCACCCCCCTCCTTTGGAAAGGTTTTCGTCACAATGGCCCAACACATCCACACTACAGCAAATCGTCCTTATTATTGAACGTCTTCAGGTCTTTAGCATGCCAGACTCCTACTTTCTTCCCACTCCTATCCTTCAATTCGTAGGTCCAAGGAGAGACCCTCTTAGTCACCTCAAAGAGCCCTACATATTTGGGAGCAAGTTTTGCCATATAATACTTAGCAGCATCTGACAGGACGAAATTTTTCCTCAAAATAAGGTCTCTTGGGAAGAACCGCATGTCTCTTCGTCTCAAGTTGTATTGTCGGGTCGATTTCTCGGCCGCCACCAGCATCCTACCCTTAACGTCCTCAACCACTTCGCCTTAGTCTTTCGACCACGCTTGTATATCAACGGACCTGTCCGCAATAAAACCCTCTGCAGGAATCTGAGAGCCTTCACCCTTGGTGGACATCTCTCTTCCAAATAACACGCGTTGAAGTTCGAATTGCACAAGCCACTTTGGCGAGAAGTTCATCCCATTTCCGGTGGTTATCGGAGATGTAGGCACGAAGCTTCGTTTTGAGGGTCTGATTGTACCGCTCCGCATGATTGGCTTGGGGATGGTAAAAGGCCGTGAAATTAAGAGTGACACGGTAAGCATCCGCCAGCTCGGAAATTTCCTTGCTCTTGAATTGCACCCCATTGTCGCATACGATCCATTTAGGTACCCCAAATACCAGGAAAACCTGCTCTTCCAGAATTACTCGCAACGACTTAGCCGTAGCTGTTCTCACCGGGAAAAATAGGGGGAACTTTGAGAAGTAATCTACCACCGTCAATACTCAGAAATATCCCCTAGTCGATCTTGGGAGGGGCCCTACAAAATCCACGCAAAGCATTTCCCATGGTTGCATCGCGATGCCATTAGGCCTGCGGGCTTCTGCAAGTTAGTTCAAACCCGGCCCAGATGGGCTCCCTGCCATTTTTCTCAAAAAATGTTCTTCCATTCTTTCCCTCGCCCTTTCTAATCTATTTCATCTATCCCTTTTACAAGGAGAATTCCCTCAGATTTGGAAAACATCCTTTATAACCCCGATCCACAAAAAAGGACAGAAGAATGAAATAACCAATTATCGTCCCATTGCAAAACTCTCCCATATACCCAAACTCTTTGAAAGTCTCTTGTATGAAACCCTAAGCTTTCAGTGCAAATTTTTTATTTCCCCTAGACAACATGGTTTCCTGAAAGGTTGATCAACAACCACAAACCAAATAGGATTTATAGCCTTTGCCCTCTCAGTCCTCGAGAATGGTAACGAAGTCGGCGTTATAGCTACCGATTTTAGCAAGGCTTTTGATAAAATCTCCCATCAATTAATACTTTTCAAACTGTCTGTCATCGGCTTCGAACCCATACTATTGAAATGGATATATTCATACCTGGAAAACCGTCTCTACAGTGTTCGTTTTAGGTCCACCCACTCTGTTCCCTTCTTAGCAACCTCCGGTGTTCCCCAAGGCAGCCATCTAGGTCCCCTTCTTTTCATACTAACTACTACCGATCTCGATAGGATCATCAAACACTCGTCCGTCTCCTTTTACGCCGACGATACAAAATTTTTCAAAACCATTTCCTCATCCCAAAACCTCGATAGTTTTTCGATCAAAAATTGTCTGGAATTAAATATACCCAAATGCCAGTCCATCACCTTTTCTCATAAGCGGCACCGATCTCTTCCCCGACCCTACTTTCAGCACAATCAACCTGTCTCTTCGGTTCAATCTCTTCGTGACCTCGGCATTCTGTGCGATAGGGAGATCAATTTCCGTTCACATATGGATGAAATAATCCTCAAGGCCAATTCTGTATTAGGTTTTGTAAAACGGTGGTCCAAAGAATTCACCAATCCATACGTAACCAGGTCTATCTCCTTCGTGACAATATACCTTGACGCGGTGTAGGGTCTTAGTAGTTCAAAGATTCTCGGGAATCTACTCCCCAGATGAGACTCGAAGCTAAAATATAGTCATATCCCAACCATGAAAACCTACCAAGTTCTTTCTCCCTCCTCTCCTGTCCCCTGGGCTGGATCAAGGTGTTATACGACCCGTGCCGATGATCAACCTGGCTGTGGGCCCAGACCAAAAATAGCACAGTCGCGAACGGAGTATCCGAATACCAGGCGCTCTTCGGATTATTGAGCCTTATCTGCGTAACGCGGGGCTCTGTGCAGATGGACCACCCGTTATACTAATAGAATTAAAAATTTAAACAGAACCAATGCCATTCTTCGGGCAGCTAACGAACATAAAGGGATTCCGCATATTGGACTGCCAGGACGACTTCACCTTCAAATGGCTCAGTGAAGAAGTCCTGAAAATAGTGACGCCATGGGAAAGTGTTAAACTCAAAGTGGCCCTGAAAAAAGACCTGTCAACCAGACCCAAAGCCAGGATCCTCATTCCAGGCCCACGTATGTGTAGGGAAAGGTTAGAGCAGTTTTTGAGAAAATTAAGCCCCGAATTCCCAAGCGACGACTGGAAAGTCCTGGAAATGGAAACACCCACAGAAACGGGTCAAGACGCCATTGTGATGTTTAATCACGAGACAATGGCCATGCTTCCATCAAGGGGCTACAAACTAAGAGTCGGCCTGAACATGGTGAAGGTGAGGCCCCCCTCAGACAAAAAGGGGACGGCGGAAACGCCAGCAACGCGGATAAATGATGAAGTTAATCCAAGTTAATCTTCATCATAGCAAGCTGGCCAGCGCCAGCCTTATAACCTATATATCAGAAAATAATATTGACATCGCCCTAGTCCAGGAGCCATGGATTCACAATGGCCAGATCTGCGGCCTCAACTCAAAGGATCTGAACCGGTTCCATAAAAAGGGCCAACCAAATAGTAAGTACCGCTCCTGTATTTTGGCCAAGCGTGACATAGACCTTACTCCCTTCCCTCCCCACAGCAATGCAGATCAAATAGCGGTGCGACTTGAGAGGCCCAAAACTACGCACCTCATCTTCACATCGCTATACCTCCCGTACGACGACCCGGCACCGCCACCAACTTCAGCCTACACGGACTTAGCTAAGGAAGCGGTCAGGAGAAAATGGGACCTGATAACAGGATGTGATGCAAATTCACATCATGTTCAATGGGGTAGCCGGGACACAAATACAAGAGGTGAGTCGTTATTTGAATTTAGAATTAGTAACAACATTTCCATTGAAAATATAGGGTCAGAACCCACTTTTGTCGTAAGAAATAGAGAGGTAGTTATAGACGTGACACTGACCTTGAGTTCGAAGTTCCTGACGGTCAGGGACTGGAAAGTGTCCGACTATGTCACTTTTTCAGACCACAGAATGATTAATTTTAACATAGAAGAGCAAGCAGATCCGATTAAGCCATATCGAAATCCCAAAAAAAACTGACTGGGACGTTTTTAAAAAAGAAATGGCCAACAAAAAGGGCCCACATACGGAGGTTGGTGAAGAAGTAACTCTTCTCACTAAAGCCCTTAAGAAAGCCTTATCCTTATTATAAAAAAAGCCTTATTATAAAAATCCTATCCCCTAACAAAAGGAAAGAAGAAGCTCAACCCCAGCTGGTGGTCAAATGAGCTAGCCCAACTATGGCAACAGGCAAGAAAGCTGTACAATGTGGCCAGAAGGACAAAAGATCCCAACGACTGAGATCGCTACAAGGAAAGCAAAGGCCGGTTCAAAAACAGAACTACTTACGCTAAAAGGGCCGCTTGGAAAAGATTCTGCAACGATATTGAATCGACAAAGGATGCGTGGAGATTAAGAAAAGTGTTGTCAAAAATACACGTGCCACCAGGACTCCTGAAAAAACAGGACGGTTCGTGGACTGAATCTAACCTGGAAACACTTGAAATCCTCATCGTCTCCCATTCACCAGGATGCTCTTTCGTCAATGCACCCCCGCAGAGAGGGCCCTGACCGCCCATAACAGTAACACTAATGAGCTGTGTTACCAAATAATTGATGAAAGGAAGGTGGCCTGGGCTATCAGCTCTTTCTCTCCATAAAAAGCTCCAGGACCTGATGGTATAATACCAATCATCCTGCAGAGTATCAAGGAAAACATCCTACCTTGGCTTGTCCAAATTTTTAGAGGTTGCCTCAGCTGCACTCATGAGCCACAAATCTGGAGAGAAGCGAGTGTAATCTTCGTACCCAAAGCTGGAAAACCCAGCCATACAACTGCCAAGGATTTTAGGCCAATAAGCCTTAGATTAGATTAGATTGGTAGGTGAGGTGGGCACTAGTCCCTTATCACTGCGGCCACAGGTGGGCCTATTGTGATATCCTCTATTTAAAGCTCCTCCATGATTCCGGAGTGAGTGATAAAACCGGCTATGTCTTTGGGTGAACTGGTGGTGATATCCTCCGCCCTAAGGTAGTGGTTACCTAGAAAACGATGACGTGTTTTTGTGAGACAGTTACAGTGACACAGTATGTGTTCTGCTGATTCTTCGTCTTCGTTGCACATTCTACAAGAGTTGTCTTGTGCTATTCCCATAGTCATGAGATGTTTTTTAACCCGACAGTGTCCGGTTAGGAAGCCTGTGACTATACGAATCTGACTTCTCGTTAATCGTAGAAGTTGTTTCGTTCTTTTTTGGGAGGTGGTTGGCATAAAGGTTCTAGCTTGTCTGTTACCTTCCATTTCTGACCAGTAATGTTGTGCTTCGTCTTTTAACCAATTTTTTACACAGTGTTTGGCTGTACTTATTGGGAGGCCACAGAATGGTCTTGGCAACATAAATGTTGATGCAGAGCCTTTTCTGGCCAGTTAATCTGCCTTTTCATTGCCTTCATATCCGCTATGGCCCGGTACCCAAATGAGGTGAACTCTGTTTGTGTTAGCCAGTGTTATAAGTAGTTGAAGGCAATCCCAAACAAGTTTAGATGTTATTTCACAGGCGTTAATTGCTTGCAAGGCTGCTTTGCTGTCAGAAAGAATATAGATGTTCTTGTTGAATATAGATCTGTTTATATTTTCTCTGATGCATAATTCTATTGCGTGAATCTCTGCCTGGAATACTGAGCTGTTTTTCTCCATGCTGCTATATAGAGAGGTTTTGGTATATAATTCATAGACTCCAGCTCCAACTCCTTCATCTGTTTTGGATCCATCTGTGTACCATACATGAGAATCGTTCGCAAATGTTGGTTTGTTCTGTTCCCAGTTATTACGCTCTGGAAATGTCACCAAAAAGTTTTTGCTGAAGTTGAATTTTTTCAAACATCTGTCTGATAGTGTGATTCCGAGTAGTTCATTTGTTGTCAATGCTTGAGTTATATCTGAATGAATCAGTGCGGAATTGGATTCATCTTCTGAGATGAGCATGTAAGCGTTAACTATTGCTTCTTTCTTGAATAAAAGGTGAAGGGGTGGGAGATTTAGTAGGGTTTCTAACGCTGCGGTTGGAGCTGTTCTCATTGCTCCTGTAGTGCACACACAGGCTAGTCTTTGCAGTTTATTGAGCTTGGTCTGTGCGGTCCTTTGCTTGGTCTTTTCCCACCAGACCGGTGCAGCGTAGGTGAGGATAGGCCTGACTATGGCTGTGTATAGCCCAAGCGCCATTTTGGGGTTAAGACCCCAGTTCTTTCCTAGAAGACATTTGCTGGTCCATAGTGAGGTCCTGGCTTTGTCTATGACCTTATTGAGGTGAACTTCCCATGTGAGTTTAGAGTCTAGAGTAACCCCTAGGTATTTGACTTCCTTTGAGAATTCTATTGATTCACCAAAGAGTGTTGGTTTTCTGAGTTTTTCCAGTTTTCTTCTCTTGGTGAAGGCAATTATGGTGCTTTTCTTAGGATTTATGTTTAGCCCTACATTCATGCACCATCTAGCAACCAGATTCAGTGCCCTCTGGAGGCAATCCGATATTGTTTCTTCGAACTTTCCTCTGATTAGGATAGCTATATCATCTGCGTATCCTTGGACATAAAATCCTTCATTACTTAGTATAACCAGCAGTTCATTCACTACGATGGACCATAGCAAGGGGGAGAGAACCCCTCCTTGAGGGCAACCTTTCGCAGCTGTGATACTGAGTTTGGCGCAACCTAGTGTAATTTTGATTTTCCTATCTTCTAGCATGCTTTTGATCCATCGGCAGGTCGTAGTGTCTACCCCTATATTTTGGATACATCTGAATATTTGGGAGTATTCAGTGTTGTCGAATGCACCTTCTATGTCCAGAAAACAGCCCACCGCAATCTCTTTTTCTCTGAGAGATTTTGCAATTCTTGAGGTGAGATTTTGGAGCGCATGGGTAGTTGATTTCCCTGGTTGATAGGCATATTGATTCTTATGAAGGGGTTTAAGATGCAGGGCCCCATCTCTGATACGCCGGTCTATAATTTTTTCCATTGTTTTGAGGAAGAATGAGGTAAGGCTGATGGGTCTGCATGATTTTGGTAGATCTGAGGGTCTACGTCCAGCTTTAGGCATAAATTTTACTATGACCTCTTTCCAGCTCTTAGGTAGATGTCCCCACGCGAAGCTTGTTCTTAAGATGTTGATCATGGTTTGTATCGTGTGTGGGCAGCTCCTTTGAAGGAGTGCGGGGAATATTCCATCTTCTCCAGGAGCTTTGAAGGGAAGGAATGAGCATATTACCCACTTTATTTTGTCCTCGAAGAAGATTTCCCTTGCTCTCTTCCAGTCTTCCTTAGTTGGTCGTGTGGAGCTTCCTTGGAGATTGAGTATAGGGGAGTTCGGGCTTGGAATGGAACCCGGAAAGTGTGTATCGGCTAAGAGCTTAAGCGTCTGTAGTCCACTTTCCGCATATGAGCCATCTTGTTTTTGAATTAACCCGATTTTATTCGTGTGCTGTTTAGAGAGAGTTCTGTGGATGCGTGCGCTACCTTGGATGTCATTGAGGCTTTGACAGAAACCTTTCCATGATTCTCTTTTAGCCCTTCGAATTTCTAGGTTATAGTTCGTGAGGGACTCTCTATATTTGTCCCATTCTCCATTGCGTTTCGCCTTGTTGAATAGCTTCCTAGTTACTGTTCTGAGCTTAGCGAGTTTTTTGTATAAAATAAGCCTTACATCTTTCCTATTGAAAACATTGAAAAGACTTATAGATATTCATATCCGCTCCAAATTGAATCCAAGAGACGTTTCACAAACGCAACACGCGTGCATGAAAGGCAAATCGGTAGAAACGGCGCTGCACGAAGTGGTGGCAACGATCGAAAAGTCGCTCCACTATAAAGAATTTACGTTAGCGGCCTTCCTGGACATCGAAGGAGCTTTCAACAACTTTACGTTAGAAGCTATAAGAACATCACAAGACCTACTGCAAATCAACCCAATCTTATGTAACTGGATAGAATGCATGCTCAGAACGAGATGCATAAGTTCCGAGCTTAGGGAATGCCAAATACATGCCTCGGCCTCCCGAGGCATTCCACAGGGAGGAGTCCTATCACCGTTATTATGGGTCCTAGTAGTAAATGAGATATTAAAGAAGCTGGAGAGAAGTGGAATAAGGGTCGTTGCCTATGCCGATGACGTAGTCATACTGGCCACAATCACAGACCAGCTACAATCAGCCCTAAACGCTCTAAGCAACTGGGCCACACGATGCGGCCTTAACATAAACCCGCAGAAAACGGAAATGGACCGACTACTTAACACTAATTCTGAAATTTAGTCTAAACCTCGAATTGAAAATTCCCTCCAGAGAAAGCTGGACAGAAGGAGAGGTCATTAACCCCAACCATATATCCATTTTCACGGATGGGTGGTCAAAAATGGATGAGGGGGTTGGCTCCGGGATTTATGCAGCAGAATCAAGCACTGCACGGTCAATAAGACTTCCGAATCACAGCAGCGTGTTTCAGGCGGAAGTCCTTGCCATCACCGAGGCTTCGCGTAAACTATCAGAACGGTCACTCCCAAGAAGCCACATTGACATATTCGTAGACAGTCAAGCAGCCATCAAAGCCATTACATCGACAACAATCAGATCCAGAACTGTGAAACGCTGCAACGACGAGCTTAAAGCTCTCAGCGCTAATCACAACGTCACACTCATCTGGGTCCCGGGACATAAGGAAATCCACGGGAACGAAAAGGCGGACGAGCTCGCAAGAACAGGCTCGGAGATGGATCTAATAATGGCCGATGACTCAGTCCTGCCCCCAATAGAACTTCTTAAGTCCAGCATCACCGTGAAATCCATAAAGCTCGCGAACGGGAGATGGACCTCACTCACAATATGCCGCACCTCAAGAACACTCTGGACAGAACTAAATAAGAAAAAAACAAAGGACATCATCGCACTCAACAGAAGTCAATTATTACTTCTCATAGGTATTATGACAGGTCATAACCTGCTAACGGCCCACCTAAAGAGAATGCGGCTGAACACAACAGAACTATGCAGAGGATGTGGCGACACAGATGCTGAGGAGGACACATTCCACCTCCTATGCGAGTGCCCTAGCCTTAGCAAAAGCCGAAAGACAATCCTCGGAGAACGTTTTTTCAGTGATCTGGGCGAACTGTCAAGCAAGCCACCGAAAACCATCCTGCAATTCCTTCGAAATTCGGGATGGTTCAGAGACGCCAATTGAAAATAATAACACTCTTCTATTTATTTTAGGTATCCCACACCACATCGGGGAACACAATGGATCCATTGAGATCCGAGTGAGGTTGTAAACAATGCAACCACCCCTAAAACCTAACCAGATCTATCTACATTATCTTTGTTCGCCCCATCCTAGAGTATGCCAGTCGAGTGTGGTCCCCGTACCATCGCGTGTATATCTCGAGAATCGAAAGCATCCAGCGCCGTTTTCTTCGATTTGTTCTCCGAGGTCCGCCCTGGAACGACCCTCTCATTCTCCCTCCCTATCAAAACCGCCTCAACCTCATTAACTTAAACACCCTTGAGGAACGCAGAGATGCACCCGACATTCTCTTTATTCATCGACAACTTGCAGGTCACATTGAATGTGCGTCACTCCACAACTTTGTTTTCTTCAACACTAACCCTCGTAATCTATGAACCTCTGGTCTCTTCTATCTACACAACCCACATCATATGGCTCGAATGAACCGATCTCCCGTATGCTACGAAAGATTAACTCGAACCTTACCTTTTTTGACTTCAACCGCACCACTCGTTGCCTTAAATCCGATCTCCTTCCCCGCCCCAATTAATCTTAGTTTTAAGTTTAAGTTTAAGTCTAATTTTAAGTAAGTTTTAAGATTGTATAGCTTGTATTAAGCCAAATCAATAGGGCCTTTCGCCCTCACCAAAATTAAAAAAATTATGCCGCTCTTCAGTCTCACGACTACTCAGCCCACCAGCCACGTCAAGGCGACAACCCATCTAAAGGAAGTGGATTATAATCCTCTGGATCAACAGGAACATGTGTAAGCGGTCGACGATTAATTTGACCCTGCCCTACGAAAAGTGCATTCCGCAGGACATCTTAGCGAGGTACCACCCCCTGTTGAGAACCAAAGAGTTTTTTGGCCCTGTAAAAATAGCGAAGAAAATTTAAACGTAAGTTATACAATTTACTTTTAATATTTATTCGACTTGATGCGATAAGACTACTAGCTGAAGAACAACTGAAACTGCACGTGTACGATCGTCGATGACCGTATGCCGAAAATCTGCTGATGACAAAAAAAGTGCCGTTGCCCACGATAAATCCAAAACGGTGGCAGCATATCTGGTGATAGTGGCATGATTTGATTAAACTGATTATGCGTATAGCTTTAAGGCAGGCCATCGACGATCGTCCATGATAAAATTTAACGCCTAAGATTCGAACACCCCCGTTAGAACGAACTCGACACTGACTTTGTTGGTGGTATTAGCCGCTCCCATATTTCCTCTGTGGCATAATATTATTGACTGTTGGTCTTTTCATTAAGACCAGTGCCAGGCGTGTTGAGGAATGACACGGTGGAGCTGACTTTACATGCGCAGAACGTGACAGAAATTCAACTCGGAATGTGGTACCATGTATTCTATATACGTTAGCGGCCTTCCTGGACATCGAAGGAGCTTTCAACAACTTTACGTTAGAAGCTATAAGAACATCACAAGACCTACTGCAAATCAACCCAATCTTATGTAACTGGATAGAATGCATGCTCAGAACGAGATGCATAAGTTCCGAGCTTAGGGAATGCCAAATACATGCCTCGGCCTCCCGAGGCATTCCACAGGGAGGAGTCCTATCACCGTTATTATGGGTCCTAGTAGTAAATGAGATATTAAAGAAGCTGGAGAGAAGTGGAATAAGGGTCGTTGCCTATGCCGATGACGTAGTCATACTGGCCACAATCACAGACCAGCTACAATCAGCCCTAAACGCTCTAAGCAACTGGGCCACACGATGCGGCCTTAACATAAACCCGCAGAAAACGGAAATGGTCCTATTCACCAACAAAAGGAATATCCCAGTATTTGAACCCCCGAGACTAAATGGACAACAACTCCATATATCGGAAAGTGCGAAATACCTAGGATGCATACTAGACCGCAAATTGAACTGGAAGAAAAACTTAATGGAAAGAACAAAGAAAGCTTCAATTGCATTCTACGCATGCAACAGAATCTTCGGCAAAAGATGGGGCCCAAGCCCGCCACTATACACTGGATGTACACAGCCATTATAAAGCCCATACTTACGTATGCATGCCTCGTCTGGTGGCCAGCCGCCGTAAAAACAACAAACTTACACATCCTGACGAAGATCCAGCGGCTTGCGTAGGAACCACAAGTGCAATTAGAACAACACCAATTGCAGCGCTCGAGGTCATGCTGGGGATAATATCTGTCGACCTTTTAACAAAGGAAGTGGCCGCGAAAAGTGCGCTCCGCCTACAACAATCCAATCTGTGGAAAAAAGATCTGATAGGTCACCAAGCTATCAACAAGGGGGTGAGCACTGAGACCAAAACCGACTACTTAACACTAATTCTGAAATTTAGTCTAAACCTCGAATTGAAAATTCCCTCCAGAGAAAGCTGGACAGAAGGAGAGGTCATTAACCCCAACCATATATCCATTTTCACGGATGGGTGGTCAAAAATGGATGAGGGGGTTGGCTCCGGGATTTATGCAGCAGAATCAAGCACTGCACGGTCAATAAGACTTCCGAATCACAGCAGCGTGTTTCAGGCGGAAGTCCTTGCAATCACCGAGGCTTCGCGTAAACTATCAGAACGGTCACTCCCAAGAAGCCACATTGACATATTCGTAGACAGTCAAGCAGCCATCAAAGCCATTACATCGACAACAATCAGATCCAGAACTGTGAAACGCTGCAACGACGAGCTTAAAGCTCTCAGCGCTAATCACAACGTCACACTCATCTGGGTCCCGGGACATAAGGAAATCCACGGGAACGAAAAGGCGGACGAGCTCGCAAGAACAGGCTCGGAGATGGATCTAATAATGGCCGATGACTCAGTCCTGCCCCCAATAGAACTTCTTAAGTCCAGCATCACCGTGAAATCCATAAAGCTCGCGAACGGGAGATGGACCTCACTCACAATATGCCGCACCTCAAGAACACTCTGGACAGAACTAAATAAGAAAAAAACAAAGGACATCATCGCACTCAACAGAAGTCAATTATTACTTCTCATAGGTATTATGACAGGTCATAACCTGCTAACGGCCCACCTAAAGAGAATGCGGCTGAACACAACAGAACTATGCAGAGGATGTGGCGACACAGATGCTGAGGAGGACACATTCCACCTCCTATGCGAGTGCCCTAGCCTTAGCAAAAGCCGAAAGACAATCCTCGGAGAACGTTTTTTCAGTGATCTGGGCGAACTGTCAAGCAAGCCACCGAAAACCATCCTGCAATTCCTTCGAAATTCGGGATGGTTCAGAGACGCCAATTGAAAATAATAACACTCTTCTATTTATTTTAGGTATCCCACACCACATCGGGGAACACAATGGATCCATTGAGATCCGAGTGAGGTTGTAAACAATGCAACCACCCCTAAAACCTAACCAGATCTATCTACATTATCTTTGTTCGCCCCATCCTAGAGTATGCCAGTCGAGTGTGGTCCCCGTACCATCGCGTGTATATCTCGAGAATCGAAAGCATCCAGCGCCGTTTTCTTCGATTTGTTCTCCGAGGTCCGCCCTGGAACGACCCTCTCATTCTCCCTCCCTATCAAAACCGCCTCAACCTCATTAACTTAAACACCCTTGAGGAACGCAGAGATGCACCCGACATTCTCTTTATTCATCGACAACTTGCAGGTCACATTGAATGTGCGTCACTCCACAACTTTGTTTTCTTCAACACTAACCCTCGTAATCTATGAACCTCTGGTCTCTTCTATCTACACAACCCACATCATATGGCTCGAATGAACCGATCTCCCGTATGCTACGAAAGATTAACTCGAACCTTACCTTTTTTGACTTCAACCGCACCACTCGTTGCCTTAAATCCGATCTCCTTCCCCGCCCCAATTAATCTTAGTTTTAAGTTTAAGTTTAAGTCTAATTTTAAGTAAGTTTTAAGATTGTATAGCTTGTATTAAGCCAAATCAATAGGGCCTTTCGCCCTCACCAAAATTAAAAAAATTATGCCGCTCTTCAGTCTCACGACTACTCAGCCCACCAGCCACGTCAAGGCGACAACCCATCTAAAGGAAGTGGATTATAATCCTCTGGATCAACAGGAACATGTGTAAGCGGTCGACGATTAATTTGACCCTGCCCTACGAAAAGTGCATTCCGCAGGACATCTTAGCGAGGTACCACCCCCTGTTGAGAACCAAAGAGTTTTTTGGCCCTGTAAAAATAGCGAAGAAAATTTAAACGTAAGTTATACAATTTACTTTTAATATTTATTCGACTTGATGCGATAAGACTACTAGCTGAAGAACAACTGAAACTGCACGTGTACGATCGTCGATGACCGTATGCCGAAAATCTGCTGATGACAAAAAAAGTGCCGTTGCCCACGATAAATCCAAAACGGTGGCAGCATATCTGGTGATAGTGGCATGATTTGATTAAACTGATTATGCGTATAGCTTTAAGGCAGGCCATCGACGATCGTCCATGATAAAATTTAACGCCTAAGATTCGAACACCCCCGTTAGAACGAACTCGACACTGACTTTGTTGGTGGTATTAGCCGCTCCCATATTTCCTCTGTGGCATAATATTATTGACTGTTGGTCTTTTCATTAAGACCAGTGCCAGGCGTGTTGAGGAATGACACGGTGGAGCTGACTTTACATGCGCAGAACGTGACAGAAATTCAACTCGGAATGTGGTACCATGTATTCTATATACCTGGTAAATATTAATATAGTTGAAATAAAAATGTATGTTAAGATAGAACGAACCAGAAATTTAACTTGGAATGACACCATGTATTCTTGTTTATACATTTGCTTCAAACATAGATCCCATTTTCAGAACACCTCGCGATTGCTGTGCACTTCAATTAACTTTTATAAATATTTGCTCGATTACATCCCGGGGCCATCTGAACTTAATTAGTCTAACAGCGTCGACTATAAGTGTTGCACGATGTGGGAGGCAGGTGAAGTTCATGCTGTGACGTTTTGCAGTGCATCTTCCAAATTTTACCAGATGAACGATTTCTTTTCAGCGGGTCCCTTACGAAAAATATTCTTTAAATGCAGCAGAAAAGCAATAACTCTAACTGATGATGTCCATCTGGCTTGAAATCTGGCTTTAAGTTCGTCCAGGATCGCGTAGGAAACAGGATATTCCTTGTTGTGGAAGAAGAGAGTTCGGGGTAATGAATTTTCTTTACTCACCGATTCCAGTGCCTCTTTTCCTGGCGACACATGCTAACTATCTTTCGTCAGCCACATTCTGATCTGTCCTGACATGAAACTATTGGCGTGGTGAAAACAAGTCCAGAATTTCCTCAATTCGTACGGGAATAAACGATGGGAACTTAAACTTAGTGGAGTTGATCCAGGACAGCACTGTCTTCGAATCCGAGAAGATAATTGTTTCAGAAAAACGGATTGTATGCGAACCGAACTCTTAACTGTAACTTCTAGCCGCACACCACGTTAACTCCACATTGATAAATGGTCAGAGATGATAAAGAGAAGAAGACTTCAACTCACCTTATCTGCCGCAGACCACCGCCATCAGACAGCATAAAAGGTCTTAGAAGTCAGTGATAATAGTGGCCTTAACCAAATCCCCTTACGTAAACTTACTTACTTATCTGGTCAGCAGCCTGAGCCTAAACTAATGCCACTTTCCATCCTGCACGCTGCTTCAAGTTTACTAGACCGCGAGTGCCGGATCTTTAAACCATAGATTCAGTTTTATCTGAAAGAATGGCAACAGGGTTGGAACTTGTCAACCAATGATGATGGATCTATCGTCTTCTTCCTATTCACAAGTCTAAGCACAGACAGTTTAATGCTTTCCACATTTCGCCTGCCAAGCAATTTTAAGGCCTACGTGGACGAAGTCACTAGTACAACTAGTGTAGAAATAAATAATAGTCATATACTTTTTGCAGGATTTATTTCACAATAAAAATATATAACAAACTTTTTACATCATCCAACAATTATTAATAAGAGAGCATTTGCACGTATAAAATTATCTGTATATATTTGTAAAATAAAACGCCCGTGGAAGAATTATTAAACTTCATTGAACAAAAAACCGATTCGCTCGGGTCAAAAGTCTCGTGGCAACTAAATGTATTTCACAATGTTTTTACAATAGAAAGAGATAGATATATGTATATGAATGTAAATAGGTATAGAATATGTAAGAATATGTGTGATATATGTATATGAATGTAAATAGGTTATGTTACAATGTAATATAAATGCAGTAAGTGTTATATGTGTCATTGGAGTTATTTAATTTTCAACATCCTCCGGGGGCAGGTCGAATGGCGAATCTCCATGGGATACAGCAACTGGATGGGACGTCTAACTTTCTTACCGTTGGCAAAACGAACTTCACAGGCCCTTATTTTATTATCCCTTCCAGGAAAACAGATCTCTACAACAGCTATCTTCCAATGCAGAAGCGGAACAACAGTATCGTGGACCAAAACCACATCTCCCAGTTGAATTTCTGAGGAATTGCTTTTACCGGAATGGTGCGCAGATCTCAGCAAACGAAGGTACTCTGTATTCCATCTTTTCCATAAACGGCTTGTATATTGAGTTCTGGATCTCCACAATTTACGTAACTCAGCATTATCAACTAACTCCGGCAGCTGCTTCGCAGATGTCTCAAAATGTTCAGCAAGAAAACGTCTGGGAGTAAGTGGAGTCAAATCCATTGGGTCGTCGCTCAGATAGGTTAGAGGACGCATATTTATAACGTTTTCCGCTTCAGCAAGTAGGGTACACAGCTCTTCGTTATTTAGTTTCGACTTCCAAATAGTGGCCTTCAAAACATCCTTGACACTTTTAACCATACGTTCCCAAAACCCGCTCCACCATGGAGCCCGTTCGACGCTAAATCGCCAATTGATCCCAAGATTGCTTAAAAATCCGTAAAAGACCTCACTGTCGAGAATGTTTCCCACACACCGTAACTCTGCAGATGATCTTTTAAACGTCTTAGCGTTATCTGAACAAATTATCTTGGGGGCACCCCTTCGAGCGATGAACCTTCTAATAGCCAGCAGATAGCATTCCGTATTAAGACTCAATACCAGCTTCAAATGTATTGCCCGAACTAAAGCGCACGTGAACAGCATAATATAGACTTTACCTGTTTCTCCATTTTGACAAGTATAGAGTGGACCAGCGAAATCGACTCCCACAGTTTCGAACGCCCTCGAAGCCATTATCCGTTCCTTGGGCAGCGGCGCGAATGGATTTGAAATAGGCCTACCTTTGAATCGGCGGCAGAGCTTGCACGCATTGATGACCTTTTTTATAAGCTGCCGACTGCCTGGCAACCAAAATTTGTCGCGCAGTCGCGTCAATACCGCACCAATTCCGCCATGTAGTGATACCTCGTGCAGATGCGTGGCTATCAAGGTACTTAAATGACTGGAATTCTAACATCTAACTGCTCCTCAAGTAACTGTAATCTGCTACCGACCCGCAAGACGCCTTCAGCATCCAAGAAGAGATTGAGTGTCAACAGGTATGAAGATCGTGGAATAGGTTCCTTCTTTGACAAACGCAAATTTTCATTTTTAAAGTACAACTTTTGGAAGAACTTTATCCAGTATTTCTCCGCAACATCCAATTAGCCAGCGTTAAGAAACTTCATCCAAGGGTGACGCTTACCACGGAAACGGTCTACTGCCCGCAAAAGATATGATGTAACTCGCAAAAGTCTTTTCCAAGAGCTTATCTTGTTATAAGCTAATAACGGTTCGAGCATTTCACCTGCCTGTGATCTTTGCGCCTCTTCAAATAACGTAAGTAAAACTGTGGACTCAGCAGCTATTAGGTTCTCCATCGGCCACTCAGCTTTAGGCTTCCTAAGCCATTCTGGACTCTCTCTCCACTCTGGTGATGCCTCAAATTTGTCCACCGATATCCCCCTCGTAAGCAGATCAGCTGGGTTAAGTTTACCCGGACAATGCCGCCATTCACTTCCCTGTATCTCCTTGACACCGTTGAACACGTAGGGCTTCCATCTCTTCGCATCTCCACGCAGCCAATGCAACGCGATCTGCGAATCAGTCCATAAAACATAGCTTCTAAAGGGCATCGCTATTTTATCAAAATATGACCTCAATCGGGCTGCTATCAAAGCAGCAGTAAGCTCCAACTTTGGTAAACTCATTTCATCGGCCTTCGCTTCTTTCAATGATGCTACACGCGCCTTTGCACACAAGAAATTTACCTTCACGTTGCCTGAACTATCTTCAACTCGTACGTAGGCCACTGCCCCAAATGCCTTAGTGCTTGCATCGGCGAAAATATGCGTCTCAATAGCATGGCTGTCAGCGCCCATCCCTAGCCACCGAGGCATGGCCAAGCTCCCAATTCGATCCAAACCTTCATTTTCATTTCATTTTTCATTTATTATTAATATGCTGACACATTAAGATACAATATCTTATAAATTTGTGAAGCTTGGCAAAAAAATAAAAAATTATAAAAATTAAAAAAAGATACAAAAATTACAAACGTAAATAATAACAAATTTAATTTAGGAGAAAAAAAACAAAGAACAAAGAAAAGGTGCAAGCATAGGTTAAAAGAAAAATAAAAGTAAAAAATTGTGTTGGTTCGGGCAAAGATTTAGCAATAAAAACTAGGAAGATGAAGAGTAGAATAATTGCAATCGCATTCTGTATTCCGTCAAATTACTTGTCCTTCTAATAGTGGGTGGTAGAGAGTTCCATAAGCGAACGGTATTGACGAAAAATTGCTTTTCAGATGTCATACATAAAAACCGAGGAACATTGAGTTGCAAGAGTCTGTTTGATGCTGAGAACTGAAGTCTGTTGTACAGATAAGAAGGCTTGTGGGTCTGGAGTATATTATATAACAACAGGAGTGTCCGGAAATTTAAAAGGTTATCAAATGACATACCATAGATACTTTTAGAGAATCTCGAAACATGATCATATCTTCCTAAACTGTAAATATATCGCGCAATGTTGTTATATGCCACATTAAGCTTTCTCTGACTCACAGCATCACATTTGCTGAAGATTTCACATCCGTATGTAAGGATTGGTACAACTAATGTCTTGGCAAGCATTTTGCGTGTTTTTAGAGGAGTAAAATCTTTTGTGGTCCAAAGCACTCGAAGAGCACCATATACTTTGCCAACAATGGAATTAATATGGTCTTTCCAGGTTAAATTTCTATTAAAAATAATTCCCAAGTTTTTTGCACTATCAACAAATTGTATAGGAGCATTGTTAAGATAAATTTGAGGGAAGTACGATAAGTCCACCAATTTCTTTGAAATAACTATGACCTAAGATTTATCAGGATTTAATACTAAGCTATTGACTTGCGACCAGTTATAAATATTCTGAAGGTCTTCATTTAAGGACTGGGAACAGTGCTCGATGAGTCCCAAAGGGCAACTTTTATATAACTGAACATCGTCGGCGTACATGTGTATAAAAGATTGATCAGCAACATCAGGAATTTCATTTATATACATAGAGAAAAGAAGTGGCCCCAAGATTGAACCCTGTGGGACACCTTGCCGTAAGCTTAGAAGTCTCGATGTTTTTTCTCCAATTGCAACAGCTTGTTTTCTACCCGATAAATAAGAAAAAATTAATTTCACAGCTTCTGGTGCAAAATCATACAGATTTGATAATTTTTCGCATAGTACTGAGTGGCTTATTGAGTCAAATGCCTTCGAGAAATCAAGGAGTACCAGGAAAGTAACCTGGTCATTGTCTACTGCGCTTCTTATATCATCAACAACATTTAAGATTGCAGTTGTACAGCTGCGCTTGGGACGAAAGCCGGATTGAAAATTGGAAAGGAAGTCTCTATCATTCAGATAGGTATTAATCTGTTTTTGAATTACTCTCTCAAATACTTTGGAAAGAAATGGGAGTATTGATATGGGCCTGTACTCATTTCTGCTCCTCCCTTTAGGAATGGGAATGACTTTGGCGACCTTCCATTGTACAGGAAAATTTGAAGTTGTAAGGATCGTGTTTAACAGGTGTGTAATGAAAGGTAAAAGTTTTGGGAGAAGCGCTTTAATAAAAACAGGATGGACGTAATCCAAACCTACCGCATTAGATTTAACTGATATTAAACTTTCCACCACATCAGCGGGCTCAATTCTGGAAAAGCTAAATCCTGTAGGCGCGTGATTTACATAGGTGTGGGTTGGAGGTTCGGACAATGGCTGTGGAACTTGGGAAATAAACTTGTAATTGAGTTCATCACAATCAATATTTATTGGCAGGTCTGATTTTTGCCTTCCAATTCCCATACTCCGCAAAATATTCCAGAGTTTCCGCCCGTTCCGATTTGATAAAACTCGTGCCTTTTCTCTGCGTACAGCTGCACTACTTGGTTACGAAGTAGGCGATACCGATAACGATCCTCTTCAATTTTAAATGGCTTCCACCGATTATAAACTTGGTTCCTTTCATTCAAAAGCCGACGAATGTCATAAGTGAACCAAGGCTGTGATATGGTCCTGAACACTTTCGTTTTAATAGGGACGTGGTCGTTAAAAAGATTAACAACATTAGTGTTCAAGAACTCTACCTGTTCATCTGAAGATGGCATGTAAAAAATACTTTGCCAGGGAATACTATCAACACTATTTTCAAGTGCCAGTCTGTCAATGCTCTTAAAATTTATATGAACGAACGAATGGTGAAGGCAAGTTAAAATCGCATGTGAGGTGAATAAGGTCATGTCTTGAGAAAGCTGGTGCAGACAATTGATCATAAAAAAGCGCTTTACTACTGTCAGTAACGAAGAATACGTCCAAAAGGGTGCTCGTATGTCTGGAGAAATGAGTTGGGGTCCGAAGATTGACAGGGTACATGTTGAATGATCTCATAGTATTTAATAACCCATCATCAGTTATCAAATCGCTATGAAGATCTCCACAGACTACAATATTAGGGCTGCTAATAGCAATGTCTTCAAGCAAAAGCATTAAAGGAGCTAAATTTATCGATCGATTTGGCCTGTACACAGTTCCCAGTAAAAGTTTTTCATTACTGTTGAGTAAATCAACAAATACATATTCGATTTCGCAACCAACCGGTGAAATGCATCGAGGCTTGTAGTTCAACCCTTCTTTAATATACGTTGCAGCACCACCACCGAGACGGTTACTCCTATCAGCTCGAAAGAGCCTATAGCCATTTAACTCGAACAATTTATTGTTATCACCATTGTCATTATCAGTCCAGAACCAAGTCTCGGAGACGCAAATTACATCCACCTTCGAGCCCTCGAACAAATAGCGAAACTCGTCAATTTTAGGCAACAAACTCTGTGCATTTATATGACATATCTGAATGCCTTCTCTCTGACAACAAAAAACCCCAATCATGCTACGTAGCACATTTCCGCCTGGTTCGCTTACGAAGGAAGAGAACCCACTTCATATCGAGAAGAACAAGTAAAAAAAAGGATTTTAAAAACACAAAAAACGATCCATCTCCTAATAAAAAGAAAAAAAAAGATTAATGAACCAACAAAACTTTTTACCCTTAAGCAGCTGAAAACATTATGTACCATTTGAAAAAGATTGAAAAAATGTATAAAAAATTAATTTGAACAACAATTATACAGGTGCATTTTCAATTAAGTTTAACCAAGCTAATTTAAAACATTCGCTCCTATTGTAGTGGAACCGGCAACACTGTTGAGGTCTTCGATGGAATCGGAAAGTTGCGGTTGACAATCATCTGTGTGTTTGACATAAACACACCCTCGGATCGTAAACACAGATGAAAGTTGTTTTTGTTTTTTCAGCTTGAGTGCGGCATGTAAAATTTCTAACCTCCGTTTTGTTAAGCTTTCTCGAAGAAAAACAGGAGCATCCGAATTTATGCCGACGTCGCGCAAGCTAAGTTGTGTTTGATGTTGTTTCCGATAAACTGCCAGTGACTTTAATAAAAAATTGCGATCAAACGGTGAATTAAATTTGAGTAACACCGCGGAATTTTTTGCACTTTTTGTTGGTCTAGTGCGAGTGATTCTATTCAAAGGTGGTGGCATAATGTTTAGTGACAGACAAAGGTGGTGATAAAGCATTTTAAGGTCTTCCTGAGGTGTAAAAGGAATGCCATAAAGAACTGCATCCGATGCTACGCTTTTGTTTTCATTTGCGTCTATTGTTTGTTTAGCGACTTGAAGTTCGGTTTCCAATTTTGACAGCTGTTTGTTTTGTTGACATATGGCTTCAGATAGCTGACCTTGAACGTTTCCCAGTGATTTACTAAAGCAACTGATGTCTGATTTAAGTCAATCAATTGTTTTTAGTGAAGTAGAATGTTCTAATTCGAGATCCGAAACGCGTGCGTTTATCTCTTTTATGTCGTTTTTAATTTCGGATACTTGCGATTCTAATTTCTGCAGAACAGCTTTCTCTAAATTTGACATTTTAGAGGATAACAATGCCACGATCGACTCACTGTGCTTTGCAAGGTGTTCATCCAACTTCTTCCAATCAGTTCCTTCAGCTCGAGAGAATACGTGTTGTGCTTTAACAGCTTGCGGATTTGGAGAGCCTAACGATGATCTCGGTGAATCGGAGAGTTTAGGTGTTTGTTTGGATTCAGCTCTACCCCTTCTTCCTGCCATTGCGGTGAGTTATTAACACTGTGTTGGTGTAGTATAGGTGTTGAAACGTATGGGTGTTTGTAACCGTTGATCACCACGAAGAAAAATTAATATTTATAATGTCTATTTTATATAGAAAATTTGCAAAAGAACACTATTTATTATGTCACTGTCAATGGAATTAGGTCTTGTTAAATAAAAGAAAACTATAGTGCCACTAGTGGAGTTTTAGGGAAATTTATAATGAAAGTAAACTTAAAGAAAATTAGCGCGGTTAAAGATTACGTCTGCACTTCTGCATGTCTGTATATCTAGTGATATTGATGCTCAACTCGTCGCTATGAATGTTCCATTTAAGACCCATGACCATCTGGATTGGTTCGCTGCTCTCAACGCCTAAGTAGCTCCTAACCTCGGGATCACTACTGGTCCATTTTCGCAGATGCATATGAGCGTAACTCATTACCTTCACGGACTCGCGATGAAACTGCCTTGCTTGACTTCGGCTATCCACACTGACCGGAAGATCATCCATATAAAACGCCCTTTTCAGAATAGCACAGGTCCAAGGGAAGGCGGAGGTTTCGTAATCGAGGTGTAGCTGAATACAGGCGGATAACAAAAAAGGACTACAGGTAACTCCAAAAGTAACTCGAGTCGTACGAAATTCTTTAATGGGTGGTAATTTAACTGGTGATTGAATCTTATCGGCAAACCAAAGAAACCGATGGCTGTCACGGTCATCTTCGGATAAACTGATTTGTAAAAAAGCCTTTTCAATATCGGCAATCATAGCAATTCTGCCCTGTCTTAACTGCAAAAGAATACGTAATATCTCTGGAAGCAGATTGGACCCTGTTAATAATAAATCATTTAAAAAAAGTGCGCCTTCAGATCGAGAGGAAGCATAGAATACAATGCGTAGCTTTGCCGTCGATTTTTCCGGTCGGTAAACTAGCCTATGAGGCATATAATACAATTTGCCAATTACCTTTGAACTAGCCGGCTCGGCAAAGCCAGCAGCAATAAACTTCCTCAGAGCGCCATCGTATTCCGAAAGCTTAGATGGTTCTCTTGAAAGTTTCTTCACTAGCGAATGAAGTCGAGTAACCGCATTTTCCCTGTTACTTGCAATTGACAACTCTGATTTTCTCCAAGGAAGAGCTGCGTCGTATCTTGTCGATGTTTTCCGTAAGCACTTGCCCTTAAGATCGTCGGTGAGAGAATCAGATTCACACTTTTCGCCTTGAATTCCCAACACTTCTAAACTCCACATATTTTCTACAGCGAAACTACAAAGTGAAGAAGACGCCTCATAATCTATCTCCTCATTGTCTCTCTCGCACGGACCTTGAACTGTCCAACCGAAAATTGTAGACACAGCTGCCAAACGATCCGATACTTTACGATATTTACCGGTAACAACACACCAATAATAATCCGCACCGATTAAAAGTCCCAAACCGTCTTCCTGTATGCACCCGCTTGCATTCGAATCCGCCAATTTTAGTTCTTTAAACTGAGCACTACTCCCACTAGGAGCCATCAAAACATCCTGAGAAATGCTGGGAACAACCACCGCACGAATTGTGACAGACCGTTGATTAAATTGACTGTACGCCACTAGATCTTGTTGTGAGCCAGGGTAGAGCCACGGAGGCAACTCCGGTGTATGTGAGGAAGACGGCGGCACGCTTGTCGTTGCTCGGCACAGCTCGTCGGACGGGGGTAGTTCTTGCCAACCCCACCTTACACCACCTGCTCAGCACACAAAATCTCGTGCCTTTCACACTAGCTAAAAGAAGAAGAGATCCCCTAATACCCTTAATCAGACTACAGACGGACAGAGAAGGAAAGAAAATAAGGAAGAATCATTTGTCCAAGGACCTATGCCAATACCCGAGAGAAAGATAGGAAAAGAAACTCGCGAACTAACCTTACTAGCCTAAACTTAACCTAAACTATGCTAAAACTTAAAGCTAAAAATACAATTATTATTATTATTATTATTATTGAAAGCTTTATTCATCCTTTTAATGTTAACAAAATAAATTGTGTAAAGTTATATATGTTTTTTGTTTTTTTTTTTTCTTTTTATATGTATAAAATTTTTATTCGTTTTTCTTCAAAATTGGATATAGGCCTTCCCCAATAGTTTCCACGACGCTTTATTCCTGGCTAGTCTTTCCCATGTGTTGTCGAGTTTGCAGATGTCATCTCTCCACCGTTTGGGTTGTCTTCCAGGTCTTCTTGTTCCGCTTCTAGGTATCCATTGCGTAGTCTTTAAGGTCCAACAATTATCTTTGATTCTAGCTAGATGTCCCGCCCAGTTCCAATTTTGCTGTTTTACTATAAAGGGTGGTTAAGTTTTAAGGGCCGATGTTGATTTTGAATAAAACACAAATTATTTAGGAAATTATTGTCATTTCTTTTTATTATGATAATATTGGTATGGTTCAATTATGTATGGAACAAAATATCGGCCAAATGGCCGCCGCGACCTCGGCGGCACACCTCCATCCGATGGTCCAAATTTTCGATGACGCTGAGGCATAATTGAGGTTCTATGCCGTTAATGTGCCGAATTATCTCATCCTTTAGCTCTTGTATTGTTACTGGCTTATCGACGTACACCTTTTCTTTCAAATAACCCCAAAGAAAGAAGTCCAACGGTGTCAAATCGCATGATCGTGGCGGCCAATTAACATCGCCACGACGTAAGATAACACGGCCATTGAATTTCTCCCGCCATTTCTCCAAAAGAGCCATTGTTTCGTTAGCTGTGTGGCAAGTGGCACCGTCCTGTTGAAACCACATATCGTCCACATCCATATCTTCCAATTCGGACCATAAAAAGTTCGTTATCATCTCACGATAGCGAACACCATTCACAGTAACTGCCTGACCGGCCTCATTTCACTTCAGCCACACTATCGCGAACAGCAGCAATATTTTCTGCAGTACGAGCTGTACGAACATGCACTGGTGTTTTCACATCTCCTACAGACCCGGTTTGCTCAAATTTTTGCACGATTTTTCCGATTGTACGCACATTTGGACGATTAAATTGACCGAAAATATCACGAAGTGCACGATATGCATTTTGATTTGAACGCCCATTTTCATAATAAGCCTGAATAACTTTAACGCATTGCTCGATTGTGTATCTTTCCATGGTTCAAATTGATTTAGTCTGAAATTGAGAAGTGTCAAATCAAATGCAGACAAAAACTTGACGTTTAGGTGTGGTTCACATTCAACATCGGCCCTTAAAATTTAACCACCCTTTAGCTCTGGCATCCGAGAAGTTTGTTATATTTCTTATAGCTTCGTTTCGTATTCTTTGCCTTCTTGATATTTTTAGAACGGTCCTTTCCATTGCTCTCTGCGTGACTGCCAGTTTTTGAGCCGACTTGACTGACATGCTCCAGGTTTGGGATCGTGACGGGTAGAATTGTCGCGTCACTAAGTTGTGAGTCGAAGATATGTTTTTGTTTCCAAAACTGCTTCCAGATATTTCTATATTCTTCGGTCTATTTCTTTTTCTTCCTTATTTGTAAATGAAATAAGTTGACGTAGGTAGACGTAATCATCAACGTATTCTATTTTGTTGTTGTTGATAATAATATCTTTCTGCTCTCCTTTGCACATAAGTTTAGTTTTTTCTGCGTTCATGACTAGACCTGCATCTACAGCTTTCCTCTAAATTATTAATCATTTTCTTCGGGTCTTCTATGGATGTTGCGATGCGGACAATATCATCTGCGAATCTCAAGTTGTTAAGATATTCTCCATCAATTCTAAGTCCCAATGTATCCCAGTCAATAGAGCGGAAAATTTCTTCTTCTTACTCCCCGGTTTAGATTAAATGGTCTCCCTTTGCTTTCTAATGAAATTGTGGACGTTCCGTTTGTGTATAGGTTTTTGAGTGTTCTAATGATTTTGTTTGGTATACCATGAGATTTTAGTGATTTCCAGATGAATACATGTTCCACTGTATCGAACGCCTTTGTAAAGTCAATGAAAGCCAAGCTTAGGTCTTGTTGATACTCGTTACATTTCTCTATTATTTGATTGATTGTAGGCAGGTGGTCTGTAGTGCTGTAGCCTTGGCGAAAACCAGCTTGTTCTCTTGGTTGTTGTTCGTCCAGGTTTCTTCGAATTCTCCGGAAAAATCGTTTTGCAAAAACTTTATATATAACCGATATCAAGCTAATAGGTCTGTAATTATTTATGTTTGCTATATCTCCTTTTTTGTGTTAAAATATCACAGTTGATTCTTTCCATTGTGTTGGAACTTGTTCTAGGTCTAAAATCCAGTTGAAAATATTGGTAAGACTTGGGACTAGTTTGCTTATTCCGAGTTTAAGCATTTCTGACTTTACACCGTCATTTCCGGTGGATTTTCCGCTTGCTAATTCTTTTATAGAAGATTCAACTTCGAATGTGGTATTTCTTCATCTTCGTCATGGAGGTCGACTGCTTCGTTTTGTTGTTGTGTTTGGCTTACTTTTGAGGTATATAGTGTTTCAAAGAATTCAGTGGCGGTACTGTTTATTGTTTGTCTGCTTTGCACTCTTTTCCTTTTTTCTGTTAATTTTAGTATCCATTCTTTTCCTTCGTTAAGTTGTTTATGTGCATTTTTTATTGATTTCGTTTCTTCTACGATCCGCTTCACTATTCTGTCGTTGTAGTTCTTTATATCGTTTTTTACTGCTTTTTTGCAACTTTTTCTAAGCTGAAGAAGTTCGATTTTCTCCATACTTGAGAGCTGTTCTTTTCTGCGTAATTTTCTCTGCTTCTTATAAGGTTTTTTGTGGATTCAGTGAGTTTATCAATTTTTCGCGTTGCATTAACGGAAATGTTATTTTTCGCCGCAGTGTGTATGCCATTTTCTAGTTCATCGTAGGCTTTTTGGTGATTAGATTTGTCGAGCTTATCCCATCTGCACTTTTGGTCTAGCTCTTCAAGATATGAACTTATTTTCTCTTCATCAAGTTCTTTCGGGATTTCTGTTTTAGGAATATGATTATGGTACTTTTTGGTTTTGTGGTTGATTTTAAATGTGCTTCTTAATAGTCTGCGATCACTATCAAAGTCGAAGTTGTTAATGACCGATACGTTTTGAAGAATTGACTTTTTATTAACTATTATAAAATCTATCTCATTTTTTACTAGTCCATTTGGTGATTTCCAAGTCCATTTATTGTTCTTCTTTTTTTGAAAAAGGCTGTTTCCAATACACAGTCTATGTTGCCATAGCCAAGTTACCAGTCTTTCGCCTCTTTCGTTTCTTTCTCCATAACCATTATAATATCTTCGCTTTCTTTTCTTGAGCCGACTTTTGCATTTAAGTTGCCCATAACGCAGATGAATTCAGCTTTATAATCTGTATATGCCGATTCCACATCCATATAAAATTTGTCCGTCATTTCAGGCGGTGCCGACTCTGTTGGAGCATAGATTTGAATAACAGAAGACTTAGAGTTTGATACTTTTAATTGAACCGCAGCTACTCTTTCGTTGTAAAATGTTATCTTTTCGATTTTATTCTTCCATCTTTTCTTGATCAAAAAGCTAACTCCGTATAATCCTTTTGTTTCTCCCTTAAATCCAAATAAATCTCCATTTTGTTTTTCCCTCAGTTTTTCTCCATAAAGTCTGGTCTCCGACATTCCAAGTATGTCCCAGTTGATTTTATCAAGCGCTTTTTCTAATTCGATCTGACGTCCTTCTTCTCTTATTGTACGTACATTAAATGTGCAAACATGTATCTCCTGCTTTATCTTTCCTGTTCCCCTTATTAAATTTTCAGGGTTTGGGGGGTTTTGATCTACTCTCCTCACGGTGATCGGCCGGGTTGAGGAGGATTGGTATTTTAAAATTTTATTGTTTATTCCTTTTTTAACGTATTCAGTATGTATGCTTGTGTGTGTATCTTGTTTCGTAGGCTGGTTTTTTGTTGTGCTTGTTGTCTGTGTTTGCTATTTTACGGTGTTTTCATGACTGCAGCTTGGTTTATCTTGGTTGTTTGGCGAGCTAATCGTCTTATTTAACAAATCTGGATTTGCATTTTGTTGCATCAAGAAATTTTTAATTGGGTTAGTAGTTTGCTTTGCTTTTTGTAAGATGTTAGTTGCGCCGATGATCATTGTTTTCATTTTGTTTTTTCGTTCATCATTTTGTGCTGGTGTTTGTGGGGAATTTTCTGTTGATCGTATTCTTTTCCTTGGATTTTCGGGTTGGTGGTCCAACTGTTCTTTCCAAACTTTACCTTCAACTATAAGCTCATCTAATCTAAAAATCGCTCTCTTTCCTTGCTTTTTGAATTCTAGGAGTTTTGTAACAAATGACTTTCTAGCCTCGACGAAGGATTTGGGCAGATCTTCTGCGATGCTAAACTCATTTAGGGTTTTTTTTGACAGAATTATGTCCTGTTTTTTCTGAAAGCATCTGAAAGTTAATCGTATTGGTCGGATTTTATTTTTAGATTTCTTCCCTAAGCGGTAACAACTTTCAAAATTATTTGTTGATAAATTAAATTGATCGTTGCTCTTATTTAGCTTATCTACAAGTATTGTTTTCAGATCGTCTGAGCTGCTTTCCTCTTCTTTGACTCTGAATACAATGATGTTATTTCGTCTCAGCCCTATTTCTAGTTGAGAAATGCGTTTTTCTTGCTCCGCACATTTAGCTCCTTGTTTTTTTATGATGACACCTTGAGTCTCTACAATTTTCTCAAGCTTATCGACCTTTTCAGACAGAATCCCTACTTTTTCATCCGTATTTTTTATAACTCTGTCTGTAGCATCAGCGATATTTTTTAAAATATCTATCGTGATAGCCATGTTGTGAGTGATATTCCAGTTCACTACTTTTCAGTTTAGTATGACGACCCTGGTATATTTTAATTTTTATTTTTTTTCCGTTTTCTAAAAAGGGGGTTTGGTATCACTAAATTTAGGTAATTTGACAATTGACAGATGTTAGTTTATTTACAAATTATGAATGTCAAGAACAAAGTTTTGATTTTTGTTGTTTTATTTTTGGTATAAAAGAATATCGATAATAATATTACGGATTTCCTCTCTCGGGCGAATTTGAGTAACGTTTGTTATTTACTTTGTTTCTTTTTGCGAAAATTATTAATTTTTATCATAAAAAACGCCTTATTCTTGCTATCAATTCCATCTGATTATTTTTCTCGCACCTTAGTTTTATATTTTCCTCTGCCTCGGGTATTTTGTATAAGTTTTTACTTGTGAAAATCGCTTTTAAACTTGCACTTTACTCGCAGTATCAACTTAGCAAACCAAGAGTTCGATATCGATATCATCAACAAATGCTCTAAAAAGATCGTATTGTGCGTCTTCCTTGAGATTAACGGTAACTTGAATCGACTTCGGAAGAGTACGATGAATTAAAGAAGACAATCAACGAAAAACAGGACAGACTACTTGACATACATATGTGTTTCAGACGGATTTGTTCACAAACGGACCGACACACGAACTGGCGACGTAATACAAGAGGACAGAGCATGGAAGCTCTGGGTGCCGACGGAGATGCGTGGGAGTCTACTCTACTCTGCACATAGCGCTCCGGCTGCTGGGCATGGTGGGATCCACAAGACCCTCGCCAAACTCAGGCAGCGTTATTTCTGGCCCGGCATGGTTGCCGTTGGTCAAGTCGTGTGAGATGTGCAAGTCTACGAAGCCTCAGAACGTAATTTCTCGACCGCAGATGGGACAACAAACCATCACGGAGCGGCCTTTTCAGCGGCTCTACATAGACTTTCTAGGACCCTACCCACGAACGAAGAACGGACACACACATATTTTTATAGTGTTCGACCACTTTCGAAAATTTGTGTTCTTAAGGCCCATTAGAAAAGCAACAGCGGCCGAGGTAGTGAAATTCTTAGAAGAGGGTGTGTTCCATGTCTTCGGTGTGCCTGAGTTCATTCACTCTGACAATGGGAAAGAATTCGTCTCAGAATTGTTTGCCAGCTTGCTGGCAAAGTACGAGGTCAAGCATGTTCGTACCGCGTTCTACTCCCCTTAGGCGAACGTGTCGGAAAGGGTCAACCGCTCGGTGTTGACTAAGATTCGGTCGTACATCGACGGCGAGCAGAAGAACTGGGACCTCCAAGTCAGCAACGCGGCGTTTTCACTGAGGAGTGTAGTACACGATGCGACCACACTTGAACCCTACTATGCGGTATTCGGTACTCCAATGGTACAGCACGCAGGCACATACGAAGTACTGAGAAAACTGGACATGCTTAGGGACACACAAGTAGAAGTTACCCATAAAAATGACAAGCTAGACCTAATTAGGAAGAAGATTTATGACAATTTGAAACTAGCGCATCAAAAAGCGACGAAAATTTATAACACTAGGAGTAGGGATATAAGATACAAGGTAGGGCAAATAGTTTATAAGAGGAATTTTAAGCAGAGCAACGCGGCGGACGGATACAACGCCAAACTAGGCCTCAAGTTCATCAAATCCATCGTGTTGAAGACGGTAGGGGGATCCCTCTACGAGATATGGAACTTGAGGGGCGAAAAGGTAGGCGTCTTCCACGCGAAAGACCTCCACACGTAAAGAGAAAGTTAGACTGAAAGCTGACGCTCTCGAGCTTGCTGTTGCTTAATGTAGTTTATGTGTAGGTCTATTTATTTATAACTTATTTGTATGTATTTGTCCAGAGATTTATTTATTTATTTTATCCACTTGACAATCTAAGTATCTAGAACGTAGAGTTTATTAACAAGGTACAGATGTATTCATTTTTATAGAGTTTTATTTAATTATTTATTCTAGCGTTAGGTATTCTGTGATATTTAGGTTAAGGAAATGAGTCCATGCCCCTGGTACACATGGGGATAGCCGTGGGAAATACCTAGTGGTGGGTATCTCATGGATATGGTATCAGCTGGTATGGACGTCAGTGATAAGTATTCTGTGATAATTAGGCTAAAATATAGGTACTTGCCCGGCGAAAGGTGATTAGCTCAGGGAGTGGGCCCTTGCCACACGTCGAATTAAGGCCACGGAGTTGCAGGCATCAGTTTCCTTCTTTTACGAGGCCGTTTGCCTCACGACCATTCGCCAAACGTCGTCGAGCCTGTTACGGGAGCCTCCACCTGCAAAAGAATTTGTACATTAGTAAAATTGTTGTGAGCCAGGGTAGAGCCACGGAGGCAACTTCGGTGTAGTTGAGGAAGACGGCGGCACGCTTGTCGTTGCTCGGCACAGCTCGTCGGACGGGGGTAGGTCTTGCCAACCCCACCTTACACCACCTGCTCAGCACACAAAATCTCGTGCCTTTCACACTAGCTAAAAGAAGAAGAGATTCCCTAATACCCTAAATCAGACAACGGACGGACAGAGAAGAAAAGAAGAAAAGGAAGGATCATTTGTCCAAGGACCTATGCCAATACCCGAGAAAGGACAGGAAAAGAAACTCGCGAACTAACCTAACTAGCCTAAACTAAACCTAAACTATGCTAATACTTAAAGCTAAACCTATACTAAACCTATCTAACTTATGACTATGCTTGACATAACCCTAAACGCTTTTCTTTTCCGATATCTCTCCCAGGTAAGGTTCGTCAAGAACCGAGGCATGCCAGATGGTATTGGCAAAGGATGGCCTGCCCACCCTACGTGTCTTGAGACACAACCTGCGCTATCTCCCATGGCCGATTTTGCAGGAGATAGCCCCTTGAAGACCTTCCGGTCACGACCCTACTCGTCACGTTGTGGAGAGTTCGTCCTGTATGCCCACAGAAGGACGGCCTTCCCGGAGATCACACACCCATTCGCAACGAAAAATTACGCGCACATTTTCTTTTTTTTGTTTTACCACTTTAATTTCATTATTTCATACTTAACCAAAATACAAAGACTTAAAGAAACTACCCTACTTCAGCCTTTAGTGGCAATTAAACTAAAAAAATCAAAACTCAAAAAAAAAAGGGAGGAAAATAAAAAAGTTACTCGTACTCACGGTTTTCTTGGATCCCTCGGAGTCCTGCGCGCAGCACTGTTGAGAAATCCTGGAAATTAAGAGGGCAAATATGATTAAAAACGCGACGCGGACTAGCACTAAAATCCGATTACAATTTACGAATCTAATCCCTAACCTTAACACTATAAAAAAAAAATCAATCAAGAAAACTAAACTAAACGAAATGCACTTGAATTCACTTAATGTCTCTATGTATAAGCTTGTATTGCTGTTGTTTCTCTTGTTGCTGTTGTTGTTGTCTGTGTTGAAGGCGTGTTTGGAACACAGGTCCCGCGGAGCACCCTTTTTCAGGCGGCGATCCCGGCAAATATCCAGCCTTTTGTTCGTGTTTGTGCTGTACTTGTCCTTTTGTCCTGTGGCTTTCTGTGTGTTGTAAGTTCGTTGATGTTTGTTGTTGGACTTTGGTCCCGTCCTTTGTTCGTTGTCGTTGCTGCTTGCGGCACCGTGCCGAACGGTTCTGGTACACCGCTTCACCAATATCGTCAACCGGTCGGGGTCTGGGTCGATCAAGACTCCGATCCAGCACCTGTGTAGAGGAATGGAGTATGATGAGACATCGAAGACACCGTGTCCACTTTACCTACCTACTTCTTAAGCCGCCGTGGAGCACTTGGCTTTCTTTGAATCCTAAAGGGGGGACCTCGAGTTCGCGCCTGTTGGAGCTCCTATGTAACGGGTCACTTTAGCACAGTTTCTTTGCTATAAGGGTCCACTCACCTTACTTTAATCCTTGTCCTATATACTTCTTTAGGTCTTTCGCTATTTGCCACTTCCAATTTGTTCTCCTTTTTTTCTTTTTCTTTTTTCCCTTTTTTTTCTTTTTTCTTTTTTTTCAATCGATTCTGCACTACGCCACTGGCACTCTATCCAACCATCTGGTTCTACAATTTTTTTTCAAATGACGGGCCTGCGGTCATTGTCCCCGTAGTCTCGATTGAACCGCACTCAAGCCTACCGCAATGAGGGGAAATCGTGGGTTTGTCCTTGTCTGCCGTCAGTTATTTGTCTTCTGTTTCTGTGCTCCCACTTTCCTATTCTTGTTTTTATTTGTTTTTCTGTGCAGGATGTCATCGACATTAATTGCGTTAACACTATCTCAGTAATACCTAACTCTTACCATATAAATAATAAATAACATTGAATAAATAAATACTTATGCCTAATACAATACGAAACATACCAAAACAATAACAATCACGAGTCCCCTCGAAATTCATCGAGTGAACTCGCCCCCTTTTGAACGTGTTCCACATTGACTCCATGAAAGTTGGCTGCGCTTCACTTGGCGTGAGTGAGACAGACGTATGTCTCCTGACGCAAGTAAGCTTATCTCCTCCTTACATGTAACCAATGTGAAATGTCAAAGTTAAATCACAACAACCACCGTGGAGGAAGGAATACACGCGGTAAGTCTTTTAAGTGTTTTAATGCCTTAGAAAAATTTTACCTTTGAAGTTTAATCAACCTTTCTTTTAGAATGGCGGCAAAGCTCTATGCACACGTAAGTAGTATTTTTAACGCAACGACAACGAACAAAGGACGGGACCAAAGTCCAACAACAAACATCAACGAACTTACAACACACAGAAAGCCACAGGACAAAAGGACAAGTACAGCACAAACACGAACAAAAGGCTGGATATTTGCCGGGATCGCCGCCTGAAAAAGGGTGCTCCGCGGGACCTGTGTTCCAAACACGCCTTCAACACAGACAACAACAACAGCAACAAGAGAAACAACAGCAATACAAGCTTATACATAGAGACATTAAGTGAAGTCAAGTGCATTTCGTTTAGTTTAGTTTTCTTGATTGATTTTTTTTTATAGTGTTAAGGTTAGGGATTAGATTCGTAAATTGTAATCGGATTTTAGTGCTAGTCCGCGTCGCGTTTTTAACGCATATTTGCCCCCTTAATTTCCAGGATTTCTCAACAGTGCTGCGCGCAGGACTCCGAGGGATCCAAGAAAACCGTGAGTACGAGTAACTTTTTTATTTTCCTTCCTTTTTTTTGAGTTTTGATTTTTTTAGTTTAATTGCCACTAAAGGCTGAAGTTAAATATGAAATAATGAAATTAAAGTGGTAAAACAAAAAAAAAATGTGCGCGTAATTTTTCGTTGCGAATGGGTGTGTGATCTCCGGGAAGGCCGTCCTTCTGTGGGCATACAGGACGAAACTTACTGACCAGGACATGACGACAAACGAACTCTCCACAACGTGACGAGTAGGGTCGTGACCGGAAGGTCTTTAAGGGGCTATCTCCTGCAAAATCGGCCGTGGGAGATAGCGCAGGTTGTGTCTCAAGACACGTAGGGTGGGCTGGCCATCTGGCATGCCTCGGTTCTTGACGAACCTTACCTGGGAGAGATATCGGAAAAGAAAAGCGTTTAGGGTTATGTCAAGCATAGTCATAAGTTAGATAGGTTTAGTATAGGTTTAGCTCGAAGTATTAGCATAGTTTAGGTTTAGTTTAGGCTAGTTAGGTTAGTTCGCGAGTTTCTTTTCCTGTCCTTCTCTCGGGTATTGGCATAGGTCCTTGGACAAATGATCCTTCCTTTTCTTCTTTTCTTCTCTGTCCGTCCGTTGTCTGATTTAGGGTATTAGGGAATCTCTTCTTCTTTTAGCTAGTGTGAAAGGCACGAGATTTTGTGTGCTGAGCAGGTGGTGTAAGATGGGGTTGGCAAGACCTACCCCCGTCCGACGAGCTGTGCCGAGCAACGACAAGCGTGCCGCCGTCTTCCTCACCTACACCGAAGTTGCCTCCGTGGCTCTACCCTGGCTCACAACATTCGTCTAGCTGTATTTTCAGATTTTCGTTCTCCTTTATAATCGCATTCGTAATTAGTGCCGACTCCTCCAGTGCGGTGAGGCGGCTGTTCATTGCATTAAGCGTTATCTCGGTGCAAGAGAGTGTTTTTCTAAGCTCAATGATTTGGTGGTAGACTTCTCTGAGAGTGATGTTGTTGGTGTCACCTTCATATGACGTTGTCGATGACAAAGATAATCTCCTCGTATCATTTCGCCTTTTTTGTAAACACACAGAACAATTCCACACTTTTTTAGTTTTAAGAAGATATTCCAGGTCGGCTGGTTTTAATTTCGCGCACTCTGCGTGTAAAAAGTTGCTGCACTCATTGCATTTGATTTTACTCGAGTCCCTAACAATTTTACTTTTGCACACTGCACAGCTCGACATTTCTTCGTCTTTCCTCTTTGGCGGTTAAACTTAAACTTGATAGGTGGATTTCCTTTGTATGCAACTTTTAAGTAATATTAAAGAAATCCAAAATGGCGAAATTATAACAAGTACCCATAAACGAGTATACATTTTCAATTTCAACGAAATCGGAGCAATTTTAAAGAATTTCAAGATGGCGGATTCAAAATGGCGGGAGTTTTTTTTTTCAAAAATGTGCTCATACTTTTTTTTTTTATAATTAGCGCGCACTAAAGGGGATACGGCTACCCTTAAACTATTGAACTAGAGCACGGGCATTAGGGAAATTAGAGGAGAGAGAAAGGAGGTACCGGTGCACGTTGGTTTTAAATGCTTGAGGGTTGTAGTGATGAGGAAACACAGAGCTATATAGATTATTCCACATTCGTGTGGTACGGCTAAAGAAAGAATCTCTATATCTGACAGTACGTCCGAAAGTAGGCTTAAGGGTAAACTGATGTGCATTCGAGGCTTGACGTGTATTGCGGGTGAAACTTTGCAGGGGCGGAATGCAGCTGGCTATTTCGCTAGAGCACTTTTTGTAAAAGAATCGATAAAACAGTGAGAGACAGGAAACATTTCTTCGGTGTTCAAGCGATTATTTCTATTACCATTTCTATACTATTAAAAATGAAAATGCAACAATTATTAATGCGGAATTTGAAATATTTAAAGGGGTGTGACACGCCCCCCTCCCAACCGATGACGCCCATCTACGAACTCAGCCGAGCTATTCACCATTCCAACATGTGTACAAAGTATCAGTCAATTCGGTTAAGAACTGCTGCTCCTATCGTGCGGACAAGATTTCGTTGTATTGCATAAATGGGCGTGACACGCCCCCCTCTCAATCGATCTTGCCCATCTACGAACTCGTCCGAGCTACTCATCATATCAACATGTGTACAAAATTTAAAAAAGTTAGGTTAAGAACTGTGGAATTTGAAATATTTAAAGGGGTGTGACACGCCCCCCTCCCAACCGATTACGCCTATCTACGAACTCAGCCGAGCTATTCACCATACCAACATGTGTACAAAGTATCAGTCAATTCGGTTAAGAACTGCGGCTCCTATCGTGCGGACAAGATTTCGCTGTATTGCATAAATGGGCGTGACACGCCCCCCTCTCAACCGATCTTGCCCATCTACAAACTCGTTCAAGCTACTCATCATATCAACATGTGTACAAAATTTAAAAAAATTAGGTTAAGAACTGTGGCCTCTATCATGCGGACAAGATTTCGTTGTATTGCATAAATGGGCGTGACACGCCCCCCTCTCAACCGATCTCGCCCATCTACGAACTCGTCCGTGCCATTCACCATATCAACATGTGTACAAAGTTTCATTTAATTCGGTTAAGAATTGCGGCCCATATCGTGCGGACAAGATTTCGTTATATTGCATATGTATATATATATATACATATATATATATATATATATATATATATATATATATAGATATATATAGATATATATAGATATATATATATATAAACATTTGAACGGACTATGGTTTTGGTGTTTACTATAGAGGTCTTGAAAAGTTGCAATCAAATTTTTTGAAGGTTGCGTCATGAGGACCTCTGCAATAGATAGTATTTCTTCGAAATCCACCTAAAATGGCTGTCGATTATATCAAAATCGCCAACCTCACATCCCAGTTTCTTCCACTATTTTTGGGTGGACAAAACCCTTCAGTGGCTACCGAGCTGCAACATTTTGTGGGATGTTGCAAAACGGTTCTGGAGTGCCTACCTCAGGAAGAACACGAAGTGTTTTCAAACATTTTCCCAACGAGACTTCGTGATGAGGCGTACCTTTTAGTCGCAACGAACCCAACAGCATCTTTCGAGGAAGCTGAAATGCTCCTCACCAGATTTTATTTACCCAGGGAAACCTATCAAGAGCTGGTAAATAAACTGATAACAATAAAACAGCGCCCCTTGGAAGCTCTCATCGCTTTTACCACGAGGATAAAGCAGATGCTGATGCTTTGCAAGGAGGCAGCCAATCAAAAATACGGCGCGATGGCAGCTCCAGCTGAAATACAACTGGAAGATTTTGCCAAAAATGCCTTACGAAGCGGTGTCACAAATCCTCATCTTCGCCAATACCTATTAACCATAGGGGATGAGACGTTGGACAAACTTATTCAAAAGACGTTGAACATGGAAACGTTACAGCAGGCGGCTTTCCATATACAACAGAATAGTAATACACCTTTTTTTTCTACTTCCCACCTACCTAACAGTTTTTTCACACACTTGAACCCTTTTGCAGTACCCTTTGGTTCAAATATTACACCACCCCGGGTTTTAAAAACGCAAATGGCTCGCAAATGCAAAATAAAAACATTTTTCGGAGAGAAAATGTGCCTTTAAACGCTAATGACTCAATAACTTCTGACATTACTTGCAGTTTCTGTCGTAAAAAAGGTCATTCTTATAACGAATGTATAACGCGAAAAAATACGCCTTTTTGTAAAAATTGTAATATCTACAATCATGATATTCGGGATTGTCGGCGTTTAAAACACATTTACATTTACATAGCTGTTGTTGTTGTTCACAACAAATGTGAATTTTATGGCCGAATAGGTCATACGGTGATAAAATGCTAACAAAAGGTAAAATGGGAATCACAGAATCCAAGAAGTTATAATGTAGAGCGTCCAAGTCACCAACTTAAATTTCCTCACACGGAAACAAACTCTGAGGAATTCAGCATTCATCTGGATTTTAAAGATAAAGCCAATCGCGAACGGGCAGTCGAAGTCAGTCACATTACAGACAAAGCGGGCCCCGAAGAGGTCAGAACCGCCGGTAGCGCCTCCAAGGTTCTTCATACTCGAAAAACTGGCTGTGAAACCTCAGCGAAGGTGATGATGGTGAGCAAGGGATCTGACGAAATAGTTTTAAAGGAAACTGTTTGCGTGCCTGCACATTCACAAAAGGTAATAGCTGACCCCATAATAGGTAATGGAGTCTTCTTATCTAACAGTTTATTGCCCCAAGGTCAAAAAGTATTCCAAGTTGCACTCAATGAAACAAAAGACCAAACGACAAGTAAATATTCAAAGTTAAAGAAAAAAACTAAGCGTTTAAAACCCTAGAAGAAAAAAATATCCAAAACTGAAGTTCACGTACAACACATAAGATACCTTTTTCCAGAAAAAGATGACGCGTACGAATTAAATAGTAAATTTCATTTAAAACAGTTCGAAAATGAGCTTAAATTAGGTAAAAATCTATACTCGGAAAAAATTTACTCTTTACAGAGCTCTGCCAAATACTCCGATATATTCCACTTAAAACGTGGCAAGCTCATGCACATAAAATCCATCACACACAAAATACCATTTATGCAAAACCAGGCACCTTTTAATCAAAAAGTTCACAGACTTCTCGAAACCCAGAAGCAAGTGAACAAAGCTCAACTAAAAGCAATGCTTGAAAATAATATAATTCAACCAAGCAAAAACTCATGGAACTCCTAGAAGTTCCCAAAAAAAAAAAAACGAGCCCATATGGCGAAAGAAGATGGAAAATTGTGTCTGATTTTCGTAAACTCGACGAAAAAACAATTGACACCGATTATCCACTATCTCGAATAAAGAATATTTTAGACCAACTCGGTCATTCTCGATATTTTTCCGCACTCGACTTAGCCAGCGGTTATCACCAAGAGTATGGCGAACAAAAAACCCAGAATCTTGGCATCAATATTTGCAAACAGCGACATTTGTTTTACAATAAAAACTTCCATGATGGCACAAAACTCACGCCAATGCGGAGATTCCCCCTAACCAAAGCCCATTTATAATCACGAAATTACTACAAACTGTAAAAATAATATTCAGTTGCAAGACGTAACTTAACCCATCCCTATTTTCTCATGAAATACTTTCGGGAAAGAATCAAACAGTAAACTTCTAGCCCGATCACAGATATTGTCAAACCAATTATTGTCACAAAAAATATTTAATTTATAAAATAAACTAACATTGTAAAATCATAATTACAAATACATATTTTCAAAATCAAAGACAGATACTAAGTCAAATACAAATATGTTTCACACAATTATATAAAAAGGGAATTTAACAAACAAAAAAAATTAACTATTAAGAACAAACAAAATGTGTTCATAAATAATTAAACAAAAATTATATCAAATATTTCAAAAAATAGCAATTCGTGTAAGACAGAATATATCTACTCATATTCAAATCAAACAAAAAATGTAACTTATTCACCAATTATATATTAAAGAGAATTCAAATAAAAAAAAATAAAAAAAACATATCTATTAAGAAAAAAATAATAATGAAAATTATCCATGTAAACAATCTCCACATCCTCTTCCCTCTTGCAAAGAAAAGCAGGAAAGAGATATTCAAAAAAAACAAAAGACATTCAAATGTATAATTACAATATCAAAAAACTAAACTAAACAAAAAAGAAACACTTTTTATACTACTCTATATATTATACATTTTATCATTAATAAAAATTAAAATTATTGCGAAAATGATAGTACAGAAAAAATTTAATAAAAATCTAAAAAAATATATATGTATATATAAATATATTTAAGACACCATATTTCAATAACTAACAATAACTAAGCTTCAGATCAATAAGTCTTCAAATTCTAAAGACAAATCGCCACTTCAAATCAATCGAAAACCGTAAACTTCACTTTTGCTTCAGATGATTATTCCTCTTCAAAGAATAATCATCATTTAAATACGGGGATGGTAAATGTTGCATTAAAACCTCGACCCAGATTTCTGAGTCATCGGTTGTAAGGTACATATATTCATTTGTGCAGTTCAAAAGAACATGCATCTGGGCAAATACCGATAAAACGGATCAGTGTCCATCATAAATCGAAATTTTTGAGTTCCAGTATTGACAAAGGCCTACTCTTATCGATGTGTGAATTGCATCTGTGACCCAGACGTTCACTATAGATTTTATGCGTCAATGACTAATATAGATTTTATTAGTTCAACTGGGGACCAAGTAAACATGATATCCTTTCTTGTACGGTTTACAACCGTCGAGTGGTATCATATTGCTGTGCACCATATGTTGGTTATCGTATGGTTGTCCACAGGATGCCATGTCCTAAAATAACTCGCACAACTGAGATAACCTATGACCGATGCTAGGTAGTCTGTGCCGTCGAAGATAATTGCACTCTTCCCAAAACAAACATTCGAAGTTTGAAGCGAGCGATCGGTCTGAAGATCGAGGAGTCGTTTCTGAGCAGTGAGCGAATTAACATCGTTTAGTTTAAAGTTGTAAATTAAATAATAATAGTGTAAAATAATATAATAATAATAAATAAAGTAAAAGTATAAAGCGAAATAAAAATAGTGTTGTGTTGTTTCAATTCAAAAGTGCGTGCATGTGGGTAATACTACACAACTAACAATCTCAGGTTATAAATAATATAACCCTTTCAGTACCGACAAAATTAAACATCATTCGATTTGCACACGCGCTTTTCACACAAAACACAAAAATGTCAAGAATAAGAAATTTTTAATGCGAACAACACAATTGATGCATTTGGAACTTTAAAATTAAGAAATTGCAGAGAGAACTGAAAAAAAAAAAAAAAAAAAACGGAGACTAATTTACCCGCACAAATGTGTTAGTGGGTACTGAAAGGGATAACAGGGTGCTGCATAGCATATCGTGGTATGATTCACTCACTACGTCTGCTCTATTGTATTATTGCCCACAACATTTTCTCGGATCTAAACCCTTTTTTTCCATCCAATTTATTATTTCCTCAGCTAAACCTGACTGATCTTTAACCTCTCTAAAGGAAATGAAAACTTCACAATAGGCTTTCCGCTTTCGTTGTTCTTTTTTTTCACGTATCTGTAAACTTCAATTAGTTGGTCGGTCTAGACATATCTCGGATTTTGTCACAAATAAGTGCAAAAAACGAAGCATTTCGAAGCTCACGAGTGATTTTATCTTATTTTATTAATAGCCGTGTTTTATTATTATTATAATAAAACAACTTAGATCATTTTGCGCCTTAGCCATGCAGGGTTTCAGCCTATGCTTAACAAAAACTAAAATCAGCTGTGAATTGTCAGTTTTTTAACAGAGGAACAAAAGAGATGGTTGCTATACCTCTCGTTTGTTTCAACGAGAGCTTTTGTCGTTAATAATCAATGCATCCCAAATTTAGGATAGCAAATGCCATCTACTTGTTAGAACTAAAACCAATTTTTAGATCAGGAAAATTGATCTTGATCAATAGCAGGATCCTGTGTTGTTGTTGTAATGCATGCAAATCAATGATCTATATGGATCATCGGCGATAATAAAATACGGCTAATGATAATAAGTTGATCAGCTCATTTTGAATTTGTGGACTTAGATATTTTACTGTCATACTTTGATAGCAGTTCAATAATTGATAAGAATTGTCCTTTATTGGTACATTACATCCTCTGATTTATTCTGTGAAAAGACAGATAGCATGTCACAAGTGTTAAGGTTACATTGAGTATATGTTAGGTGTTCCGAGAGACTCACTTAGGCGCAGAGCCCATTGTAATGCCTATATAATTCTCTGCGTGAGAATATTACCCGTAGAACCATTTATGGTTATTCATAAATAAGAAGATTTTACGTAAGGGGATGTGGCTTAGGTCACTGTTATCATTGAAATGATAGTGACCAAGAAGTCTTTTTCTGCGGTAAGACAGCGCTGGGCAGTGGCAAAGGAGGTAGCCTGTGATGACACCATTTGTGTTCTACTGAGTGTAATAATCACTCATTACAAAATTATAAAATTCTTTCAACTACCTTCCGCCAGAAGCTTGAAGGGGAAGCTCCTAGGGCCGCATGTCTTGTAAGTCGTAACATAAGTTTTCTTCCCATTCCGGATCCAATCGAAGGTGGAGTAAGAGAGATCGTATGCGACTCAGCTTACTTTCCCGGAAGTGCCGAATAGATTCCGCCTGTAGAGGTACAGGAGCTAGTTAACTACTGCCAACGTCGCAAAATGCATCTGATCATTGGATATGATGCCCAATGCCCACCACATTGAATGGGGAAGCAGCGACCCAAACAAAAGAGGTGAGTCACTTTTAGACTTTCTTATTATTAATGATTCGCTTCTGAAGTCTCTACTGTCAGAGAGTGGCGTAGATGAAGTTGCTTACCAACTCAAAAACACACTGATATCATCTTTTTAAAGCATTTGTGCAGTTAAACAAGACACGGTTAAACGGTGCGTATCATGATGGAACGAAGAACTTGAAAAACTTAGAAAAAATGTAAGAACACTTTTCAACAGAGCTAAAAGCACCAAAATGTGAGACGAATATAGATCTGCATCAACCACGTACAACTCCGAGCTCAGGAAATCCAAGAGACTGTCCTGGAAGAAAAACTGTAAGAGTGTAGAAAATCTGCCGGTTGCAGCCCTGCTCCAAAAGTCTCCATCTAAAGATTAATCGAATGGGATAGGGTAACTTCTCAAATCAGACGGCAACTACACTTCTAGCCGTAGGGAAACCTTGGAAACATTGCTCGAGGTGCACTTCCCAGGTTCGGAGATACAGCCTTACAAAATTGCTAGGAGAACCAACAGTCTGTCTGGTAGTCTTTTCAGCTAAGACAAGGTTAGATGGGCAGTTGGCTCATTTAAACCCTTTAAGGTATCAGGGACTGATGGAGTCTTTCCGGCTCTCATCCAGAGCAATATGCTTATCGCAAGGGTCGATTCATTGAGAGCGCTCTGCATCAACTTATCACACAGATAGAGGCAGGCTTTTGCTCAAAGGAAATCACCGTCTGCACATTCCTTAATGCTGAAGGTGCTTCTTACAATACCGGCTACGATTCAATAACTAATGCTCTCACCCGCAGAGGCATTGATCATCCAAATAAGAGGTGGGTTAAGGCGATGCTTGAAAGCCAGAGAATCTCAGCTATCTGTGGAGAGGTTTGAGTGACCATTTCAGCAGCTAAAGGCTGTCCACAAGGAGGCGTCCTCCTGCCTCTCTTATGGTCAATCATCATTGACGACCTACTTACAAAACTCAGCAACCTTGGCTACAACGTCATTGGCTACGCTGATGATCTTGTGATCACCATAACAGGTAAGCATGAACGCAAATTGTGCGAGGACATGCAGAAAGCCCTTCAGTTTGTCTCTGATTGGTGTATTAGAGAGGGCTTATCTATTAACGGAAATTTGATAAATTTCCCTTGAGTGGTACTCCAATTGGCCTTTCAGATGAAGTGAAATATCTAGGACGTGTTAAGTAGCTTAACTGGAACTCACACGTTAACCAAACCGACAAATCTCATGTATGGGCTGGGCATGTCGCCGATTATACAGTAAAACCTGGGGTCTACAGCCCAATGTCACATATTGGCATACTAGATAATATGGCCTATTCTTACCCACGCTTCCGTAGTTTAGTGGACAAATGTCAAGGAAAAATCTACCATCTTAAAGTTCAAAGATTAGCATGTTTCGGTAGCACTTTGAGGCACTTATTGGATTTACTCTTTTTCACATCTTTGTCAAAAAAGTGGCAATACGCAGTGTTGTTAATCTCCAACGCTCTACAGGAATCCAGCCAAGCAGACCAGTGGGTCACATGCTTATCCTCTCCGACATTCCCGAGCTTGAAATGATCAGCACGGTATCCGACTTTATGCCCAAATTACACTGTTTTGGCAGGAAGTTGGAGATTGAAATCTTGAACCGTAATTCCTGGGAAACAGGCGATCCGTTGCTGAACATTAAAGGACTACTGTGGTATACTGATGGATGAAAGATGGACTCCGGAATTGGTATCGGCATCTATGGCCCTAGTCACAAAGTCTCAAAGGCACTTGGCACCTAGTGTCTTTCAGGCAGAAAGAAATATTCTCAACCACAAAAGAGACGACATCAGAAGGCTTGCCGGCTTCCTCACCGGTCACTGTAGCCTCAAATATTATCTACATAAACTAAATATAGTTCAGGAATCTGAATACCGACTCTACTTAGAGGAAGACGAAACAGCGGAACACTTACTCTGTGAGTGCATTGCTGTTTGCAGAGTCAGGAAACGCTTGCTTCGCAAAGAATTCCGGAAGACATTTGTAATGCTTCGATTGGAGATATCTTCAACTTCATTAGGAGGAGTTGTCTAACTGGCTCTGGGCACAATAGATCTTTCAGGACGCAGAGCCCAACCAATAATGATAAATATAATATCTGTGGCAATCTAAACTGTAATTTGATAGAAATCATTCATAGAAAACATCAATAGTTTTTCGTTAGAACCTGCTAATAATAATGCAGCGACGCATTATACAACCATATTACTAGATATATTTGTTATAAGTGACCTATAAAATGTTCCCTTTTACGGTCAATTGTCTGCGTCAGTCTTTTCTAACCATGATATAATTCTTGTTTCAATCGAGTTTAAAGTGTGTAGGTACAAAGGGACTTTTAACTATAGAGACTTTAGGAACATAGATAAGGAATACCTTGAACAGGATGCATCTCATATCAACTTGGAGCAAGTATACTACATGCCATCCCCGGACTTACAGGTAGCTTTCTTACAAGAAAATATTCGGCAGCTTTTTAATTCACATGTTTTGTTAAAAACAAAGCGCATTGCACACAAATCTATCCTATGGTTCAATCAGGAAGGAGATTTTGTTTTTGAAAAATGCAAGGGATTTAGCTTATAGAAGATGGAAAAGGTATAAACCCCCCGAGTTCTATGAAACATTTTGTGTAATAAGAAATCAGGTCAACTCCAAGGAAAGAAGCAAAGGTTATTTCACTTGTGAAAAAGAAATGTATACGGAACTCGCCAACAGAATCCAAGGTAGAAAAATTACTACATCTTCAGACGTCTTCTTACATATGAAGAAACAATATGATACATAAGTAGTTCTCAGTCAGGTTTTCAGCCAAAACTTAGCTCATGATTCTTGTGATTAAGGCAACAAAGGATCTTAGAAATGCAATTGACAAAGACTTTGTATCCTTCCTACTCGAAAGCGTTTGATACGATTAGTCGCGAACAGTTGGCACATAAGCTTAAAAATAATTTTAATTTTATTATATTTTTCTGGAAGGCTGTTAAAAATAGTTCATCATAATTTTTACCAACTTAAAGGGGAGTTCCACAGGGATCCATTTTAGGTCCACTGCTATTTACGTTATTCATGACTCACTGCACGAAGAATTAATCGATATATGCTTATGTATGCTGATGATGTATAGGTCAATCTGTCTTGTGAATTAGGGCTGATTGAAGATGGAACTAATAAGCTAAAGGAAGATTTTAGAAGTATAGTGAACTGGTCTTAGATATCTGAGTTAAAGCTAGATCCTACTAAATCGAACTGTCTGATTATACACATACGTAAAAATCTATTAGATGAAAGCTATTTTCCATTAATCCTATTTATAAATGGCCCAATTATTGGTTATAAAAGCAAAAACCTGGGTATAATTTTTAACTGGACATTAAATTGGGATAACCATATCTATCATTATATAACCTGAAAATATGGGATCATGTATCTATGTACTCCAAGAAAATTTTAGGATCCACTTTGCACACATACATAAACTTTAGAGCCCTTGCACTTCTACAAACCTGCAGTTAATAATACAGATAGCTAATAGAGAGCCTAGCTTCTCACAACCATTCATGTTGTGCGGGTTATATTCTTCGCACGAATGGAAGGGACCACCCACAGTTTTAATGCCGACTCCGAACGGCGAATTGAGGAGCTTTTCATGACAGATTATACTCTTGCAGGTTTGTCATGCCTGCGAAGAGGTGGTGCCTCGAAAAAACGTTTACTGGTTTTGAGAATCTAACCTGTGTCTCTCGCTTAGCAGTCCAATGCATTAACCACTAAGCCACGGCGACCACTGTTTTAAATAGTTTCAAATCTACTGACGAAATGGTACAAGGAGTATACATTTGAGGCAATTTTGTTCTAAGAAACTCTTAGAATCAGTTTATTACGGATTGGTACATTCAGAGTTGTAGTATGACTTAGTTTGCTGGGGATGTACTCAGCAGTTCAACTCTTACTTGTTTTCCAAAAACAGATAAATGAGATCATCTGGAAAAAAGGGCACCTTGAAAATTAACAATTTAATTGGTCGAATAATATAAATAATGTTCTAAAGAGTATGCTCTGCTTATGTAACAAATTGATTTATGTACATGGCTTTCTTTTTCCTCTTCTTTAACACCTTCCACCAACTTAACACCTTTTTTAAAAAGGTATTTTCACAACTATCTTATTCGATGCATTCGACACTAGTTTATAAAAAACTACAGAATGTATATTGTATTTTCCAATAACAAATACAGTCGAACCTGGTTAAATGGAATCCCTTACTTATAGAGGTATTCCACTTACCCAATTTTTCACTTATCCAGGTACTGTAGAGATTTGTTTCACTTAAAGAGGTTTTCCACGTGAACTTAAATTTCAATCAAAAACGTGAACCGGAATCGGGCAATACAAATTTGACGTCGAAATACTCATATCTACCTACATACATGGTGTCTAGATAGAAGTTGAAAATATGTATGAAGAGTTAACTGTTTTTGCGGACTCAGGGAAAACAAGAAAAGAGGAAAAAGGACTGTTAAAACAAACACATGAAAAATTTCTAGTGAAAAAATATTCTTCTTACATGTCTGTCTCACTAACAGAGGTTCAAAGAAATAATTCCACTTACAGAGGTAAATATATAAAATATTTGTTTCACTTATAGAAAATGAAAGTTTTATTAACAGAGTATAGTACGGAGTGTCACAATTTGGCCCACTAATAGAGGCATTCCAGTTAACCAAGTTCCACTGTATAAAGATATTCACATCTTAATCTTTTTTTTATAATCTTACTATTATTATATATATTTTGCTAAGCTAATCAGGATTAAGACTATGTATGTAGGATGTGAACAGACCCTTACGTACATGACGAGACAACGACGACGAAAAACGAACAAAGGACAAAAGAAAACAAAAGACAAACAAACACAAGAGATTCATTCGATTTTAAACCTCCAGCGAAGCCAGTCCAGTTGAGTCGCCCATCCCTTATAAATAAAGTAAATTCGTAGAATAAAGTAACTTCGTAGAATAAAGTTAAGATTAAAGTGCATTAAAATATAAACTACGGTGTTTGATTTGTTTCGCTCGGACAAGAATCCCAAATACGGAATCCATTAAGATCCAAAAAGGATCCGAAACAAAATTCAACACAATTGCGAAATTGCTGCTGCACAACAGAAAGCTGACAACGCAGAAGTGCCGGCGTGCCGAGACAACCCGAAGTAACAGCAGACGACAGGAACGACGGAGTGGCAACAGTAGCGCCCAAGAAGCAGGCCAGAATATTTTAACTTTTAATTAATCATTGAAATACAATTTTATTGTGACTAATTAATATTTTAATATTGATAACATTTTATATTGTACGTTGATCGATTAAGATTTTTAATATATTAGGGAATTGTAAGGGTGATTCAGTTGGTAGGAGAGATGAATACGGAGGAAATAAGACGACTCACGAACGACGAACTGAAGACGAGACTTAGGGAAATAGGGTTATCGACAGCAGGCAACAAGGCAGATTTACAAAATAGGATGCTAGAGCACTACGAGCTCAACGACGAAGATGATAGCTCGGAAGATACAGTGCATGAAATGGAGAGTAGACCTTCGTGCAGTGGTGGGGGAGTGAGACAGCGGGAAGTAGGTGTAACGGCGGACCGAAATGAATTTCGACGAGAGCCATTAAGCGCGTTTAATTCACGGACGTCGAGAATAGCATCTCGCAGTTCGGGGGCGAATCTTCACAAGATGTCAACGCTTGGATCGACGAATATGAAGGCATTTGTGCTGTACTGGGTTGGAACAGTTTGCAGACATACGTCTATGGTAGAAGGCTCATCGTCGGTGCAGCAAGGCTCTTCATTCAGAGCGAAAGGAGCATCCAGAACTGGGGTTCGATCAAGGCGGCATTGAAAAACGAATTCGCTATCGAGGTCAATTCAGCAGAGGTGCATCGCCGACTGAGAGGCCGACGCAAGTTAACCAGTGAGACGCTGAGAGAGTACCTATACAAGATGATGGAAATCGCAAAGCCTATCGAGATGGACGAGGCGTCGTTAATCGAATACTTCATAGCAGGCCTTAAAGACGACAAACTAAACAAGATCGTGCTATACGAGGCAACCACTGTTGAAGAACTCAAACGCAAATTGAAAGTGTACGAGGGCGTGAAGCAGCATACAGCGGCTGAGTATCAGCAAAAACCACAATCGTCGGCATTATCCGCGAGACCTGGAAAATCTGCATCGGTGAAGACGGAAGACCAGAAGAAGTGTTTCAAGTGTGGGGATGCAAATCATCTGTCATGCTCATGTACGCAAGGGTATAAGTGTTTTAGGTGTGGCAAACTCGGTCATCGTTCCTTCGAATGCAACAGTCAAGAAACGGGCGAGGTGAAACGGAAGGCACACTTTGGACACAAAACGAAGCCACTCACTAGAGACGTTTTGGTAAATGGGATAAACGTGAGAGCATTGATAGACACGGGTTGCGAGTTGTCGCTGTTGAGATACGAGATGTTGATATTGTTTCCTGAGTTACAGTTAGTTGAAGAGCCGACAGTTTTAATAGGACTAGGAAACAAAGATGTTGAGACGTTGGGGTATGTGGAGGCAATATTCAAGATAGATGGCCTTTCATTTCCTACGAAGCTCCATGTCGTGCCCGAACGTGATATGGTGTTTTCGGTAATAGTGGGTACAGATGTGATAAAGCAGGCATCGGTAGTCATTCAAGGCGATGAGGTGAAGTTTAGGCGAAAGATTGTAGAGTCATGTGCGGAACAGGTGTCAGGTGAGGTTAATGTTCAGCAAAAGAGTAAAGACGGGCGTAAGAATCGAAATGAAGCAAAGGACGAAGATGATGCTGGAAATGGTAGCAGGGTGAAACAGATCGAAGGTAAGACTCCATCGCCAGTTGTAAGAAGGTCAAGGGAAGACGTCCTAAGACAAGGATCAACTCGACGATGGGTGACGAGGAGTAATGGAGACGTAATCGAAGAGCTTCATAAAGAGTTTGGAGCTATGTGTTGTTTGGCCGTAGATGAAGACGCTTCTGCGGTTGCAGTCGATCTGCACCACCTGCCGAAAGAAGACCAAGGAAAGATCATGACGCCGATCGGAAATAACAGCCCAAAAGATGATGAACCGTCACCAATAACGACGAAACTGGTGTTGAAAGATGAAACACCACTCTACGAGAAGGTAGCTAAAGCAGAGGTTGAAGAGGTGAAGGAAGCACGAGCGAGTAGTCGAAGTGCTGGTGAAGAACATCAAGTTGGTGTTGAATTGGGCAAAAGCCTTGCAGGCACCTATGGTGCGAAGGAGAGTAGTGAACATCGGACGTCAACTCGAGAAGAAGCCGCGGGTACATGGCCAGTTGTGAAAAGTGAACACGAACTGGGGGTACCAGAGCTTGTAGAGGAGTTTGTAGCAACCTGTCTGTCAGCTGCTGAGAAGGAATTTGTGAGTGAGCCACGCGTGGATCTGAGTCATTCGAAGCCTAGAATGAGAGAAGACTGACGGAAGTAATAGATGGTCACAGCTCAGACGGAAGAGGGAAGCGCACCGTAAGGATGAAGCTGCTACTAATGGACGACATACCAATCTACCACAGATCCAGGTGGAAACAAGCAACGTACATACTGCAACAGCAGATGGCGAAGCAAGTATCCCAGAAGCGCATAGGAAGTGTATGCGAGAGTGTAGGTGTTGAACAAGAGAGAGCTGTTGAACGATCAAGAGAGGTGGTGAAGATGAAAGGGGCCGAAGGCCTTGCAGGCTCTAATAATAGAGCAGGAGGCAGTGGCCTCAAAAGCTCAGAGGAGATCAGAACAGGAGATAGAGACAAGGTAGGCACGATTTGCGTGTCGATAGAAAATGTAGATACGCTAAGTAGGATGTCGTGCTTCTCGATGGCGGAGTCATCAAACCATCGCCTAAAGGAAGTATAGATTGGAGATCACGAGGGACCGCAATGCACCACCACCGCTGCCGATGGAATGAAGCCCTGGACGGATAACCTTATTCGGGCCGAATAAGACGTAGGATGGCCGAATGTAGGATGTGAACAGACCCTTACGAACATGACGAGACAACGACGACGAAAAACGAACAAAGGACAAAAGAAAACAAAAGACAAACAAACACAAGAGATTCATTCGATTTTAAACCTCCAGCGAAGCCAGTCCAGTTGAGTCGCCCATCCCTTATAAATAAAGTAAATTCGTAGAATAAAGTAACTTCGTAGAATAAAGTTAAGATTAAAGTACATTAAAATATAAACTACGGTGTTTGATTTGTTTCGCTCGGACAAGAATCCTACATGTATAATATGATTTTATATTGAAATAATTTTGTAAATTGTGAAATCAATAATAAAAATAAATAAAAATTTAAAAGGAATACACTGGTCCCCTTTTATTATGATTTTTGTAACAACCGTATGGAGGAAAGAGAAACGATTTATCCACCTTCTGTGTATGTGCTTAGTTCTCTCAGCTCAAAGAAGAGCACGTCTCTATCCCTATCAACAATCAAATGTTCAAAATGTGAACTTGACTTGCGTTGCAATTTATGAAATCCTTAAAATAAAAAGTTAAATATAACAAAATCAGATTTTTTTTCGATTTCATAAAAAAATCGACGTGAGAAAATACATGATGTATCATATATGATACATACAAAGAATAGCCTATAAATGTCTTAATAAAGATGTCATATTTGTAAACATGCGGGAGCTAACAGTGTGCAAACAAATATTTTTTCAATCAGATCCAAGTTGGTATGCATTTAAGGATTAATACATTAATAAAAGCATTGGTTTCAGCTTTTTTATATATATATTTAATTGAATCGTTGGCTTACCGTCTCCACTTTGTCTCCAAATAAAAATTTAATTTAATAAAAAATAAACATTAAAGCAATCAACTTACATCAACAGCAACTTCTAATACTTTTTCCGGATCGAATTGCAAAGAAAATTGCGCAACCTCCTCATTTAAACCCTCCAAGCGTTCTTGATACGCCGCCAGCTCCTTAACTTGTAATCGCTTGAATTCCTCAATTTCAATCTTATGTTCTTCTTTCATGACAACCAATCGTTTGTTGATTTTATGTGGCCACGCGAATGCCTCCCATTTCATAGCGAATTGCGTATCTGACAGATTGTAAAAGAACGAGTCCAAAACGCCATATTCCAGCATCATGATTTGAATGCGTTCACGCAGAATAGCTAGTTTATCTGGTACTGTGGTCATAAAGTCCTTGATTTCAAAGAGATGCTCCACTGACACAAGTTTCTCGTTGAGCCTTCCATTGATTTCATGCAATTCTTCGAGCAGTCCTTCGTTGATTTCGTTCATACGATCCACATAGTACAAAAATAATTTACGAATAATCTCAATACGCTTGTTGACCAAGTACCTCTTCAGCGGTTCAACGATAATCAGGAACGATCCAATGACAATCTGATCGGGCATAAGATGCCTCAGTTCTTCCTTCTGTTCTTTTTGCCAGAGAATCTCATTTTTGACTTCCTGTGATGATTTCTGAGCGTCGGCGAATTCTTGCATGAACTCATCCACCACCATTTGGTGGAACTCTACGAAACGTTCGAACTTCTTTAGGTAGCCATTCAGCGGGATCACCGCTTTGGAGTATGAAGCGTGCAGGAGTGCATCGTGCTCGATATACATATCTTCGATTAATTCGACAGTGAAGATGTACAGATTCTTGGCAAAGTTTAAGTTGAGCAAGCTGTCCGGATCAATAATGCGTATGCCGCAGGTTGAGATGAGCGATGCATAGAAAAGTTTAGTGAGTCTAGGCTCGAACTCGAGTGGATTTGTTGAATAAAATGGTCCATCTTCGTTTATGTCAAGCACAAGTTTAAAAACCGGTGGCAATTTAAGTCTGTCAAAGCGAGTAGTTATCAAGTCATCGGTCCACACGTAGTCATTTTGGAGATTTAAAAAATCCGAGCAAGGATCGTTCAGCAGGTGACTGAAGGACAAGATGGATTTTTCCAGAAGAACTTGCAGGGACTCTTGCATTCGAAACCTCACCTGAAGAAAAAATCTTGAAACTTTTGCAACATTGAAGACATACCAATCGGAAACGGACAGATCGAGCCAACCCTTTCCGATGCTTCGAAGGCAGAGGCAAATCTTTCCAGATAAGTTTTCTGGCCAAACATACTTCAAGAACTTCACCACCGTGGAACAGTTATTTTCTTGTCCGTTGATAAAATCTGTCAGTCCGACGGCCTTATTGAAGACATGTTGGAAAAGACAGAATGTTTCGATGTGAGTACACTCGGATGCTGCATTCATCATTGCTTGAATTGATTCAGCAACATAGAAGAGGTTTATTACACGAAGAGTCCTTCTATTTTTCTCGAATTTTCTCCACTCCGATACCGTTGAGTAACAAGGAAGCCTCTTAACCTTTTTACGGTACCTCTTTGGTGCCTCGATGAACTCGAATGCGTCGGCATTATTCTCCAGGAATGCCTCAAACACGTAAGACAACATCACTCGCTGGTAGTTAAACCGAATTTCATTGGTTATACTCTGAATAATGGCTTCACTGTCATCGTCACTGTTTGGTCTCAGCAGTGATAGTTTAAGTATTCGATTTAGTAGAGGTTGATTCATTGGTGGTGCTCCATCGTACATAACACAGTCTAGGAGAATTTGATAACGGATTTTTGCTTCGCTTATTCTTCTTTGTTTAAGTGCAAAACTGATGCGTTCCACGAAAAAATAAGGGCTTTCGGCCATGAATGTCAATTGAATTCTGAAAACCTGATGAGTCTCAGCCATTTTTAGGTCGACAACGGTGAATAAATAAGTCATTTCATCGTAGCTGAAAACTGCCACCATTTCCCAGGAATAATCTGCATCTGTGATCTTGACTAATGCCCAAGCTGGCAAGGGATGCCTTTCACCCTCGACAAGTCCCGTGTCAAGCCAACCAGTAACGCTGTTTGAATCAAAAGTTTCATCATCAAAGACGTGTAGAGGTAAGAAAAAATTTCTTTCGAACGCCACCTTAGACCATACTTCGGGAACTTCTGCCGGTTCAATTAGCTCAGAGTTTGGAATTCCCGCTTTCATAAGCAACTCAGCAATCCGCACTTTGAAATATCGTCGACGGCGTCTATCGACCTCGACGTCGCGTGGCAATTCTTTTGGTGGCACTTGACGAATCATTTGAACCTTGGGCAGGATTGTTTGAAGTGGAAACTTAACCTCAAACTTTCCGGGAAATGTTACCCATTTTTGGGCACCTTCCAGTTTGTATTCGGTTTGCAAATCAAAAAACGTTTCGGTAAATTTATGGTAGCATCCATCGATCAGTGACTCGTAGGCATAGTGTGGCTTCAACAGTGGAACGTTTCGGGGAGTGAGAGCTGGAGTATCTCCCCGGGATTTCAAGATGCTTGATGAAAATAGAGGTAATTCAGCTGAATCTGTCATGATTTATTTTTTGTTTGTTTTTTTTGTTTTTATTATTTATAAAGTTTTTAAATGCGCCTGCGATCAGGAATAATGACAAGTGGATTATAAGTTAAACCGGGACATTAACGCACCTGAACGTATTTAAATTGTACGCCTCCCAGACTCTTTGAATGTCTTCCAGATGGAGGTACTAGCGATTGGAGAAGCCTGCAAGATACTTAGCCTCAGCCTATTCGATGGCTATGTTCGAACCAAACTATGGTGAGTTGTTGTCGAACAAATTTAGTATAGTCTTTAATTATGTTCCCGCACTAAGACGGGAAACATATAAAAAACTGTACTTAAAAAAAAAGACAAGTGATTTTACAAAAATGGAAAGGAAAAAAAAGAGAACCTTAAGTGCAATAGCACTTACAATCAGTTGTAAAGTCTTTTTTTGCACGCCCCAAGATGGCGGTCGAACCTTTTCCTTCGCGACCCCCTTGATATGGGTATCAAATGAAAGTGTTTTACGAAGGGAATACGATAATCTGCGTGATGTTATTCTAAATACAATAAAGCGGAATCTGAGTTAGTAATCAGGAAAATAAGTCTGGATAGAAATAATAATACAAATTTACCACATGTCTCTGTTATAATCTGACATGCCATGACGGCGTACACCTTATCCATTATAAAGCCATGCAATTCCCAGCAAAGCTTAATCACGGAATGGCCGAGAGAAAGATGTTGCCAATATTTTTGTCATCGGCCCCCACAATCCATAAAATTTAGGGTAGTACTATTGACCACGCTGTGGTGTATTTAGACTCCAGACTCTTTGAGGAGGGTCAGGCGTATGTAGCATTGAGTCGCGTAAGGTCTTTTGAAGGGCTGTGTATTGAGGAGCTAGACTGTGAAAAATTAACAGGAAAGAAACCATGCAATAAAGACGCAATGAGAGAGTCGAAAAGAATGAGGAGTCTAAAAACTAGAAAATAAAAATAAGGTAAACAAACTTTTAAGTTAAACGGTTTTATTTTAATCAGAGGCTGTACCAAAAACTTGAAAAGATTCTGAAAGATTCTGATTTCTTATGAGAAATCATTCAAGTCAGATAGCAGTGCAGTCTTCTCCAGTCGGATGCCAAGGGCCACTTTCTGTCGCTACTTCAGTGGATTATGTATTAATCTGGAGCTTTTATCAGACGTGGACGTATTAAAACATGTATAAGTAGGTATTAATAACGACTTGACTAGAAAAATCTGTTTCCTTGCTCCACAAAAAGAAAATTTTCAAAATTTTATAACTGCGCCAGTTATATATTTATTTTTTTATTGTTGAAGTAAAACACACATTTCATTTTTGTTGCAGAACAAGTTTACGAACTAAGACTTCTAACTAAACTAGACCTAAGTTTTACCTTACGATCTTCTCAAGAAGATAATGTTGGAGAGAGTAATTCTTTGCACGCTTGCGTCGGTGTCAAACAACAAGGGTGGTGAAAGTCTTCCTTGTGCTCATTGGGTGTGAGTCATAGAGTTGACATTTTCATGTGACACTCTGGAGAAGGTTCCAGAGAGTCTTTGACTTTTACTAGGCCCCTACACCATGGCGAGGTGTGTAGTCGCGTAGGGCTTGTTCTGTCTAACACAGATATAATTCAGGAGTTTATGCCTCGTTTAAAAACTTTTAAAAAAATTTACAGAAGTGAAATTAAGCGATAATTATTATTTAACGTCATGGCGTCACCCTTTTTCTGGAGTGGTATTACTACTGCTATTTTGAGCGGCTGTGGGAAAATTCCCCGCTGTACGCAAAAGTTGAAAATAAAACGTACGACGTCTGAAATTTCAAAAGAAATGTTAGAGTTAGAGATCTGATCAAAAGGAGGAAAATTAGATTTTTTAAGTGATAGTATAATTTTATGTATGTATTTCAAATGCCGTGAATGGCTCAAAGAAAAAACTTTCTGGTTGAAAGTTAACTTGTTCTATCGTATTATCACTTTGAAGGTTAGAGCTATTATCGTTCAGAAAATCTTCACATCAGGAAAAAAAAACTCAATAAAAACATGAGCAACTTGCTGGTTTGCTGGTTTCAGTTCAATCTGGATTTCGTGCTAAACACAGCTGTACAACTGCTTTAATAAGCGTGGTAGAAGATATAAAAGAAAAACTGGATAAAGATTATATTACCTTCTTGATCCTTTTAGACTTTTCAAAAGCTTTTGATATGGTTCATCATTCCACTCTTATTGATAAATTACGCCACAACTTCAACATATCTCCCTTCGCTATAAAGTTAATTGCATCGTATCTAAGTGAAAGAAAGCGGGCTGTGTCTCGCGACGGTGTTCTATCAGAGTTTCTTCCCTTACCACGAGGCGTTCCCCAATGGTCGATTTTGGGACCTCTCTTATTCTCAGTGTATATTAATGATATAGCTCCTGTGATTTTGCATTCTTCGAAACACTTTTATGCTGATGACAATCAAATCTATCGAAGTTGTCCCCTAGGCCTTATCGAAAGTTGCGCCAATGATGTGAATGAGGATTCCGAGATAGTCGTTAAACTAGATTTAGAGTACCTTCATAGCTTACATTTGAACAACTTAAAAACATTTAAACTATTTAATACTAATTACAAATTATCGTTTGTTACAGACATAATTATTGTACTCCTTTTACTCGTATCATTTATTATTATAATTCTTTGTTTTAAACATAAGAAGGCATCAACCAGTCTCATAGTATCAACACCAGTCCCTAGCCTACATCAACCGGAATTTGAGAGCATCTCTTCAAATGACCTGAAACCAATCACCTTGAACTTTACGGGATCTACGGGTCGTATATTTTAAAGAAGGGAGGAGTTACAACATGCGATTCCCACGAAAATAGAATCAGCGCACGCGCTGATCAACCAGCAGCGGATACGATAGGTCAGCTAAATGCAAAGTGCATACCTGTGCACACGCGCCGTCACATTTAAGAAATCAGATACTTTATGTTCTTGTTATAAATAATAGTGGTGAGTGAAATTGTAATTTAGATTTAAGTGAACTGTCAATAAAGAGACTTAGTCTCGATAAAGTATTTTTTTATCCTTTTACTATTCTTAAATCGTTTACTGTGCCATAGCGATTTTGATATTTGTGAAGTTAATATAAGTAGAAAATACAGAAACAAACCATGGATCGCTATACTCTTCAAGAACACGGAATAATTGTGTCAATGTCTTTGAAAAATAATGGGAAGGTGGTTTTGGCTCAATGTGAATTTCGTCGTTGATTCCCTGGTCGTGTGGCACCACCTGGACTGGACAGAAGCAGCCAACCTCGGAGGAGCAGTTCGGTCGAGAATATAGTTGCTGTGATTGCAGACATCCAAGAGAACCCTCAAATATCTGAAATATATTAGTAGTTTAGTTTGGTGCAAGACTCGATCCATTCAAAGTGTAATAACGACGGTACCGATAAAAATTAATAATCATTAGTAAAATTTATAATCAAAAAATATAATAAAAACTGTTATTATTAAAAATAAAATGTGTGTTTCATTACAACAATTGCTTATCGCAAAACTTACATTGCCCGTCGGGCATCAATAGACGGTCTCTTCCATACAAAGTGCAAACAGTGAATAAGCTATTGCTTGCAGAATCCCAATCGCGTGTAAATTACAGCCAAGCCCTTCTAAACCTCGACTGCAATGAGCGCATTTCAACCTATATGGTGCGGATGCGTGAATAAGCAAGATTATCGCTTCTGGGGTACTGAAAATCCACGTGTACCGCACAAAAAGCCATCACACCCCCTCAAAGCCTCGAGGACGGCGTCTTCATGACAGTAACTGTGACTGGTAAGCGCTACAGAACCATGGTCAACGACTTCTTACTGCTATAAATTCATTTATTTGGTCTGAAAAGCATGTGGTTCCAGCGACTCTAAAGGAGAATATTCGACATGAAGTGGAGGATTTATCATCAGAAGTTTTGAGAATAGTCATGGAAACTGCTATGGAACGTGCACCAACTATTGCGGTGGTCCGTTGACTGATATTATCTTCGCGACTAAATGGAAAAAAAAATTTCAAACATCTTTATATCAAGAGTCAAGGAGTTCTACTGCATTAGGAGATCGAGTTATCCTTTGGGCCACCTTGTAAGAGTGCAAGAAAGTAGTTATCAAATTTTATGACATACTCACGAGTCACGAAAAATAATTTTTCCAGCTATATTAGATTATGAACCAACATTTTTTCTATCGATAGTTGGGTTTCTAGCAAACATAACTGTAGATGCGTGGTTCTCCAGGATGCAGGCAGGCTCAACGTCAACAGATCCTTCCCGACGTCTGTAAGAAATCTGCGGCATTTTTGCTGTCTCTCAGCAGAAAATACTACAGACAACTTATTGACGTTATAACGGGACATTTCTCCTTTGCCAAATATCTCAATGTGTTAGGTTTAAGTGAAACCAATGTCTGTGACGCTTGTGCAGAGGGCGACGACACTGCGGAATATTTCCTATGTGATTGTCCTGTCTTTGCTATTATCAGATGGCAGTTTTTTGAGGCTGATGTGATGAGTGCTGGTAACCTTAGCTCCTTATCACTGAAGCTCACTCGACTTTCTTAGAAAGACGAAGAAAATACAGTAAAAGGGTTGTACCTGGTGATAGTACAATGGGCCTATTTTTGTGTCTGAGTGCTCCAGCGTGGTGTTCCAAAACCCCGACAGAAAAAAAATAATAACATTTTTTTTTTATATAAGAGTTCGAACGGAAGCCCTATAGGACACCTACAGTGAGCTGAAAAACTACTCGTCCTTACCAAATTCTACATTACTGAATGACTTTCATATTAAAATCAAAAGAAAGAACAACTTTAACATTTATATTTGTTTCTTAATTGCGTTATCGCTACAAAGGCATCAAAACATTAACATGCTTCTTCCACATACCCGTGAATAAACAGAAGATTTGTAATATTTTTTTACCGAACAATTTTCCTCTTCGATAAAATAAAAATGTATTTATTTAACATACGAATACTTTGTCGACTCCTGTAACCACAACTTTAATGATCTTTTAAATGCATTCGGTAAACCGCAGCAATTATTACCCCTTTACAATATGACATACATAATTCCTCAATTTATATGAAATTGAGATTTAATAATATGTAATAATATTAACAAGTGAAATTTCATTAGCCTTGAAATTTTCAATGCTAGTTCTAACCAACTTTCATTAGCATTTAAATTGATTAATGGTAGTGGCTGAGAACTTTCATTAGCAGGCTGATCAGAATGAGTATCTGCGTCTCAATTCGAAGCTGCGTCGCAAGTTGTCAAAGAGTTAAGGTCTGGTATTAAACATGAAACAATATGATCAACTTTACTTATGATTCACAGATTTAAAAACAGATTTTTCGCATCTTTCAATTATTTCATTCCAAATTGTTACGTGCGAAAAATGCATCGCCGAACGAAGTTACAGAACCAGATGGAATGCGAGAAAGTGTTTTTTGTTCCAATTTATGCTTCAAAATTTATCGATGTGAAAGTTACAGAACATGAGGACAGGGGTAGATAATGAAGAATCGTTTTTTTTCCTGCTTCCTGTGTAGTTGGCAAAGTTGCCATTACCCTTGTGGTAACATGTGTGACTTGCCTTTTTACTTTTCGTATCCAAAATAACTCAAGAGCCAAGAATGGTTCCAAGTTTCAGTTGGGTCATTGATTCTGATAAAAGTTGACATAATTTTGCCTAAAATCAGGACGAGAAAATCAGATGGCTGGATTTTTTCTTTATGCTCAACGTCTCAGGTCCCAGTTTCCGTCAAGATAAGTAGAAGTTCCCGCAGAGCTTAATTTTAGTACCTTCCAGCTTACTTAGTTGACAATTATTTTAATTATTCAATATGCTAAACCCTCTTTGAACTTTGTCGAAGTGATCCTTCTCGATACTTTACTGTTAGCAAGTGAAAGGTATTGTGATCCATGTTGGCATCTAAAAATGTGTAAATCTGCAGTATGCTTCTGTCGATAGCAAAATGAGGATCATAAGGGGTAGTCTGTGAACTTACTTACTTGTCTTATGAATTTATAGACCTCGTGCTGCATTTTTTTGTGTCTTGTGGTTATCCTATAGTCATTTTTTTCCCCTTTACAGCGGACTCATTTTTGATAGATTGCTTTAACCCGAGAGTACTCATGTTAGCCACTATGATTTTATTGCTTATCATACGTCCTTCAACGTGCAATGTCATGGGAAAATAACTTAGTTGTTTTGATGGCTTGCTCAATTTTTATTAACAACTAAAACTAATTAAAAATAAAATTCTTTGGTTTCTAAAAACTGCACAGTTTCCATTTTATGTGGGGCAATAGTGCAGTATTAAATTATTAATCCTTAAATTAAGTTGTGAGAATAGATTTCTTTTAACTTATACAAAAGGCTGTTCAGACTGTTTCGATGCAATCGTTGCACACGATCACATGGTATTCGCCGCTTTAGAACACTTACTACACTTCTTAGAAGTCATTCGTCCAGCGAATAATACGTAGTTACGTTAAATTGACGTCCAAAATGCTTACGTGCATTGTCCAACATACGTCCGCTCGCGAGTACACGTTAAAATAACGTTGTTGGGTACTCTAGGGTTAAATCTTACAAAGATAAGTTTAACCTAGTTGAAATTGTTCTATTCATTCACAGCGTGAATGTGCAGTAATTACGATTAGACGCGTTTTCATCGGCGTCCAGCAGAGTGAGTAATTGCAGTGTGTTCTCCCGCCAAATATAGTTCGAAAGTGTATGAGACATAAAGTGATATATATAAAACTCATCCCTGATTGACTGACAGATCAACGCCCAGCCCAAACCGTTAGAGCTAGAAACATGAAATTTGGACAGTAGTTTCCTTTAGTGGCGTAGGAAAGGATTTTTCGAAATTCGGCTCCAAAAGGGGAGATACAGGGTGTTCAAGTTTGTATGGAATCAAAAATTTAAATTGGAATTAAGAATTGAAAATTCTACAATAAAAAAACACGTGTTTCACCGTTTTTAAAAATTATATCCACGAGCCAAGATACGGGGTGTTAAAGTTTGCAAATTTATAGTATGCGCAACCGTAGTCATCGGCGCATTCGGTTCGTGATCGTGTGTTGTTTTTGTTTTGCCGAGTTGCGCAAGGGTGGTTTTTTCGTTCATTTTTTTTTGATCGTATTCTTGCTTCTATGGATATACCTACTACGTAGTTTATTTACAGTGCATTCGCAGTTCGGATTAATTCGACGGGGAACGGGTGTGTAGGATGAGACATGAGACATGAGACTACTGAACCGATTTCAAAAATTCAATATTGAAATGGTGACAGTTTTTGCTTCCTTCTATCTTTGAAAGCTCCATAGGGACAGATAATTTCTAGCGACTTAGTATACACCTTAGTATGTATTTAAAGCGTGCGAAGCAGCGGGTGAACTGCTAGTGAGACATAAAGTGATAAAAGTCCACATAACATCGCTAATTGCACATAGTTTTTTTTACACTATTTTTAAGCAAATTTTGCTGAAAGCTACCTAGTGCTGGATATTATTTCATTTCTCTGCCAAGACATTTTTCTTACAAGTACAAGCACAAAATTACACATACACCTGCAATGTCTTTTCCAATTTTACGATCCAATTCCAAAGCTGCTGCGAAAAAAGGCCTGCTCTCTTCGCCCAATCAACGAAATTCTCTATCACCCAAACAACCCAACGATGGCAGTGCAACACTTGCTCTTAAAGCCTTGGAAGACCACCTAACTAAGCAAACAGCAGTCTCAAACAGAGCTAGCCTAACCGATGAAATGAGTAAGTTACGCAATGAAATTCTTCTTAAAATAGAAGAATCAATTAAAGCTGGAAGAATCAATTTCACGCAATCAGTACAAATATTACCACCTTGAACGATCGTGTTGATAAACTTGAAGCCAGCGTAAAGGCAGTCTCGCACTCACACAATGCAGAGGTTCTCGCTCTTCGACAACAAATCAACATATTGAAAAGAAAAGAGGTCTCTTCAGATGCAGTGCAGGTATTCCATTACCTGAATCCCCCGATGAAAATCTGAAATATCTCTTCAATCGACTGTGTCTCACGATCGACTGTCAACCACCTCTCTTGAAAAACATTTTTCGCGTTAGAAGACAAAAAAACAACAACAACGAAGAAAGTGCAGTTCCATCATCAATTATTTTGAAATTTAACAGCTGTCAAGAGAAAAATGCAGTACTCAAATCAGCAGCTATTTACCGAAAACTTAACCACAAAGAACTAAGTCTCAGAGATGTGGGCATTGACCTGGACAACAGCTGCTATTTGAATGAAAGCTTAACAAATCATACCCGGATTCAGCTTCACAGTGCAATCGACCTGAAACGAAAGAAACAGCTGAGTTCCGCTTACACAAAGTCAGGGTTTGTTTACGTAAAAAAGTCTCCAACTGGAAAAAGCTTCTTTATCGAAAGATCCGTTGATCTTCTTGCTGTTGCTGCGACAAATCAATGAGTGTGATGAATATGACTGCCTTATATTTTTGTATATTCTTTTTTATTTTTTTATTTTTCTTACAAAATATTTCTTTCCAATATTTAATTAATATTTTTGTATTATATTGTCATTCTTTTATTTTGCTCTTCCTCTTCATCCCTAATCCCCTTATGTTTCATTTTAATTCCTTACTTACTATATGCCTTTTCTTTCTTGTTCTAGTCCAACATCCGTTGTATTGTGTGATGGGAATGCATTTGTTTGCTTGTAGTTATGTTATGTGCTTTGATAACACAAGTTTACATGGTTTTTGTCCTTGAAATGAAAAGTATTTTTTCTTTTCAATTAAAGTACCTACTCTTAGTTTAAAAAAAAAATGAAAAAATCCAACACGTCACGTTTCCAAAATATTTATTGTTTTTGATTTAAAAAAAAATGCTTACAAAAATATTTAAAAAATTAAAAATGAATTGCTTTAGCTTTTTTCTTGTATTTTGTTGTATCTGTGTCCCTCATAATAGACCAGGAATAGTCACCCAACATGGCCTGGTCCCAGTATCCTTGATAATTTTGCTCAAAAAATCTAAGATCCTGGTGAAAACGCTCTCCATGTTCATCGCTGACGCGTCCGAGGTTTTCAGGGAAGAAATCGAGGTGCGAGTGAAGGAAATGAATTTTCAGAGACATGTTGACACCCACTCGTTGAAAACTCTGTAACAAATCAGCAACTAACTGATTGTAATTTTCATTTCTTTTGTTGCCTAAGAACTCTTGGATAACAAGTCGTAGTGAAGCAGTTCTTTTATCCGATAGACTGTTTTCAAATATGTCATCTTTCAACATTTTTTTGATTTGCGGTCCGATAAAAACACCTTCTTTCAGTTTCGCCTCAGAAAGATTAGGAAAAATAGAACACAAGTGCTTAAAGGCTACACAGGATTTATCTAAAGCCTTGACAAAGTTTTTCACCAAACCTTATTTTATATGAAGCGGCCGGGGCGGTAGAAAAATTGTTTGTGGGGGTATTAGACACTTATGCTTTATATTCAGTTTACCAGGGACACATTCTTCTCTAGCGGGCCCGTCTACCTTTTTATATTGATTTTGTTTGACTCTCGAATCCCACAAACACATAAAACAACAATATTTTGTATAGCCGCTTTGCAAGCCCAAAAGTAAACCAACTACTTTTAAATCACCACAGTGTATCCAATTGTGTTCTTTGTATTTAACAAGTTCAATTAGTGTTGACATCGTTTCATATGTTTCTTTGGTATTTACTGCGTGACCTATCGGAATAGACGGTTTCTCATTGCCATTATGCAGAAGGACTGCTTTTAAACTAGTCTTCGATGAATCAATGAATAACCGCCATTCTTCTGGTTTATAAGGCTGCTGCATTTCTTTGAAAAGCCCAACTATATCATAACAGTAACAAAATTCGTTTTCTTTCTTGAAATATGTTAAAAAACATTCACTTCGCGTACGATACATAGTAACTCTTGTGTTGGGAGTAAGTAACCTCCATTGTTGCAGTCTTGAAGCAGTTGCAGTCTTGAAGTAATTCAGCTTTGGATTTAGATAAGTGTAAATCTCTTACTAAATCATTCAGTTCAGACTGAGTTACCATGTGTGGTTCTTCATCATCATGAAACATTCATCTGAACTTATGTTACCTTGACTTTGAATTTGAACTTCTTCGGATTTCGTGTTAGTCATTAAGGAACAACCGGCAGGTTCTGGAACTTGCTGCTTGTCTGAACTGCAGACAGGTTTAGTAACCGAAGGAACATCTGCATACATATATAATTTTGTCTTTGGTCTTGCTATAAAAACCAAATGTCTTAGTTAGACCGAAGTAGCAGTCATTTTCGTGGTTTGATGGTTCCCTCCTTGGCATATTAAAATTCAAAGATCTGTTTCCACCTGCTGCCCAGGAGCTTAGCGTTCTTCTACATCTTTCACAAAGAACGTGATGAGTCCACTTTTTGTCCTGGTGAGATACCGATATTTTGAAATAAGAAAAATAGGCTTCTTTGAGTGATTCCGTTATGGGATATCCTTTCTTAGATGTAATAAGTTCACCACAAATGTAACAAAAACGGTCAGGATGCACTTTACAAAACCTTTTTGACACGTTGAAAATAAATTTTATTAATCTGAACACTACACTGCATCAAAATTTTAAAATGAATTCAGAACCAACTTGTGGGCAGTCCGAAAATAAAATGTGATGATAACTCTAGTTTCTGACGTGATAAAAAGAAAAGAAATATATGTTTACGTTTAGTTATTGCAACTAATGCCCAGTTTCACAGTGTGAGTTTAAACTTGTGTTTTACTAAACTAACTACTGAGTTTAAACTTTGAGTTTAAATCGTTCGGTTTCACACTGTATTTTTAAACTCAGTTTGTCTAAACGAAGTTTATCACACTATTGTGAATTACACTGATGTATTTGAATCACAGTATTTGAATTAAAAGTCAAACTGAAAATTATGTTGAATTTTTCCTGTTACGGTGTTTGCTTTCGAGTAAAAGTCACTTAGAATAGACAAAAGAGAGACAATGGAGGAAGCAAAAATATAATAATATACGGAGACAAATGCAGCATGGGATGCTATCGAAAAGCAAAGTCAATAAAAACTTGATTTCGGCTGATATTGAATTGTTCCTTGAAGTAAAACATTTTATTTTCATATAAATCAAATTACATGTACAAATGTTTTATTTTCTGAGTTACCAGTTAATTGGATTTTCATTTTTTGGACGTATTTCCTCGAAAACAGTATACGCTGATTGTTTGGACATGCGAAATCTGTTAAAGAAGTCCATATCATCCCAAAAATAAAAGTGATTTGTCCTGCAGCGAAATTCTCTTTGTCGGCTTACGTTAACCAGGATATTATAATATTCTTCATTACTTCTATCATCAGAATCATTATTTGCACTTGAAAACATAATTTTACACACTATTTATTATTATTTTAGAAGAACAACACAATTTGACATTTCACAACAATAGCAGTCATAACCACATTTTTAACTTAAACGAACTTTAAACGGTAGAATCGAGTCGTTTAACTTAAACCGAACATGAAACTCAGTTTAGAGTTTAAACGAACACTGTAGAACCAAACATTTGGTTGAACTTTAGTTTAAACCATAAACTGAGTTTAAACTCGCACTGTGAAACTGGGCATTAATAAAACAATATAAAAGTTACTGGAAGGATATAACTTTTTTCTTATTTTGTAAACTACTGTAATGGGTAGTAAGACTCCATTCAATGCTTACAGTGGTGTGAATAAAATATCGACTTCCACGATGTTAAATGTGTTATCTAAATGTCAACAGGGTTTCAAAGTCTGCCACCTTAATGCACGTAGTCTGAACTTAGAGAAACTTGATTATTTGAGCTACTTATTTACCAACTCATGTGTAGATGTCATTTGTGTAGGTGAGACCTGGTTTAAGCGTAAATTGATTGATTGCCTTTATGATGTACCTAACTATGATTCCACTTATGATATACCTAACTATACTTTGAGTGACACACACGAGAGGCGGAGGCATTGCAATTTACTGTACGTTGAATTGCAAAATAATTGCTCAGTCTGCAGACTCTGATGTAGAGTACTTAATTGTGGAAGTATTTGATGGTATGTACTACTAAATGTTTAGTCTCTTGCGCCTATAACCCGAATCGAAGCTGCTCCACTATACCCTTCTTCTCAGCTCTTTCAGAATTCTGTTCTGTATATGAGCACATCGTTATATGTGGGGATTTTAATGCAGATTTGCTCAAAGGGGATTCTCGTGCTTTCCAAATCAATGACCTGTCTCCATCCTTAGGATTATAAATAATTAATAAACAGTACCCAACACGTTTTGCCGATGATTGTCCTCCTAGTCTTCTCGATCTATTTATTGTTTCTAATCCCTCTTTGATTCTCCTCTTCGACCAGCTTTCTCTTGACTCTATTTCTGACCATGATCTTTTTTTTGTACGTATAATATTCAGTTTCCTCACTCTGTCGTCCCTTTGTCGTTTACTTTTAAAGATCTTAACTCTAGTAATTTCACTGACCTTCAAACCGCTCATCGGTCAGCGCCGTGGTATCGTTGCAGATTAAGTGCTGATCCTAATGAAAAACTGGAACATTTTCAACTAATTGTCAAAAATTTTTATGATCAATGTGTGCCTACCAAAACTGTACGGATTTGTAATAGTAGCTGTCCATGGTATACGTCGCATGTGATTAATGTAATCAAAGCTCGAAACTTCTTGTGCTAAGTGGCGTGCATATAAACTTGCGCGAAATGATGCAACTGACGTCATACGTACTGCTAAACGCAACTACTTTGCGTCGAAACTGAATGCAGCGTTGCCCGCCAAGAAACTGTGGAATAATCTGCGCCAGATTGGTGTCTCCTGCAATAAAGGTAGCACAAAGTGTGATCTTGATCCTGATAATCTTAATCAATATTTTCTTGGTGGTAATGTAAATGTAAACAGTTTCGACTTTGCTGATGTTGATAACTCATCGATACCAGCACTGCCTGATTTTGAGGTGGTAACTGAGAACGATATCATAAATTGTATAGCCAGCATCAGCTCTAACTCTGTTGGAGAAGACGGGGTACCTAGTCGCTTTGTCAAACTGATTTTACTTGAAATCATCAGTCACCTTACTCACGTTATCAACCATTGCATTGCAACTTCGACATTTCCTAACTCATGGAAAATCGCGAGAGTTGTTCCTGTTGCCAAAAAGCCTAATGCTATCTCGGAAAGTGACTATCAGCATATCAGCATCTTACCATGCTTGTCAAAGGTTTTTGAGAAACTTATTGCAAAGCAGATAACAAACCACTTGTCTATCAACTGCCTATTGAGCCCATTCCAGTCGGGATTCCGAGCTAATCACAGCTGCTTGATTTTTAAAAGGGTTATGTTACGCTCCTCTGCTTACTTGATTTCTCTAAAGCCTTTGACAAGGTTGATCATGAAATCCTTGGCTGGAAACTTCAGCATCGCTTTGGCTTTGGTGTGAGGGCCTTAAACCTTATTGTCAGCTTTCTGAGTAATAGAATGCAAAGAGTTGTTAACGGTAGTTCTTCGTCAGCGCTGAGACGTGTTAGGCAAGGAGTACCACAGGGATCAATTCTGGGGTCAATATTGTTCTGCATGTTTATTAATGATTTGCCGTCCATGTGCAAACATGCTTCAGTTCACCTATATGCTGACGACGTTCAACTTTACTTGGGCAGGCCTATGAAAGAAATCCCTGAACTTGTCTGCTGGTTAAACGAAGATCTAGGTAAAATTTTCAATTGGTCTGTATGAAATGGACTGCTGCTAAACACGTCAAAGTCCCAGGTCATTCCGATCTCAAACAGACTATTTGATCTAAGTCTTGTTCCAGACTTATGGCTCTCTGACAGCAAACTGAAGCTTGTGGATTCCGTCACAAGTCTTGGTTTTGTCATAAATCGTACCTTGTCTTGTTATAACCACACAAATCTTATTATCGGTCGTATTGACGGATGTCTCCACAAACTTTGGTTGTCTGCCAGCTTTACTCCAACCGAAACAAGACGTAAGTTAGTGATAAAATTGATCGTTCCGATCATAAGATATGCGGAAATTGTTTATTGTAACCTTGACTCTTTGTCACAGCAGAAACTACAAGTAGCGTTTAATGATGCGGTATGTGCACCGCTTGCGCAGGCATAATCACATTTCTGCTTATTCCAGGAGCTTACTGGGCTGTACTCTACAGCAATATTTTAAAGCCCGCAACTGCATATTCTTGCAAAACATCATTAGCCATAAATATCCGCCTTATCTCTTTAACAAAATTGTATTTTCTCACTCACAGAGAACCCTAAACATAAATTTACCACGATATAACTATTTGAATTCTGGTCGTCTGTTTTTCGTTCACACTATTAGATTATGGAATTCCCTACCCTTGCATATCAAGGGTATAACAAATGCTACAAGTTTTAAAAATGCAATCTTTCAACACTTCTCTTCCCAAAATTGAACTCCTCCTTCCTCCATCCTGTGTATCTATTTCCTCTTCGATCATCTTCTACATTATTTCCCCCTCTTACTTTCTTTCCTTTTCTCCTCCTCCTTTTCTTCTACATTCCTTCTCCTTTCTTACTCTATTTTCTTTTCCTTTATCTCTCTTATTATTATTATTTTTATTAATTCTAACTTAACTTAAAACTCTTGTTTGCCTATTATTTTTATTTTTTATTTTTTACTTCTTACTTTTAACCTTTTATTGTTATTGTTATTACTCTTCTTTGAATACTGAGTACTATAAAAGATTAAATCTTAATGTACAGTCCAATAAATGAAATAAATTAAAACAAATTGAAATTAAAAATATCATTAGCTATAGCCAGAACTTGGACTCATACCAGCTACCAGCTAGTGAGCGTCCTGACCAACTATTACAGATCTACAAGCTGATGACTATAAGTGAGAGGATAACTACAAGGTTTGTGATCTTTGAATGTAAGATACCGTTGTTAGATGCTGAGAGGTATCAAGTATTTCGAGTAATACCAGTCCCGACACCATATGGAACCAATTTCGCTTTCATCGCACCAACATCAGAGTACATACTGACTAACTTGGCACGGGAAAAATATTACCCAATGAAGAAAAATGAATTCGAAAAATGTATTTCCGCAGAGGAAGGTCTACACTATTGCTCAAAACGACATCCAATGTACAATCTCTAGTCCAACACTTCTCAGTGCGAAATCAACCTGTTAAACCACAATAAGGAAATAGAAGGAAAATGTGAGATCATTCAAATCCCACCTAGGCAAGTTTGGATCCAGCTGAGAAATCCTAATAGCTGGCTATACGTGATGGACAAGGAAACAACGTTTAATATGGTGTGCAAGGGACAAGCATTTGTTACTACCTTAAGCAACGATGGTATTCTTATCTTAGGAGAAGGGTGTCAGCTTAACCTCGGTGCTATGGTCATTATCGCCCACAACTTATATACGACCACATTAAACGCTTCGTTTACGCCACAGATAAATTTGAGTCTCATTATGCACAACAACACCAAGGAACCAACCCCTCTTCAATCAAACGCGGTACGACTATTTCACTATCCGGACGAGCAAGTAAAAAACCTAGAACAATCCATACGAAGACTTAAAAAGGCTGAAGACTCCAACTTCCAACCCTACAGCAACACACACCACATTCTACACTACTCCAGCTTCATGATCATAATTGTTATAATACTAATTATATACGTACGAATACGAATATACCAGGGAAAGCATAAGCAGCATATTCCGATTCCAGCACCACGAACGAAGGCGGACTCTCGCAGCTCAACAGATAGGCGGGAGAATGTGCAAGACACAGAAAATGCCTGCCCAGCGCAATGCATTGCCACTGCACGCGTGCTGACATAAATATTGGCATGCGCTGCCAATATGCACGGTCATCAAGTTCATAGGTTCAACGCATGGTCGACAAGTTCATCGGACGACCAACTGTTATTAGTGATTTATGTTAATTCGTAATTTTACCTAGTTAAGCAAATTTATTGTATAAATAGAGTTATTGTTTATGAATAAATGAGAATTAAGTTAACACTCACAGTGTGTGCAACTAGCCTTTTTCTCAACTAAATAACTAGCTATCCCCCCACCAGTGGTAAGGTGGTTAGTTATCGAACAGCTTTCAAGAACAAACACACTTTTCAATGCGTTTAAATTAATTTATTAACTAACTTATATTGTTAAATTACTTATAAAAAAAATACTCGTAAATTAAAACCGAAGCACTAATGAACACACTCTTCTGACATAAGCCCCCTCTGACCGCTCCACTTAATTCTCTTAAATCTTGAAATACTGATGAAAATGTTATTGGAATCGATATAATCTCGTCCAATTCAAATTGTAAATCATGTCGCTTTCCCACTTCAACTGTCGCTCGCTTTAAAAGATTTTGATGCGGCACACCTTGAACGTCATCTTTGACAGTTAAAAATTCAAACTTCAAACTCAAGATCATATTTTGACAGATAAACGCATATTCCTTGTCCATATATGCCCCAACTATTGGTAAATGTTCGTAGTGCCTCACTTCAATCTTTGTCCATGCGTCGGTTTTGTTCGTTGGATATCCGAAGATGGAAATATAGTAATCCTCTTGTAGTTTTAATATGTCACTTCCTTGTAAAAATTGTAAAGAACGGGTCTGCAAGTCTCCACAAATTCGAGTGAAATTCGCTTCACTATTCAGCTCGGTTAAGTTCTCCAGCTGCACAGAGCATTGGACAAGCACGCTTTCGCCAAAGTTTACCGTCGATTGGCTTGCCTCACAATTGTTTGCTCGCCGTCGAGGTGCGTAGATGTGCACTACTTCTTTCCTATTGGGATGGAAGTAGTTAAGGATTAGATTGGAATTGATATGATCGGCTGTCTTATTGAGAAACACTTTATGGGCAATGATAAGAGGGCTCCCAGTGTTGTATCCTAAAGGACCGCTGACAGTAGAACCACCTTCATCGGTTTCATTTGTGTAAATAAACTTTACTTCATAGTTCTGCCAAACTTTGTCGAATTTGGATTGGGATCGCACAAAGAAGACATCACATTTAATCAGATTTGTGATGTTATGGTAGATCTTTGTCTGGATCTGTGAACTGTAATCCAAGTCCTCGAAGATGTCGAAAGTGTAGTTGCTTGTGGATGCTGGAATGCAACCGAATTCCTTTGTGCAGCGGAAAAGATTGATTGAAATAAATTCGATTTGGGTGTCCTTTATGATGCCATCCATGGGAATTCGGATACTTGGTCGTTGTAAGAGAAATGAAGAATATAGTTTTCGAAAGAGTATTGCTTCCAAATTTTGAGCTTTTTCTAAGGATGTTTGGCATGAGATATTCTGCGGTGCTAAATGATGAATTGATTCAAAAATTTCACAATGTTGATCGATGAGGGAAAAGGGAATGTCTAGAAAGGAGTAAATAGTTTAAAACGGTACGAAGAATAGAATAGATCTCGGTTCCAAAACTTACCATATTCGATAACTTCGTTTACTTCTAAGTGGAAAAGTAAAATAGGTTCCCCAATTTTGTAAAAAGTTTGATCACTAGTGAGATAGTTTGTTTCTAGGAGAAGTTGTGGCCAGTCGTAGATGTTATTGAAATCCATGACATAAATGGGTTGCTGAAACGACAAAAGATTTAATCCAAAAGTGCATATAAAAGGACACTACATAGTAATAGCATTAGATGAGACAAAACAATACCACTGCGGCTTTAAAAGATATTTAAATTTCATTCTTTCCTAGATGTGAGCTTGACTGTTTCTAAAAACGTAAAGCTTAGGCCAATTTCAAAATTATACCGGACATGCTTTGCAGTCTATTTCTGTTCTAGGCAAATTCAAAAGCATGCTATTAAACAATTTCCTTACAATTTAGATAATAATTGAGTGAGTAACGATCTATTAAGAAGGAGTCCGCTATGAGCTCAGCAACACGCCTATGCGAAGACTTCTTCAAATTGAGGTAGGTCGTGTACTTTTTAATCCTTTGATGCCCGAATTATGTTCTACTTGAGGTAAAAAATATAACTGTTAACACTGGTATAATGGGCGGTTGGTAGGTGCAAAAAGTGAACAAAATTGGGTTTCGGGCGGGTGGTATGGGTACAAGTGCAAATGGCCACATGTGTTTTCAGAAAATCCTTTTCACTTCGACTTTTTGGAACTTATTTTAACTTTTTTTTTAAACTCACTTTTGAAAATGAATATATGGCAAATGTCAACTTACAATTGGCATCAAAAAATATGTCAATCTGTCAATCCAAATGCAGCAACATAACTTTTTTACGAAGTGAAGGTTGAGAGAAGATAATGAAAATATAAATAACGGTATTTATGTATTCATTGTTAAAAGACAGCTTACAGAAAGTTATGTTGCCATATGGCAACAGTCGGCATCAAAGGGTTAAGAGTTCTCAAGAGTAAAGCTTTTACTTATCCATCGTTGTTTTTTTTTTATAATTAGTGCGCGCTAAAGGGGTTATGAATACCCTTAACCAAGAGCACGGGCATTAGGGAAAATTAGAGGAAAGACGAAGGAGGTACTGATGCACGTTGGTTTTAAATGCTTGAGGGTTATAGTGATGAGGAAACACAGAACTATGTAGATTATTCCACATTCGTGTGGTACGGCTAAAGAAAGAATCTCTATATTTGACAGTACGTCCGAAAGTAGGCTTAAGGGTAAACTGATGTGCATTCACAGCATGACGAGTATTGCGGGTGAAATTTTGCAGGGGCGGAATGCAGCTGGCTATTTCGCTAGAGCACTTTTTGAAGAAGAATCGATAAAACAGTGAGAGACAGGAAACATTTCTTCGATGTTCAAGCGAGTCTATTGACTTCGCAATGATTCTGTCACCTATTAGATTTATCGCGCGTTTTTGAATTCGATCTAGAATGTGCAAGACGGTTTTTGGCGCACCAGACCAGATGTGAGCGTTGTACTCAAGCTTTGGGCGAATAAACGCCTTATAGATTGTAGCCAGATAAGAAGGGGTAAAGTATTTTTTGCATCGTTTAAGGAAACCTAGACATTTCGCAGCATTTTTGGCGACATCGAATATATGGTCATTCCAACGAAGATCGTTGTTAACACACATACCGAGGATGGAAAGTTTTTCGGCTTCGGCGATGCAGGTACCATTCATGGATAATGGTTGTAAGTTTGGGTTTCGCTTGAGAGACAGAAGGCAGCATTGAATTTTCGAAGCATTAAATTCCACTCTATTTATAGAACCCCATTTTAATATGCTGTCAAGGTCGGAATTTAATGAGTGTAACATACGTTGCCGCTCCACTACTACATCCGAAGAGCAGGGACGTGCACTAGAGAACGAATATGAAAAACTGAGAGTACTGTCATCGGCGAAGGAATGAATTGGATTAGAAGTTGCAGACAAGAGATCATTTATAAAAATGAGAAAGAGAGTCGGAGACAAAACAGAGCCTTGGGGGACACCAGCATTTATATGGTGGATTGCAGACTTGAAACCGTCCAAAACAACTTGAATTGAACGGCCCAAAAGGTAGTTTCTAATCTATTGAAGAAGAGATACATCGATCTCATATGCACGCATTTTCGACAAAAGAGCTTGGTGCCAAACTCTGTCAAATGCTTTTGAAATATCAAGCGCAACAATCTTACTTTCACCAAGGTGATGTAGAGATTCGTCGCACTTCTTGCTGAGATAAGCCATCAAGTCACCAGTGGACCTGTTGCTACGGAAACCGTACTGCCGGTCATTGAGTCGAGATATTTCATAAGCTGACGATTAATCAGTGTTTCCATGACCTTGGAAAGAAGTGCAATGGGTCAGTAGTTGGAGAGAGAAGAAGAATCGCCTTTTTTGGGAACGGGCTGGACAAATGCAGTTCTCCATCTACTCGGAAAGAGACCTGAGAAGTAGGACAGATGGAAAAGCTTACGCAGTGGTTTTGCCATGGTGGAAGAACACCTCTTCAGAACTATGGGTGGAATACCATCTGGACCTCTAAGTTCTCCTGCAACTGTACGAGTGCGAAAGTGGACTTGTCCCATGGAGAATTGGACGCTCTCGAGTACAGGTGGAGACAACGCACAATCTGGGAGCGTTGAGCTAGCTGCAAAGTATGCAGCAAGCAGATTGGCCTTGTCTGTGGAGCTGACAGCTGGAATGTAATTGTAAATGAGCGTTGGAATTGACGACGAGTCAGAATTCTTGATGTTTTTCACAAATGACCAAAAATGTTTACTACCCTTGGGACATTTTAGTATTTTTTGCCGCAATTTTTGGTCATAAAGGGATTTGACACGTCGAATGTGTACATTGCAGTCATGTCTGGCTTGCTTAAACTTTATTCGGTTATCCTAAGAGGGGTTGGCTTTAAAATACCGAAAGCATGCCTCTTTCTTCTTCTTCTTCTTGTATTTTCCACCTAGCTACTTACGAGCTTATGCACCTGTCTTGCTGTCTGATATGTTTTTCTCCTGAGTGTTGTCTGATGAACTATTTTTTTATTATATAATTTTTTGAAATTATTTAATTTGGTATGAAAAAAAAATTAAATTTGAATTTGGTATTGATATTTGGTACATCAATTACAGAACAGATATAGAGAAACATGTGTTTCACCGAAACATGGTCCATTCAAATGTTTAAATTTATATATCCTACTAATATAATAAAGATGAAAGTTTTGTTTGTTTGTTTTTAGAGATAAATGCAAATACTACAAACCCGATTGACATAAAACTTTCACAGTGTAATAGCTTTTAGTTTAAGGTTTGCTTTAGGCTATACAGTATGTACGGATATACATATATATGTTATATAATTATTAAGATATGGTTACTAATGTCAACTTGGTCGTCAAAAAGTCGCTGGTCCAATTTCTCGACGAACGCCAGCAAAGTATTTACAGATAGACAAACATTATGTATGGGGGAATTGTGCGCCTTAAAAATGTCTACCTACCGAAAAGTTCTTGACAGCAATAGCATATTGTTTATGGATACACCACAGTAACTATTTTAAAGTTAATACAAAAAATAAAATAAAATATTATCGTTAAATTTATCAAAACTACAAATACGAAAATTCTATATATGTATATTAGGGAATTGTGCGCCTTAAAAATTTCCATCGAAAAGTCCTTGACCGCATTTACCTATTATATTAATTATGGATACGCCACAGTAACTGTTTTAAAGTTAAAAAATAAAAGTAAATGTATTAATATTTATCCATTTATTTATCTCTATCAAAATATATATTATAACCACTTTAATTGTTTTTTGTAGATAAAAATTGACACGATTCGGTTTGTTAGGGTGTATTCGTGCACGTTTATGGGTGAACAGGGAGAGAAAACGAGCACAAGCATATCATAACTGGACGGCACAACCAAACCATGCAAGGCAGCCAAGAGTGCAATCATTTGTCCTGTAGTGTGCTGTTTGATTAATTCTGGTAATCTTACTATATTTCAACATATTTAATTACTTAGGGTGTATGTGTTTTAAGTTCGTTATTTAATTCTATTGTATTATTATAAATAGTTAGGTTGTGTAGTGTAGGCACAATTTTTTCGTAGATTGTAATTTTTTGGTTTCAATACGTATTTTTGTTCACATTGCTTTTATTCAAATTTACATCTGCGAAGTACATATAAGTATATTAGGTATTAGAGCGCGGGCGTTATGGAATTAAGAAAAGAGACGAAAAAGATACCGATGCACGTGGATTGTAGTGATGAGGGAATACAGAGCTACATATGTAGATGAAAACCACAAACTTAAACATCCTGCCGAAGATCCAGCGACTGGATTGCGTAGCAACCACAAGTGCAATTAGAACAACAACAACCGCAGAACTCGAGGTCATGCTGGGGATAATACCTGTCGACCTTTTCACAAAGGAAGTGGCCGCGAAAAGTGCGCTCCGCCTTAAACATTTTCGAGTTGTGTCTGTCGTGGGGTGCACAGTGCACAGTTTAACTAAGTCGAATTTTCTTATTTCCAAGTTACCAACTTCCTAAAATGAACTGCCTAGTTTGCAATCAAATAATAAAGCACACTTGTGCCTCTAAAATCTCTTGTTCGGATTGTAATTCCACTTTTCATTGCGAGTGCGTTAATATTAATTCAACTGACCTAGATTACATGAGCGCGAATGACATCAAATATCGATGTGATAGGTGCACCGCTCTCCGAAGAGAATCGCTGCAGCAACAACATGCAGAAGTACCATTAAAAAGTGCATCGTCGTCAAAGACACTCCGTCATCGTCAGCAGCCAGCTAGACCTGGAAAAAAAACGGTAGCAGCAGTAAATGGTCAAACTTCAAAGACCGATTGTATGCAGCCAAATTCTTACATACGTGCGAATGTGCGTGTGTCAGCTAGAGAAGCAGACGAACAACAAGTGGATTCCGCCGCAGAGACCGAAGATGATAGTGCACAACGGAACCCGAGTTCAAAAACCCTGGACCTGCTCTACGCAGAGATTATCAATCTAAAGAAAATCAACACAGACATACTCGGCATAATGGAGAATCTCAGAGAGGAAAATGCACAACTGAAATCGAAGGTGACATCTCTTGAAAATAGACTCAACTAGAGAGAACAAAATTGTTTGGAGAATTATATTGAGATCGTTGGTGTGCCAGGTGTAAACAACAACAATGCCAGCGAATGTTTGGAGAAGATTCTTACCGATGCGTTGAATATCTCCGTCGAGCCCACAGAAATATTGAAATGTTTTGTAAAACGAGTACGAAACAACAGCGATTCAACAAACAATCCCAATGGCACCGCGGGACCCAGCATAGATGCATGTCGCGACGTTTTATGTGTGCATCTCTCATCACATGCCGTGGAACAAAAAATTATGCAGGGAAAGAGGAACGCGAGTAAGAAGCTGAATGCTGCATTATTTGTAAAAGGGAAAAAGGGTAATATTTACGTGAATGATTCCTTAACTAAATTTAATCGTGCTCTACTTATGGAAGCCAAAAAAATTAAAATAGCTAAGAAATTTAAATATGTGTGGTTTCAAAATTCTCAAGTACTGTTGCGTAAGGTTGATAAGAGTAGGGTTATTGCTATTAGTTCGTTCGATGATTTATTAAAACTCCAAGACTAATTTGTCTTGTTCTTGTTTTTTCTTTTATTGACTTTAAATATGTTTAGCATTAATAATAACATCGATCCAATAACCCAATCACTAAAACCATTAAAAGTAATTGTGATAGAATTTTTAGAGTTAACTCAACTGAGAGCAAACCTTTTTTCATTGTACACCAAAATATTCGCAGTTTGAGGCAAAACTTCGATCTACTTGTTTGTAATCTGGAAGCTTTTGAATATTTGCCAGATGTGATTTTTGTTTCTGAGATATGGATTTTCTCTTGTGAGATTGATGATTACTTTATTCCTGGTTATAGGTTTTTTGCAAACCCAAATGAACTATATCCAGCAGGTGGTGTAGGAGTTTTGGTGCGAGATACATATGCAGGTGAAGAGTGTAATGTGGAACAGTGTAGTTTGGCTAGCGCAGATGTAATTAAGGTTACTATCGGCGTACGTAATGTATTTTTTGATTTTATTTGTGTGTATAGATTACAAGCCATCGCTCCTCTATCTTTTCTGAATGACTTTGCAGACTTTCTACGTACTCTAAAAGGGTCTAATATTGTCATATTAGGTGACATCAACATTGACATTCTTACTTCGACCACCGCATCTGACAACTATCTGGCTCTTTTAGCTGAGCATGGTCTTACATCCTTTGTAAATAGAATTACAAGGCCAATCTCAAGTAAATGTATTGATCATGTTTTCGGTCGTTTTGCGAAAATCCTCTTAAGTAATTGTTTTGGTTTCAACTTCGACTTGCAAATAACTGACCATTGTATGACTGGTATATTATTTAGAGACTTTTTTGGTGTGAAGCGTGCTCCTAGCTCTTCTTCTCAGACTGCTACTAAAATAAGGTTTGATATACTTATCAATCATCTGCGTTCCGAAAATTGGGAGACAGTCTATGCCGAGGATAATGCTTCTAAAGCATATGACTAATTTTTGAACATTTTCCAGAACTATATCAGAACGTCTAGTTTTACTGTTGTCATGAAGAAATCGCAATCAAGATTGAAGCGTTGGGTATACGCTTCCATTTTGAAAAAAATTAAAATCAAAAATAAAATGCACCAATTGTGCCATAGACACCCACTTAACATAAATCTAAACAAACAGTTTAAGAAAATGAGCAAGAATATAAAAAAGGAAATCGCAAATTGTCGCGACAACTAGGTACTACCTTTCTAAATTCCGCGATGCACAAGGGAACCCAAAAAAGGAATGGAGAGTTGTCAATGGTATAATCAATAGCAGCCCTCCCTATAATTCCAACCCCATTGTACTGAGTAGCGAAGGTGCCGATATTGTGGAGCCGGTAGCAGTAGCGAACGAGTTTAATGAATTCTTTGCCTCGGTGGGGCAATCAGTCCAACCAAACAGTATGTCGATTTGCAACCGATGTGCAAAGGTTCAAGGGGTCGAAGGAACTACGAGCATGAACAGTTTCTTTTTTGAAGAAATTCATGGTTTAGAGGTCCTGAAGATCATATACTCTTTCAACAACTCGCGATCTTGTGGGAATGATGGCATCTGTAATGAAACTCTTAAGAAAATTTGACCTTTTTTAGTTGACTTATTCAATTCAATTTAAGTGTTTTGAGTGGAGTTTTTCCTGCCCAGCTGAAATGTGCTGATGTGTTACCACTTTTTAAAAAGGGAAATCGAAAAGAAAAAAACAATTACAGACCAATTTCCTTGCACTCCTCAATTTCGAAATTTTTTGAAAAAGCTGTCAAAAGACGAGTGTATGCACATTTACAGAAAATACCGTTTTTTTGTTCGGTACAGTTTGGGTTTAGGGAAGGGTTCTCTACTGAAGATGCACTTTTGTATTTTTGTTCCTTTATCAACAAAGCCTTGGATGAAAATAAGTCCTGCGCTGGTCTCTTTGTTGATATCACGAAAGCGTTTGACATGGTTGCTCACGACATTCTTTTAAGCAAATTGTATGGTGCAGGATTTCGTGGCTTTATCTTTTTTAGCAAGCCTCTAGAACTTAGCTTAGGTGTACCGCAAGGATCTGTGTTGGGTCCCATCTTGTTCTTAATTTTTATTAATTCCCTGTTTTCCTTGCCTTTTGCAGGCAGAGTCACAGCTTTTGCAGATGATCTTGGCATCGCATATGGCTCAACGAGCCCTCTGAATCTGATAGCTGACATCAATCATGATATTCATATGATGAAATTATGGTTTGCTGCGCACAGGTTAGTTGTAAGTGGGAAAACCAAATTAATGTTTTTCAAATTGAGTTCGCTCGAGCCTCCAGATTTTGATATCAATTTTCACTCTTTTGATTGCCCGCGTTTCGACTTAACTAACTGTGTTTGTACTAAAGGAGAATCCTTTAAGGGGAATGCTACATGCAACTCAAATTGCTTTCAAATTGAAGTCGTTAGGAACTTTAAGTACCTCGGTACTACTATAGATCAAAACATGAGTTGGACAGAACACATTTCGCTACTGAAACAGTACATACGGTCTTCCGTACGGTGTTTTTATCGCCTCAGAAAGTGCTGTTCTAAAAAAAACTCTTAAAACTGTCTATCATGGCATCTTTCACTCTAAACTGCAATATGGCATAAGCTGCTGGTGGGGTGCTTATATCACCAATCTAAAGCCTCTTGTTGTCTTGCAAAAGTGTGTTGTAAGAAGAATAAGTAATGCTCATCGTCTGGCTCATTCTATGGTGTTGTTTAAGTCTTTACAAATACTGCCAGTAAGACATTTATTTTATTTTAGAGTCTGTAAGATATTTTTTATGAGAGGTGGCTATATGTAGAGCCCAATATCTGACTGTCGTTACTTGCGTAGTACTACCCGCCATGTTGCTGAAATTCCCGCCTTTCGTACTACTCACTATAGAAACTCCTACCCAGTTGTATCTCGTAAGTTTTTTAATCGTCTTCCTATCAATATAAGACTCATAGAAAACCATCACAAATTTATAAGTAACGTTAAATCGTGGCTTCTAGATTTTGATCATGATTAGATTGAAGTTTTGCTCTCCTATCTTATATAATTGCTCATGTAAAAAAATCGCACAGGCACTGGAATTTTGGTATTACTATTTTTATTATTTTTTATTTAGTTTTTTTTCTTTCTATTGAATATTGTCACCCCACAATGATAAATATGTATATATATATTGTTTTCTTAAAGTGACATTTAACACTATTTATCGTTATTAGTAACAAAATAAAAATGTAACTAACTATTCTCCATTATTATAAATCTAATCTTTATGAAATTTCGCAAATACAAATGTATCCTTAAAAGAGAATAATGAATAATAAAAATAAATAATAAAATAACAATCCAACCTGTGGAAAAGAAGGTTTGATAGGTCACCAAGCTATTACCAAGTGGGTGAACACTGAGACCAAAACTGATTACTTAAAACCAATTCTGGAATTTAGCCTAAACCTCGAAGTGAAAATTCCCTACAGAGAACGCTGGACAGAAGGAGACGAAATTAACCTCAACCATATATCCATTTTCACGGATAGGAAATCACATCGACATTTTCGTAGACAGTCAAGCAACCATCACATCGACAACAATCAGATTCAGAACTGTGAAACGCTGCAACGACGAGCTTAAAGCACTCAGCGGCGGATTAGTTCGCAAGAACTGGGGCTGATATGGATCTAATAATGGCCGATGACTCAGTCCTACCCCCATTAGAACTTCAAAAGTCCAGCATCACCGCGAAATCCATAAAACTCACGAACGAGAGATGGACCTCACTCACACATGCCGCACCTCAAGAACACTTCTGAACAGATCTTAATAAGAAAAAAAAAAAAAACAAAGGAAATCATCGCACTCAACAGAAGTCAACTATCACTTTCTATAGGTATTATGATAGGTCACAACCTGCTAGCGGCCCACAAAAGAAATTGCGTTTGAACACAACAGAACTATACAGAGGATATGGCGAAACAGACGCTGAGGAGAACACATTCCACCTCCTATGCGAGTGCCCAAGCAAAAACAGAAAGATAACCCTCGGAGAACATTTCTTCAGTGCTTTCATATGAAACCCATGTTCTATATGAAACGCAAATCTAAACAGTATCCGCATACTGATCTGAGCGAACTGTCAAGCAGGTCACCGAGAACCATCCTACAATTCCTTCGGAACTCGGGATGGTTCAGGGAGGCTAACTGATAAAAATTTACCCTTCAATTCCATTTATTTTAGGTATCCCACACCACATCGGGAAACACAATGGATCCATTGAGATCCGATTAAGGCTGTACATAAATGCAACCACCCCTACAACCTAACCTATGAAGATTATTCCTATTCGTGATGTACGGCTAAAGAAAGAATCCCAACATTTGATAGTACGTCCGAAAGTAGGTTGAAGGGTAAACCGGATTTCCTACTTAAAATAAAGCGATAATACGTTATGTACATTTCAAAAAACCTTAAACAAATACCTTAAGTGTACCCGTACTTAGCCGGGGCTGGATGCTAGTATGTAATATAACGGATTCTTGTCCGCACGATAGGGGTCGCAGTTGTTAACCGAATTGAATGAAACTTTGTACACATGTTTATATGGTGAATAGCTGGGCTAAGTTCGTAGATGGGCGTAATCGGTTGATAGGAGGGCGTGTCACGTCCCTTTTGAATTTTTTAAATTGCGCATTGATAAATTTTGTGTTTCTATTTTTACTAGTATAACAATGGTAATAATCATTAGTATCTTTAGTAAAAGTTGCCTTGGACAAGGCACAAGTATGGAGAAGTAGAATTCTACGTATCACTGGTTCTAAAGGGACATGGCTGTTTTCGATCGCTACCATCTGGGCGGACATAGTGGAAGACGTGGGGCATTTTGTTTTTATAATAAGCGCTGTTGACGGTTTGGGTAAATACTAATTTACTCTATTCGAATTGTTGCCTTACCACTGGTGGGGGATAACAATTAAATAAAAGGCTTTCGTATTTATACATGCATTTTGCTTACATTCTTATTTTTCATTGCTCATTGAACTAGGTATACTGGGTTTGCGGGATAAGCAAAAAGTTAAGGATTTATGACTACCCTTAAACAAGAGCATGCAATAGAGAAATTAGAATAGAGATGAAGGAGGTAGTGAGTCACTTCATTGTGTTCTACAACATCATATCTATACGTTCAGGCCGATTTCCTTAAGTCAGTGCCATACGTTCACTTTAATATTTGCCTTTTAAATCAGGTGCACCATCCTACTAATATTATAAATGTGAAAGTTTGGATGTTTGGAGGTTTGCTACTTCGTACCGCCTAAACGGCTGAACAGATTTGGATGAAACTTCGTGAGTAGATAGTCTTAATTTGTATTTCTAAAAATTGCATATTTCCTTAGGAAACATAAATTAAGTGACCTGCGCAACTCAGCCATCGGCACATCCTATGGATCGTAAATCATGATCGTGTGTGCGACAAGGGTCGTTTTTCCTTTTTTTTATTTATTGTTGTCTGCTTTCATTTGCGGTGGGTATGTGTATCTTTGCCTCTAAATGATCGGAACTCGCTTGCTTAGTCGGCTGAGGTAAAGTAATGATAAATAAGCTATGCGATCGCTGTGGTTCAGCGATAATGCGATGGATTAATGAGTAAAGATCATCGGTAAAGATTTGTACCAATGCTTAAATGACAATGAAATACAGTCAAACAAAAACAGAAAAAAGCTCTAAGAAAAAAGTCATATTTGATGCAGTTTCGCTGCGATTTTACAATTGAGGGTAGGTATTATATTTTGTTCCTGCTCTAAATACATCTGACAACGCCTCGAGAATATGAAGCAGCTCATGGGTGCGGCTTTGTGGACACGAAAATACCTTTAAAACGAATGAAGCAGCTCATGTCCGCAAACGACGCTACTACCTACTTAGCAGGGTTCTTGGTGCTTAGAGAGGTGCTAAAAGTTGGTGTCTCGGTTTTGCTGATGCGTAACCTTGATGCTCCAAGACTATGCACTAGTATCAGGCTGTGCATCACAGAGTTGGAAAGGAATGTGATCAAGGCTACAATTCTCACCGGAGCGGCCAGAGGAGAGAGCGCACTAATTCCTCGCATTCCTATAAAACCTAACAATTTACTCTTTCAATTTAAAAGACGACAGTTTTTTCTAAAAGCTGAATTTTACATGACGGTAATGTACTACAGTAAAGTACAAAGTGTCATGCAAGGGAAATAAATTTTACAATTTTGTGATAGACTTGCCCTTGGATAGTAGATTTCACGCTCGTTTCGTTTTCGTTTTTAATGCATTTTTATTGGTTTAATTCATTGATTCTTACATGCTAGACAAAAAACGCTTAAAACTAGCTTAATTAACTTAACTATGCTATTCTAACTTACTGGCCCTACACGGGCACTCTAAGCTAAACTTAATTCATATTCTATGTCTTTCGACGTAACCTAACTTTATTAACTTAAACAATCTAAGGACTACTGAAAAAAAACTAAGAACATTATTTTTCACAAAAACTTATTCATTTTCATTTATTTATTCATTTATTTATTCCATGAAATGCTTACACTTTAAGATATAGTATCTTATAAATTAGTGACAAGCTTGCAAATGATTTTATTATAACTTTTAAATATTAAATGAAAGCTACGTTATTTACTGAGAAAGAGCAAGTAAGGCAATACAACAAAAAGAAAGAAAAATAAAAGTAATGGATAGAATTAAGTTCTTTTAAAATAATTGTTTAACTCATGTTTAAGTCGTGTTGTGTTATCAATTCTCCTAATGTAACGCGGTAAAGAGTTCCAGAGTCGGACAGCATTAATGAAAAATTGACGTTCGGACGTAGGTTAGGTAATAGGGTTGACGGGAAAGGAGGTCCCTTCTCCGTCACACTTAGGTCAATGTGGACCCATTGTGATACCCTAGGGGTCTCAGCCCCCTTACTAGGAACCATTAGCCTATGTTCTGTCGAGCCATTAAGAGGCGCGGATAAATCTGTGTATGTCGACCGCAGACTTGTCGGACCGTTCTTCCAGATCCTGAAAGAAATGTCTTCCTAGGGTTTTGAATCTTTTATGGCAGAGCGCTGGACAGTGGCAAAGAAAGTGTGGGTTGTCCTCATCTACTTCTTCGTCGCCAGAGCCTCTGCAAAGGTCGTCCGTGTTTAGTCCCAGTCTTCTTGCATGGTAGTTAAGCATATTATGGCCGGTGATGATACCTATTAGGGAAGATAGGGATTTTTTTATCCATTTGCAGAATTCTATCAGTTCTTTGTTTATTGTAGAATGGCCATAGTTTCCTAGTTAAGACACAGGAACTAAGCGCATTCCATCTATCATTAGCTATCTTCTGAGTTTTGCTCCCAATCACCTGTTTGAGATTACAGGGTGGAATTTTAGCGGTGAAATCAGCTTGGTTGGGGTCTAAAGAAGATCCTTCCCTTGCCAGCTCATCAGCTGTCTCGTTACCAGGCATCCCTCCTCTTACTTTTTCCCATGTGACAACCTGGTAATCTAGGACTCGGATTTTCCTGAGACCATCCAGTTTGCTATTGGGCGCCAGCTGAACCAGGAAGAACGGTAATTTCCGCTTCTCCCTTTTGGCCCTTGCTGTGGTAAAAGGCTTAACCCCTACGAAGTCGAGCTCGTCGTTATTTTTTTCTTGGAGCATCTTAAGGAGCTCCTCAGGTTCTGTAGACGGTTCTAACCCCCTCAGCAGCATTGTCTGCAGCTTTTCCCCCTTCGGGGTGAAGGAGAAGAACTCCGTCGTCGAGTCCCTTAATACATTTTTAATTTGCTTGTACTGCTCCACTGTGTTACAGTGGATAGCATGCCTATCTTCATTTATACGTTTTATATAAAAATTATTGCCTGTGGCAGACTTACATAGTTCAATGGTATCTTTGAGCTCTAATTTATAAGTATTTATTGGTGGCACCTTTTGTTTCGTTGTCGTCTTCTGCTGCTGTTGTGGCTGCTGCTGCTGCTGCGGTTTTTTCTGCTGCTGTGGTGGCAGCTTGGGCTGCTTTGTTTTCAGTTGTTGTTATTGAGGCATCTTTGACAGCTGTTGTTGCTCTTTTAGCTGTTGTTGTAGCTGCTGTTTTGGCTGTAGTTGTTGTTGTTGTTGTGGCTGCTTGGGTAGTTGCAGTTGTGGTTGTTGTTGGAGCACTAGCTGACGCTCTTTCTCTCGTCTGGCGCTCTGTTTTGCCTTTATGGTAAGTACCTTTGCCTGCAGCTGTTTGATGCTGCTGCTGAAGACGATGAACTCGAGTACCTTAGCTGCAGCATCAAACAGCTGCAGGCAAAGGTACTCGAGTTCATCGTCTCCATCTTCTAAATCCGAAGCCGCAAGGGAGGCAAAGCTGTTACTTTCCCCCATGTACAGGCCTTCCCCACCTTCGGAGACGTATGGGAATTCCTCGTTGTCTTTAGTTTGTAGTGTTGCTGCTTTTGATGGCGCCTCCTCCCTCACTTCCACCGGCAGCTCTTCGGTTGAAGCTGATAGAGAGGGGCGCTTAACCAAGGTGTTAGACTGCCTTGGCATCCTCCTTCTTTTGGCTGAACCTTCAGCCGCCCCTGTACTCGGGTGGCCTGATGTACCAGCTACATCGATTGACGTCACTACGTCGGATGTTTTTTTGGGTCCCGCTCCTGAGAGCGCGGACCGCACACTTTTGTCCATCGCGTGTTGTTATTAACACTATGACACAGTTTATAGTTTCTTCAAAAGAAAAAAAAAGAAAAAAAAAAGCACTCAGTCTTCAGGGATCGAACACAAGTTCCGCGGTTGGCGGTTTGCTACCACTCGCACTAGGCCAATTCGGCACTTGAAGGAATGTTGTCTAAATTACTCAGAAGTAATAACTCACAATGATTTTAATAAAGCCGAAACACGTCTGTACTCTAAGAAGCTCTGTGAACGACTGTGGTAGATTTCACGCTCTTTACAGAGGAGTGGACAGGAAGGTGAAGTGGCGCACCATGAGGAAGCAACAAGGAGCATGAGAGAATGGCAGGTCAGTTGGAACCTGTCAACCAAAGGTCGATGGACATATCGTCTTATCCTTAGTACCGACACTTGGACAAGGCGTAAGCATGGAGAAGTAGACTTCTCCGTTACACAGGTCTTAAGCGCCCTACACACGATCAATATTACTTGACAAGTATTATTGACGTGTTTTTTTTTCAAGTAACATTGACGAAAAATATCCACCACACGTATCAATGAACATTGTCAATTTTTTTGCGTAAATTCTGTTTAGTCGTTTCGTATATGTCAACGAGAATGGGCAATAATTTGTATCTGCTTGCAGCCGGTGCTGCAGCGAGTGAAATAATATTAAATAATATTCCGATGATTTTACTTTCCATAAACACTTTGAGGGCCGCTGTGGTGTGTGGCTTATTCACATAGACCTGCGATTTCAGAAAATCCCACAAGAAAAGGTCTAACGGCGTCAAATCGCACGATCTCGGTGGCCAGTTCACATCACCTCAACGCGAGATGACCATGCCCTCGAAACGCTCGTGCAAAATTTCCAATGTTGAATGAGCTGTGTGGCACGTAGCGCCATCCTGTTGAAACCACATGTCGTTGGTGTCCATATCATCCAATTCGGGCATATAGCGCTCGCCGTTGACGGTGATGGACTGGCCAACGTCGTTCTCAAAGAAATATGGACCGATGACGCCGCCATCCAGCCCAAAATCCACACCAAACAGTGACTTTTTCGGGATGCATTGGACGCTCTTGGATCTCATGTGGATTGGTATCGTCAATTTGACAATTTTGTTTGTTGACGTACCCATTCATCCAGAAATGGGCCTCATCGCTGAAGATGATTTTTCGATGAAAATTAGGGTCAGTTTCCAACTGCTCCAGAGCCCATTCAGCGAATACTCGTCGTTGTCTATGGTCGTTTACCTTCAGCGACTGTCAAAGTTCGGAAGTGCCTATTGGAAGACCATGTACATTGCCGAAAATCAGACATCTTGCTTTCACAAATGAAAACATTGACAAGTAACATTGATGCACCCAACACATTATCAATTTTATGTGAATGAACCAGTTTTGGTTTTCGTCAATGTAGCAAGGTTACTTGACAAGAACATTGAAGAGCACACAAACGATCAATGTTACTTGAACGATGAACGACTTATTCAAGTAATATTGAAAAGTAACATTAATCGTGTGTAGGGCGCTTTAATAGGACATTGCTATTTCGGATCAAATCGATCGGTTCAATAACGCTGACTCTCCAATTTGCCCAATTTGTTGCGCGGACACAGAAAGTAGGTAGAAGTGATTATCTGGTAAAGCTCTGTACACAATTAGCGCGGGTGCGCTGTTTTGATACTACAACTCACGCGACCTGGTTGTTGATGGGAGTAGTAGGGAGACACGGGACATGTGTTCTCCAGTGACCACGGTTATATACTCAACGGGAGCTATTGATAAAGTGGAGTGCAATGTGCACTTTCGCCAAAAGCATGTACGTAGAACTGAAATGCCTGTGAAAGGGAAAGAAGAGAAACCTGAAATAAGCAACAGAACGAAATGGCAAGCAGATAATACCAGGCTGACAAGGATTTACAAAGAACACATATAACTTAAATGAATTTACGCTCAAAACGAACGTGCTGCGAAACACATACACGCATGTACGATATTCTTCGACACCCATTCGTGTTTTTGCACACATGTGCATACCCAGACAGAGAGAGAGAGAGAGAGAGAGAGTAGTTCCGTGGGGAATAGGGGTTGGAGGCACAGGTGGATTTAGTTCGGGTTAAATTCCCGCACTAAAGCTTTCGATGCTTTCCACCTTTCTAAATAAACCCTTTTCACATCACATAATCCGTAAGTTATGCCACATGAACGTAGTGGCGGGTCAAGCATTTGAAGCATGATGCGTATTGCGGGTGAAATGTTGAAGGAGCCGAATGCAGGTGGCTATTTTGCTAGAGCACTTTTTTGATCAGAAGGGGTCAAGTATTTTTTGCATCGTTTTAAGAAGCCTAGACAATTCGCAACGTTCTTGGCGACATCGAATATGTGGTCGTTCCAACGAGGATCGTTGTTAACACACACACCGAGGATAGAAAGTTTTTCGGCTTCGGCGATGGAGGTATAATTCATCGATAATGGTTCGAGGTTTGGGTTTCGCTTAAGAGACAGAAGGCAGCATTGAGTTTTCGAAGCATCAAATTCCACTTTATTTGTAGAACCTCATTTTATTATGCTGTCAAGGTAGGAATTAAATGAGTTTAACATACGTCGTCGTTCCAATATAACGTCCGAAGAGCAGGGGCGTGAGTTAGGGAATGAATATGAGAAACCGAGCGTACTGTCAAATGCTTATGAAATATCAAGCGCAACAATCTTACTTTCACCAAGGCGAAAGTTCCACTTCTTAATGAGAAAAGCCATTCGCCTTTTTCTAAGGGACGCGTTGGATAAATGCAATTTTCCATCTACTCGGAAAAAGACCAAAGGAGTAGGACAGATGGAATAGCTTATGCAGTGGTTTTGCCAGCGTGAAAGAATACCTATTCAGAACTATCTCGACCAGAGGATTTTTGTATGTTAAGACCTTTAAGTACTTGTGCAACTGTACAAGTGCGAAAGTGGATATGTGCCATGGAGAATTCGTCGCTCTGTAGTACAGGCGGAGACAGAGCCCAATCTGGAAACTTTGAGTCAGCTGCAAAGCGCGCAGAAAAGTCCTTAAATTTAAAAGTCAACATACCTTATGCTTTACATCATCAAAATTATTTCGAAAGACACAAAGCCAGCCCTCGTTAATCTTGCATGGGGGCAGTCCTTGCTGATAGTGGACATCCTCCAGTTGACTTTCCTCTCGATGGCAATCAAACGACTTAAGCTCTTCAGGAATGCAATCGATGTCACAACAACAATTTATGTCGCAATGATGATGCTTGAGATCACAGACGCAAAAATATCCAGCGTAGTCGACATTTTGATTACGAATTAGATTTGTTCGGGTCTCATACTTGATGGGATTTGGTGCTACTGTTGTACTTGTTGAAGGAACTGGTGACGTTGTTGAAGTAGTAGACGGCGTTGAAGGTGGTGTGATAATAGTTTTGATCGGTTTAGCAGTTGAAATTTTTATAGTAGTTTTGCTAGTTGTAGGACTGGTAGTAGTAGTTGTCGAAGTCTTTGTGGGTTCTGATGTTGTGGTTTCGAAAGCTTCGGTTGTAACATTTTCTGGTATAGGATTTGAAATTCCAATCTTCACCGCCCCACTCATAAGTGCGAATAGCAAGAAGAAAAATGCTGTGAGGAAAGGTCTTTGGTCCATATTTATTTCTAGTAAAATTCTACACCAAACTTGGAAAAGTTTCGAAATATTAAAGAAACTTCTATTGTTACGGTTCCCGAAGTTTTTGTCCTCAATTTGTATCTAAAAGGAAACGCCTTTATTATGAATTTACTTTAGAAATATGTATATTATATGACTCACGTACCTTTCAACACCGGAATAAATTAGATCCTCCTTGCTAAGTGCAATCCCACCAGCGCCAAACTTCTCCCTTACACAGTCCCAAAAGCTAGTCGGAGCAACTTTCCACGTGTCCACTTCGATTCTATGAAATCCTGGACGTGTTGGAATATAAGCGACGCCAAACCTGAAAAGATATCCAACCCTCAACTTGTCCCAATGTTCCATTTAAGTAATAGAGTTATGTACACACCCCACGGGCCAACTATTCTTGAGAAAATTCACAGCGTAAATTTCCAAATGCAATTTAGGCCAACCCTGTACACTGGCTGTGGCCAAATGTATGTCCAGCGGACAACAAAACTCCGAAGATTGCTCCAAACGATTTGAATCTACAAAGGACCGTCCTTCAGATTTGCCTTGAACAACTTTCCAAGCGGAACCTTTTTTGAAATTGAATTCATGAATTGCTGGCAGAATGTTTCACCTGCGGGCATACGTACCAATTTGGAGACTCCACTTGCAGAAGAGGTGAGACTCCGCAAAATCGACTGCTTTCAATATCTGTCCGATAATATGCACCTCCGCCATCAATGCGCGAAGTTGTGGCTTATGCAATAATAGAACTACTGACAGAGAATTCCAAATGAAATGACAAGGAGACGAAATCAAATTTGTTTTCAGTTTTGGTCATGGCGACGACACCATGACGACGGAACAACGCCAGGTGAAGTGAGTGAAAATGTCAACACACTACAAACGGAGGGTAATTTCTAATGCTGTGTGTTACTGTGTGTAAGTTATCGCAGGCAGCGTTTTCATCCCCCTTGAAAAGCACGTGGTTTTTGTAACCTTGGCTTGATCTGGGGGTAGAAATCTACTATATAAAACTAAGTTGATATTTTGTGTGTTTACGTATAACTCACGTAATTTTCAACCAATTTACTTGGTTTTTCTTTTAAACTATTCAGAAAAAACAATGAGAAGGACATAGACCCTATTTTTTCGAATTTTTACTCCAGAAGGGGAGATACAGGGTGTTCAAGTTTGTATGGAAACAAAAATTTAAGTTGGAATTAAGAATTGAAATTTGGTAGGTAAATTCTACAGTAAAAATAAAGAAACATGCGTTTCACGGTTTTTCAAAATGATATCCACGAGCCATACAGGGTGTTAAAGTTTGCAGATTTATAACACATATACGCAACGAAGCCATCGGCACATTCGGTTCGTGATCGTGTGTTGTTTTTGTTTTGTCCAGTTGCGCAAGGGTAGTTTTTTTCATTTATATTTCTTTGGTCGTATTCTTGCTTCTATGGATACACTACGTAGTTTACTTACATTGCATTCGCAGTGCGTTTACTACGACGGGGAACGGTTGTGTACGATGATTTGGTTGGATGGATCTTTCATTATCTGTGGAACTTCTGTTCAAAAATTCAATATTGGAATGATGACACTTTTTTCTAAGGACAGACGAGTAAGTCCTGACTTACTCATCATCGCCGAGCCTAAACGGCTAACGCTAGATAGTTGAAATGGCGTATAGAACCACTATGGAAGCACTTTTTCGAATTTTTGCTCCAAAGAGGAGATACAGGGTGTTCCAGTTTGTATGGAAGAACAAATTTAAATTGGAATTAAGAATTGAAATTTGGGAGGTAAATTCTACAAAAAAAATAAAGAAACACGTTGTTCACCGTTTTCCAAAATTATGAAGACTGACCAAGATACAGAGTTTTCATTTATTTTTCTTTGGTCGTATTCTTGCTTCTATGGATACACTACGTAGTTTATTTACATTGCATTCGCAGTGCGTAGTAATTCGACGGGGAACGGTTGTGTACGATGATTTGGTTGGATGGATCTTTCATTATCTGTGGAACTACTGAACTGATTTCAAAAATTCAATAATGAAATGGTGACACTTTTTGCTATCTTTAACCTTTTAAAGTTCAATAGGAATAGACGATTTATAACGATTACGTATAAAGTTTAGTATGTATTTAACGCGTGCGAAGCCGCGGGGGAACTGCAAAATTCAAGACGAAAGGCATAAATTCTGTTAACAAAACATCGAAATACAAAACATACGACGTTAAGTGGTGTCTTGCATTCATTAATATTTATTTACAGTTTACAGTTAATTGCTTTGCTATGAATTCTATATTTTGTTGATGCTATGAGAACATGTGTACATTCAAAATATACTTTGACAAGCAGTCAACTCGCGACTTCGCACGCGTTAAATACTTACTAAGATTTCGCCTTAGTCGCTAGAAATCGTCTGTCCCTATGGATATCCATCGTTGCCGGTAACAGTGTCCGAAACCAATTCTCGTGGATACCATTTTGAACACTTTCCATCAACCATACATGGTGAATTAACGTTCAGCGCACCATACGGACCGTGAATCATGTTCTTGGTTACAACGTCAAATAATTCTGCGTCAATTATTGCACCGCCTCATCAGATTCGTAAACTATTTGCGATAATCATAGCAACGTGTAGCCCATCCAACCCATCTGAATTGTGGATAAATTATGCAGATTTGATGACGGAAGATATTTTGAATCGAATGCGTACAACAACATCGAATCCGCATTTGTTAACAACACCAGAAATGCATAATGAAGCTCTCATAATGATCGAAGGTATTTGCCTTACAATTGCAAACAAAGCATTATCCCAATTAGGCATGCCATCGCCAAATCGGCAATTACAAGATTTGTATAATCGAGATTTGCTGCGTGAACATGATTTCAATCGCAATGATTTAACTCAATTTGTTCTAACAAATGTCCCAAAGTTAACCGCACAACAAAAAGATGTTTACGACATTTTGATGCGAGCAATGGCAGACAAAAGTGGTGGAACGTATTTCTTAGATGCGCCTGGTGGCACTGGAAAAACTTTCCTAATTTCAACAATTTTGGCCTCCATTCGTTCGCAAAATAAAATAGCATTGGCTCTCGCATCATCTGGAATCGCGGCGACGTTATTGGACGGCGGCAAAACAGCACATTCTGCGCTCAAGTTGCCTTTGGACATGAACTTCAACGAAAATCCAACATGTAATATTACCAAAACGTCAGGAATGGACAAAGTGTTGCAACAGTGTGAAATTGTCGTGTGGGATGAATGTCCTATGGCCCACAAGAGATCATTGGAGGCATTCAATCGTACAAAGAAGGATATGAGAGGAAATCAACGGCTCTTTTGTGGCGCCTTAATATTATTAGCTGGTGATTTAATGCGTGTTTAAAGTCATCCCCTTTGTGGAGATATGTGAGAACACTCACATTAACCACAAATGTGCGTGTTCAATTACAAAATGATCCATCAGCCAATGAATTTTGAAAGCAGTTGCTGAAAATTGGAGATGGAAACATGCAGATAGACAATAAAACTGGCTTAATAACGTTACCAACCAATTTTTGCAATGTAGTTCAATCAAAAGAAGAATTGATTCGAAAAGTTGTTCCAAACATTGTACAACAATACAAGACACATGTTTGGCTGAGCGAAAGAGCTATATTGGCGGCAAAAAACAAAGACGTCACAGAAATTAATGAGGCCATTTTAAAAGAGATACCAGGCGAAGTGTTCACATTCAAGTCAGTCAATACCATTATGAATGAAGATGAGGTGGTCAATTATCCCACAGAATTTTTAAATTCATTGGATTTACCAGGCCTGCCACCGCATATATTGCAATTGAAAGTTGGAGCACCAATCATCATGCTTCGTAATATCAACCAACCAAAATTGTGCAATGGCACAAGACTTGCGGTTAAGAAGCTAATGACCAACGTTATTGAAGCCACTATTTTAAATGGGAAATTCAAAGGTGAATACGTTTTAATTCCGCGTATCCCGATGATACCAACAGACATGCCATTTGAATTCAAACGTTTGCAGTTTCCAGTGCGACTGGCTTTTGCAATGACCATCAATAAAGCGCAGGGACAATCTTTTCAAGCGTGTGGTTTGAATTTGGAAAATAATTGTTTCTCACATGGACAATTGTATGTAGCCTGTTCACGTGTAGGGAAACCTGCTGATTTGTTTGTGTTCGCACATGAAGGAAAAACCAAAAATATTGTTTACCACAGAGCTTTAAAAAAATAGAAAAATAAATAAAGGAAACGTCTAGCGAAGCGAACGGGGTAACGCTAGTTCTAAAATAAAATCGCTACTCGAAAAAAAATAAAAAAATTGACCGAGTACGCATTTCTTTTGTGTTGAATTATGATCGTAAATTCTTCCTGAATTACATCGAAATTAAAAAAAAAAGAAGGAACTTCCATACAAGAGTTCGAGAGGGATTAAAATGTGTTATTTTGCAAAACAACGAAGCTCTGTTGACATGGGATATGATTTTATTTTCATTTTGCATTTTACTTTCAAGTATATTAGATAGACCAAGGGTAATTTAATGTGAAAGGGAATTAAATCATTGCATTGGTAATGAGTATGCAAACAATTTTTAAAGCTTAAAGCCCCAGGAGGGTTTATACCTTCCTACTAATTTCGATCATATTTGAATAATTAATTTATGGACTGGAAAAATTAAATCGTGTCCCTTTGCTTGCTTTTCTTGCAGTTACTTTCCACCTTTTGGAAGCGTTAAATGAATATAACATAGCCTTTCATCCTTCTCGATCATAAACGTTTTTTTTAGTTTACTTGTGAAGTTGCTCCAAAATTTCACAGGATGGAGTACATGAACTCCGTAGTAGGGTGGCAGGGTGACATTTCGAGCATCCGGCGACATACAACTGATCGGGCGGAAAGCAGAGCCGCTGCGTACATCGGTTGAGCGGCGCACTGTTGGTTATCTGATCATGAACAATTCCACACTTGTCGATTTGAAATTGACAAATGACGTATTTTTATGTCAATTAGAAAATTGGCAAATGGAAATATGAAAAGCTTTTTGTCAATGAATTGACCAACAGCGTTTGTCAATGACGGGCTATGATGGAGTATGTGATGTTGCAGAAGGCATGCAATGATGTGTGCGTACAGCAGTAGAACGATATGAAAGCGGTTATGGGCTTGTGGATTGGTAGAATTTACGCTTGCGTGTGCAGGTGTAGGAAACACACAAATAATATTATGTTAATATGCACATATTAAGATTCAAGTTGCTTGTTATATTGATACATTGTTGAAAAGTAGAATTTTAAAAGGTAACTCGGTAGGAATCGAGTTATATGGACGCCACGCCACTGACAGTTAGAGTAGCTTTTATACCAAAAATAGGTAGAGATGATTACTCACTGGCCAAGAGCTTCAGACCCATCAGTTTGACTTCCTTTATGCTGAAAAGCATGGAAAGACTGGTTGAGTTGCATATGCGCAAAGTTGTTCTGTGATCGCACCCCCTCTCTGTTATGCAACATGCCTATCAATGCGGAAAATCCTGTGAAACTGTGCTTCAAAATCTGGTTGGCAGAATTGAATGCGCGACTGATAGGAAAGAATACGCGATGGGCATTTTCATCGACATAGAGGGAGCTTTTAACAATGCGACTGTTGACAGCATGTGCAACTCTGCCAGAGAACACGGTGCGAATGAATCATTAGTGTGCAATGATTAAAGAAATGCTTATGAACAGAACTTTGATGATAGATACAGATCGTGTTCGGCAAGTGATGTCAGGGGTAAACAAGGGCTGCCCACAAGTCCGTGGCGGTCTGTCTCCTTTACTGTGGTGCATGTTGGTCGACTCTCTGCTTAACAGTCTCAACAGTTCTCGTATTTACGCTCAGGCATATGCAGATGACGTTGCCGTACTGTCTGTTGGTTCTTCCCTGCGAACTGTCTGCACTAAGGCGCAGATGGCCTTGGATGTGATTGACGGATGGTGTACTCGGAATGGGCTTTCAGTTAACCCTCTGAAAACTGAAGTTGTTCTCTTCACTAGGAAGAGGAAGCTGACTGGACTGACTCTACCAGTGCTCAAAGGCATCAAAATCCCACTCGCCAATGAAGCGAAATATCTAGGAGTTATCTGAGGACACACGAAGACTAATAAGGAAGGCAGAGGGGGAAAAGTGGGACCTGCTCATAGGATGCGATGCGAACTCCCATCATTCACAATGGGGCAGCACGAATATCAATCCAAGAGGTGAGTCCCTTTTTGAATTTGTAATAGAGCACAACTTGTTGATAGCAGTCACTCATTTTAATAATACAGAAACTCTATCTGTGAGTCAGTCGAAAGTTTCTACCGATATATCCTTCTCAGATCACAGAATCATAGAGTTTGAGATTAATGAACCCAAAACCCCACAAGTCAAATATAGGAACCCCAGGAAAATCAACTGGGAATGCTTTGTTAACGAGGTGGGGATAAACGAAAATAAGCTCCAAGAGCAGAAAACTGAATCACCACAAGAAATAGATACTGCGATCAAGGAATTATGTATCATCCTCAATAATGCATATAGAAAGGCATGCCCGTTTAAGAATACACGCGACAAAAAGTCACCGCCATGGTGGAGTAAAGAGCTTTCATGCATGGAAAAAAAACGCGCAAACTCTTCAACGCGGCAAAAAGACTTGATACTGGTGAAGACTGGGAGAGGTATAAATCCAGCCAAAGGAAATTTAAAAGCGCAGTGAGCAACTCTAAGCGCACCTCTTGGCGTGCTTTCTGCAGTAAAATTGAGAACACCACGGATGCAGTGAGACTCAGGAAGATCCTGTCTAAAGGACCATCAGTGCCAGGGCATCTCAAGGACACTAATGGCAACTGGACGCAATCCTGCTCTGAGTCCCTGATTCTACTACTTGATACTCACTTTCCAGGATGTACGGCGAGCCAAGCTGAAAATCCGAGTATAGACGATCGACTGGAGGATGAGTCGGAGATACCAGCAAGGATGGTGACTGAAGAAAGTATCCTATGGGCAATCGAATCACTTCAGCCCTTTAAATCACCAGGCACTGACGGGATTTTCTCGATCATGTTACAGAAAACCAAGCACATAGTGGCACCAACTCTACAAAGAATTTTTCAAGGCAGTCTTATATGCGGGTACATACCTAAAGCTTGGCGAGAAGTAAAAGTTGTCTTTATCCCCAAAGCGGGAAAACCCAGCCACATCACTGCAAAAGAGTACAGACCAATTAGCCTCACGTCCTTTATGCTGAAGACCTTTGAAAAATTAATCGACGTGCATATACGTAGTAAGCTCAGCCGCACGAATATGTTCGCGGGCTTGCGCTTGCTACGGGCAAATTCCTAACCACTGTCAGCGAACTATTGCAAAGAGCTTTCAACACGCTAAACGTTTGTGTAATAAGATTAATAAAAGTGAACACAACGTGAGTTTTGGAGTTTTAAGATCTTTATTGTTCCGTGGTTACGGTCCAACTAACTACAAACAAATTGACAATGCAATGATGATGCACACATAACTTACATACAGTTTATATTTTACATTAGTGTTGCCGTGTACAAAGAATATTTATTAGGTATTATTACACGCTTCTTTTATTTTATTTTATTTTTTAAATAACAGTTAGAGTAATCAAAACAATGATAATAAGAGTAATACTAATAATAGTAATAATAATGATAATTATAATAATAATGATAATTATAGTAATAATGATAATTCTAATAATAATAATTAGTAATTAATTATTTAACCCAGTGCCCATATCGTTCCGGGGGGGAGACCACACGTCCGTGCCGCGTTCGATAGGGTGCGGCAATAGACGATTCCTGATCAGTGGTATTCTGGCCATCAAGACTAGCCGATGGCTCACTTGCTACGATCAATTGATCAGTTTCGACCGAAGGTTGGACTTCCGGCTTAAAAGTATCGCGACTAGGATTTACTTCAGCCTGGCGGCTAACTTTAGTATCTAGATATTGGTTAGTATTTTCTTCTAAAAACAATTGTCCCGTTTTTTGTTTACTGTTTACAGTCTTCAAAATAAATTTGCAATTTCTACAATACAAATTGTTAAAATTATCAACGATAACATATGAGCGATCATTTACTCGGCGATTCATTTTCCCATAGAACCATTCCTTGCTGTTTTTTTTAAACACGACTCGATCACGTGGCGGTTGTAATATTGCATTTGTTTCTTCCGCTTTTTAACAATTTTATCTTGAACAACAGACTCTTCAATATCTGCGCGATATAATAACTTATTTGTTACTGGCAATTTCGTTTTGATTTGACGACCAAAGACTAATTGAGCAGGTGTTGTTTTCATGCTAGCAACAGGTGTTGCATTGTATTCCAGGACTCGGTATGGAAAATCAGCTACTCATAGCAACGTTTTAATATGTTTTTTGAAATTGCAACCCCTTTTTCCGCTAACCCATTACTTTGCGCATAACGCGGACTAGAATATTTGAATATCAAATTTGCATCATTGGCGAAGTTTTCGAATTCTCGCGACCCAAATGGACTATTGTCAGCGCGAATTTCTGTAGGATATCCCAAGCGATTGAATATGTCTGTTAAGACATGAATAATGTGACCCGACCTCTTGTTTAAGAGTCGCTCGGAACAGATAAATCCTGAATACGAGTCAATCAACGCAATGTAATCTCGACCAGCGTACTCAAAAAGATCAATGGAGACCTGTTGCCATGGATACTCGGGGGCTTGATCCTGGACAAGGGGCTCTTTTTGATTATTTCGTCTGAATTGCTCACAGACAATACAGTCTGCAACAAGACTTGTAATATCACGCGTTATGCCCAGCCAAAAGTAGTGCATACGTGCACGAGCTAAAGTCTTTTCAATTCCTAAATGAGCAATATGAAGCCACCTACATATTTTCGATTGCAGTTGCTTGGGAATTATCAGTTTATGGTCTTTAAACAACAAATCATTCTCATTATGCAATTCATCTTTAAACCTGTGAAACACTTGACCGAAATCATCCAATTGATGATAAGAGGGCCAACCATTGAGGACATAATTTAGTATACGACTCAGCTGTTCATCATCATTCAGGGATTTTACGTATAAGTTATAATTATCCGCTGACAAACACACTCTCCTTGTTAACGAATGGATCATATGATTAAGTTCCCTATACCCCGGGTCAAGTTCTGACAAAGACGCACGCGATAAACAGTTTGCAACTAGCATTTTGTTTCCGGGAGTGAAAGCAATGGTTAAGCGAGGATACTTAAGCAGCTGCAAGAACATTCGCTGAAGTCTAGCGGTGACATCATCAATTTCACGCTTTATTAATGTTTCTTAAGGCTTGTGATCGGATTGCACAGTAAAATCACAGCCGTATATAAAGTGATGAAAGCGTTCGCATGCGAAAACGACGGCCAATAACTCTTTTTCGATCTGTGCCCACTTTTGCTCAGTAGCCGTTAGACTACGTGAAGCGTACGCTATAGGCTGGCCTTCTTGCAACAAAACACTACCTAATCCGTCCTTGGAGCTATCAGTTTGTATAACCATTGGTTTATTTTGGTCAAACGTTGCAAGAACAGGTGTCGAGCTTATTGATCTAATCAAGTCACTCATTTCCGCTTCATGTTTCTCGGTCCATTTCCATTCCGAACCGTTCTTTGTTAATTCTCTCAAATTTGCAGATCGTTGTGACAAATTGGGAATAAATTTGGCCAAATATTTAAAAAGACCCAGGAGACGCATCACATCCGACTTGTTCATAGGTTTTGGCATATCAGTAATAGCACGAACGTATTTTGAATCAGGCTTGATTTGGCCATAAGAAATGATCTGACCCATAAACTTTACTTCCTTTTGACGATACTGTATTTTTTCTTTGTTAAATCTAACACCGTTTCGCTCTGCTCGCTCAATTACCTTTGACAAAATCACATCATGAGAAGCCTCATCAGGTGCACCAATATGAATATCGTCGAAGTAGACTTCAACACCCTCAATGTCACCAAATATTTGGACCATTTTCTTTTGGAACTTTTCCGGAGCACAGTTGAGGCCAAACGGAACACGCTTCCATCTATAACGACCAAATGGCGTCATGAATGTCGTTAGATCCGATGATCTGTCATCTAATTCCATTTGCCAAAACCCGTTACTGCAATCAAGCACAGTGAAAATGCGTTGACCAGACATGCGACTTAAAATGTCCTCAGACGTTGGAATTAGAAAATGTTCACGTTTTATACATGCATTTAGAGGTCGAGGATCTAAGCAAATGCGTAACGATCCATCTTTCTTTTCCACAATCTGCATGTTATGCACCCAATCCGTCGGGTAGTCAAATGGTGCCAATATATCCTGCCTAACCATATTGTTAATCTGTTCCTTTAACTTGGCCGTTAAACTTAATGGAATGCGTTTCCTGTACTTTAATGATGGCACTGAGTTCTCCTTCAGCATGATTGAACACCTGCCAGGTAATTTTCCCAGGCCTTCAAATATTTTACTATTTTGAGCAAGAAATAGCTCCTTTGTACCAGGCAGAGAGTGAAGAGTGGTTACCCGTTTAATCAAACCGAATGAGAGGCATTCGGGTAAGCCAAGCAATGGTTCGTAAGTATCATCAACAACATGAAAAGTCGCCTTATGTTCTACCTGTTTTGTTGAATCAAAACAACCGAGGTCTACTGTCCCTAATACGTTCAGTTTATTGGATTTCATAAGTCTTATACCAACTTTCAATGCGCCTATCATCGGAATTTATTCTAGAAGAATTTAAAGAGTATTTAACTACATTAATATTAACTCTACGTGCATCACCAACTAACTCTAAAGCTATGTTATTATCATTACCTAATTCGCTCCAATTAACAGGTTTAATTGACCTCGCTGATGATGAACTTGGGTCCGGTTTCTTGTCTCTCCTCTTACTCTGGCGGCAAAATCGAGCAAAGTGACCCTTCTTGTGACATTCGTTGCATGTGATTTTTTGAGCCGGGCAAAATTGACGGTGTTTGCCATTAAACGGCTGCCCACAATTATAACATGAAATTGCGACCTTTTGAACTGCATCAGTCAAAGATGACTGTGGCAGCTGTTCTGCCACTACGTTGATGGTCTCCGCTTTCAGCGACTGGTTCCTCTCAAGTTCCCGTTTATTTATTTCCGCGGCTTCAAAAGCTTTGCAAAGTTCGGCGACTTGCTGAAGGGAATCCTCTCTACGGCCAAGTAATTTAAGCTGTAATGATTTATCATGTACAGCAACAATGATACGGTCACGCAACATATGTACGTTCAGCATACGGTGTTTTGCATTTCTTGCACTCAAAAGCGCAGTGTTGTACCTGCGTACGAAGTTCCGTTTCAAACTCGCCAAACGGTTGTTTTTCTTTTTGTGCGATTGTGTGGAATTTAAACGATTCCATTGCCAAGTTCTGCTGTGGCAAACAGTATTCTTCAAAAGCTGTCAACACAGCGGTAAGTGAAAACGGTACGAGTTGCTGTTCATGAAGATTGCCTTCTCCCTCATTGTCATCATCATCTTCTTCCCCTCCATCTTCATCTGCATCAGCTGAGAACAGTTTCTCGATATCTCCGTCGTTTGGGAACAGCGAATTAAAAATTTGGATGCCGCGTTCACCGATCAACCATAGCAATATCGACACTTTTTCCAACTCTGTTTTTTCCATCTTTCCGTGCGACCGCATATAAATCCAAAATCGTTGCTTAAATCGAGGCCAATCTGTTGCAAGATTCGATCCATCTTATGGTGCTATCGGTGGACGCGTGTCATCATTATTCGATTCCATTGCTTAAACGATATCTTGTGCTTAGCACAACTATTAGGTATAACGGATTTTTTTTTGTTTAGCACAACTTTTTTCTTGTGTTTAGCACAACTTTTTTTTATTCTTTGGCACAACTTTTTCTCCTTGTGCTTAGCACAACTAACGCTTTTTCTGTCTTGCGATCTCCACAAAATAAAATAATTCTCGTGCTTAGCACAACTACTGTTTGTTCCTTTTTTTTTTCACTTGTTTGTATTATATTGTTATTTTTTTTTTTCCTTATTTAATTTTTTTTTTCTGATTTACTTCTGACACCATGTAATAAGATTAATAAAAGTGAACACAACGTGAGTTTTGGAGTTTTAAGATCTTTATTGTTCCGTGGTTACAGTCCAACTAACTACAAACAAATTGACAATGCAATGATGATGCACACATAACTTACATACAGTTTATATTTTACATTAGTGTTGTCGTGTACAAAGAATATTTATTAGGTATTATTACAGTTTGGACGAAACAATGTGGGCTGGGGGTCAACCCTCAGAAAACCGGACTAGTGCTGTACACTAACAAAAGAACGATTCCAGCCTTCACGCTACCATATATCGAGGGGACACCCCTCAAGCTGTCAGAGAGTGCGAAATACCTAGGCCTCATACTCGACAGGAAGCTTAACTGGAAGTTGAACATTAAAGAGAGGGTAAAAAAGGCATCAGTCGCCTTCTACACCTGCAATAGATTTTTAAACCCCGTATAAACCCTGAATAACACTATGGATGTACACTGCGATAGTTAGACCCATACTAACTTACGGAGGGTTAGTCTGAAGGCACGCTACAACCAAAACCAGCAACCTTAAAGATATGACCAGAATACAGAGAATGGGATGCACCGGAACAACCAGTGCGATAAGAACAACACCGACAGCGGGATTAGAAGCGATTCTTAACCTTCTGCCCTTAGATCTGTACATGCAGGAGGCCGCAGCAAAAAGCGCTCTCAGGATCAGCCAGTCAGAACACTGGAGACCGAATTCATATGGACACGCCAAAGTACTTAGCAACTATCTTAGCGGTACGGTCACCTCAGACTACATTGTTCCATACTTGGACTTTGAAAGACCCTTCTCGTGGACCTTTCCAAGTAGAGAACAGTGGGAGAGGAATGAAATATCCAGGGACTCCAAGTCCATCTATACCGATGGGTCAAAGATGGACGTGGGTACAGGTGCTGGTCTCTTCTCGGATGAATTGAATCTAAGCAGCTCAATACGACTCCCAGATCACAGCAGTGTTTTCCAAGCGGAGGTTCTAGCAGTGACAAAGGCCGCCCAACTGGCGTCAATGCTGACAATATTACGGGAGGATATTACAATTTACATTGACAGTCAGGCGACTATAAAAGCAATAACTGCTACGCAGATAGCATCGAAGCTTGTCAAGAGCTGCCGCGAAGAGCTTAAGGTTCTTGGCATGCAGCACAATGTAAAACTCTGCTGGGTCCCTGGTCACAGCGGAATACCAGGTAATGAAGCAGCTGATGAATTGGCCAGAAAGGGCTCAGCCCTAGACCGGGAACAAGCGGATGGCTTGGTCAAACCCCCACTCTGCAACCTTAAGGCCAGAATCGAACAAAGGTCAAACAGAAGCAAACAATAGATGGAGATCACTCACCACCTGTGAAATATCAAGAAGGCTATGGCCAGAGTATAACAAGATGCAAACAAGCAGACTCCTGCAAAATGACAGGAAATCTCTGTCAATGCTGGTAGGAATGCTAACTGGCCATAACATGCTGAAATACCACATGAAAAACTGCGTCTGAGTGACGATGACATCTGCAGAGAGTGCGGTGATGAAGATGCCCATGAGGACACGGCCCATTTCCTCTGTCACTGCCCAAGCTTCTATCAACTCAGAAACAGAATCCTGGGAAGATTTTTCTTCGACCATATCGACAAGTTGTCAGATGGATCACCGTCGAAAATACTCAAATTTGTCAGAACGTCCGGATGGCTAGAAAACAGATTGTAACACCACGGTAGGAAACAAAACCATGGGTATCACAATGGGTCCACCTGAACCTAAGTGTGATGAGGATGTTACCATTCTCATCAGCCCGCTAACCTAACCTAACCTTATCTTGGATAGGAAACTTATTTGGTCGAAACACGTCGAGTCTAAAGCGACAAGACATGGGGTCTATCACCGAAAAGAGTCCTATGGCTCTATAAAGGGATTGTAAGACCTTCCTTAGCATATGCATCGGTTGTATGGTGGAATAAGCTTTCACGCAAAAACGTAACTGCTATTTTCACTAAACTCCAAAGAACGGTTTGTCTCGGCTGCACCGGGGCTTTCCCCAGCACGCCTGGCTCTGCTCTAGATGCAATGCTCAATTTACCACCCCTTGATGTTTACATCATGGGCGAAACGATCAGAGCCATTTTCCGTTTAAAAAGAAGTGGTCTTTGGTTTAACACGCACTGGAGTTTTGATGACCTTGCGCGAGGAATATCTTTTGACTCAAATCTTATGGATATGCCATCTGACACAATGGTTTCCGAATTAAGACTCCTGTGTAGATTTACGGTCGACTTTCCCTGTGCACAGGAGTGGTTTTCACAACTTTCTGCGCCGGGTAAGGAATGATGTTGAATTTTCCCAGATGACTGCAAGACCAGTGAAGACTCAGTGCTGGAGTCTTTGCGGAAAGCGACAACATTAGACTGCACTTTCCCCTAGGTATTTATGCATCTGTCTTCCAAGTGACAATTTTTTTCAATACTTATGGCTGCGAACTATATTGTGAAAAACCAGTGGAGGGGACGGAGTATCTGCGTCTGTAGTGACAGTCAGGCTTCGCACAAGGGCCTTGCTCAATCCTTTTACTAGATCCAAAATAGTTTGGGAATGCAGGTCTAGTTTGAATTCGGTTGAAAGACTGAATTTGCTAAGACTTGTATGGGTCCCTAGACACAGCGGGATTACCGGAAATGAGGTCTTCAATGAGCTTGCCAAGCAAGGCTAAGAGGAAAAATTCTCCGGCCCTGAACTCATGTTATGTTTGCCCCTATCTTCGGTTAGGGCTTCTATCGATGGTTGGGTTTCTAGCGAACACAACTGTAGATGGCATGACTCTCCAGGATGCAGGCAGACTTAACAGATCCTTCTGTGGCATTCTTGCTGTCTCTAAGCAGAAAAAACTGCAGACAACTTATTGGCGTCATTACGGGACATTTCTCCTTTGCCAAACATCTCAACGTGTTAGGTTTAAGTGACACCACTGTCTGTGACGCTTGTGGAGAGGGCGACGATACTGCGGAACATTTCCTATGTGATTGTCCTGCCTTTGCTCGTATCAGGTGGCAGATTTTTGGGGCTGATGTGATGAATGCTGGTAACTTAAGCTCCTTATCACTGAACCTCTTACTCGACTTTCTTAGAAAGACGAAGAAAACACAGTAAAAGGATTGTACCTGCTGGTAGTACAATGGACCTGTTTTTGTGTCTGAGTGCTCCAGCGTGGTGTTCCATCACCCCGACAGAAAAATAAAAATAAAAAATATGTAAAAGGTGGGGCAAAATTAATCACCCTATCAGAAGATGTTATAATTTTTGCAAATGGCGTCGTACGTCAATTATATTTGACATTTGTGAACTGGGCAGCTGCAGTATACAAACAGATAAGCAATGGAGCGCTATACTCCGCAAGAGCGTGGAATAATTGTGTCGATTTTTTGACCAATAATCGGTCGGTGGTGTTAGCGCAGCGTGAATTTCGACGTCGATTTCTTAATCGTGTCGTTCCAACTGAGCAAACACTCCGGCACTTAGCTACTCGACTCGAAAAGACTGGAACCACAAGATACCATGCAGGACGTGGCCTCCACCGGACTGGTCGTTCAGCCAAGAATATCGCGGCTGTGGCTGCCGATGTCGCTGAGAACGAAGCTACATCAACCAGACAACGGGCCACGCAATTGGGCATCACCAGACGGGCCCTACAGCGAATAGTGGATCAGTTAATGCCTACTGACCATCAGTCGCGTGTGAATTACTGTCAAGCCATCCTCAATCTCAACAACAAATAGGACGAAAATCATCATGAGCGACGAGGCGCCCGATTTAACCATCCCTGACTTCTTTCTTTGGGGCTACTTGAAGTCGCGGGCTTATGCCAACAGCTTCAGACAATCGCAGCCCTTAAGGAAATAAAGATTTCCATCACTCAAAATCTATTTTTTTTTATGTAGTCAAAAAGTAATTCAAAAACGAAATTGGATGATTAATTTTGCGCCACCTTGTATACAGAAGATAGAAAACCTCTCTTTTATAGTTTTAGTAAGTTTTTATTTAAAAAAATTATACATATATTTAACTTTATTTTAACTTGAAAATTATACGAAAAGTGAGACGACAAGACGAGTAAATGTGCGGATAGCTCAATCCGAAGTAGCTGAAAATGGGTAAAACAGGTGATGACTGCAGCCGACTTATATTTCTTATAGCTTCGTTTCGTATTCTTTGACATCTCGATATTTTTAGAACGGTCCTTTCCATTGCTCTCTGCGTGACTGCCAGTTTTTGAGCTGACTTGACTGACATGCTCCAGGATTGTATATAGGCAAGTCTAACTTTAACAATATCAGTTTAGCCGTCCTGATGTTATGATTCAATCTAACGAAAAACTACTGCAAATCTGTAGCAGGATAAAAGCAAGAGTTAAAATAAAATCGAATTCAACGCGTGAGTTACGTGGGTTGTATTAAGCGAAAAGAAAATGAAAAAACGAGTTTCAATTAATAAAAATCACTTTATTTGTTGAGGGCCGATTTATGAATGACGAAATTCTTTTATGCAATCATTATCGATCGCAGCAGAAACGAAACTGCTGATACTACATATTTCGCTCAATGAATAATGTTTGCTGTGTTAACATTATTAACATTATTTGTTTAGCAATTATGCTGTATCGACTATTTCATTTATGCTGCGTCGAGAATGATTTATGTTTTTAACAAATTCTAATAATTCCGGCCTGACGTTTCCTGTCATCAGGTTACCGGATGTAACTCCTCCCTTCCTTAACTCAGGATTCTCCTGAATTCTGTTTACAATATTTAAGTTGAATTTTTTCTGTTTACAATGTACATATACAGAAATTACAATTATCGATACAATGAGAATAATACTAAAACTTCCTATACTGTAGCTTATGATACTATGTTTTTTTAAAATATGAATTTCTTTCAAATTTCTTTCTTGATGGATAGTGAACTCTTCAAATGTTAATGTATCATTGTTTGTTATTATTATTTCATCGTTTGGAATATAAAATCTTTCAATAAATTTAGACATTCTGTTGTTAAATTTCTGGTTACCAATTTCAATTGAACAGTTAGCAAAATTTATAAAATAATTTCCAGTTAAAACAAATTTTCTTTCATCGCAGTTGCTCTTAAAAGTTCTGTTTTTCATATTATTCAAAATTATAAGGTCACAATTAAGTTCTGTTATTTCTTCATCTAACTCACTTACTAATTTACAATTTTTACTTAATCTCAATTCCTGAAGACTTAAATTATTTTCGAAAGTGTACGTTTTATTATTGATTTTAACTACATATTCCAATGCTTCGTTAATTTGCCTATTTTTAGAGTTAACAATTGGTACAAGTAATTTTTTATCTGTTTTCATTATTGATGTTGGAATTTTTATTGCGAAAATGATATCTTCGTTTTCAAACTTAGCTATTCCTACTTTTATGTTGCTGAGTTTTTTAATGTCAATTTGATATTTAATAATCTCGTTGTTGCTCAAAATACTTGGGTGTATAACTCCTACTTTTGCCAAAATTCTGTTGTCTTGTATCAAATTTATTTGTTCTTTTAGCATGTTAATTCGCATTTGTTGTTCTAGAAAATCTTCCTGTGATATTATTTGTTTACTTATATTTTCAGTCGTATTAATTTTTTGCAAAATTTTATTTCTATCTAATTGTAAAATGTTTTTTAACAAAGTAAATGAATTATTAAAATTATTATTTATTTTTATCTGCTGATTGATTGTCTCAATAAGTTCGTTATTTGTGTTGTCGTTACTTTTTAATTGGTTTTCTATGTCGTGTTTGTCGTCATCGTCTGAGGTTCCAAAGAGCCAACTTAATCCCTTTCCTACAGCATTAAATAAACCTCTTTTAGATCTATGAGGTAATAGAGTTAATACCTTATTTCTCATTGAATATAATTCTGTTCTTAAAAAATCCTTTCTTTCTGTTCGTAACGTTTCTATATGTTTCTCTAATTCATCTATCAAATTTATTATTTCGTTTGGGTTAATAATATGTAGTATAATGTCAAATTTAGTAACTATTTCTACCTCATCAATCCTTATCTCTGCATAACCGACTTCTGAAGTAAGTTTTTCAACTGTTAAGGCCGTTTGGGTCTTGGGGATGGTTATTACTACTAGTATCCATATGAGAAGGGTTCTGATCTGCAAATTTAAAGATACGTTTTATGTTATTCTCGTGTATATTTCTAAGTTTGTGTTTTCTAAATTTGGGCTCTTCTTTGTGACGAAGAGACTTATAATTTTTAATAAATCCTGTAGTTCTTGTTTCTATATAACTTTCGCGGTTTCTGTTTCTCTTTCCTCTCGTGTTAGCTTTTGCTTTATTTATCCTTTCTTTAATTAGACTAAAGTCAACTTTTTGTTCCTGTACTTCCGATGGGGTGCATTTTATGGTTGAGTGATAAGTGGTGTTATAAAGTATGACTGCGTTGAGCATTTGTGTTTTAATGGGTTGTTTATCCTCTAGATTTAATGTCCTAATTCTTTCTGTAAGAGTGTTGTTTAACCTTTCAACATCTGAATTGCCTGTATGATTGTTTGGTTTTGTGATGTGGAATTCGATATTTTCCTCTTTGCAAAATTCCTCAATGTTTTTTGATTTGAATTCATTATCAAAAGTAAATTTCTTTATTTTTCCACGAATCGCTATAAAGTGCTTTAATTTTTCTACTATTGTCAAACTATTTCTATCTTCTAAAAATAAGGTTGTAGCATACTTCGAGAATTTGTCTATGAAAACTATAAATGAATGTTTGCTATTGACGTAGACATCAACATGTACAATTTCGTTTAATGTTGAGGGAGTTTCTGTAAGGAAGAATTTATTTCTTATGGGATTTCTATCGTATTTCGCTGAAGAACAAATTTCACAATTATTAATTAATTGGTGTATTACTGTTTTGAGGTTGGGATGATAAACTTTCATTTTTATTCCCTCATAAGTTGGTATTATTCCGGAATGTCCTACCTCATTTTTATGTAACAATGCGATCTGCTTTTTTAGAGTTTCTTCGTCTTCTATGTATCTAGCGATGTAACTACATTTCACAAATTTAAACAGATTTCTATCAGGGAATGTTTCTATTATTGCTTGTTGCAGTTCATTGTACTCCCCATCACTAAGATTGGAGTATATCCCTATTTTACCTTTCTTTAAATATTTTTTTAATATAACACTGACATTTCCTTCAGATATGTCGTTTTTGTCGATATAAATTCGAGTATTTTTAAAAGCTTTTTCAGATTCACGTTCTTTACGTTCTAAGAATAATATTTGTATTTTAAATCGGTTAACTATAGTATCTAGAATAGGAATATGGTCCTCCAGATTTTGTTCTTGAGAGTGGATAGTTTGCACACCTTCGGATACATTAATTTCTTTATTTGCTTCAAGATTATTTAAGTTTCTAAGCTTTTCCTCCGATACCTCTCTGAAGACTTCATTGTTTGTGCTCAAGTTTGCAACACTTCCTGAATCTTGATTTGTTTCACTATCGGTTTGGGAAATAGCATTTATTTCCTTATTTTCAATACTAATACGGCTTAAAAAGTCAGCAATAACATTTTCTTTGCCCTTTATATAGTCGATTTTTATGTTGTACTCCCCTAATTGTAAGAGCCACCTCTGGAGTCGAGGGTTTATATCTTTGCCAGCATATTTGGAATGAAGCCATTTGATTGGCTGATGATCTGTGTTTAATTCAAATTCCCTTCCAAACAAATAGGGTCTAAAGTATCTGACACCCCACACAACAGCCAGTAATTCTTTATCAATGGTGGAATAATTAAGCTCATGACTGTTAAGGGTCCTAGAGGCATAGGAAATAGGGTGACCATCCTGGGTCAAAACAGCGCCGATCACAACATTGCTTGCATCTGTCACGAGTTTAAAGTTTTTTGCAAAATCGGGGTATCTAAGAATTGGATGATTGGTTATCAGATCTTTTAATTTTTCGAAAGCGGCAATAAAACTAGGGTCATTTGTATTTATTCGAGAATTTTTTTTCAGATATTTTGTTAACGGATGTGCAATCTTTGCATAGTTCTTAATGAATTTCCTATAGTATCCGGTGACTCCTAAAAAAGATTTAATTTGCTTTTGTGTTTTTGGCAATGCTAAGTTTTGGATAACCTCGACTTTTGCGGGGTTTGGCCGTACACCTTCAGGTGTCAAGATATGACCTAAATATTCCGTTTCCCTTACGAGCAAATTGCATTTGTCTATTTGCATTTTTAATTTTGCTTTTTATCTATCAAAAATTTTTCGAATATTAGAAATATGTTCCTCTAGAGACGTACTAAAAATTAAAATATCATCAAGGTAAACGATGCAGATTTTATTGATATAATCCTTAAGGATTGAGTTCATTAATCTTTGGAAGGTAGCCGGGGCATTTTTTAGTCCGAACGGCATCCTTACATACTCATAATGTCCGTTTGGAGTAGAGAAAGCAGTTTTCATTTGATCCTCTGGTTTGACGGGGATTTGATGGAATCCCTTCGCCAAATCCAGAGTGGTGAAATATTGAGCTCTTCCCAATTTGTCCAATATATTTTCAATATTGGGAATTGGGAACTTATCTTCTACCGTAACATCATTGAGTTTCCGATAGTCGATAACTATCCGCCATTTCTTTTGCCCGGATTTATCTGACTTCTTTGGAACGATCCAAAGAGGAGAATTGTATCGGGAACTACTTTCTCTTATGATTCCTTGCGAAAGCATTTCTGAGATTTGTCTCTCTATTTCTTGCTCATGGATTTGAGGATAACGATAAATTTTGAAGTATATGGGTCTATTTGTGTTAGTCACAATTTCGTGTTGCACTTCTTGTGAACAGGTTAAGTCGTCACCTTCCATAAAAAATAAATCTTGATAACTTCGCATCAAATTTTTAATAAGTGTACCTTCGTGATCATTTAAATGATCAAAATTTGGATAGTTGTTTCTACATCCCTCGTTAATTTCTAAAGCAGTAATTTGATTTACTTCGTAGGGGTAACCATCTTCAAAGAGAATTTTATTGCCGTTTATTTCTAGTTGCCTTTCCCCTAGATCAACTTTTGCATTTAACGATGACAATAGATCTTGACCAATAATTGCATCGTATTTTCTACCATTCAGTGTAAGCACTTTCCATGCCAATGTTCCTTTGGCTGAAAATTCTTTTGGGAGTGGGGTGACAACTTTATGGTCAACTAAATTCATCCCATTAATTGTAGAGTAAAATATAGGATCTGATAATTTTATTTCCGGATAATTTTGCAAAAAGTTGGGTTTTATAATGCTTGTTTGTGAACCGGTATCCACCAAGCACCTAATTTTTTGATTGCCTATAGTAAGAGTTACTACCGGTAATTTTGTGCATGAGGCCGTATTGGAAAATTTGCACGTTTTTCAATGTTCCCTATCTCCATAGATTCAAAACGGTTGTAAGCGTTAGAATCATTACTCCTATTTCTTGTCAGTCTAGAAGAGTTATTTTGATTGCGGGATCTACCTGAATTATTTGGTTGGTTACTAAACAGATTGTTATCTTGAGGCTGATCATAACCTGTATTACTATAATTTCTTGTATTATTTTCTTGGCTGTTATTACTTCGATACCTATTTTGTTGAAAATTGTTGTAATTGCTATTGTCGTAGTATTGTCCTCTATTATGCCTGAATGTTTCGCTATAGTTTATTGGTCTATTTGCCTGCCTATTTGTTTCATGACTACGTTCTCTATTTCTTAAAAAAGTTGTTTGTCTTCGGTAAGCAATACAAATAGCCCTTTCGTCGTCAAGTAGTTTGAGCTCCGCGAATTTATTATAAATCTCTATCAATGTATTATTTTTATTAACATTTCCGCGGACTAAACTATCTAATTTCTCCATAACAATTCCTACGAGATATTTATCATTATTTTCTGGAGAATAAATTGTCGGTTTATCATTTTCATTTTCAAAATTGTATAATTCGTTTAACTGATAATTCACTGATCTCACTTTTCCAAATAATTCTCTTAAATTTCCTACCTTAAAGTTCCGGCATTCGTTTATAAGTTCCGCATAATCCTTACGGGGTCGAAAATGCAGCTTCAGCTCCGACTGTGCTTCCTCCCAGGTTAAATTGTCGCCAAGTCGTTGTATGCATTGTTTCGCTTCGCCTTGGATTTTTTCGTTGATTACCATTTTAATTGCATATTCCTTAAGCTGTTGATTGCTGCATAAGTCCACAGCATTGTTCACTGATCTGATGAACTCCATTAACGTGAATTCATCTCTGCCGTTGAATGGTTTCAACCGCCGAAAATGGTTCAGCACTTGATCCGTTGATAGTTGAAACATGTTGGCTTGTTCTACATTCTGTTGTGGGACAGCTTGGTTAACATTTTGTTGTAGTACATGTTGGTTGAGCTGCTGTTGCAACTGGGCAATTTCATTTTGCTGTTGTTGCATAGTTTGCATCAACAACGCAATTTCCTGTGAATTTGCCATGTTATCTATGTTTTCCTGTTCACTATCACTGTCACTACTAAGATTTCTGTTTTGATCGAACAGTTCGTTTTTTCGGTTCATTAATTTATTTGCACTTCTCTTTTTTGTTTTTTTTTTTTTTTTTCTTTTACTTCAATTGGATTCTTTAAACTATTATTGTCACTCTAACACTTAAGTGTTTTATTTTTTCTCTTTTTTCTTCACTTAATTACGATTACGATTATAAGTTCTGTATAATTCTTTAGAATTATACTCCTTCGACTGCGCCAGTTACGTGGGTTGTATTAAGCGAAAAGAAAATGAAAAAACGAGTTTCAATTAATAAAAATCACTTCATTTGTTGAGGGCCGATTTATGAATGTCGAAATTCTTTTATGCAATCATTATCGATCGCAGCAGAAACGAAACTGCTGATACTACATATTTCGCTCAACGAATAATGTTTGCTGTGTTAACATTATTAACATTATTTGTTTAGCAATTATGCTGTATCGACTATTTCATTTATGCTGCGTCGAGAATGATTTATGTTTTTAACAAATTCTAATAATTCCGGCCTGACGTTTCCTGTCATCAGGTTACCGGATGTTACTCGTGCGGAACCACGGTTTACAACTAGTCTCTTATAAATGAAAGTGCTTAAAATTTGCGCAAATAGGATTTCAAATTTCAAGTGATTTGCAAGTGGAACGGATTATACAATAAAAGTTCAGGGTATATTCGCGATTAAAATTATTGTTTGATTTTGAAGGATAAACTCAAAATAAACATTGGATAAAATGCCAAGTGTGTTAAATTTGAGTAGACAATGGGTGCGTTCCGACTTCTATATATCTGAAATTTGAGATAGACTGGATTACGGAACGCAAAAACTTGACTGAAAAGCTAGACAAAGTCGAATTAAATTAATTTATTTTAATTAATTTAATCAAAAATTAGTTTTTACTTTCTGTTCTCGCATTGGATTTACTTTGAAAATTGTAATTGTGCGCAAAAAAGAGTAAACGTACAAACTCAGTAATTGAAAAACGATTTAATAATCAAAATTATTTGGAAAGCTCAGCAGTTTTGCAAAAATATTTTTTGCGTACAAATTATTTTGTGAAATTTTTTCAACTGACAAGAAATTTTTAGTTTAATTTATTATAATTTTGAAATGAAAGTAAGACAAACATTTTTAGACTAAAGGCCCAACCGTAATGGACTTTAGTGGGATTACTTTATGTCAAAACCGAACGAAAAGCCCACTCAGTTTCTGCCAAACGTTTAAGATACCCATAATGAACTTGAACAAACTTCGTGATCTGTTAAATTGTTTTCTTTCGGTTTCGTTTCATAAGGACATTTTTTTTTCTGCCAGTGGAATTAAAAAGTCGTATTCAGAAGTAACTTCCACTGCCATCGTTCTTTTGCTATTTTTTTAAGTTTTTGTGTCATCCGTCAAATTTCCGTACGGAATGTTGCATTCCATTGAGACGTTCCGTAAGCCCTCAAAAGTCGACGAAAACTTGGCGAAACCATGAATAATCCCATTATAGGTATGCCATACTATTAACATGTAATTGGTCATTTCATTAAGCTGACGTAAGCTCATCTAAATCTATTATGGTTGGGTCTTAACAATCCAGTCCACTATATCAAAAAAATTTGTCTCGCTCATCAGTCAAATTTTAGGCTGTTGTCCAATTAGAGCGCTCCCTTTATTTGAAATTTCAGATAGTCTAGAAATCGAAACGCGCTCAATGATATAAAATTGTTAAAAAAAGATGATGTAAAACATCAATTGGGCATCAAAAATATCTATAAGTTTTGTTAAAAGTGTGTTACGGTATAACCAAATTTGAATTTTTTTTTTGCAACTTTTAAGGAAGTTGATTTTTTTTTTGTATAAATATATATAATTGAATAAGTAGTTACGGTGTCTTCCTACCATAGATGAGCTAAATAGACAAACGTGACAGAAATGCAATATATATTATATGTAACGAACAATTTGGCCAACAAGTGCTTCATCACCGAAACTTGAATGTAATGTTATTGTTTTTTACGAAATATTTGTAGATTTATACATTTTAGTGTTTTTTTTTTCAAATGCAGATGATAAGAAAATTAAACAATAAAGAAAATGCGAATAAAAAAATAAATACGATTGAATTAAACAATAATGCGTTTTCATTAAATACCATATTTAATTAACTTAAGTCCGGTCAAATTTTGGGTACTGGGTATCCCATAGTAGTCATAATCCTGTAATTCAAGAGCCGATCGGGCTATACGAAAGCTCAACGTCCTTTTATTGACAGTGAGGATGAGTTACAATCACTAATTATTTTGAAAATAATTTCTTCCAAATAAAGTCTGGAACGCCGAAGTGCAAAAATTATCGCGATAGTTTTCAATTCAAAACTATGATATTGGCTCCCTGCATTGGTAGATCCTATAGAGAAAGAAAATACTGGATAGAATTTTCTATCAAACTGTCGCTACATAAGGACTGCACCAAATCCGGAAGCGCTTGCATCGCAGTGAAATTGAACTGATTTCTTTCTTAGGGTCATATATAAATAACACAAGGGACTTAACGAATTTCTTTTTAAACTCCTCAATAGCGCCCAGATATTTTTAGTTTACTTCGAATTTATTATCCTTTTTTAAAATATCATACAATGGTTTAGCGATGCGTAGGATGTTAGAGACAAATTTACGGAAATATGCATATAAACCTTCGAATGATTGCAATTGCTTGTAAATGCTGTGACAGGCCTCCCTCTCAATCGATTACGGCCATCTACGAACGAAGTTTCATTCAATTCCGTTATGAACTGCGGCCTCTATCGTGTGGACAAGAATCTGTTATTTTATATTGCATACGATACACATATATATATATATACTAGATATAAATACATATTAATATTTTACCGGGAGCTTATAAAAAATATTTTCTTTTTAATGGCCATGTGGGATATTATTTATTATTTTTCAAAAAAATTTAAGTGGCTGTTTTTGTCAGCACTATTGTTACATGAAACCAAATAAATTAGGCCGGTACCCTCGCCACGCGAGTCTGAATCGCACTTGTAGGGTTTTTATGTGTATTCTCGGATGTGTTGTCAGACCTATCTGGAGCAGGAAGAATAACAAATACCTCCATTGTAAAATCGTGGTCAACATACACGATAAGAACGTATAAATTGTGTACCAAAAATTTGATTCAAATCCGTTAAGCCGTTTTAGCGATTGGTTCTGAAAGAAGTTTTTTATAAAAACATTATTGCCACATTTCGAGCTTCACGCGGTCAAAGCCGCGGGCAATAGTTAGTTTTAGGTGGATTTCGAAGAGATACTACCTATTGCAGAGGTCCTCATGACGCAACTTTCAGAAAATTTTAATACCACTTTTTAAGACCTCTACCCTAAACGCCAAAACCATGGTCCGTTCAAATATTTATATAGGTATATAATATATGCAATATAACTGATTCTTGTCCGCACGATAAGGGCCGCAGTTCTTAACCAAATTGAATGAAACTTTCTACATATGTTGATATGGTGAATATCTCAGGTAAGTTCGTGGATGAGCGTAATCGGTTTAGAGGGGGGCGTGTCACGCCCCATATTATTTTTCCATTTTTACTAGTATAATAATGGTTATAATTACAATTATAAGCATTTTTGCTAAAAAATGTACCACCATTTTGAATCCACCATCTTGATATTCTCTAAAATTACTCCGATTTCGTTGAAATTGAAAACGTTTACTCGTTAAAAGTTGTTATCTCTTGCGGCTTGTGCCGCAATGTCTATTTTTATGTCTCAGAAATAAAATTTATCTGAAAATGGTCACAACAATTAAAGCTTTCCTTTGGTGTAACTTTGAAGTACACCTTGATAAGTTAGACTGGTTTTAGTAAAACGGTGGAGAAAATCATGTTTATGGAAGTCGGAATTGGCACCTACATATGTATTTCACGTAAAGAACTTGACTGACGAAGACGACTGCGGAACGTTTCTATTAGATAACTCTCTCAAATCGCAGTACTTGAGGATCGAGCTTCTGCACTGTATCAAAATTACAACGCACTCCTATTGTGGAGCACGGAGACAAACTCGTGGACATCATCAGCTAATGTAAAAATAAATCGAGTCCGCCAATACCCAAGCCTTGTCGCCGTAATTAGTTTTTTTTAGCAAAACTTAGTATTCGATTTAAAATCTAAATCAAAACAAAATTCATATTTCAAATCTTAACTTCAAATTTTTATTTCAACTAATAAAAATAGAAAAAAAAAAGATATGGTTTGAGGAATAAACAATTGGGAGGCAAAATTCAATTTAAATAACTGACAAATTTCATACATTTTCGGCCGCAACATTTCAAAATTTCCTGTTAAATTTAATGGCCACCATTGCTGGACATCATCGTTCCGGTAAAAGGTTAACTTTAGCTATAGTATTTCTAATTAAATATTATTTTCTCCTACATTGATCTGTCAGATGAAGAAGACTCCGAAGAAATTATCAATCCGCCAGATGATCGGAAGCTTCGCGCTTCAGTCTCGGCAATTGCTCTTAATACAGATGCATATGCACAGGAGCCGAGCAATGATGGCATGCCTCCAGAAGCAGAACAAGAGTTAGACAAAACCGCCCGTGGTCGGAAGTCTATTTTAGAAGAGCATGGACTTATATTGGGAAAAGTAATTGGGTCGGGCAGTTATGCCAAAGTCAAGGTGGCTTATTCCGAGGAACTCGGTCGAGCGGTTGCCGTTAAGATTATTTCAAAATTGAAAGCGCCGCCGGAGTATACAAAGAAGTTTCTTCCAAGAGAAATCGACGCAGTTAAGGGCCTTCATCATGAAAATTTAATACAGTTCTATCAGAGCATTGAGACGAGTCACAGGTTAGTTTTCAGGGGGGGGTGTCCTTCATTTTTTTGGTTCCGCCAATGAATGTATGATCTTCATAGTTACCGATAGCCCGGGCTACATGATTCGCAAACCTGAATGATCGATGCCATGAATACACTTTCTAGACCACACCCTTCACATTTGAACCATTCGCTTTGCATGATTGCTGTTAGGTATTACTTCGCGGGGCTGGTAAGCAATTTATGCTATGCATTGTTATTTGCTCCTGCTCGATTTTTTTTATTTTATCATCTGTACCCCATCTGGCTCTTTGTTATGAGTATACAAATCTCCATCCAATTGTCCTCTGATCGCACCATTTGTTCTATTAGTAAAAGTGTGGACTCGCCAGGTTAGTTCCTCATTCTATAAAGCGCTTCCAATTTGGACAGAAATGTGAGCTATCCAAATCGATATTCGTATTTGCCGTAACCAACATGACCCGACAGAAAAAGTGTAAAGTGGTAGTTCCAGCCCCCATGCATTCGGTTTGTTTATATTTCGGTGATCGCGATCAACTTATACAAAGTTCAATCCGCCTTTTGTAGTGTTGTTCCACTGGCTTTACCACATAGTTATCGAATCCATTTTTTCTTCTTGATCCTTTAGATGGCTTGATGCTACTTGTTGGCTCAAGCCTTTCCTGTTGTAGATAATAAGCATACACTCCGCGACTATTTCTGCTATGACATAGACTGCTTAGTCCAAGATCATTCGAAAATCGATGATCGTTCTCCTTCCGTCCATCCATCTATCTGTGTCTGTCTGTATTCACTTGCAGGGTCTACTTGGTTATGCAGATTGCGGAGAACGGTACGATTTTGGATTACATACGTGAGAGAAAGCATTTGGACGAAGACACTGCTCGGAAACTCTTTCGCCAATTGATCAGCGCCATCGCATATTGCCACTCGAAAGGAGTAGTTCATCGGTGGGTTTTTCAAAATAACTTCTCTTATGATGTGATCCACAAATTTTTTTCTCTAGGGACATAAAATGTGAAAACTTACTCTTGGATTCGGATTACAACTTAAGAATTATTGATTTTGGCTTCGCAAGAAAGGACACAATGGCTAGTGACAACAGTGTGATTCTCTCAAAGACCTTTTGTGGAAGCTATGCGTACGCAAGTCCTGAGATTCTTAAGGGTACGTGAGGATTTATAATCTGATCCAATAAACTTTCTCCTATTCTTGACAGGAGTTGCATACAATCCTTTTCTATCGGACATCTGGGCAACAGGAGTCGTGTGCTATGCCATGGTCTTTGGTCGGCTACCGTTCGACGGATCAAACGTGCACACTCTGCTTAAGCGTGTGACTTCGAACCTGGTGTTTCCGAAATCACCAAAAGTAGCCACGGAGTGTAAACACTTGATGTTTCACATATTGGCGCCATTGAAAATACGCTACCGGATACCGCAGATTCAAGAGGACCCTTGGTTCAATGGAAAGACTTCAGGCGCAAGCAATGCTGGTGCAACAAAGACTACGAAAGAGGCAAAAGAGGTAAAGGAATAAAATTCTAAGTGTGCCATCTTGCGGGATAGTCAAGTGAATATAAGTGACACAGTGAGCACAAATAAATAAACCAAAAGCCGATCGAACGATGTTTTGTTAAATCAAGGTCTAGTGAGCTTTTTAGGAGGCATTTTACGGGTTATGAAATTCAACAGGTGCTATCAGACGAGCACGTAAAGATATCGGAGTATTTGGATTTGTGATACAACTCATAGATTCTGCTACTACATCTTTTAAACTGGCTATGCCGAATGAAAACAACGAAAAAGACAATTAGGTTAGGGACACCCTGTTTTCAACGTCAAAGTGACGTTTTTTTATTTTTATTTTGAAGAAGGAGTGCTTCATGCACCGTCAGTGGTGATCAAGTTCCCCCCAGTGTTCAATCAACGATTTCTCAACTCACGAGACGAGTGTATTAATTTCAAATGCTTTAAATACTAAGGCGTTAGAAATTAATAAAGTAACCAGGCCTTGATGGGATTTTACGGATATGCTCCTCTAAATAAGTAAAATAGTATAAGGAAACTATAATGCAGGCAAACGCTCAGTTTAACATCACTCTCCCGGCCATAGCAACATAGAGAGGAATGAGAGAGCCGACGGGATAGCCAGATGTTGTTCAACCATTGATGCGTCGTGATTGGCCACTAGCCAATTGGTCCACGTGCTGCTAAGTTAGGCACTCCGTTCAACGCCCGCTGCCGTAGCTGCAAAAATGCACAAAATGGAAACCCTATTCCACTTACTCTTAGACTCTTATGTGACCTTGACGTGGTGTAGGACTTAGTAATGTCAAAGATTTTAGGGCAACAACTCACCACTATTCAACCAACCCACCATTGCTTCCCAAACTGTTCCTCCCCCCCGTCCTTTGGGTCGGATCTAGGTGCCACAGGACCCGTGCCGAGGATCAACTTGGCTGTGGGCCCAGACCAAAAATAACACAGTCACGAACGGAGTATCCGAATATCAAGATCCTTTTAAGCCATACCGAAACCCTAAAAGGACCAAACACCAAACCCCTGAATAACAACGTGGAGGTCGACGAAGAAGTAAATATTCTGAACCAAGCCTTTCGGAAACCCTTGTACAATCCTACCCTCTCCTCAAAGGAAAGAAAAGGCTCAACCCCAGTTGGTGGTCTAATTAGCTAGCCCAACTACAACAGCACGCAAGAAAGCTGTATAAGGTGGCCAAAAGAACGAAAGACCCCAACGATGGAAATTACTACAAAAATAGAACCAGATACGAAAAAAGGGCACCCTGGAGAAAATTCTGTAGCGAAACTGAATCAACCACAGACACTTCGAGGCTAAGAAAAGTGTTGTCAAAGCACATGTGACGATTCTTGGACAGAATCTAACCTGAAAACAATCGATATCGTCATAAACACTCATTTTCCAGGATGTTTTTTCAACAAAACATCTCCTACGGAGAGGGTCATGACCGCCTTCAACAGTGACATAAACGAGCTATCAACAGGATAGATGTTATCCCCGCTGTATGCTACTTCTCAGCGTTTCCGACTTGCACAATGCGGACAGCTTCCGCTCCTTCGTGGTGCTCTACACTGCGCAGATGTCCTGTTTACGTCCTGCGACGTTATTTTGGCGCTCGCCGTCAATTCCCTGGCAGGAGCATTCTTTGGTGGATCTTTACCTGACGCGATGGATTCCCTAGGAAGCTTGATATGCTGCCTCTATTGTTAGAGCAAAAGCTTCAGCCTCAGTGTTCAGCAAGTGTTCTATTCCCAGCAATTCTTACAGCTATTTGTAGTTTTCCGTTAGTAATGACTTGGATGAACACTTCGGTCGCCATCTCGCTGATGATCCCCTTACCAGCCTTAGGATAGGATAGATGTGCCAGACGTTCCACATCTGCCTGCAACTGTCTCTCCCTTTATCTGAACCCCTCTGCGCAATTGTACACTTGTACACACTGTACACTTGTTGCATATGGTCATCGTCGAATCGCATCTCAAAGGCATTCACTAACGAGCCGAGTTTGAAGCAGTTTCTGCAGCTATGCCTCGGAGCGCAAGTGTGAGTGCATTCGATTTGTCTTCTTCGTTCCAATTGTTGGTCAATGCGGCTGCATCGATTTCCTTTTTGTATATCGGCCACGACGTTTGACCATCGAATACCGGGGGCTGCATCTTGTTTCTTTCATTTTTGTTTTATATTATTTTTTACGCATTTTCATTATTGAAATTAAAATTTAAATCTTACATGCTAGACACAAAACGCTTAAAACTAACTTATATAACTTAACTCTGTTACTCTAACTTACTGACCATATACGGGCACCAGAAAGTTTGGTGCTGCCGTCCAACATCCCTTACATCGCGCTCCGATACCTACCTTCTGAACCGGAGGCGCTCCTCAGCGCTCTGTACGCCGCACGTCTCGACCGTAGTTGAGCCACCGATCCACAGTTGTCCGGGAAACATGGAAGATTCTGAAAGTTGATCTTCAACTTCCAGTCGTCGCAATATCCTTAAATCCTATCGAAGTCACGCTGCAAGAGAGCGACAATGACTTCGATCTTTGGACCTGATCTGTACACAATCAAGTCGTCTGCATAGGCAATAGCGTGTTAAAGAGAGCTTACGAGATCGCTCGTGTAAATGTTGAACAGGATCGGCGAATTCACTGCACCCTGTTGCAGACCATATTTAACTTCGAATGTACCAGCAGAAGTCACATTCCCATTTTTCACAATAAACCGTCTACTGGTCAGCAGGTTACATAGCATGTACAGCAGTGGTTTGCTTATGCCCAACCTGCTGAACTTGTAAAAGAGCCCTTCTAACCATACGGTATCGAAGGACTTCTCCAAGTCAACCAGGCAGGCACCCGTGCATTGGTTCTTGCATTTGTTCCATTGGATATTCGATACCAGTTTAGACGCGGCATGTATTGTATCATGTCCCGCCTTAAAACCGAATTGATTATCTGGAATTATTTTATTGTCCTCAACCCAATTAGCCAGGACTCTATGGACCACTTTTTCAAATACCTTGCTGATGTTCGGTAGGAAACTTATTGACCGGAGATTCCCCGGATTTGAGCTATCTTTATCCCTCATTTTTCATTCATTTTTAACGCATTTTTATTATTGTACTTCATGTAATCTTACACGCTAGACAAAAAACGCTTAAAACTAGCTTAATTAACTTAACTATGCTATTCCAACTTACTGGCCCTACACGGGCACTCTAAGCTAAACTTAATACTTATTCTATGTCTTTCGACGTACCTTACTTAATTTGCTTAAACAATCTAAGGACTTAACTATTGACTTAACTATCTTTATCCCTTTTGGAAATAGCGTGTACCACCGCTGTTTTCCAATGCATTATTCAGCGCATTGTTAAACAGGGTGGTATAAATGTCTATCACTTCTAGGGGGAGATGTCGAAGCACAGTGTTTGATATTCCCTCTGATTTCTTCCTTCTACGCGAGTCAAAGATCATCCATATTATCGTCATTGAACACGGTGAAACCGGTGTTCTCTGATCGCCAGTTCTGTATATCACTTCCTTGTGCACAAGGACGCGATTCTCCAGGTCGTGGTTTGGGCGAATGATTGCATTCACCTTGTACACTTCCTAGAAAGTCGTTCCTATGGCTTCCACCTTCTCCTGTGGATCTTCGATCACAAAGATCACTGATATACTCAGTGTACTCAGAGTAGCCAAAGGCGAGCTTCTTAAATGATAGAATATTGGAAAATGGCTGTTAGGAAAAGGATTGGCAATAGATTAGGGCAGGATGGTGCTAATATGTATGTGATTAGTAATTTATAAGAAAAGGGATTATGCCGCTCCTTGGAGCCGGTGAATTCTGTCAAAAAGTATTAATAAGATCGACTGTTTTTACAGTGCGTAGCGTTATATATTGCTTTAGTTTATTCGCGATTGGGATTGATTTATTTGGTATTCATATTAGTTGGAGGAACCATGGATTGACTGCATTTGATGACGAGAGTCAAGGGCGATGCTTATTATTGACTGTACTGGCATAAAAAGTATAGATAACAAGGTCGACAAATACCCGTAAGACCTACTTGCACATGATTGTGCCCCTTTTTGGGGGTTATTTGAAGAAGTCACAATTTGTTTGGTTGTATGAGAGGTAAGGAAGAATGAACCATTCACCTAAGACGATGATACTTAAAACTCCCGTCCACCTGAAAAAAGCGAAGTGAGGATAGCAATATTCAAACAGAATTCCAACAAGGCTGCTGGATCGAACGGATTAACGGCTGAGCTATTTAAAGCTGGCGCAGATGACTTACACCATACACCAACTGATCTCTCAGATTTAGTCAGACGAATGTGTGCCCACAAAAAAGGAGACCCTCTTCCCTACGCCAACTATAGAGTCTTCAGTCTTCGGAACATCGCTTACAAGATCCTTTCTACCGTACTGTGTGAACGCCTAAAACCCCTCGTTAACAACCTGTTTGGACCTTATCAGTGTGGTTTCTGCCCAGGAAAGTTCACAATGGATACAACTTTCACACTTCAGCAGATCCTGGAAAAATCCCAAGAAGTCCAAAATCGATACACACATTCATTCATTGATTTAAAGCCTCCAATGACAGTATTTACTGGAAGTCCGATATCTTTTTTGTGTTACACTTTTCCATAAAATGCCCACAGTTAACCGTTTTCACGTTAAGAAAAAAAACAAACAAAAAAAAACAAAAACTTCAAATAAAAAATGACCTTCCGGCACCAGCCGCAAGAGATAGGTGGATTTCCTTCGTATGGAACTTTTAAATCATACTAAAGTAATCCAAAATGGTTGATCCAAAACGGAAATTATAATAAGTACCCATAGACGAATATACATTTTCAATTTCAACGAAAACGGAGCAATTTTAAAGAATTTCAAGATGGCGGATTCAAAATGGCGGAAATTTTTTTAACAAAAAATACTTATGATTATTACCGTTGTCATACTTGTAAAAAAAGATGCAAAAAGGTTTGTCAATGCGTAATTTGAGAAATATAAAGGGGCGCGAAATGCCTCCCGCTCAACCGATCACGCCCATCTACGAACTTAGCCGAGCTATTCACTATCTAAATATGTGTACAAAGTTTCAATCCATTCGGTTAAGAACTGCGGTCCCTATCGTGCGGACAAGATTTCGTTATATTGCATATATATATATATATACACCCGTCCCTCGATTTACACGGCACTTGAATTACACGGTTTCACTTTAACACGGTTTTGAAATTTAATTCACGGTTTCGCTTTAACACGATTTTCTGCAAAATTATTCCAGAGTTTCACTCTCACACGGTTCTCAAATTAAAAAAAAAAATTATTTTGTGTTTTCTTTCCAATCCTGCATTTTTTTTAAGTGCATATTTACGGACGCACTCATTACACAAAATCGATTACTTTTCATTGAACGTATTCATTTAATAAACTTACGAAACCGTCAATGGCAAACGTCAAATTGAATTACAATCGGTCAAAGGAATCCTGTTTGTAACAAAATAAATAAAAATTGTACGTTTTTTAATATGTTATGAATATTCTAAAGCATCAGCTTCATTACTTGGCTTTCAGTGGAACCAATCGACATTTTTCCATACAATCCTTGTCTCATTTTACACGGTCATTACATTATGAACGTATCTACAAATTTTCATACATTCTTTGATTCGATTTGCACGGTTTAAAATTGAATTCAAATCCTCATTTTTATATGCAAGTTCCATCTCGATTTGAACGGTTTTATGTGGAACGTATCTACCGTGTAAATCAAGGGACGGGTGTATATAGATATATACATATAAACATTTGAACGGACCATGGTTTTGGTGTTTACTATAGAGGTCTTGAAAAGTTGCATTCAAATTTTTTGAAAGTTGCGTCATGAGGACCTCTGCAATAGGTAGTATTTCTTCGAAATCCACCTAAAAGTAATTTGTGTATAATTTTATTTATAAGAACAACACACTTTTCCAATGCCGTCGTCCTACAAAATTACTTTAAATCAATTTCGTGACAATCATAAATGAATGGACTCAATGTATTCAGTGTACTCAGTGTAGTGTACCCATTCTATGTGGTGTGGGTACACTAAACTGAATGTTTTGTTGTCAATGGGTGAAACACTCACTCAGTAATCAAATATCTGGTTATTCATTCATTTTCTTTTTCAAGATATGAATGCAGTGAATAAGGTACCCAAAAAAATATTGAATGTCTTGAAACTGGTTTCAAGACATTCATTGCAGACCTCTAGTATCAACACACAACCAGATACACTCTTCCCTCATCATCACATTTCGATCCCTTCCATTCCTTTATCTTTCGTTATCTTATCGTTGCTTTAAGAATAGATAAATAAATAAGTGCGTTGTGTTTTTTTTAAAGAGATTTTGTTTTATTTAAACGGTCTACTGACAGTTAGTGAGTTGGTACTGAGGTATCGTACTGTCCATCGTTCATTTGATTGTCAGGTCAAGGTTTTTAGGTACCTATCAATCTCTTCGTTCGGCAGGTTCCTCTTGGTCGGAGGGTAGAGCGAGTTCGAAGAGAGTGCTCTTGTCAGTACTCTGGAGAAGCGTGTCCAACGCGTCCTACTGTAATTGTAGGTGTATGTTGCGACATACTCCTCCAATTCCAATTATGGCGGCACTAAATCCGCAATGGTCACTGTCATACACTAATGTTTGTTGGTTCGTGTCGGTCAGTTGTAGCCGTGAGTCATACAGCAAAAGATCCATATAGGAACCGCTTCTGCGAAAAGACGGACTATCTGTAGCTTTCAAATCGAGTCTATACTCGACACTGTGCAGACCCCACCAATTAAATAGTGAGTTCCCCCTAGCATTTGGTATATTATTTCTACGGCCAAGAGGTAATAATTCTCCGCCGACTCCAGCTTAAGACATCGAAAAAGTGTCTCGAGCTCTGAAATAAATAAGTTGGATTGAGTAGCTTCAGGTGCATCGACTGAGACCATGTACATCTTCTTTCCACTACGGAGAGAGAAGCGCACGATACACACCTCCAGAACCTGGAACCTTCGTAATTCACCGCTGTACACGACCCTATGCTTCGGGTCTTTCCGAATGAAGATCGCAACACCTCCTCCTCGTATGGAGTTGGGTCGGTTTCTTCTTACAATTTTATAATCTGTCTGCCTCAGCTTATGTTTCTGAGTTAGCTTAGTTTCGCTAACCAGAAGGACATCGGGGCATTGGTCTTTAAGCAACTTAAAAAGTACAGCTCTGCGTTCGATCCTTATCAGTGAATTAACATTCACCGCAAGGATCTTTAAGGGAATCTCTTCGGGTGTATCCATTACGACTGGACGTGCGCTAGGCCCGGCAGAAGCGCGTAGATCTGGTCCACCCGCGTCGCCTGCTCTTGTATCTGACGTTGTAGCTGGCCCACCTGCTCTTGAATAGAGAGCAAGTTAGCCATCAAGTCACCCTCAGCTGCAGGTGCTTAAGGCGCGGGGCCCTGTGTAGCAACCTTTGGCTGATATTGTTGTACCATATTTCCCCGATCTACCGCCATTTGGGCGTAGGTTGTATGGGGAGTAACGACTTGAGATGGAATTAGAGCGGGAGCGAGTGTACGTTTTACCAAGGTTTTCTGCTGGCGAGCCAGATTTGATTTTTGTATGTCTTGGTACTTAGGACAACTTCGATAGTTTGCGGTGTGTCCCGAGTTCTTGCATAATGGACACACGAGTTGACCCTTATCCGAAGCGCCATCCTTACCCAGAGTACAGTTTTCTGCTTTGTGATCCTTACCACACTTCACGCATCGAGGCTGCATTTCGCAGTTCGACGCGACGTGTCCGAACCTTTGGCAGCGAACACATTGTAAAATATTGTCGCTCCTGTTTAATTTTTCCCAGGTCTATAACACTTCGTGTTATATGTTGTTGTTGTGGTTGCTGCTGCTGTTGCTTATTTATTTATTCATCATGCTAACTGTCCAGCGTACGGAATTATTTAATAGAGAAAAGAAATTAGTTTTAAAAGAAGTACTTGAAACATTAACATTCGAATTTAGAAGATTAGAGTATTTGTTATATAGATTGAACATATAATTTAAGGGAGAATCTTGTTCATAATTGGTACGATAGTGGGCAATAAAAATAGAATTTGGTATTATTCTTAGATTCCTTTGTGGAACATTAAAGTTTATACAAGACAAAAGGTACGAGGCGTCGATGTAACCGTCAATAAGCTTTGCAATAAAAGTCAAACATAGATATGTGGCCCTATTGCGAAGATCAATTATCAATTGATAGTTGATATTTGTCAATTAATTTGTTGAAGCGGTATTGCGAGAATCAATTATTATCAATGAAGTATTGACCCATTGTGAATGCGTAACAACTATCAATTTGAAGTTGCTACAATGGTATGATGAACGTCAACTTTCAACAATTTATTTTTTGTTAAGTGTTCACAATAGCTCATATTTTTTTCAATTGCTTTTCACAATACCATTATCAATTTTAGTTGACAAATTTGTCAATCGTCAATCAGTTGATAATTGATCTTCGCAATAGGGGTGATGACCTTCTATTTTCAAGACTAGGCATGTCAATTAGCATAAGTCGACTGTTGTAAGAGGGAAGATTATAAGGGTTTTGCCAGCCTATTCCTCTCAGAGCAAAACGTAGGAACTTTTTTTTGGATTTGTTCAAGTCTTATTTTATGGCAGTTGTAATGAGGTGACCATACCTGACAAGCATATTCCAGTATGGGCCTCACAAATGAAATAATTAACTGTTTGGTGACATATGGGTCACTAAACTGCCTTGATTCTCGTTTTACCCAGCCAAGAATCGAATTGGCTTTATTGGCTATCTTGTTGATGTGAATTGTGAATTCAAGTTTACGATCAAACACAACACCTAAGACACGTACGTTGTCAACATTAGAAAGAGGAACACCATCAAAATTATAATCAAGCGACAATACCGACAATTTACGTGTAAAATTAACAATTTCACATTTATCAACATTTAAAAGTAAATAGTTATGTGAACACCAAGAATTAAAAGCATTGATATCATGTTGCAAGTCCTTACAATCTTGTTGGAGACAGGCTTGAAAATATTGACATCATCCGCATATATAAGGCAGTTTGAATATTTTAGAACATATGGCATGTCATTTATAAATAAAATAAATAGAATCGGACCTAAATGACTGCCCTGAGGTATTCCCGAATTGACGTTAAAATAACTCGAAGAGCAAATGTTAAACAGAACCGAATAGGATCTATCTAACAAATAAGATTTAAGCCAAGATAAAAATTGTTTATTAAATCCCAATTTTCTCATTTTATGATATAAAACACGATGTGAAAGCTTATCAAACGCTCTGCTAAAGTCTGTTAGTATGCAATCTACTTGTTTTTTCTTCGTTATTGAATCAATGCACGATTGAGTCAATTACATTAAAAAAGTAACAGTGGAACGACCTTTCGAAAACCCGTGTTGATTAGGGACTATTAAAGATTTTACATAAAAACATAAAGATTCACAAACAATAGCTTCAAAGAGTTTAGGAATGACAGAAAGTCTTGCGATTGGTCTATAATTTTAAATCTCGTCTTTTCGACCCGACTTATGCAGAGGAATTATAAAGGACCTTTTCCAAGTTTTGGGAAATTCACTAAAAGACAATGAATTATTAAATAAAATAGAAAGCGACAAGTGACTGACACATTTTTTTAAAACAATAGATGGAACGCCATCTGGACCAGATACAACATTTTCATCTAGTTTAGATATAAATTTACCTATATCGTCAGTAGTTATATTAAAATTTATATCAGACAAATGGGAGTACGATTTCAAATGGCTAAAATATTGACCATTTTCGTCAAATGTATCACAGTTAGGAATATCACTGTTATAAGCAGCTTGAAAAAAGTCAGAAAATAATTTGGTAATAACAAATGGATCATGACTAGAATTATTATTAAATTTAAGAACGGAAGGATACGGTCCACAGTTTCTTTTACTATTTATAAAATTCCAAAAATATTTAGGATTCATTTTTAAATCGCAATGTATGTTATTGTATGTAATTTATATATTTTAAACTGGAAACTCTATTAAAGTTATCTTTTGCTACATAATAATTTGAGAAATCGGATTCACATTTCGAGAATCTATAAATGGACCACAATTTATTTCTCCGATTTTTCAAGTTTCTGATTTCGCTATCGTACCAAATTGGACAAGAAGATTTAGATTTTTCACACATAATAGGAACAGATTCTTAAAAAACATTCGAATAATATATTATAAAATTGAAAAACTGCAGAATTAACATTTGAATTATAAATACTAGACCAGTTAGCTAAAGCCAAACAATTATTAATTTTGACAAAATCAACTTTCTTGAAGTTAAATTTAAAGATGTTATCACTGATTTGATGACAATCCACGGAGGAGCCGACTGTGAGTCCTCACTCACGAGTGGTTCAGCTGATTTTTCAAGCGAGATGTCAGTATCAATTGTTGAAAGGACTAATTCAAGTATCTTCCCGTTGATGTTAGTTACATCATTTAGTTTACGTAACCCAAGGGATGTAAAATTGTCCACAGCAAGCGCATCATCTGGGCGTAGATTGCCCGTCGGCACCATAGAGTATGTATCAGTACATCGAACCCAAGAAACGTGATCTCAATGGATCCATTGTGTTCCCCGATGTGCTGTGGGATACCTAAAATTAAATAGAATAGTGTTATTATTTTCAGTTGGCCTCCCTGAACCATCCCGAGTTCCGAAGGAATTGCAGGATGATTTTCGGTGGCTTGCTTGACAGTTCGCCCAGATCACTGAAGAAATATTCTCCGAAGATTGTTTTTTGGTTTTTGCTGAGGCTAGGGCACTCGCATAGGAGGTGGAATTTGTCATCCTCGGCATCTGTGTCGCCACATCCTCTACATAGTTCTGTTGTGTTCAACCCCATTCTCTTAAGGTAGACTGCTCGCAGGTTGAGACCTGTCATAATACCTATGAGAAGTGATAAATGACTTCTGTTGAGTGCGATGATTTCCTTTGTTTTTTTCTCATTAAGCTCTGTCCATAGTGTTCTTGAGGTGCGGCATGTTATGAGTGAGGTCCATCTCTCATTCGCGAGCTTTATGGATTGCACGGTGATGCTGGACCTTAGAAGGTGAGCGAAAAGATCCCGTCGAATACCAATCTTTAATAGGAGCATTACTTTACATTGCCGTATCAACGAGACCAGACATCATGCATTCTGTCTGCAAGCTATTGCAATTCAACGTTGAGCCGTATACAGAGCATTTCGTGGCAGCGAAACACCTGTTACGATACTTGAAGACGACGAGTAATGCAACGCTTACATATGGCAGAATTTCAAGTCAACTTACCTGATATGTAGATGCAGATTGGGCTGGAAATATCGACGATCGTCGATCATATACCGGCTTCGTTTTCTTGATAGGAGGTGGAGCAGTTTCTTGGGAGTCAATGAAGCAAAGTTCAGTTGCTCTGAGCAGCACAGAGGCAGAATACATGGCTCTATCACAGGCATCTAAAGAGGCAACTTATCTTCGCAATCTTATAAATGAACTTGGATTTGAAAAGGTACCTTGTAAATCAATTCTTATTCATTCTGATAATTTAGCTGCACAACAACTCGTGAAGAACCCCGTGTTTCATCCCCGAAGTAAGCACATAGACATACGATACCATTTTGTGCGACCATATGAAGATGGTCTAATTGAGCTGAAGTACACACCTACATCTGAGATGATAGCCGACGTCCTTACCAAAATGTTGACCAGACCCAAGCATGAAAAATTATCTGAATTGATGGGAATTAAGTTTCAATAATTAACTTGTAAATTTTATTTCTTTTTTTTCTTGAATTAATATGTCACAATTTGTGTCTTGATATATTATATTTTTCTTTGAATTTGCATTGAGGGGGACTATTGTGAACCATCATGAATATGCCAATATTGTGAACTATAATGGATATGTTATGTACGGTTTCCCTTATGTACTTACATTATGTACAATGCAAATGAGCTGATCTAAGTGACAGTTTCATCGACACAGGTCATTCCAAATCTATCTCTCGTATAATAAAGTTATTTTATAACGTTTGTTCGCTTGCTTTTCTTTGGCTCTACCGATATATCCTAACATGTTTAAATTTAAATTAAAAGAGTTTGTTTAAATTTAAATTAAAAGAGTTGCGAGTAATTGAATTTAAAGAATAAAAAATTGTTGGAATAATCAAAAGAAAAGAAACGAAGAAAAAATTTTATCATTTCGAACCGACAAACACATTACAATATTATTTAAAAGTTATATACACATAAAATCCACCTATCTCTTCCGGCTAGTGCCGGAAGGTCTGCTTTTTTTAATTGGCGCGTAAGAAATTCATCATCGTTCATTATCGTCGTGGCTTAAACTTGATTTGCTTTCATTTCGATTACAAAACACAGAAAAACCAGCATTTTGTTGACAAAATAATCATGAACATATTGTAACGTGTTTGACGGTTCGCAATGATAAAACTTTTTCCTTTCTATTCTATTTGTCTTTATTTAATCTTTTCACAAACTACTGATTATCTTTTATTTATTTCAACAATATTCAACTCTTTAAATTCAATTATTCACAACTCTTTTATTCCAAACAACTTAAACAATTACTCTCAATCAAATTCTTCTGCATTTTTAATTCACTATTAAAATCTCTACCCAAATCACTTTCCAACTGTATCTCTACTAACTCTCAAGTTAACTGTGCTGAAACTTGCTCTCAATGCTCGTAGTATTTATACCCGAGATACGAATCCAGAATCTTCCTTCCTGGCGACGATTTGACCATCTAGTGAGATATCGATAGTTCTGGAACGTGCCTGAGGTAAGTACTAGAAAATTCCTGAAGGTTCTTACAATTGCTGAATGCACTTAAATTTAGCACTACTCCCCACTAGATGTCACTGATCGATGTTCTAAATTTCAACCAATCGACTAAATGTCGCTAATACAGTCGATATAATAATTCCACTAAATGTCGCTAATGCAGTCGATATTACACTGCCCCCCTCCTAAACTTGTTCGTCCCGAACAAGAGCATCTGCATTGTTTCCATGGTAACGATGTAGACGATCCACATGTATGATTTTCAACTTGCCTCTTAGTCCCCGTTGAATTCTGTAGACAACGTCGTTGATTCGTGTAACCACTGTATAGGGACCCTCCCAGTCCTGCTGCAGCTTCGGAGACCTCCCTTTTTGTCGATGTGGGTTGTACAGCCATACCAGATCTCCTTCCCGAAATCCTGACGTCGTTGTCTTCGCGTCGTACCTGGTCTTCATGCGGTCACTGGCTATCTTAATCTTCGTCCTAGTTCTTTGGTGTATGTCGGCGATCCTTTCCCTTAGGTCTGCCACATATTCTTCCGATTTCGGCTCATCCATGAGAACCAAATTTCACCTCACTAGGTAGCCGGACAGGTTGACCAAAAAGGATTTCGGACGGTGTGTGTCCCGTTGAACTGTGAACTGCATTACAGTAAGCCATCAGGAACAAGGGAATATGTTGATCCCAGTAACGTTGGTAATCACTCACGACTTTGGAGAGATGTTCATTCAATGTCCTGTTGAACCGTTCTACCATCCCGTCGGACTGTGGGTGAAGTGGAGTCGTTCGAGTCTTTTTGATTCCGAGTAGTTGACACGTTTCCTGGAATATCATGGACTCGAAGTTCTGTCCTTGATCCGAGTGCAGTTCCATGGGTACACCAAACCTGCTCACCCAGTTGTTGACAATCTTTTCTACAACGGTCCTAGCCTCCTGGTTGGGAATCGCAAACGCTTCAGGCCACTTGCTGATGTAGTCCATAACAACTAAGATGTATCGGTTGCCCTGGTCGGTTTCCGGGAACGGCCCTGCGATGTCGACAGCGATTCATTCAAACGGTGCACTCACGTTGTACTGATGCATCTTGCCCCGGGTTTTCACGCTTGGTCCCTTGCTCGCTGCACACGTGACGCACTTTCGACACCAGCTCTCGATGTCGTCTCTCGCACTGAGCCAGTAGAATCGTTCCCGTACTTTATCCAGCGTTTTGTTTACACCCAGGTGTCCTCCGGATACACCATCGTGCATTTCCTGCAGCATTTCATGCACTTTTGAACGTGGCACCACGAGCTGCATCCTACACGTCTTTCCATCGGGCATCTCCCATTTCCGCCTCAGAATGCCGTCTTGAACATGTAGAGAGTCCCATTGTGCCCAGTATGCTTTGAGGGTAGGGCTTCTATCGGAGATATCTCGACCATCAGGTTTCTCCATGTTTTCTTTCCAGGCTAGTATCGGCTCGATATCCGGGTCTTCCTTTTGAGCGTTCCGGATCTCTTCTGTACTCCAACCGGTGATGGGTTCAGCTCTAACTACTTGGACGGGAACGATCTCTTTCTCCTCCTTTCGTACACAATGCTTACAGTCGGCTTTACAAGGTCGTCGCGACAATGCATCCGCGTTTGAGTGGAGTTTTCCCTTGCGATGCTGTATTTCGAACTCGTACATCTGCAATCGCTCGGTCCACCTCGCGATCTGACCCTCCGGATTTTTGAACTGCAACAACCATTTTAGAGCTGCATGATCTGTACGTACGAGGAACTTTTGACCGTAGAGGTTCTTGTGGAAAAGTTTCGTCGCCATAGTCAGAGCAAGAAGTTCCTGTCTCGTTACACAGTAGTTCCGTTCTGGTTTGGAGAGTACCTTACTGAAATAGGCCACTACCTTCTCCTGGCCATCATGCACCTGCGAAAGGACAGCTTCGATCCCAACATTACTGGCATCTGCATCTACGATAAACATCTTGTCCGGGATGGGGTAGGCCAGTATTGGAGCCTCGCATAATTGTTGTTTAAGTTGCCGAAAACTCTGCTCGCATTTGCCTGACCACTTAAATTGTTTTCCCTTTTCCGTCAACTGGTGCAGGCTCTTCGCATTTTTGGCAAAATCCTTTACGAACCGTCGGTAGTATGTGGCGAGGCCAAGGAAGCTCCTCAATTGGTGTTTGTCCTTAGGAACTGACCAGTTTTTAACGGCTTCAACTTTGTCCGGATCCGTTCTCACTCCCTCTGACGAAATAATGTGACCTAGATACTTCACTTCTCGTTTAAAGAGCGCACATTTCTTCGAGTTGAGTTTCAAGTGGGCATTGCGTAAGCGTTTGAAGACTTCCCTTAGGTTGTCTCGATGTTCCGCAAACGTTTTTCCCACCACAATGACATCGTCCAGATACACCAAGCAGGTTTTCCAGGTTAGTCCATGCAGGACGCGTTCCATCAGACGTTCGAAAGTTGCCGGAGCGTTGCACAATCCAAATGGCATTACTGTAAACAGTCCATTTCCGGCAGTGAATGCGGTTTTCTCGCGGTCTTCTGGGTGAATCTGCACTTGCCAATAGCCGCTCTTTAGATCGAGAGTGGAAAACCATTGGGCTCCAGAGAGCGTGTCCAGTGTGTCATCGATCCGCGGCAAAGGGTAACTATCCTTTTTGGTAGCATCATTCAGCCTGCGGTAGTCCACGCAGAATCGGGTGCTGCCGTCCTTCTTCTTGACTAGTACAATAGGTGATGCCCACGGGCTCTGGGAACTTTCAATTAGTCCTTCTTTCTCCATCGACGATACCATCTCCGCAACCTCTGTCAGCTTTGCTAATGGGAGTCGCCTGGCAGGCTGTCTAATCGGTCTAGCATCCCCGGTGTCTATGCGGTGCTGTACTAAGTGTGTTCGGCCGTGGTCCCCATCTTGTAACGCAAATATGTCAGCAAACTCACCGAGTAGATTCGCTGCCGTGCTTCGCTGCTCCTGATCAAGTTCACAATGTTGAAAAATGGTCTTCCGTAGTTCCGCCAATCTGTATGACGGAACCGGCTTCACAGGTTCCTCTTCAGTTGCTGCTGAGATCGCGGAAATCGGTACGCATTCTCCAATCACGTCCCCTCGCTTTAATTTGACGCTGTAGTTTTTCGGGTTCATGAGCCTTACTGGTACCATGTTGTTCTTTGGTTCCACTAGAATTCTTCCCACGATGTAGTTCTGGGAGTCTTTTTGGTTATCTGGCTCAATGAGGAAGAATCGATGGTTCCCAGGATCACCCTCCAAATTTGTCCAACTTACTGTCTCTGCAGAGGGTGGCAAAATGTCGCCCTTGCTGATAACCGACCTGAGATTTACTGTGCCTTTGTTTCCGTACATAGGAGTCTCCACATGTCGATACCTCAGCACCTGCATTCCGATGTCCAGGATGATCTTATATGCTTCCATAAAGTCCACCCCGATGATGCTGTCGTCGCATATGTCAGCCACCAGGAACACGTGTGAGAATGTTAAGCCTGCCATTTGTATTCTCAGGCGAACTTCTTCATATACTTTTGCTGATTCTCCTGTCGCAGTCCTCAGGCAGTAGCAACTGGTGTTGTGTAGCCATGAATTCCGGACGAGATCCCTCCTTATGATGGAAGCCGTGGCACCGGTGTCTATGGTAGCCACGCACTTGTTGTTGCCCATAATTGCTTCCACGGTCAAGCTTTTGTTGCATCGCTTGGTTTGGGAGACTTGGATGGTGGTTCTGGAGCCATCGATTCCAGAAACCAACTTCTGCCCCGCGAAGTTGACTCTTAAGCATTTCCCGAGTGAGAAGCTTGACCAGCAGGACGGATGTTATCCCCGCTGGATGCTTCTTCGTCGCGTCTCCGGCTAGCACAATGCGGACAGCTTCCGTTTCTTCGTGGTGCTCTGCACTGCCGCTGTAGATGTCCAATCTTGTTGCAATTCCAGCAACGAATCTGCCGTTCTGCGGCGTTATTTTGGCGCTCGGCGTCCACTCTCTGGCAGGAGCATTCCTCGGTGATTATTTCCCTGACACGATGGATTCTCTGGGAGGCCTGATCTGCTGCCTCCATTGTCAGAGCAAAAGCCAAAGCCTCAGCAAGTGTTTTCTTCCCAGCCATTCGTACAGCCATTTGTAGTTTATCGTCGGCAATGGCTTGGATACGCTTCGGTTGCCATCTCGTTGATGATCTCCTTTCCAGTGTTGGGGTAGGACAGATGCGCCAGACGTTCCACATCTGCTTGCAGCTGCTGCAGTGTCTCTCCCATCATTTGAGCCCTTCGGCGCAACTGGACCCTGTACACTTGTTGCATGTGGTCATCGCCGAATCGCATCTCAATGGCCTTCAGTAGCGAGCCGTAGTCACGATGTTGGTCATCCGCGAGGGTTTGGAGTAGTTCGGCGGCTGAGCCTCGGAGTGCAAGTGTGAGTGCAATCGATTTTTCCATGATGTTTGACCATCGAATACCGGGGGCTGCATCTCCTTTCTTCTCGGACCTTCGATTGAACTCACACGAAGTTTTTGCCTCTTCACGCTGTCGAGTTCATTGGTCAGATGTTTGAATTGTTTTTCCATTTCTTCGTACTGACCTCCGAATTTTACTTTCAATCTCTTTCGACATCTTCTATTTGCTGGTCGAATTTGACCTCTAGACTCTCGAGAACATGCTTTTGCTCTTCGAGCTTGGTATCGAGAGAGTTCCTCGCCTCGTCGAATCTGGCATCGAGCTTGGCGTCCAGAGAGTTCTCGAAATGTTTGCTCTGCTCATCAAGTTTGGCGTCCAGAGCGTTCTTCTGTTCGTCGAACTTTTTATTCTGTTCGTCTAGCTTGGCATCTAGAGAATTCTCGAACATTTTGCTCTGCTCATCTAATTTGGCTTCCAGAGAGCTCTTCTGTTCGTCGGACTTCTTATTCTGCTCATCGAACCTTTTGCTTTGCTTGTCGAACTTGGCGTCTATTGAATTCTTCTGTCCGGTGAGCAGTTTCATAATCGCGGCCATGTCACTCGTTGCGCTTACATTCTCCTCCTCCTCTAAGTCAAATAGCTCAATTTCGGGGTCTCCACCGTCTTCTAACACAGCATTCTGCAGCCGGAGCACTAATTCTCGTTTCAGTCCACTGGTCTGGAGATTTCTCTTACTCAGCTCTGCTTTTAACTGGACCAGGGACAGATTTTTCAATTTGCGACCCATTTCTGTTCAAATTTCGAACACTTTTTCAATCACACCACTGTTCTTTTTGTTCAGAAACTGTTTCTTGAACGCTTTTATCACTCTGAAAAAGTTTTATCCCACTTCTGACACCAAATGAGACGTGTTTGCCGGTTCGCAATGATAAAACTTTTTCCGCTTTTCTATTCTATTTGTCTTTATTTAACCTTTTCACAAACTACTGATTATCTTTTATTTATTTCAACAACATTCAACTCTTTAAATTCAATTATTCACAACTCTTGTATTCCAAACAACTTAAACAATTAATCCCAATCAAATTCTTCTGCAATTTTAATTCACTATAAAAATCTCTATCCAAATCACTTTTCAACTGTATCTCTACTAAATCTCAAGTCATGGACAGTCGATATAACAATTCCACTAAATGTCGCTAATGCAGTCGATATAACAATTGGAATTGTTATATTAACTGTATTAGCGACATTAAGTTGATGGGTCGGAATTTAAAACCTCGATCAGCGACATCTAGTGGGGAGAAGTGCTGAATTTAGGTCACTTTAGCAATTGCCAAAATCTTCGGGAAATTTCTAGTACATACCTCAGGCACGTTCCAGAACTATCGAAATCTCACTAGATGGTAAGATCGTCGCCAGGAAGGAAGATTCTAGACTCGTATCTCGGGTATAAATACGACGAGTTTCGACGGCAGAGACACACTCCGATTGAGATGTCAGTGAAGTAAAGTTCGAATTGAGATTTAAGAAGAGATACAATTGGAAAGAGATTTGGATAGAGATTTTAATAGTGCGACAGTTGAATAGAGATTTGAGAAAAGTGATACTTAGAAAGAGTGATGTTTTCAGAGGATTAATTGTTTGAGTTGTTTGAATTAAAAGAGATTTGTCAATTGTTGAATTTAAAGAGTAATAATTGTTGGAATAAACGGTGATTTATGAACAGAGTAAATAAAGATAAACAGAAGAGAAAAGAGGAAAAAGTTTTATCATTGCGAACCGGCAAACACGTTACAATATTGTAATATCGACTGCATTAGCGACATTTAGTGGAATTGTTATATCGACTGTATTAGCGGCATTTAGTCGATTGGTTGAAATTTTGAACATCGATCAGTGACATCTAGTGGGGAGTAGTGCTAAATCTAAGTGCATTCAGCAATTGTAAGAACCTTCAGGAATTTTCTAGAACTTACCTCAGGCACGTTCCAGAACTATCGATATCTCACTAGATGGTCAAATCGTCGCCAGGAAGGAAGATTCTGGATTCGTATCTCGGGTATAAGTACTACGAGCATTGAGAGCATGGACACAGTTGACTTGAGATTTAGTAGAGATACAGTTGAAAAGTGATTTGGATAGAGATTTTAATATTGAATTAAAATTGCAGAAGAATTTGATTGAGATTAATTTTTTAAGTTGTTTGGAATAAAAGAGTTGTGAATAATTGAATTTAAAGAGTTGAATGTTGTTGAAATAAATAAAAGATAATCAGTAGTTTGTGAAAAGATTAAATAAAGACAAATAGAATAGAAAAGCGGAAAAAATTTTATCATTGCGAACCGGCAAACACGTTACAATATTTTACTTCCTCTCCGTCTAATACCTTGCAATGCTTACCTTACACATTCCAAACTTTTGTTTTCATTCTAATTCTACGAAATACTAAAATTTTGTTTTCCAACTCTAATCCTAACCTTTCATTTAACCATAATGTGCGAGATCATATTTGTATTTTCGTTTTCACATTTTCGTATGTATGATAAAAAATTACGTATTTGACTTTTGTATTTATAACTCGTCGTGTGTTGGTTTACTCGCGACCCATCATTGCATATCAATTGTGTGCATCGAAGAGTATTTTTTTGGGACGGCAGACAACCCCCATGCTATTGTAACCACCACTAAATCGAACGAGCGTCATCATTATGTTGATACTGTAGTTTAAGGCTGCCATCAGTTGCCGCAGCCATGATTGATGGCCGTTGTGACATTATTGCATGGCGCGGTAAAAAACCATAGAAACACTCTCCAACCAAACTCGATTAATCGCTTCAATTCAGCACAAACCGCACTTTAGCGGCGTTTTTCTAAGCGAAAAAAAAGTGCGACCTCTGCAGCACTAAACGTCACCCACCCAGACACGGCACCGAATGTATGCAAATACTGTAAGTGTACATAAATAATGCGAATTTAATTGATTTCCGATCGATTTTCGGGAGATTATGGGATGCGACGCAGTATGGTTTATTAAATAGAAATTAATAAAATCTGACAGATACGATGGCGGCGATGGCTCCTTGTGTGGGCTCAGTAGCAGGAAATACAATATTAAAATCATGCAAATGACACGTATACTTATCAATTGATGGTTCAATTGGAGCGCGGACATCAAAGTAGACATTGCTATGATGGTAATGGAATACAAAGAAGAGGACATAGCGTTTGTATGGATGCGTGCATAACGTCGCTCCAAACACGAAGTGGCGTATCTGCAAAAGCGTAACTTTTCAGCAGAGTCAAAACAAAATTTACCGAAATTTTGTTTTTTTATATTTTTAATTTTTTTCCTTTAACTGAAAACGTTCAACAAAGTTAACCATTATTTCCAGGAAGTGGTTATTATCATGGGTTAAAATTGTTATTATAATCACAGAGTTATTATAATGACTGGGAACATTTAAAATCATTTACGTCAAAACTAAAAGTATTAATAAAATAAAAACGATTTGAGATACAGATACGCCACTTCGTGTGATGATAAATAACGAATGGTAGATAATATACGCCAAATATCTCAAAATGTCAATTTTTGCAGATACGCCACTTCGTGTTTGGAGCGACGATATGCATACGGGTGTGTAATGTGTGCATGTGTGTATTGTAGGAGCGGAGTCAATGGCATTGTGCAACCTCTGGTGCATGCTGAACGTAACTGAATGACAGAATTAATAAAGTTCAGCATCGCGTTCAATCAAATTAATTTTGTTTTGTGGCCCGATGCAACGAACTCGGTTTGTTTACAGTGACCCATGCGTATGCCAGTGCGTGCGTTCTGGTCCGGCCCCGGCAGGATCAGGATCATAAGAATAGTTCAGACGACGACCACACCAGAGGTACTTTTTCAAAGAACTTGGGTTCAAAATGGGTTTTGAAAAAAAAAGTTCAGTAAAGTTATATAAATTTGAAAGGCTTTCCAAGATCATAGTCTTGAAGTCAAGATGCTTAGATGGCATATTTCACATAAGTTATTGAAGCAAAGTTTCATCAAACACTCTATCATAAAAGAATTTCAACACAAGTATCGTCCTAAACGGAATAGATTTAAGAGGCAAACTTGATGGTTTACAGCGGCCCTAAAATGGTCGAAATTCAAAGCAAAAAGGCACTTCATAGGTCAAGGCGCAATGATTTCCCAAAAAGAAAATAATCGTTTTCACGCTACTGTGGAAAAAATATCTGAAACTACAATTATCAAAGAGGAGCGAAGTAAGACTCAAAGCAAGAAGAAGATACTAAAGAGCCTAGCTAAACATATATGTGGGATCGAGTGAAATTCGCAATGGATTTTATTATTTATTTTACGGTTTAATTCTACAATATAAGATTTAGGTATTATAGGTTAATTCAACAATACAGGAACTTATTTAACATTATTATTTTTTAACATTTTTTATCTTCCTAATGAAGTTGAGAATATCTCCAGTCGAGGAGTTACGAAGATTCTCCGGTGTTAGGAATTTCTTATGGAGAAAGCGCTTCCTGACTCTGCAGACAGCCACGCACTCACATAGTACGTGTTCTGCTGATTCGTCTTCCTCTAAGCAAAGTCGGCATTCAGATTCCTGAACTATATTTAGTTTATGTAGGTGATATCTGAGGCTACAGTGACCGGTGAGGAAGCCGGCAAGCCTTCTGATATCGTCTCTTTTAAACTTATTTAACATATTTAGGCATTGCAGTGCGATCATGGGTGGAAAGTGTTTCACTTGGCGGATACTCAGTGACTAACAATTAGAATTCATTACATCGTATGACTCGCCCGAATTAAGGCCTCTCTCGGTTCATCGCATCAGTGAAGACTACAGGGTGTCTTACAATTCGGTCATCTTGGCCGATTTTCCTATCCTCGCGAAACTGGTTTATCGTCTGCTGCTCAGTTTAGATACTCCTCCTTCGCTACATCTTCTTCATAGTAGGTAGTTCGTCGTAGCTGATATCTCGTCGTGGCTGATATTTGGTCGTGAGTGGTGCTGCATCTGGTATCTTATTCGTCATCACAAAGTCTCAAAGGTACTCGGTCCTAGTGTTTTTCAGGCGGAATTAGCCTCTGGACACTGAGTTCTCATTACTTTAACTCAAAAGCCGTTCTAGGCTGCTTCAATACTCTCCAGGACCTTTCAAAGCGAAACAAAGTCAAGCTCTGGTGGGTACCAGGACACAGAGGAATTGAAGGCAACGAAATTGCAGACTAACTTGCCAGGATAGGGTCTTCAGGGTACATAGGTGCCGAACCCTTCTGTGGCATCCCTTCTTCCGAATTCAGAATGAGTCTGGACAGATGGGAAAAACGAAACTTCTTATCCTACTGGAACAACACTCAGGGACTCAGACAGGCTAAAAGAACCATCCGACCCCTGAACAAAACCACTAAAAATATCCTCAACCATAAAAGAGACGATATCAGAAGACTTGCCGGCTTCCTCACCGGTCACTATAGCCTCAGATATCACCAACATAAACTAAATATAGTTCAAGAATCTGAATGCAGACTCTGCTTAGAGGAAGATTAATCAGCCGAACACGTACTATGTCAGTGCGTGGCTGTCTGCAGGATCAGGAAACGCTGTCTCCACAAAGAATTCCTAACACCGGAGGACATTCGTAATGCCTCGACTGGAGATATCCTTAACTTCATTAGGAAGATAAAAAATCTCCATGTCTAACTGGCTCCAGGCACAATAGATCTTTTAGGTCGCAGTGCCATATATTTAATTAAAATAATTTGTTTTCATAAAATGAATATAAAGATGTTTTTCAATAACTTATTAACCTTATTAACTGAAAGAAATAAACCTTTTCAGATATTACCGCCTTATAGTAAGATAAAAATAAAAAAGCTCATACATACCTGATCGCCAATGATATGGCTTGTTTTAAGATAAGGCATAAAATAAGTAATATAGTATGTGATGGAACATTCCTTATAAATAATAACCCTTTGATGCTAAGGTATAAATTGTATTGAAATAAGTATTACATAAGTCTTATGGTGTTTGCTGAGATATTGCAGTCTTTCATTTAGTTGCTCTCTGTAGTCTCTGGCTATCTCCGGCGTGCTCAGGTATCCAATTTTATACATCTTTTGTGTTGTCTGGCGCAGCTCTGAATCAGTCTGCAACTGGTTCCTACTTCCACTAGCGGCAAATACATCATAAGATTATTTTCATTCGCACTGATCTTCAGCGAATCTAGCTTCGACTCTACATAGATTGCAGTAACGATTCTCTATATTTTTTAATTTTGTCGCTAAATTCGCAATCTCCTCTCTTAGGCCCGCTATTTGTAATAACAAATGCCGTCACTTTTCCTGGCTAAATCTTGCAACAAGCTTTTCAAGTGCCGATAAATTGAACTGCTTTCCATTTGCCACTGTTGGGTTCGGCTTGTGATGTCTCTTTGCAGATCCTAAAACCTACGGTAAAGTTTCCGGCAGTCTTCTTTTGTGCATTTACCCCAAGGAAGAGCAATTTTGTGGTTGTGTGTATTTCGAACTTTGACCGAACACGTATTATTAAAATTCATGACTTACAGTACTAGCACAGATAATGAATCTATACAGATTCATTATTTGTGGTACTAGTTTTTTTTTTTTATAATTCTCTAGCGCTAAAGGGGTTATGAATACCCTTATGATGCTATTAACACAGCGCTAGTGTTGGTGTAGAGATTTCTAAAACTCAGGTGGTATTAAGTTTCAGTCTATTTGCTCCGAGGGTGGTTTTTCCAGAATGACTGGGGAGAATTATTGCCATTGCTTATAATTCGCAGTATTTCTTTCGAATATCCCGATGTCATAAGTACGATCAACACTTTCAAGCCATTGCCTACCCTACTGCCAGTGTTATGCCTATACACTAGAGTTGACGTCAGCTTTTTTCGCAATTGACCGACTTTTTTTTTTCTGTGACATCGGGATTCGAACCTGGAACCTTCAGCGTGACAAGCGATGATGCAACCACTACACCATGACCACTAGTGATTCCTTATCACTACACTAGGGAAACTTGTGGTTATCTGAGGGTTTTGCAGGGCCGATTTATTTTTCTTCTTTCATATACGCACTTAAAAATATCCACTACCTGTGAGTTGAGTGTCAGAGTTGCCATTCTTCTGTGCATATCTGCAAAGAAAGGGATAATTTGTGAAAATCTATTCAGTAGAATCGCCTTATAAGTTACCAAACAATTCGTGTTTGTCAATTTATAAAATGAAGATATTGTTGGTAACTCAACAGAACATAATAAAGAAGAGTCGGATGATGAATTTAGTACCATATAATAAATGCGTATTAATTTCATTCTTGCAGCTATTTTCTTTCGTGGTCACCGTGGCTTAGTGGTTAGTGCGTTGGACTGCTAAGTGAGAGACATAGGTTCGATTCTCAAACACCACCAAAAGTTTTTTCGCGGCACCACCTCTTCGCAGTAATGACAAACCTGCAAGAGTACAATCTGTCATGAAAAGCTTCTCAATTCGCCGTTCGGAGTCGGCATTTAAACTGTAGGTCCCTTCCATTCGTGCGAAGAATACAAACATGCACAACATGAATGGTTGTGAGAAGTAGGCCTTGGCTCTCCATGAGCTGTCGTGCCAAATATACATACAGCTATTTTCTTTCAATTACCATAATAACTCAAACATATTAATTGGATAATATAAAAAACCATATATGTACTTATATATATTTCAGTAAGTCATAAGCATCACAACCAATTAACATCGCATGTACGATTGTGGGATAAAATGTGAAGGAAGTACGAATACACCAGCTATGCATATTGCAGTAAGGAAAGGGAAGTGGTGTACATAACTACATTATGTCGATGATTATCGCACAATGAAAACAGGCACTTACATACATACAGTCGGCTCTCGATTTTTGCAACTAATGAAAACACGACCCTGTTGCAAAAATCGAAAAGTTGCATTAATCGAACCGAAAATTAAAACACTTAAAAAAGGCTTACTCGATATACTCCGTGATGTATAAATAAAATTACATATGTACATTACAATGATCACGTGCTTATAAGTATATATGGCGACAAATGATCATCAATTTCCTTTTCCAATCCCGAAATAAAAATATAGGCACATAAACAGTCGCGTAAAAGAAAATACCAGTACAAAAACCAAGTTCACATAAGGTTTTTTTTTTCAAACCAAACAAAATCTAGACGCATCATAGTAACGGCACTACGTCTGGATTATGATGTCGTCAAGAGCTTGCTCTTACCTTCGACAATGCATAGTAGGCGTAGGCACACATATGTATGTATGTATTTTGTGTCATAAAATTTCAAAGTTGCGAAAATCGAGAACTTTTTTGAAATTGTTGCAAAAATCGAAAAAAGGAAATCCATTACGTTGGTTGCAAATATCGAGGGTTGCAGAAATCGAGGTTGCAAAAATCGAGAGTCCACTGTATATCTTAAACTTAAATTACCTTGTATTGTCGATTAGCTTGGAAATCAAAGTCCTCCTATTCATTCTGACGTATACCCCAGGCATAGAAGTACGATTCCTTACCCATTTAGCCATACTGCTCAACCCATCCAACATTCAAGTAAACCACGACTTTTTGTTATACTTCTAAAGTCATAGTCCATTAAAGCTTTCGAAAGTATATTTCGAAACATGCCTTTATACATTTGAAACCCTCTGACCTTGCCTCCGTCTCCCCTCCAAAAACAGATTTGGGAAAAGATTCAGCAAGTTCTCATTTAAAGGAGCCCGCTGACTGACTGGCAGAGGGAGGTTTGTCTAATTAATGGAATTTCTGTCCTTTCTTTACCAAAGTCCATTGCTTCCGGACGAGGAGCTAACGTCGTTTGGAAAGTAAACGTGATTATCTGCTAAATTGGCTTTCTGTGTCCAGCCAATTTGTTACCTTATTGCAGTTAAAAACGTATCTCGTATCACGCATCTCGAGTTCGCAAGTGAGCTCTATGATAATTCCATTCCATTAAGTGGCACTTCACAGAACATCCATTATTCCCATTCGCGCAGAAGAGTCTATCCCCGCGTATCCCAGTGTCTATTTAAAAGATAAATGCTATTCGTTGCCGTCATTATTTTGAGCATCATTTTTCGTTAGCTCCGGTTCTCGAGCAGTTCATAAAAGCCGCGACCGCTGCCACGTGACCTTTTCCATTTTTTTTTTGTCAAGTGCTTACAGTGACTAACGCGTTAAATTTTGGGGGTCGGGAAGTAGCAAAATGCTCATAAGCTGTATGGGCCGGTGGTGCTGAAAAAGATTCGTGGGAGGAAGAGATAATTCAGATTAAACGTCCGGAAATAAAATGTTTATCCGGCTGTTCTTATGTGGTGCACGTAGAGCGGCAATGAGTGAGTCAGCACACAGTGAAAGACAAAGGGAAGAATTGAGTTGGTTAAATCGTGGAAGTGAACGAATGTGGCTGGGTGGTTTAACGTGTAGTGCCATAAACAAAATGTTTAATACTGAAATGATAGTCGCATCGGCCTCATGCCAACGTCAGAACCAAACTCTGCAATTCTGTAATTGTCAATGGACGAAAATTTTCACCGTCATCATCGTCCTGGCGAAGGGAAAAATATATTTCACTTCTGTGTATGATGTACACAGTGGTGTCGAAATTTGATATAATGTCCAATGGTAGCTGGAAGTGGTTGGTGGTTTAAACGTTTCGACTTGTTAAACTGTTAATAAGGTAAATAGGCAAGGTTATATCACAATTGGTAAGGTGTTTTGATTTTTTCGTTATAATAATTTATGTCATATATTATTTATAATCTTTCGTTATTGTTTTATTTTTTTTACAAAATTGTAAGCGTTACTCGCTTAATAGTCAAAATCGACTCCACTATTCTTTTTTTCGACAAATTGTCCTCTCGAAATATGTGAAACTTTTGTATGACTGCAGTATGTAGTTTTGACAACCTTGAAGCAGCTATGTGATATTTATGTCGCAGGTATTATCGTTGTTTCGTAAGCGTTTTTATGAACAGCGAAAATTAACTTTCTGACTTCAACAACTATTTCTCGTCAACAACATCTTAATCCCTTTCTTTAAATTTTCTCGTTCCTTCTAGATAAAGGTGTCAAAAGTGTTTGAGTGTTTTTTTTATTATTTGAAGTTGTTGGTTCCCAACAACTACAAAATCATTTTTTATTGATCAAACTTTATTTTATTAATCACATTTATTTTAATGCCCTGAATTGTATGATTGTGCACTCATTGGGGTGGTTTTGACACCTGACACTGGCCAGACCGAGGCTTATGTTTGTGCATTGAACTAGCCATTGAAGTAGGATTGTAAATACGTACAATCAATGGCTAGTAATAATGTACTTAAATATCATCATTTTAAAACTTACAATTCCGTAAACACAACTTTTAAATTAAATAAATAAAGATCTCGCGCCCGTTGAAACCATCAACGACGTTAACTTAAGCACATTGCAGAAGTGTCAAATGTCAAAACCATCGGTCCTTTCGAAGTAATCTTTCTCCCTCTAACTCTTGCGATATCATATATGTAAATATGTAGTTTATTCACCTTAATAATGGCTGAAGAGATGAGGAAGACAGATTGCTCCGAAGGATTATAATCTATCTCGCTTTAACTTAAGCCTGGTTCTATGGGGCATTAATAATGTCGTAATACATGGTCTTATTGTAAATGTGGGGAAAGCAATACATTGTTAACTTAAATATTCATGTAAAGGATCAATGAACCCACTAAGCCTAAGCAAAGCGATCAGCATATCCATTAAACTTTTATAACGTTTTTGAAAAACGAGTTTTATTGTCCTTCCAACATATTTAAAATTGGTTCGGCTTCACCTTAGGCCGAAACAAAAGTTTTTAACAAATTCTCTGGTTAGACCAATTAATAAAAGTAACGGCTTTTGCACATTGATGAGTAAAGCTGCTAACATAGTGACCCAACATACCGGCTCCTGTTAAAGGAAATGGAAATTTGGTGTTGATTCAATCGTCTATTGGTAGGATTGCCAGTCGGTGTGCAGCACGCTTTAATATGCCGGTGATCGTCTTCAGTTCAACTACCCGCACTCTGCCATCGTCGCCTTTAATCGAAATCACCACCCGCTCCATTTGCCACTAATTTGATGGCACTTTGTCGCCCGCCACTAATACTAACGTCCCTGACATGATCTCTCTGCATGCCGCTGTACGACACTTTGCCTTGCCCTGTAGTTCAAGCAAATAGTTTCGACGCCAACGCTCCCAAAAATGGTACCTTAGCAAAGATATTCGCTTCCAACGCTCGATTGCAGTGATGGATTTTGGGTCTTCTCTGATGGGTTCTGTTTTGAGAGTTTATTATCAGGAAGTTGCCAGATGTTAGTACCCCCAAAACATTTGGGTCGGATGACATCGGTGAAATTGGTCAAGAATTTAAAATGGATTAAATTTCAATTATAATGGTAATTATAAATATGCGCTGTGGTAGTTCTCGATGTGTCACAAATCGCTTTAATGCCAAGATGAAACTCTTCGAGGTCAAATCGCTTACAGCTTCAAGGTGAATTATAAGCAATGGCAACAGAACCAATAATTCTCCCCAGTCAACAGGATACCACCCTCGGAGCAAAAAGACTGAAACCTAATACCACCTGAGTTTCCAAATCACTACACCAACACTAGCACTGTGTGAATAGCATCTTAAGGGTATTCATAACCCCTTTAGCGCTAGTGAATTATAAAAAAATAAAAAATAAAAAAATAAATGAAGACTGCTACGTAGTACTTTCTTGTTGGTCTTCCTCGATCCACTTCGGTAATAAATTGCGGCCCGCAAAAATTTACCCCTGTCGTTAAAATAGCCTACGCAGCAGCACTCGAAATGTCACATTAAGACGTCCGTGTTTCCGACATGTTTATTTCGTTTTTCATGTCTGTTACGATTCCATAACAGAGAAACGACCGAACCAATTGAAGTTCAATTTGTAAGTGTTTTTTATTTTGTATGTAACTTAGAATTAGGCTTACGATCTAATTACACTGAACTAAGGCTGAGGCGAGACGCGCACTCAGCGAAACAATTGACTTAACCTACGTATCTTCTTTCTACCTAAGGCGAGACGCCCACTCGGCAAAAAGCGTGTGAACGCATGATATTGTAGCGTGTTTCCTTTCCGCTTTTCGATTCTATTAGTCTTTATTTAATCTTCTCGCAAACTACTGATTATTCTCTATTTATTTCAACAATATTCCACTCTTTAAATTCAATTATTCACAACTCTTTTATTCCAAACAACTTAAACAATCAATCTCAACCAAATTCTTCTGTAATGTTAATTCACTATTAAAATCTCTATACAAATCACCTTTCAACTGTATCTCTACTAAATTTCAAGTCAACTGTATCCATGCTCTCAATGCTCGTAGTATTTATACCCGAGATACGAATCTAGAATCTTCCTTCCTGGCGACGCACTATGGGCCCGAGCAACGTTTCGCGTCTCAAAAATCTTTAACTTTTTTGTCTCTTGATATAATTTAGTGAAATTTTGCATACATCATCTTGAATATATTGCGTATCAAATAATATAAAATTTGAAAGTGTGAATAGCTTTTATTAATATAAAAAAAATTTTCAAATATAAAAATGTTAGAATTAATGAACAAAATATGGCCTACCCCAAACTATTAAAAAAAAAAATTTACTTATTTCTTAACAATAATTGTACGACTGTGTTTTGGAAACAAAAAAAAATTAATTTATTGTCCTCCAAGAGCTGTATAGCTTCTTCCCAAAGTTCTTTGGATACAGATTTTTCTTGTTTTCGTAAGCTTGAAATAAGTGGATCTGATGTCAATAATAAGCGATGAAAAACATCCTCGTTGATTGCTACGCTTAAGCACTTTCTAGGATCTAATTTTCTTGTAATCCTTATTACGCGACTCCTGGGCATCTTCCGATAATTGACCTATAGGTTATACCGCGAAATATTGGATAATGGCTTCATCGTGCATTATTATTTTATGCACCGAAGATGGCATGTAGTACCATTTATATTTCTCCACATAAAGCTGAGCAGTATTCAAGCTATACTCGCCAAACTTCTGAGCATTGACAGACATCCCTGATGCCAGCGTTTGCGGAATAACGTAAAACCTTTTTATAAGTTCTTCGTCCATGTCTGTTATATCTGCAGAACATTGATAGTTTTGGAAAAATCTACGGCAGTATTGCCATCATTACTGTTACCAGTACCTTGACGAGGTTTATCCACATGTAAACCTAGTTCAGCTCGAAAACGGTTTTGGACGTACCTTTTCTTATCTTCTTTACATTTTTTCTTCTCGGAGGTATTTGCAGACCAGTTCTCAAAAGAAAGATTGTAGGATATGTGTAGAATTAATTCCATACATCTGATCCAAGCGTGTAGGGTAGAAAGGCCATTCTTCCATAGACCTAAGTCCTTGTACATATGCATTTTGTAGGAGTTCCAATCCATAGTCTTGAAATAATTCCAAAGTTTTCTGATGATTCGACATACGTGTTAGAAGGTCTTTCTCGCTCTCCAGATGAAGATGGTTGCTCTTAATCATGATTTTAAATTCGCAATCCAACCAATGTTTATTATTTTTTTCAAAGCGATCTTTTGTTCTACCTGCTTTTATCCAGCGATCATTGAATTTTGATACAAAGTTCTTACTGATAATTGACACAGCTGTTTCAAGTTTCGTATCGGTTAATTGGAAATTGTTATGTAGCTACTTCTTGAGGTCTAATAAATGTTTTCCATTATTAATAAACTAGTTACATAAGTCATATTTAGAAAACACGAATTCACTCATTTTTAAACTTTTTTTTTCGTAAGTTTACTATTACTTTACTTTTTTTGCACTTTTTAATGATTTTCTATAAATTAACCGGGTCTGGCAAAATTTCTTTTATCCATGTGACACAAGCATCAAGTAAACATTCGAAATAACGGTAGTGTGAAACAGCAATATTTTGTAAATAAAATATTTCGGCACAAAAAACTACTGAAAGTTCATCGGAAATTTTTTTTGTTTTTCACTTTATGATGCGCTTATCGCTTATGAGCAGGTGGGGGGCAGATTGGGGCAAACAATTTTTTTTTTTGTCTTTTTAGCAATGTAGTGACTAATCAATTGTAGTATAAAAGAAAACAGGTGAAGGCAGCGGAAGTGTTTAAAACTTCATTCGAAATTTAAAAACAGCAAAAAATGTATACGTTATTAAAAAAATCAAATTAATGAAATATATTCAAAAAGTTTAAGGAACAAGGTTTCCAGCAATATATAATACTAGTGAAGTTCCATCTACCAATACTTTTAAAAAATTGGTTGAATAATAACCTCACTACGTTATTCAGAAAGTGTGATCTCTAGCGCGCACTTTACATAGGGGTTACTAATGTAAGGGCTTAAGTTAAAAATAAAATTTGAATTGTAATATGTATGTTGACTTTCCTTTTCTCAATTTTCAAACAAATATAAGCTTCCACATTAATTTTGAAAAAAACATTTTTGAGACGAAAAACGTTGCTCGGGCCCATAGTGCGACGGTTTGGCCATCTAGTGAGATATCGATAGTTCTGGAACGTGCCTGAGGTATGTAATAGAAAATTCCTGAAGGTTCTTACAATTGCTGAATGCACTTAAACTTAGCACTAATCCCCACTAGATGTCGCTGATGAATATCAAAATGTCTAAGTGTCGCTAATACAGTCGATATAATAATTCCACTAAATGTCGCTAATGCAGTCGATATTACACTGCCCCCCCCCCATCTGCATTGTTTCCATGGTAACGATGTAGGCGATCCACATGTATGATTTTCAACTTGCCTCTTAGTCCCCGTTGAATTCTGTAGACAACGTCGTTGATTCGTGTAACCACTGTATAGGGACCCTCCCAGTCCTGCAGCAGCTTCGGAGACCTGCCTTTTTGTCGATGTGGGTTGCGCAGCCATACCAGATCTCCTTCCCGAAATCCTGACGTCGTTGTCTTCGCGTCGTACCTACCTGGTCTTCATGCGGTCACTGGCTATCTTAATCTTCGTCCTAGTTCTTTGGTGTATGTCGGCGATCCTTTCCCTTAGGTCTGCCACATATTCTTCCGATTTCGGCTCATCCATGGGAGAACCAAATTTCACCTCACTAGGTAGCCGGACAGGTTGACCAAAAAGGATTTCGGACGGTGTGTGTCCCGTTGAACTGTGAACTGCATTACAGTAAGCCATCAGGAACAAGGGAATATGTTGATCCCAGTAACGTTGGTAATCACTCACGACTTTGGAGAGATGTTCATTCAATGTCCTGTTGAACCGTTCTACCATCCCGTCGGACTGTGGGTGAAGTGGAGTCGTTCGAGTCTTTTTGATTCCGAGTAGTTGACACGTTTCCTGGAATATCATGGACTCGAAGTTCTGTCCTTGATCCGAGTGCAGTTCCTTGGGTACACCAAACCTGCTCACCCAGTTGTTGACAATCTTTTCTACAACGGTCCTAGCCTCCTGGTTGGGAATCGCAAACGCTTCAGGCCACTTGCTGATGTAGTCCATAACAACTAAGATGTATCGGTTGCCCTGGTCGGTTTCTGGAACGGCCCTGCGATGTCGACAGCGATTCATTCAAACGGTGCACTCACGTTGTACTGATGCATCTTGCCCCGGGTTTTCACGCTTGGTCCCTTGCTCGCTGCACACGTGACGCACTTTCGACACCAGCTCTCGATGTCGTCTCTCGCACTGAGCCAGTAGAATCGTTCCCGTACTTTATCCAGCGTTTTGTTTACACCCAGGTGTCCTCCGGATACACCATCGTGCATTTCCTGCAGCATTTCATGCACTTTTGAACGTGGCACCACGAGCTGCATCCTACACGTCTTTCCATCGGGCATCTCCCATTTCCGCCTCAGAATGCCGTCTTGAACATGTAGAGAGTCCCATTGTGCCCAGTATGCTTTGAGGGTAGGGCTTCTATCGGAGATATCTCGACCATCAGGTTTCTCCATGTTTTCTTTCCAGGCTAGTATCGGCTCGATATCGGGGTCTTCCTTTTGAGCGCTCCGGATCTCTTCTGTACTCCAACCGGTGATGGGTTCAGCTCTAACTACTTGGACGGGAACGATCTCTTTCTCCTCCTTTCGTACACAATGGTTACAGTCGGTTTTACAAGGTCGTCGCGACAATGCATCCGCATTTGAGTAGAGTTTTCCCTTTCGATGCTGTATTTCGAACTCGTACATCTGCAATCGCTCTGTCCACCTCGCGATCTGACCCTCCGGATTTTTGAACTGCAACAACCATTTTAGAGCTGCATGATCTGTACGTACGAGGAACTTTTGACCGTAGAGGTTCTTGTGGAAAAGTTTCGTCGCCATAGTCAGAGCAAGAAGTTCCTGTCTCGTTACACAGTAGTTCCGTTCTGGTTTGGAGAGTACCTTACTGAAATAGGCCACTACCTTCTCCTGGCCATCATGCACCTGCGAAAGGACAGCTTCGATCCCAACATTACTGGCATCTGCATCTACGATAAACATCTTGTCCGGGATGGGGTAGGCCAGTATTGGAGCCTCGCATAATTGTTGTTTAAGTTGCCGAAAACTCTGCTCGCATTTGCCTGACCACTTAAATTGTTTTCCCTTTTCCGTCAACTGGTGCAGGCTCTTCGCAATTTTGGCAAAATCCTTTACAAACCGTCGGTAGTATGTGGCGAGGCCAAGGAAGCTCCTCAATTGGTGTTTGTCCTTAGGAACTGACCAGTTTTTAACGGCTTCAACTTTGTCCGGATCCGTTCTCACTCCCTCTGACGAAATAATGTGACCTAGATACTTCACTTCTCGTTTAAAGAGCGCACATTTCTTCGAGTTGAGTTTCAAGTGGGCATTGCGTAAGCGTTTGAAGACTTCCCTTAGGTTGTCTCGATGTTCCGCAAACGTTTTTCCCACCACAATGACATCGTCCAGATACACCAAGCAGGTTTTCCAGGTTAGTCCATGCAGGACGCGTTCCATCAGACGCTCGAAAGTTGCCGGAGCGTTGCACAATCCAAATGGCATTACTGTAAACAGTCCATTTCCGGCAGTGAATGCGGTTTTCTCGCGGTCTTCTGGGTGAATCTGCACTTGCCAATAGCCGCTCTTTAGATCGAGAGTGGAAAACCATTGGGCTCCAGAGAGCGTGTCCAGTGTGTCATCGATCCGCGGCAAAGGGTAACTATCCTTTTTGGTAGCATCATTCAGCCTGCGGTAGTCCACGCAGAATCGGGTGCTGCCGTCCTTCTTCTTGACTAGTACAATAGGTGATGCCCACGGGCTCTGGGAACTTTCAATTAGTCCTTCTTTCTCCATCGACGATACCATCTCCGCAACCTCTGTCAGCTTTGCTAATGGGAGTCGCCTGGCAGGCTGTCTAATCGGTCTAGCATCCCCGGTGTCTATGCGGTGCTGTACTAAGTGTGTTCGGCCGTGGTCCCCATCTTGTAACGCAAATATGTCAGCAAACTCACCGAGTAGATTCGCTGCCGTGCTTCGCTGCTCCTGATTAAGTTCACAATGTTGAAAAATGGTCTTCCGTAGTTCCGCCAATCTGTATGACGGAACCGGCTTCACAGGTTCCTCTTCAGTTGCTGCTGAGATCGCGGAAATCGGTACGCATTCTCCAATCACGTCCCCTCGCTTTAATTTGACGCTGTGGTTTTTCGGGTTCATGAGCCTTACTGGTACCATGTTGTTCTTTGGTTCCACTAGAATCCTTCCCACGATGTAGTTCTGGGAGTCTTTTTGGTTATCTGGCTCAATGAGGAAGAATCGATGGTTCCCAGGATCACCCTCCAAATTTGTTCAACTTACTGTCTCTGCAGAGGGTGGCAAAATGTCGTCCTTGCTGATAACCGACCTGAAATTTACTGTGCCTTTGTTTCCGTACACCATAGGAATCTCCACATGTCGATACCTCAGCACCTGCATTCCGATGTCCAGGATGATCTTATGCGCTTCCATAAAGTCCACCCCGATGATGCAGTCGTCGCATATGTCAGCCACCAGGAACACGTGTGAGAATGTTAAGCCTGCCATTTGTATTCTCAGTCGAACTTCTCCGTAGACTTTTGCTGATTCTCCTGTCGCAGTCCTCAGGCAGTAGCAACTGGTGTTGTGTAGCCATGAATTCCGGACGAGATCCCTCCTTATGATGGAAGCCGTGGCACCGGTGTCTATGGTAGCCACGCACTTGTTGTTGCCCATAATTGCTTCCACGGTCAAGCTTTTGTTGCATCGTTTGGTTTGGGAGACTTGGATGGTGGTTCTGGGGCCATCGATTCCAGAAACCAACTTCTGCCCCGCGAAGTTGACTCTTAAGCATTTCCCAAGTGAGAAGCTTGACCAGCAGGGCGAATGTTATCCCCGCTGGATGCTTCTTCGTCGCGTCTCCGGCTAGCACAATGCGGACAGCTTCCGTTTCTTCGTGGTGCTCTGCACTGCCGTTGTAGATGTCCAATCTTGTTGCAATTCCAGCAACGAATCTGCCGTTCTGCGGCGTTATTTTGGCGCTCGGCGTCCACTCCCTGGCAGGAGCATTCCTCGGTGATTATTTCCCTGACACGATGGATTCTCTGGGAGGCCTGATCTGCTGCCTCCATTGTCAAAGCAAAAGCCAAAGCCTCAGCAAGTGTTACCTTCCCAGCCATTCGTACAGCCATTTGTAGTTTATCGTCGGCAATGGCTTGGATACGCTTCGGTTGCCATCTCGTTGATGATCTCCTTTCCAGTGTTGGGGTAGGACAGATGCGCCAGACGTTCCACATCTGCCTGCAGCTGCTGCAGTGTCTCTCCCTTCATTTGAGCCCTTCGGCGCAAATTGACCCTGTATACTTATTGCATGTGGTCATCGCCAAATCGCATCTCAATGGCCTTCACTAGCGAGCCGTAGTCGCGATGTTTGTCGTCCGCGAGAGTTTGGAGTGTGAGTGCAATCGATTTTTCTTCCTCGTCCCAATTGTTGGCCAATGCAGCGGCTTCAAATTGCTTTTTGTAGATCGGCCATGATGTTTGACAATCGAATACCGGGGGCTGCATCTCCTTTCTTCTCGGACCTTCGATTGAACTCACACGAAGTTTTTGTCTCTTCACGCTGTCGAGTTCATTGGTCAGATGTTTGAATTGTTTTTCCATTTCTTCGTACTGACCTCCGAATTTCGCTCCCAATCTCTTTTCGACATCTTCGATTTGTTGGTCGATGGCCTCGAATTTGACGTCCAGGCTTTCAAATTTACCGTCCAGAACATCAAATTTGGCGTCGAGCTTGGCGTCCAGAGAGTTATTTTGCTCGTCGAACCTGGCGTCTATTGAGTTCTTCTGTTCGTCGGACTTCTTGCTCTGCCCATCGAACTTGGCGTCCACACCGTTCTTCGTCTCGGTGAGCAGTTTAAACAGCGCAGACATGTCAATCGTTGCACTTACAGTCTCCTCCTCCTCTACATCAAATAGCTCAGTTTCGGGGTCTCCACCGTCTTCTAGCACAGCATTCTGCAACCGGAGCACTAATTCTCTTTTAAGTCCACTGGTCTGAAGATTTCTCCTACCCAGATCTGCTTTTAACTGGACCAGGGACAAGTTTTCCAATTTGCGACCCATTTCTATTCAAATTTCGAATACCGTTTAAATTTCACCACTGTTCTTTTTGTTCCGAAACTGTTTCTTGAACGTTTTTATCACTCTGAAAAAGTTTTATCCCACTTCTGACACCAAATGTAGCGTGTTTGCCGGTTCGCAATGATAAAACTTTTTCCGCTCTTCGATTCTATTTGTAATCTTCTCGCAAACTACTGATTATCCTCTATTTATTTCAACAATATTCAACTCTTTAAATTAAATTATTCACAACTCTTTTATTCCAAACAACTTAAACAATCAATCTCAACCAAATTCTTCTGTAATGTTAATTCACTATTAAAATCTCTATCCAAATTACTTTTCAACTGTATCTCTACTAAATTTCAAGTCAACTGTGTCCATGCTCTCAATGCTCGTAGTATTTATACCCGAGATACGAATCTAAAATCTTCCTTCCTGGCGACGATTTGGCCATCTAGTGAGATATCGATAGTTCTGGAACGTGCCTGAGGTATGTACTAGAAAATTCCTGAAGGTTCTTACAATTGCTGAATGCACTTAAACTTAGCACTAATCCCCACTAGATGTCGCTGATGGATATCAAAATGTCTAAGTGTCGCTAATACTGTTGATATAACAATTCCACTAAATGTCGCTAATGCATTAAGTTGATGGGTCGGAATTTAGAATGCAGTTAATACTACTAGATATACGTGTTTTTATTGAATGAACAAATAATACTTATATTACATCAAATTAAATCAGAAGATACAAGATAAAAGTAGCAAGCGTCCGTGCGAGTTACGTTGCTTAATAAAAGTCGTTCTTTTGATGGTGGTCTTAAGACTGATTTTATTTTATTCATCAATTCTTAATAATACTTATGACCTAGTTAACAAAATTCAATTTTTGACAAGTCAGCACAAAAGGTTTGTTTACCAAACAGCAACCGGAAGTTCATTGCGCTTTGGTTTTTATATTTGTTTATATTGTATTTTCGCAATGAACTCATTAACCGCTTGTGCTGATGTAGGGAGAAATGCGTTTGGTCAATGCCTTTGCTGGGTATTGACCTAACATGCGCGTCCCGATTAAGATGTTTTGTGGTTGTTATACGAGGTTTTCCAACCCCTCTCTATTTCTTCCTATTTCTTCCTATTTCCGCCATCTTTGACAGCTGCTGTCGCTACAACGAAATTTCTTGCAACGAAATGAACTCTCTTTGATTTAGCTGGAGGATACGTACGGAGATTGGACGTCGGTTGAAGATTTTGCTGGGTTCCAGGGTGTGGCGGTGTGATGCTGGGTTGTGTTGATGCTGTCGTGGTGATTCTTCTGGCTGTGAGTGATTCGGGAGTCGGCTGGTCTTCGTATGCGAGGAGCGCTGGTTTCAAGCGTTCTGTTGACACGTTAATCGATTTGTTGTTTATGACGATGGTGTATAAGTGTCTTGAAATTCGTTTGACTACCTGGTGCGGGCCGGTGTATGGTTGAGTCAAAGCCCGTCGTACGCTGTCATCTCTTAAGAAGACGTAGGTGCAGGATCCCAGATCTTTGTGCACGAAGCTGTCTCGTATGCTGTGATGAGCGGTGTGCACTGGTCGTAGTTCCCGCATATGCTGTCGCAGTTGGTTAAGAAAGAGTTTTGTGTTATCAGACACTGGTCCATCGATGAAGAGCTCTCCAGGAACACGAAGAGTTGTTCCGTATATCATTTTCGCACACGATGCCTGAAGATCCTCCTTGTAGCATGTTCTCAATCCCAGCATTATCGTTGGTAGAAGTTCTGCCCAGTGTGTCTTTTTGTCATGACACATTATTGCCGATTTTAAGGTGCGGTGCCATCGTTTCACTAGACCATTCGCAGCTGGATGGTAAGCTGACGTCCGAATGCGTTCGCAACCCACCAGTTTAAGTAGCTTGTTGAAGAATGCGGATTCAAATTGAGTGCCCTGGTCGGTTGTTATCACTTTTGGCGCGCCGAATCTAGCAATCCACGTCGAGTAAAATGCATCGGCAACTTCTTCTGCTGTTTGGGTGACGATAGGTACGGCTTCCGGCCATCTGGAAAACCGGTCTATCATCGTAAGGCAGTACCTGAATCCTCCTGAGTTGGGCAGCGGGCCTACTAGGTCGAGGTGAACTTGCTCGAAGCGGTTGTCAGGAACAGGGAATGTTCTTGGTGTGTCGGTGAACTTTGGAGCGTTGGCATGCGACACAAGTACGTGCCCAGTGGTGTATGTCTTTCTGCATGCTCGGCCAAACGAATTTCTACGATATTTGCTTGGCTGTTGCTCGTCCGCTTGGGTGGGATAGCGGTGGGTGGAACACGATGTCGAAAACTCTGCGTCTGAGCGTCTCTGGAACATACGGTCTGATGGTGTCGGTTGACGTGTCGCAGTAGAGTAGTTTGCCATTTTCTACGAGAAGTTTCTGCCACTTGAGGCTGTTGTCCTTCGATTGCAGTAGGGATTTGAGCTGTTCGTCTTCTTCTTACTGCGTTGCGAGTTCTTCCTGTGTGATTTCGGTTGGCATACTGACCGACGCTATGCGTGACAATGTGTCTGCCACTGTGTTGCATTCACCAGGGAGGTAGACGATGTCCGTCGAAAATTGTGCGATGAAGTCGAGTTGGTTGGCGCGCCGAGGTGGCATCTTATCGGCTCGTTGGGAAAAGGCATAGATCAGCGGTTTGTGGTCCGTCTTGATAGTGAAATTGTTGCCTTCAATCATATGGCGAAAGTGCTTGACTGCGCAGAAAATCGCCAGGAGCTCACGGTCGTACGGGCAGTACACTTGCTCAGTTGCGCTCAGTCGCCGACGAAAGAAGGCTAGTGGTACTAGGGTGTTTTCTTGCAGGACTGCACCTATGGCGAAGTCCGATGCATCTGTTGTCAGGAAAAGTGGTGCGTTTGGTTGGTAGTGCGCTAGAGCGGTTGCATTTGCCAGGTGTTGTTTGCACTTTTCGAAGGCATCACTGCTTTCCGTTGTCCATTGGATCTCCTTTCGCCTTTTGACCCGCCACTCAGATATTGGTTTAGTGGTGCCTGGATGATTGCTACGTTTGGAAGGAACCGTCGATAGAAGTTGAGCATCCCGAGGAATCGGCGTAGTTCTTTCACGGATTTTGGTTTTTCTATACTGCGAATCGCTCTCTTCAACGTTGATGACTAAACCATACTTTTCTAGTCTGTCGAATATGGTGTTTAGGTGGATTAGGTGCTCTTCTTTGTTGTCGGAAGCCACGAAAATGTCGTCGATGTAGCACGAGCAGAAGTCTTCCAGTCCAGACAGTACTTGGTCCATGTACCGTTGGAAGGTCTGGGAAGCATTTTTCATACCAAATGTCATCACCAGGAACTCGAATAGACCAAACGGCGTGATTACCGCTGTTTTCGGTATGTCTTCCACCGATGTTTCTTTCTGATCACGGGAAGTGCGTCGTGAATATGCCTCATGGGGTACCTGTCCGGCTGGGTGATGGCATTTAATCTGCGATAGTCGCCACACGGCCTCCATGACCCGTCCTTTTTGGGTGCCAGATGGAGTGGGCTTGCCCAAGGGCTGTCTGATAGACGGCAATATCCCTGTTCGACCATAAATTCAAATTCCTTTCGGGCTATCGCAAGTTTTTCTGGTACGAGTCTACGTGCACGCTCGCTACCGGCGGTCCTCTTGTGACGATGTAGTGACGTACTTTGTGGGTCGTATTTTTCTTCGCGAGTGAAAGGTTGGTCAAGGCTGGGTGATTTTTGATGAGTTGGTGAAACTGCGATTCATCTGTGATTGTGTGGATGCTGCCTTCGGAGAACGGTTTTGTTTTCGCCTGTGTTGTACCGTCGATGAGTCGTTGGTTCTTGAGGTCGACAAGCAAATGGAACTGGGCGAGGAAATTGGCTCCGATGATAGGTCGAGCAACGTTCGCAACCATGAAACGCCATTTAAACGGTCGGCGTAGTCCCAGGTCAAGGCACAACAGTTTATCTCCATATGTACAGATGGGTGTGCCGTTTGCAGCGTAGAGTCTCAGATCGGAGGTTGAATTTCTTTTGGCGAACGATCGGGGGAGCACTGAGATGTCGGCTCCAGTGTCGACTAGGAATGTAGTTTTCGAGGTACGATCGGTGATATGTAGGCGGAATTTTGCTTGGGACTCGTTGCTGTCCGCCTGATACAGCAGCGAGTTGTTCAGTTTTCCGAATTTTGGGCGAAATGCTTGCACGGGGCCTTGCATTTCCTTGCTCTCATGCCAAATTTGGCGTGGTAGTAGCAGAGAGCTTCTCCTTCGCTGTTCGCTGGTGTCGGAGTCGGTGTTCGTTTGCGACTGGCGGAACGGGGCCTACTTTGACGGTAATTGTTGCTGTGATTCACCTCAAGGTTCGCTAGGCGTTTCTCGATGGAGGCTAGAATTGCTGTAGTGTTGGGGGTTTCAAGCGTGGCAGGTATCGGAGTGTTCACTGCCATGATGGATCCAGCCGATGATTCCGTGACCTCGACAACCTTATCGGCTATCTCGGCGAGCTTGGTTAGGGCGTCGATTGCACTAGTGACCAAAACGGCTCGTACTGGTGCACTCAGACGCTGCATCCATAGGGTACGGAGGAACTCGTCGTGCACATTGTTTCCCGCGAGGGTCCTCATGCTGCGCAGTATCTGTGATGGTTTCTGGTCGTCTGACCCTAAGTCGGAAAGTAGTTTCTCAGTTCTCTTAAAATCAGATTCCGTAAAAACATGGACGATACGGTCCTTAAGCATTTTATACTTATCTTTGGTGGGGGGATTCTCCACGATATCGCTGACTTGGTCCAGCGTAGTGCAGTCTAGTTCGCTGACGAGCTTGGTGTATTTCGCTGCGTCGCTGCGAACGCGGTGTAGTTGGAATACTGTCTCTAAATGGGCGAACCATAGCGTGGGTCGTTGCTTTCAGAGCGGAGGCACTCGAATCTTCGAGATATCCTCGACTTTTTCTTCGTCTGGGAAGGCCGCAGGGACTGCGTAGTTGTCATTATCGTCTTCGTCGCTCATTCTGTTGGACTTTCAAGCGTCGGGGTCACCAATGTAGTTAATACTACTAGATATATGTGTTTTTATTGAATGAACAAATAATACTTATATTACATCAAATTAAATCAGAAGATACAAGATAAAAGTAGCAAGCGTCCGTGCGCGTCCCGATTAAGATGTTTTGTGGTTGTTATACGAGGTTTTCCAACCCGTCTCTATTTCTTCCTATTCCTATTTCCGCCATCTTTGACAGCTGCTGTCGCTACAAGAACATCGATCATCGATATCTAGTGGGGAGTAGTGCTGAATTTAGGTCAATTTGGCAATTGTCAAAACCTTCGGGAAGTTTCTAGTACATACCTCAGGCACGTTCCAGAACTATCGAAATCTCACTAGATGGTAAGATCGTCGCCAGGAAGGAAGATTCTAGATTCGTATCTCGGGTACAAATACGACGAGCTTCGACGGCAGAGACACACTCCGATTGAGATGTCAGTGAAGTAAAGTTCGAATTGAGATTTAAGAAGAGATACAATTGGAAAGAGATTTGGATAGTGATTTTAATAGTGAGACAGTTGAATAGAAATTTAAGAAAAGGGATACTTGGAAAGATTGATGTTATCATAAAATTGTTTGAGTTGTTTGGATTAAAAAGATATGTGAATTATTGAATTTAAAGAGTAATAATTGTTGGAATAAACGGTGATTTATGAACAGAATAAATAAAGATAAATAGAATTGAAAAGAGGAAAAAGTTTTATCATTGAGAACCCGCAAACACGTTACAATATAATGTTTGTATTAGGTTAGGTTAGGTTGAAGTGGCTGCCAGCCATTGCCAGCACACTTAGACCAGTGATAGGTCCATTGTGATACCACATGGATCTGAAGAGATCTCCATACCTACTTGTTAAACCAATTGGAGCTTTTTATGAAGCGAAGGAGGTTACTGATATCTGTGTTAATCAGATCGCCTATGTCGTTAAGGTAGAATTCCCCTAAATGGAGTCTTCTTTTACGGGAGAGAGCTGGGCAGTCACAAGAAGGTGGGGAATAGTTTCCTCCTCCTCTTCGTGTATGCAGCTCCTACAGAAATCATTTGAATGGACGCATAGTCTTGTTGCATGCTTGCCTATTAGACAGTGTCCCTTGATGACACCTTTAATGGAACTGATATGCGATCTGTTGAGAGAAATCAATTTCATAGAGCGTTTCAGATCCAGCCGTGGCCAAATCCGCTTTGTCGCTAGACACGTTAAACCATTTGTCCACCTAGAATTTGTTTTCTCGATAGCATCCAGCTTAAGCTTGAGTTTACATGTAGCGATCGGTATACCCAGGGTGTCTCTTTCCGTGAGCACGGGTACAGTAGTTCCATACCTAGCAAGTTCATCAGCCTTACAGTTCCCTGGAATATCTCTATGCCCCGGCACCCAACAAAGGTGAATATTGAACTGCTCCGCTATCTCTATAAGAGATGATCGGCAGTCTAGAGCTACTAATGAATTTGCAGAGACTGATTCCAGGGATCTGATCGCCGCTTGACTGTCTGAAAAGATACGTATATCTGTGGACGATATCACGTTTTTCTTAAGCCAAGATAAGACTTTTTTGATCGCCAGTATCTCCGCCTGGAACACGCTACAATGATTTGGAAGACGGAAAGAGAGGCTAAGATTAAGCCTATAGGGGAAAACACCAACACCTATACCCTCATTGGTTTTAGATCCGTCGGTGGATCGAATTATCCTGAAGAAATGACTCATTCTCCCACAGTGACCTGGAGGGAATGGTAGCAAGGAAATTTTTATTGAAGTTTAGCTTGGGTGTGGTGTAGTCTATGTTTCCAGGGAAGATTTGAATTTGTTCAAAATGGAGGCGTGGCCAAAGTCCTTGGTAGACCACTGTGAAATTGATTTGAGGCGAACAGCCGAGTTAGCAGCCAATTGTCTGCCGAGGATGTCGAGGGGCGTCAGGTGAAACAAAATGTCCAGTGCTGCCGAGGGTGTCGAACGTAGTGCCCCGCTTATGCAAAGACATGCTGATCGCTGGACCTTACCTAGAGGATCCGGGTTAATAGCCTTATCTAAGACGGTCCACCAGACAGCCACCCCGTACATGAGTATCGGTCTTATGACCGAGATATAGAGCCAGTGAGTAATACGAGGTTGTAAGCCCCATATATTCCCAATAGCTTTTTTGCAAGAGAAAAGTGCTATCGTAGCTTTCCTAACTCTTTCTTTTATGTTGGGTTTCCAGCTTAATTTCTTGTCCAAAATAAGACCCAAATATGTTGCTTCATTGGAGAAAGTTAAGCCCATTAGGGCAGGGAGGGTCAATGACAGGAATTTTATATTTCCTGGAAAAGAGTACCAATTCAGTTTTATGGGGGTTTACACCCAGACCACCCCGAACCGTCCATTTAACTAGCTTGTTCAAAGCTCTTTGGAGGAGTTCTTTTAGGGTGTTGAGATGCTTTCCTGAGACTGCTAAAGCCACGTCATCCGCATAAGCGATCACCGTGCATCCCTCTGCTTCTAAGGATATCAGTATTTCATTTATCACCAAATTCCAGAGAAGAGGGGAAAGGACGCCGCCTTGTGGGGTACCTCTACTAACAGATCGTCTGGCAGATATTCCACCCAGCTCTGAGTTAAAAATCCTGCTAGAGAGCAGGAAGTTAATCAATGCGCCAAGTGAGCTATCTACTTTCAAATCCGCCAGTGCATCCACGATTGCTGATGTGTTGACGTTGTTGAATGCCCCTTCTATGTCTAGGAAAGCTGTCATAGTGTACTCCTTATGATGCAGGGAGTACTCAATTCTACTTACAAGCGTGTGTAACGCCGTTTCCACTGATTTACCCTTGCAGTAAGCATGTTGTGACGGTGACAGTAGTTGAGTATCAATACTGCCACGTAAATGGATATCAATCAGTCGCTCTAGAGTTTTTAGAAGGAATGAAGATAGGCTAATGGGTCTAAGGTCTTTTGGATTTACGTGAGAACATTTACCCCTCTTGGGTATGAAAACTACTTTCACTTCTCTCCATATCTGTGGAACGTAGACCAGATGTTTGTGTTAAAGGTAACCTAATATGTATGCGTCGTAGACATTCTGCCGGCCGCTTCGGACGAATTTTGACGTTCATGCCGTGTAGGTATAGGTACAGGATGATTTGGGCTGTGTAATTCGTCATCTTTCTCGAGCATGAAGTCATCTTTGATGTTGGTAGGTGTGGATTTTCGCATGCGTCCCTTGAACTTCCACACCAGAATCATCACAAATAATGCAGTTATTGTCGCCCTCCTATGGCCGAGTGTTTTGCCATGTGATGCCACCCTTAGAACATGCCTCAATCGTTGTCGCTGAGCTCCATTAGCGTATGCCACGAGTCGACTACTGAAAGAATACACTCCTTGGAATTTTGCCTAGAATTGGAACTTTTAATATTGTAACATGTTTGCCGGTTCGCAATGATAAATCTTTTTCCTCTTTTCTATTCTATTTGTCTTTATTTAATCTGTTCACAAATCACCGTTTATTCCAACAATATTCAACTCTTTAAATTCAACAATTCACAATTCTCTTTCAATTCAAATAATTGATCTCTGATAAAATCTATCTCTCCAAGTATCACTTTTCTTGAATCTCTATTCAACGACTTCTCTATTAAAACCTCTATCACTATCCAAATCACTTTCCAATTGTAAAGGGTGGTTAAGTTTTAAGGGCCGATGTTGATTTTGAATAAAACACAAATTATTTAGGAAATTATTGTCATTTCTTTTTATTATGATAATATTGGTATGGTTCAGTTATGTATGGTACAAAATATCGGCCAAATGGCTGCCGCGACCTCGGCAGCACACCTCCATCCGATGGTCCAAATTTTCGATGACGCTGAGGCATAATTGAGGTTCTATGCCGTTAATGTGCCGAATTATCTCATCCTTAAGCTCTTGAATTGTTGCTGGCTTATCGACGTACACCTTTTCTTTCAAATAACCCCAAAGAAAGAAGTCCAACGGTGTCAAATCGCATGTTCGTGGCGGCCAATTGAAATCGCCACGACGTGAGATAACACGGCCATTGAATTTCTCCCGCAAAAGAGCCATTGTTTCGTTAGCTGTGTGGCAAGTGGCACCGTCCTGTTGAAACCACATATCGTCCACATCCATATCTTCCAATTCGGGCCATAAAAAGTTCGTTATCATCTCACGATAGCGAATACCATTCACAGTAACTGCCTGACCGGCCTCATTTCACTTCAGCCACACTATCGCGAACAGCAGCAATATTTTCTGTAGTACGAGCTGTACGAGCATGCACTGGTGTTTTCACATCTCCTACAGACCCGGTTTGCTCAAATTTTTGCAAGATTTTTCCGATTGTACGCACATTTGGACGATTAAATTGACCGAAAAAATCACGAAGTGCACGATATGCATTTTGATTTGAACGCCCATGTTCATAATAAGCCTGAATAACTTTAACGCGTTGCTCGATTGTGTATCTTTCCATGGTTCAAATTGAGTTAGTCTGAAATTGAGCAATGTCAAATGAAATGCAGACAAAAACTTGACGTTTAGGTGTGGTTCACATTCAACATCGGCCCTTAAATTTTAACCACACTTAGTCGACACTTAGTCGATTGGTTGAAATTTAGAACATCGATCAGCGACATCTAGTGGGGAGTAGTGCTGGATTTAGGTCAATTTAGCAATTGTCAAAACCTTCAGGAATTTTCTAGTACATACCTTAGGCACGCTCCAGAACTATCGATATCTCACTTGATGGTCAAATCGTCGCCAGGAAGGAAGATTCTAGATTCGTATCTCGGGTATAAATACGACGAGCTTCGACGGCAGAGACACACTCCGATTGAGATGTCAGTGAAGTAAAGTTCGAATTAAGATTTAAGAAGAGATACAACTGGATAGTGATTTGGATAGAGATTTTAATAGTAAGAGAGTTGAATAGAGATTTAAGAAAAGTGATACTTGGAAAGATTGATGTTATCAGAGAATTAATTGTTTGAGTTGTTTGAATTAAAAGAGAGTTGTGAATTGTTGATTTTAAAGAGTGATTTATGAACCGAGTAAATAAAGATAAATAGAAGAGAAAAGAGGAAAAAGTTTTATCATTGCGAACCGGCAAACACGTTACAATATTATCAGTTATGTTAAAAGTAATAGGTTTAATAAACGTTTGCTGGATATCTATTTTTGGGTTCCTCTCTGCAAGAAGTGTATTTTCCCTTGTTTGAATCAAACACGATCGGCCTAACTGAATCACACCAACTCCTCTAGTGCTATGTCTTCCCTGCGGCCGTCGCATACCACTGCAGCTTCAGTGACTGAATTAGCAACGAACAGCCACGTATTCTGTAGATGAAGATGTTTCCAAATGATGCTGTTAACATGAATCTGCTTTAGGACACAGGTATTATTTGCCTTATGTCGGTATATGTGATCAATCACGCAATTGTGGCTTGCGTCCATGTGGCTTACAACGCCCTGGTTGCAAAGACGCGTATGTTTCCTCAGTGTGCTACATCCTTTTAGCTCGCTTTCTGGAAGTTCGAAGTAACGTTGATTGTTGTAGTCCACCGCTAAGAATGATGCTGATACTTCGTTGTGGTCGACTTAATGAGGCCAATTCAGTTATATGGAGAAATTAGTGATGTACCAAACCGAAAATGTCTCAAACCGAGTTAACCCGAGTTGGAATTTAAGCAAACCGAGTTGCAAACCGGGTTGGCTAACTCGGTTTGTAACAAAATTATTTGAACTATTTTCCTTTATTTATTCCTGTGTTTTGAGAAAATACCAGCAAGCAGTATCAAATCAAGCAAAGCAAGTTTTTGATGGGACTGATCTGTCTGCGTCTCTTGCTAGGATCTTCTCTTCGATAAGACGGTTGCGGAGACACATTATAGAAGAAGAAGGAGAACGGTGTCAGTATTAACCCCTTCAACAATAATTGAGAATTCACCTGGGTAATTTTTAGGTAAATTTCGAAGAAATACTTTATTTTGCAAATAAATGTTCCTTCCTGCGGTTTATTGAAAACTTCCCTCACTAGAGACTTTTTCCTTGGGTCCGGCATTATTTGCTTTGTAAAATAAACTTACCCAAAAAAAAAATGTGGGAAAAAACCGAAATCAAAATTATCTATGAAAAACAAGAACATCCGTCATATGCTACTGTCACATAAGAAACTAAACCGGAACCGAATACGAATTCAAAATAGATATTGAATCAGTTTGCAACTCGATTCGACTCGGTTTAACTCGGTTTGAATAAAAACAATAGACTGTTTTCCAACTCGACTTCATAAACGGGTACATACATTCAAACAAAAATTCGTTAACACTTCGCCGATGTATACCTAAGCTACCATCAATTGACTTGGTTTCGATGCATCACACAACAAAACGGCGCACAAACTAACAAAACAAACTAACACAAATATGTGAAAAAAATAAAAACAACAATGGGAGAAGACAAGAGCAAGTAGTTCAAATGCCACCGTCTCATGAGAAACCGAACCGAAACCGAGTTCCAAATAGGTATTGTTTCGTTCCATCGGTTTCGCATACTCCGTTTGATAACTCGGTTTCACTCGATTTAACTCGGTTCAACTCGGTTTAGGTGTAACTCGGTTTGAACCGGTTTATGAACTCGAGTTGACACATCACTAGGAGAAATCCAATAATAATGGCATTGGTGCCATTGTTGTCGTTGACATCATAAGTGTGTGCTGCTGAGGAATTGCCTTTTTTAGAAGTTCTTGATTTTGATCTAAACTGTCTATATTTGCATAAACTTCATCATTCACGCTAAATACCATTTCTTATAGCTTCCCGAATAGTCCACGTTCCACGGTGTACATTGTGCTCAGTATTTCCAGTTCACGTTTGATAAAAACTTCCTTTTCCTTGAGATGACTCAATAACGAGTCACAATGGGTATCCGTTTTGTATGAAGCTGATATAGCATATATAATTTGTTCAACCTTGTTGTACTCCTCAGATATTATAAGGTTGGATATTACTTCTATTTTCAGGGTGCTTCGATTAATTTTGACTTGTCCTGCTTGTTCAAAATACAGTCCAGATTGGGGGCGTTTTATTATATAATGTGCCTGATTGGTTGACATGCAGCTTTATGTTATTAACATGTCAAGCAATAACCTTTCTAATGCTGATGTTTTCCTTGTATTGGTGCTATGTTGGCGCCTAGAAAAAGTTTTCGACCCTTGTTTCGAATCGACAGCTGCTGTACTTAATTCTATTGCCTTTTGATCCGTTCTCTGTTCGGTTTCGATGGGAAGTGGACAAAGCTTTACCACTGGTCTTTTGCTAGTCGAATTTTGTTCAGATTAAAGTGTTACGACCCTTACTACTCTATCTTCTCCTGGATGAGTGTTCGTTATTTGTGCAAGTGGCCATCTCGTTGGGGGACAGTTTTCTTCTTTTATTAAGACCACGTCCCCTACTTTGAAGTTATAAGACCCTGCTTGCCATTTTGTTCGCTGATGAAGTGTTGCTTTGTACCCGGATTGCCATTTCTTCCAGAAATGTTGGACCATTTTTTGAATAAAGTTCCACCGTGCTAGACGATGAGTTCCAATGTCTAACTTGCTAGATTCTAATAGTGTAACTAAAGCTTGCCCTACTAAGAAATGTGACTCAGTCCTGCCCTCATTAGAACTTCAAAAGTCCAGCATCACCGTGAAATCCATAAAGCTCGCGAACGAGAGATGGACCTCACTCACAACATGCCGCACCTCAAGAACACTCTGAACAGAACTAAATAAGAAAAAAACAAAGGAAATCATCGCACTCAACAGAAGAAATTATCACTTCTCAAAGGTATTATGACAAGTCACAACCTGCTAGCGGCCCACCTAAAGAGAATGCGGTTGAACACAACAGAACTATGCAGAGGATGTGGCGACACAGATGCCGAGGAGGACACATTCCACCTCCTATGCGAGTGCCCTAGCCTTAGCAAAAACCGAAAGACAATCCTCGGAGAACATTTCTTCAGTGATCTGGGCGAACTGTCAAGCAAGCCACCGAGAACCATCCTGCAATTCCTTAGAAACTCGGGATGGTTCAGGGAGGCCAACTGAAAAAAATAACATTATCCATTTAATTTTAGGTATCCCACACCACATCGGGGAACACAATGGATCCATGGAGATCCGAGTGAGGTTGTACTCAATGCAACCACCCCTAAAACCGAAACCTAAGAAATGTGGCGGTGTTAGTATTTCTAAATCACCTGGATCGCTAATTATTGGATTTAGTGGACGCGAATTCAAGCAGGCTTTAATTTGAGTTAAAAGCGTGGTAATTTCTTTGAATGTTAGCGTCGAATCTCCTATTATTCGATTCAAGTGGTATTTCGCAGATTTGACTCCGGCTTCCCACAATCCTCCGAAGTGAGGGGCTGCCACCGGAATAAAATGCCATCGTACACCTTCATAAGTAGAATTCAATGCTTTAAAGGATATTTCATGAAAGGATATTTAAATGAAAGAAGCCATTTCATTGTCCAAAATTCGGTTGGCTCCAACAAATGTAGTTCCGTTGTTGATGTCCGATGGAAGACCTCTTCTTGATGAAAATGGCCTGAATGATGCTAAAAACGCTTCTTTCGTCAAATCAGATACCGCTTCTATATGTATCGCTTTCGTGCAAAAGCAGATGAATATCGCGATGTATCCCTTATAAGATTTGAAGCCCCTGCCTTTTGTCGTTCTAATTTGTATTGGACCTGCATAATCTATTCCTGTATGTGAGAATGGCTTACCAGATCGAACACATTCAGCAGATAGATCTCCCATGATTTGGTTGAAGGTTCGTGCTGCAACATTTAACGCATTTTCTTATAGTATTGTATTATGTAGTATTTTAACTACTACAAGGTACGTCATGCATGGTACAAATACATCCTAACTCCTCCACCAATACTTTCTTCAGATCTTTGTACGTGTGGTGCGCAAGAAGACTTTGGCTATGCCTGTAAGCACACGACGCACGCTGACAAACTTGTCCTTTCCGCTGTAATTAAACACTGTGAAGGCATCCTCAATTTCGGCGATCCACTTCCGGACGTCGTAGTTGTCGCCGCCGCTGAAGGGATGAACCATGGCTTCGGAGACTGAAAAGTCGAACCTCTTTGAGTCAACCACACCGAATTCCTCCTTGAGCACCTGGAGCTCCCGCCGTTTCTCCAGCAGCTGAATCTCCTTTTCGGCCCTAGCCAATTCTGCATTTAAATTCTGGGCATGGCACATAAGAGTATTTACCTCGAAAAACCACTCAAAAATTATTTTGTTGTCCTAATGAAGTGATACTTGCCTGAAACAACTTGAAAAGCATTTTTAAGCCTATTTAAGTCAACTTGAGGTATAAATAAAGAATCTTCGATATATTTAGATCTTATTTTATTAATGTGAAAAATTAGTATGGAATAAAATATATGGCACTTTAAGTTATTCAGTGGACTCTGCCAAGGATGCTTTTTCACCAATACATTCTTCATCTTCACTTTCATTGGATATTGTAGTCTCGTCGTAGATATTATTTTTTATTATTATTATTATTAGTGAGGCTCTGCGACAGACGCATATGGCACTGCGACCTAGAAGATCTATTGTGCCTGGAGCCAGCTAGACAAGGAGATCCTCTATCTTCCTAATGAAGTTGAGAATATCTCCAGTCGAGGCATTACGAATGTCCTCCGGTGTTAGGAATTCTTTGTGGAGACAGCGTTTCCTGACCCTGCAGACAGCCACGCACTCACATAGTACCTGTTCGGCTGATTAATCTTCCTCTAAGCAGAGTCTGCTGTTCAGATTCCTGAACTATATTTAGTTTATGTAAGTGATATTACAGTTACTGTGACCGGTGAGGAAGCCGGCAAGTCTTCTGACATCGTCTCTTTTACGGTTGAGGATATTTTGAGTGGTTTTGTTCAGGGGTCGGATGGCTCTTTTAGCCTGTCTGAGTCCCTGAGTGTTGTTCCAGTAGGATAAGAAGTTTCGTTTTTCCCATTTGTCCAGACTCATTCTGAATTCGGAAGAAGGGATACCACAAAAAGGTTCGTCACCTATGTACCTTTCTGAAGAGCCTATCCTGGAAAGTTTATCTGCAATTTCATTGCCTTTAATTCCTCTGTGTCCTTGTACTCACCAGAGCTTGACTTTTTTTTTCGCTTTGAGAGGTCTTGAAGAGTATTGAACCAGCCTAGAATGGCTTTGAGCGCTGCTTGGCTATCAGTGAATATATTGATGGCTACCCCCTTTATGCCGGAGTCTAAAATAATATTGGCGCAGGTATCGATGGCATGTAATTCCGCCTCAAAGACGCCTTTAAGACTTTGTGATTGGAGCCATAGATACCGGCACCAACACCGGAGTTGATCGATCAGTATACCACACTAGTCCTTTTATGTTCAGTAACGGATCTTCGATATCCCAGGAATTACGGTTCGGGATCTCAATCTCGAACTTCCTGCCGAAACAGAGTAACTTGGGCATAAAGTCCGATACCGTGCTGATCATTTCAAGCTCGGGGAAGTCGAATAAGATAGCCATATGACCCGTAGGTCTGCTTGCCTCGACTCTTGTCGAGCGTTGGAGGTTAACTGCACTGCGTATTGCCACTTTTTTGACAAAGATGTGTAGTGGGGTAAGTCCAATCAGTGCCTCAAGGGTTGCCGTAGGGCAAGTTCGCATGGCCCCGATGATGCCGTGGCATGCTAATCTTTGAAGTCGCTGTAGCTTTAAGATGGTGGATTTTTCCTTGACTTTGGTTGACCATACAACGGAGGCGTAGGTAAGTATGGGTCTTACTACCATGGTGTAAGTCCAGTATGTAACCTTGGGCTGTAGACCCCAGGTTTTACCATATAATCGGCGACATACCCACATATCATTGGTCGCTTTGGTAATTTTGCTGTTAACATGAGAGTTCCAGTTGAGCTTCTTGTCTAGGACAATTCCTAGATATTTCACTTCATCTGAAAGACCGATGGGTGTACCATTTAGGGTAACTGTACCAAAGTTCAGTTTTCTTTTCCTAGTAAATGGTACAAGGACTGTTTTATTGGGGTTGATAGATAAGCTCTCTCTGACACACCAGTCAGAGACAAACTGAAGAGCTATCTGCATGTCCTCGCACAATTTGCGTTCATCATCAGCGTAGCCAATGACGTTGTAGTCAAGGTTGCTGAGTTTGGTGAGCAGGTCGTCATTGACGATTGACCATAAGAGAGGCGAGAGGACGCCTCCTTGTGGACAGCCTTTAGCTGCTGAAATAGTCACTGAGACCTCTCCAGAGGTGGCTGGGATTCGCCGGCTTTCAAGCATCGCCCTTACCCACCTGTTAGTTGGGTGATCAATGCCTCTGTGGGTGAGAGCATTGGTGATTGAATCATAGCCGGTGTTGTCAAATGCACCTTCAACATCAAGGAATGCACAGAGGGTGATTTCCTTTGAGCAAAGACCTGCCTCTATCTGCGTGACTAGATGATGCAGGGCGCTCTCAGTAGATCGACCCTTGCGATAAGCATATTGGTTGGGATGCAGAGGCGTATTGTTTCTAGAGTGCCTCTAATATGGATATCTAGCAGTTTTTCCATTGTTTTCAGAAAAAACGAGGTCAAACTGATAGGCCCGTAGGATTTAGGGAGCTAGGCTTATTGCCTAGCTTGGAGATAAAAACCACAGTAACTTCCTGCCAAGCGAGTGGAATATATCCTAGGTTAAAGCTGGTCCCAAATAAATGTACCAAAGATGGAATGATGTAGTCCAGACTATTCTGGATGAGAGCCGGAAAGACTCCATCACTCCCTGGTGACTTAAAGGGTTTGAATGAGCCGCCTGCCCATCTAATCTTGTCTTGGCTGAAAAGTCTACCAGACAGACTTTATTTTTTTTTTTTTATAATTAGCACGCGCTTAAGGGGATATGGCTACCCTTAAACTATTGAACTTGAGCACGGGCATTAGGAAAATTAGAGGAGAGAGAAAGGAGGTACCGGTGCACGTTGGTTTTAAATGCTTGAGGGTTGTAGTGATGAAGAAACTCAGAGCTATGTAGATTATTCCACATTCGTGTGGTACGGCTAAAGAAAGAATCTCTATATTTGACAGTACGTCCGAAAGTAGGCTTAAGGGTAAACTGATGTGCATTCAAAGCATAACGAGTATTGCGGGTGAAATTTTGCAGGGGCGGAATGCAGCTGGCTATTTCGCTAGAGCACTTTTTGTAAAAGAATCGATAAAACAGTGAGAGACAGGAAACATTTCTTCGATGTTCAAGCGAGTCTATTGACTTCGCAATGATTCTGTCACCTATTAGATTTATCGCGCGTTTTTGAATTCGATCTAGAATGTGCAAGACGGTTTTTGGCGCACCAGACCAGATGTAAGCGTTGTACTCAAGCTTAGGGCGAATAAACGCCTTGTAAATTGAAACCAGATCAGAAGGGGTAAAGTATTTTTTGCATCGTTTGAGGAAACCTAAACATTTCGCAGCGTTCTTGGCGACATCGAATATATGGTCATTCCAACGTTGCCGCTCCACTACTACATCCGCAGAGCAGGGACATGAGCTAGGGAACGAATATGAAAAACTGAGAGTACTGTCATCGGCGAAGGAATGAATTGGATTAGAAGTTGCAGACAAGAGATCATTTATAAAAATGAGAAAGAGAGTCGGAGACAAAACAGAGCCTTGGGGGACACCAGCATTTATATGGTGGATTGCAGACTTGAAACCGTCCAAAACAACTTGAATCGAACGGCCCAAAAGGTAGTTTCTAATCCATTGAAGAAGAGATACATCGATCCCATATGCACGCATTTTCGACAAAAGAGCTTGGTGCCAAACTCTGTCAAATGCTTTTGAAATATCAAGCGCAACAATCTTACTTTCACCGAGGTGATGTAAAGATTCGTTCCACTTCTCGGTGAGATAAGCCATCAAATCACCCGTGGACCTGTTGCTACGGAAACCGTACGGCCGGTCATTGAGGAGTTTCCGTGAGTCGAGATATTTCATAAGCTGACGATTTATCAGCGTTTCCATGACCTTGGAAAGAAGGGACGTAAGTGCAATGGGTCGGTAATTGGAGGGAGAAGAAGATTCGCCTTTTTTGGGCACGGGTGGACAAATGCAGTTTTCCATCTACTCGGAAAGAGACCTGAGGAGTAGGACAGATGGAAAAGCTTACGCAGTGGTTTTGCCAGGGTGGAAGAACACCTCTTCAGAACTATGGGTGGAATACCATCTGGACCAGCGGATTTGTGGGTTCTGCTGTCAATTCTACAATCGGAAGCAGTGTTGTTCGACTTTTTTACTTTACGTTTTTTACGTAGTTTTTTACGCTTTTCTACATTAGTTTTTTACATGCTGAATTTTTACTATGCTTATGTAAAAAACGTAAAAAAGGTAAAAAGGTCAACAAAAAAAACACGGAAAATAATCCGATTAATCTGATTTATCTGTGTGGTATCCAAAAAACTATTGAGTTTGTATCTTCTTTTCGATAAAATGATTAAAAAGCCCGATTTGTTGAAAGCAGATTCTCTAATCCAATGTTTCTCAACCTTTAAGCGTAGGCGGATGCGAACCCCCAGCAATGAATTTAACAGGAATAACCCTGTTATTATATTATATTGTATTCTTTTCCTGAAATATAATAATAAATTCTGACCAAATAAAAAACGAGAAAAACTTGAATTTTTTTAACAATGAAACATATTTATTATTCTTCTGTTTCAATATCTATATAGTCAACATTAGTTGAATTAAGCGAAAAATATACATGAATGAGTTTTTTAGACCTTTCAAAGGTCAGTCGATTTCGTAAAGGACTATGTATTTGAGAAAACCCTTTCAATCTGCGCGGACGATGCTGGTATGTTAAGAAGCTTCAAAGCTAAAGATGACAGTTGAGGGTGATGAATGTTCGCGGTGCTCCAAAAAACGGTTGGTTTTTTAATTTGTTTTCGAAAAAGTGTATGAAAAATATCAATTTGTTGCCGAAAACAGTGCAAGCTCTCTAATCCATCTGCGTTTAAGTTTTTCATTAAGAAGTGGTTTTTATTATTTGTTCTTCGGATGTCGATAAAATGGCCTTGCCGTATAAAGGATTTAAATAATATGCAGTAAGTGAGATTTCATTTAATGCCATCTCTTTTCTTTCCAAGTAAGATGGCATCATTGATTCCTTAAATCCGTTCTTATTTTTAAGTGAAAGCCACATATTTACCGCATCTGCAACACTTGTATCTAAAGCTTGGCACTTGTTTATAAGTTCACATATAGGTTCCAACATTTTCTGGTTAGTTTCGACTCTTGCAACAAAATCCTCATCAAAAATTAACTTGCAAATATTAGATTTAATTTTCCTTGGCTGGCCATCAGCAATAATTTGCTTCATGAGTTGCAAGTTGCTCAGAAAACTTTCAAAGCTATCGCGATACGAACACCAACGCGTCTGGCATGATAATTTCAGCCTCTTTCCACCTTTCGACACAATTGATTTTTCCAGGTCAGGGAAATTTACTTTTTCTGACAGATTTTTGTCAACAATGTCTTTTGCAAAATAAATTTCCTCAATGGCTATTGCATCGTGAAAGCCACAAAACATGTCCAACATTTTTCCCCATACGCAACATAACACTGGCGTTGTCTGACACCACTGCGTAAAATGAAACGTTATACATATCTTTCCCCATATCTATTGATTGGTAGACTATATCTGAGACCATATCCGCATTTTCAATTTCACCGCTAAGATCCCATGCGTTAAGAAATGCACGCTTACCCTGAGAGTTATGCAGCATTGTTACAACTGTTTTGCTGCTACTAGACGAATTCTTCCATCCATCTATTAATAGCACCGAATCTTGTTGAGTTGGTGAATGAAAGTCTTTGATACATTTGTTGTACATTTCATCCAGGAGTTGGTCCGACAAAGTTTTCCGTTTTGGGAGCACAGCTGCGTAAGATGGCCTCATAGATTTTACCATATTTTTGAAATGTGGTGATTCGATGTTGTGAATCGGAATATTACATCCGAAGAAAAAGGAAGCAATAGCTAAATCTATTTCGTGCTTTTCTCCTGGTTTTAAACAGTCAATAAAAGCATTTAAATTTCCCATTTGCCTTGGCATTAAAACTTTTTTTAGGAGAAGGTTTAACAGGTTTTGTAAAAGACAAAGATGCTCCTGATGACATGAGCAGCGAAGATGACGATGATGTAGTTGTAAGAGCCCAAGCCGTTGGTAATAGATCGGACTCTTCGGAATCGATATGAGCTTCAGAAATAAGTATGACTTCTTTATCTTCATTGATACCTTCAGTGCTCCCTCCGATTGACATCAAAGACTGATCTTGATGTGAATCACTCTATAAAAAACAACAACAGAAACAGTCAGGGCTTCGAATGTTACTCTACTTAATCAAAGTACATACCAGCATAAAAATGGAACTATTGGAAGACGAATCCATATTTCTGGTTTCTTTAGCAGCTTCATCTATGTTTTCGACTTCGTATTGGACGACAAACCCATTGCATCTTTTACTGTTTGGAGTATAAATCGATGATTAAATAATTCAATTGCACAACGTACATGCATACCGATGCGCCAGTAATCGCGACTCTGCTGTGTTTTGCAATATTTTTTTACAAAAATTGCAATAAGCTGCATATTTTTTTCCTTCTCGAACTAGCGAAAAGTTATTCCCCTCAAAATTCACGGAACTTGGTCTTCCAGTAAAACTCATTTTACATAAATTAAATTAACGACACTGAATGAACGCGGAACGATTTTCTTTATTTATTTAGATTTTGACAGATTTTGCAATGCCTCTCATTTTCTCTCTTTTTTCTCAGGAATTTACTTTACTTACCTCTTCTTTACCTTTTTTACGAGTTTTTTACGTTTTTTACGAGTTTTATACATTGTTTACACTTATTTACGCGTTTTTTACCTACTCAAACGTAAAAATGGTAAAAAATAGTTTTTTACACAGATTTGAACATCACTGAGTGATAGTGACATCAGGGATGTCTAGCTATATCTCCGAGCCTGGGAAGTGCACATGGAGCAAAGTTTCCAGATTTTCCCTACGGCTAGAAGTGAAGTTGCCGTCTGCTTTGAGAAGCAGTCCTAACCCATTAGAGTGCTCTTTAGATAGAGACTTCTGGAGCCGAGCTGCAGCCGGCAGAGTTTCTAGACTCTCACTGTTTTTCCTCCAAGTCAGTCTCTTAGATTTTCTGAGTTCGGAGTAGTGGTTAATGCGGATCTATATTCATCCCACATTTTAGTGCGTTTAGTTCTATTAAAAAGTGCTCTCACCTTTTTCCTGAGTTTTTCGAGATGTTCGTTCCACCACGGTTTGCACCGTTTTACCGTGTCTAGTTTTACGACACAACTGCTCTTCAATGATGATATAAGTTTGTTATTGAGTTGGTACGCAGCCTCATCTGCGTCACTTTCTGACAGTAGCGACTTGGGAAGCGAATCTTCTGTGGCTGCGATATTAACACGAAAAGAAGCCCAGTTAGTTCGTTTGGGCGCGTACCGTGGACTGGCTTGTTTAACTACACCTAAAACGTTGAATCTGATATGCTAGTGATCAGACAACGAGGCTTCGTTAGATACATGTCAGTCCACGATAGCGTTAGATATAAATGAACTCGAGATCGTTAGGTCAAGTACCTCTTCTCGAATGGCATTAATAAAAGTTGGTTTGTTACCCACATTGGCTACAATTAAGTTTCTACTAATTATACAAAGTCTTATGCTATGTCTCCACCGCACAAAAATCCGAGATTTAGTTGAGATTAATGAACGGTGGCTTCACCGGGATTTAGGATTTATATTTACACTAAGCTGTCAATTTTGGGATTTATTCTGACGTTGTCTAATCAGCTGTTGAAGCTGTCATAATTTATTTTGAAATATTTTATTAGGTATGTTTCTTCAATACAATATGGGTTCTCTCGGTTTTCCAAAGTAGCCTAACTAAACTATGCTTTTTTAATTTTTTGAGCTCAAAATGTGTGAAATTTAATAGAAATATTTATCAAAAATAACAAAAACACAATCTTATTCCTCATACACATATTTCCTTTGAATTTCACTTAAAATTTGTTAATGCAATTAATTTTCTTTTTTTGACAGCACTCAAAAGTGAAGTGTACTGACAGAAAAAGGAATGTTTGATTTTTCTCGCATAAGGATTTAACGTCAATTCGTAGGGTAAGTCCTCGGGATTTAGTGAAGATTTAGATAAATCTCGGATCTAGCTTGGTGAAGACATGCTATAAAAGTGACTCACCTCTTTTGTTTGTGTCGCTACTACCCCATTCAGCCAATGATGAGATGCATGCTGCGACGCTGGAAGTAGTCGATCAGCTCCTGTACCTCTACAGGTGGAATCTGTTCCACATTTCCGGGGAAGTAAGCTTAGGCGCACACGATCTCTCTTACTCCACCTTCAATTGGAACTTCCAGGATGACTGCCACTGGAGTGAATTCTGGAATGGAAAGAAAACTTATGTTGCGACTGATCAAACTAGCTAGCTTCCTTGGGGTAAAATTAACTCACGTGACCCGAAGGCCCATAATTTTACCTTCGACCACTCACGGTTCCTGGATGAGGCCTAAAGCGATTTCTTCCCTATGAAATCGCAGGCTAAAGGTGTCCGAGTCACCTTAAGCATGGTGCAGGTTTCCCTGCAGTATCTTCATAACGCTCATCATTAGAACCTCTGGACAGGGTGAGGCTAATTGTTGCCCCTCCGTCGGATATCGTCGGTCCGGTGCGAGTGGTCTGTTGACTTAACTCGTACCGGAGGTCCCTGCCTGAGCTACCTCTCGCGGTTCCTTTAAAGGGTGCCCTGATATTGGTGTTGGTGCGGACTTTGCCAGGCTCGGGTGCCGGTGTCGGAGCTATCATATCTACGCTTCGATGGGGCTTCTGGCTACTACGGCTGCTGGTGCCTGCAGTGTTTGGATCAGTCGGAGTGGGCACATCCGCGCTCCCACCGGTGACTGTCTTCTGCTGCGACGGGGAGCAGAGATGATTTGGGCGCGGGCGGGGTGATGGAACTCTTTAAAATGAGTTTGCGCACGCCGAACCGATAGGACACTTCAGTTCCATTAGGCGGTCCATTGACCAGTCACTGATAGCCAGGACAAGGAGCACCACATCTTCCGCTGAGAAGCTTTGCATGACCCGCCAGTATCTTGCATACCGACCGTCATTCTGCGAGTCTAAATTCGCCACGATTTTGTTATTGGACAGACCAGAGCTCTGTGGGAAGAACCCCTAGATGAAGTGTGGTTTGGGGAAGGCATCCTCTTCCACAAGCACCACATTAAATCCACACTTGTCTTTAATGGACTCAAAGTTGGCCCTCATCCATTCTGCGGTGTCAGAGTTGGCACAGGTGAAGTAAGATGATGAGCTAGGAATACCGGAAATCAGCATTTCTAGAGATTCTTTTGTCAATTGTTTAGTTTTTTTTAACAGACAAGGGTCTTGAATTTGTTATTAGAGAATCCGAGCTTAGAGTAAACTAAAGATAGTATGGCAAACAGAATTATTTATTATTTCCGTAGCTAATAATGTTTTATAAACCTGTTAGGAACATCCATGTTCCACTCCGTCCTAGAAAACTTTCTCGCAAAACTTAACCGGTACAACCTGAAATGCTTATTCCGTGCTTCTGCTGTTTTTTCGGATAGCTACCCAACCGGTAGGAGTGCATTTCGAATAACTTCTGATGCATTATGTGCATCGTTGGAGTAATGAAATACCACGAATGGAGCTCAACATACAACTTAGCCCTATCATAACCAAATGCTTCAAATTTGGGGGCATCTTTTTCAAATCCATTATAAAGTACATATTTCTAATATGACTTTTAATCTTAAAATAAGTTGCACATCAACACCAGTTATTACTTCTGGATTGATCAGTCCAGTCAAAGTTAGTACCTTAAAAACTCCATGAAGCCAAACTTAATTTTTTTCTTAAAATCTAACATTTGTTCGTTGTGAGCTTAACTATATTAACTTAAATTCATGCCTTAATACAATTTATGTTGAAACTACCAATAAAAATAAAGTTCAACTTAGTCCAATTTTAAGCTTAAAATCTTTAAGTTTTTCCTCCGTATAGAAGGCTTTATTAAGCAAACATCTCTGAAGGTGATCCAGTTTAGCTTCAAAAACATTCTCTTCATAGTCATTCATGACACCATATAAACTGTCTTTTAGTTAGAATGCACAAGCCAGACGATCATTTAAGCAAAAGAATTTATTTTACTGTCAAAAGTTTTTGAATTTTCATTAAACTGGGGCCACATTAGGGATAATAAAATCTAGAGGGGCAGTTATGGGCAGCAATTTTTTTTCGCTACTGTTTTTTGACATCTTTCTCTATAAGTTGATACTGAACAAGTTACCCAATAACACCGAACTATATAACAATAGGTCTTTAAAAAAAAAAAAAAAACAAATCCTATTTGTATACATTTCAAATAAATCCAATATATATTAAATTAAAGCTTCAATAGTCATAAAAATATTTTCATAATAAAGTACACATCTGCAGCTGATTCCTCCATATCAAAAAACTTTGTACACAATATAAAATAAAAAATAAAAACTTAATAGTCACTGGGATTTTTCACCTACGATCGAGGACTTTCAACTCGTGCTGTGTCGAAGTGTGTGCATAAAAATGAAAAAAAAAAAACAACGGTACTAAAGCTAGGAAAAAAAATTACCACATCGATTTTTGAGCGGTTTTTCGAGGCAAATACCCCTATGTGTATTGGTTGGTTCATCATCTGGGCGTCGGTTTCTCTTTTCTCCTGAGCGTCGGAGCACGTTGGCTACGGTTCATTTCATTTCCTCGGAAGGACAGCAGTCAAAGAGAGTAGCCCGTCTGCTAAATCGCGTGTAGTCTTCGACACTTCCTTTAAAACTACCGACGGAACATAAATTCACCTTCACAGCTCTAAAAAGAACTGCCTAATCAGTGCAAACAAATACAATTCAGGATAATATTGTTCAAAAAAAGGTCAAAGTCAAAGAATATTAATGGTCTCAATGAAAACCTCAAGAGACATGAGTTAAAAGGAAGGTAGACAAGCAAAAGAATTTAAAAAATTTGTGACGCAGTGACCCGCAAAAAGCTGCTTGGAAGCTTACCATTTTTGAAACTTGCACCGTCACGTTTGTAATTGTATTCCCTGAAGAGTAGGACAAAGTGTTAAGCGAAAGGTCTCAGAGGACTTTGAAGTTCGAAATGACCTACAGCAAGGTTGTTGTTGTTATTACCACTATTATTCATATTTCCTATTCTGTTAGATAGACCGCAAATGATCCCCAGTCGTCTGGAAGACAATGGAAGTGCATATTACATATATTACTAAACGTTCAAGACAAAATGTTTGGTCGTTTTCATAAGTGGCCGTTTGAGTCTATCCTGATGTTTCAACTAGGGCTTAGCAGCAGCGAGGAGTCAATACATATTTTGAAACTTTCGACTTGGATACTGATTTCAAATTTATAAATAAATATTACCCTTCAAGTGGGCTTGAGTATAGAAACACCATATACTTATAAAACAATTGTTGACAATAGTTTGGTTTTTTTTGTTTTTATAATTCACAGAGCTAAAGGGACTATGAATACCCTTATGATGCTATTCATACAGCGCTAGTATTGGTGTAGTGATTTTGAAACTCAGATGGTATTAGGTTTGAGTCTTTTTGCTCCGAGGGTGGTGTCCAGAATGACTAGGGAGAATTATTGGTACTGTTATAATTCACAATATTTCTTTCGAAAATCCCGATGTCATTAGTAGGTACGATCAACACTTTCAAGCCATATGACTCTCCTAACCCACTCCTAAATAATTTCATATAACACATACCTATCATACATTCATGTAAAGCCAATATACCTCTATATCTTTCTCTCTCTCCTACTGATTGGAATAAACAATCAAATTCTGATGGCTTTCCATGCTGCATACTCAGGAAGTGACACTCGAATATAAAGCCGCATACCAGAACAAAAAGTCTTCCCGTACTTTTATCAGACATTTTGCAAACAAGAGCCATAAAGAAAATACCGTACGTTTATTTCCCTTAACTTGTTGTGACACTTGTAGACATTAGTTACAAATTCTAACGCAGGAAACATTCGCCTCATCCGAGTTAGCTCTCAAGTCCAACCGGAAAGAAATGCCTTTCTGATTTGCCATGGATGATGTTGATTGGAATAGCAAGAGCAGGAACGTTGAAGTGGAGTGAAGTCCGAACCGCAGAAAGGAGATTGCGAATGCTTATCGTGTTGACACCCTTTTCATAAAGTATCTTTACCCCGAAGGTGTCAAAAGGCGGAAATTTATTTCATTTGACACATATACCACATTTAAGTGTAACAAAACAACATCCGACAACAGGAATGACTACGAGAACTGGGCGATGCAAGGTAGAAGACGACGACGAGGAGGCTTTGACTTTCTAATTAAAAATGTGTCAAACACAAATTGACTATGAGAGCAAAGGGGACTATGAATAGTTATCTGACACATTTTGTCACATGGACAGCGGTGAGTAGATGTAGTTGCTTTAGGTTAAGAGAGCATTTCTGAATGCAAATCTACTATCTAGAGGACGACGACAGTCGTTTTTATTGATGAAAAGTTGTAATTAAACTTCCGTTAATTGGTAATTATTTAACTCGGTTTGTTCTGAGGAAATTTGTAATTAGTTTGGCTGATTTCCGACATAAAAAGGTAAGAAAGGGGTATAAATAATTACTGAACTTATACGAAAGCAGAAAGATTTCGTAGCGTAATTTTGATGTAAAATTCGAGTGCAATTTGACATTTTATGCACTCTTGAGACTACTACTAGTTCAATGAAAATTAAAAGCTGAGGAAAAGAGCAGCTATTTTTCCTGATCGTTTTCTAAGAAGCCGTTAAAACAGGAGTGGATAAATAAACTTGTCGCTTAGAGAAAATAGTTGTTGAAAAGCTTAAGTACCAAAGCAGCGGCTACTCTTGAACTTCGAAGAGGCAATAAAACAAATTTCCCTTTTTCACAAAATAAAATCAGGACACTACTCCGGAGTATATAGCAAATTACGAAGGTACTAATTAATAAAGTGATAAATAACTGTGATATTTGTTTAGCCGCCAAACATGACAAAAAACCTATACGAAAGAAATTTCAATTTACAGAAACACTTATGCCCAGTTTCACAGTGCGAGTTTAAACTCAGTTTATGGTTTAAACGTAAGTTCAACCAAATGTTTGGTTTCACAGTGTTCGTTTAAACTCTCAACTGAGTTTTATGTTCGGTAAAAGTTAAACGACTCGATTCTACCGTTTAACGTTCGTTTAAGTTAAAAATGTGGTTATGACTGCTATTGTTGTGAAATGTCAGATTGTGTTTTTCTTCTAAAATATTAATAAATAGTGTGTAAAATAATGTTTTCAAGTGCAAATAGTGATTCTGATGATAGAAGTGATGAAGAATATTATAAAATCCTGGTTAACGTAAGCCGACAAAGAGAATTTCGCTGCAGGACAAATCACTTTTATTTTTGGGATGATATGGACTTCTTTAACAGATTTCGCATGTCCAAACAATCAGCGTATACTGTTTTCGAGGAAATACGTCCAAAAAATGAAAATCCAATTAACTGGTAACTCAGAAAATAAAACATATGTACATGTAATTTGATTTATATGAAAATAAAATGTTTTACTTCAAGGAACAATTCAATATCAGCCGAAATCAAGTTTTTATTGACTTTGCTTTTCGATAGCATCCCATGCTGCATTTGTCTCCGTATATTATTATATTTTTGCTTCCTCCATTGTCTCTCTTTTGTCTATTCTAATTGACTTTTACTCGAAAGCAAACACAATAATAGGAAAAATTCAAAATTATTTTCAGTTTGACATTTAATTCAAATACTGTGATTTAAATACATCAGTGTAATTCACAATAGTGTGATAAACTTCGTTTAGACAAACTGAGTTTAAAAATACAGTGTAAAACCGAACGATTTAAACTCAAAGTGTAAACTCAGTAGTTAGTTTAGTAAAACTAAAGTTTAAACTCACACTGTGAAACTGGGCATTAATGACATAAACGAAATCGTTCACGTTCGGAACGCTAACTGAAAGAATTAGGGCTCTCAATTTAGAGAACAAACTCCCGATCAAGGCACAAATGGCTAAAGCCGTAGAGTATTACATCAAATCTTACCATTCAACAATTAAAACAAGTCCCTTTAACAACGTAGAAAATCGTACGGTTGACAGAAAGGTAACTAAATATAGGATAAAAAAGAAAAAGCATAAGGTAATAAACAAACTCAATGAGAATAGGGAAAATTATAACGAGCATCGATCGGAAGGGTTTATAAAAGACTTCACTAGCTTAAGACATAAAGAACAACCAAAATTTAGAAAATGTACGATAAGAGGTGTACATGAAAATAATATTAAGAAACAACTTAAATTTTCAAGTGGCCTTCCTGTGGATCACGATTTTGATGATGATAATCCCGATGACTCAACAGGCAATGACAATTGAGAAAATTGAAACAAACCAGGGATTTGCACAGATCAAAATTTAGCCAATCGAATTAGTAAGCAAACATAACATTATTATTCACATTATAAGTCCAACGGAAATTCTAAATGTCGTAAAAGAATTTGAAAAAAATGTAATGATGGTCAAATTTGAGAATGATAAGAATACTTTACTTTATGAAATAGAATCGATTAAAAGTATTATAAAAACTGTTATGCCTCACAGATTTAGACGCGGTTTGATTAATGGAATAGGTTCTGTTCACAAATAGCTTTTCGAAACCATGAATGATGACGATAGACAAGACATTGAAAATCATTTTTCTAGGACAGATTCAAACAATCATGAACTAAACGAGCTATTGAATCAGACAGAGGCGAAATTAGAGACAGACTCAAAACTATTGACGGAACAGACAAGGCATTGCATATTAATCATTAATTTTTTGAATTATTTCTTAAAATTAACATGGTAAAAGAGAAAATAAGCCGTATCCAAGAAAGTATAGCTCTAGCAAGCAATGGCATCCTACAACCAAACATACTGACAAATGAGGAAATAATTAAATACAAAATTAACTTCAAGTCTCTTGTTCACCTTAGGCTAGGAGTTGCTAAGTTCCAGGACGATAACATAATATTTGCAATAAAAGTACCAAGCGAAACTATCCAAGTAGATCAAAAACTAATTTTTCAAAAACCATAAGGAAATAGACATGGAACCCGAGTACATAGTAGAAATTAATAATAAAACTTACACTTTTGCAGAAAATAAGTCGGTTAATGAATTAAAGTTAAGCAAAAACTGTATTAATAAACTAAAATGTACGCTTGTAAGCAATTTTAAAGATGACATTTCACCATTAGAAGAAAACATTTTAACACTTAAAAATTTTGAAAATAAAAAGCTTAATAGCTCTTTTGATGAAAGACAAATTGCATTGCATGGAAATTATCTAATAACATATAACAACTGCACTGCGCACTTGCGCTGGGAGGTGGTAATCTTCAAAAGACGAAACTGAACCCGTACTCAGTAACAGTGTGGGATTTCTACCCACTAACCCCTTCTCCCTTCTTCCCCTTTTCCCTACGGTAAGGCCATCTTGGCATTTCATCGCAGGAGGGGGAGAAGCCAGCCTTTCCAATTATTGCACCTAGTCGTTCGACTAATCAGCAATTTGTCTTTCATATAATTATTTAATGTTGTGTTGGGTCTACTTTATGCTATTGTTTTAGTTCCCTTTCTTTTACTCTAACTATCTATAGGTAGTTAGTTCAAATGGTTTTTTCCTTCTTAATCTTCTAACAAGATTGTCAGTATTTAATAAATCTGTCATTTCTACGTTGACGTGGTTGAGAAGTCTGAGTCTATGTCTATTTGCAACTGTTCTTACTTCATCTTCAACCATTTCAACATTTAGATCTCTATGTAGATCAGCGTTTCTTATGTACCATGGTGCATTTACTATGTTTCGTAGTACTTTACTTTGGAATGTTTGTATTTTTTTTAAATTTGTTTTGCATGTGCATGCCCACAGCTGGAGCTCATAGGTCCATACTGGTTTTATGATTTGCTTATAAAGAAGCAGTTTATTGTAATTTGACAGACAAGAGTATCTCCCGATAAGCCAATACATTTTATTGTAACGCATGTTCAGTTCCCCTCTTTTTTTTTCTTTACATGCTGTTTCCAGCGCAGTTTTGCATCTAAGGTCATGCCTAGATATTTGGCTGTGTTTGCATATTCTACTGCATTACCATTTATGAACACTGGGATATGCTGAACATTCTTATTGGTGAAATTAATATGGACCGATTTTAGGTCATTTAATTTAATTTGCCATTTTTTTGTCCATTTTGATATGTTATTTACTGCCATCTGTAACTTTTTTGTCGCTTCTTCGACATTTTCTCCCACAGCAAGGATAGCAGTATCATCTGCAAATGTTGCCACGGTTGTTTCATCGCTATTTGGCAGATCCCTGGTAAACAGAAGATATAATACAGGGCCTAGCACACTACCTTGTGGCACTCCAGCATCTATTTCTCTCAGTGTGGAGTAATCATCTCCTTGTTTAATTCTAAAAAATCGCTGCAATATGTAGGATTCTAGAATATCTGAGTATTGCTTAGGCAGATGCTTTTGCAATTTATGGATCAGTCCTTTGTGCCATACTTTATCGAAAGCTTGTGCTATATCGAGAAATATTGTAGAGCATATCTTTTTCTCTTCAAATGCTTTTTCGATTTTATCTGTTATTCTGTGCACCTGATCAATCGTGGAGTGCTTATTCCTAAAACCAAATTGATGGTTTGGAATTGATGATTTTTCTTCAATGATTTTATGCAGACGTTTAATCAACATCTTTTCAAATAGCTTGGACAACATAGGCAGTATCGATATGGGGCGATAGGAGGTGACTTCACTAGGTGGTTTGCCTGGTTTTGGTATCATAATTACCTCCGCTACTTTCCACATGCTGGGTACATACCTTATCCTGAATGCAGCATTTATAATCTGCGCTAGTTTCTTTAGGCCTTTTTTTGGGAATTGTCGTAGGATTTCCCCTGTTATCAAATCAAATCCCGGGGCTTTTTTGATATTGATGCCTTCTTTTATTTCTTTGGCAATTTCTTTTGCCGTTACTTACTTACTTTAGGCGGCGCTACAGTCCGGGGTGGACCTGGGCCTCAACCAACAAGCGTCTCCAGCCAGCTCGATCTTTAGCTAGCTGCCTCCAGTTTCGCACGCTAAGTTGGTTGAGGTCCCCTTCAACTTGCGCGCGTCACCTGAGTCGCGGTCTTCCTCTACTGCGCTGTCCCTCGGGGGCGGATTCGAAGATTTTTCGGGCCGGAGCATTGGTGTCCATCCGCTCTACATGACCCAGCCACCTCAGTCGTTGGACCTTCACTCTTCTGGCTAAGTCGATGTCGCTGTACAGCCCGTACAGTTCGTCGTTGTATCTCCTCCTCCACTCACCGTCTATGCAGACGGGACCGAAAATCACCCGAAGAATTTTCCTCTCGAAACAGCCAAGAGCACCCTCATCCACTTTTGATAAAGTCCATGCCTCTGCGCCGTAGAGGAGGACTGGGATTATTAAGGTCTTATATAGGGTCACTTTTGTTGTTCGAGAGAGCTAGTCAATTGCCTTCTTAGCCCAAAGAAGCAGCGATTGGCAAGGGTTATTCTTCGTCTGATCTCAGCGCTGGTGTCATTGTCTGAATTGATAGCGGATCCTAGGTAGACAAAGTCCTTAACTACCTCAAAGTTATATCTGTCGAGGGAGACGTTCTGTCCGAGACGTCGGTGTTGAGTGTCCTTTCTTGTTGACAGCATATACTTGGTCTTGCCCTCATTTACCGTTAAACCCATCTTTGCCGCTTCCGTCTCAATACTCGCGAAAGCGCCACTGACATCACGCTGCTTTCTTCCGATTATGTCAATATCATCGGCGTATGCGAGTAATTGGACGGACTTTTGAAAGATTGTGCCTCTTGTGTTGATGCGCGAGTTTTGCACAATTCTTTCAAGAATGATATTAAAAAAGTCGCATGACAGCGCATCGCCTTGTCTAAATCCTTTTTTGACATCAAAGGTCTCGGTGAGTTCCTTACCGACCTTGATGGAGCAGCGTGCAGGGATGCCAAAACTAGACATAGCTCTGTATAGCTCGTCTCTATAAATGCTGTCATACGCGGCCTTAAAATCGATGAATAGATGGTGTGTATCGATTTGGAGCTCATGGGTTTTTTCCAAGATCTGCCGTAGTGTGAATATTTGGTCGATGGTCGACTTTCCTGGCCTAAAGCCACACTGATATGGACCAATCAGGTTGCTGGCGAACGGCTTCAGACGTTCACACAATACGGCAGATAAGATCTTGTAGGCGATGTTAATTAGACTAATACCTCTGTAGTTGGCGCAGTTTAGGGGGTCTCCTTTCTTGAGGATCGGACAAACAATGCTGAGGTTCCATTCATCGGGCATACTTTCTTCCGACCATATTTTACAGATGAGTTGGTGTATGCTCCTTACCAAGTCCTCGCCTGCTGCTTTGAAGAGCTCTTTTGCCGTTACCTGTTGAATATGTCCCTCTTCTTCGCACAGTTCTTCCGTTTCTTGACAGTCTTTATCTTCATACGGTTGGAAGACGCCTTCAAGATACTCAGCAAATAAATTCGCTTTTTCTTTGTTGCTTTTTGCCCAGTTATCTTCCCTGGTTTTAACTGGTGGAATATGTGCTATTGGCCTATTCATTCTCTTTGTCGCCTTCCAGAGCGAGTAGTCGGTACTAGCATCATTCGTCAAATTGGAAAGGTATGATTTTAGAGATTCATTTTTAAATTCTCTTACCGATCTTTTGAGTTTACTGACTAGATTATTGAGCCTTGTTTTGTCGCTTGGCGCCCTTGATTGTTGCCAGCGTTTTCTAGCTTTTCTCTTTTTTGCAATTATTTCACATATTTCCTTTGGGTAAGAATTCTGTTTTAGTTTGGTTTCAGCTTTTTGGATATTAACTGTAAAAGTCTGTACAGCCTCCTCTAATTGATCTTTTGTTTCAATTGTTCCTAAAAGGTGGATACTATCCTCAAAATTCTGTCTGAAGTAGTTCCAGTCAGTCAGTTTATTAGCTAGTCTTGGGATATTTTCTTTGAGAGTGATTTTTTCGCCAAGTGTCATAAGTATTGTGGAATGATCTGAGTCAAGATCTGGTCCTTCTTCTACTTTTATAGTGTTTGACGAGATATTCTTTGTTACGAAAAAGTCGACAAGATCCGGGGTTTTATTCCTATCTGTTGGCCAGTAGGTAGGTTTTCCCGTTGAGTGATATTTGCCGCCAGTTTCTTTAATCATTTCATATAATTCTTTTTCTCTCGTATTTGTCAGTCTAGATCCCCAATACTTATTTTTGGCATTAAAATCTCCACCTGCGATATATCTATTGCAAAATATGCGGAAGAGGTTACTAAAGTCATGTTTTTTGATATTATAGCTAGGAGAGCAGTAAATTGATCCGACTGATATTCGTCCACTTTTAGTTTTTACATTTATAGATATTCCTTGAATCTCACATGATTGGAATTTAGCCTCTACATGGTGATCGATTGTTTTCTTTATTATAACTGCAGCCCCGCATTTTGCCGAATTATGGGGGTGTGGGGAGTGATATAATTCGTACCGTTGCAGTTTGAAATCTGTTTTAAATTTAAAGTGCGTCTCTGAGACAAGACATATATCTATTTGGTTCACGTCGAGAATTACCTGAATTTCTTCTTTGCGCTTCTCGATACCATTAGCATTCCATTCTAGAATTTTTATATGATCCATCATATTTGTCTTTTTTGTACAGCCTTTTTGTTGCTGCTTTTCCTCTCAAGGAGTGATATTCTTTCTAATATAGCCTTATTGCTTTTTTCCATGTTTTCCATTCTATTTAGGATTTTTTGCAAGAAGGTTTCCAATACTATTATTTGAGTTTGTTTTATTTATGTTTAATGGTTTTTCTGTTTCTTTTAATGCAACCTGTGCATATGTCATTTTTGTACCCGTCCCTATCTGCCTTAGGTCCTATTTCGTATTTTTCTGCCCGCTGGGTACTTCTATTGGCGTTCTCAGTTGTAAGTCCTTTTTGCTTTTTGGTGCGTCCTTTTTGCTTTTAGGTATATCCTTTTTGCTTTTTGGTGCGTCCTTTTCAGAGTTTGGATGTGTTTGTTTATGTTTTTTGTCTTTAACCAGTTGAATCTGTTTTGCAACTAAGCAGCCTCTATAGTTGGCTGGATGCATTCCGTTGCAATTGGCACATTTTGCTGGTTCCTCTTTTTTTTTCATACAGTCTTTCGTATGATGGTTTCCTGCACACTTAACGCATCTTGGGTTAGAGCTGCAGTACTTGTGCGTATGTCCATACTTTTGGCAATTCTTGCACTGTGGGACGAGTTTTGATTTCCTTAAGGCGTGAATCTCTACCTTCATTCCAAGGATATCTCTAATATCGTATATCTTTTTGATATCTTCGTTATGCTCAAAAGAAAGCGTAAACATTGGAAGTGGTATTTTGCTTTTGAATTTAAGCATATTGACAGCTTCCAAGATCTTGAAGTTTTTCTTTCTTAGATCTGAGACTATATTCTCTGGTGAGCAAGAGAAGTGTAATTTTTTCACAACAACTTTAATTGGTCTTGTTTGTTTGCTTTCATAGGAGTACCATTGTACTCTTGTTTGGTTAAGTATTTTTGTAAGTTTTCTATAGGAGTCTTCTTCAGCTACATTGATTTTAATGTCGTTACTATTTATTAATGCGGTATTAGCTTTAATTTTGTTTTCCTCCATTAACTTAACTAAGCTTTCATACTTTGTTATTTGCAGTGCAATAATTGGTGGAGGTTTGGCTGGCCTTTTAATTTCTTTATTTGGGGCATACTCCGTAATTTTCTGGTAGTTTTCTTTTGGAGAAGAGATTTTTGGTGATGTACTCATCTTCCTTCTTTTATTTTTGTTCCCATTTTTTAGTTTGCCTTCGGTCTCTGTAAGTAGCTCTTCTTCATCCGTTGAAAACTCTACTATTTTTGGTTTTTCTTTTTCTTTATTTTGGCTGTTGATCTGTTGTTTCAACATTTGCAACTCTTGCTTTAAACTATTAATTTCCTTAATTAATGTTTCGTTGAGTTGCTTAAACCCATCTGTTTCTTCGCAGGCTTTTGAATATTTAGCCTTCAGGTTTTTGTTTTCGTCTGATTTATGAGATGGGGGTGTTCTCTCTACCCTCTTATATTTTTCAAAAGGGTCTTCGTTAAGCAATAAATGGTCCCCCCCAGAATCCGTGGGACCGACCTCCGAGAAGGGTGGATTTACCAAATTAAATGGCGTACCACCGGGGTATTAAAATCTTTTGTTTTGTTCATTGCATATTTGTTATTAACTTTTGCGAAAAGTTTAAACTGTTGGATTTAAGTCGCCTTTTACGACAGGCATACCTTACCTCGGGTATATTCTACTCTAGCCCTATCCCGAAGGGCTGAACTCTCCCTTTTAGAACACGGCCGTTGAATAAGCAAATAATTCTTCCTCATTTTTAAATTCTTTTATATGATATTGTAAATAGTACAGTAATAATAATAATAACTAGTATCACCTGTGGTCGAAATTCGACCATTTGAAATGAAATTCAATTTGTTTTTCATATAATTAATTGGAATATATTTGTATGCAAATTTGTATCACTATGGACATGGAAAGCTGCGCAGAGAGAGCAACGAACTATTTGCTCTCATTTGCTGCCTGGAAAGTGGCATTTTCGAAACGGCTGAACTTTCTCCATTTCCTTTCATATATTATCCTATCGATTCCCAATACGTCCTACCACCTACCTGTTTGACTTGGAAACCCCTTTTTCCCTAATTTTCGGGTTTCCCGTTTTTTGTTCAATTAGTTATGAAAATTAATATTCGCAATGATGAGTAATAAAACTTTTTTGACAAACTTTAAATGATTTCTGGATCACAAAGTTATGTTACATATTTAGACAAAAATAAACACATTGCTTTAATTTTGAGCAAAACATTCTTTTTTTTTCAACGCCATAACTGAGAAGTAAACACGTGAAATTGTCTGAAATTGTCATTACCATGTTCACTGAAAAAAATAATAATCCATACTTCACGCATTTTTTCTACCCTCGGTTTTCACATTTGGCAACAGATACTTCTTATATTTTCAATAAATTTCACAACATATCGCCCAATCCCATTCAAGAAACTGATCAGTAGGCATTGACAATCGGCACAGCAACATCAAAGTGATAGTGCATGCGATTTTTCCCTGTTTTTTTATGTCACTGGAATAGAGAAAACATGCGCGGCTCATGTCTGTACCGTAGTGATTTGAAACGGACTATAGCATAATATTTTTTTGTAATATTCTCCCGTGCAGGGTGATCAAAATGCTTTCATTTAATTAGCTAAAGCTTTTTGTATCGGTAAAGCATGTGTGTATGTTCACTTTATTTTACCTGCCTTCTCCCTTTGCAGCATATATTTTTCTATTGATCAAACATTTTGGAAATTGGTTTACCAAGGTTTTTAGGGCCGCTGATACAAATCTGCAATCAGATATCATATTTGTTTAATCAAAATAAAATCTGAAAGGGTTAACGGCAACATACACACATGCTTTCTTGTGCACATCTATGGCACATTCCCTTTCGAATGATATAAGTTTCATTCCCCTCCTTTCATAATAAATACTTAAAAAAGGTACCACAATTTGACTGAATCGGCGTTAAAGGTACCAAAATGTTCGATGTTCACGATTTTATCCTATCGATTTTTACTTATATGTTTAACTTGAAAAAAATCCAACTCCGATGAACAAACCACTTTATTGGCGCACTGCACACCCCTTTTTGTAACAACATTTAACTACTTCTTGCACTAATTGTGTGTGTAATTGAAAAGGGTTCAATAAATAAATATAAAGGTACACATTTACACAAAAAGAAACATTTTGCTTTAATTTTTTCAAATTTTTATATTCATATATTCGAGTCAAACTCATATCAGCAAAACATTCTTTCTTCTTTTCAACGCCATAAGTGAGAAGTAAACAGTTTCAAAAAACGTGTCATTACCATGTTCACTGAAAAAAATAATAATCCATACTTCACGCATTTTCTCTACACTCAGTTTTCGCATTTGGCAACATAGACTCCTTACTTTTTCAATAAATTTCACAACACATCGGCCAATCCCATTCAAGGATTTCATCAGTAGGCGTTGACGATCGTCGATTTTTCTCTGCACTGTGTGATCCTCTCTTGTGTACACACAAAACAGGAGGAAAATCGTCGATCGTCAACGCCTACTGATGAGTTCCTTGAATGGGATTGGGCTAAATTTATTGAAAAGATATAGAGTTTATGTTGCCAAATGTGAAAACCGATGGTAGAGAAAATGCGTGAAGTATGGATTATAATTTTTTTCAGTGAACGTTTTTTTGAAACTCTTAACTTCTCACTTATGGCGTTGAAAAGAAAAAAGAATGTTTTGCTGATGTGAGTTTGACTCGAAAATATGAATTTGAGACTTTGAAAAAATTAAAGCAACATGTTTCTCTTTATGGAAATGTGTACCTATACATTTATTTTTTGAACCCTTTTCAATTACACATACAAATATTGCAAGAAGTACTTAAATGTTGTCACAAAAAGGGGGTGTGCACCAATAAAGTGGTTTGTTCATCGGAGTTAGATTTTTTCCAAGTTAAACAGGTAATTGTACGTGTAAGTAAAAATCGATAGGATAAAATCTGAAAGCAAATCGAGAAAGTTCAGCCGATTCGTACATGTCATTTTCCAGTCAATAAAAGAGAGCACAATTTTCCATGCTCTCCCTGCGCAACTTTCCATTTCAAATCAAAAGCGATAAAACTTGGGCAGGATTTTTCTTTTCCAGTCATCCTCTCTTCTGTACACACAAAACAGGAGAAAAATCGCCGATCGTCAACGCCTACTGTGTTTTTGTTGTTGTTTTTCCCTTCTCATGAGAGTGGTGGCTTTATACTGTACGTGTGCCTTTTTCATGCATGTGTTGACTGGACTTTCAATTGCGATTATTACCTTTGTTATTTATCCGACCTTAAAATAACAATCATTCTGCAAATCTGCAAAGGACGACCTTTCTAACGGTATATAATTTATGAAAATCGGTTCAGTAGAATCGTCGTAAATGGTACCTAAAGTTTCGATGTTCACGTATTAATATATAGATAATATAGTCAATAACTTTTATCTACTATGCAATTTCATTCTAACTATTTGTATGTATATGTATTTGTAATTTTATACCAAATTAACTTTTATCCTATTAACGTTTATTTTAAGGCTTCTCCTAATTTATAAGATTCTGTAATCTTAAAGTAGTAAGCGAATTCGTGTAATAAAATGAATTGAAAATTGGGTGAACTAGAAAAACAACTGTGTTCTCTTGACAGTAGGCGTGTTTTTTGAAACTTAGCTAGCCAGTCGTTCATTTAGAGTTCAGACGATCCCCAGCCAGCCAAAGCCAGCCGATTTTTTATACCTTCAAGTTGGCAACTGTCAAAGTATTAAAGGGTGTTCCGCGTATAAAATAAGTGAAAGTAAAATTTAAAACTTTGGAAGTGGGTACAATTTTTTATAAATTACTACGTTGACATGAGGATTCGAAATGAATCCTCAAAAACTATCATATATCCCTACCTACCCAGATCGAATTCAATAAGCTTACTCGATTCGATCACAAAAATTTGTGCGATTGAATTCAATTTATGCATACCCAGATTGAAAATCGAATTTGACGGCTTAAAAAGGTGGAGGGGATTTTTCTCGCAGTGACGTCAGGGAGCAATAAAATGTTGGTTTTACCCTAATTATCTTTCCACCAGTATTGCCATAAGACAAAGTTCCGAACAAAAATTTGGAAATATAAGTATAAAGAGGGGTAAGCAATAATCACGAAACAAAACAAAAATGCCTAACTAAAATTGTGTCCATATTAGAAGTAAATGTACTGTCTTTTTCTAATTCAAGAAGAGCAAAGTGGTTTAATTCCATTAAAAATTTGACTTATTACATGAGAAGACTTCGAGGGATTTGAGCGTCTCGGAAGCATTCAAATGTATTAAAAGTTTAAGCATTGCTTAAAACTAAGCCGCAAATTTCAGTTTAAAAATGTAACTAAATGTTAAATGTAACAATAACATTTAAACAAACATAAAAACAACGATCGAAAGGAGAAAAACATCAGACTAAGTGTCAACAGAGATAAAGAATATCCTACAAAATTATATGTACGAGTGCGCATGTACCATATCTTTAAGTATTTTAATAAAAATAGCACGCAATCTAATGACAAAACAAAATTATTTAGCCTAACACATATGTGAATGCTCTATGTATCTTGTATAAAATGCTTAAAAAAAGTTATTACAAAATTAAATGACCGGAACACCCTGTGCAGCATTCTGAAATAATTTTTCTGATTTTTTGTCTTTCTTTCATTTTTAACACACGATCACTACGATGGCTGCGGTTGCGCATACTATAAATCTGCAAAATTTAATACTCTGTATCTTGGCCCGTATTCATAATTTGTAAACTGTTTGCTGAAAGTGGAGAAAAATGGGGATAACTCAGCAGAAAATGCAAATAAATGAAAGAAAACTACTTCATTTGTATATTTAAAAGCTTTTTGTTAAAAAAGTAAAATTTTGTATGTGCCTATTCATCAACTTGAAAAATTCTACATACATATATACTATTAAACCCATTTGCCTTTTATAAAAGTAAGTGATACATATAAGCATTCACATGTGTTAGGCTTTATAATTTTGTTTTGTCATTCGATTGCTAGCTTTTTTATTAAAATGCTTAAGGATATGGTACATACTAGAGATGTTCATACAAAAAATACATCGATGTTTTATTCAATGTAATGCATCGAAACGTCCCATCGATACATAACAATGCATCGTTGAAAAACATCGATGTTTTCGATGCATCGAATAAAAATATCGACGTAGTTGTTAAAAATATAGATTAAGCAATAAGAAAATGAGATAATTTCATTAAAATTAATTTATCATGGGTTTTAGAAAGCTTGTTATTTTGAAATTAGACATCCCAATACTTCTTCTTCAAAGTTTTCGACAATGGCTAGTACAATTTCCTCCTCCTTTTGACAAGCAAATTAAGGGGTTTAACTCTTAAAATTTTTGGATTCTGTAGGGTCTTGAGAGTCTGTAACTCAAATTTTATCATGATCGGTCCCATAGAATCGAAGTTACACGGCTTTTACGAGCGCGCGCCGAGCCGTGCCAGAGTTGGTTTTTATGAAAAATTTGCTGCACCGCTAGGACTTGGTTTTGAGCGAAGCTCGGTTTTCTAGCTCATATCGCGCAACAATCGAATTCTGATCGATAGATTTTCAAATTTTTCCTAAAGCATGAAAGAATAGAAAAACACGAGGGTCGAGTCATTTATTTGATTTCTGTTATGAGAAAACCGTTCCTGAAACTTTAAACGCGCTATCGAATGATACATGCTTTTGTGGAAATTCGAATTTTTCAAAACGCTGCACACGTTTTTCCCCGATTTTTTTTTTCGTTTTCGGACCTCAATTTTCAAAACTGCGCCATTTTTTCCCCGATCGGTTTTTTTTTCAAAAGCATATGTCATTCGGTAGATTTATCCATCTACTTTAAAACTCAATTGGAATTTTAGCTCTAGGATGTTTTTGTACCGACCTACAATTCCCATCAGTCGAAGATAATTTTTTTTCATGTGTGCAAGGATCGAGGCGAGACAGAAAAAATGCACATGAAATAACATAAAATTTGTAAAAAAAAAAAAAAAAATAAATAAATAGCTGCAATTGTGCCGAATTGAAATCATCCTCTTCAATGGTTTTTTACGAACCTGACCCCTTAAAAGGTCTGAATCGGTTTCTTGATTCAAACCTACCACTACATGCGTTTATTCTTCTTATTCGTATTGGAGTTGAATTAAAGTGGAAACTGTGTACAGAACTTGCTTTCATTCGATGCATCATATGAAAATACATCGATACATCATTAAACATCGAAAGTATCCGATGCATCGGATTGATTCGATACATCGAATAGGAAACATCGATGTTTTCGATGTATCGATGTATAATGAGCAACCCTAGTACATACGCACTCGTACATATAATTTTGTAGGATATTCTTTATCTCTGTTGTCACTGAGTTTGATGTTTTTCTCCTTTCGATCTTCGTTTTTACCTTCTGTAATATTGTTACATTTAACATTTACATTTTTAAATTTTTTAAATTGTCCGGACTAGGTGTAGTCGCAAATTTTAAGCAATGTTTAAACTTTTAATACATTTTTCCCAAAAAAATGCTTCCGAGACCCTTAAATCCCCCGTAGTCTTCTCATGTAATAAGTCAAATTTTTTAATGGAATTAAACCACTTTGTTCTTCTTGAATTAGAAAAAGACAATACATTTACTTTTAATATGGACACAATTTTATAAAGGATTTTGTTTTTTTGATTATTGCTTCGCTCTCTCTTTTTCGGTATTGTTAAGTATTTTACGCCAGAATTTTCTTTTTCCTCGCGACCGCACGCTAAACATTTAAAATACCTATTTCCAAAGTTTTAAATTTTACTTTCACTTATTTTATACACGGACCTCCCTTTAATACTTTGACAGTTGACAGCTGATGTAGGAACGAAATCACACGTACCAACTTGGAGGTAAAAATCCTCGGCTGGCTTTGGCTGGCTGGGAATCGTCTAAATGAACGACTGGCTAGCTAGGTTTCATAAAACACGCTTTATGTATCAATTTATGTAAACCACACTTCTCGGTGCGAAAAAAATCAAATGAAAAGAGAGAATAAAATAAGCACTCTAAAGAGTTAAGCTAGCATTACACTATCTGGCAGCTGCCATAAATCTGGCATGTTTTTGACACAAATTGTCTGATACAGGCTGCCAGATAGTGTAATAGGGTACCATATGACTGCCAGTTATCTGTCACGTGACAGTTGTGACAGTTGAAAATGTTTGGTAACAGTTGAAATATGTGCCAGATAGCCAGATAGTGTAATAGGGTTTGAATTATTTGTGCGAGTGAACTGGCAGTCTTATGGCAGTGTGCTACCATATTTTTTTATATGGTACTGCGAAAATTCCGAAGTGCCATAAAAAACGATCTGGCAGGGAATTTTGTTTGAAGTTCATGTAGAGATTGTAGCATTGTTGTTGTGAATTTGTCGTTCTTTTTCGTTCTATTTCGTATTAAATTTTATTATTTCACTGTTTTGTCACAATGGGGAAAGGGTATAAGTTAACAACCTCCGTATCCTATTTCCTCATTTCCTCCACGAGCAGGCATTCCCAACATCATTCCCAGTTTCCCACACATAATCATGCTCCAGAGTCATGCTGCTGACTCGGCGTCTGGAGCCAACACCTGCCGTGTCTTATGACACATTCCTTTTCCTTCATTCCCTCATTCTCCCACATCCGTAATTTCCGTTCTCACGCTGGCATAATTTAAGTTAGGTGTAAGAATTACAAAATTGTTAGTTTTTAAGTTAGTTCTAATTTGGATTTAAAAGAATAAAGAGGCTTCTCCTAAACAATAAAATATTTTTTTTTAATAAAATTAAACGTGTAAACATTTAATTGGCGCCCGAGCAGGGACCGGTGTTGTGCGTGTACGCGTGTGTCAGTTGTTAATAAATAGTCGTTAGAATCGTTTTAGTGACTTTTGTTCGTAGTGCATCCAGAGGCCTCAAGTAGCTCCCGTGATCACAAAAGCGTTCGAAACAACAAGTGTTAGTGGATCCATGGACAGTAACTCCCGCGAATACACTCGAAACATAAAGTACAGTTGCCTCAAGTAGCTCCAGTTACCTTTTATGCGACCCTCAACATCGGTCCCGAACCCCGAAAAAAAGGACAAAGTGTCAGTGCAACCGGTTCTAAAGAAGAGTGTGTCGAACAGCAACAGAATTTAAAGTGAAACAGGAAGTTGGAGAAGATAACTAAAGGGCCCCCAAGTAACATAGTGAAAGGGACGTAGTTGAGGAAAAGAGACTGCTGCCGCTCCACAGGATGATGCTGACAATTGTAGTTATGTTGTAAGTTTGATTAAGTAGATTAAGATTATATTCAACTATATTAGTGAAAAGATATCCGAAAGGAAAATAAAACAAAAATAAATAAATAAAAGCAAAAAGAAATTGAGAATAAGAGCAATTTTAAAGTAATTAAAAGTAAAACAAATTAAACCAGAAATAAGAAATTCAGCATAATTAAAGAAAAATAATAATTAAATAAATAAAAGGAAATCAGTAAGAAAAACTAAGCTAACAAAAATTAAATGTAGCAGAAAGAAATTCTAAAAAAAAAAAATAAAAATCAAGCAAAAATTTAAAAGAAAGAAAAGCGAAAGAGAATATAAAATAAGTGATAATAAAAAATTAGTTAAGTAGTCATAAATTCTTCCTTGAAGTTACGTGATAGTTTTCCATATCGAATAATATTCAGTCATGCCTGATCTGCGGTCAGGAACATCTACAGACCATGCTCCGAGCAACCGCGGAACCACCAATCCTACCATCCAGCTACCTATACCCACTTTACTCACCAACCCCATTCCTTCTACGAGCACTAATATTTTCACCGCTACGGGTGAGAACTCAAATAACTCATTCATGTCTAGCGCATCGCATCCAGATCCACCACAAGATGTAAGGGCAACCCCCGAACTAGACTCCCTTATTTCATCCATTGTCTGCAGAACTCTGCGAGGGCAAGGGCGAGAGCTCATCAACAATATTTTAAACCCAATTACCGACTTCTATTCCGGTGTTGATCAGCCAATCGCTGCACAATACCAAAACAGGCTAGATGACTTGGACAAGATCCCAGATGTCGTACGCTGCCTAAGAAACTTCTCAGGCGATCCAGTCGAATTTAGTTCCTGGAAGAAGAGCGTAGACAGAATCCTCCAAATATATGAACCTATAAAAGGGACACCAAAATACTACGGTATTTTGAGCGTTATTAGGAACAAGATTGTCGGCAACGCCGACACAGCCCTAGAATCGTACAACACTCCCCTCAATTGGGACAGTATGTCCCGATGTTTAGTGATGCATTACGCGGACAAGCGCGATATAGGTACCCTGGAGTACCAAATGTCGTCACTTGTTCAGGGTAGTAACTCCATAACCAAATTTTACCAGGCCGTCTATAGCCATCTTTCTCTCATCCTAAACAAAATCAGTTGTATGAATGTCTCCCCGGAATCGACCCAGTTATTGACGCAAACTAATAGGGACAAGGCGCTTGATACCTTCATTCGAGGTCTTAAAGGCGATCTCCCCAGGTTACTAGGCATCCGCGAACCTGTTGACCTTCCGCAAGCGCTCCATCTCTGTCTCAAGTTAGAAAATCAGAATTACAGGTCACATTATGCTAACAATCAAGCCGTAGTTAGGAAACAACATAACAATATACCCCATTCACCTCCTCACAGAAATCCATTTAACAATTTTGCGCAGACTCAACACAGACAACCAGTCAAATCCCAACCAGGCCATTTCAACCCACAACCACGTACTCTGCTTTACAACCAAGCGCATGCCCCTCCGGCAAGGAATCACCTCCAAAGTAACTTTCAATCGAATCCCAGACCGTCCTTTGTACCAAGACAGTCGCCTTCTTTTCCATCAAACCCACATTTCAAGGCAGAACCGGCAAGTGCTCAGGTTAGAGCGCAAGGAAGCCGTTTCGCTCAAACAGGACAAACACGTATACCGCAACAATTTGCAGCAAAGTCGCATATGTTTAATCCGAACAAAATGCAACCAAATTTTCATATAGATACAAATGAGTTGGACTACTCAGAGTACGACCAAGTTTCACAGTCCGAAGATGCCAACTATGCACAGTCTTTAACCGAATACATGCGACCACAAGAACAATCAGAAGATAACGCCGAAGCAGGTATCGACGAAGCTATGAACTTCACCGATATCCATTTTTTAGATTAAACAACTCTTCGTTACCCTTCTTCGAAAGTAGAACGAAGAGTGGAGAGCTTATTAAAATACTAATAGATACCGGATCAAATCGTAATTACATACAACCCTCTTTAGTTGAAAAACCCGTACCAAACGATAATTGCTGCTACGCCGATTCAGTAGGTGGCAGTATAAAAATCAGCCACCATGTCGAAACGAGCCTTTTCGGTCTGAACGACTACAAAATCAAATTTTTCCTTCTTCCATCATTGAAATCCTTTCATGCGATACTAGGTAATGACACCCTAAAGGAGCTGTCAGCCGTTATCCACACTAAAGACAATTACATGCAAATCAGAAACGGTACGAAAATTAAGATTAAACAGCAGACCTCTCAGTCTGTCAATACTATAAACCTGCGAACAGAACACATGAATCCCAAACAAAAGGATAGCCTTATCACCTTGGTAAAACAATTCCCTAAACTGTTCTCTGAACCCAACGAAAAACTGACCTACATAACAAAACTTAAAGCAGAAATAAGAACAACTACAGAAACACCTGTATATTCAAAATACTACCCTTACCCCATGTCCCTTAAGGACGAGGTCGAAAAACAAATAAGTCAACTACTAGAAGACGGCATAAGAAGGAAGTCTAAGTCGCCATATAACTCTCCGATATGGATAGTGCCGAAAAAGTCTGACGCATCAGGGAAAAGAAAGTACAGGCTTGTAATAGATTATCGGAAGTTGAATGAAGTAACCACCCCCGACAGATACCCAATTCCAGAAATCAACGAAGTTCTCTCTCAGCTAGGAGAGAGCAAATTTTTCACGGTACTAGATCTAAAAAGCGATTTTCATCAGATTCCCTTGAGAGAATCTGACATCGAAAAGACTGCGTTCTCCGTGAATAACGGAAAATTTGAATTCACACGCCTCCCGTTTGGACTAAAAAACGCACCCTCCGAATTTCAAAGAGCAATCGACGATATATTACACCCATATATCGGTAAGATTTGCATGATATACATTGAAGATATCGTAATATTTAGTAAAGATGAAGAGTCCCATATTGAAAACGTTAAAATTATTTTTGAAACCTTGGAAGCCGCAAATGTTAAGGTACAACTTGACAAATGCGAGTTCTTTAAAGAAGAGGTTGAATTCCTTGGTTTTGTCATCTCAGCCGACGGCGTAAAAACAAACCCAGCAAAAGTACAGTCAATCTTAGATTTCCCTTGTCCCAAAACTTTGAAAGATCTGAGGTCTTTTCTCGGACTTTCCGGATATTATAGACGCTTCATAAAAGACTATGCCAAGCTTGCGAAACCACTAACGTCCCTTCTCCGAGGCGAGGAAGGACGCATGTCTTAAAACGTTTCGAGCAAAAAAATTATCCACCTAGACTCAAAGGCAATAGAAGCCTTAGAAAAATTAAAACGCACACTTAGTTCAGAAGATACAGTCTTAAGATACCCAGATTTCGGCAAAGAATTTCATTTAACCACCGACGCTTCTAACTTCGCGATCGGTGCCGTCCTCGAACAGGACAATAAACCCATCACCTTCATATCCAGGACGCTCAATAAGACAGAAGGGAGCTATGCTACCAACGAAAAGGAAATGTTAGCCATAGTTTGGGCTCTTGGTTCTCTCAGAGGTTACCTCTATGGATCGGCAAAAGTGAAAATCTTCATCGACCATCAACCTCTAACGTTCGCCCTTAGCAATAAAAATCACAATAGCAAAATGAAGAGATGGAAATCATTTCTTGAAGAATACGACTACGAGTTGAGATATAAGCCCGGTTAGACGAACGTTGTTGCCGATGCTCTTTCCAGAGCACCTCAGTCGTCACACATCAATTCAATGACAGCAACGCAGCATAGTAGCGAAAGTTCATCTCACGGATTAATCGAAGTTGTAGGAAGCCCAATAAACGTATTTAAAAACCAGGTAATGTTATTCACAGGAGTCCAAGATAGTTACCAATTTCAAATTCCTTTCCCCACCTTTCATAGACACACATTGACCAAACCACATTATTCCGAAGAAGATTTAATTCAATTGCTCAAACGTTACCTGAACCCAAGTGTTATCAATGGTATTTTCACAACTGAAGATATCATGGGTAAAATCCAGAATATCTATCCCCTTCACTTTAAAGCGTATAAGACAAGGTTCTCCCAGACTGAGGTTAAAGATCTGACGAACGAAGCTGAGCAGGAAGAAGAAATCCTAAAGGAACATAGAAGAGCTCATTGCAATAGCCTCGAAAATAAGATCCAACTGTTACAAAAATTTTATTTTCCTAAAATGAAAGCTAGAATCTATACAATAGTCAAGCAGTGCGTTACATGTAAGCAAAACAAGTATGACCGACACCCGAATAAACCGGAACTAAAAAACACTCCCATACCTGAATATCCCGGACATATATTGCACATCGATATCTATTCCACAGATTCAAAATTGGTCCTAACCGCGATCGACAAATTTTCAAAATATGCGCAAGCCCGCATTCTGAAGTCAAGAGCAATCGAAGACATTAGGGAACCGCTAAGGCAACTCTTGTTTGCGTACGGTGTACCAAAGGTAATTGTTTTCGATAACGAAAAGACATTTAATTCCGCTTCAATATGCTTCATGCTCCAGGACCAATTGGGTATCGAAATCCATAAGACACCTCCGTACTCCAGTTTTGTCAACGGCCAGGTGGAAAGATTTCACTCCACACTGTCCGAAATCATGCGGTGCCTTAAGGCAGACCGAGTCCATAGATCGTTTGAAGAGCTGTTAGATCGTGCTACCTACGAGTACAATTCTTCAATCCACTCCACTACTAACAGGAAACCCATAGAGGTATTTTTCGGAAGGAATGTCAGTACAGACCCCGAGCAATTCGAAAAAGCAAGAAAAGAAAACATATTAAGACTCAAGGAAAAACAGGATAAAGATTTAGGCTATCACAATAAAACCCGTCAACCTCTAAAGAACTATTCCCCAGGCGAGACTATCTTCGTCAAAATTAATAGACGATTAGGTACCAAGCTTTCCGCAAGATTCAGAAAGGAAATAGTAAAAGAAAATAACCCAACTACAATTCTAACCGAATCAGGCAAGATCGTCCATAAAGCCAACATTAAAAACTGATATCTTCCCTCAAGTCCATCCTTTCTTCGGGCCTCGCAGAGGTTCAAATATTGGACTATTCCAACTCAAAACTGGTTACCTTACATACAGGAATAGCGAAACTACAGACTGGTACGTTCAAGCTGGTGCACATAATTGACCTTACGGCATACCAGGATGTAATCGAGGACATACAGTTAAGAATCCAAGGCAACGTGAGTAAAGACAATCCCATCCATTCATACCTATCCCATGAACTTACCGAGGTCTTTGACCGATTCAATCGCATCAGACCCATAGTCAAAAAGAAAAGAGCATTAAACTTCTTAGGAAAAGCGTGGAAATGGATAGCCGGTACCCCGGATCACCATGACTTTTAAAATTGTAAAAGCCAAAACCCAAAATCTATTAGATAACAATAATAAGCAATTAATAATAAATAAACTGTCATTGGAAAAAAATAAATAAAATCACAAATGTCACTAACAGTATAATTAGAATTTTGAAAACAAATGTCGAAATTGAAAATAAGTACATTAAAAGCATTGAGTATAAACTTAAGGTAATCAAGGAAGAAATAATAAACATAGAACATGCTCTACAATGGGCAAAAGTTGGCATAGTAAATACATTTATCCTGCCAAATATGGAAATCAATCTAGTTAAGATATTTTTTGAAAAGAACAATGTACCATATGTAAACATGGAAGAGGCATTTGAATTTGCCAATATAAAAATAGCTTCCAACACTTCAACCATAATTTACATTGTAAGCATGCCAACTACTAGGAAAGAAGAATGTAAGAAACTATTAGTTAAGCCTATAAAAACCTCTTTTTGTAACCAAAATCGATTTTAATAAAATACTTGTTTGTAAAAACGACTTTTACGGAATCAAAGAAAATTGTAAAACATTTAATGAATTGACTATTTGTAAAAGTGATGAAATTGTACATTTAAGTAATACAGAATGCCTACCAAACCTATTGCAAAGCAGACCAGCAAATTGCACCGATGTCAACAACCAACATATCCCCGCAGTCGAGGAGATACTTCCCGGATCATTACTTCTCAACCAATTCAATGGGTCCATATCAGTCAACAACGATAAGCTCAATCTAACTGGAACATTTATAATACAGTACTATAACTCCACCATCGTCATAAACAAGCAGACTTTTGTGTCCAACGAAGTCCCCAGCCTTAGACCACTCCCGGCCATCGTGCAGCTAGAGTCAACATCCAAAGACTTTGAAGAATTGTTAACCCTTGAGGTAATGAGAGAACTACATATAAATAACACCCACTTTCTAAGCCAGATCGAGAGAAGGAATAAAATGCATCTAATAACAACGTACAGTCTATCAACCTTGGTCATCTTCGCAGCCATAACAGTATCCCTTAGCACGCAGAAGAAGCAACCCGACTACATCTATAACAGTAGAAGCCAGCACGATACAAGCTGCAACCGAAGCACCAACCTTACCAACAGAATCGCCTGAAAAGGGTCTAGAAAGGCCTTTACCAATAAAAAGGATTGGTATTAGTCAAACTCCACCATTTTACAAGTTCACGAGTGAGGACACTCGAATTTAAGGAGGGAAGAGTTAACAACCTCCGTATCCTATTTCCTCATTTCCTCCACGAGCAGGCATTCCCAACATCATTCCCAGTTTCCCACACATAATCATGCTCCAGAGCCATGCTGCTGACTCGGCGTCTGGAGCCAACACCTGCCGTGTCTTATGACACATTCCTTTTCCTTCATTCCCTCATTCTCCCACATCCGTAATTTCCGTTCTCACGCTGGCATAATTTAAGTTAGGTGTAAGAATTACAAAATTGTTAGTTTTTAAGTTAGTTCTAATTTGGATTTAAAAGAATAAAGAGGCTTCTCCTAAACAATAAAATATTTTTTTTTAATAAAATTAAACGTGTAAACATTTAATTTATATACGATGATTTGGTTGGATGGATCTTTAAGTATTTGTGGAACTATTGAACTGATATCAAAAAATCTTTCAATATTGGAATGGTGACACTTTTTGTTATCTTTTATCTTGAAAAGTTCAATAGGGATAGAGGATTTCTAGCGACTTAACATAAACCTTAGTATGTATTTAATGCATTTGGCTCAGGGCTAAAACTTAAGCCGAAGTTCCTTGGGCTATACAAAGTGTCCTGGGTAAATAAGCATGACCGCTACGAAGTCGAAAAGTTGGGAGACCACGGCGGATCGATGAAGACGACTGCAACAGCAGACGGCATGAAGCCGTGGCGGTGGACATCCGGATGCGGAGGCGGTTAACGAGTTAAGACGGCCAAATGTGAGATCGTGTAGAAGTTTGCGGTCCAACCACACTTAACCTCCTTTTCACCTTTTTTCTCTCCCATCTTCGTCATTTCCCCTCAGTTGCAAGTGATGAATTGAAATTACAAAAGTTTATTGACTAATCTTAAACCATACGCACACAGCGCCTTACTTTTTTTTATAATTGATGTGTTTCAAATAGTTTATCAATTTATTATCCATTAATTTATTGAATAATAAAATTGGAGTACCTAAACCTAAATATTCCCACTCACATTTCTTTTACTTCATACGTATGAGCACGAGTACGAAACACAACAATCGAGAAAAAATATTGCTTTGTCTATTTGACAGCTTGTCAGATGATTTTCCGAAAGCATATATCAGACAACTGCCATATAGTGAAATAGGGTGACATATGCGTCTGGCAGCATGTGCCATAAAACTATCTGGCAGTAGTTCGTGACAGACAATAAATGTCAAAAATTCTGCCAGACTGCCATATAGTGTAATAGGGTAGAAAAACGTTCCGTGCCAGTCGCCGGCTGTCACGAATTTCTAACAGACAATTACTGTCAAAAGTCTGCCAGATATCTGGCACGCTGCCAGACAGTGTAATTCTAGCTTTAGTTCAAACTAAAGTTCGTCCGTGTTATTTTCAAATTAAATGTATTGAAATCAATAAATATAAGTCATGTGGTAGCAAAAAAATGCTAACACCACAAAACACAAGAGAACAGAATAGAAGGTTTTAAAAAAAAAAATGTACTATTGTCACATCCCGAATTATAGGCGGGTTAATTTGCGGGCATAAGCTAGTACAAAATAAATCAACTTCCTTACTGCGTGCTAAAAAAGTGGAAATTTGGTTATGTCATAAAAAGCTTTCAACAAAGCTAATGGATAATTTTGATGGCCAATTTTGATGTTGATCATGTTTTTTTTAACGTTTTTATATAATTGTCTACTCAAATTAAACACACTTGGCATTTTATCCAATGCTTGAAAATTGTAAGTTTATCCTTTGTTATGAGCCAGGGTGAGGCCACTGAGGGATCTTCGGTGTATGCGAGGGGGACGACGGTACGCTAGGCTCGTTGGACCGGAGACAGTTCTTGTCTCCCCTCACTTATACGTCATCTGCTCAAGCACTTTTGTTCGTGTCAAAACTAGCTAATAGAAAGAAAGAGATCCCTAATACCCTACTCAGATTTCGGACGAACATAAAAAATGTAGGACAAAATAGAGAAGAAAGAAAAACTCCAAAGGGTTTGTGCTCCTCTGTATAGAGAGAACGGGAGGAGAAAACTTACTCTAACCTTACTAACCTTATCTTAACCTGGGCTGGCCTGAAACTTAAACTAATACCGTAGCCTAAGCCTACTGATGACCGGATGATGATAGCGTTAGCATGGCCAGCCCGTCCAACCTTTGCTATCTCCCCTGGCCTTTTCACTGGGAGATAGCCCCATCCGTCCGTCCGTCGACCGTCAGGGCTTGTCATCCTCCCGTCAGTGCGACGGCCTTGTCCGTCCTCCACCCACTAACAGAAAGAAATGTCAGCACTCATAGCACACACTTTTATATACAATTCATCTATACTTCACTCTCTCGTGATCGAGCATTCGATTTCGAAATTTGAGATGACAGAACAACAAGATATGTGTTGTGAGTAGGGTTGCCAGAAATATTTCTTAGCAAATCGGGAGAATTCAGGAAATTATCGGGAGATTGAGAAAAAAATCGGGAGAATAAATAAAAACTCATTACTCCATAGAAATTTTAAGCCACCATTCTCCTTCTAGCAAACAAATATACAAGGTGGCGCAAAATGAATCACCCTATCGGAAGATGTTATAATTTTTGCAAATGGCGTCGTACGTCAATTATATTTGACATTTGTGAACTAGACAGCTGCAGTATACAAACAGACAAGAAATGGAGCGCTATACTGCGCAAGAGCGTGAAATAATTGTGTCGGAAGCGTTTCCTGGTCGCTCAATCTCCCGTTTTGGCGATTTGGCATAGCCAGCTAGATCGCCCGTTTATGCCAACAAGCCTCAGACAATCGCAGCCCTTAAGGAAAATATTCGACAGGAATGCGAACAGTTATCACCGGAAATCTTGCGGAAAGTCATGGAAAATGCGATAAAACGGGCACAAATGTGTATCAACACTGGCGGCAGCCACTTGACGGAAAAGATTATAATCTTTTCCACTAACAGAAAAAATTGTAAGGGTCCTAATAAAGATTTCCATCACTCAAAATCTTTCTTTGTTTTTTATGTAGTAAAAAAGTAATTCAAAAACAAAATTGGATGATTAATTTTGCGCCACCTTGTTTTTGGAAATGTCAATGTCAATGTATTATGGCAGTTCAAAAACGAGAAAGAGTAATACCAAATTATTTTGTATGCTTACATTAGGCGTTGATTACACTTCTTCGTAATAAAACTTTTTCTGAACTGCTCGTAATTTTTTTGGGAAAATAAAAATTAAAAAATTGGAAAATCGGGAGACTTCATAGAATTTCCGGGAGACCGGGACATTAGTAAAAAAACCGGGAGACTCCCGGAATATCGAGAGAACTGGCAACCCTAGTTGTGAGTACTTTTTTTCATTTTTTTTAAAGGAATTTATAAATACAATGTACGTTTTTTTAACTATCTCAACAAAATGAATTTGTTGCAGAAAAATATTTCCATTGTCGAATGCTATGTACACTGGGCACAGTTTTTCTTCCATTTCTTTTATAACTCTTGTTGTTATTTGCCACTTTGGCAAATTCCAATAAGATAATCATTGTCTGCAAAATAAGAACATGTACTATTTATTATTGATTACGGCGTTGTATATTATTGAATATACTTAGCTCTTACGCAGCTCTTCCTAATAAGAACAACTCAGCATTTGGCAATGAGAACGGATGGCTTCTATCCCTTAAGCGCGGGCGCTCAACACGTTCGCGACAATCTTCGTCGGAATCCGAGGAAAAATACAGAAATATATCTTTTGTCAATTTAAATTTCACTGCAAATAATATTTTTCTATCTTTTAAATCAACCGGAGAAACGTCACTTTGTGAGTTGCAGTAGAATTTCTCTAGTACAATTTTATTTTCATTCGATACGTGAGCTTTCGAGTGTCATCAACCCGATGAGGTTAATCGATCATTCGATCACGAGTTCTACTCACTCACTCGTTATCGATTGCGGTAATTCGGCCCCTGTATGTATAGACCGTTCCATTTCAAAATCTCTTGAAATCCTTCTGCGCAGATTTCTCTTATTTATGCAAATTGTTCTAATAGCCGTGTTTTTTTGATAATTATACTCACTTCAGTCAAAAAAACGATCTATACTCACTTCATCCACAGTAGCAGCCGCACCAACCAATTGGTTTGCGCCTCGACTTCTTTTTCTTCGTTTGACAGTTTGAAAATGTCAAAACCGAGGAAAAGCAACAAATACGATCGGCTAAAGGCTAATTTATGAGATTTTTCGCGCTCTGGTGGTCAACTTATGTAGTTCTATCCTCACTTGCTGCTACTTCGAAATGTATCCCCACTTGGTGTGTTGTTATTGCACGGCTATTACTATAGTCAAAAAACGTTTTATAAGAACTTTGCAAACCAACGCGAGCCCGAGTCTGCTGCAGTAATAAATCGAAGCGAACTGGGGCCGAATTACCGCAATCGACAACGAGTGAGTGAGTAGGACTCGTGATCGAATGATCGATTAAACTCATCGGAATGATGGCACTCGAAAGCTCACGTATCGAATGAAAGTAAAATTGTACTAGAGAAATTCTACTACAACTTACAAAGTGACGTTTCTCCGGTTGATTCAAAAGATAGAAAAATGGAAATATATTTTTGCAACAAATTCATTTTGTTGAGATAATTAAAAAAAACTTACATTGTATTTATAAATTCCTTAAAAAAAAAATACTCAACTCATATGTTTGTTGTTCTGCTCGACAGGACAATAGTGATCGAGTGAAATAACGCACGATAACGTGTGCTGTCATCTCAAATTTCGAAATCGAATGCTCGATCACGAGAGCGGTAATGCCGAATCCTCACATTCCGATGACGAGTTACTCGTTATCGATTGCGGTAATTCGGCCCCTGATGTATTCCAGAGGTTAAGGACGACGAAACCTAAAGCTACTATCGACGTCACAGAGCCATCGCGATGATTCATTACGCTGCTGTATAATTTTAGTAGCTTAATTCAGCAGTAATACGCAAAAATCTAAAATACAAATGCGCCGATAGCGTTGACAAAAACAGCCACTTAAAATTTGTTAAAAAGTAATGAAGAACCACAAACTCAAACCAAGGGTCGAATTACGGCATCAGTGATCGAGTCATACGTGACTGATAAATGTTGATTTGGTATGACCGCATACGTGATCGAGCAGCGAGTATCGAAATTTGGCATTCTGTCATCAGTGATCGAGTATTTTTTCATTCGATAGGGTTGTTGGTGACGAGTGGATGTATTTTAGAAAGAACAAATGTAAGAATTGCTTGATTTATTGTTTTTTTGTGTTCTTTTTAATTTATTATTTTTAATTTATTGCAGGACGAACCTAAACAAAATAAGTCCGGTGCAAAAGGAGATTTTGGAAAATTTCACGAGTCGCCACCAGGACCTAACTAAAAATATTCTCACTTGTGAATCCGATGATGACAAATATAAAAAAATATTCCATTTCAATTGCACGAATTAATAAAATGAACCAATTTCATTTTTAAAAACTTCCCAAATAAACAAAAAACTTCACATTTGACAGTAAATCAAATGAATGTAGTAGTTTGCACTAGTACAACTAGTACATTTTTAAATGTGTACTCGATACGTGACTATTCGTATGATATCATCCCAAAAGAGTTACTCGCTCATACGATCACGTATGGATTTCACTCACTCGATCACCGATGCCGTAATTCGACCCCAGACCAAGCGGACGAACATTTTTGATGAAAATTAAAAAAAAGGTAAAAAAAAAAATACTCAAAAAATATATTTTTGAAATTATTCTATACACCTTTTACATGATATTCCCCTTGCTTATTCTCTGCTCGTATTCACCCCCAAAGAAAGTCGTAGCGAAAGGTTATTAAGACATCGACTTATGGGGTATCCATGAAATGTCAAACTCTATCTACTTGCCAAATTTCACCAGAGGTGGCAAACGGACAAACGAGCGATGCCATTTCCATTTTTGGTATACGGAACCGTAAAATAAAAAAATAAAAAAAAACCAAAAAAATCAGTTCATGACCCTTGGATTCAACATTTCTTTTAAAAATCGCGCGACCTTTTCAAATTGAGAAATCTCTAAGAATTCCCCAGTTCCACCTTTTTCATTCTTCTATCTAATACCCTCACATCTGACAACTTCTAAATGATCAATCAGTTCATCCGCAGAAGCAAACTACCAACTAATCTCTGCCTTCACCCAGTCGTCCATAACCGTAATTTTAGTTGTTTTTCTAAAAAAAAAAAAAGAAGCTTTTTAACGACTCGTAGTATTATTGATATGATGGAAATGAGAATTTCGTTTTTATGGCACGCTCTGATGGTTAACAGAGTGGTAACGTCCCACGAACATCAAACAAAGATTTGCAGTGGCTCCAGACACATTCCGCCAGAAACACTCCCATCAGCGTCATTATCGTCGTCGTTGTCTTATAGACAGAGGCATCAGGAGTTGAAATGTTTGACTCGTTTTGATTCAGCCCAAGCAGCCAGCGGTTCGGTGGTGTCTCTTGATTGATTCAAAAATAGCCCTCCTTTCCGGTTTCGTTCGTGAGTTCGGTGTGCGCGCTGTGATGTGACGAGCATTGCCAAAGCAACGCAATTTACCGAAAGCAAAACTCATTTATTACTCAGTTACTCGTCCGAAAAATTTAATTGCATTAAGGGCACAGGAGGTGGACGACATATCAGAACCTTTGATGTGATTTTATTTTTTCGATTTCTTTTGTTGCAGTTCATCACATGAGTAATGCTTACAAAAAATGGGGAAAAAGAAGCTCGGGACCATCATGTGGAAAGATGGTGGTGTGCTGAAGGATGTCAAAAATGGGTGCGACCGCCCGCTGAACGAATCTTCTCGTTGTCCATCGCGAACGTCGTTCTTATGCGTGAAGGTAGATTGGTGGCGCGTCTGGCGGCGGATATGCATATATTAAAACTAATGAGCGTAAACAAACCGATTACAGGGTGGAAACATTCCTTTTTTTGTTTTTTTCATCGGAGCTCGGTAGGTTTAATGCAGTGCAATTAGTCAAAAGGCACAGCTCTAAATGGATGGACGTAGGGCAAGTGGCGGTTTGTATGAATGAATGGATTCTTGAACTGACTCTTGTCAGACAGATATATTGGTTTTTAATAGAAATAATTGGGGGTAAAGTTGAAGCGGGTCAATGACAGCTTCAACAATGAAGAAGGCTATGAATCAATTGCTTGTTAACTGAAGAAACCTTTCAAATCATGTTGAACGATATAAAAGTGAACTGCGGTCAGACAGTGATGATTGTCAATCGGTCTGGGTGGTTTTTCTATCAATAATTGAGATGCGTAGTATAGGAAGTGAATGTGATAGCCATGTTGAAGCGAGCAGACAAGTTTTATTAAAGCGTAATGAGCAAAACTTTCTTCATAATAATTCAAATGGTAAATCTTCCATTTCGCTTTTCTCGGAGATGGATCGACCGATTTGAATGAAATTTTAAATAAAGACAGATCTAGCTAATCTTCAGGTCATGAAGAGTTTTGAAATTCGACCTAGAATTCTGTTATGGTTTGGTGTAAGCTTCCATTCGAAAGTTTTCTCCCCAATATCTTACATCTGTAAGGTTTTCGCATTTTCGGAATGAGGGCCCCCATTTGGATTTAGCCACCCCAACACAGCGGAGTAGCTAGGTGGGCAAGAGTGCGGCCTTTTAACCGAGTGGCACGGGTTCGAATCCAAAGAGTCGGCGTATTCGTTCAGTCTTTTTTTTTTTTATCTTTAGCCTTATCGTTAGCCATAAGAAAAACAATAATAGACACTGCTAGCGTGGGTTGGTTGTTATGATCAAGGATCGTATGATCAAATAACTGACCACGGAACGGGAGCAATTGGGAAAAGTGTGCGGGCTAGGAAAAAGAAACTGGACAGTCGAACGTGAGCTAGAAAACGAGGCGGGAGAGTTGTGGAGAAATTCGAGGTGGGACGTGAAATAAAAAGAAAAAAGAAAAAAACGATAAAAGAAAAAATAAGAGTCGGTGGGCGGAAAACGTTGAACAAAAAAAAAAAAAAAAAGGGAAAATTTAAACAGATCTGCTTTAAGCAGAATAAAACGAACCCGCGTGTGAAACGCAGTTCTGGCCAGAGTTCCAGAAGCGTGATGTTTTTTTTTTGTGCGCTCAAGTTAAAAGATAGTGTGAGCGGTGACCGGATTAACTATCGAGGGCGCGATTAATTTATCAAAAACCAGAGTGACTACGAAAACCGTGGTCAAGTGGCCGGGGATATAACAGTACCCTAAGAGTAGACTCTTATATGTGTTCGCGACCCCAATTCGTTTGAATTCCGCGTCCTTAAGTCCCTAGACCACCCCAGTGGGAGAAAAACAAAAAGGGAACCAGAGATAAAAATTACCAAGCCACAAGCGCATGAAACCAACCAGCCCACTAAATCCACCTTACATCCCGTGGCCAGGACATCGGCCGGTAGACGCCGTGGACCGATGCAGGGAGTTATTACTTAACCTAGGCTATTATTTTACTAACCGTATCATTATTAGTTGAAATTTGTTTTTTTTTTATATTGCATCTTACTATAAATAATACTTTACATATTGCACTACTGCACTTATAGGTAACAGGGGAAGGTTGCAAATAAAAAGAGTTTTGCCGAGGGGCCTAAAGTGTGGAGTTTTGTATGTGAACGAAAATGGGTTGGATCCGAACTCTCTTGTGTGTGGGTTCAATTCCTGATGGGCGCTCGTAGTGAATTTTTATTTATTTATTTTTTCATTTATTACATACCCTTTTTTTGGTTTGGGTTCTTTCTATTGTACCAGCTGTGCAGTGGTTCTTATTGTTTTTTTTTCTTTCTTTCTTTTTCCAATGATTCGTGGCTTAGTGGTTAGTGCGTTGGACTGCTAAGCGAGAGACACAGGTTCGATTCTCAAAAACCACCAAACGTTTTTTCGCGGCACCACCTCTTCGCAGGCATGACAAACCTGCAAGAGTACAATCTGTCATGAAAAGCTTCTCAATTCGCCGTTCGGAGTCGGCACTAAACTGTAGGTCCCTTCCATTCGTGCGAAGAATATAACACGCACAACATGAATGGTTGTGAGAAGCTAGGCCTTGGCTCTCCATGAGCTGCCGTGCCAAATATACATATGTACATACATATATTTTATAATTATTAAAAAAATTTAATAAAGACTGTAAATAGTTTATAGAGTTAAGTGGTGACTTTCCTTGTCTTTCGATCGGAGACGATACGGTGGTTGACTTGCTTTGCTGTAGCGCTGGGGCTCGGTGTCTTTGTTTCCTTAGGTTCTTTTTTTTTGTTTCTTTTTTTTTCCGGGTGTAGGTACGTGTCTTAGCTGATTTTACTGACATCGTCGTGATTCGACGTCGTAAAGCTTTTGGGGACATAGGGTAATCGCGTGGCGCCCATAAAATAAACACCCACGACTTTACTTCATTGAGCAGTCGGCAACCCTTGTTCCTGATACCGCGGAGGGCGAAACGACGGTAACAAAATTAACATTAAAATCTCTGCCCAAAATTAAAACACTTGCAGCCAAACGAGCTGATGTGCGCATGCGTATCAAAAAGCTAACAAACTGTCGAAAGTGCCAAACGTGATGCAGCAAATGACTTTGATTCGCAACTGCCACTCTGCGTTGGGGCACATGTGATGCTCTGCCAACATTTGTGCACATCGCTTGGTCTGTGTAACGGGAGCTTACGAACAGTTGTACACATAATTTACGACACTCTTTCAACTGCTTACGAGAATATGGTACCACCAGAGCTTCTTCTGTGCATTATGGTTACTTTTATTAACTACAATTGGTCTTACGTTATATATACAAAAACATCATATCCTTCACACAATTTACGGCGTCATTCAAGAAAAATTCGGTCAACTGGACAAGAACAGTGTCATTTTGGATTGGTTTATATAATACGTTTTTCGTCGCTCTCAAGGGCTTACATTTCAGAAAACTGTTTTTGACATTGGTCCTACTGAGTTTTCACTTGGCATTACTTACGTGCAAAGACTATTGATGGCTTACTTTTCGGTACTAATTTTAACAACAAACAAATTCAAAAAATCAACAACAAGAACGACTTTAGAGCTAAGCGAGCAGAGCTGTAAAGATTTGACCCATTTGATAAATTAATTCTCGAAATGTGTACTGAAGTGCATACAGATACCTCCTATCCTAGCATAAAAAATGGCAAATAGCATACACACATTCACACCCAATTTCAACTATTAATACGATTCCGAAAGTTCAATAAATTTAAGGTGTTCCATCTAACACCGCTGCGCTTCAGTAAGCACTTGTGTACGTACAGTCTAGTTTATTTAAGCCTGTTGCAAGCCTTTCAGTTACAATAATATAGCAAAATAACAGTTCGAATGGGGTGACTTTGTTGCTTTTGTCGATCTCAATAATTCTCATAACCCTCTCAGTTCCGAAGATCACTCCAATCATCACATGCAAATACGAAAGCTTAAACAAACCGCCTTACTGACAATGCCTCAAAATCTCAAAATAGACAACAACTCCAACCGTTAAGTAAAATTATTTAATGGATCCGGAAACATTGATGCCAACTAGCTGTCATATTTTGTTCCAAACAATCGTCATCATCCCGAAAAATAATTACACTGACAACGTTCTTCAATCAACAATAAGCCATCGGGAACACGCACCCCTCAACTTCAGAGGAAAACACAAATATCCACTTCCATTCCAAATAAATTATTAATCGAGAGTTTGATATTCGAAGTATCAAGTAGCGGAAACCAAAGGTGGGCTCCCGCGCCAACAGCCAACCTCTTACATCAGATCAATAACCCTCAGAGGCAATTTTGGGGTGAATAAAGGAAAACTTTCAATCGATGCCGAGTCGGAAACTTTCCATCAAATAAACAATTGCTGCTCCAACTTACCGCCGCCGTCGCATTCCTACATGCGCCAGTCGTATCCTTGCATGCAGGCAATCCTTACAAGCACACTTCACTTTTACAATAAAGGATAATTGACATGTTGGAAGAGAACACTCTTCAGTCGCCCTCTTTCCCGGCGAAATTAAATATTAAATTTAAGAAAGGCGAAGTACTCTCACACACGTTTGAAATGTACACCGCTTTGCAGACAGACTGGGTTGGTCTGGGCGGACGTTTGCTGGAGCTGGAGCTGAACGTGGATCAATAGGTTGTCAAGGAGGAAATTGAATTGTCAACTGACAACTGATAGTAATACAACGCCCCGGAGCTGGTATAACCTTCCAATGTGAAATATTAAGCACGTCTCTGAATACAATCTCTGATTTGATACGCGCTTTTCATAATTTATAAAAAAAAATATTGACATTGATTTATAAAAATATGGAATTGAATAGGGCACTTATGGGGAGGGAGGCAAATTGCAAATCAAGAAGAGGAAGATTTATGTAAATGGATGCTTTCTTTGGGTGAAGTGAATTTTAAAATAACTAGGGACAAGTGGAGTTAGGATAGATTTGAACGCAGCTCTAACAAAACAGATTCTTCCCCGACTTCTGGAAGTGTAAGGGCGTTCTTGGCAAGACATGGGATCTATCAGTGAAAGAGTCCTATGGCTTTATAAAGCGATTTTAAGAGCTTCCTTAGCATATGTGTCGGTTGTTTGGTGAAATAAGCTTTCACACAAAAACGTGACTGCTAGTTTCACTAAACTCCAAAGAACGGTATGTCTCGGCTGCATCGGGGCTTTTCCCAGCACGTCTGGCTCTGCTCTAGTTGCAATGCTCAATTTACCACCCCTTGATGTTTTCATCATGGGCAAAACAAGGGAGTTTTGAGGACTTTGCGGGAGTATCGTTTGACTCAAATCTTATGGATATGCCATCTGACGCAATGAGTCCGGAATTAAAACTACTGTCTAGATTTACGGTCGATTTTCCCTATGCACAGGAGTGGTTTTCACCACTTTCTGAGTCGGGTAAGGAATGTTGTCGAATTTTCCCAGATGACTGCAAGACCAGTGAAGACTCAGTAGTGGAGTCTTTGTGGAAAGCGACAAGATTAGACTGCACTTTCCCATAGGTATTTATGCATCTGTCTTCCAAGTGAACATTTTTTGCAATACTTATGGCTGCGAACTATATTGTGAAAAACCAATGGAGGGGACGGAGTATCTGCTTCTGTACCGACAGTCAGGCTTCGCTTAAGGCCTTGCTCAATCCTCTTACTAGATCCAAAATAATTCGGGAATGCAGGTCTAGTTTGAATTGGGTTGGAAGACTGAATTTGCTTACACTTGTCTGGGTCCCTGGACACAGCGGGATTACCAAAAATGAGGTCTCCGATGAGCTTGCCAGGCAAGGTTCAGAAGAGAACTTCTCTGGCCCTGAATCCACGTAAGGTTTGCCCGTATCTACGGTTAAGGCTTCTATCGATGGTTGGGTTTCTAGCAAAAACAATTGAAGATGGCATGACTCTCCAGGATGCAGGCAGACTTAACAGATCCTTTCGCAGAATTCTTGCTGTCTCTTAGCTGAAAAGACTGCAGACTACTTATTGGCAGGACACTTCCCCTATGCCCAACATCTCAACGTGTTAGGTTTAAGTTACTCCACTGTCTGTGACGCGTGTAGAGACGGCGACTACACTGCGAAATATTTTCTATGTGAATGTCCTGCCTTTGTTCGTATCAGGCGGCAGATTTTCGGGGCTGGAGTGATGAGTGCTGGTAGTCTAAGCTTCTTGTCAGTGAAGCTCTTACTCGACTTTCTTAGAACGAAGAAGAAAACACAGTAAAAGGGTTGTACCTGCTGGTAGTACAATGGACCTGTTTTTGTATGTGAGTGCTCCAGAATGGTGTTCCAATACCCCGACAGAAAAAAGGAAAAAAAAAGTGATACAAAATAGTCTGCTTCAGTTATTTCCTTCTCAATTTTTCATATCCTCAGGTTCGGCCATTCAGCGGTGATTTTCCATAGAAATTGCCATTCCCATTCCCATAATTGTTTTCTCCACAGTTGACTGTTTCCCACTTGGTTGGCAGTTCGTTATTCCTACAGTTTCTAAGTTCCAAAATGTTGATACATCAAACTGATCTTCTTCCAAGCTAGTCACCCTCAATGCACAGTTTAATTCACATCCTTAACTATATTGCTCCTGAAGTGCCCAGTCGAAGAAAATCATTACCACTACTAAATTCGTTGATATAAATTCACTTTCATTTGTGTTAAATTGCCAATAATAATCTTAATAAATTCCGCTGACCAGCTTTCCATTACAGTTTTTAATGTCAGCTAATTGTGCCGGTAATTGTAACTTAATATGAGGTAGACCGTCGCCTTTAATTTTTGGAAGCAGCAAGGTATCTGCGCAGATTGTTGGTTTCACTATAGCTGTGACTACTATCGCTTCCAAGCTGTATTGACTCTTAAGTAAAACCTCTTCGCATTCGAATTCACATGGATTCTTTCCCAAATTCAATAATCCGCATTTTTGTCTTTTTTCCTCTCGCTGTCAAATTCAACGCCTTTGCTACCTTTTCGCTTATATACAACTGTGTTCAAAATAATAGGAGCGCTCCGTTGAAATCATTTTAAGTGCTTCCCTGGACAAAACTTTTCCGCATAAACCATGAAGATGTTTGGGGAAATATTCGAACGATATTTGGCAAGCAAAATTAGTAAAAACATGTTCAACTGCGCTTATATGTTCAAGGAATTTATTCAAGGAAGTGACTGCGGACGGAAAAGTGCTGTTCATAATAATAGGAGTGTTTTAAAAAAAGTAAATAAATTTAAGTTTAAGGTGTCAATAATTGTTAATAAGTAAGAAAACGAAATACCTTTTGTTGTTAGAACATTATTCCAGGTTCGTTGCCTCACTTTTTTTTTTAAACTGATTGTAGTGGGACGAGGGAAGCATACAAGTCAGGAAAAGCGAGAACTCATCCCGAAATTGCGCCAAATGGGAAAATCCTTCAAGCAAATTCAAGAAAATCTTGGATGTGGTGTTTCAACAAAAGCAAATGCCTTAAAATTCACCGAAAAGTCAGACACACGGGGACGGAAACGCATAATCTCCAAAGCGCATGATAGGATGATAGTACGACATTCGAAGAACAACCCAGCGGCATCTTCCAAGGTCATACAGGATAAGGTTAACCTTCCTATTAGTGATGTAACGATTCGCAAAAGGCTTCTAGAAAATAAACTTTTCGCCCGAAGCCCACGCAAGGTCCCACTCCTGACAATGAAACATCGACAAGCTCGCATAAAATTTGCCAAAAATCATGCTGATTGGCCTGCGACGAAATGGCGCAATATACTTTGGACGGACGAAAGTAAAATTGTCCTATTTGGTGGAACTGGTTCACGGTAGTACGTTTGTCGTCCGCCCAATACAGAATATTTGCCTCAGTGCACGGTAAAAACCATTAAACATGGTGGTGCAAGAGTCATCGTTTGGGCATGTTTTTCGTATCATGGAGTGAGGCCTATATTCCTGATAAATGGTATCATGGATCAAAATTTGTATGTAAAAATCCTTGATGAAGTCATGTTACCATATGCCGAGTATAAAATGCCACTGAAATGGTTGATCCAGCAAGATAACGACCCGAAGCACACCAGTAAAAAGGCGAAAGAGTGGTTTCGGGTCAAAGGTATTCAGGTTGTGGAGTGGCAAGCACAGTCTCCCGACCTACATTCGATAGTAAACTTGTGGTGTGATATCAAAAAAATATTTTGCAAATACCAAACCCGCAAACAACCAACTGCTTTGGCGGGTTATTGAGGAAGACTGGCGTAATATAACAGCCACTCGTTGTCAGAAGCTTGTAAACTCTATGCCACGTCGGTGTGAGACGGTGTTGAAAAATAAAGGATTTTCCACTAAGTACTAAGTTACCTAAATTGAACCGAAAACGAATTTTAAAATTATTAATCTTATTATGTAAAATATTTATGTTTTTTATGAGCACTCCTATTATTTTGAACAATTAGAATAATGACTTGAAGTAAACTTTTATTTTCTGTAAACTTATTTTGAAAGTTAGGTTAAAGTTTTGTTTTGTAAAAAAAAAAAAATCCAGGTTGTAAACAATTTTACAAAATTCGGCATTTCCCATTTTGTGAGATACTGCTCCTATTATTTTGAACACAGTTGTATGTCCACTAGCTGCCGTTATCATTCACCCCTATCATTCAATCCGACGGATCTGAGATTCACTTCACTTATTCGATCCGCGTTCACCTTGAGGCTGATCATTCAATCCGCCGGATGCACTGTTTTACCGACTACGATTTTTCTTTTTCAAAACCGACTGTTCTGTCATAGTTGACGGCGATTATAAACAGCTGCTGATAAAAACAAAATAAAATGTAATTTAAAGACAGTGGATAGCATTGCTCTGTTTTTGAAAACGAAGAAATATCTTCAAATAGGCGAACATCTCGTGCATATTTACGGGCATCCAGTGACTACATTATGGAGCTAACAGACGCTAAATTAGTTAAACGATTTCGTTGAAGTTTATAATTTCTATGAAATCAATTTGAATTTCAGTTTCATTAACAATTTTTGTTTGAATAAGGCAGCCTTTAATTATGTGTTGGAAGTGTTGATTGAGGACAATAAAAGCAAATATTTAATTTATGCACCTAAATAATTGATTTGTCCTAGAAAGAACATACATTTTCAGATAAATTTTCCACTCAAAATGTAGCACAACACCAATCCGCAATGAATTTCCTGCGGATGAGAAATGTCAAACTTTGTATGGAGAGATTCGATCCGTTCGTTTTGAATGACCACGTGAAAAGTGATTCACATTACCGATAAGTGGACGATTCCATTCGTACGGATTGAATGATACCGAATTAGAAATTTCGGTGGATCGTTCCCCCCGGCGGATTGAATGATAGGGGTGATTATCATTACTATTATATTGTAACGTGTTTGCCGGTTCGCAATGATAAAACTTTTTCCTCCTTTCTATTCTATTTGTCTTTATTTAATCTTTTCACAAACTACTGATGATCTTTTATTTATTCCAACAATATTCAACTCTTTAAATCCAATTATTCACAACTCTTTTATTCCAAACAACTTAAACAATTAATCTCAAACAAATTCTTCTGTAATTTTAATTCACTATCAAAATCTCTATCCAAATCACTTTTCAACTGTATCTCTACTAAATCTCAAGTCAACTGTGTCCATGCTCTCAATGCTCGTAGTATTTATACCCGAGATACGAATCTAGAATCTTCCTTCCTGGCGATGATTTGGCCATCTAGTGAGATATCGATAGTTCTGGAACGTGCCTGAGGTAAGTACTAGAAAATTCCTGAAGGTTCTTATAATTGCTGAATGCACTTAAATTTAGCACTAATCCCCCATTAGATAACGCTGATCGATAACTAAAATGTCTAAATGTCGCTAATACAGACTATATTCAAAATGTCTAAATGTCGCTAATGCAGTCGATATTACACTGCCCCCCTCCTAAACTTGTTCGTCCCGAACAAGAGCATCGGCGTTGTTTCCATGGTAACGATCTAGGCGATCCACATGTATGATTTTCAACTTGCCTCTTAGTCCCCGTTGAATTCTGTAGACAACATCGTTGATTCGTGTAACCACTGTATAGGGACCCTCCCAGTCCTGCTGCAGCTTTGGAGACCTCCCTTTTTGTCGATGTGGGTTGTACAGCCATACCAGATCTCCTCCCCGAAATCCTGACGTCGTTGTCTTCGCGTCGTACCTGGTCTTCATGCGGTCACTGGCTATCTTAATTTTCGTCCTAGTTCTTTGGTGTATGTCGGCGATCCTTTCCCTTAGGTCTGCCACATATTCTTCTTCCGATTTCGGCTCATCCATGGGGGAACCAAATTTCACCTCACTAGGTAGCCGGACAGGTTGACCAAAAAGGATTTCGGACGGAGTGTGTCCCGTTGAACTGTGAACTGCATTACGGTAAGCCATCAGGAACAAGGGAATATGTCGATCCCAGTCACGTTGGTAATCACTCACGACTTCGGAGAGATGTTCATTCAATGTCCTGTTGAACCGTTCTACCATCCCGTCGGACTGTGGGTGAAGTGGAGTCGTTCTGGTCTTTTTGATTCCGAGTAGTTGACACGTTTCCTGGAATAGCTTGGACTCGAAGTTCCGTCCTTGATCCGAGTGCAGTTCCATGGGTACACCAAACCTGCTCACCCAGTTGTTGACAATCTTTTCTACAACGGTCTTAGCCTCCTGGTTGGGAATCGCAAACGCTTCAGGCCACTTGCTGAAGTAGTCCATAACAACTAAGATGTATCGGTTGCCCTGGTCGGTTTCCGGGAACGGCCCTGCGATGACGACAGCGATTCGTTCAAACGGTGCACTCACGTTGTACTGATGCATCTTTCTCCGGGTTTTCACGCTTGGTCCCTTGCTCGCTGCACACGTGACGCACTTTCGACACCAGCTCTCGATGTCGTCTCTCGCACTGAGCCAGTAGAATCGTTCCCGTACTTTATCCAGCGTTTTGTTTACACCCAGGTGTCCTCCGGATACGCCATCGTGCATTTCCTGCAGCACTTCATGCACTTTTGAACGTGGCACCACGAGCTGCATCCTACACGTCTTTCCATCGGGCATCTCCCATTTCCGCCTCAAAACGCCGTCTTGAACATGTAGAGAGTCCCATTGTGCCCAGTATGCTTTGAGGGTAGGGCTTCTATCGGCGATTTCTCGACCATCAGGTTTCTCCATGTTTTCTTTCCAGGCTAGTATCGGCTCGATATCCGGGTCTTCCTTTTGAGCGCTCCGGATCTCTTCTGTACTCCAACCGGTGATGGGTTCAGCTCTAACTACTTGGACGGGAACGATCTCTTTCTCCTCCTTTCGTACACAATGCTTACAGTCGGCTTTACAAGGTCGTCGCGACAATGCATCCGCGTTTGAGTAGAGTTTTCCCTTTCGATGCTGTATTTCGAACTCGTACATCTGCAATCGCTCGGTCCACCTCGCGATCTGACCCTCAGGATTTTTGAACTGCAACAACCATTTTAGAGCTGCATGATCTGAACTGTACGTACGAGGAACTTTTGACCGTAGAGGTTCTTGTGGAAATGTTTCGTCGCCATAATCAGAGCAAGAAGTTCCCGTCTCGTTACACAGTAGTTAAGTTCTGGTATGGAGAGTACCTTACTGAAATAGGCCACTACCTTCTCCTGGCCATCATGCACCTGCGAAAGGACAGCTCCGATCCCAACATTACTGGCATCTGCATCTACGATAAACATCTTGTCCGGGATGGGGTAGGCCAGTATTGGAGCCTCACATAATTGTTGTTTAAGTTGCCGAAAACTCTGCTCGCATTTGCCCGACCACTTTAATTGTTTTCCCTTTTCCGTCAACTGGTGCAGGCTCTTCGCAATTTTGGCAAAATCCTTTACAAACGGTCGGTAGTATGTGGTGAGGCCAAGGAAGCTCCTCAATTGGTGTTTGTCCTTAGGAACTGACCAGTTTTTAACGGCTTCAACTTTGTCCGGATCCGTTCTCACTCCCTCTGACGAAATAATGTGACCTAGATACTTCACTTCTCGTTTAAAGAGCGCACATTTCTTCGAGTTGAGTTTCAAGTGGGCATTGCGTAAGCGTTTGAGGACTTCCCTTAGGTTGTCTCGATGTTCCGCAAACGTTTTTCCCACCACAATGACATCGTCCAGATACACCAAGCAGGTTTTCCAGGTTAGTCCATGCAGGACGCGTTCCATCAGACGCTCGAAAGTTGCCGGAGCGTTGCACAATCCAAATGGCATTACTGTAAACTCCAACAGTCCATTTCCGGCAGTGAATGCGGTTTTCTCGCGGTCTTCTAGGTGAATCTGCACTTGCCAATAGCCGCTCTTTAGATTGAGAGTGGAAAACCATTGGGCTCCAGAGAGAGTGTCCAGTGTGTCATCGATCCGGGGTAAAGGGTAACTATCCTTTTTGGTAGCATCATTCAGCCTGCGGTAGTCCACGCAGAATCGGGTGCTGCCGTCCTTCTTCTTGACTAGTACAATAGGTGATACCCACGGGCTCTGGGAACTTTCAATTAGTCCTTCTTTCTCTATCGACGATACCATCTCCGCAACCTCTGTCAGCTTTGCTAATGGGAGTCGCCTGGCAGGCTGTCTAATCGGTCTAGCATCCCCGGTGTCTATGCGGGGCTGTACTAAGTGTGTTCGGCCGTGGTCCCCATCTTGAAACGCAAATATGTCAGCAAACTCACCAAGTAGATTCGCTGCCGTGCTTCGCTGCTCCTGATTAAGTTCACAATGTTGAAATATGGTCTTCCGTAGTTCCGCCAATCTGTATGACGGAACCGGCTTCACAGGCTCCTCTTCGGTTGCTGCTGAGATCACGGAAATCGGTACGCATTCTCCAATCACTTCCCCTCGCTTTAATTTGACGCTGTAGTTTTTCGGGTTCATGAGCCTTACTGGTACCATGTTGTTCTTTGGTTCCACTAGAATCCTTCCCACGATGTAGTTCTGGGAGTCTTTTTGGTTATCTGGCTCAATGAGGAAGAATCGATGGTTCCCAGGATCACCCTCCAAATTTGTTCAACTAACTGTCTCTGCAGAGGGTGGCAAAATGTCGTCCTTGCTGATAACCGACCTGAGATTTACTGTGCCTTTGTTTCCGTACACCATAGGAATCTCCACATGTCGATACCTCAGCACCTGCATTCCGATGTCCAGGATGATCTTATGCGCTTCCATAAAGTCCACCCCGATGATGCAGTCGTCGCATATGTCAGCCACCAGGAACACGTGTGAGAATGTTAAGCCTGCCATTTGTATTCTCAGGCGAACTTCTCCATATACTTTTGCTGATTCTCCTGTCGCAGTCCTCAGGCAGTAGCAACTGGTGTTGTGTAGCCATGAATTCCGGACGAGATCCCTCCTTATGATGGAAGCCGTGGCACCGGTGTCTATGGTAGCCACGCACTTGTTGTTGCCCATAATTGCTTCCACGGTCAAGCTTTTGTTGCATCGCTTGGTTTGGGAGACTTGGATGGTGGTTCTGGAGCCATCGATTCCAGAAACCAACTTCTGCCCCGCGAAGTTGGCTCTTAAGCATTTCCCGAGTGAGAAGCTTGACCAGCAGGACGGATGTTATCCCCGCTGGATGCTTCTTCGTCGCGTCTCTGGCTAGCACAATGCGGACAACTTCCGTTTCTTCGTGGTGCTCTGCACTGCCGCTGTAGATGTCCAATCTTGTTGCAATTCCAGCAACGAATCTGCCGTTCTGCGGCGTTATTTTGGCGCTCGACGTCCACTCTCTGGCAGGAGCATTCTTCGGTGACTATTTCCCTGACACGATGAATCCTCTGGGAGGCCTGATCTGCTGCCTCCATTGTCAGAGCAAAAGCCAAAGCCTCAGCAAGTGTTTTCTTCCCAGCCATTCGTACAGCCGTTTGTAGTTTGTCGTCGGCAATGGCTTGGTTAAACGCTTCGGTTGCCATCTCGTTGATGATCTCCTTTCCAGTATTGGGGTAGGACAGATGCGCCAGACGTTCCACATCTGCCTGCAACTGCTGCAGTGTCTCTCCCTTCATTTGAGCCCTTCGGCGCAACTGGACCCTGTACACTTGTTGCATGTGGTCATCGCCGAATCGCATCTCAATGGCCTTCAGTAGCGAGCCATAGTCACGATGTTGGTCATCCGCGAGGGTTTGGAGTAGTTCGACGGCCGAGCCTCGGAGTGCAAGTGTGAGTGCAATCGATTTTTCTTCCTCGTCCCAATTGTTGGCCAATGCGGCGGCTTCGAATTGTTTCTTGTATATAGGCCATGATGTTTGACCATCGAATACCGGGGGCTGCATCTCCTTTCTTCTCGGACCTTCGATTGAACTCACACGAAGTTTTTGTCTCTTCACGCTGTCGAGTTCATTGGTCAGATGTTTGAATTGTTTTTCCATTTCTTCGTACTGACCTCCGAATTTCGCTCCCAATCTCTTTTCGACATCTTCGATTTGTTGGTCGATGGCCTCGAATTTGACGTCTAGGCTTTCAAATTTACCGTCCAGAACATCAAATTTGGCGTCGAGCTTGGCGTCCAGAGAGTTCTTCTGTTCGTCGGACTTCTTGCTCTGCTCATCGAACTTGGCGTCCACACCGTTCTTCGTCTCGGTGAGCAGTTTAAACAGCGCAGACATGTCAATCGTTGCACTTACAGTCTCCTCCTCCTCTACATCAAATAGCTCAGTTTCGGGGTCTCCACCGTCTTCTAGCACAGCATTCTGCAACCGGAGCACTAATTCTCTTTTAAGTCCACTGGTCTGAAGATTTCTCCTACCCAGATCTGCTTTTAACTGGACCAGGGACAAGTTTTCCAATTTGCGACCCATTTCTATTCAAATTTCGAATACCGTTTAAATTTCACCACTGTTCTTTTTGTTCCGAAACTGTTTCTTGAACGTTTTTATCACTCTGAAAAAGTTTTATCCCACTTCTGACACCAAATGTAGCGTGTTTGCCGGTTCGCAATGATAAAACTTTTTCCGCTCTTCGATTCTATTTGTAATCTTCTCGCAAACTACTGATTATCCTCTATTTATTTCAACAATATTCAACTCTTTAAATTAAATTATTCACAACTCTTTTATTCCAAACAACTTAAACAATCAATCTCAACCAAATTCTTCTGTAATGTTAATTCACTATTAAAATCTCTATCCAAATTACTTTTCAACTGTATCTCTACTAAATTTCAAGTCAACTGTGTCCATGCTCTCAATGCTCGTAGTATTTATACCCGAGATACGAATCTAGAATCTTCCTTCCTGGCGACGATTTGGCCATCTAGTGAGATATCGATAGTTCTGGAACGTGCCTGAGGTAAGTACTAGAAAATTCCTGAAGGTTCTTATAATTGCTGAATGCACTTAAAGATAAATAGATGAGAAAAGAGGAAAAAGTTTTATCATTGCGAACCGGCAAACACGTTACATTTGGTGTCAGAAGTGGGATAAAACTTTTCAGAGTGATAAAAACGTTCAAGAAACAGTTTCTGAACAAAAAGAACAGTGGTGTGATTTGAAAAGTGTTTGAAATTTGGACAGAAATGTTTTGCAAAGTTACACGGAGCGAAATGTCCGCACTAATGGATATGCTCACCGAATGGAATAAGTCTCTGGCCGCCAAGTTCGATGAGCGGGGCAAAAAGATCGATGAGTGGAATAATTATCTGAACGCCAAGTTTGACGAGCGGAGCAAACAGATCGATGAGTGGAATAATTCTGTGGCCGCCAAGTTGGATGAGCGGAGCAAAAAGTTCGAGAACTATCTGGACGCAAAGTTTGGCGAGCAGAACAAAATGTTCGAGAACTCTCTAGGCGCCAAGCTCGATACCGAATTAGATGAGGACGAAGACAGTACCTCAGAGTCAGCCATAGCGAAAGAAGCACAGAATAACAACAGCGGTGCAACGTTGGTCAGCGCAGAAATGACATCTGAAGATGAGCTACCAATGCCTACAAAGCCAGAAGTAAGTGACGCCGAAGAGGTTTTCGGTGAAGAACTACCTGTTCCGCCTGTTCCGCCAAGAGCAGAATTACCAGCTGATACAGAGGAAGTTTCCGAGGATGAATTGCCTACAAATGGTAGTGCCTCTGCAAAGAAGGGAGATATCTTTGTTGTGAAAAGAAAAGCCGCCGACGAAGAGATCAGTGAAGAGTACAATCCGAGTAGTCCCAGCAGTGAGAGTAGTAATGGTCAAGTTGAGAAGAAGGTGAAAGTGAAAGTAGAAAGTGAAGGCGAAGAGCGAAAGGAAATGGAGCGAAGGGATTCGGATCAACTCGGAATAGAAGGAAAGTGGACAGGCGGCAGGCAACGTTTATCAGAGGTCCAAGGTTCAATATCTGTAGAGCGCACGGAACGCAGCAGCGATGTTGGTAATTGCTCAAAACGGGACAGCCTAGGAAGAGAAGGACGGCAGGATGGTGGATACCAGAACATCGGCAAGTTCGACCAAAGGGATGGCAACAATTGTAATCGCAGCTGGAACAACGATTGGCGTAGCAATCGCGACAAAGGATACCGAGGCAGAGATGGATCTAATGGTGGTCGCGATAGAGGATGGGGTAAAGATTGTCGAGATGATGGCCACGTAATTCGTGGTGGACATAATTACGACGAGAGTTGGCGTAATGATGACAGAGGACAGAATGACGAAAGAAGACGCAACGAAGAGGAAGCTAAGGCGAGAAAGAAGCGTCGTGCTGCCAAACGCTTGAAGAAAGCAAAGATTAACGCACAGAAGATTATGGACAGCGCTATTTCCAGTGCACAAAGGAATCGGTGGCAGTTTAAGAAAATCGGTCTGCACATGGTCATCAAGGGAGACGAGAGACTACGAGAAGAGTTCGAAGATGTCTTCGACATGAAGCAGATCGAAACAGCAAAGGAATGGGGTGCCATGCTGGGTGTCATCCCGGACCTTGATGTCGAAGGGCCACAGGTGGAACAGCAGAAGCTGCCAAAGTATCGGAAGTACGACAAGAAGGATCGACGTACCGATGACGACGCCCAGTATGAGAATGACAGTGAGGTGGATGTCTCTGAGTCGGGAAATGAAAACATCTGCGATACGCATGGTCTTAGCGACGATGAGGACAAAGAAGGAACCGGCAAGGCCAAGAAGACCAGCTTAAAGAAGAAACGGGATGAGCATCCATTCATCAAGTCTGGCGACTTCCGCGACAAGGGCACTAGACAGCAGCAGCGAGTGCAACTGTGGTTCGAGACAGAGAACCTAGAGAAAGAAGACAATGATGACGTGGACTGCGATTTAGATCGCCTGGTGAGCGAATACAAATCCAAAGGCGTTTCGGTGAGGATCAAAATAGCCAGTGACTGCATGCAGATCAGGTACGATGCGAGGACAACAACGCCGGGATTTCAGGAGGGAGATCTGGAGTGGCTGTACGTTCAGGCACGTTCCAGAACTATCGATATCTCACTAGATGGGCAAATCGTCGCCAGGAAGGAAGATTCTAGATTCGTATCTCGGGTATAAATACGACGAGCTTCGACAGCAGAGACACACTCCGATTGAGATGTCAGTGAAGTAAAGTTCGAATTGAGATTTAAGAAGAGATACAATTGGAAAGAGATTTGGATAGTTATTTGGATAGAGATTTTAATAGTGAGACAGTTGAATAGAGATTTGAGAAAAGTGATACTTGGAAAGATTGATGTTATCAGAGCATTAATTGTTTGAGTTGTTTGGAATTAAAAGAGATTTGTGAATTGTTGAATTTAAAAGAGTAATAATTGTTGGAATAAACGGAGATTTATGAACAGAATAAATAAAGATAAATAGAATAGAAAAGAGGAAAAAGTTTTATCATTGCGAACCGGCAAACACGTTACAATATAAAGACGAAACATTAAAAAACTTTGGCCCCGGTAATCTCAGCAAATACTGAACCGATCAACGTGAAATAAAATTTATAATATTCCTTATTTTTACGAAATCCAGTTAGGCTATTTTTTTTTATTTAAATGTTTTTTGTTTACAGGAAAATTTAACATTTAAATTTTTTTCATACTAATTTTAAAGAGGTTGACCAACATATTCACTCCTAACTTTAAACCAATTTAAAAAATTGCAGAAACAAAATTTTGTGCATAAAGTCAATTTGTTTACGCAAATTTTAAGCCCTTCATCTTTTCTTAATTATATCTACTTGCTGAGAAATAAATAAATAACTATTTTCAATACATACATTATTTTTATTTGTCTACATCACTGACCTCGATTCAATCACGATGACGAGATTGCTGCTTTGTTCCATTTCATCATCGTTCCGTGGTTCTCGCACGCTCTCTTCCTTCCATTCTTATTCCTATTTTCTATGATCGTGAAGTACGAGAACATGTGAATCATATTTTTTTTCCCACCTTCACAGGGGAAGTAAATATTGCAATCGGCAAAAAAAAGGCTTCGAGATTTTGACAAAGCTTCACATGACGATACACTAGAAATCATTTGCACCTGTTTTCGCAGTGATGTTTGTGTGTGCGTGTGTGTTTATGCGTGCGTATCTGACAATTTTTTCTCCTTCGATATCTGGAGAACAGAACAACATACGATCATGCGGTTTTTTTAATTTTATTTGTCAGCATGACACTTAGATCTGGTTAGATTTTGGGTAAAACTGGTCTAGCAGATACTGAGAACGTAAGCACGTTGTGGTGTGTGTCGGAAACAATTTTCGCTGTTATATAACGCAATATGAGGTGAGAAGTACAGGACTGGCTCCCCAGTAGAGTTTTTTTTAAACTGCTTGGTTTTTGAGTTAAAGCCAGATAGTCTCACGCAAAAACCAATCAGTTAAAGAGGGAAGTATGTTTTTTCATCGGCCAACTGAACTGAATCGAGCCATATACATATTTATTTTCCTATTCTCTTTTTGTACTCAATTTATCCAAAAGTAAAAAACTCGGTAAGGAAGGAATAAAATTGAGTAGAATTATGTAGATAGAAAGAGAAAATATAAATTAAAACTGAAACAGATTGTGGATTTGATTTTTAATATGCTCGTGTAAAATTTTTTTTTAGCGGAAAATGATAAATGCCCTTTCACATTGGTATTGGATAACAAATGACATGATTTTATTTATTTTTTGCACAGTTTTCGATACAATCGGAGTAGCTTCATAAAAATCTCCCCGATTTTTGTTTAAAAACATGTCTTTTTGAATTACGAACATAGGTATGTACCAAATTCAAGAACAAGACAACGTTGAGAAAATGTTTTTTAACCTTCTTTATTTGTAGGTTAATTTTCGTACTTTTTGTTTATTATAAAGAACATACAGAAAATAAGTTCAGATTTGTTTGCCTTCTTTTTTAACATAATGATCAAAAGAAATACAAATTTGTCAGAGAAATCCCGTAACGCCAAAAAGAAATCTTTACAACATTCAAATGAACAGCCTTCACAGAGACAGAAAAGATTAAATGATCAACGAGATTATTGGAGAAGAATTCATGAAAATAGGGATCAAAATGCAGCAACAGCAAGTTTTAACACTTCAAATGTGAATCAGTTTTTGGACAATAGGGCAGCCTTAAGTTATAGGTACAAACCACTGTTACCCTACATAAATCACAAAACAACAGAAATTGGTTAAATGGATATCATTTGTACATTTTGTAAAGCGAAAAAATGGGCTGAGGAATTTAGCAGCATGTGCAGCTCTAAAAGAAAAATAAAGCTACCACCTACAGCCGAACTATCTGAGCCTTTACGAAGTATGCTAATTGGATCTGACTCCCCCCTCCAAAAATGTCCTCGATAATGTGAGGTCATATAATACACAATTCCAAATCACATCTTTTGGTTGAAAACAGATAAAGGAAGGAAACTTCATGCCGACTTTTAAGGTGCAAGAGCAAACATACCACCTTATCGGAAGCTTGGTCCCCCAAACAAGCAATCCAAGCTTCCTCCAAATATACTTCATCTCAGAAGCGGATCAGATCTTTTTGCAGCAAAACATGGCTCCTAATCTCAAACGGGAGATCATAGAAATACTTCAAGGCCTCTCAAAATGAGTATATAGGTATCCATTTTCAAGACCACATTGGAACATTTCCCTCCAAATTTGTCAGACTTCAAAGTTATTATTAAGGTTGACCATAAACCTGCAAATGAACATCGTGGCCGCTTTAATTCTACAACAGCAAATGAAATTGCCGTGTTATTGTTGGATGAAGATAAGAGTCCCCGAGACATTGTTTTACATAGAAGAGGTGGACACTTACAACGTATTTCGGAGCTCCATCAATCATATGACCCACTCCAATACCCATTAATGTTCATTCGCGGTGAGGCCTGTTATTGCATAAGGATTCCACAAATTTTACCTGCAACGGGCAAAATAAATTGAAATAAAATTGTTTCTTGCAGGAAATTTTACGCTTATAGATTGATGGTAAGGGACAATGAGACAAACTTTTTGCTTTTAATTCGTAAGCTTTTGAGTCAGTTTGTGGTGGATATGGCAGCTAAAATAATAACAGAGAGGCTTATTTTCATAAGAACTCATCAGCAGACTTTGAAAGCTGATAATTATATTGATCTCGAAGACGCTGTAAGCAATGATGTTAATGTTAATCCTCGGAATATAGGGCAACTTATAATTTTGCCATCTGCGTTCAATGGACCACCAAGGTATTTTCACGAAAAAACTCAAGACGCAATGACATACATATGTCAGAAAACATGGTCAGTCAGATCTCTTCATAGGAAACAATGACATGCAATCCAGAGTGGCCGGAAATTAAAGCTGAGCTTCTTTCGAGGCATGTTTAATATTTTTTTGTTTTAATATTATGACAAAAAAAGTATTTCTAATAACTTCGCGAAGTAACGCGAACACGGGTCTGCTAGTCCATAATATTTCTAAACAGAATGCACTTACTGTTATTTGTGTTACTTTATCTTGCTTTTGCTGTTTGCAGAAATATGTTTCGCTTCCCCAGTGCCAAATTAAGCAAATGCACCTGTTGATATATATGCAGATTCCTCTCGACGCTCGCTCACTCTTTAAATTTTTCCTTTACTGTCTTGTGCACCTCAATCAGCTTCCTCGCACATTGATGTTAAGTGGCAGCCACTGCAAGTGTCACATTTAATCCATTGCGATTTTTGTGATTTTTGTTAGTGCATCTAAAACACCTTCCTTCCTTTCGAAGGAGCGCTGTCATTATCATCTACTGACTCATAATTAACACTAACAGTCAATAAAAAGACGGTAAACACTTTATTTAGGTAACTTCGTTAAATAAACGGTAAACACTTTATTAAGTCAACTTTTGACTTTACTCCCTTACTGCGTAACACCGACTGGTGGTACAATATTTCAATACTTAATTTTGATTGCTGATTGAGCTTTCTTGCCGGCCATGGGTATTGACCCATTAATTTGCGAAGCATGCATATGCCGTCATCCAGATCCATATCTTCTATTTGAGGCCAAACAAATTCCGATAACATTTGGCTATAAGGATGAGAATTGACGGTGACGGTTACACCTTCCTCATTTTCGAAGAAGTATGGATTAATGATACCACCAGACCAAATTGCACAATAGATATAGATAACTTTATTTCGTATTGTAATTTACATTTGGTGAGCCACCATAATAGATAATAATAGACAATAACTGATAAATAGTAAATAGAAAAATAAATAACAAGTAATGGATAAACAATTAATAAATAACAAATTATGATATACAATAAGTAAATAAACTAAGCAAATTAGCAAACAAAAACATGATTAACTATTTAATTGGTTTATAAGAGGGTTTTCGGAGATTTCACAATTGTGGAGGAACTTTGTGGTTAGCTTTGTAATTCTCTCGTGAATCAAGTCAACATTTGCTCTGCTATGAAGATCAGCAGTTGAGTGATACGGGGGAAGATTAAGCATCATCTTACGAATTTTATTTTGAGAAACTTGTAGTTTTTTAAGGTGGCATTTTGCTGAATTTCCCCAAACTTGGCAGCCATATAGGAGGATCGATTGAAAAATTACTTTAAAGATTATAATCTTATTGGAGTAGTTCAGTAGAGACTTTCTGTTTATAAAGGGGTACAACATGTTCATCGCTGCATTTATTTTGTGTATTGTTTTTGCAGTGTGCTCCTTAAATGTGAGTTTAGTATCAAGATGAATGCCCAAATATCTTACAGATGGGAGCCAGTTAACACAGGTATTATTAACAATTAGCTGGTTGCTTGGAAGAAAACAAGTCTTTCGTTTCCTGCTGAAAAAGATAGCTTGCACCTTCTCAGCATTTAGTTTAATTTTCCAGAAATTGTAATATCTTAGCAATATTTGAATCGCATGTTGTAAATTCGTCTCCACGTTGAGACTAAATTCATGTGAGGAATATATTAGCTTGTCATCCGCAAAAATAGCCACTTCACAATAAGGAAGTCTTGGAATATCGGACATGAAAATGTTGTATAAAATTGGATCCAAAACTGATCCTTGAGGCACACCAGCAAAAACACTATGACAAACAGAATAACAGTAGTTCACGAAAACTCTAAAAACACGATCGGAAAGAAAGCTAAAGACAAGTTTGGTAAGATATGGGGGAAAACGCAGTATCAACATCTTGTAGATAAGGCCCAAATGCCACACACAATCAAACGCTTTCTCAATGTCCAGCAAGACAAGGCCAGTTGATTTTCCCAAGGAACGATTGTTTTTAATATGCTGGCAGACTCTACGTACCTGATGGGATGTACTATGATTTCTTCTAAAACCGAATTGCCCATTTGGAAGTCTATTATTTTCTTCAGTAACTCTTGTAAGTTTTTCTTTAATAACCTTCTCAAACACTTTACTAATACTACTCAGCAGACTAACTGGCCTGTAGCTGTTTGGTTTATCAGGTGGTTTTTCTAGTTTTGGGATAGGTATAACCTTAGCTATTTTCCAAGCCTTTGGAAAGTATTTAATTTTAATACAGACATTAAAAATAAACGTTAAGTATCCAATGGCTGATTTGGGAAGTTGTTTTAGGCACATATTTTTGATACCATCAATGCCATCAGATTTTCTTGCTGACAAGCAACACAAAAGGTCTTCAACGCTCTGTTGAGATATAAGTTCATCCCGAGGCGTTTCAGTCGTTTGTGCAATAAAGTTGCTAGTAGCCTCACTAACGATTTGATTGGTAACAACGTCGCCTAGATGTTGGGACACAGAATGATTTTTCAGAAAAGTAGAGGCTAATAAATTCCCCTTATCCTCATCCGTATACGGCACATTTCCCGAATCTTGGAGAGTTGGAATACTCCTGTTCTTGTTTTTGACCACTTTCACGATATTCCCAAAAGGCTTGGAATTTTTGTCTAGAGAAGATAGTTTGGAGTTCCAATCAATATTTCTTTGCTTTTCTATTTCCTTTGAGATAAGCTTATTATAATACTTAAGGTTTGATCTGAAGACTGGTAACCTATACCGTTGCCAATGTCTTTTAAGTAAATTGCGTATGCGGATATATTCTAATATATAGTCAGGCATTTTAAAGAAGTGATGTTGCTTTCTTTTTTTAGGAGTACATGAATTCATTACTTCCAGTACTTTATCTGTAAAGCCTTTAACCATCACATCTATTTCTTCCTTTGTGCCCACATCATCAATAACTTTAGGTAAGTTTCTATATATTGGGTTCAATTCCGATCGGAATCTAACCCAGTTGGTTCTCTTAAAATCAGCAACAAACTGTTCATATGTTTGAGCAGACTTAGAAATTTTGCAATAAACAGGAATATGATCTGAGCTCAACTCTTGCAACGATATTGGCTGCGAAAATGTATGAGACATGTTTAAAATGAAAAAATCAATAACAGATGGACGACCTCTCGAATTAGACGGATAAAGAAGAGAAAACGGTAACAAAGTGGAAAAATGCGAAAGAATGTTTGCTCGATTACATCCCCAATCGCGATGCCTACAATTTAGGTCACCTCCAATTATGTAATCATCATTTCTAACTAAAATTTTTCGTAAATCACTTTTAAAGTTGTTTTGTTTGATTGCAGATGCAGCTTTACCTGGAAAGTAAACGCACACTACGCTTATTTCCCTCCCATCACTCAGCGTAATCTTTATACCAACATTTTCCACGCAGCGAGTTCTAATAACCGGGAGCAATGTATGGCGAATGGATCTTTTTATAAAAATTGCAACACCTCCACCTCTTCGATTTGGTCTATCTACACGATAGCATTTAAAAACCGAAGAGGACAATCTAGTTTTAGAGTTTAACCATGTTTCCGTTACTAGGGCTATATCTTTATTTTTGGAGTTTAAGAAATCATTAAATTCTCTACATTTATTTTTTATGCCTCTCGCATTCCACGTTACTAAATTCAGATTTTTAGTTACCATATTACTTAACTTAGCATATAAAAATTTAGTGGCTAACTGCGCGATGGCATTAAATTGATCTATTTTAGTTTTACAATTGCTTAACTTTGAAATCATTTCCATTACTAGAGAATTGAGCTCCTCCATAGAAAATAACTCACCACAAGCAGTGGACGTTGAGAAGTTATTGTTGTTGTTGTTGTTAACACACGGTTGGCTCTGTGTATCATCATGCATTCGTAGACTTCCCCATGCACTCGGCTGCTGGACAATGTTGCTGTTGATTTGCTTTGGTACCTTATTATGACGCACTGGTTGGAGAGGAGGAAAATCATCCAATGGACCCAAATATGCAGCTGAAGCTGCTGCACTGTTAGTGTTAGTGATGTTGCTAATGAACTTCCGATGCGGCTGCTGAGAGTGAGAGTGGTTTGACTTGCTTGCCATTTTCGCTCTCAATTCCATGTAATTGCTTCGTACTGCGCATGCGCTGTCTGTAGATTTGTGACTAAGACTGCGGTTTGCGCATTTTAGTGAGTTTGGATTGTCACATTCCTCTGTTTTGTGAGAGGCTGCACAGATGGAACAATACGTTTTAACATGGCAGTGTCTCTCTCCATGCTCAAACATTTGACAATTTCTGCATTGTGTGAGGTGATTTTTTTGTTTACGCTGGAAGCTCCACTTCACTTGCGTGTGAAAGATCGAACGTATATTTTTTCTTAATTCCACCAACCTTATCGATCCACTCGCAAGCGATACAATGTAAAATGCATCCGTAAAGTGATCAAATTTTTTGGTGATCATTTTAACTTCTTTACACTGGAGTCCAAGTTTAACTAATTCGTTTTTTAATTTATTAGTGTCTAATTCGCCCAGACCGTACAATACAACTTTGAAAGCTTTTTCACTTTTAAGTTCATGTGTAAAAATTTGGCAATTGTCTTCACGTAATTTGCTCAAAGCTAAATTGTAAGAGTTTAGTGATTCACAATTAATTTGGATTCCGATCGACATTATTTTAATTGAATAATCGGCTACTTTAATAGATGTCATTAAATTGTGCACATAATCAGATGGTTTCTGCAACAGTTTTATGGGAGGGATATGGATTTTTTTGGTGTTATTTGGCGAAATTATTTCGTCCATGTCTTCTACACTATCGTTGTCGCTATCGGGTAAACATTGCAAGGGACTCCAGTAATTTTTTCTGGAGTTTACTTTGCGTTTATCCATTTCGGAAAAAGTTCGCGACTTTTTATCCAAGGACAGAATGTTGTCCCCGGCAATAGGTGAACGCGCGCGTTTGGAAATGATTGTAATAAAGGGTGGTTAAATTTTAAGGGCCGATGTTGAATGTGAACCACACCTAAACGTCAAGTTTTTTTCTGCATTTCATTTGACATTTCTCAATTTCAGACTAACTCAATTTGAACCATGGAAAGATACACAATCGAGCAACGCGTTCAAGTTATTCAGGCTTATTATGAAAATGGGCGTTCAAATCAAAATGCATATCGTGCACTTCGTGATTTTTTCGGTCAATTTAATCGTCCAAATGTGCGTACAATCGGAAAAATCGTGCAAAAATTTGAGCAAACCGGGTCTGTAGGAGATGTGAAAACACCAGTGCATGCTCGTACAGCTCGTACTGCAGAAAATATTGCTGCTGTTCGCGATAGTGTGGCTGAAGTGCCGTCCACCTCAACTCGTCGTCGTGCCCAACAATTGCACCTCTCACGCTCGTCGTTGATGAACATTATGCATAAAGACTTGCATTTACGCGCTTACAAGCTGCAATTGATTCAAGAACTAAAGCCTCTTGACCATTTCAAGCGTCGTCAAAGTTAAAATGGTGGCAAGAAATGGCAACAGTGGATGATCAATTTTCGACGAAAATCATCTTCAGTGATGAGGCACATTTTCACCTCAGTGGATTCGTCAATAAGCAGAATTGCCGCATTTGGGCGAATGATTATCCAAGAGTGATTGTCGAAAAACCAATGCACCCACAAAGAGTGACTGGTGCGGTTTATGGGCTGGCGGCATCATTGGGCCGTATTTTTTCCAAAATGAGGCCCGTCAGGCAGTTACTGTGAATGGTGTTCGCTATCGTGAGATGATAACGAACTTTTTATGGCCCGAATTGGAAGATATGGATGTGCACGATATGTGGTTTCAACAGGACGGTGCCACTTGCCACACAGCTAACGAAACAATGGCTCTTTTGCGGGAGAAATTCAATGGCCGTGTTATCTCACGTCGTGGCGATGTTAGTTGGCCGCCACGATCATGCGATTTGACACCGTTGGACTTCTTTCTTTGGGGTTATTTGAAAGAAAAGGTGTACGTCGATAAGCAAGCAACAATTCAAGAGCTAAAGGATGAGATAGGTTAGATTAGGTTAGGTAGGAGGGTTGACGGGGAAGGAAGTCCTTTCCCCGTCACACTTAGGTCAATGTAGACCCATTGTGATGCCCTAGGGGTTGCAGCCCCCTTACTAGGAACCATAAGCCTAAGTTCTATCAATCCAGCCCGCAGCGTTGATAAATCTATGTATATCAAGCACCGGCTTGCTGGACAGTTCTTCTAGATCCTGGAAAAGGTGTCTTCCTAGAATTTTAGATCTAGTATGGCAGAGTGCCGGACAATGGCAGAGGAAGTGTGGAGTATCCTCTTCTACTTCCTCGTCACCGCATCCTCTGCAAAGGTCATCTGCGTTCAATCCCAGTCTTCTTGCATGGTAGTTTAGCATGTTGTGCCCGGTGATAATACCTATTAAGGAAGACAGGGACTTCTTATTCATTTGCAGGATTCTATCGGTTTTCTGTTTATCGTAGAATTTTTTTTTTTTTTTTTTTTTTTCCCCCGAGGGTAGGTGAAAATCTTACATAGACACTATGAGGATAGTGTCTCATAGTAGTGTCAGATTCCTACTGACTAAAAACACCTCCCTTCGATTTAAATTCGTTCGATATTGCAACTAAGTTAAAACTTATCAAGCAATTTTTTTATCACGAAATAAAACGTTTGGCAGGTTACTTTCCAATGAAAGATCCTGCATGTTCCGCAATTTAATCGCGGTTAGTCCTTATCTCGCCAAGTCGCAAGGTTTTGTTCTTTGTAGTCGGCGAAATAAATTGCTATCATCCAAAACAGCTAGGACTGTATTGTTAACATGTCCCATTATTCGGTTTCTATGTTTTCGCGCGAAGCTTCTAGTTTCCGCTTCGATTGCAGGAATTCCGAGATCTCTGTGGATATCGTCGTTTCTGGAATACCACGGTACTTGGGCAATTTCTCTAAGCACTTTATTTTGGAATGTTTGTATGATATTCGCATTCGTTTTCTTGGTACAACCCCAAAGTTGTATACCGTAGGTCCATACCGGCTTTAGCACTTGCTTGTATAGAAGCAGTTTGTTCTCGGTACTGAGCTGGGAATGTTTTCCGAGTAACCAGTACATTTCTCTATATTTGATTTCGAGTTCTTTGCGTTTCATTTTCACGTACGAATTCCACTTCAGTTTTGCGTCTAGTGTCATTCGCAGGTATTTGGCTTCGTTAGCAAAAGGTATTTGGGCCAAGTTTAGAAAAATTGGCAAGTCATTCGTTTTTTTATATGTGAAGTTCACGTGGACAGATTTAGTTTCGTTGAGGGCAATCCGCCAGTCCCTCGTCCATTCGTTAACTTTATTCAGTGCGCTTTGCAGTTTTGCAGTCGTTTCTTCGACTGTTTTACCTACTGCAAGGATAGCGGTGTCATCGGCAAACGTAGCAAGGGTAGTGCCATCTTCTTTCGGTATATCACGAGTATATAACAGATAGAGAAGCGGCCCAAGAACGCTTCCTTGCGGTACGCCGGCCGAAATTTCTTTAAGCTCCGAGTATTCGTTTCCATGTCTAACACGGAAGAGTCTATTCCCGAGGTACGATTTTAGAATATCGTATAGGCATACAGGGAGAACTTGTCGTAGTTTGCATTTAAGACCATCGTGCCACACCTTATCAAAGGCTTGCGAGACGTCAAGAAATACGCTTGAGCATATCTTTTTTTCTTCTAGTGCTTTCTATATTACGTCAGTAATTCTATGCACCTGGTCAATCGTCGAATGCTTACTCCTGAACCCAAACTGGTGGTCAGGGATAAGACTGTTTCCTTCTATAACCGGTTGAAGGCGCCTTAGTAATAGCCTCTCGAAAATTTTGGATATGATTGGAAGAAGCGAGATTGGTCTGTACGATTTTACCTCATTTGGCGGTTTTCCTGGTTTTAAAACCATTATAACTTCCGCAACTTTCCATTGGCTCGGCACGTGTTTTAATCTGAGTGCGGCATTCATTATATGGAGAAGCTTGATTAGTGCTTTCCTAGGTAAAGCTTTGAGAATTTCTCCGGTGATTAAATCATAACCAGGAGCTTTCTTAGGTTTTAAATTCACGATCTCCTGTTTAAGTTCTATTAGCGTTGCACTTCTGAGTATTAAATCGTCAGACGGTAATTCCGGCCTGTTAATGTCGTCGTAAACCACTTGACCATCGTGCGGTTTGAAGGTTTCTTCCAGATGAATGGCAAAAACATTCGCTTTTTCTTTATCTTCCCTTGCCCATTCATTTTGATTTATTTTTAAAGGCGGCGAGGGGATTTTGGGCCTTTTGGTGCCTTTTACAGCTTTCCAAAGTGAGTAATTGGAATCTTTTTTCGCTGTAAGACTTTCAAGGTAAGAGCCTATCGCACGGTTCTTAAAATCCCCAATTGTCTTCTTCAACAAATTGGACAATCGATTCAAATGTGCTTTGTGTTGCGGGGCACGACTCTGTTGCCATTTTTGACGCGCTTTCCTCTTTTCTCTGACCAAATCAATTATTTCCGGAGGATATCGTAAACCGAATTTGTCCGGCGTTTTCCTTGGGTTGGGCGTATTATTCCAGGATGCAAGCTGTATGATCTCTACGAAGCGGTCAACTTCCACCTCAAGTTCATAGGGTGTCGTGAGTGGAACGCTCAGTACAGTATTCTCTTCAGTTTCGTTCTTAAAGCCTTCCCAGTTTGTTGTTCTACCAGTAAGTCTCGCTGGCTCTAGGTTATAGGCTAGTTTTTCGCTCAATGTCAAAATAACTGGGGAATGATCAGACGACAGATCAAAGCTCTCTTCAACTTTTATGTGATTTGTAGATATTCCTTTCACAACGAAAAAGTCGATCAGGTCAGGTATTTTCGAAGGATCAGCTGGCCAGTAAGTCGGTTTGCCCGTCGAGTGGAAATCACAGCTGAACTCCATACCTGCCCCATAGAGTATTCTTCCTTTTTGCGAGTTGTATCTAGAACCCCAGAACGTATGTTTCGCATTGAAATCGCCGGCAATAATGAAATTAGGTTTCAGCGATTTAAACATATTAGTAAAATCACTTTTTTCTAGCGTGTAACGCGGAGGACAGTAGATATATGCGATTTTAAGAGTACGCTGATTGTTTTTAACTCTAATTGTGCACAGTTGCAAGGTTTCAAGCTCTATCTTCAGGTCTTCGAATTGTTCGATGCAGTCTTTAATATACAAAGATGATCCGCCTCTCGCTTTCCCCGAGGGGTGACAAGCGTGGAAATCATTATAGCCTTTGATTTTTAAATGCGATCCATTTTTCACGTGGGTTTCAGTAATCAAGCAAATGTCAATATCTTTTTCACGCATGAATATTTCCAATTCATCGAGTTTTTGCAAAAGTCCGTTTGCATTCCAAGTACATATTTTTATCATTAGTTTTTCATTCATATTCTAGTTGAAGTACGCGTTTTCCGTGAATTACTTTCGAGCTTAACTAACCTATCGAGAATAATTGTATTTATTTTGCTTTGCTCTTCAAGTTTGGACAGAATAACTGAGAAAACGTGAGAAACAGGGTCTGTAGAAATTTCGGCGTTTTTTGGTTTTTCGGATGCCGCGGCCTGAGCGTAAGTCTGCACTCCTGCTGTCCGAGGACCATTACCCGATGGCTTTCCTAATGGTAACCTTCCAGTACCGTTTCTTTTCGGAATAGGTGTCGAGGACTTTTCTGTTGTCACTCTTTCTCTCGTCTTTTGCGCTCAGAACCCGGTGGTTTTGGTTTGAGTACTTTCTCCTGAGCGGTCTTACGCTTCGATTTAGTTAGCGGTTTTGTTCTTGCATTCTGAGGCTTTAGGAGCGCATCTCTCCGTTTTTGCAACTCCTCAGCTACTTCACAGCCTCTATAATTTGCCGGATGCTTTCCCTTACAATTCGCACAAGTTACGGAGGTTTGTTTGTTTACTCCACAGTCTTGGGAGAGGTGATTTCCGGCGCATTTAAAACATCGCGGTTCTTTTTTGCAATACATTTGCGTGTGATTAAATCCTTGGCAACGTTTGCACTGCGGAATTATTCTTATATTTCTACGCATGGGCTCAATTTTGACCACGATATTTAGTATAATTTTAATTCGGTAGATATCGTCGATATTATCAGACTTATCGAAGGTAAGCATAAAAAGCGGAAGTCCACGTCTTATCAAGATGTCCTTGTCTATCTCCGATTGTTGCTTCTCCTTCTTGATGATATTAACGGCATCAAGAATTTTAAAGCCTTTGGCTTGAAGGTCGTTCATAACTTCTTCTTTGGTGCATGAGGGGTGGAGTCCCCTTGCTACAACACGATATGGCCTTTCTGACTTAATTTCGAAGCTATACCACTGGATCTTCTCGGTATTAAGCTTTTGGGATACTCTGCGGTAGTCGTCGTGGTTATCGACGTTAATTTTCCACGCATTATTCCTCAAAGATGTAACCCTAAATTTCGACGTTAACGTTTCTTTGAGGAGGCTGTGCAACATATTATATTCCGCTATCCCGACGACGTTTATTGGTGGCGGTGGACGAGATTGCGCTCGAAGTTGTTTTTCTTGCGGTTCTTTATGATTATCTTCTCTAAGGGGTTCGACTTCGGGCAAAGAACCGGCTCTTCGTTTCTTACTAGGTCTTTTCTTTGGGACCCGATTCGTTTCGCGTTCTAGCTCTTCTTCGTCGGTGTGGTATTCCGGAATAGCTAAGCGTGTTGGAGTACATTCGCGTTCTTTCTGCAAATGTGTTTCCCTTAGGAACTTATTTTCTTCTTTTAATAAGTCTATCTTTTTCTTAAGATCTTGATAGAGTAGATCCATTTCGTTAAGCTTGTTTCGGAGTGCTTTATTTTCTTCCTCGAAGCTTTTATAATTCTCTGAGTCTCGTTTTTCGCGCGCTGGCGCTCCCGGCGGACTTATTTTCCCGGAGTTATTCGATCTTGGTGGAGGAGATCGAGATACCCTTGAGCTTTTTGAAAAAGGGTCATTGGATTGCAATAAGTGGCTCTCCCCAGAATCCGTAGAGCCGACCTCCGAAGAGGGTGGATTTTCCAGTAAAGCTGGACTGCCACCTGGGGTATTATATCTTTTCGTTTTGTTCATTGCATTTTTTGTATACACTATATACTCGGTATACGGAGATTGGATTTTAGTCGCCTCTTACGACAGGCATGCCTACCTCGGGTATATTCTAAGCCCTACCCGAATGGCCATAGTTTCCTGGTTATGACACCGGAGCTGAGCGCATTCCATCTATCATTGGCAGTTCTTTTAATTTTGCTTCCAATTTCTTGTTTTAGGATACAAGGTGGGATTTTGGCGGTGGTATCTGCCTGATCAGGGTCTAATGAGGATCCTTTCCTTGCCAGCTCATCAGCTGTCTCGTTCGATGAGATAATTCGGCACATTAACGGCATAGAACCTCAATTATGCCTCAGCGTCATCGAAAATTTGAACCATCGGATGGAGGTGTGCCGCCGAGGTCGCGGCGGGCATTTGGCCGATATTTTGTTCCATACATAATTGAACCATACCAATATTATCATAACAAAAAGAAATGACAATAATTTCCTAAATAATTTGTGTTTTATTCAAAATCAACATCGGCCCTTAAAACTTAACCACCCTTTAGTTAAAGAAAAAAAAAAGGAAAGAAAGATACAGAATAAAGTTGGGTTAACCACGTCGTTCGCTGTCGAAAGTTCCAGCTGGACTGATTGCACAATAGAACCACTATTTTTGTAGTAAGTTTTCACAATTTTAACACGTTCTGCGATTGTTAAACGACCCATATTGTAAAATGGGAAACCTTTAACTAAACATATAAAGTCTCGGATGACAGTTCGGTTTGACGTATGTAATTGAAACAGAGATGTCAAATCCGTACCACGAATTGGATGACCTTTTATATATAGATGAAGCAATGTGCTAAACAGAGAACCCCTAACACAAGTTTGTAACCTATAATATGCTGAAATTGACTTGAGAAGAACCGATTTAACTACAACTTCATATTGTGATGACGATACTTGTGGAGCCGTTAAACTTCTCGTCGTCGTGGTAACCTCGTTGTACAGTTGCCTGGGCCTCTGAAATCCCTAGTTGAATGCCCAGATTTTCAATAGATAAATTTGTTGACGAATTTTTCTACGATTTTGTCGATGTTGTCATATTTATCTTGCAGGATAGATATTGCTTCCATATAGCATTTCCAAGCTTATTAATTATCGTGAACTGCTTTTAGAAAGTCGGCTAGGGTAAAGTAATAATCAATATGCTATGCGATCGCTGTGGCTCAGCGGTTATTCCAACGCACTTGATGAGTAAAGATCATTTGTAAAGATTTGTATCAATGCCTAGATGACAATGATGGAGCTAAATGTTGGTATGCCAGTTCTGCTGATGCGTAACCTTAATGCTCCAAAACTATGCCATAGTACCAATGTGTGCATTTCAAAGTTGGAACAAAATACGATCAAGGCCACAATTATTACCGGAGCGGCCAAAGGAGAGAGCGCACTAATTCCTCGTATCCCTATAATACCCAAAAATTTGACCTTTCAATTTAAAAGACGACAAATGGCAAATGACGATTAATAAGATACACGGGTTAATATTAAAAGTAGCTGGATTGCATAAGGGCACTCCATGCTTTTCTCACGAACAAAACTGTACGTTGCTTTCTCGCGAGTGTCGTATGCCCGAAAATTGCATGCTTTTGCTCAACTAAACATAATGTAGTGTATCGGGATGTACTACAGTAAAGTACAAAGTACCAGGCGAGGGAAATAAAGTTTCATTTTTGCAATAGACATTGGATAGTAGATTTCATCCTCTTTACAGAGGAGTAGACAGGAAGGTGAAGTAGCGCACGATGAAACAACAAGGAGCCTGAGAAAATGGCAGCAGAGTTGGAACCTGTCAACCAAAGGCCGATGGACATATCGTCTTATTCCTATTACCGAAACTTGGACAAAGGCACAAGCATGGAGAATTAAACTTCTACGTTTCATAAGTCTAACGGAACATTGCTATTTCCGATCAAATCGACGGTACAAATCGATCGATTCAATTATCATGACACCCCAATTTGCCCGTGCTGTAAAGCCAGTGACCACGATTCTACACTCAGCGGGAGATACTGATAAAGTAGAAGACGGTGTGTATTTTCACCAAAAGCATATACAGTGGCTCAACTTTTTGATCATATAAAAGCAAGAAAAATATTTTTTTATTGCAACTTTTTTATTTTTAAAGATAAATCAATGTTATTTTCAGAACACGATGCTTATAATATTGTTATTCAGCTAATAGAATCAAAACTCTAGATTATTTGTAAATTTTATCAAACTTTAAAAAAAAAACAAAAATATGGCACTTGATCAATTAGTTGACTTGGTAGATTTTGTTGTTCAATATTTTGTATGCCCTCCTTTTGCTTTAAGAACCGCTTTAATTCTTGTCGGCATTGATTTCACAAGCGTTCTGCACTTGCTAGAACTTAGATTATGGCAAGCAGTTTCGGTTCTGTTCCACAAATCGTTTAGATTTGGATACCCGCCTGGTATTTTTGAAATTGCACGTCTGACATCAACCCAAAGATGCTCGATGGGGTTGAGGTCAGGGGATTGTGGTGGACAATCAAGCAATTGAAATTCCTTATCTTGTAATCAAGCTTAAGTCACTCTTGCAGTATGTTTCGGATCATTATCCTTTTGGAAGATAATGTTCGTCACGTTCTTGCTCCAAACATCAAGAATTTTCTGGAGCCCTCGGTCAAGAATGCTGACGTTTTGAGTAGCGTAGCATTCGCCCCACTACACTCACACATTCACCAATACCTTCCATGGTCATGGACTTTCAAATCATTAGATTTTCACCACCAAACCTGATGGTTGGTTTTACATGGCGATCTTTGATTGGCTCGCCAAACTTCTTCCAGGTTCATTGGGGACCGTCGGATCCAAAACGGCCAATTTTCGTTTCGTTCGACCAAACAACTCTTAACAATTTTTTATTTATTTATTTTTTATTTTTTAATTTTTATTTTTTTTTTTAAGCACATCTTAGCCTTTATTTTTTTATGGCCTATTGTCAGGAGTGGTTTTTTTACTTTGACACCGTAAAAACGATTTTCCTCAAAAATTTCCTTACGGCCTCGTTTGAAACATTTATGCCGTCATTCTAGTGCAGCTCTTTATCTATTAAAACTGCATTATCGTGCACTCCGTACTTGATTTTTCTTAAAATACAACTTTGTACTAAGGAATTCAAAATTGGTTTTTTACCAGGCTTGTTCTTTTTGACTTCAGGTTTGAGTTTTTTTCTTAATCTTTTGAGATGACATCAAACGCAACTCCAACCTTAAGCGAAATTGTACAGCAAGTGACCTTGGAATCGATAAGCCTTTCTACTTTTTCTATTTCTAAACGTCTTAGTTCCTTCATCTGACAAACAAACAAAACCCACTTCAAAAATGCAAAAATAAGAGTACATTATGCTTGCTTTTCTGCAATTTCAACACGTAATTTTTCAAAGTTGTTTAAAAAAATAAGAATAACAGCACCTCCTTCGAGTTTTCCAAGATTTTGATCACACTCAATGCACAACTGAGACTGTGTCAACTAATTGATCACATGCATTCAAAAAGGGTTTTTTAAAAGGATCGGAACCCTAACGGTGCATTTCCTTTTTTCTTGGGTATGCTAATTCTAAACATCTGTGTTTGTTATGTGACAAAAATTTGTTGCATTAAGGATACAAATAAAAAAGTAACAACAAAAAACCTTTTTTCTCCTTATTATGTGATCAAAAAGTTGAGCCACTGTATATATGTAGAACTAAGACGCCTAGAAAGGGGAAGAAGAAGAGAAACCCGAGATAGGAAATAGAAAGAAATGGCGAGCAGATAATGCCAACCTAACAAGGATCCACAAAGAACACATATACATAGCTTAAATGCATTTACGCCCAAATGAATGCACTGGGACACACATACACCCATGTTCGGTATTCTTCGGCACACATTCGTGGTTTTGCACACATTTGCTTACCCAGGCGTGAAGAGAGAGAGAGTAGTACCGTGGCGAGTAGGGGTTGGAGGTGGTTTTTGTAAGGCTTTCAATGCTTTTCACATTTTTTAAACTAAAAAAAACACGCGAACGCTGTCGCGGGCCAAGCCTCCCAGCAAGAGTTTTTTAGGTCTACGCGGACGAAGTCGCGAGTACAGCTAGTTCATTATAATTATGTACATGAATGTGTGTGATTGTGTGCAAAATGGTGTGTGAGTGTGATTGAAAAAACTGTGCTGCAGTAGTCTCCCTCACAATTTTTTACAACATAGGCTACTATTTATGTACATATATGTGTAATGCATCTAGTGAGTAAATGAGGGCGTTAGGAATAATGATCAGTCGAATCGGGTAATTTAATTAATTAGTACTTAAATTTCATTATTTATCACATTGTCTGGTCATTATGAATACTACTCACTTACCAGTATTAGACTTCTGCCGGGCAATTTAATAAACGGTTAGTTTTAGACAGATTTACAAAGTTACATGTAAAAATTTAACAGGGATTTTCTTCATTCATGAAAAGTTGCATAATTTTACTACTGCTCCATAAGAAAACGAATTGTATTAGAAAAATAACTAAATAGCTTCAAAATACACACCAAGACTAATGAACAGATTATTTCTGAAAAGTCTTTTTTTTTAAATAGGGTAGAGTCGCCAGTGGTCGGCCCCTTAACGAAATTTTCACAGAAAATGTCTCATTAAAACGGGGATTTTGAACTTTTTGGACCAATTTCTGTTTTATATTATTCGTTATAAAATTAAGATTCGATTGGCATAATAAAAACCTTACATTTTTGTTTAAAATATTAATTAAATCAGATTTTGATAAAAAAGTAAACATTTGCCAGTGTCCGGCCACTCGCATCCTAATTTCGGCCAGCGAAGTGCCTGACCTCGGCCACCTCTTAAATAAAACTAGGAAATCGTTTAAAAAAATTTTATTAATGTTGAAAAAAAATAATTTATTAATAATAAAATAAAGCAAAACTTAGACTTCTTTAGACATAATAAAAAAAAATTAAGGAATTAATATACATATAGTTCTCACAGCATAAGTAAAATAGGTAATTAGTTAACACAGGAATGACAAATAAAATCCTACTTCCCTGCTTCGTCGAAGGACATGGCGGAAAAAGGTGTGCATTTCAGATGAAACCACTTTTCGCAAAGATTCCCGCCGATGTTGTTCAGATCGTCATCTTCGACGTCTGTAAGAACATGTCCTCGTCACAGGTTGGACAGCGAGGAATGATTTTTTTTTGTCCTTTTCGAACTACTTTTTTTTTAAATAGGTAGTATTATTGCCACATGTCACATACCGGGTGAAGCCACGGGCTTAAACTAGTAATTTTATAAAGTCAAGCTGAAAGCACAGCGGCGAACTAAGAAGAAAAGAGGTATTAGCACAGATAATGAATCTATACAGATGTCTCATTCATATGAGTCGTGTTTTTTTGATAATCATACTCACTTCAGTCAAAAAAACGATCTATACTCACTTCCAGCCGCACTAACCAATTGGTTTGCGGCTCGAATATTATTTAAGTTGTTGTCTTTGTTTAAAAGCTTTTAAATGTCAAACGCAAGCAAAAGGAAAAAATACAATCGGCTAAAAGCTCATTTATGAGATTTTTTACGCTCTGGTGGTCAACTTATGTAGGTCTATCCTCACTTGCTGCTACTGGGAAACTTATCTCCACTTGGGTTGTTGTTATTGCTTTGTGTGTAAAATCCTACTGGGCTGGGTATACAGCTATCAAAAAAACCCGGCTATGGGAAGAAATGATGTATGAAAACGAAATCCACTTTAAAAAAAGCTTTCTGAAAAGCTTTAATTTCTTACGAAAAATCTTCTCGCAGACAACAGCAAAAAAGAAGGAGAAACACTTTCTTCTTTCCCTGTTTTACTTAAACTCGCTGGTGCGTGTGTGGAGTGCGCTACTGCCTGTGCCAGCCCGTTGTCCTGTTGAATGGTGTATTGAGGATCGTTGCCATTGACCCTCGCATACATCTATGTACATAAGATTGCGCATACGGTTGAAAATGGTTACGTGCATGTGTGTATCTTCTGCTGTACATGTGCAGTGCAAATTTTTGTTTTTGGGTATTTTCATTCCGATCGTCAACATCTAATAAACGGCTTTCTAATTTGAAACTGCGATTTTAGTTTATGAGGACAAATTTTAGTCAACTGTGCACAGGCAGCGGATCCCTTCATTTGGGCGCATTTAACATCACCACCCATCTTTCACTTGTCATCACTTTCTCTATGTTCTGTACATATTTGTAGTTTGCAGGACGTACATACCTATCAAAAATAATAAATAGCATTCCAATCCACATCTAGATATTCCGAATCGTCTTCTTCGCAGTCAGAACATTTAAAATTAAATAAGAATTTTAACGATAAGGCTTTGGCTAGCAAGGAGCCAAATTCGGAAACACTGGAATTACTTTTATTTATATTCCGCGCTTTTATTTGACCAAATAAATTTCTAATGGATCCTGATTGAATTTAGTTACATAAATGTAATATAAATCATTATGCTCCATAATTAATGTTCCTCTTATTCTTTAAATGCTTAAGGACAAAAATTTGAAACAGAATGATCTATCGGATGAATGTTAACTACAAAGTTTCATTTCTTGTATAAAATCCAATTTTTTATCGTTCCGTATAAGTGCTGGTTTTCCATTTAGCAGATCAAAACGCCGATTTATTTTTTTGAGAAATTCTGCCGTTGATTTCGAAAACTGGGCTATATGATCTGGAAATTTATTCAGATTCATTATGCCTGAAACACAATGATGCGTTGGTGCTACCGTCGACTGACGTTTAATGTTCAACCAAAGGAATACAATAGAGCGAGTCACAATGCTGCGTCGTGCTACCGTTCTACGTTTTTTACGAATGAAAGAGAATAAGAGCAACATAGTATTACGTAGCAAACGCATGCTCTCTTGAAAAAGTTCGACTGTGTTGAACTTTTGTGTGCGTTCTGATATTTTCCACCCCAATTCTGTTTATTTCAGCAAATTTGTGTGGATTTTTTTTTTCAAATAAATTTGAAATTTTTTATTTAGCTTTAATTTTTCCAAAATTAATAATTCAATTCGTAAAGATAACCCACACTGAAAATATGTGTATTTATTTATTTATTTTATTCACTGCAATGCTCTTCATGTTGACATTTGAGAAATACAAACAGCTGATAAATTTGAGTATTTCATGCAACGCATCCCCTAAAGCACTCTCAACGTAACGGGAGAACGGTAGCACCAACGCATAATTGTGTTTCAGGCATTAAGGCTTCAATTCCACAAGCAACCGATCTGCTTAGGACTTGTGCAGCCAATTTCACATTCATTTTTTGGAACTCATTAGGGTCTACATATGTGTGCTGATGTAAGTTTTGGACATATTTTGACAGTACTTATTTTCTCTGTGTTATACAGGTATTCAATTACCTTCCAACTTACAAATCCATCAGAAGTGGTTAAATTGTATTTTAGCAAGTTGTTCCGAATACTTTTAATAAGGTGAGGAATGTCATACATTCCATATATGGATTTATCTTTGTAAATTAAGTAACAGTTTTCTTCGTTAAGATTGAGTTTATGATATTAACAACGATTTGTAGGTCCTTGATCACAGGAAATAGCTCTTAGCTTTAGTTTCAACTCTGTGCATATGTCACGACAGTTATATACCTCAATCTCAAGTTGTTTCATTGGTATATTGCTTGGACCAACGACATGATATAAGACTTGCTTAAAACAAACCCGCAATACCACATAAAACGCCTGGAGTCAGCGCGAATTCCTCTAATGAGTCGGTCTCGATCTTCACGGACGGCTCTAGAACAGCCAAAGGAGGCGGTGCCAGTATCTTTGCAGACACCTTAATATTTACTACTCCTTCAGTCTCCCTTATCACTATAGCGTCTTACGAGCCGCATTCACGACTATAAATCAGGCTGCCGCCGCATGAAGATTGACCCAGTATTGTGATTTATATCGATAACTCAACTGTAACTGGAGGTGGCGATGGTGTTGTGGGTAGCGTGTTCGCTTGTGATCCGACCTGTGCATGTTCGAGCCCGGTCGGGGAACAGCAACAGCTACCGGAAATAAAGAAGAGAAACGAACAAAATCGAAGTTTCTCTCCAGCCACCAGGGTTGTAGAAGTATAATAGTTGGCGTATTATACACACTTTTTTACGTGTATAAAAGTGTGTATTATACTTTTGAAAAATATTGCTGGTGTATAAAAGTGTATAAAAGCAAGGAATAGGTATAAAACTGAAAATCACGAATCAAAAAAATTAAGTTTTTCCAGTGAAAATACGGTACTTCACGATTTGGTTGTACCCTGTTTCCTGGTATCTGTTTGTTGCTCTTGCTAAGAAAGAGAATAGGCACTCATTATTATAGGTACTTGTAAAGTTGTATATACTTTTGGATACTTTTTTACACTTTTATACAATTTTATACACTTTTATACCCTTTTATACATTTAAATACAGTTTTATACATTTTAATACAATTTTATACACTTTAATACACTTTTATACGCTTTTTTACGGTAAAATGTATAAAAACCAAAAAGTGTGACATTTAACAACCCTGCCAGCCACTGCACCAAAAAGGGGTTTCTGCCTAGGAGTACAATGGACCGAAAACGAGTCTGAGCGCTCCTGGGATTTGGAAATTTCCTGAAAAAAAAAAAAAACTGTTATCCGATCTCTTATATCCAACACATACAAATATCATAATGGACCTACTTTTGGTGTAAGTGTACCTCTTCTCAGAACACTACTTTAAACTAACTAACTAATTGAGGCGGTTATTGAAGTGTACTTCACACAACCTGAAAGAGCATATCAACCTTAACCGTGTAACCTATGGGCGATGCTCTGCCTCCCACTAGTAGAAAGAGCAAATATTAGCACTAACCCCAATAAATACAAATCTGCCATCGTACCTAAACGTACTTTTACGCATCATCCACCCGCACCGACAGCATGCATATCTACCAGATCTGAAGAATAAGCCTATGGTTGCACCTCAAAAAAACAACTAAAATCCCTTATTATACCCCATTTGAAAAAACAAGTAAGCCTACCCTCATATCCCTCCTTTCTAAGAGTTGAAAGTAAAAAAAAAAATTAAATTCTTCTTCCGCATACACTCAATTGAGACAAAAAATAACTCGCTATCTTACGGAAACAATTATTAAAAACTGAAAAAGCGACGTTGAAAGATTTCGCACTTAGCGATATAATATATTCATTCCTCTTGAAGTAATTTTCCGTAAGCTGACAACAGCCAAATACAAAAAATCTTAAAAGAACAAACTACAGATCATTGCCACGGCCACCGCCGTCTGAACCTCGGCAACGATCCTCAATACACCATTCAACAGGACAACGGGCTGGCACAGGCAGTAGCGCACTCCACACACGCACCAGCGAGTTAAAGTTTCTCCTTCTTTTTTGCTGTTGTCTGTGAGAAGATTTTTCGTAAGAAATTAAAGCTTTTCAGAAAGCTTTTTTTTTAAGTGGATTTCGTTTTCATACATCATTTCTTCCCATATGAATGAGACATCTGTATAGATTCATTATCTGTGGTATTAGGTTATCTGAAATGATTCTATGGGTGGCAGAAGACATTAAAAAAAAGATGTGATAGTTGACCATAGCAAGCCAATCTATGGCACGATCGGCAAACATGGATAATATAATGCAAGAGTATGTCGCTACTGAAAATAAATCTGATGAAGGCAGTTCCAACTCAGATTTGAAGCAAGAGCCGAAGCAAAGCAAGGACAATGACAAGGCAGAGAACGAGATAAGCAATGATTAACATTAAATATAAAAGTTTACTCATTTAGTAATGAAGAAAGCATAGTCCTAAAGTGATAAGAAATCTCCGTATGAGCGTTGTCAATCAGAACTCTTTAGGAGCCTTCAACTTCTTCCAGCAGGATACAGGCAGAGTAATAGAGGTCTAATTAAATGGTGGGATTGTTGTATTAAAATGTGAAAATAAGAAATCTAAAGACTGCTTTTATGAAATCGCAAGGGTGATAGGAGAGGTTGATAGGTTTGCGGCACTAGGCTCTCAAGTCTGAAAATCAAAAGGCGACGGTGTACGTCAACAAATTGTAAGACAACCTTCCTTAGAAATTGAACCAAACTTTATTAAGTCTACGTACATAAATTAGCCACAATCTGGTTAAGCTCTGTACGATGATTGCCACAATAAACGGTTTGTTTTCCGGCTTGAAATTTGTTGACCGTTGGATTTTAGTATAAAGCTAAGATTGAACAATAGTCAATCTGTCATCTGACATCGCCCTGGCAGGACTAAATGCATTCTGCGGGGTGGGTAGATACATTGTCTGAGAGAAGGATATCAGAAGATTCAAGCAGTGGAGGAAATTCCTAAAACGTAAGTAGCAAAGGCACTTCTCATAAACTTTAACAGGAAAACTTTAAAGCTTACATAAAGGGCTTCCTTTCAAGACTTTGTAAACTTAGAGTGCATCAGAGAAAGTGAGAAAAGAAGCGATACGATATGATGGAACATGTAGATTCTGCAGTGAAGCAGATCAAACTCATGTATTTATGCATGTGTAGCTCACTTTCACGTTTCATAATTATGAGCGTTCTTTGTCTGATTCCAAGGTAATCTGCTTTCTGAAGCCGTCAGTAAATAGACTACAAAAGTAAACAGTGATATAAACGTTTTCAAATCAAGTTAAAATAAACCTCCCCATCCAAGCCCAACCTCTGTAAAGTATCTGCTGGTAACTAAAAAAATTAAGGTACTTCAGGAAACACTCGAAATATATACATTATAATATCATACCCTCTTCCTTTCGCCTGCCTTGTTCCTGGTATAACACTGACATAATTAGGTTTCTTTTCAATTATTACCGATTCAATGAATTTCTCGGCTACTGAAACTGAACCGAAATGTTTTATTTTTTTTTTTTCGTTTCTGGTTTCTGTTTGCACGAGCGGATGCAGTGTTCCAGAAACCGAAAATTAGCTCAGTGGACAATGGGAAATTAAATTTGCACGTACGACGTCTTGCTTTGACAGATGTTCTGCGGTTGATACAGGAATGTTATTCCCGAATTACTTATGAAAATGGTGTGTGTATGCATGCTGTAGATACAGATCCACATCTGTCGGTTGGATGAGCTTACAAATTTTAATTCTAAATTCCCAGAGTTTGTTCTGTCATCAGATGAAATCAGTAAGTGGATCATGAACCCATGGCCGGGTGGTGGTTGAAGTTGAGGAGATTGAAAACCTCTATATCTATCCAGGCGAAGAGGAGTTCCTCAGCACACCACTCAGGTTTCTAAGACTCATTGTGATACCCATAAGGGGAAATCTTACCCTTAAACCTTAAAAAATGTTCTAAATAACTTACTTACTGCATCTGTGATAGAAACCATGCGGTGGATTTGATGAAGTTGCTGACAGAGGACATGGGTTGTATCCTCATGAACTTCCTCGTCACCGTAACTTCGACACAGGCCTTCTTCCGTAATGCGGAGTATGTGGTACCGCAGAGTGTTATATCCCGTAATCACATCTATGAGGGTGGAGAGGGATTTCCTCCTCGTATCCTGCTGTGGGTGTTGTTCTCATTGCACTGGTAGTGCCAATGCACGCTAGTATTTGTACTTTCGTAATTTCCATTAGGTTGATGGTTTCACTGGTGGTTGGCCACCAAACGAGGCTGCCGCAGGTCATAGCCGTGTACGTTCGCAGAATGATTTCGGGATTTGGTCCCCAGATTTTACTAAATATTCTGATGCATGGGTAAAAGGCTTTCGTGGCTTTTTTAATTTTCTCGTTATTGTCCAGTCTCTAATTGAGTTTCTTATCAAGACTAGCTAAATATCTGGTACTATCCGAGATCCTGAGGAGAATACCCCCTACAAAAGGTGTAACAAATTCTGGTATTTTAATTTTATTCAAAGGAGTACCAACTTGGTTTCTACATTTTCTGGTCCAGGCATTTAGGGCACTAAAAGACCCTCCAATTTGCTGTGTTGGGAGAAATCTGGCTGTTGCGAGTTGCATTACGTAAGCTGTAACTTTAACGCCACTGTTATTAAGTTGTTTTAGTATCTCGTTTAGAACTATAATCCAGAGCAGTGGGGGAAATAACTCCGCGTACGCTTCTTCCTTAACTTCTCCAAGTTCAGTTCTTATGTGCCTCTCCTCTAGCATAACTATCCAATTAATTAAAATATTGTCTGGTTTGTTAGATTTCTACGTACTGTATCTGTTTTGATATTGTTAAAGGCTCTTTCAATGTCCAACAAGGCCTCTAATGTCTTCGAGTCGACTACAGAGTGCAGCGCTGTCTTTACACTTTTGCCCTTCGTATAAGGATGCTGCGCTGAAGAAAGGTCCCCAGAGCGTAGCTTGCTTCGAATGCATATGTCAGTTAGCCTTTCGAATGTGTTCAGGCCAAAGGAGGTAAGACTAACTGGCCTCAAGTTTTGGCGATGCCGCCCCCATCTTAGGCTGCTGAGATATAGTTCTTTAGGTACTGGAGTAATTATATCTAGAGTTTTCTGAAGCATGATCGGGAGACTACCACCGATTCCTGTGTTATAGGAGAGAATGATCTCATCGCCCACTCAGTTCAGTGAGATCCGCCGGTGGTTCTGCTACCGTTTTGTTATTGATCCTTATGATGATGATCTTGTGACACCATCTGAGTCGGTTGGCGGGGGCTAAATAGGAGCGCGACTAAGGTGGATGGCAAATGGGTTTCCCTGCACGACGCGAACAGTCTCCTGCCAACTCCCCTAGTCGGCCATACGCTCTGTCCTCTTTCCTTTGGCCCTTCGTTTTGTTATTTGCTCTGTCTTTTATGAGTTGACAACCGTAAGAATTTGAGCGTGTTGTGTACAATATCAAGAGCAGCTTTATCCCTGTCCATGTTGGACTCCGGGTCAGGAAGAAGAAGAACTTCTTCTAATTGATCGATATTGATACAGCTAGGAGTGATCCATCGATTTACACTCTTCGCTTCTGAATTTTTGTTTTTTTTTTTTTGTTCATATAGGTCCCATGAGTAATGGAGAAGATGTTATGTATGTATGTCATTCATTGAGAAGCGTCTAAGCCACGATGCAAGTCCACGCAACTTTAAATACCTTGTCCACTTCAGGCACCATCGACTGTCTTTTTCTACTTAACACATTTTGCAACATTGTATAGAAGGCGTCCAATCGTTTTATATCACTGCCATTAACGCCGAACATTTTAATTCACGCACTTGCTGTTTAATCATTACAAACTTTTATTTCATCGACCAATCTTATACTTCCCGTTTCCGGAATTCAAACATTCACTGATTGAGTGAACATGTCCCCCGACAATTTAGTGTTTCATTGTATTCTCTGTAGACAAACTCTTTTACGCACGCCTTCAAATCGAGTTCATATACCCTGTTCCAACCAGTTATAGCTATAGCTCACTCAAGTTATGTGGAAACTTTCACAAAGCACATCAAAAATTCTTCAGAAATTATCATGCTGTGAAATGCAAAGAGGACGGATTCCCCTGACGCCTGTCACCGTATTCCATTAAGTCCCAACGCTATAACTATTCTGCTGGCGTGGCAGTGCATCATGAACTCGTCACACTCTTTCTGTTTGCCTCGTGTACGCGTCAACGCTCTGAAACACAAACGAAGTTAATCACTATGAATTCTTATTTCCCATTCCCGTCACCATTGTCGTGTCCTTTTCCTCCAGAGAACAAGGATGCTCTGCAACTTTACATACACATATCGTGACCCAGTTACCCACCAGAAGAGTTAGAACTTGTATTGCGACAATCCTGCCTTCGTTGCTGCTGCAGCATAAAGCGAGTGGCACAAATAAAAGCAGACATTTTTAGCACTTGGTAACTACCACCACATGGCACGGGGCACTCGGTGAACACAGAACAGAGATAACATGTGTCGTCCAATGAATTTCAAAACGAAAGAAGTTTCCTTCATACTTTTTGAATAAGTGTAATAATGTTGGCCCCCCAATCTGCAGTGCAAACGAAATCAAGAAGATTTTACTTTGTCACGGGGTGTGTTATAAGTGGAGCCGTTTTCAACACTTTCGTTGCTAGTGTATCACCGGTGATCACAACAAAATTCATCCCCCAGAGGCCAGTGTATCTCTATTCTTTTTTGTTCTCTATTTCTATACATAGGTACATTTTTTACATCATCATCAATATCAATATCAATACACATAATAAAACAGTAGAACCCGGTGTGTCTCTACATACAAGAAAAAGTAATAAAAAAGAAAGGGGGTGACTAAAGAAGAGGAATAGAACACAAATTAGCGATTTTTAGAATTCTTTCCTGCCTGTCTGTCTGTCTTCCATTTGTTTGTTCGCGCACAGCTCCGAAACTACTAAACGGATTTTCATATAGTTTTCACAGGTGGACAGAGCATAATTCAGAGCAGCATATAGTTTTTGTTTTATTAAAATCGGATGTCGGAAAAAAAGTTATCGTCGTTTAAAGATTTTTGGAATTTACTTTTGTATGTTAGAAAAGTTTGAAGTTAAGGATTGAAGACCTAAAGACACCACGAACGATTGTTTTAAAGAAAAAAAAAAAAAAAAACATAAAACTTTAGCTAAATTATAGAGCGTATAAAATTTAGTACATACAAAAATCAACAGGTGGCGTTGTTTATTATTAGACCCGCTATAGACATTTTTGCAGTAATCCACCTAATTGGCATTATTCGAAAATTGGAATTAAGAATTTGGTAGGTAAATTCTAAAATAAAAGTAAAGAAACACGTGTTTTTCAAAATTGTAACTACGGGCCAAGATACAGGGTGTTAAAGTTTGCAGATTTATAGTATGCGCAACCGTAGTTGGTCGGCAAATCGGTTCGTGATCGTGTGTTGTCTTTGTTTTGCCGAGTTGAATTTGAATTTGAAAGTTCCATAGGGACAGACGATTTCTAGCAACGTAGTTTAAACCCTAGCATGTATTTAACGCGTGCGAAGCCGCGGGTGGACTGCTAGTAATCAATAAATTGTGACTCCTTCAAATATTCCCCTCTAAATTCTCCAAAGGGGGTATAATCGGGGGGAAAATTGCTTCCAAATGCGATAAAATAGCAATTTGATGAAGTGAGAAGTGCACGTAAACCAAAAATATTCAAGTTTTCCTACAGGTGGCGCTGAACACTCACGCTGTTAAATCATGACGATACGTTTTATTTTGTTGGACAGTGTGTAGTTCTTGCACAATCTCTGTCCACGCTGGGTATGTATATGTGGAATTAAAATCGGTTTAATAGTTTTAAATTCACAGCTGGTGTGTTGGTGAGGAGAGGGGGTAGCACCATGTGCTAGCAGGGCTTCAGTTCACATTCAAGGTTTCTTTGTCATAACTTTCAACAAGTCCCAGGCCGCTGATCAAAAAACTTGACCTGTAAGCTATTAATGAACCGGCAGGTTCAAATTGAATATAATTTAAGGCATGCGGAGCTGCGGGTACAGTTAGAATAAAAATAAAAACTAAATTATTTAGCAGGGATCCCCCTTTCACACAAATCAACAGATTCACAATGCAAGCTTACGATCGATGACTTTCAACTGATGCTGTGGCGAAATGTGTGCATGAAAATAAAAAATAAAACAACGAAACACTGTTCCATGGGTATTTAACTACAGCTAGGAAAAAAATTACTTCTCAACTCTACATTTTGCAACATTGATTTTGGGCCGTTTTTCAAGGCAAATAGCCCTATGTGCGATGTTTTAATGATACATATTCTAAACAGATATATGAATTTGATTACAATCTGTTTATGAAAGTCAAGAAAGTCATTATAGAATGCAAATAAATTAAAGAAATATACTTTTTTTTGTTTTTTATTTAAAATCTTTGTGTTAAAAAAGTTGTTTTATGTCCCACTTTATCAACCTGAAACATCCTAAATCTATGGGTAAACACTGCATTCAAATGCGTTAAATAGATTCGGAGTATTTGCGTTACATGCATAAATACATACTACCAAATCAAGTTTGCCTTTTATAAAGGTAAGTAAAGTGATAGCTGTTCGCCACCGCTTCGCACGAGTTACATGCAAACGCTTACCTCACCCACATGCACATGCTGACCGCAGTCCACCGTTATATATTGTACTTGTTACAATAACACACCAGATAAAACGAAGCCGCAACGACATTGAATTTATGCAATTACTTCCTTCTGTTTCTCAAAGATTATTTTCTTAATTACATCCTATGTACCATTATATACCCTTTTTATTGCCTCCCAAAGATCCCTTTTTCAATGCATCCATCTTCCTATTTTTGCCCAGATCCTTTTTAACTATTCCTTGTTTTGCATAATTAGGTAAGGTATATAAAGCAGTGCGTATCGTACCGTTCAGATTATCACTTACTTTTATAAAAGGCAAATGGTTTTAATAGTTATGTACATATGTAACGCAAATACTCCGAAACTGCTTAACAGATTTGAATGCAGTTTCTTTCTATAGATTCAGAATTTTTCAAGCTGATGAATAGGCACTTAAAAAATTTAACTTTTTTTTAAACAAAAAGCTGTTAAATAAACAAATGAAGTTATTTTCTTTCATTTTTTTGCATTTTCTGGTTTTCTCCACTTTCAGCCAACAGTTTCAAAATTATGAATACGGGCCAAGATACAGAGTATTAAAGTTTGCATATTTATAGGATGCGCAACCGTAGCCATCGTAATGATCGTGTGTTGTTTTTCTTTGCCGAGTTGCGTAAGGGTACGGGGAACGGGTGTATGGAATGATTTGCTTGGATGGATCTTTAACCCATTAGTGACCAGCGGAAACTAGAAGAGCTAGAAGGTTGAAATTTTGAACTCTGTTTACTTTTGGATAGTTAAACCATGATCAATAAACTTTTTTTTTCTAAGCTGCTAAATATTGGCTTAAGCCTCGGGGTCCATATGGACCCGTTGGGCTATATTCAATACAATTTTCGTTTTTCTGTTATATATAATAAATCAAGTGTTTTTAGTAGGAAAAACTTTGTTTTACGTATTTTTTATTGAACATATAAAGAATCAAGCACAGAGAAACAATAAGTTTTTATTCATCAAGACGAAGAAAGTGATATTTTTGATTGCATTTGATGCATAGGCCAACGTCGCATTTTATGCACATAGTTCTGCCTTTTGATTCGTAGCTCGCTTCCGCGCATTTCCTTTTTTTGCCATCTGGAACTATTACGAGGTAGTGACCAACATTGTCGTACCGTTGTATATACTCCCAGGACTCCCTTGGACGGCGATAATTTGTCGGTGGGCTTATATCACCGTACGTACGGCAAAAACGAATAGCTATCTGGCGTCTGAATTCTAGCTGACTAAAAGCGCCTCCTACGTTTCTGTGTAACAGCTATGCATTCTGCAACGATACGTCCAAGAGCCAGGTGAAGATGGAGGACCACCATTTCTTGCCTTTAGCCCCGATTCTGTAAGCATTTACATTTTGGTCCATTCTGTCTGTGCCACCCATATACTTATTGTACTTTGCAATAGCTAGTGGGCGTGTTACCTGAATTTTTTTTATGTTCTTGTCTGGAGTATCGACCAACTTTAGATATTGGATTTTTTCCATACAAAGTAGAAGCAACGCACACAACGGAGTTGTCGTTCCATTTGGTAATACGTATACCAGAACCATCCATTTTAGTACTGACAATATATCCACGGGGTTTCTTCTGAAGTTCTTTCTTTAATGGTAATGGACAAGTTTTTGGTATCCAGTTCTTTCGCATGGTCCCGGTACCATGGTATCCCTGTTCTCTCAGTCCGATCAGAGCTGCTGCTGACGTGAATAAATTATCGAAGTGAAAACAGAACGGCAAAGGTTTTATTGTGTCACCCAATTCCCCGATCATATCAAATAAAGGTGCAATATTTTTCCCGTATTTCTGTCCATATTCTGGGTTACATCTTGGATTAAAACCTTGATACATTTCAAAGTTGACAAGGTAACCAAGAGGTGTATTCAGACACCACATTTTGTATCCGAAACGAATCGGTTTCCCTTTTATGAACTGTTTGCACCCATGACGACCGAAGTATTGTATCATGGATTCGTCGTATGACAAATTTTGCTCTGGATGGAAATGCTTTGCGAACCGTTTTTTAAAAGCATCTGTCAATGGTCTGAGTTTCCAAATTTTATCGTCTGCCTGCTGCAGTCCATTGTCTATAAAATGTAAATGACGGAAGATTGTTTCAAACCTGGCTCTTCGCATGGCTTGAAAAACTAACTCGTTTCGTAGATCCAAGTCATTAGCCCAGTATCCCCTTTTACTGGGAACAAATGAGTAACCAGTAACAATTAAAATTCCAACAAATACTTTCATCTCATTTACGGTTATATTAGGATTTGGATTTGCTGTATAAACTGCATATTGGTTGGTTTCGTTGCAAAGCAATTGAAATATCTCTTCATCGAAAAAATTTTCAAACAACTCAGATGGTTCTTGATTTTTGCAATCCGTATAGTCACATTCTGGAAAAAGGCCAACTTCACCAACGTCATCATCCTCAAGCCACAAAATTGGTGTTTCTATTGTTCTTTTTAGTCGGTTTGAAGTTGGTGCAGCACGAGATGCGCCTCGTTTGGATCCCCTTATCTTCCGTGGTGTGTTAGGAGCCTCCACGATGTTTTGAGCTGACTCCTCTGCTACTACCGGTAACTGCTTATCAGTTGAAGTCAGGATTTGTCGGATACTACAGCGTACAGGTGTTTGCTTCAATACTACTTCATCACTTTGACTGGATACTACAGACGAGCTACATGCTGCTTCTTCCGATGTAACATCATAGCTTTGGGAAGTAGAGGGTTTCAGCCCTGTACCTGTACTGAAATCATTTCGAACTAATTTTGTGTGTTTGTAAAAAGTCGAAGGTTGAATGGGCCTGACTTTTTCTGGTGAACCAAAAACTGAAGTGCATTCTGAATTCGAAGGTCCATCAATAGATCGTAGTAAGCTGACGTCTAAATTTTGAAAACAATGTGTCATTATGTCTTCTAAAGCGTCGTCAAAAAAAAGTGCTTCTTCATCTTCATCAACGACATCTTCGACTGGCTTTCGAAATTCATTATCATGTTCCGATCGTTTCGTTTGTTTAACAGCTAACTGACAACGGGCCATCATCTGATTTCTGTTTAGGTTTCCAATGTCACCATTTCCGTCTTCATCTCCGGAATCTTCATCTGAATCGACATTAGCACCACTTGGTGGCTCAATAAATACAGATTGTACTTCATCATCATCGTCATACAATGTTTGTAGCTCTGTACCGTAGTCTATCACCTGTTCTACATTCATTCCATATCTAAAAATAACCGAACATAAAAAATATATACCTATTAAAAAAAAATAGCTCTGGGTATGGTCCAGCGGGGCCATATGGACCCCGAGTCACGAGAGCAGATCCTGGCTGGCCAGGATGTCTCGGATCGTCTTAAATTTTTTTTTTAAATAATCTTTTATTCGTTAACTAAAACATTTAGTAAACATTTCTTCGCAAAAATTTGTGATAATAATTAAAAAACTCTATTTACCGTTTCTGTCGAGCCATTTTTCACTTTTTTTTCTTTTTTTGAAATAACAATCACAAGTCACAACCTACTTCTGCACCACAATAAGCTCAACTGACCCAAATTTAATTTTATTGTGTTTGTTATGCTTTTCTCTTTACGATGTAACTGTGACAACAGCAATTGGACGCAAATTAAAAATTGCATTTAGCCGGAAAGCTTACCATTTCGTGCGGGTCCATATGGCGGCGCTGGTCGCTAATGGGTTAAGTATCTGTGGAACTACTGAACCGATTTCAAAATTTCAGTATTGGAATGGTGACACTTTTTGGAACCTTTTATCTGCGGAAGTTCCATAGAGCAACTTCTAGCAACTTAAGTATATTTTTAGCGCGTGCGAAGACGCAGGGGGACTGCTTGCTAGTATACATACATATATAGATATACTAGCAGTCCTCCCGCGGCTTCACACGCGCACCATACATACTAAGGTTTATACTTAGTCGTTAGAAATCGTCTGTTCCTATTGAACTTTCAAAGGTAAAAGATAGCAAAGAGTGTCACCATTCCATTATTGAATTTTTGAAATCGGTTCAGTAGTCTCATAGATACTTAAAGATCCATCCAACCAAATCATACACACACTCGTTCCCCGTCGAATTGCTACGAACTGCGAATGCATTGTAAATAAACTACGTAATGTATCCATAGAAGCAAGAATACGACCAAAGAAAAATAAATGAAATTAAAATAAGGTAAACAAACTTTTAAGTAAAACGGTTTTATTTTAATCAGGGGCTGTACCAAAAACTAGAAAATAATAAGAATATAAATCTGGGTCCCTGAAAGATACTGATTTCTTGTGAGAAATCATGCAAATCAGATAGCAGTGCAGTCTTCTCCAGTCGGATGCCAAGGGCCACTTTCTGTCGCTACGTCAGTGGATTAAGTTATAATCTGGAGCTTTTATCAGACTTAAATATAAACGTGGGAAGCATTGAAATTTTTATTTTTGTGGAGCATGGAAACAGTCTAGTCAAGTCGTTATTAATACCTTCTTATGTATGTTTTAATGCGTCCCACGTTTTTATTTAAGTCTGATAAAAGCTCCAGATTGTAACTTAATACACTAACGTAGCGACAGAAAGTGGCCCTTGGCAACCTGGAGAAGACTGCACTGCTATCTGACTTGCATGATTTCTCACAAGAAATCAGTATCTTTCAGGGACCCAGATTAATGTTCTTATTATTTTCTAGTTTTTGGTACAGCCCTGATTAAAATAAAACCGTTTAACTTAAAAGTTTTTTTTACCTTATTTTTATTTTCTAGTTTTAAGTTACATTAATTTTTTTATTTTTTTTTTAACAATTAGCTCGCGCTAAAGGGGTTATGAATACCCTTAACCAAGAGCACGGGCATTAGGGAAAATTAGAGGAGAGACAAAGGAGGTACCGATGCACGTTGGCTTTAAATGCTTGAGGGTTATAGTGATAAGCAGGGCCGGACCCACCAGATGTGCAGGATGTGCAAATGCACAGGGCGCCAAGCGCTTGGGGGCGCATTATGAAGCCTAAATAAAAAAAACTAAAATTCATCAATATACTGCCATTCTATAAATTTTAGTTCATCCAATCAGCTATCTATGCATTTCTAAACGCTGTCTGAACGCAATTATACAATAATAATACAAATTACATCATTTAATCTGTTCATACAAAAGACCACAGTTCACACACAAGAAACTAGTTCGAATTCGAATAAAGCCAAAATAAAAAATCGCACCAAGACTGTGCAGAATAATTTCTTGCACAAACACTCAAAAATTTCCATAGGAAAAAATCTCAAAATAATTAACTCAATCCTCAATTCCTATGGAATCATTTGAGTGAAAACGTGCAGATTTTATTTCTGCACGCATGGGATGTACTCATTTGACATATTTGTTTGAAAAGAGAATGGGTAAGGTAGGTATAGTTTCGACTCATTCTCACACACATAAACAACAAGAAGTACAAAATGAACAAATAACGCTGCATTTGTTCTTGTTGCATTTGTATTGTTTTTGAGCTAGCTCAGATTATTTTGATTGTTTTTCGATGTTGCGCTGTTGTTTAATAAAGGAATACGCGATTCAATTGAAAATAGTAATTATTTCTTTTCAAAGTCGCGATTTTGCATTTTATGAAAGTTAAGTGAAAGGTGGAACTGTGGAAGTGCCTGTTCTGAAAACGAACAGTTTAAAAGGGTTTTATTTAGCTTCTCTTGTCGCTTTGATTCAAAGCTTGCAATCGATTTTAAATGCACTTCCCGGTGAGCTAGAGACTTGAAACTTACAGCCCCTGATTAAAATAAAACCGTATAACTTAACATTTTTTTTACCTTATTTTTATTTGTTTTGTGTTCAGTGTTGACAATCATAATTAGCGAAGAAAATTGACAAAAAAAAGCCTTTGGGGGCTGAAAATAAGAAGAGGCGTAGACTTGTTGAAGCCGAAAATAAAAAAACAAGAAAAAAGACTGTCTACTGTTGAGTCTGCAGTAGAGGAAAGTTCTTTGTGAAACACAATTAATGTAGATAAATAGCTTTGTCGATACAGTGGAAGCAGAAAGTAGTTTAGGTACAGTTGAGGTGGGAGCTCTAGTAAATTCGGAGGAATTTTCTGAAGATCAAAGTAAATGGGCAAATCTATCAGGCGAACAAATAATAAAAAGGGCCCAATTCAAGTTCAGGATCATTCTTTTCCAAACGCTAATAACAGGAGATCTACATCTTCCAGTTATCAACGAACTTTAGCAAATGGCAAGGTAGTTCCGAGAACTTGGCTGATTTATTCGAAATCAAAAGATTCTGTGCTTTGTTTGCAACGAACAAAAATTCTTACGCCTTGTCAAGCACAGGTACAGGATGTTCCAACCAGCCACAAAATTGAACAAAGAGGCGCTAAACGTAGGGCTTGCACAGAGCGCTCATTTGGCTCGGATCGGCCCTGATGATGAGGAAACACAGAACTATGTAGATTTTTCCACATTCGTGTGGTACGGCTAAAGAAAGAATCTCTATATTTGACAGTATGTCTGAAAGAAGGCTTTAGAGTAAACTGATGTGCATTCGAAGCATGACGAGTATTGCGGGTGAAATTTTGCAGGGGCGGAATGCAGCTGGCTATTTCGCTAGAGCACTTTTTGAAGAAGAATCGATAAAACAGTGAGAGACAGGAGACATTTCTTCGGTGTTCAAGCGAGTCTTTTGACTTTGCAATATTTCTGTCACCTATGAGTTTTATCGCGCGTTTTTGGATTTTATCTAGAATGTGCAAGACGGTGTTTGGCGCACCAGACCAGATGTGAGCGTTCTACTCAAGCTTAGGGCGAATAAACGCCTTGTAAATTGAAGCCAGATCAGAAAGGGTAAAGTATTTTTTGCATCTTTTGAGGAAACTTAAACATTTCGCAGCGTTCTTGGCGACATCAAATATATGGTCATTCCAACGAATTTTGTTGTAAACACACATACCGAGGATAGAAAGTTTTTCGGTTTCGGCGATGCAGGTACCATTCATGGATAATGGTTCGAAGTTTGAGTTTCGCTTGAGAGACAGTAGGCAGCATTGAGTTTTGGAAGCATTAAATTCCACTCTATTTGTAGAACCCCATTTTAATATGCTGTCAAGGTCGGAATTTGATGAGTTTAACATACGTTGCCGCTCCACTACTACATCCGAAGAGCAGGGACGTGAGCTAGGGAACGAATATGAAAAACTGAGAGTACTGTCATCGGCGAAGGAATGAATTGGATTAGAAGTTGCAGACAAGAGATCATTTATAAAAATGAGAAAGAGAGTCGGAGACAAAACAGAGCCTTGGGGGACACCAGCATTTATATGGTGGATTGCAGACTTGAAACCGTTCAAAACAACTTGAATTGAACGGCCCGAAAGGTAGTTTCTAATCCATTGAAGAAGAGATACATCGATCCCATATGCACGCATTTTCGACAAAAGAGCTTGGTGCCAAACTCTGTCAAATGCTTTTAAAATATCAAGCGCAACAATCTTACTTTCACCGAGGTGATGTAAAGATTCGTTCCACTTCTCGGTGAGATAAGCCATCAAATCACCCGTGGACCTTTTGCTACGGAAACCGTACTGCCGGTCATTGAGGAGTTTCCGTGAGTCGAGATATTTCATAAGCTGACGATTTATCAGCGTTTCCATGACCTTGGAAAGAAGGGACGTAAGTGCAATGGGTCGGTAATTAGAGGGAGAAGAAGTTTCGCCTTTTTTGGGCACGGACTGGACAAATGCAGTTTTCCATCTACTCGGAAAGAGACCTGAGGAGTAGGACAGATGGAAAAGCTTACGCAGTGGTTTTGCCAGGGTGGAAGAACACCTCTTCAGAACTATGGGTGGAATACCATCTGGACCAGCGGATTTGTTTATGTTGAGACCTCTAAGTACTCCTGCAACTGTACGAATGCGAAAGTGGACTTGTCCCATGGAGAATTTGACGCTCTTGAGTACAGGTGGAGACAACGCACAATCTGGGAGCGTTGAGCTGGCTGCAAAGTGTACAGCAAGCAGATTGGCCTTGTCCAGGGAGCTGACAGCTGGAATGCCATTGTAAATGAGTGTTGGAATTGCAGACGAGGCAGAATTCTTAATATTTTTCACGAATGACCAATAATGTTTACTACCCTTGGGACATTGAAGTATTTTTTGCCTCAATTTTTGGTCATAAAGGAATTTGACACGTCTAATGTGTACATTGCAGTCATGTCTGGCTTGCTTAAACTTTTGACGGTTTTTCTCCGAAGGGTTGGCTTTAAAAAACCGAAAGCATACCTCTTTCTTCCTGATAGCCTCTTTGCAGCTCAGGTCAAACCACGATTTTTCTTTTGGTTTGATGCTCTTCATTCGGTAAGTAATAAAGGAACTCATACCAAGGAGAATGATGTCGGTTATCATATCAGCAGCGGCATCCACATCGCTATAGAGGAAGCATAGCGACCAGTTAAAACTCCTAAAGAAGCTATTAAGGCCGTCCCAATTGGCTTTCTCGTATCGCCAAACTTTTCTTTTGGGAGTTTTTTCTGTAACTGCGTGGTCGGAGTACGAGAATTTAGCTGATATGACATTGTGGTCTGACCCGCCTAGAGGCGGTAATACATCAATGGTGTATTTATCAGGGTGGGAGGTAAGAAACAATTCCAGTGTGTTGGCGGTAAGACCTTCAATGTCAGGTATACGTGTAGGCTCATTTACAAGCTGAGTAAGATTGTTAATCTCAGCGAAGATTTCAACATACCTTCCTTCGGGTGTTGTCTGTCCAGAATTGCGAAGCCAACTAGAATTGTGTATATTGAAATCGCCCGCAATGACGATTTCAGTATGAGCATACAGGGAGACAATTCTTAAGTTGAAATTGGACAGCGCATCAAACTCATTATAAGTAGAATTGCTGTCCGAGCTTGGACTTCTATAAATAAAGCAGTAGTGGATAATTTGCTTGCGGACGGTGAGTTTAAGCCATTTGAAATTGAATACCGGATTGGAACAGTGGCCATGCTGAGAAGGAAAGAAGCAAGCTACGTCACTACGAACATAAATCGCGAGACCGTGATGGGAAAAGAATAAGGGCTCTAGGCGATACCCAGGTATTTGGAGATCCGAGTTATCCAAATCTCCCATCACCTGTGTTTCACATAAAGCCAATACAGCTGGTCTGTAAACTTTAGTGTGGGCGTAAACGGCAAAGAAATTCGTTCTTATGCCACGAATATTAGTGAAATCTACCCTAAGTTCACTCATCACTAAAACACACAAACACAACACCAACGCAACTAAGCGAAGCCGCGAAGTGAAAATCTAACGTTAGTTTACCAAAGCAGATTGCTGCAAGTGTTAGGCCCAAACGACAATAAGTTTTGGTGCACCAACACGATTATCACTCACAGGCCGCTATTCGCCAGTTGTTTACATTTTTTCACTCATCACCGATGCCACTGCACGTATGGGAGTATACGACAACGGTACAAGTGATGAGTGAAAAATTTCACTACAGTGATGGAGTGGGAAGGGGAGTGAGGGAAACCCGGCACTATAGATGTTGATTTTTAGTTTTATTATTATTATTTTTCCTTTTTTTGTCCACTGCACTTCGCTGAAGTGGTTTGATTCGCGCGAGTTATAATTAGACTAGCAGACCCGTGCTCGCGTTGCTTCACGAAGTTATTAGAAAAACTTCTTTTGACAAAATATTAAAACAAAAAAATATTAAACATGCACCGAAAGAAGTTCAGCTTTAATTTCCGGCCACTCTGGATTGTATGTCATAGTTATGAGGAGATCATGTTTTCTGTCATATGTCATTGTGTCTTGAGTTTTTTCGTGAAAATACCTTGGTGATCCAGTGAACGTAGATGGCAAAACTATATGTTGCCCTATATTCCGAAGATTGACATTAACATCATTGCTTACAACGTCTCTGAGATCAATATACATAATTATCGCCTTTCAGAGTCTGCTGATGAGCTCTTATGAAAATAAGCCTCTCTGTTATCATTTTAGCTGCCATATCCACCACAAACTGACTCAAAAGCTTACGAAATAAAAGCAAAAAGTTTGTCTCATTGTCCCTTACCATCAATCTATAGGCGTAAAATTCCCTGCAAGATTCAGTTTTATTTGAATTGATTTGGCCGGTTGCAGATAAAATTTGCGTTTTCCCCATGCAATAACCAGCCTCACCGCGAATGAATATTAATGGGTATTGGAGTGGGTCACATGATTGATGGAGCTCCAAAATACGGTGTCTCGGGGATTCTTCTCTTCTTCCAACAATAACACGGCAATTTCCTTTGCTGTTGAAGAATTAAAGCGACCACGATGTTCATTTGCTGGTTTATGGTCAACCTTAATAATAACTTTGAACTTTGAAATCTGACAAATTTGAAGGGGAATGTTCCAATGTGGTCTTGAAAATGGATATGTACTCATATTGACTATTTAGGAGACCTTGAAGTATTTCTATGATCTCCCGTTTGAGATTAGGAGCCATGTTTTGCCGCAAAGAGATCTGATCCGCTTCTGAGAGGAAGTATATTTGGTGGAAACTTGGATTGCTTGTTTGGGGGAGCAAGCTTCCGATGAGGTGGTATATTTGCCCTTGTACTTTATTAGTCGGCATGAAGTTTCCTTCCTCTATCTGTTTTCAACCAAAAGATGTAATTTGAAAAAGTGTATTATATGACCTCACATTATCAAGGAAAGGCTCAGATAGTTTGGCTGTAGGTGGAAGCTTTATTTTACTTTTAAAGCAGCACATGCTACTAAATTCCTCAGCCCATTTTTTCGCTTTATAAAATGTGCAAACGTTATCCATTTTACCTATTTCTGTTGTTTTATTATTTATGTAGGGAAACAGTGGTTTGTAATTAAAGGCTGTCCTATTGCCAAAAAACTAATTTGCTGTTACTGCACTTTGATCCCCATTTCCATGAATTCTTCTCCAATAATCTCGTTGATCAAGTAATCTTTCCTGTCTCTTTTTTGCGTTACGGGGATTTATCTTAAAAATTTGTCTTGCGTTCTCAGCATCTGCTAAACCAATTTTACCCAAAATCTAACCAGATCTAAGTATCATGCTGACAAATAAAATTAAAAAAACCGTATGATCGTACGTTGTTCTATTCTCCAGAAATCGAAGGAGAAAAAATTGTCAGCTACACACAGGCATCAATTCAAAAATAGGTGCAAATGATTTCTAGTTTATCGTTGTCAAAATCTCGAACCCTTTTTTTTCCGATTGCAATACTTCCCCTATGGAGGTGGGGAAAAAAATATATCCCACATATATTTCATGATATGATCATACAAAGTAGGAATAGGAATGGAAGGAAGAGAGCATGCGAGAATCACGGAACGATGATGAAATGGAACAAAGCACCAACCTCGTTATCGTGATTGAATCGATATCAGCTATGTAAACAAATAAAAGTAATGGATGTATTGAAAATAGTTATTTATTTATTTCTCAGCAAGTAGGTATAATTAAGAAAAGATGAAGGGCTTAAAATTTGCGTAAGCATATTGACTTTAAGCAAACAATTTTGTTTTAGCAATTTTTTAAATCGATTTAAAGTTAGGAGTGAATATGTTGGTCAACCGCTTTAAAATTAGTATGAAAAAACTATAAATGTTAAATTTTCCTGTAAACAAAAAACATTTAAATAAAAAAAAGTAGCCTAACTGGATTTCGTAAAAAAAAGAATATTATAAATTTTATTTCACGTTAATCGTTTCAGTATTTGCTGGGATTACCGGGGCCAAAGTTTTTTAATGTTTCGTCTTTATATAATAGTAATGATTACTGTACTACAATTCAAAGAAATACAAATTTACTTTCCAATTAATTTATTTTATTTATTACGACTTTCTTGGCCAAGCACCAAACAAAAACTGATCTTTGTTTGAGACCATGATTAGTAGAGACCGGATTATATGCATTTGCATATTTGCATATGCATTTGCATATTTGACCATTCTGCCCGGTTATTGCATATTTTTGCATATTATACTGAAGATCTATTGGTGATGCATATTTTCGCTATAAACCTACTTGGCGGCACCACGATTCACGCGGGAAAAGGTAGGGCAAACATATAATCCAGTCTCTAGTTATCGCATTTTACGACAAACAATCTAGTTATCGCATTTTACTCTCATTCGCCTACTGAGACACTATTTCCTATAAACAATTACGCATGTTATATTTGACACGCTCCTCTATTGCATATTCCGCTTCACTTACACGGCTGGTGCATACACAAAAAGTGAAAAATTTTGATTTTCCTCACTCACCTATACTCACCTTTCGCAGTAGGCGATACACTCGCCTACTGCGAAACCCTTCCCTCTAGGCAATTAGAACTACGTCTGTTGCATCAGATTATTTTTTTACTTATTTGTGAAAAGTTGAATACGTACCATGCCTCTCGAAAAAAATGTGTATCGTCGTGGAAAGCTGAATATCCTGGAAAATTTGCGTACGACGGAAAAGTTTTATATTGTCGAGTTTGCGATAAAAATATTTCATGCGCAAAGAAGTTTCAAATAGACCAGCATATCAAGACAAGTGTTCATATTGCAGGATTGCAAAAGAAAGGCGCACGGCAACAACTTTTAACAGCGGCAAGTAGCAGTAACTCCACTTCCCCAGACCAACCAAAAAACAACTTTAGCATGGATTTATGTGAAGCATTCCTTGCAAGTAATATTCCTCTTCACAAACTGACAAATCCTACCTTCAAAGCTTTTCTGCGAAAATATTGCTTGAATCAAAATATACCAGATGAATCAACATTGCGTAAAAACTACATTCCAACAGTTTACCTACACGTTTTGGAAGAGATACGCAATGAACTCAAGGATTGCCTTATTTGGATTTCAGCCGACGAAACTACCGACAGTTGTGGCCGTTACATTGCAAATTTAATTATCGGTGCGTTAAAACTAGAGCCTTGTTCGTCCTATTTGGTGGCCTGCAAAGAGCTTAAAAAGACAAATCATTCTACGGTCGCCAGATTTGTGAATGATGGTATCAAACACATATTTCCTGAATCATCTGCAGATGAAAGAGTGTTTATATTTCTCTCAGATGCTGCTCCCTATATGATCAAGGCAGCCAAAGCCCTCCAAGTGTTCTATCCCAACTTGATCCATGTAACATGCTTTGCTCACGGAGTACACCGTCTCGCTGAAGAAGTGCGATTAACGTTTGACAATGTAAATAGACTCATTTCATCGACAAAGAAAGTGTTTCTTAAAGCACCTGCTCGCATTAAAGCCTTTAAAGATAAGCTACCAAATGTGCCTTTACCTCCTGAACCAGTGGTAACTCGATGGGGAACGTGGATTGAGGCTGTGCTGTTTTACAGTGAACACTTCGAGGCCATCAAAGGTGTAGTTACAGACTTCGATAGTACGGAGGCTGTAGCAGTTCGGCAGTCCCAGGAAGCGTTTAACGACCCCAGTATTAAAAAAAATATAGCTGTGATTAGCACTCATTTTTCCCACATACCTGCGAGTATTAAAAAGCTCGAAACTCAGGGTTTGGCGTTAAAGGAATCTGTGGAGTTAATAAACAAAATCCGCCGAATAAACTCCGCATTGCCAGATGTATTCCCCGCTAAACTTAAGGAGAAATATGAAAAAATTTTAAGCAATAACCCAGGCTTTGAATCTTTGTGCCAAGTAAATAGTTTTATCAATGGGACTGGTGAACTTTTGCCAGAAACGATAAGTGCCAACATAGCACCCCAATTCAAGTACTGCCCAGTTACCTCAGTGGATGTGGAACGGTCCTTTTCCACTTATAAAAATATTTTGAGTGATCGAAGACACAACATTACCACCGAATATTTGGAGCAATACCTGATTGTTTACGTTTATAAAAGTAACAAATAAATTTATGAACTGGTAATTACATTTGTTGTATATACTATTAATTAGTATTACTAATACTATGCTGAATTGGAAATAAAAAACTTAAAATAACTATTTTTTTAGTATTTAATGTTGCATATTTTGACACTTTTCATGCATATTTTAAATATTTTTCATGCATATTTGCATGCATATTTCAAGGTTTTTATGTTGCATATAATCCGGTCTTTAATGATTAGTATTAACATTGAACATCCGTTCTGTGTAACAGCACAGACTTTTTTTATACATAACTTTTTATAACGTTTCTTCTTATAATTGAGTTTTTGAGAGAGAAGTGATAGAATAATTGTAGCGGCGCTGCGTATACAGCAGTATGTTACTCGCGCGTAAGAAGATGGTTTATTTAGATTTAGTTTAGTTTAGTTTATTTGGATTCATTTTATGGTGTTGAGAAAAACAAAACAAAAGCTGCGCCCGGAGCGAAAAGGCGTGTGTATGCGTCGGAGCGGTACACGGTAATGTGCCGTGGGTTGGTATCATTACGCAAACTTCTCATCATTTCCAACTCCCTCATTGCGACTTTATAACATGGTTACTTTCCTGTTAATTTTTCACAGTCTAGCCTCTCAATACACAGCCCTTCAAAAGTCCTTACGCGACTCAATACTACATACGCCTGACCCTCCTCAAAGAGTCTGGACCCTAAATACGCCACAGCATGGTCAATAGTACTACCCTGCATTTCATGGACTGTGGAGGCCGATGAGCCAGAAGAGTGAAGGTGCAACGACTGAGGTGGCTGGGTCATGTAGAGCGGATGGACACCAATGCTCCGGCCCGAAAAATCTTCGAATCTGCCCCCGAGGGATAGCGCAGTAGAGGAAGACCGCGACTCAGGTGGCGCGCGAGTTATGGGTGCGTTACTTTACCAAGGAAAAACGTGTTTTTCTTTATCTTAACTTAACTTTATTTTTCTTTAACGATGTGATCAATAGCTTACTTAATAACCAACTGCCACACTAGGCTAGCTTAAAACTACATGACGCTTACAGTGAGAACAAAATAACTGAATTCATATACAAGATAAGGATAGTCTAAGTCTAAGAGAATAATGAGAGTGTACATAAGTAGGGACAATATGTTATGAACTGTGATATTATTTTAAGATAGGTATGTAAGTTAGGTGTAAGTATAATCAATAACAAGTATTTATGTTTAAGTAAGTAAAATAGTGTACTGTGCAATATAAGGCTTAGGGTATGATAGATGTGTGTGGAACATAACTCCTTCGCCCTCAAATTCAGGTATACACAGCAGGGTTGAAGGGATGAAACTCTGGTATAGCTGAATCTATGTCGAGGCACGATACAGTGATTATTTTAGACATGATTCCGAGGTGATATGATTGTTGATAGTTGGAGTATCAGTTGGGATACTGTTACATAAGGCATCGGGTTTATTTTAACATCGCTTAAATGAATCCAAAAGATTTACATGTTCCATCGGGAAGTTATATTTACTAGTGGCTAATCGGGGTGTTGAGGAGGAATATTGGGAAAATGTAATACGTTGAATATATGAGGTCTGAATAGCGATAACATTGTAATATTAATTTCAGTCAAAATTGCCTTTGTATAAACATAGTTCTAGTTTAGAAGGACTCCATATTTGTTTTAATTTTATTTTGTTATTATATATCTTTTTTTTATACAGGTGTAATAATGCTGTGTAGCAATAAGTTGTATATGCAATGGATCTACTGGTATAGAGCTAGTTGATATCTTTAGGTTACCTTCTGATTTGATATTTCCGATTCCTTTTGATTTTATTTTTATGTGATTTCCTATCTTTTGTTGTTAATATATTTACTCTATGATCTGTCTTTACTTTTAGCTTTTTTACCCCAGGTGTTAGTTTATTGCGTCTATTATTGAATTCGTATATTGTGTCATTTTCACGAAATATTGGTGGTGTTTCTCTATTAACATTATGTTTTTCTATTATTGCCCTATTATGTCTATCTAATTTATTTCGAATTTGTACATACAATTTGGTTTGGAAATTTTTCAATTTATTCAAATAATCGTGTTCGGATTCGTAATTTAGGTTCTGGTTAAACTTAGGTGTCCTACCTGTGAGTAGTTCTATGGGTGTTAGATCAGTTACAGAATGAATGCTGGTATTATAGGTGGTGAGGGCTTCGTTTAGTACATCCTTACATATTTTCTTTTTGTCTTGATCATATATTACCCTGTAGATTTCGGTCAAGGTAGAGTGAAACCTTTCCACTGGCGAGTTGCCAGTAGAATTTTGAGGAGTAGTAATATGTTAGTTTATTTCGTACTGCTCACAAAATTCCTTAAATAAACTTGAGTTTAACTCCGATGCAGAATCACAAACTAATCTCTTTGGGATGCCATGGTGTGCAAAAAATTCTCTCAAAGATTGAATAATATTTATACTGTTTCGGGCAGGTAGAATATAGGCTGATGCAAATTTGGAAAATTTGTCAATAACTGTAAGTATTTGTTGGTTGTGTATGGCGTATACGTCTATGTGTAAAGTATGTAAGGGTTGAATAGGCGTTTCAGTTACTTCATATTTCACTCTCGGAGGGTGCCTATCATATTTTAGTAGCTGGCAAACTTCGCAAGTATTAATAATTTTTGTTATTTTCTCTTTCATTTTAGGGAAATAGTAGGTTCTACGTAGGTGTTGAAACGTTTCATTTATACCTCGATGGTTGGTCCTCAGATGGTACTCATTTATAACTTCGTCCTATTTGTCACTATCACTCAAGTCAGTTAGTTTTTCTTTGCAGCGAATTAATTTAAATATTCTACTATTAGAAAATAATTTTGAAAAGACTGTTTGAACAATTTGAACGGTTTCGTCGTCTGCGAATATTGCTGTAAGTTTTTTAGGACTTAGATGTTGTCTTAGTATAGATATTATGGTTTGTTCATTGTATAAGTCTGGTTGTTTAAAAACTCTACGACGCTTAGTCTTAAATAAGATGTAGTAAGTCATTGAAGGTCTCATTACAGAATTTGTTTTTAAAAGAACAATTTGATCACTAAATTCATTTAAGGGACGCTCTGAAATTGGTATGCTTTCATCCACGTTTTCCGAGGCAGAGTGAACAGTTGAGAGATTGGAACCTTCTTCCAAGTCGGCTACGTTGTTTTGAGTGAATTCGTTTACATTCACCTCTATTCGGCTCAATGTGTCGGCGTTGGTGTTTGCCCTACCTTTTTTATAGTGAATTTCATATTCAAATTCTTCCAATTTCAGTCGCCACCTTATCAATTTCGAGTTGGTGTCTTTTAAAGAAAATAGCCAAGTGAGCGGTTCGTGATCTGCTACTATATGAAACTTACGACCATACAGATAAGGTCGAAAATGTTTAGTTGCCCAAACTATGGCAAGCAGCTCTTTTTCGATGGTACTATACTTGGTTTCAGTGTCTGACAAGGTACGTGATGCGTAGGAAACAGGCTTGTCCGATCCAATCGGACCCTGACTTAATATTGCTCCTATTGCGAAACTGCTTGCATCTGTCGTTAAATTAAATGACCTTGAAAAATCTGGGTATTGTAAGAGCGGGTCATTACTCAGGATGTCTTTGCAATGTTCAAAGCAGCTAATATATCTTTCGTCCAATTTAATTTGTCTTCCTTTTTTCAGACACTCCGTTAAGGGCTTAGTTATTTTCGCGAAATCCTGGATAAATTTCCTATAGTAACCGAGTAAGCCCAGGAAAGATTTTATTTGTTTTTGGGTACGAGGGATGGGAAACTTTTTTATTGATTCAATCTTTTCGGGGTTTGGTTTAACCCCTTGTGATGTCACAATATGCCCAAGAAATGCTACCTCTTTGCATAAAAACTCGGACTTATTAAGCTGGACTTTTAGGTTTGCTTGTCGTAGTCTAGTGAAAACTTTATTAAGATTTTCCATATGTTCTTGCAGGGAGGTCGAGAATACAATGATGTCATCCATGTAAACCAGACATATTTTTCCCTGCAAATCTTTTAAGATATTGTCCATTACCCTTTGAAATGTGGACGGGGCGTTTTTAAGGCCAAACGGCATTCGAATGAACTCGTAGTGGTCATTATTCACCGTAAAGGCTGTTTTGTTGACATCTTTAGGGTCAATTTCAATTTGGTGAAATCCAGACTCTAGATCCAACGTAGTTAAATAATTACACCTCCCTAATTTGTCCAAGATGTCAGTAATAGTAACAGGGAGAATAACTTGGTCTAATGATCCCTTGTTTCAGAAGTTGTTGAATTTGGGACTTAATCTCAGCTTTATGGATCTCTGGGTATCTGTAGGACTTGGTATATATAGGTATTTCATTAGTTGTTGTTATACGGTGTTTTATAACGTTCGTGAATGAAAGTGCAGTGCCTTCTCTAAAAAATATATCATCAAAATGTTTACAAAGTCTGAAAAGCGTATCTTTTTCCTCTTTGTTCAAATGATCTGTCCTTAGTAAATCAATTATTTCAGTATTTGTTACCTGTTCAACTTGGCCCGAATCATACTTTATAGCAATGTGATTCACTTCACTGAAGCCTCTGTAAAGTTCCACCTTAAGTGGTTGTTCTAAAAACAGTTTCTGTTCCCTGCTTGAGAGATTAAATACTTCAACGTGACTGTACCAGTTACTAGATTTGTAAATACCTTCAGGTACTTTCAAACATTTATTTATTATAGTAGGTTTGATGTAGATATCTCCGTTTTCAATATCGACTGGTAGTCTCGCTATAATTTTTGAATTTGGAAGGACATTGACGACTTCTGACATATAATTAGGTTTGAAGTAAAGTGGAATAGTGGCTTTGTTTGTTTCCAAAAGTTTATCTTTAAGATTTACGTTTGCCATCGAAATAGGAGTGAAATTTGAAAACAAGGAATTTGTATTTCTCATCTGTATTCAATTCCTTGAATGCAGAGAGTGTTACTTGTCTGTCAAGTTTATGTTTGTTGAGGATAGTTGTTATATAAATTGGTTCTATGATTTCATGGGACTTAAGCTATGTTCAGACGATTGCCAGATCTGACAATATTGTCAGGTCTACAAATGGTCTGACAATGAGCTGCAAATGAGCTGACAATAGCGAACTACCTTACAAAGCAAAATTGTCAGTTCACACGATTGCCAGATTTTGTCCCAAACTCTGACAATTTTATTGTCAGATAAATGGCCTGGCAAAATTTTGTCTGAAAATATTGTCAGGTTGAAAATTGCCAGTTCACACGGTTGGCAGATGTCTCTTTACAAAAAATTTGCGGATCCGTTTACAGGCATTGTCAGACAAATTAAAAATAGTTTTTTCATTCTGCACTCAGTGGAGTGAAGTGTTTGTTGAGAAACGTGAAATAATATCGAAATGGAACATTGGCTTTCTCCAATGAAGCCAAATTTCTTGGAGTCATTTTCGATAGGAAACTATGCTGGAAACCCACTATCACTGACCGAGTCAAAAAAGCTTTGATAGCCCTTTACATTAGCAAGAGAACCATTGGACGCAAGTGGGGTTACACCCCCAAACAAGTTGCGGAAAACGCAGTTGCCCGTCTAAAAGCTACTACGCTTTGGACCCAATTACCTTACGGTCACTCCCGTATCATACACAGATTCCACAACCTACCAAACCATTGTGATAGAACTCTCAACAGAGCACAAATTCGCGCCATTATTGGTGTCATCACAGGCCGCTGCCTATTAGGGCAACACGCCAGAAGATTAGGGGCTCTCTTCAATTATTTTTGCAGAAGCTGTAGAGATGAGGAGGAGGACGAGTTCAACCCATCTCCTCTGAAATTGTCCAGCATTCTCCCACAGTAGAAGAAGATTTCTTGGGCTCTATCATTTCAATGATAATAGTTACCTTAGTCAAATAGCCTTACGCAAAATCCTCTCATTTATTAACAATTCCAAATGGTTCAACGGGTAGAATTCTCTCTTAGAGAGATTCTATAGGTATTACAATGAGCTATGAGCCTAAGTGGGTCCCACGGGACACCTGTCTACCTAAAGTCGGCGAATGTGAAAGTGGTGGAATTTCAACTGGCCGAAATGTTGTATCGTTTTCTACGACAACGTATTCAGAAATGATTTCATTCATTTTCACAAAAAAATTAACCTCGAAAATTAAAATATAGCACCGAAACTTCGATTTGCTCATTTAAATTTGTGAAATATTTGTCTGACAATGAAAAAATTGTCAGACATCATAAACACAGTACATCTGACAATAGCAAATGAGTCTGCAAATGTCCTAACGTCTGACAATAGTCTGACAATGATACAAATTGTGTGTTCAAACGATTGCCAAATACCTGACAATTTCACTGTCAGATGGCGGTCTGACAATGATCTGACAATGATCTACAAATATTGTCAGACAAAATTGTAAGTTCACACGGTTGTAAGACATTTGGGACAATTTTTTCACTGATAGACCTGACAATATTGTCAGATCTGGCAATCGTCTGAACATAGCTTGGATTTACAAACTCAGGGTTTATAAAATTTGCAGAAGCTCCTGTGTCAATTAAGAACTTAAGTGATCGTCCTGAAGGAACTAATATATTTATATATGGTAGTATGCTTGAGCTATGTGTGTTTACATCAAGAAATCCAATTTGTTGTCCGAGGCAAGTAGCTGAAAATTTTCGTCGTCTTTTTCATAGTTTTCGTCATTCCGTTTCACTTTGGTTTTCAAGTGGTGGATATTGGTCAAGTTCCGGGTAATATTGTACTTCTGGGTTCGGGTCAGTATAAGTATAGTAGTAGTTCAAGTAGGTACTTAGTTATAAGGATAAGGAAACAAGGATTTAGCTACTAGTAATAACTTCACGACTTACATGTGTTTATTCCGGATTATTTGACTTTTGGTACAGTTGCCGATGATTGTTGATTAATTTGATGATGGGTACAGTTGCTGATGATTATGTTGCTATGATGATGGTTCTACTATGTGTTTTTCTGGTTTATTAAAGTTGATATATTATAAAGTATGGTTCTGCCATGTGCTTTTTGGATTATTTAAACTCTAGGTACAGTTTCTGATGATTGTATTGCTTAATTTGATGAGGTTCTGCCCGGGGCCAAGAATTAATATTCTCCACGTTTCATTGTGTGCCCTGGTCCTTCTTGCATAAGTTCACTATCACCAAAATTCTCTTGATGTGAGGTTCACTTCAGTCCCACTATCAAAGTAATTCAAATGCAATATTCACTTGCAGCAAAAGTACCAATATTCATTTGATACTGATTTCGCACGTGCGATTGATTACTTCGATAATTAACAAAAAAAAATCGCCTCCGAATTTATGCAAGTACCGACTGCGCCAGTTATGGGTGCGTTACTTTACCAAGGAAAAACGTGTTTTTCTTTATCTTAACTTAACTTTATTTTCCTTTAACGATGTGATCAATAGCTTACTTAATAACCAACTGCCACACTAGGCTAGCTTAAAACTACATGACGCTTACAGTGAGAACAAAATAACTGAATTCATATACAAGATAAGGATAGTCTAAGTCTAAGAGAATAATGAGAGTGTACATAAGTAGGGACAATATATAGATGAGCGAGCTTTATTTATGAACTGTGATATTATTTTAAGATAGGTATGTAAGTTAGGTGTAAGTATAATCAATAACAAGTATTTATGTTTAAGTAAGTAAAATAGTGTATTAAGCAATATAAGGCTTAGGGTATGATAGATGTGTGTGGAACATAACTCGCGCAAGTTGAAGGGGACCTCAACCAACTTAGCGTACGAAACTGGAGGCAGCTAGCTAAAGATCGAGCTGGCTGGAGACGCTTGCTGGTTGAGGCCCAGGTCCACCCCGGACTGTAGCGCCACCTTAAGTTAGTAAGTAAGTAAGGAGGCCGATGACAAAATTATTGGCAACATCTTTCTCTCGTCCATTCCGTGATTAAACTTTCCTGAAAATTGCATTTCTTTATAATGGATAAGGTGTACGCCGTCATGGCATGTCAGATTATAACAGAGACATTTGGCAAATTTGTATTATTGTTTCTCATCCATACTTATAATCCTGATTGCTTGCACAGATTACGCTATATTGTATTTAGAATAACTTCACGCAGATTATCATTTTCCCTTCGTAAAACACTTTCATTTGATACCCATATCAAGGTGGTCGTGAAGCAAAAGGTTCAAGCGACATCTTGGTGCGTCCGCCATATAAGATTTAGAATAACGTTACGTAGCTTATCGTATTCTACTTGTCAAACCCTTCCATATGATATCCATATCTAGGGGATCGTGAAGAAAAAGGTTCGGCTGTCATCTTGGGGCCTCCGTCATATTAGATTTAGATTAACGTTAGCTTATGGTATTCTACTAGTCAAACCCTTTTATAAGATACCCATATCAAGGGGGTCGTGAAGAAAAAGGTTCAAACGTCATCTTGGGGCGTCCACCATCTTGAATTTTGTGGTGTCTTCCTGTTCTGAGCAATGTTTTAAGTTTCAAGTCTCTAGCTCATCGGGAAGCGCGTTTAAAATCGATTGCAGGATTTGAGCCAAGCGAAATGAGAAGCTAGATGGGGTCCGTCATCTTGGATTTAGAATGACATTAGATACCCCATATTGCATTGTCTTCTGTTTCTGAGCTATGTTTTAAGTTTCAAGTCTCTAGCTCATCGGGAAGTGCGATTAAGATCGATTGCAAGATTTGAGCCAAGCGAAATGAAAAGCTAGATGGCGTCCGCCATCTTGGATTTAGAATGACATTAGATACCCTATATTGCATTGTCTCCCGATTCTGAGCTACATTTTAAGTTTCAAGTCTCTAGCTCATCAGGAAGTGGATTTAAAATCGATTGCAAGATTTGAACCAAGCGAAAGGAGAAGCTAGATGGCGTCCGCCATCTTGGATTTAGAATGACATTAGATACCCTATATTGCATTGTCTCCCGATTCTGAGCTACGCCTTAAGTTTCAAGTCTCTAGCTCATCGGGAAGAGCACTTAAAATCGATTGCAAGATTTGAAACAACGCAACAAGTCGATTTATATAAAACCTTTTAAAAAGGTTCAGATGTCATTCTGGGGCGTCCGCCATCTTGAATTTTGCGTTGTCTTCCTGTTCTGAGCTATGTTTTAAGTTTCAAGTCTCTGGCTCATCGGGAAGTGCGTTTAAAATCGATTGCAAAATTTGAGCCAAGCGAAATGAGAAACTATATGGCGTCCGCCATCTTGGATTTAGAACGACATTAGGCACCCTTTATTGCATTGTCTCCCGATTCTGAGCTATGTTTTAAGTTTCAAGTCTCTAGCTCATCGGGAAGTGCACTTAAAATCGATTGCAAGATTTGAAGCAACGCAACAAGTCGATTTATATAAAACCCTTTAAAAAGGTTCAGATGTCATTCTGGGGCGTCCGCCATCTTGAATTTTGCGTTGTCTTCCTGTTCTGAGCTATATTTTAAGTTTCAAGTCCCTGTCTCATCGGGAAGTGCGTTTAAAATCGATTGCAAGATTTGAGCCAAGCAAAATGTAAAGCTAGATGGCGTCCGCCATCTTGGATTAAGAATGATATTGGACACCTTATATTGCATTGTCTCCCGATTCTGAGCTATGTTTTAAGTTTAAAGTCTCTAGCTCATCGGGAAGTGCGATTAAAATCGATTGCAAAATTTGAATCATAGCGACAAGTGAAGCTAAATAAAACCCTTTAATAAAAACCACCCTTGTGCATCTCGGCAAAACAAAAACAACACACGATCACGAACCGATAGTTTCCCTAAAATTCTGATATAGCAATTTTTGGCAGTCGATTCAGCTGCTAATTGTGACACCAAAAAATCACAGAAGGACATTCCTTCATTCTGCTCTAAGATTCGATATGAAAAATGATATAGAAGAAATGATTTCAGTTGAGGCTGGGGTGGTCTTTACTACTGTGGACTCAGTTGTCCTTGTTGATAGTTCTCGTTATGGAGACTTCCGTTAACTAATACTTTGTCATTTTTATTTCATTCATATGCATACAGTTCACTTGACTTGGCTCAAGTTTCCAAACTCTCTTAAATCTCGATTCAATAAAAACTTTGTGTAGGTAGTTGCTAAACTCCTGTAAGGAAAAAGGGAAAATAATTAGTTGCACAAGGTCGGCTTCTGATTTCTTTACAAAATCGATTTGCAACAGCTTCGTTTGACTGAAGTAATTAAATTGTTTTTAGTTCGTTTTGTATTAGTTCAGTTATAAAATGAACAACACAGCTGTTGGAAATACATAAACTGCAGAAAGGGTTAGACATATAAGTAACAGCGCGCTATGAGTAAATAGTTGCAACTCAAAGGAATATATATGTACATTTATTTATGTATAAGTATATGTACATATTCAACTCATAGTGTTTTATCATTATCGAAATTGTGCAATATAGCATTGGAAGTTAATTTGAAACCAATAAAGTGGCGAAGGGATGTAAATGAAAGTAATTCATGTTCTGAGGGTTTTGATTTTAGTTATAAGGTGGGTAGGTGTAATGAAAGTGAATGATGTTGCTTCGTTGACGGGTGGGTTGTGTACCAAACAGACAGACCGATTTCGCGCTTTGAGTTCTTTTTCTTTGGAAATTTGACGGCATTCACGAGGCAATTCTTGTAAATTTAGTAGAGAAGGTGTTAAGACTGTATACGTTATTTATTTTTTTTAGCGTAAATTGAATTCCATGCTAATGGTGCTGGTTCTAATTCGGTGCAAACAAATTCAGAAATATTCTCCCCAACATTTTAAATAATTGTTCGTCATCGTTTTACAAGATGCCGCCAAAAGCTCGCAAGACAGAAGATGTCGGATCTCTGAAAAGAAATTAAGTCTAACATGTGAATGGTGTGTTGTGACAATTGCGATGGTTGGTACCATTACTTGTGCGTCGGAGTGACGGCTGCGGTAATCGAGGTTGGCGTTGTGAGTCATGCTCCGAACTGCTGGCACGGGCGCTTGTAGAATCTCAACATTCGTCAGATGCTGCAACACAGGTGCGAAACCTTATTGTTCTAATCCGACGCGCTAGCCAGATGTGGTTTTACTCTGGATGTCTCTCTTGCGGAGTCAGTCTGCTGCCCGATCCGATGGGACCCATCAAGGGCAAAAGTTTCCAACACCTTCTCTCTATTGCCGACTCTAGGTGAAAAAGTCTAGAAACCTGTGCCATATCCAGATATATGGGCCGCCTATAATAAAAACAGGACAAATGTCTTAATCAATAGGACCCGCACTGAGACAGCAAGAATCAAAGCAATAAGTACTGGTCACTGGGCTATCGGTCCACACGCTGCCAAGTTAGGTATTCCGTTTAACCCACACTGCCGTAGTTGCGACAATTCACACGAAAAGGAAACGCTATTCCACTTTCTCTGTAACTGCCCGGCATCAGCCGGCAGAGCTGTAAAAGAATGCATTCATTTGGGAATGCCCAATTGAATTTATGCGAAATGGTGACTTATAAGTATAAATCACCATTAATTTTGAAGTCATTGAATGAGGATTACATTTTTGCATTCAAGTATTGAAGTCAATATTTCCATTCATTTGAAGTCTTTTGCATTCATTTGAAGCACAGTTGGCTAGATGATCTACGTGCACAATCTTCATCTTCAATTTGGGTGTTTTCTGAATATTCGCAGTGACGTACGATAAAAGATGCATTATCCGGAGCGGCCGTCCCATTGCGAGTCTGGTTTGGGAAAACGGCGAGTTTTACGTTTGGGATTATGAAACCAAACAAACTGCCCAACGTGAAAACAATTAAAATTTGTAGAGAGGTCATACTTAATACATCAAACGTTAGAAGATTGCTGGGGCGTTAGGTAACCCAAACCTCATGATATTGAATTGCCACAATCCGTCTCGGCTAGCGCATGCTCACTTGGCTTTATCATCGGGATAAATTTCCACCTGCCAGTATCCTGATTGGCAATCGACCCTAAACCACTTCGAACCGGCGACGACATCCAACGTGTCATCTATGCGTGGTAACAGAAATTAATCCTTCACAGTGACGGCATTCAGTCTGCGATAATCTATATAAAAACGGGCGAACCACCTTTTTTTTAACATGATGATCGGGGACGCCCAAGGACTCTCAGAGAGCTCAATTATTCCACGCTGCGACACGTCCTCCATGATTTGCTGCGATTCCGATTGTTTGGCTAATGGCAGACGGCGTGGTGGTTGCTTAATCGACTTGGCACTACCCGTATCAATTCTATGTTTGACTACTTGTATGTATTTATATTTAGCACGACAAGTTCATAGAGAGCCAAGGCCTAGCTCCTCCGACTCCGAACGGCGAATTGAGAGGCTTTTCATGACAGATTGTACTCTTGCAGGTTTGTCATGCCTGCGAAGAGGTTGTGCCGAGAAAAAACGTTTGGTAGTTTTTGAAAATCGAATCTTTGTCTCCCGCTTAGCAGTTTAGCGCACTAACCACTAAGCCACGGCGACCGACTACTACTTGTTAGAGATTCATCTGTACTTATCAGAAAAAGGGAAGGTGATGGAGTCATAAAAATTAATTCATTTGAGGATTTCTCTAAGCTTGAAACTTAAAATATTTTGTTCTATATTTAACTTATGAATAATACAAATTTATATAATAATTCTATGATAGATCCTCAAATTGATTCTTATAATGATAACAGCTTTTCACTTTATTCTGATAACTTAAAGTGCATTTGTATAGACCATCCAAATAATGAGCAATATTCGGATTTTTCAGTTGTACACCAGAATATCCGTAGCATGAGATCTAACTTTAATACTTTTTTCTCTCACCTCGCACCCCCAGATATAATTTTTCTTTCTGAAATTTGGATCTTTGAAGAAGAGAAGTCAGACTTTGATATTATTCCTGATTTTACGTTTGACGCAACTTGTAATGAATCTTATGCAGCTGGCGGTGTCGCGGTATTTTACAGAAGTAACATAATAGGATGTGAAATCAATAAATATAAAATGGTAAGCGCTGACATTATAAGCGTCAGTTGCGATATCTCCGGTGTTCGCTACTGTTTCATCTGTGTTTACAGATTGCATAAATGTACAGTAAAAACTTTCCTAGAAGAATTTTCGAGATTTTTGGATTTTCAAAAATTCAAAAACATAATTTTGCTAGGTGACTTTAATATTAATATCCTGCACGATTCACCTGATACGGATAGTTTTCTATCTGTATCGTCTTCGTTTGGTTTTGAATCTGTGCTGAATCAACCAACTCGACTTAACTCTTGTTTGGACCATTTATTTATAAGGCTGCACAGAAACAATTGCGTGGGGTATAAAACAATGGCCTGTGACCTAAAAATATCTGACCATAGTCTGACTAGCATTCAACTCACTTGCAGGGTTTCTAGAATAAAACAATCCGAAGATAGAGAATCAAATAAAATAGATTTTGACGCCCTAAAGTCACACCTTAATTTTGAATTATGGGATGAAGTGTATACTGCAGTTGATCCATCTGTTGCTTTCGATTTGTTTCTCAATAAGTTGCAATCTTATATATCGAATTGTAGCCAAAGTATATTAAAAAATAATAGCAAATTAAAATGTCTTAAGCAATGGATGACTAACTCTTTATTAAGAAAAATCCAAAAGAAAAAGCAACTTTGCTTACTTGTTAATAAACACCCTAATAATGCCAGACTAAAGAAATATTACGATCAAATATGTCGAGATGTTAAAAATGAAATTCCTCTTCGTAGAAATACTTATTTTAGAAATAAATTAGTTGAAAACGCTGGTAACTCCAAAATGAAATGGCGTGTTGTTAATGAAATCTATACATATGTATAATAAAACAGTAGAACCCGGTGTGTCTGTACATTGAAGAAAAAGTAAAAAAAAAAGAAAGGGGGCGACTAAAGAAGAGTAATAGAACACAAATTAGCGATTTTTAGAATTCTTTTCTGTCTGTCTGTCCGTTTGTTTGTTAGCGCACATCTCCGAAACTACTGAACGGATTTTCATGTAGTTTCCACAGGTGGACAGAGCATAATTTGTCAGAAAAAAAAGTTATCGCCATTTAAAGATTTTTGGAATTTACTTTTGTATGTTAGAAGAGTTAAAAGTTAAGGGATAATGACCTATAGACGTCACGAACGATTGTTAAAAAAAAAACAAGAAACCTTTGGTTAGAATTATAGAGCGTATACAATTTAGTACATACAAAATCAATAGGTGGCACTGTTCATTATTAGAACGCGCTATAGACATTTTTGCAGTAATAACCGAAAAAATGGTGACTCCTTCAAATATTCCACTCCAACCTCTCCAAAGGGAGAGGAGAGGGGGTAAAACCGTGTGCTAACAGGGCTTCAGTTCACATTTAAGGTTTCTTCGTCATAACTTTCAACAAGTCCCAAGCCGCTGATCGAAACACTTGACCTGGAAGCTGTTAATGTAGTCTACCGGCAGATTCAAATTGAATATAATTTAACGCATGCGGAGCTGCGGGTACAGCTAGTTCTTAATAAAAATAGATCAACTACAGATATTATTATTAATTATAATAATTCAATTATATCTGAGCCTTTAGAAGTTGCTGACTTATTCAATAATTTTTTTACTAATATTGGAGTTGGTACTTCAAACCATGGTTGTTCTCCATTGCAGCGCGATACTTGTATAATTCAAACAAATTTTCAATCAAAAAGCTTTTTCTTTGAGCCGTTTACTTCACTTGAAATTCATAAAATTATAACATCACTAAAAAATCTAATTCCTCGTCTATCGATAACATCTCAAGCTACATACAACATACTGAAACAAATTTGTTTTCATATTTCTGATGTACTATGCTTTATCTTTAACTTTTGTGGGCTAGAAGGTGTTTTTCCAGAATCTCTGAAAACAGCAGTAGTAATACGATTTTAAATAATTATTATCGTCCTATTTCACTTTTATCAGTGTTTTCCAAAGGTTTTTGAAAGAGGTAAGAAATCTAGGGTGTTATCCTTCCTAGATATGACTACATTTTTTAATGATTCTCAGTTTGGCTTTAGGAGCGGTAGATCTACCGAAAGTGCACTGCTAAAATTGACTGGAGAAATATATAAAAGTCTGAACACTTCTCAAATTCCTTCTACTTTATTTATAGATATCACGAAGGCCTTTGATATAGTGAATCATACATTATAGGTAAATAAACTATTTAATGCGGGTTTCAGAGGCTTTATTTTTGAATGGTTTGCTTCTTATTTAAAAAATCGCAAGCAAGTTGTAAAAATCAAAAACGTTTTAGGTTCGCAGAGTTATATAAATATAGGCGTTCCACAAGGTTCTGTCTTGGGCCCGATCTTGTTTCTTGTATATGTAAACTCGTTATTCCTCCAACCTTTTAAGGGTAAAATCACAGCTTTTGTTGACGACACGGCCCTATCATATTCAAATAAAAGCTAGCTTGATTTATTTTCGGATGCAAATAACGATTTAGACATACTACGGCGGTGTTTCAAGCAACATAAATTGATTATGAGTAATAAAACTAAGTTTCTGGTTTTCAATATCAAGGATACATTATGTGAAGACTTGCCTCTATATTACCACTCACCCAGTTGTTTGCGATTTTGTTTGGAAGATTCACATGTACATGATACTACAACTTTTAAGGATTATGTAAGATGTAGTGACAGTTGCTTTAAAATTGAACGAGTCGACAATTTTAAATACCTAGGTATTATATTGGATCAAAAGCTTAGTTGGAAGGAGCACACTTTCTACCTAAAGCAATATTTAAACCGGATTGTTAGGCAATTCTATTATCTCAGCCTCTACTGTCAACTACCGATCTTAAAGTTAGTATATAATGGCCTAATAAAATCAAAGTTGCAGTATGGAATTTCTTGTTGGGGTGGTACACATTTTAATAAAATAGAACCTTTACTTGTTAAACAAAAACATGCAATAAGAATTATGTGCAAAGCTAATCGTAGAACACCCAGTTTTGAATTGTTCAAGAATCTCGAAATTCTTCCTCTAAGACACTTGTACTGTTATAAAGTTGTAAAAATATTCTTTGAAAATTCTGGCTATTATAATGTAAGACTTCACGAAAATTATAATCTAAGAGTTAACACCGGCAATATCGTAATTGTTCCAACAGTCCACAAAGCTCACTTCTCACGTTTTTATTATGTTACTGCTCCTCGTTTGTTTAATTCACTATCAGTAATCCTTAGGTGTGAGAGAGTGAAAACAGTATTTTTAAATAATAATAAAAAATGGCTCTTCTCTGTCAACCATTCTCAAATAGATAATTTATTAATTCGAATGATTTAAATATATTTCATATTGTTTTTAAAGTTCTTGTTTCCAAATACGTATTGTTATTCTTATACTTGTTTTTCCCCATCGATAGTTTTTCTTATTGTTCTCTATTTAACCTGATAGGTGCATTCGCCTCTTGTCCTTCGGCAATAGAATGTACTAAGCTATTTCTAGCAAAAAACTAAAAGCTCATTAAATATTGTACTATTTAAGTTTTTTGATAAGAAATAAAGAAAAAATAATAAAATAAGTAGTACAAAAAAACCCCAAAAGATTCAAGTTGTCCCTAAGAATGGGTTGGTTGCGTAACAGCTTCATATAGAAGTTTGCTATGTTGGCTGTACAAGATGACAATAAAACCTACCTACATATATAGTTTCTATTCATTCTTTAGATTAAAGGTACATAATTCCGAGTAAAAATGGCCTCATCTAATTTCGCCGTGGAAGAGGGGTATCTCTTATCAAAATTACCCGATAAAAACTGTTGCGTCTGGTATTTCTTAAGAATAAAGTATGCAAGTTGCACATTCGATATAACAGTAAGAAATCTGCTACATGTAACTGGTTCAAAGAAGTATACTACTTCCACTGTATTATAAAAAACAAATTTAACCGGTTCTATTAGCAACACATCCTTTTATAAAAGTTATATTGAAATTTGTCAACATCGAGAATAATTTAAATCATACCTGCGACAACATCGCTTTTTGTAAACCCGCAAACATAAAGACCAACTCTTACATGTTAAGCATTGGAATAAGGCTTATATAAGTCGTATACTGTTTGCTGGGTAATAATCACTACTGTTCACAAGCTCGAGTACATACACGAATGTAATTCTCCATGCATTAGTAGCACATTCAACCAAACACGAATGTCATATTGGCGCTTCTTAGCGTTGTGCTGAAAAACCGAACCAAAAAGTGAATGTATTTGCTAGAAAACATAAAAATTTCAAAATTTATGCAAAAAAGGGTTAACGGAAAATGCAATATATTGCAGCGAAAATTAAGAAAATACGTTTCTTTTGTCTTTGAGTTGATTCACAAAATAATGATTAACCGCTCGATTACAAATTTAATTAAGAAAAAAATTCAATTTACGTACGAAATTCATGGTTCAATTTCGAGAATTTCTTTGATTTTCAAAATTTAATATTTCAAAAACTACCTAGTTTGCTAAGTTTTGCTTAGCTAAAATTTCCTAAATGGAATAATTCAATTAAGTAACAATTTTTCGATTTACAAATAATATAGCTTACATTTAGTATGAGACCTTACTAACTTTTGAATTTAATTAACAATGTTGACAGCTTGACTGTCGAAATGCAAAAGGAAAGAAATGTAAAATGCTCTGTGGCTTCCTAGCTAACGTATGGCATTTGCAGCAACCCGCATCACGATGTTTATTGCCCATACTAAAAAGGACCAAGAAGTTATTAGGATGTACAGTTTTCTACCTGCTACCAACCGGAAGCATGTCGTAAACAAATCATTAACAAATGATTAACAGTAATCGACGACAGAGCAGGCATCCAGATTCTTCATATAAATAGCGACATTGTCACCGAATTAAAAAAGGGTTTTTGTAAACCGTGTAACGACATAGTCGCATAATCCTTGGCGTCTTAATAAATATCCGCATGCTTGCGTACCGTGCAGTTACAGTTTTGGCATTTTATTTAGTTGGTGAGACAGTGCACACGCGGCATTGTCATCCCCACCACCCGACGATGTTTCGCGCCATCTGTTGATAGTTTCTGTCGATGCTGCCAGGTTCCTCAACACTCCCCTCGGTAAGTGGGAATGCTGATCCTGCTTACCCAAATCATTGGAACCGGCTACATCCAAAACTGCTAACTTGGAAACGGGTCGAACATAGACTCCAGATTGTGTCTGAACCAGGGCACTTCTTATTTTGTCATCTCGACCAGCGTTGACCTCTAGTACGCGACCCTTGGGCCAGACATTTTTGCCATTCTTCTCATCAGCTTCAGCAACTAGATCCATTAGATGACCTGGGATAATGGACACGAAGTCATCATTACCTTCATCACAGGAAACTTCATCAAATGTGGCGATCGTGGTATCAGAGGGCTTCTTGAATTCTCCTAACAAAAATTCCGTCGATGAACTGCATCACAGCAATACGATCTTGGGCTGCAGGGGGCAATCGCTGAACGCTCCGGAATCCTCCTTTGGGTTCTGTCGCCTGGTTCTCAGCATAGCATGTGGAACGTATCTTTGCTGACCCAAAAATCTTAAACCTACCGCGCCGAGGTTAATTTTTCGTAGTCGGTTTTTCATTTGCTCCGAGTTCGCTTAGACTGTGACTGCTTCTTCATGCAGCATCGAGGCATGTACTCGGACTTTTTGATGGTTATCCCAGCCATTCTCTTCGGCCACGATTTCAAATTGCACAAGGTTATCGCACCAATGTGCGATACTGCAATCAAAAGGCTGGGGTACAAGATTGTATGACTCGCTGCACGAAACATCCTTCTTGGCGAGAGGCGCGGTGACCTCTGATTTAATGTCTAACTCGGGAGTCTCGACAAGGATTTCATTACTTTCTTCCGGGGTCGAACACTGGAAAACTTTATCCGTAAATGTTGTCGCTCCTATGGGCTTGAACTCCTCAGATTGACGCTGTTGCTTTGTCCTAAGCTGGTTTATCTTCTGGCTTTGTGGAGTAAGAGTCGGACCTACGGTCGACAGTTGCTGGAAAACGTTATCTAACTTCGCTTCGAGTTCTTCGGATATCTCTCGGTACATCCCACTTCTGACACCAGTTGAAACAAAATTGGTTTTTACAAGCTTTATCGATCTTTTATTAATTCTCAAATCCCAACGCAAAAAAATACACCGAAACACTCCAAAGTCAAATCGGTCGATGCTCATCAAAAAAACGTGGCGGGCCTTGTCGGCTGTCAAAAAAATGTTATGTGTTACCCTTCGTTAACTGACAGTTCGTGGAGTGTGTTCCCCAGTGCAACAACATTATTATGCCATGTGATGATAGGTATATTTTAATTTTTATTTTTATTTTCCGAGGGTAGGTGAAAATCTTGTATAAACACTATGAGTGCGTGCTCAAGCTCAGAGTAGAGTCAGATGATTACTTATCAAGCTATTTTTCTATCATGAAATAAAAACGTTTGGTTACTTTCCAATGAAATATCTTGCATGTTCCGTAATTACGTCGCCGTGAAGGAGGTTTTGTCCTGTGAAGTTGGTGCAATAGGTAAATTGCTCCCATCCAAAAATTTGAAGGACTGTATTGCTGATATGTTCGATTAGTAGGTTTCTATGGTTTCGCATGTAGCTTCTAGTTTCAGCTTCAATCGAATGAATTCCGAGATTCCGTTGGATGTCGTTTCTAGTAAACCACGGTGCTTGGACAATTTATCTAAGCATTTTATTTTGAAAAGTTTGTATAATATTGGAGTTTGTTTTCTTGGTACAACCCAAAGTTGCGTAAAAGCAATTTGTTCTCGGTACTGAACTGGGTATATTTTCCAAGTATCCAGTACATTCCTCTGTATTTGATTTCGAATTCTTTGCTTTTAGGTGGACTTCGAAGAAATACAACCTATTGCAGAGGTCCTCATGACGTAACTTTCAAAAAATTTGAATGCAACTTTTCAAGACCTCTATAGTAAACACCAAAACCATGGTCCGTTCAACGAAATCTTGTTAACACGATAGGGGCCGCAGTTCTTAACCGAATTGAATGAAACTTGGTACACATGTTGATATGGTGAATAGCACGGACGAGTTCGTAGATGGGCGAGATCGGTTGAGAGGGGGGCGTGTTACGCCCATTTATGCAAAACAACGAAATCTTGTCCGCACGATAGGGGCCGCAGTTCTCAACCGAATTGATTGAAACCTTGTACACATATTAAGACGGTGAATATCTCGGCTGAGTTCGTAGATGGGCGTGATCTGTTGTGCGGGGAGCGTGTCACGCCCCTTTATATTTTTTCAAATTACGCATTGACAAACTATTTGTATTTTTTTTAACTAGTTTATAAACGGTAATAACCATAAGTATTATTTGCTAAAAAACTATTTCCGCCATTTTGAATCCGCCATCTTGAAATTCTTTAAAATTGCTCCGATTTAGTTGAAATTAAAAATGTATACTCGTTTATGGGTACTTATTATAATTTCAGTCTTGGATCCACCATTTTGAATTACTTTAATATGATTTAAAAGTTGCATACGAAGGAAATCCACCTACCTCTTGCGGCTGGTGCCGGAAGGTCTTTTTCATTTTCACTTGCGAATTTCATTTGGCATCGGTTGCAAAAGGTGTTCGAGCCAAGTTAAGAAAAAATTGGCAAAGCTTTCGTTTCCTTATACATATGTGCAATTCACGTGAACAGATTAAGTTTCGTTGAAGGCAATCCGCCAGTCCCTCGTCCATTAGTTTACTTTATTCAGTACGCTTTGCAATCTTTCTTCGATAGTTTTAACAGCAAGGATAGCGTCATCTTCTTTTCGTATATCGCGAGTTTATAACAGATAGAGAAGCGGCCCAAGAACGGTTCCTTGCGGTACGCCGGAGGAAATTTTTTTGAGATCCGAGTATTTGTTTCCATATCTAACACGGAAGAATCTTTGCCCGAGATACTATTCTAGAATATCGTATAGGCATACAGGGAGAACTTGTCGTAGTTTGCATTTATTTATTTATTTATTTATTTATTCATCTACAAGCATTATTATATAGCTAACAGACGTTACAAATTTGTTTTTTAGAATATAAATATATACAATAGTTTGGATTTAAAATTATCTCTAGATAAAGATACATCTATGTGGCTATAAACACTGTTGAAAGCTAGTATGACTCTGGATATGGGTTCATTTTGACCGTAATTCGTTCTATGACTTTGCCGAAAGAGAAGATGCCTTATTCTTAAGGATCTAGATGGAGCATATATGGGTACCATCGAGAGCAGAGTAGGGCATCTGATATGGTAGCATAATAAGTCTCTCACAAACATTACATCATGAATCTGTCGTCGGGATTTCAGTGATTTAATTCCAAGGAGTTGACATCTTGCTTTGTAATTTGGAGAAGGGACCCAATGCATTTTATAAAAAATATATTTTGTAAAGCGCCTCTGAACCTTTTCAAGTCGATCGGAATAGGTAGAATATGCAGAATTCCAAATGACATCCGCATATTCAAGAAGAGATCGAACTAACCCAGTGAAAAGTGACAATAAGGCAAATGGATCGCTAAAGTCCTTTCCGTTTCGCATTATAAATCCAACGACTGAATTAGCTTTTGCTACCATATATTCAATATGGGCTTTAAAAGAAAATGAAGGGTCCAGCAGAACACCTAAGTCTTTGATTTTATGTACTCTGGTCAAGCGAGTTGAATTAATTGAGTAATAAAACTCGATAGAAGACGAACTTCTGGTGAAAGAAATCACATTGCACTTATTTATGTTAAGTGTTAAGCCATTGGCGCTGCACCATTCAGTTAAACGGTTTAGATCGGATTGGATTAAATAACAATCTTCTACGCATTTAATAGCTGAAAAAAGTTTTAAGTCATCCGCATACAATAAACATTGACTATTTTTGACTACAGAAACAATATCATTAATAAAAATAATGAAAAGTAATGGGCCTAAGTGACTCCCTTGCGGTACGCCGGAAGTACACTTAATCGTTTTTGAAAGCGAAGCTCCAATTTTTACTCGTTGAGTGCGACCAATGAGAAAAGATAAAAACCAGCGAAGAATTTCAGAATGAAACCCAAAACATTCTAGTTTCTCGAGAAGAATTGAATGTTGAACTGAGTCAAAGGCTTTACTAAAGTCGGTATATATGGCGTCGACCTGACTTTTTGTCTCCAACACATTAATTGCATACGAAGAAAAAGAAGCCAAGTTCGTAACAGTGGAGCGACCAGATACGAACCCATGCTGAGCTTCAGATAAACATTCCTTCGTCAAAAACTCAAGTCTATTTTTCACGATACTTTCAAAAAGTTTGGGAATCGCTGAGAGTTTACAAATACCTCGATAATTCTCAACATTATTTTTTGAACCAGACTTATGGATAGGCACAAGAAATGACACTTTCCATACATCTAAGAAATTTCCTTCGGATAGAGAACGGTTGAAGATGTTCAACAAAGGAGTACAAAGAGAGCTACTACAATATTTTAGTATTATGGCAGGTAAACCATCAGCACCCCAATTAGGATTTGGCTGAAGAGACTGAAGAGCCAGGAGTACTTCTTCAAAGCTTAGTTGTAGTGAACCAATGTTTACACAACTACTGATAGTTCTTCGTACATTAGGAATCAAATTATGATTTGAGTAAACAGATTCAAAGAAGGTAGCGAAGAGGTCTAGGGTTGATTCAACATTAGACGATTCCACGTTTTTGTAAAGCATGGAATTTGGAATTCCAACTGATTTTCGTTTAGAATTAATAAATTGCCAGAACGATTTACTATTCTGTTTAATATTGCATTCAATAGACATGATGTAACCTTTGTGAAGAAATTTACTAAGCCATATGAAATCTTTGCGCAATTTGCTAAAGATCTCATAATGGTTTTGTGTGTTAAATTTCTTGAACATCTTATAAGCTTTATTTTTTAAATTCTTTAAATGAATTAATTGTTTATTATACCAAGGAGGCTTGGATAAAACCCTGGTCTTGGAGATTGGAACAAATCTAGCAAAGCCATCGCATAGTATTTCAACAAAGCGTTTGTACATGCAATCTAAATTCAAGATAAATATTTCATTAAACCAATCAATGTTATTTAAAAAATTATTAAGTTCAAAAAAATTGGTTTTCAAGAAGTTAAAACGATATTTATCGTGTATAACATTGGGATTTAAATAAGTATACATTTCAATTTCCATTAGTAGTTCTTTATGGTTTATAGACTCATTTAATAAAGAAAATGGAACTAGAGTAACAGTAGCTTTAAGTTCATCACAACAAACAAAAATTAAATCTAATATCTTTAAAAAAGAATTTTGGATTGAATTAATTTGATTTAAATTAAGCGAGTGAATAAAATCTATAAAATAATACTCATGAGCGTGTTTAATATTATTAGCAATAAGCATTTTATCAAATTCAGACCAAATCCAATTAATACCAGTTAGATTAAAGTCACCTAATACACAAAGCTTATCTGCAGTAGAACATAAGTTATTAACAAATTCAATATTATTCATGTGCTTTTCATAACAATCGAGTTTACTATTGGGGGGGACATAACTAACAACAAAATACATACGATCCTTGTTAAGAGCGTTTATGCTGATAGAGAATCCAACTTGTTCCACATCTGAGACTGGTAGGTTTAGTTTTTTTCCGCCAAGGGTAGTGCGGACTGCAATGATGATTCCACCTCCACGATCAGCAGCTACTTTGCATCGGTCAGATCGAAAAACATCATAAAGACGCTCATCAAATATTTCTTGATCTGATATTTTAGGATACAGCCAAGTTTCAACTATGATGATGACATCGTAGTGCAGATGACAAGAATTGTTAAACAAGCTGGCAACTTTTGTTCTGATACCACTGGCATTGTGGAAATAAATCTGCAGAGTATCTTTACACGACGGCAAAACGGTTTCTACCTGTCTCAGTCCGCCGCCGTTCCCGATACGTTTTTTGACTTCTCGGACTCGTTTTTGGCTTTGAAAACAAAAGGTCTTATCTTGACACCATTTGGCCAGAAAGAGTCTACATAAACCTTTTTTGAGAATTCGACAGGAACTTCAATTTTAAAGTTGACAAATTTAAACTTATACTCAGATTCGACAAGCTTAGTTAATTTGAAGCATAAGATTAGTGATAGATCAATCCCAAGGGAATTTGAAATAAAATCACGAATTTCCTCAGTTGTAGTTGAAAACAAAAAACATCCAATATGATACCATTTATAGTTCCTCGCAATTTTGAGGTCAGTACGACGAGAATTTGTTCCAACGATGACTTTTCTCTGCTTAGCAGATTGATAATCAATTTGGACCTCTTTACCCGTTGGTTGAGATAGGTTATAAACTATACTAGAAGTACTTGCGGCATTAACATTGAATACTTTATTAACAGCACCACCGACATCCAGATCAACGCACCGCGCTGAGTTGTTATCATTTCTTATTCGGGCAGTGATATGAGAAACAGCTGACTCCGTTTTATCGATGTTATTACCAAAGGTAGCAGCGTTTGGCGAGGCAATCACACTCAGAGAGTTAACAGTAGTGTCATCTACACAATGTGAGAGCAAAGAATTCTCAGCATAAGCAACATCAACAACAGAAGCAGCAACAGCAACCAATGACTCAGCACCCTCACGAAGAATAACGTTGTCTTTGTTAATTATGACGTCAGAGGAATTCCCCTTTACATAATTCCTCATATCAGCAGTAGGAACAGTAGTTGTTGGCGCCGGGGAACCCAGAGCGAGGTTGACAGTTATTTTGTCTGCCGAAGACCTAGTTGCAGTAAGCGATGATGGGTCGTCGGCGACAGCCGATTCGTAGATGACGAAGATTTCTTTCTCTCTTTCCCGTTTGATTTTAATGCACCGACGTTAGAACGAGAGCTAGTCGGAGTGCACTTGTTAGGCTTAGCGGAAAGACGAACAAGAGGAGAGGAAGAAGTAGCAGCACGACGATCAGCGGACACTTGCTTTGAAGGTTCAACGAACTTTGATTTTCTTTGGACACGAGTAGTATTGCGAATGTCTCGACTGGTATTCAGTAGTATAAATTTACCAATGCTAGTCCACAGGGATCAGGGATCAATTCTTGTGACGTAGGGGATTCCGTGTGACGTAGGGGATTCCGTGTGGTTAGGGGGGTTTCCCGTGTGGTTAGGTGATTCCGTGCGGTTAGGGGATTCCGTGTGGTTGATATCGGCATGCGTCATAGCTGATAATGGTGAGGTGTGAAACCGAGTTTGTGTTTTGTGGGACAAGTTGTGCGGTGTGTCTGCTGTCAATCAAATAGCACTGAAAATGGTGGGGGGAGATTGTAAAAATGATCTTTTAGGACTAGTCACTGCCAGTGATAAGTGAACATTTTGGATTTTGTTTGTGGTTGGTGGATCGTCAAAAATTAAAATAGAAAAAAATGAACAATAAAAAATAACAAAGATTATTCAATGTATTGGTTTGTTTTTATTTTTTTAAATAATGTCTCTTTACACATTGACGTACAAGTAAGGAATTTTCAAGGGCACAGCAACCATTGTGGTGATGATCAGGGCATCTTTCATATGTTGAGTTTGCAGTTTGCTGAAGGAATTGAAAACTTTTGCATTCAAAGTCTTCGATATTGTGTATCTGGTAGCGGCTGTTACCAAGGATTTCTTTGATCCACTGTATCTTTTCGACTCCCTTAGCAAAAATCATTGTATTCGGTTCAATGTTTTGTTTTAAGAACCGCCTTACGCTGTTAAAGGTGATAGAACCAGCACACCAAGTGAGACCGTGATGATTTGCTTTCAGCCAATTTGCTTGCCTTTTGTCTGTTGCCGACAATTTCCCATATTTAAATGGTGGTTTAATAAGAAAATTTTGATATTCACAAAAACTAAAAGAGACGGCTAGTTCTTTTGCAATGAATTTATTATTATTTATTTTAAATCCTTGTACATCTATAGTTGTAAAATGATCTCCGTTCATTTTGCACACGTTCGCACCTCCATAAAGCCGAATGTGTACTACAATCTAAATGAGTCTTTTAATTTCACCAGTAAGAGGTGTATATTCCAAGAGCCGATCGTGTATAAGCATGCAATAAGCTGCTGTGTTTTCTGGAATATTTTTTGCAGTTTTAATCTCCACTCTTATATCGATGGGACCCGATTTAACTGTCTCGTTCTGGTGTGTTACATCAACCACGATGATTGGAGCTGTTTTTTTAAAATCTGCTCGCGATAGAATAGGTTGAGATTCCCGCATATAATAACTCTGTTGAAATTTTGAATACATTTCATATAAAATGGCATAACGATTACGTTCAAATTTTAGATTAAGATCATCATACGGATATGTATCAGAGTTAAGATGCACTTTTACATCTGTCAAATCACAATGCAACATTCCAGTTGGGGATTGAAAAACAATTAAAATAAAGCGTGGCCTTTCGCTCTGTGGTGAGAGTTTCACATTCCACAAATGGTGTGCTCCTTGTGATAGTGCAGGATTGAAATGACAATCCCAGCTTCGGAATGCCATTGCTAAGCGTCGACCGCTATTTATTGTTTTGAGAATTTCCAGTTTTGAAAAATCAGCCAGCTGTATATGAGGAACCTTCCATGTAATATTCAAAATGTTTAACTGTATTTTTTCTTTTGCATCAGTTGAGTAGACTACATCTTGATCAGACTTCGAACGTAATAATATAAGCTCATGCTTAGAGTTTAAAATAATTTTATTAAAGTCCTCTGCAAAGCCTAGAAGCATTTTAAGTGGCACGCAAAAATTAAAATATCCATTTTCCAAATCTGGATCTCCCTTAACAAACCATCCAGCATTTTCTAGCAACTCGCTTTCGTTTTTATTTAGGGAAACATAATTTTTAACCATTGTTGTTATTCCCACGTATCGTGTACGGTCTACTTCAATTCCATTGATTTCGTAACGAATTTCATCAAACAAGAATGCTATGCAGTTGTTTTTTAATTTAATATTACGTGATTTTGTTCCATTGTCCAGAGTTACAAATCCCTCTATGTAAATGTAACTTTCACTAGGTAACACATAGAGATCCTGATTTTGAATAGATATTCTTATTTCATCATTGTTTTTAAATGCTTGTAAATATGGCATGTAGGTGTGATATTCTTTTTTTATAATGCTTTCATCATAGACGGGTTTTTCTAAAATATTTAACACTTCACTCATAATGATGATGCTGATTATTTGAGCTGAAATCCTAATGATTTTAAGTATTCCTTATTGGCTACAGTTAATTTTTTCCTTTTTTGCGACAACGATGTTGACACCTTCCTTAACAATGTTCTTGGCTGTTTGAACAACAACGAAGAATTGATTGAAGAGCCTATTTTTGATTTGTTTTTATTGTAAATAATCATTGATCCTTTGGTTTTAAATGCAGCCTAAGAGTAATTGTTTCTCCACGAAAATTAACTAGGTCACCGTTTTGATCAACAACTTTCACTGTAATTGAACCTATCTGTCTGGCGATCACAGGCAAATAAATAACATTCTTAGGAATTTCATACAATTTATGACCAGGGCTTCCAGTCAGGGAAAACTCATGAAGTGTGTGCGCCGGTGAGTTATTGATATATGATCCGCCCACAATGCTACATTCTACACGTATTGCGTTGATTTTTGATATATTAATAGGCAAGTCTGATTCATGCTCCTGCCCTGCTATTAACTCTCTCTTGCTGAATCCCAATAATGAGCCAATAGTTCGATTTTGAGTAAGATCAATATTATCACTACAATAAATTTCAGTTTTAAGTGTATTATAATTAGCATCGATGTATATTTGACCAGTTTTATTTATACGCTCGTATTTTGTTCGCAAGTATAAAGATATATCATCAAATTCATACGATCCGACTGGAAGTTCAATGAAGGTGTCTTTTACGTGAAACAAATTATTTTGCAAATCAACGTTGGGAACTGAGTTATATGTATGGAAATCAACGAGTCCACACACATAATTTCTATCCAAATCGATTGGTGGAAAGTAATTCGTTGTTAGATTTGATGTGTTTCCAGTTAAAGTGAGTGTTATTGACATTTCAACGATTAGTAATGAAATGAAATAAAAAATGCAAGAACAAATCTTTTTTAAGTACATATGTTTTTTAGGATATTTATTGAATATATATACAAATGTGTGTGTGTGTGTGTGTGTGTGTGTGTGTGTGTCTCTTACAATACATCGTTTTTATTAATCCAAGAATTATGTTCGTTTGAAAATCCCAACCATTTTACTAAGACTCTATCCCCTCTAGTATTGAGAATTTTTTCAACGAGATAACTGTTTGGATATCTTGTTTTCATCAGCTCATATTCATAGAAACCTCCTTTGATCACATTACCTTGATAGTCTTCTAAAATGTATGTAGTCGGATTCGTGTTTTGAATTGTTTTGATTTTAAAAAGTTCAGTTGTCCAATTTGGTGTATAGCCTTTATCAAAAATATGTTTGTATTTACTGATTCGTACGTGATCTCCAATGTGAAACTTCCGTTTGCCGATTATTTTCAAGTTGTTGTAAACCGAGTCCAATATCAGTTTTTCATTGGATGAATTTACATTATTTGGTGGCATTTGAATAGTTCTATGTTTTGTGTTATTGTATTTCTGTAACAAGTCTATGTACCCATCAATCCATCGGTATGAGCCATGGTAACTAAATTCTTTCCACATCAGACCCTTCAAGGTTCGATTAAAGCGCTCAATTATTGATGCTTTCACAACACTATATGTTGAATAATGATTAATACGATACTTTATCATTAGATTTTGAAATTCTTTATTGAAGAATTCTTTTCCATCATCAGTTTGTAGATTGATTGGTGATCGCCCCTCCTTAACAAATATACTTTTCATAGCTTTTGTGACATCGGAAGCCTTTTTAGTTTTAAGAGGCACAGCCCAAGCAAATTTTGAAAAAGTATCGATGAGTGTCAGAAGAAAACGGTAACCCCTATTGAATGTTGAATAGTTACCCATTTCTACTAAATCTGCTTGCCAAAGATCATCTATTCCTTTTGTTATCACTCGTCGTCGTTTGAAATTTCTTCGAGCTTGTCTGTGAAGCTCATCCACTAGGTCTCTCTTTGTATTTACACTCATTTCTTATGAGGATGGTTTTTCTCTAGTAATGTTATGGATTTCGGATTGATTATTTCTTTGAAAATATAATTTTCAAGCCCCTTAAATCTTTCATCAGAGTATTTGATGTGCGCCCTTATATCCTTGTTTATATCTTCCTTCAACAATATAATTGATTTTGTATGTGCCTCTATTGTTCTGTTTATATATGCTTCAACGCTTTGAAGATTTGCCACGACTTTTTCAATATCCTCAATAATGTTGTTCTTTAGCAATGTGTTTTCTTTTTGTGCTTTCAAAGTCATCTGATTTATATTATCCATAACAAATTCCCTTGACACTGCATCACTATCATCAACAGGTGCACCCAAATTTTTCAAGCGTTTCCAATGAAGATTAAAATTTCTATCACGATCCAAATTGAAACCCAAGACTTTTCTCAAGCGATTTTCATTGGTGTGATGATTTTGGGATGAAAAACGACCAAACTTGTCCACACTCATTTTGATAATGCATAAATATATTTAGATTTATACAATTATATTGCATTCCTTTAATTCTTCAATTATTGAAATAATTTCATTATTATGATTTGTATGACCAGCTGATTGTGATGAAATCAAAAGTCGTAATCTGTCTACTAATTCATTTGGATCATCCCAATATATATAATTAGGTTTTTGTACATTTACTCTCATTAAGCCAGACCCCTCATGAATTGCCAACGAACTTTTATTCTTGAATAACTTTTTTATAATATTCGTATATTTAAATGCTTTAGTTCCTTTGATTTGTTCGTTTTCAGCATATTTCCGTTTATGAGCATTTGTTTTGATTAAAATGTTCTTATACATTTGCAAATCATCAGCACTATATTTTTTAGGCGATTTGTAAAACAACAACCCAAAGAGACCCGGTGTCACAGGCCAACTTTCATCATCAATCGAAATCTTATTTGTTCTTAGCTCAAATGTAGCATTACCCAATCTCCATTTACCATCGGCGTCTTGGTATGGTCCGTATAAGTTATCTAATTTTTTCCCTTCCAACTTTGATAAATCTGGTAATGTATAGTTGCTGCTTTTCACTGTTTCATCTAGTTCTGAGATGAAAGTATCTTCCTCTGATGTATTTTTTGAAAAACTCTCATCCGCTGTAGCAAGTTTAATGGGAGTACTTGCACTGATTTTTAAAGGTTTTTTTAGAAATTTGAAATTGGGCCCATTACTAATAGTTTCATCATAATTATGTCTTGCACTTTCAACTAATTCCTTAAGAGGCTTAGTGATGGGTTTAAAAGTATCTTCCAATAAGTTTTCTGCTGCTGATTCTTGTGTTTTGATACTATTCATCTTTTTCTTCAATACTCTTCTGGTATTTATAACATCTCTTAATATTTTCTCATTCATTCTAAATGTATTTCATTCGATTTATCGGACTGAATCAGTTCAGGTTGATCAGGTAGATCAGATCAGGTAGATCAGATCAGATAGATCAGATCAGATCAGTTCCTCGTGGTTATCAGTTATCGGTTCAGGTTAAGACGATGTGATTAGATCAGCTCTTGTGCGGTTATCAATTAAATTTATATTGTATCAGCTTGAAATCAGATTATATACTAAATGAAAAGCTCTGCACAATGAATGATTATAGTTGAATAAAAACATCAAATCCTTTTCGGTAGCGTCCACCGCCTACAGGATCATCTTTGTTGATAACAAGAAATCCATATTTGTCATTCCAACATTTGCAGCATACATCTGAGAATATTTTGAAACTCATGTCCGCTCCCACATGATCATCGTATATATGTTTCATATTAATTTCATCTTGCTTGAACATTATAATCATATTTGCATTATCTCGTATCAAATGCTTTGGAATTCTTGTATATGTTTGACATAAATAAAAACTGTCAATGTTTTTATGTCGTCCCATACAAAAATACGATCTTATATTGTTTTGCTTCTCACATGCAACATCATCGAAAATAATAATAGAGTTGGTTTTAGCTTCTTCTGGCGGTAGAACGTGTTCATTTGCAGAGACAGTATGAAAACCCATACCCTTTATGGGCTGTATTAATTTTCGTAGATAATCATATTTGGGTTGATACAATGACTTTGAATATATATAAATATTCTCGAACTTTAACCCATTTGGGCTCTCTATTAAACTTATCATGACATTTGTTTTTCCGCAGTTTGATGGTCCAACAATTAAAGCTCTTATTGAGTTCGGTAAAAGTGAACTATGCCTAGCTTTCGTCGACAAACTATTGGTTGAGAAATCAATATTTCGAACCACAAGATCTTTGTGGTGTTTAATGAAACGCATCTTGGCAACTAATGTATCCATATAAATGAAATACATGTTCTTTTAATACCTAGCTTCAGTATACAGCGATAACGAATTTTCAGTTTTTTTATTTCGCTTAGGTTCAAGGTCATACACGTAAAACAATTCTAGGGAGATAAGAAACTTAAAGTCATTCACTTTGTCAAATCAACTTAACCTTGACTCACAAACAATATATGTATGTACCTACGATAAAAAATTACATCAAAGTTAGGGTAGGTTAATTAGTTATTAGTTGAGTGAGTCAATAGCCGAATTTGGGTAATTCAGCGAAGAGAATTAAAATGAATAAAAGAATCCAAGGAGATGAGAATGTGTGTAACATATGTTATATCTTCTTTTTTTGTATCACACTTTTCCATAGAATAAATAGAATAGAATAGAATAATGTCACATTTTATCAAAGTCGAACCGCAATTTTTGGTGCTACGTATTACTATCAAATTTTGATATATTTGACCAAAATAATTTATACCTCGTTTTTTTTTGTATCACACTTTCCCATAGAATAAATAGAATAGAATAGAATAGAATAATGTCACACTTTATCAAAGTCGAACCGCAATTTTTTGGTAGTACGTATTACTATTAAGTTCTTATTACTGACCTCGTAGGGTTATCAAATTCCTTGGTTTCTTTTTTCCTTCCCCTAATAGATAAAACCATTTTTTTTGATGGTTTTCAATCTTTTTTTTTTTTTTTTTATGTGGCACAATTCTCACGATTTTTGCGTATAAAAACTCGTGGAAATCTAAGCATAACATCAGCTCATTCAGTACTTTTAACAATACTAGACTTATTTTTTGTCGATATGGAGGCTCTACTAGGACTGATAGCAAAAGATATCAAGACGATATATGATGTCTGCTGGGAGTTCAGTTCGCTGAGGCAAGAACTGGAGGATATGATAAAGGAGGTACGAAGGACAAGGAGCTGGCAGCAGATGAAAGCGACGATTTATCTGCTAATAGACCTCAACACCAGAGCGAGGGCTGCAGAATTTTTAGAAACCAATATTAATCCAATACTTCTTGGATTAATTGAATTGAATTAAAAAATAAAAAAATATTAAACTAAACAGTACTATTGTTTTATTTAAACCTTTCAGATTGATTTATTCTCTAATTTCAGGTTGTTGGTTTTCTCAGGAATGGTTCGCTTCTTACAATACTTTACTTCAGTCTAAAACGCGAATCGTTTAAAAGGGGGGGTGGAGGGCTTGACCACTTCCAATTGACACAAGACAAATGGCTGTGCGCTATAAAAACCTAATCAGTCGCAATCGCAACACATTTGGAAGAGGACTGATAAATAATATAATCAATTCTCTCCCTGTAGAACTTCATCTACCTGGCTACCAATTTTGTGGACCAGGCACCAAACTCAAAGAACGATTGGCCAGAGGTGACAAAGGAATTAATCTGTTGGATGGTGCATGCAAGCAACACGATATTGCATACTCTCAATCAACAGATACAAATAAACGACACGTAGCAGATCGAATATTAGCTAACAACGCCTGGTCAAGAGTCAAGTCCAAAGACAGTAGTTTTGCTGAACGAGCAAGCGCATGGTTAGTGACGAATGCAATGAAGACCAAAGTAAAATTCGGAATGGGCATTTTGAGTAGAAGTAAAAAAAGAAAAACTAAGACTAAAAAAGGAAATAGCAAACGCAAGTGCGGAAAGAATCTCTTCCTTGCAGCTGTAAGAAATGCTAAAAAGGTTTTATACAAAAAGAAACCAGAAGACATTGAAAGTGCAATACAAATTGCTCGAAAAGAGATAGATGATTCCTTTGGAAGAAAAAAGTCAGTAGTTCCAATTCCTCGTATAATACCTATTCCTAAGATTGGCGGCTTTTTGCCTCTAGTACCGATACTGACAGCTCTAGGAGCAATTGGTGGCTTAACATCAGGCGGAAGCGCTATTGTAAAAGCAATAAATGAAGCAAAATCTGCCAGAAAACAATTAGAAGAAGCCAATCGTCATAATAAAACTATGGAGTCCATTGCTATGGGAAAAGGCTTATTTCTTAAACCATACAAGAAGGGATATGGCTTATTCTACAAATCGCAGCCAAAAAACTCTTAAGACATCTACCCAGACGACCCCTCACCGATAGTGATTTGTTGAAATATACCAAATTCTTACCACATTTTAGAGGCATCTTCATGCGTGATACTCTACCGAAACGAGTGTATCAAAGAGAATGTGGTATAGTTAATCTGGATTCTTCCTATGGCTCTGGAACACATTGGGTAGCATACGATAAGAAAAAAAATCATATAGAATATTTTGATAGTTTTGGAAACCTGCAGCCTCCACAAGAGATTGTTAAATACCTGGGAAAAAACATACTATACAATTATACTCAACATCAAAACTACAACTCTTTCAACTGCGGTCACCTGTGCCTGAAATTTCTTTAAAATTTAAATTAAAATAAAAAATGAAAATAATTTTTTGTAATAAAGAAAAAATTTATTGATCTTATTTTGATATTATTTTTTTTTCAATCTTAACAATCATTTGCTCCATTTTATGAAAAATATATATGTATTATATCTGTAAATGGGTTTCTACATATTGGGCATTTGGTAATTGAAGACCCACAGTTAATGCATGCTACTACATGACCGCAAGGTAATAACGCCGTATTGTATTCAGCATCATAGCAGATTTTACAGATTTTGTTCTCAGAAATGGATTGCCTCTCACTTTTATGTTTAGCTAACACACCATCGATATATGACTGACCCTTCAGCTGTTTTAAATACTGACACTTGCTCAGCCATTGCGCATGTTGTTCCCAGGGTTTATCGTTTTCATCCCAGTCTTTAAGACCTCCACCGCAGCTGAAGCAATTCACACAGTCACTGAAGCCTGCATAAAAGAAACCAGCTTCGGCTAAATCTTTCGGTTTTATCTTCACAGCATGAGGCCATTCTATGAAGGATTGACAACGATCAGCTTCAATAGCATATTCTGGATACTCCATTTTGGATCAAAGTTATCAGAAAACTATGTGAATGAACACAATGAGTCAATCGCTTACCCTCAGTTTCTTTACGTTTCTTATCTTCTTACTATAAATTCTCGTTCTATTTTTGGGATATTTTCGGTTCAACGAGTTCTTATTACTTTCAAAGTCAAGGTTAGATAGCATTGTTTATGGTGTGAACTTAAATCCAAAATCATTGGGGAAGGTTAGTTAGACTGAAAGTGTGCTTTAAAAATCACAGTTGACTTGACCCAATGAATTACATTTTCACCATCGCCGCCATTATCAGTGCTATTTGAGTGATTGCAGACACACCGCAACTCGGCCTACAAAAACAAACTCTGTTTCACGCCTCGCCATTATCAGCAACCACAAAGAAAAATTCTAATTCATTCACGCAAAATGCTACATGCCACCAACCACAAACAAAAGAAACATTTATTGTACTTTTTTTTTATAACTTTTTGTATGGAATATTTGATGTTGAAGCTGGAGTAGATTTCGGCTCTGCCTTTATAGGACTTTTGATGACCATGTACTGCCACTTTTTGCTCCATGTCTCCTTCATAGTTGGTTTCGGATTTTTATCCATCGTTTTAGATGCTCTCGTTTTAGTACTCTCCTCCACAAATTCTAAGATAAAACTAACTTAAATCCAACAAGAAACTTTGATCTTCATATAGTAATGTATACAGAGTATCCTCAGAGTATTTCATCCGATCTGATTCTTTCAGAGACAAGTTCAATCATGTCTGCTTATTTTTTGATATGCTTTATCCCTTCCTACTCTTAAAAATACGTCTTTTTTTTCTTTGATTCTTTTATTTCACAATCTAAACAATAACCATATTATATGTTTGCGTGTATTTTTTAACATCAATAATTTCAACATCTGAGCGGTACATTGTATCTTGCGTTGTAAATACTTCAATTTCACCATGTTCACTTATCACTGGCAGTGACTAGTCCTAAAAGATCATTTTTACAATCCCCCCCCCCCCGCCATTTTCAGTGCTATTTGATTGACAGCAGACACACCGCACAACTTGTCCCACAAAACACAAACTCGGTTTCACACCTCACCATTATCAGCTATGACGCATGCCGATATCAACCACACGGAATCCCCTAACCACACGGAATCACCTAACCACACGGGAAACCCCCCTAACCACACGGAATCCCCTACGTCACACGGAATCCCCTACGTCACAAGAATTGATCCCTGATCCCTGTGGACTAGCATTGGTAAATTTATACTACTGTATTCAAAGCGGGAAGATTAGCTATCGATGATAAACTTTTAGGTTTCGCAAAATCAAATGAAGAACCGATCGTTTTAATATCATTGATGTTCTTTTGCAAAACACTAGAAAGGTCACTCATTTTTTGAATGCAAGTTAGCAGGGGACTATTTATGCAATTATCACATTTAAAGAAAATATTAGCATTTGACTTAATAACTTCAACGTCATTTTTATGAATAAAAGAACAATTAAGGTGTGTGTTTAAGCCACATACATCACACGATAAACTATCCTCCGTATCAGATATTAAATTAACACACTTATAGCACTTAGAGAGCATTATGACTATACAGCAAATCAATTCGCGTGTGTCATAGACGACAAGCAGACTAAGACATTTAAGGCCATCGTGCGCCACACCTTATCAAAGGCTTGCGATACGTCAAGCAATACACTTGAGCATATTTTTTTTCCTAGTGCTTTTTCGATTACGTCATTAATTCTATGCACCTGGTCAATCATCGAATGCTTACTTCTGCACCCAAACTGGTGGTCTGAGATAAGATTTTTTCCTTCTATAACCGGTTGAAGCACCTTAGTAGTATCCTCTCGAAATTGGTCTATATGATTTTACCTCATTTGGCGATTTTCCTGGTTTAAAAAACAATTTTGCAACATTTCATTGGCTCGGCACGTGTTTTAATCTGAGAGCAGCAATTATGATATGGAGAAGCTTGATTAATGTTTTCCTAGGTAAGATTTTGAGAATTTCTCCGCTGATTAAATCATAACCAGGAGCTTTCTTAGGTTTTAGATTCTCGATCTCCTGTTTGAATTCTCTTAGTCTTAGCGTTTCACTTTCGAGTATTAAATCGTCAGCCTTTTGATGTCGTCGTAAACCACTTGACAGTCGTGCGGTTTGAAGGTTTTGCCCAGATGAGCGGCAAAAATATCCGCTATTTCTTTACTTTCCCTCACTCTTTCATTTTGATTTATTTTAATTGAAGCACCCAGTGCAACAACCAGATAACTCAACTTTTTGAACTTTTTGAATAACTCCAGGAGATGTTTTATTCTTGCTCCGTTTTGAAAACAGTGATAACTCCAAAAGCGAGTTTCCTTATCCAAGAGTCAACGTAGGTGTCTTTTTTGTACACCGAACGACCCAGGATTTTGTTTTTTGTATTTCTACATTAAAAAACATATTTCGCAACAAGTGGAGTTATCTGGTTGTTGCTCTGGGTGCTTCATTGGCGGCGCGGGGATTTTGGGCCCTTTGGTGCCTTTTTGCAACTTTCCAAAGTGAATAATTGGAATCCTTTTACGCTGTAAGACTTTCAAGGTAAGAGCCCATCGCACGATTCTTAAAATCTCTGATTGCCTTCTTCAACAAATTGGAAAATTTATTCAAATGTGCTTTATGTTGCGGAGCACGACTCTGTTACCATATTGCGGTTTTCTTTTTTCTTTAAAGAAACATAAAAATTTTATTTCCGGAGGATATTTTTTTGGCGTTTTCCCATATTAGTAAGATGAATGAGTTGAACATTGAATGAGTGTTGTTTTTTTTCTTTCTGTCGGGGTGTTCGACCAAAACTACGTTTGTGAACCACCAGTTGATTTCAAATCCTTTTGCTGTTTGAAAATATAGTCGTATGCCCTTCATTATCCATCTAAAGCCACATAAGTACATAAATGTCCTTTTGTTTTACTCGATGCCTATTTACTCTGACACTTAACGCCATCCACTGTACACTTTACGCATTCCTTTAGTTAATTAACAATCTTTGGTTCCTCACATTAGTTTTGATTAAACAGTACAGCATTTTTGCTTTGAAAAATAAACCTTAAATGGTGTTACAGCTCTAAGGTAGAAAAGCAGAAGCTACGACTTGTGTGTTCGCATATGCTGCCATCTCATTTGATGAGCCAGCATTTATTTGCATTCAACTCGTTCATTTAGTTTCATTTTGCGAATGAAAATGAATGTATCCTTTTGGATCAAATGTACAAATACACGCATGCATACCGAATGATACCCACACTTGTGTAAACAGTACAACTTTTTAGAATTTACATTCCTTTTGACTACAGATGCATGTGTGCTGTCATATGGGTACTAAAATAAATTACAAAATGCTGTACCCGCCCCCGTCCACCACATAAAATGCATTAACAGCCATTATTGTCGTAAAATGCTTAAAAGAAATGCCAAATGTGTACACATCTATATCTAATTCAGAGAATCTTATTAGACAGCAGATCCACACAACCTGCGTACACCTCTGCCAACCGCTTCAATCACTGCCTATAATAATGTGAATTAAAATGTGATTTATGGAAAATGTGCTTCCTTGGATTGTGTCTAACAGAGCACTTGAAAATTATTACGTAAAAGGCTAGAAATTATTTACTCATTCTTCAGGGGCGAGCTTTATTGAAATACTTTTGATGTTGCAAAATACGGACATAGCCTTGAGGCGTATATGCAAAGCGAAGGCAAGAGGAAAGAGATGACTACATTTTCTGAGGGTCGGCCCATTAAGAGGATTTGTTACACATATTTTATAAAATGGTTTTGTGTTTCGAATACAAGGTCTCTCAAGTGACTGAAGCTGTGATGTTTTTCAAGACTCCAATTTGCATAAGACCCTACTAGTGTGGCATTACCTTGAGGGTAATTTTTTTATAATTTACTAGTGCTTGAGGGGTTATTAATACCTTTATGATGTTATTCACACAGCGCTAGTATTGGTGTAGCGATTTTGAAACTAATATTGGTACTACTTCCTACTTATATTGTAAAAGTGAAACGTTGTCCGTTTGTTTGTTTGTTGTTCTTTTACGCAAAAACTACTGGACCAATCAATCTTAAATTTTGCCTACAGAGTGGTTGTACTTTGTGCCAAAACATAGGCTACACTTTATGTACATGCATAGTGAAACGACTGATCTGATATTTTTGTTTACAGATATATCGCACGCTGAAAAAATATACACATTTCCAATTGATTGTTTTTACCTCGAACTTCGAAATTTGAACGATTTTTGGATAAACAAAATACAATAAAAAAAAAATTGAATTCTTTCGATCGTCTGCTGTCATGCTATGTCCCCATTACTATTTGCTATGCGTAAGCATAAATATGTATTGTTTTTGTTTGAAACCCTTATCGTTATACATAAAACAATCACAGCACACTGAAATGAAAATGGGGAGCGAACCAGTTTTTTTATTTCCCACCTCTAGAGAGGAAAAATTCTAATCTGTCGACAAAAAGCACGTTGTGTGTGCATACTGGACACAATTTTCGCCGTGATATAACGTTATACGAGGTGGGAAATATACATAGTAGGTCTAGCTCACTAGTCGGATTTTGTTCGTTGTTGATTCGCCGTTGACTCATCAAATGACCGCATAAGTTAAGGTTTGAAAGGTTTAGTTCGAACAGAAAGTTGCAACTGGGACGTAGAGTGAGTCCCAATTGACTGAAAATATGTCTTTATTTTTTTTCGGCGCGATGTCTATATGTATACAACTATATAAATTATAGTATCGGTGGTACTCGCAAATGTTGCCTGTTTGTTTATTTGTTCTTCTTCATCGCTAAAACGACTAAACGGATTTAAATAAAATTAAAGTTAGTATACAAAGGTATATGTATGTGTTATGGACCAAGTTATAAACCAGTCATAATTCATAATGCGCGGCAAATGCCCAAAATAACAATGTGATAATAACTATTGAAAATATTAAATTGACCGGTGTCAGATATTTATTATTGTGAATTAAATATATATATATATATGAATTAACCATTGTGATTTGTAGCCAACAACTGTCATTAGAATAAACGTCATTCCTTCGTTCATCATCGACAGAATAACGTGGTTTTCCTCTCTGCACAAAGGAGTAGAGGTTAGGAGCAGATTTATCAGTGGCGACGAGGATTTCAAGATCGAGGAAAATCTTTGCGATGGCAGAAACCACGCAGCAAATAAAACAAGCATTAACAGATGCATTACGAAATTTGCAACCTGCATCAAATACTCCAAATTTACATTTCGACCAATTCAACGAAAACGAGGAACCATTTCCAAACTACATAAAGCGATAAGAGAATTACTTAGCTTTGATATGCATTACTGATCCGACCAAAAAGCGGCAAGCATTGATTAATTGTATCGGTGCCAATACTACCAGCTTTTATTAAACTTAACAGCTCCAGATGAACCAAATGCTAAATCTTACGATGATTTGATCAAGGTTCTCAAGGATCATCTCAGCCCCAAGCCAAATGAAATTACTCAGCAGCATAAATTCCTACTTCGGCTACAACATAAAGGAGAATCGGTGGCCAACTATTTATCGGAACTAAAAAAATTGAGTGCATACTGCAATTTTGCGTGTCAAGCATGCAGGAAGTCAACGTTAAACACGCATCTGCGTTCGCACTTTATTCGGGGGTTGAGGGATTCCGATATCAAGGAAAAGCTTCTACGAGAAATAAATATCACTCTGGACAAAACCGTAGAAATTGCACTTGCCATGGAAGCGTCAAAAACAGAGAGTCGAACTATGCATAATATTCACCAATTAAAAGACAAGGAATCAGCCAGCCAGTTATCAACGAAGGGAAAGAAATTTACAACAAGTTACAGGACACAGAAAGGTACAAAACGCACTACGAATGACAATAAAATCGTCTGTTTCGGATGTGGAAGGCATAATCACATGGCAAATAAATGTCGAGCAACTAACCTATTCAAATTTAACCTACACTTAAACAAGGCAAAGTGCAAATTATTTCAAGAGTCAGCCCAATTATGCAAGTCGTATTTGGGTGTCACATACGAACTTACTCGTATTTTGTTAGTATGAAGTCGTGTCACTACGAACATACTCGTACGCTAATGTCTATTTTGACTCGTATTCTAACGTCACGAAAGCATCGGATGCCATCGCATACGATATACGGTATACATATCGGTTATTATGCAAATCGAATGTAGTCGTATTTTCTCCGTATTTAGTTGTATTTCCTTCGGCTGTGATTTTTTAAATGAGTCTTAACGAAATTAAATCAACAATCAAATTACATAATTTAAACTTTTACTTTCTAAAAAATTCACTAACAGGAACCAATTCAAAGCTTTGGTGTCTGCTATGGAGGAGAACGTGGACATTGCAAGAGGTCACGGAAAAAACGGGCTTGGAAGAGTTGGACAAACTAAATGAAATCGTTTCCAACACCAGTTTGATAACTTCCTTCTGCGAAGAAACGAAGCACCGCTAGCAACTTCAAAACTGGTGTCACAGATGTTGAATGCACTCTTGCACATAGGTGTGGTGTAACATCATCCAAAAGATGTGAAAATGCTTCTTTTGACAAACGGAATAGTTTTATAATAAAACTGCAATGGTCAATTTGTTTCTTTAGCCTAAGAAATTTGTATTTCATATTTTGAAAAATACACACCATGAATTCGGCAAACTCATTGGGTTTGAACTATCCCTTATCGATCTGCGAATAATTGCCAATTTTTGAGGATTTTCTTCCACATGTATGTGGTCATCAAAGAATAAATCAATTGAGTTCATTATTTTTTTATTTTCTGGGTAATTAATTGCTTGTTTTTATCGATTAATCTACACTTTGATAATAATTTTTAGCTTTTGTTTATTTGAAAGTTTGACAGTTGTCTATTTTGAAGTGCGATGCCTTGCGTTCCTAAAATAGGGAGTCGTATTCAACGAGTACGACTTGCATAAAGCCAAACGAAATACAACACGATACCAGTACGACTTGAAGTGAAATACGAGGTACGACTTGCATAATTAGGGTGAGTGTTATATACCTGAGACATAAAGTAACTAAGGAGGGGTTGCATAAAACTCCCGCGAAAATGGAAGCTATTGCCAAAATAAAGCCACCAAACGATATAACTCAGTTACGTAATTTCATAGGCATGGTTAACTACTACCATAAGTTTATACCTTATCTATCAACGAAGCTTCATCACCCTTTACCAACTACTAAGGAAAGATCAACCATTTAGTTGGACATCGTCGTGTCATCATGCGTTCGAAGACCTTAAGGAGGAGAACATGAGTGAGAAGGTTTTGGTTCCGTTCGATGAAAATCTGCCTCTTATTCTGGCTATAGATGCTTCTCCATCTCCAGTGGGGTTGTCCGCGATATTGTCCCATGCAACTAAGGAAGGCGAGAGGCCGATAGCGTTCGCATCAAGGAGTTTAACCAAGGCCGAAGTAAACTATAGCCAATTGGATAAGGAGGCAACAGCGATATATTGGGGGTTGCATAAATTTTTCGATTACTGTTACGGATGAGAGTTCACCCTCATCACCGATAACAAACCTTTAATTTCGATATTCAACCCTAACAAAAATCTTCCACTACTTACGGCCCAAAGGCTGCTACACTACGCTCAGTTTCTTAGTGGATTCAAATATACCATTAGATACAAAAATACAAAAGAACATATTAACGTTGATTTCCTTTCCAGAAACCCAGTTAATACAGAAGATGGTGTTCTTAGCAAAACGTACGAGATTTACCAACTTTGGGATGATATTTTAAAGAAGTTAAACGGGACAAGGAGTTGTCCTCACTTACGATTCTGCTACAAACCGGAGAGAGCTTAAGGAATACGCCATACAAAAATATGGAGAGTAAGCTAATGCTACATGATGGATGTCTTTACCGGGGAATACGGGTCATAATACCATCTTCACTACGTTTAAAGGTTCTAAGAGAGTTACACTCTGCGCACATTGGGATCATAAAGATGAAGGCGTTGGCGAGAAGCTATTGTTATTGGCCGGGGATTGATCGGGACATAGAAGACTTGATACGAAGCTGTCGGGATTGCGCCAAAGTGCTAAGGGAGCCAACGAAAGTTACAATGCACCCATGGGAAGTACCAGCCCAGCCGTGGCAGCGTTTACACGTCGATTTTGCTGGCCCTTTTATGGAACGATATTTCCTACTCATTGTGGATGCGAAGACCAAGTGGTTGGAAGTATTCCCTATGAAGCATATAACTAGTTTCCACACAATACAGGCGTTGAGAGAAGTATTCGCAAGGTTCGGTATTCCCAAAACCCTCGTATCGGACAATGGAACTAGCTTGACGTCCAAAGAGTATCAAGGGTTTTTAAAATCCAACAGCATAACTCACAAACTCACATCACCGGCTCATCCGTCTACAAATGGGCAAGCGGAGCGCTTTGTCCAAATCCTGAAAAATGGATTACGCGCAGCAGTGAATGACTCGGGAGACTTCCATACAAAACTACACCGCCTCCTAATCCAATACAGGAAGACTCCATCAACAACCACAGGAAGAAGCCCAGCTGAGATGATGTTAAAGTTCAACTTTCGCACGAGGTTAGATTTATTAAGTCAAGTCCGATATTACCAAAATAAGGAGTGCAAATGGAAGTTCGGTAAAGTCATTCAACGAGATGGCCATCTGCACTACATCGTGGATGTGGACGGTACTTCCTACCGAAGGCACATCGACCAAATGAGGCCCACTGGGGTTGAAGGTAATTTTCCAAGAGATGTTTCTATATCATTTCCGTTAGATAAGCCACCACCGACGATTGGAGACCTAGTTGAGAGGAATGAAGAGAAGTCGACTACAGATAGATCCGAAGATGTTACGGAAGGCGCAGAGGGGCCAATAGCAGACGGTACTGAAGGCGCTGCCGAGCCGACAGAAACACCGAGTACCTCCACAGCTGTGACGAGTGATTTCCCTATCACAGTACCGGAACCTCAATCAGCTGGTGGAAATGACGGGAAACAGCATCCATATACGGAATTAAGAAGATCGAAGCGAGTACGGCGAGCATACGTGCCATATCAGCCCACTTGAAATTTGGTGGGGAAGACTGTCAGATATTTATTATTGTGAATTAAGTATATATATAAATGAATTAAGCATTGTGAATTATAGTCAACAACTGTCATTAGAATAAACGTCATTCCTTCGTTCATCATCGACAGAATAACGTGGTTTTCCTCTCTGCACAAAGGAGTAGAGGTTAGGAGCAGATTTATCAACCGGGCACGATGAATAATGCTCTTGGTTTATTGCGCAGAGTAATAAAAGGCCGAGTTTTAGTACATTACTTTATTGTCAGAATAGGTGGATTCCATTTTAAACGCAGCCTGCAGCTGACATAGGCGCCTGCCTAGCAACGAGCACTTAACCTTAGCGGGGCAACGAAGCTGTGTGAGCGGCTTCACCCCGCAGAGAAAAGGGTGAAATCCCTTTAACCCGTGAAGTAGGCCAACCAAAAACTGATTGTTTCGCCTATTATTTGACTTTATTCCATTTTAAATGTACATACCTACATATGTAAGCGATCACTTTAAATAGGAAGTAGAAATATCAAACGAAACTCAGCAAGGCAAGAGTGTTCTGGATTATGAAATCAATATTGAAAACTATGTACGGTCGAAGTTGCTTACAGTGGGGGTTAATGACTGAGCAAATGTGGTCGTTATAACCGGCGGTCGTTACATTCGATTATACTCCAAAAGTATTCAGAAAAAAATATTACAACATTTACAAAGAAATTAATTTTATTTTCTAATCAAGTCAATATGTATACATAGTTAAATTATGCAAATCTTTTTTGTTTCTAATTTTATCAAAAAAAAATGTGTAGCCAATTTAAATAAGAAGAATTAAAAGCTGCTTCTAAACCAGAAAGGTTATTTATTAGGTTTTCATCAAACTCATTAAAGCAGACAAAAGTTTGCAACAATTCTACTGCTTTCAGTGCTTCCAAGACTGTTGGAGGAGTGAAGTTTTGTTGCAGCTCTTCATCATCTGCTTCATTTCTACCTTCATCTTCTTGTTGATTAAAATGTATACCTTGTACAATATCGTCTTTAGTTTCCATTGGGGATATTAAAACATTGTCGTCAATCTCTACTCCATTTATGACTGCACGCGCTAGTTCATTTAAAGGATTGTCGTCGTCTTCAATCTGCGTCCATGTTGCCCGCAATCAGGAGTACTCATGTAAGGAAGCCAGCATGCTTGAAACAATTTGTGATGGTTTTCTGTTCGCCTTCGTTCCAAGACTTCGATATCATGAGCGCTGCATCCAATGTAAAAGGATTGAAAGAAATAACGGATTTAATAATTTTTAAAACAAATAATTTTCGGAAGCAAACCTTAAAATTCTTTATTATTCATTAGTCCAACGGTTGCAAAATGGATGTTGTGTTTGCAGGTAGGAATATTAGTTTAATTGAGCTTAAGTTTTTATCGTCCGGGCAATTGTCTACAGTCAAAATAATTTTCTTTTTTTGTCGCTTCAACGCCTTATCCCATAATTTGCGAAAATAGCTGACGTCATCTTTGCATTATTATTTGCTTCATAAAAGACTGGTACGGACTTAACATTTTTAAAACAACGGGGTAATTCCGGTTTGCCTATCACCAGAGTTTTCTTTTATGGAACCCGTCACAAGCGACCACAACTGATACTCTATCTTTCGAGAATTTTCCACCCGTGCAGCGTTCGCCTCTAAAGCAAGCTTATAGAACAGTGCAGTTTCATCGGCTTTAAAAATGTCCTCATCTGAATAACGCTTTCGCAGATTTGGCTAAATTTTTTGATTCCATTCGTCACATAACACCGTGTCGACCTTGGCTGCTTCGACGGAAACTTTCCCGAAAACAATGTTGTGACGTTGCTTAGAGAGTATCTGTAGTCCTTTTTTCCGAACAATTCTCCAAACTTGTTAGCTTGTCCGATAAGAATTGGTCCATTTATTGGGATGTTTTGATTTCTCTTATTCTTAAACCACTTTAACAACACTTCATCGATTTCAGGATTGGGCGACTGTTGCATTTTTTTTTAAATTTTTTATGTAACATTCTTTAAAGTTCTTCTCTGTTTTTTCTCGATTTTTACATATTTTTGATACGGTTGAATGTGAAACACCAAACTCCTGTGCTATTGCAGTAATTTTTACAGTTGGCTCCAAACGGAAGATAATGGCTGCCCTTTCCTCTACAGGAAAACTCCTTCGTTTTCCAGAACTCTTGGCTGCTTAGAAAAAAAAAATTAATTAACGTAATAAACCTACATATACATATGCATCTCCAAGCACATAAAATAAAAAACCTTTTTCTTAATAATCAATATAAAAATTAAAAGCAGCTACCCGAACGGACAGATCAAATAAACAGAAAAATATTCAGTATTTGCAATGACCATCGGCGACGCAACAAACCGTTAATTTTTGCTATTCAATGTTAAATCACAAGAACAGAATACGACCACGTTACAGCCGACGCTAAAATAGTATGTAATAAAAAGAAACCAACCAAATGAAAGGCAAGTGGTCGGTATAAGCGATAAGTCGTTATAAGCGAGGTCGTTATAAATGATTTCGACTGTATGTATTAATACAGAACTATATAACGCGATGGCCGAATTCGGGATCTCGAGAAAACTAATCCGGTTGTGTCGCGCCACGCTAGAAAACTCGTAATGCACCGTGCAGTTTGGGAACAGAACCTCCGAATTATTCCAAGCATGCACCGGATTTCGGCAAGGCAAGGATTTCGGCAAAGACACGCGCTGTCGTGTGACTTCTTTAATCTTGTGCTGGAACAGATAGTGCGCAAGGCCGGCGTAAACACAAAAGGCACTATATTTAAAAAATCCATCCAGCTTCTGGGATACGCAGACGATATCGACATCATCTCCCGGTCCCAGCGCGCCATTATTGAGGTTTTTACGGCAATACAAGAACAAGCCAAACAAGTTGGTCTCACGATAAACGAGGATTAAATAAAGTACATGCTGTTTACCAAAAATCGAGCGAATGGACGAGAATGCTCCAGCTAAGACGATCTTCGAATCCCACCTTGTTCTCGAAGAAGAGGAAGACCGAACCTCCTCTTTAAAGATCAGGCAATCGCGGACGCAAGAAACCTTGGTCTAGTAAACTGGAAGCAGCGTGCCCGGGACCGTAAAGGATGGAAAGCGGCATTAGTTCAGGCTCAGACCCTCCAAGGGTCGCTGGCCTGATAAGCAAGTAAGTATGTACTAATAAGTTGCATGAGGTGGTGGCGGTGGTGTAGTGGGTAGTGTGTTCGCTTGTTATCCGACCTTTGTAGGTTCGAGCCCGATCGGGGAACAGCAACAGCCACCGAAAATAAAGAGAGAAACGAATAAAATCTGAGCTTCTCAAACCACTACACCAAAAAGGCGTTTCTGCATTGGAATATAATGGACCGAAACGAGTTTGAGTGCTCCTGGAATTTTGAAAATTCCTTTAAAAAAATAAGTAGTACAAAAATACGGTGAAACAGTTCGTCGCCAAGAACCGGTGTTGTGGTGTTGTTATTTACTTAAGAGAAAGATTTAGCTTTTCGGTTCTTAAAAAACGACAGATTAAAATGGATATATGGATGCTTATCAGGGAAGTGGTCCAAACGGGACTTAGGTACGCCTATTACATTCGCAGCAATATGTAGATCACCAAGTTCATCTGTCAGAACTTTCAGTTCAGTCGCAGGCATCAGTCATTTCTATTCAACTTGCTTTTTCTATAGTATTTTAGGGTCTAGAGAACTTCCTTAATGAACTTAATGACAAGTTATTATTAGATGCATGCTATCATTTTATTCCACGAATTTAAAAGAGTTCACGACATTTTCAATCACATGCCTATAGAACCTTCAAGACTGAGAACCGTGAAAACATTAAACTTTCATTTTTCATCTTGATCCCATCTTTTTAATTTACTTTGTACATAGTCGGGTTTCTGATATGTAACTTTTAAATTTTCAAACCAGTAATCACGCTACAAAAGACCTAAAGCTCATTCTAATGCATAACCTACAATAATGATGTAACTCGTCATGACGAGACCTTATACTTATCCACACAACAAACCCTGGAATTACCCAAAGCGTCCACCTTCCGGTACAAGCGTTTAATTTCGATCTGTAATTGCTTGCCTAGTTCCTTGTCCACGCCCGTTGTTCCGCTTGGTAACAATTGCATGCGATTTGCCGATTAGTACCAGGCTAAGAGTATTGTCTCAGGTGGGTTTATAATCCTCTCAGTCAGGTTATCGGTGGTAAAATACATACACCTTAAGAATGAAGAATCCTAAGATCTTGCCTTAGAAGCACTAATGTATCGGCCACCCTCGTATAGCTTCACATTATCTTTCCCATTTTCCTGGGCGAATGTTGCTTGATCACTTGTTCACATACATACTTACAGATGACACATACTGTGATGCTGACAATAGCGTCGTGAATACCGTTAATGTAAAAAGAAACATCAGAAACAGCTGTAAGTGAATAGTACTATTACACTATTAAGCATAAGCACTGAACTGATAATAAATAAGCAAATAAATATATATAAAATCGTTTTTAATTTTCTAATAACTATATATTGTTATATTTACTGATTAAACTATTGTCGACATGTTGACACAAAGGAGTCAATAATTTTCTGCGAATTAAATATGATAATTAATGAACTGACTCCAATCGGAAAATCTTCATTGTAGCCTCTGAAGTGTGATCTTTAGATCCGTACCTCAATTCTGAGCCCATCCTCTGCAGACACGTACATATGTACAACTAGGTATTCACTGAAAATATTTTTTTTAAAAACTTAACACAATAGGACGAAAGGGTCTTGTCTTGAGTAAACAGGTTCTCATCCAGCACAAAATCACTTAACCTTTGCATGTGGCTACAGCATCAATAGCCGTGTTTTTTTGATAATTATACTCACTTCAGTCAAAAAAACGATCTATACTCACTTCATCCAGAGTAGCAGCCGCAACAACCAATTGGTTCGCGGCTCGATTTCTTTTTCTTCATTTGACAGTTTGTAAATGTCAAAACCGAGGAAAAGCAACAAATACGATCGGCTAAGAGCTAATTTATGAGATTTTTCGCGCTCTGGTGGTCAATTTATGTAGTTCTATCCTCACTTGCTGCTACTGGGATATTGATCCCCACTTGGTGTGTTGTTATTGCTTTGTGTGTAAAATTTTACTGAGCTGGGTATACAGCTATCAAAAAAACACGGCTAATATTGTTTATTTCTGCCTGCGGCATGATTCCATATTAAAATATTATTTTTGAGGTTAACAACAGTTTCGATTTACATTTGAATGTCTTTTGACTTGCCCTGCAAAAACAAAGTATGTTTTTCATTGGGGCAGTCGAAGCAATGAAGTCTTCTAAATCTAAACGATATGGATATGGTTTGACAAGAAGAAAACTCGATGCAAACAAAAGATAAAATTTAGCTAGCAAAAAACCTCAGACGGACACCCTATGCAAAATTCAATCTAATATTAACCTAAACAGCCAGTAGAGGTGGTGGTGATAAGCACGCGGTGTATAAGCCCAACAAATCTCAAAAGAGTAGTCGTTGAGTTTCTACCTCGCGGCAATCTCTCTAAAAAAGCAACCAAAATTATTTTCTTTTATTAAAGCATACAGTAAAACTTTTAGTTAAACATATTTACATGAAGTTTACGGACCCTTGCCTTGTACTCACTCACTCACAGGCAAACAGAGTCTTGTGTGCTTGTTTCCAGGTCCACGTATTATTAATAAACCCATATCGAGAGAATAATGTTTTTACCTCGTTTAATATTTGTTCCTTAGTTTGAAGGAAAAAGTTCAAAAGACGTCTCATATAATGACGTGTCATCTTCTTTTATTTGTTGAAGTTTTTGTTTTATATTAGCCGTGTTTTTTGATAGCTGTATACCCAGCCCAGTAAGATTTTACACACAAAGCAATAACAACACACCAAGTGGGGATAAATTTCCCAGTAGCAGCAAGTGAGGATAGAACTACACAAGTTGACCACCAAAACGCGAAAAATCTCATAAATTAGCCTTTAGCCGATCGAATTTGTTGCTTTTCCTCGGTTTTGACATTTGCAAACTGTCAAACGAAGTAAAAGAAATCGAGTCGCAAACCAATTGGTTAGTGCGGCTGCTACTGGAGATGAAGTGAGTATAGATCGTTTTTTTGACTGAAGTGAGTATAATTATCAAAAAAACACGGCTATTATATCTTATGTGGGATGGCTACGTTAGCTGGATGTGAAGTATTGACGGTGTTAGTTGAAATCCTCTTCTGCTTCTCTTTGGGTTGAATTATTAAATTTTCTCTTTCAGAAAGAATTTAAAGGTAATGTGCTGTAAATCTGTAATCCCAACAGTAACATTTAATGTAAAAATAGGGATCATTCTGTGATTGTATTGTATGAGGTACGTGATCTTGCATTGAGCCAAGTCCACACTAGTTGGAGATACAAGACACTGTCTGAGAAGAATGTTTCCGTTCAGTTTATAGATCATCGAATTTAATTCCAACCGCCGCACAGTGGAGTATTTGTATGATAAAACCGATCAAAATTATTTTATGGCTTTTTTTGCAGAACAATTGAATAAAACGCAATATTTGATCGAAATTCGTTGTTCATTCTTATGAATATATGTATTTTCAAAGAAAATTTGCTTAATTAGACTCGCTGGTGAAGGCTCGTCCCTATCTTCTTCTTCCTCGATGTCCTCCATACTTCTGTTAGTATCGTTTTCTGGAGGTATATGCGGTGCACTTGCGATCATAAGAGTGAGTCTTGAGTGCCTCTTGTGAAAAAGATTTAGTTTTCTTGTGCCGCCGTGCTCTTAGACTACTAAGATTTGGGTCTGAACTCAGTAACAATCTGTGTATCACATCTATGTTGCAATCAACCCGTGAAATCTTTCGACTAAATTTTTGTCTACATTGCCTGAATTGCTTGTTGCGAGCCTCAGCTGCCTCCTCCGATAACTGACCAATAGGTACGATTGCGTGGTTTATCACTTCGGCGCCATGTATCAAAACTTTGTGTATAGTTGGTGACATGGGATGCCAACCATACAGATCTATACAAATACATTTTTGCGGTATCGTGAGCAAAAGCATCAAATTTGTCCACATCAATTTTGTGTCCGCTCGAAATCACCTCTAGGATAGTTTTAAACCGATTTATCAAATCCGGATTGATGCCAGTGACACGAGAAGAGCATTCTAGGTCAGCAAAAAATCTCCTGAACGTGTGCCATCATTAGTATTCTCAAATTTCGCTTTAAATAAGTAAATTATATCTAAGTTCATATAATTCAATACTTGACTCATAATCTTTGAAGTGACATAAAATAAAATGGCGGACGTGAGCGGACAGTTTTATGGTGGCATATGATTGCAAATAAACTAAGGTTTATGCCCATACAAAAATATTGGCCCGATCATGCCATACTCATAAACATAAACACTATTATCTAAAAAGTTTTCATAAAAATTAATGCTAAATATACCTTCCACTTCCATGATCAAATGATTTTTTTTGATTTCCACTACACAAAATCACAATAGTCAAATTCAGAAAAACATCAAGATCGGAAGTGCCGATCACCAATAAATGCAAATTCGACAATGACTGGGTTCTGCCTGGTAATGCGGCAAAAGGAAGTGAGGGGGGAATTTTTTTGGATGCCACCTGGTGGACTAGTTATCTAGCTTGAAGAATAACGGCGCTAAGAGAAATATATGACAACTTGATGTTTATCACTTTTGAGCGGTTTTATCATACAAATATTCTACTCTCTTAGGCGTATTTTCTTTAATACTCGCTGACCCCATTTCTTCCCCTTCGTTCCTGACCACCTTGCGAAATTGGTGCCACAAAAATAAGTGAAAAACATTTATGCCCGTTTTCACAGTGCGAGTTTAAGTGTGGGTTTAGCTAAGTGTAGGATCGAATATAAACTTCACTTAAGAAATTTTCGTTTTCACACTCAATATTTGAGGGTGGTTTAGTTAAGTCATGGATTCAGTGTCATTGTGAACCATTTATGAAAAATAGTTATTGTGATTGAACACGAGATGTCAAAGAATTTTTTTTTTCATCATGTCAAGTGCTTTTATTGGACATTTGTAGTGAAACACCGCAAAATAATTGAAAATAAAAGCACAGACAGAGTGTATGTACGCAAATCGTCCCAGATGTTGCAAAGATTTGTTCGAGTCGAGTGCGAATAACTCTTTCTCTTGAAATATGCACCACCACTAGTGTGGTAGTTTTCCTCATCACTAATATATTCCTCATCTGAGTCAATCACTTCCATTTAATTTTATTTAATTACTTTCACGAAAAACAAGCAACTATGTACTTCCATTTGTTTTCAATTGAACAGGAAAATTAATTTGACATTTGCCATCAACAGGATTTGCCAGACAAAATATTTGGTTGCTGATGTAGGTTTTCTCGAATGTATTTTGGGGTATATTTTATTTTAGTACACTAATGGCAACTATGTTCTCTCTGGATCGACACTTAAGCCACGGCAATCGGTGGTTTAAGTTAAACCACTATTTAAGTGGAGTTTATCGTTAAACCTTCACTGTGAAAACGAAATTTGTGTTGATCCTGAGTTTATCCTTGGATCGACACTTAAGCTTGCACTGTGAAAACGGGCATTAGTGACATAACAAATCCCTGACCCTATCTTTTTTTCTTTCGTGTAACTTGCATTCAAGTGTGTCATATCAATTTGTGTCAAGTTCATAAACTTTAAATTTAAAACCAATCTCAATTAAATGGTTGCTTGCAGAAACCCCAACTGTGCCATCATCAGCAACGGATCTGACTGGATTGCATGCAAAGGAATGTGCAAAAAAATTGTCTAACCCTTATGTATATTACGTTCGGTAATATTTAACAAAACTTTAATCATTTGAACATTGAACGAACACTTTATTTTACTATAAACTTATTTACTATTTGCACATTTCTTTCGTAGCGACACTTTAATTTTTCCGTCTGCTCTGCAGGACACCACTTGATCGAGTGAATCGCATATCTTTTTTACATTTGTAAGCTCTTCGCTAAATGAGCTTTCGATCCTTTTCTTCCTACCTGTTCTGCCGCCATCTATGACGCTACATCACCCCCCTTTCAGCGAAAGTGACATTTCTTTATTGGGTTGACAGGTTTTATTCTGTCAATCGCTACGGCAATCGGTTTTCCATTTCTTATAATTATAAATTGCTTTCGTAATTTCCTTAAAACTTTAAATGGTCCTTCATAAGGTGAATCAAAACCTTGTTTTACCTTGTCATTGCGCACTAGGACCTGATCACAAGTTAGTAGATTGTTTGGTATATGGGTAGGTGTATTAGGTTTTCTTGTTTGAAATGCCGGAATGTTTGTAAAAAATGTTTTTAATTTTTCTACAAAAGTTGTTGGATCTATTGGTTCTCCATTGCATGGACTGGACAAATCGAAAGGAATTCTGAGGCTTTCCCCATACAATAACTCAGACGGAGTATGGTTTGTGCAATCTTTAAGAGATGTTCGGATGCCAAGAAGTATAAGGGGTAATTTGTCGGTCCAGTTGATCGTGTTTCCCGATGACCGAATCGCAGCCTTGAGTTGGCGATGGAACCTCTCTACCATTCCGTTGGCTTGTGGATGATAGGCTGTGGTTTGGATACGGGTGGTGCCTAAAAATTTGTTGAGCTCACTGAACAGTTAAGATTCAAATTGTGAACCTTGATCAGTTGTAATTTTTATAGGAACACCAAATCGGGAGACGTGTTCGTGGACATACGTTTTAGCGATTATCTCTGCTCTCATATCCTGCATTGGATACGCTTCAGGCCATCGGGAAAATCGGTCAACCACGGTCAGAATGTACTTGCAGTTGTTTGATGGTGGAAGAGGGCCTACAATATCCATGTGGATGTGTTGGAATCTGGCGGATGGGACTGCAATTTGTTCGGGTTGTGATTTGGTATGCCTTTGTACTTTTTGTTTTTGACATGCGACACAATTTCGTGTCCAATTGTTTATGTCAGTGTTCATACGTGGCCAAAAATAAATCTTTGAAATCTTCTTTCTCGTTGTGCGGATGCCCGTATTGCTGCAAATATGTCTTTCCGTTTGTTCCTGGGAACAAAAGGACGATTTATATTGCTTGATGTTTCACACCACAGGGAGAGATCAGAAGCTGGGATATTTACAGATTGTAACTTAACGCTCGAATTTTGTGGTATACTGTTACGGAAAGACTGCAAGTCGTCATCGATGGACTGCTCTTTGGCCATGTCTTCAATACCAGGCACAAGTAATTCGATGGCATCAGTGGATGGACGTGAGAGGCTGTCGGCTACGACATTCAGAGCTCCTTTAATGTATCGGATATCGCTCGTGAACTGTGATATGTAATCTAACTGGCGTTCCTGTCTTGGACTTCGTTCGGTTTTGGTCCATAGAGCTGAAGTTAGGGGCTTATGGTCAGTGATTATGTAAAAATCTTGACTCTCGACAAGGTTCTGGAACTGCTTGATTGCCGAATACATAGCTAACAGTTCACGATCGAATGCGGAATATCTAGCTTGAGTAGGAGTAAGTTTTTTGCTAAAGAATGCAAGTGGCTCCCAGTGATGGCCATTTTGTTGCTGGATGACGGCTCCAATGTTTGTATCGGATGCATCTGTACTGATACTTAATTGGGCATTTTCTTTAGGGTGGGTGAGGAGCGTTGCGTCCTCGAGTGCTTTTTTTGCGACATTAAAGGCTTGTTGGCATTCTTCAGGCAAGGAAAATTTTTGTTTGTTTTTACTGTATTGTTGAGATATGTAAGATGATTATGGATAGGGGTTAATATACCTGCTAAGTTGGGAATGAAACGGTGATAATAGTTCACCATACCTAAGAACCGTTGAATTTCTTTGATTGATTTTGGATTGTTCATGTCTTTTATAGCACTAACTCGTTCTGGAGATGGTTTGATATCTCCGTTTGAAACTTCGAATCCTAGAAATGTGAGCGCCGAAACACCGAATACACATTTGGATGCCTTGATCCGAAGTCCGTATTCAGAGAGACGCTCAAATAGCATGCGCAAGTGAAGCTCATGTTCTTCTTCTGAGTTGCTTGCTATTAGAAAGTCGTCGACGCAAACGAATACGAAGTGAAGGCCTTGCATCACCTTGTGCATGAATCTTTGAAATGTTTGGCCTGCGTTGCGTAGGCCAAAAGGCATTTTCATGAATTCGAACAATCCAAAGGGTGTTGTCACAGCGGTCTTAGGTATGTCTTCTGCTGCTATTGGTATATTATGATATGCCCGAATCAGGTCTATTTTGGAAAAAATTTTGCAACCATGAAGATTGATGGAGAAATCATGTATATGTGGTAACGGGTATCTGTCTGGCGTTGTGATGGAGTTGAGTTTTCTATAGTCCCCGCAAGGTCCATGGGGAAGAGGATTGTCGACAGATTCCTATTTGTATCATATACTCAAACTCTTCTTTTGCAGCTTTTAGTTTTTGAGTGTTTAACCGTCTTGGTCGAGAATGTGGAAGAGGTCCTTTTGTTAAAATATGGTGTACTATTGTATGGTTCACCGGGAGGTTAAAATTGGATTCTTGCAATAAAATTGAAAAATCTTTTAGGAAGTGTGCATATTTTTGCTCTATTGCAAAAAATTTAGGACTTGATATTTTATTGCTGCAAGGACTACCGCGAATGCTTAATTTAGTAAGGGGATCGATGAGCTTAGAATTTTTTAGGTCTATTATTAGTCCTGTTTTCTGTAAAAAATCTGCTCCGATTATGGGTTTTGTAACCGACGCTATAAAGAAGGTGTGGTTGAATAATCGGCGAAATCCCAAACTTACTCTTATCAGTTTGGTGCCAAAAACCTGAATGGTTGAACCATTTGCTGCAGATATTATTTGTTCTGGTTCTTTTTTTTTTTTTTTGAATGACGACAAAGGGATAACAGAAACATCGGAACCAGAATCTATTAAAAATTTGATTGAAGAAGTTGGGTCTTTTATGAATAGGCGGCATTGGGTATTGTGTTTGCTGTCATCCGCCGCTGCGATGACAGTAGGTTTTAGTTTGGGGGGGTTGGCTTAAAACTGCATGGCGGTTCGCACTTTCTTGCCTTATTTTTATACCTGGCATGATACCAGCAGACATTGTTTGTTTGGGAACGAGACCTGCTTCGTTTTCTGTTGGAAAAGGGCCAGTTGCGGGAGCGATCGAGATTTAAATTTGTCAGTATTGACTTAATCTCAAGTATTTCGTTTTGAAGGGTTTGGTTGATGTTGGTGAGCTCTTCAATTGTCGTTTAAGTGTTCGAGGAAATCGAAAAGCAGGAACTGCTTTGCTGTTGATACACCTCAAGGATGTCGTCAGCTATTTTAAGCAATTCCGCTGTTTCCAACTTCGAACTTGATTTAATTGAGATTTGCACCAACGTGGGAAGACGCCTTTTCCACAGCTCTAAGATTAAGTTATCGGAGACCATCATTGATTGTCCGGCGATGGTTTTCAACCTCCGATAGAAATCGGACGGCTTTCTGTCACCAATTTCTTCTCCTGACAGCAAAGTTTCAATGCGTTTGCTTTCACTCATCGAATTTCTCTCAATTAGCGCGTTTTTAAGATTATTATAAGGATCGGTGGGTGGGGGTTCTTGTGTAAGCACATCATACACACTTGCGACCACTTCCTGTGGCAATGCCTGTACCACATAGTGAAATTTTGTTTGGTTGTTTGTTACTCCGCGTATGACAAATTGCGATTCAATTTGCACGAACCACGCGGCTGGCATATTTGTCCAGAACTCCGGGAGTTTCACCGATATTGCTTGGACTTGTACCTTATTGGTATGTGGCTTTGAAGGTGATTCTCTTGCCTCGGTCATTTTAAGGAAATGAAATACCGATTGTCACAATTAAAATCCAAACACGTACATATATAAAATTTTAAATGAAAATCGGAAAAAAAAATGTGGGCAGAACGGTTTACAAATAACTATGTGTAATGTTTTAATTTGATACCCTTAAACCCTGTGTGCTGCTGATGAATCCTGAAGGGATGACGTCGTGCGTAGATGATGATGAAATGCGCAGATGATGTTATGCGCCGCTGATGATGCAGTGCGTAAGTGAATGGTGCGCAAATGTTGTACTGCGTTGATGCTGTGTGCGTACGTCGTGCGTGGTGGGTAGTGCCTGCGTAGTGGATTTGTTGTGGTGGTTTAAATGCGCCGCTGTTCGAATGCAATAGCTATGCTCGATGCAGGAGCTTGTCCACGGTTGCTCTGTTGTAGACTTTGTTGTTTTGTTGCATTTGATGTTGCTGCTGCAGATGCTGATTCGTCTTTTATGTTTGGCAAATTTAAAAGTTTTTAAATTTATTTTTTTTTGTTGGATGAATCACGTCGGGGTCACCAGTTATTACGTTCGGTAATATTTAACAAAACTTTATTCATTTGAACATTGAACGAACACTTTATTTTACTATAAACTTATTTACTATTTGCACATTTCTTTCGTAGCGACACTTTGATTTTTCCGTCTGCTCTGCAGGACACCACTTGATCGAGTGAATCGCATATCTTTTTTACATTTGTAAGCTCTTCGCTAAATGAGCTTTCGATCCTTTTCTTCCTACCTATTCTGCCGCCATCTATGTGTGCGGTGACGCTACATGTATATGCCTCAGTAGAAATACCGAACTACACTTGAATGAATATAAAGGCATCTTGTGGCTCTTCTGTGAAGATTGTAAACCCATCTCCCTTTCGCACATAATGCAATTAAATGCAATAATCAGCAGTTGAGCTTTTTATCGGACTCACTTACTGGGCTAAAATCGAAAATTCAGCACAACCATTTAAAAATGAATGACCTCCTCAGTGAAAATATGGACTCACTGAATGGTTCTCTCGAGAAACTGCCCATGTGACATTTACACGATTTCAATAAGCTCGAAGTAAAGGTTAATAATTTCAGTGGGACTTTAACGCGTAACTTCTTAAGCATCGACGGTATCCTTTCATCAACTTACCCTTAACATGCCGAGTTAAAAAAAAATATCACGATGTCTCTCTCTAAACTCAACGCGCAAATTAACGACAAAGAAAGTTCACGAGCCCAACTAGTGATAAACACAATCCTTAGTGATAGTAATAAAATCAATGTGTCACTTACCAGCAATTCCGCCACTCTCGAGTTTTTCTCTTCTGAAATCAGTGATCAAGTGGGACTTTTTCAAGCGATCCACCATGACTTGAGTTTCTTAGGAGATGAATCGTCCTCTACAATTCTAACGATCAATGACTTAGTAGAAGAGCTAAAACTGGTGTTTAGTAAAATTTACCTAATCCAATGCGAAAGTCAGCCTGCCAGTCACCAATTCTTTTTGACGAGCTTCTCAACACCAACTCTACTGCAGCTCACATCGACCTTGGCTTACCTAGCTCACTTCCCATGAACACCCTGCCACTTGTGACTGCTGTTGCGTCCGTAAGATGTATCGTCCGTAATTGCTGCGTGGGAGATGTCTCTGAAATGGGTTAAATTTTCCTTCTGACCCCAATGTCCCTTGGTAGGAGGCCCTGAGTTTCCCCACGATTTGGGTGACGGAAAAGGGGCACTGTTGCTTCCAGAAGCGGTTTCCGCTAGACAGTTTGCAACGAAAACCGGATCTTCGTTACCGACCGAGCTGTTTCTTTGCGGGAGTTTCCCTCTTTTTCCGCTTCAAATTCAATCACCACCCAAGTCCTCTCGATCTAAACTAAATTAACCATTACTCCCCAATTATCGTTGAAAAGTCTGTCTGATTACCTTATTTTTTTGTTAGCTGCCTTCTGTGATGCAGGATTGCTTCCTTGAAGGATCCTCTCTTCTTGGTTCCGAGGATGGGTATCCCACTTGGTAGTTTGCCCACTTCACCCGCGCACAGTTACCGAAAAATGTTTCTTTCAAAGGAAATTCAAAAATTCCACTTTCCAACGATTTTTTCTTTTTTTTTTTTTTTCCTTCGGAATAATTTCACTTATAAACTTTGCACTGCTTCTACTACTCGACCGCTTCTTGGCAAAAATGCCAATGACCGGTGTTGCATGCAGTCCCCGGTCATTGTCTTTTGTTCTGGGGGTGACTATTTATTTGGGGAAAGTCATCTGGTCTTTGTCTGGCACTCACACCGATCATCATACTTAAATCATCATCACAGATGGCAGATGGTTTTTAAAAGTTTATATGTATGTAACGCAAAAACTCCGAATCTACTTAACGAATTTGAATGCAGTTTTTTCCTATAGATTCAGAGCTTTTCCAATTGATGAATAGGCACATAAAATAATTAACTTATTAAACGAAAAGCTTTTAAATAAACAAATGAAGTAGTTTTCTTTCATTTATTTGGGTTTTGTGGTGAGTTATCTCCATTTTTCTCCACTTTCAGCAAACAGATTGAAATCAAATTTGTATGTCTGTTTAGAATATTTATTAACAAAGCCATTGATACATATCATCTTAGTACGTATTCCATAAGATAACTTATTACGTGAAACAACTATTATTTACATCCAATTGCGAATACGATCAGTGCAGACCATTGCCATTATCGGTGCTCAAGGGCGGATCCAGGATTTATTCCTGGGAGGGGCTCAAAGGCCAGATAGGGAAAGAGTGTACCCCATAGTATTACATTGCAATTTGTCTCTGGGATACATTCTTTATCAATGACATACAAGAATAACTAAAAAAAAATACTTTTTATGAAGGTTTAATAATGAAAAAATACATGATTAGTAATGACAGTTTTCTTTTATGTTTTCTGCTGAAGATATCCAGTACTTCTTCAGGGTTTATCTTTGAAGCAATGTCTTGATGGACATGCATTTAGGCTAGTCCATTCAGGCGATCTTCTCTCATATTGCTGCGAAAAAGATATGTCTTTAACCGCCGGTAAGGTGGAAAAAGATCGTTCAGCAGTGCTGGTTGTCACAGGAAATGTGCACAATAATTGACAAGCTTCTGCTGGTGACTTAGGAATATTTTCTTTCATCTGTTGCCAAACTTGTAACTCCCCTTCAAAGCTAAAATATAGAAGGTAGATCCTCTTTATATACTTCAGCGCCTTGCAAAACTTCATCTATGTACATAATATGTTTGTATGATATATTATATCATCATCACTTAAGTTATGGAATAGTAACTTTTGCAGCTTTCCTATTCTTTGCAGCTGAGTTCTAGGAAACTTATGCCCAGTTTCACAGTGTGAGTTTAAACTTGAGTTTTACTAAACTAACTACTGAGTTTAAACTTTGAGTTTAAATCGTTCGGTTTCACACTGTATTTTTAAACTCAGTTTGTCTAAACGAAGTTTATCACACTATTGTGAATTACACTGATGTATTTGAATCACAGTATTTGAATTAAATGTCAAACTGAAAATTATTTTGAATTTTTCCTGTTACGGTGTTTGCTTTCGAGTAAAAGTCACTTAGAATAGACAAAAGAGAGACAATGGATGAAGCAAAAATATAATAATATTAATCAAAAGAAAAGGAGTACTAATTATTCCGATAGCGAAAAGGAAAATTTAATGAATTCAGTGGTCAAATTCAAAGGCACAATTGAAAATAAAAAAAAAAGACCTTCCGGCACCAGCCGCAAGAGATAGGTGGATTTCCTTTGTATGCAACTTTGAAGTAATATTAAAGTAATCCAAAAAAGCGAAATTATAACAAGTACCCATAAACGAGTATACATTTTCAATTTCAACGAAATCGGAGCAATTTTAAAGAATTTCAAGATGGCGGATTCAGAATGGCGGGAATTTTTTTCCACAAATATTATTTTACTATTACCACTTCTATACTATTAAAAATGAAAATGCAACAATTATTAATGCGGAATTTGAAAAATGTAAAGGGGTGTGACACGGCCCCTCCCAACCGATTACGCCCATCTACGAACTCAGCCGAGCTATTCACTATATCAACATGTGTGCAAAGTATCAGTCAATTCGGTTAAGAAAGAGATAGGTGGATTTCCTTTGTATGCAACTTTGAAGTAATATTAAAGTAATCCAAAATAGCGAAATTATAACAAGTACCCATAAACGAGTATACATTTTCAATTTCAACGAAATCGTAGCAATTTTAAAGAATTTCAAGATGGCGGATTCAAAATGGCGGGAATTTTTTTCCACAAATATTATTTTACTATTACCACTTCTATACTATTAAAAATGAAAATGCAACAATTATTAATGCGGAGTTTGAAAAATGTAAAGGGGTGTGACACGGCCCCTCCCAACCGATTACGCCCATCTACGAACTCAGCCGAGCTATTCACTATATCAACATGTGTGCAAAGTATCAGTCAATTCGGTTAAGAACTGCGGGTCCTGTCGTGCGGACAAGATTTCGTTGTATTGCATACATGGGCGTGACACGCCCCCCTCTCAACCGATCTCACCCATCTACGAACTCGTCCGTGCCATTCACAATATCAACATGTGTAGAAAGTTTCATTCAATTCGGTTAAGAATTGCGGCCCCTATCGTGCGGACAAGATTTCGTTGTATTACATAAATGGGCGTAACACGCCCCCCTCTCAACCGATCTCGCCCATCTACGAACTCGTCCGTGCTATTCACCATATCAACATGTGTACCAAGTTTCGTTCAATTCGGTTAAGAACTGCGGCCCCTATCGTGGTGACAAGATTTCGTTATATTGCATATATATATATGGACCATGGTTTTGGTGTTTACTATAGAGGTCTTGAAAAGTTGCATTCAAATTTTTTGAAAGTTGCGTCATGAGGACCTTTGCAATAGGTAGTATTTCTTCGAAATCCACCTAAAACTGATAGGATTCATTGGACGGAGAAAAATGCAGCATGGGATGCTATCGAAAAGCAAAGTCAATAAAAACTTGATTTCGGCTGATAATGAATTGTTCCTTGAAGTAAAACATTTTCTTTTCATATAAATCAAATTACATGTACATATGTTTTATTTTCTGAGTTACCAGTTAGTTGGATTTTAAATTTTTGGACGTATTTACTCCAAACAGTATACGCTGATTGTTGGGATATGCGAAATCTGTTAAAGAAGTCCATATCATCCCAAAAATAAAAGTGATTTGTCCTGCAGCGAAATTCTCTTTGTCGTCTTACGTTAACCAGGATATTATAATATTCTTCATCACTTCTATCATCAGAATCATTATTTGCACTTGAAAACATAATTTTACACACTATTTATTAATATTTTCGAAGAAAAACACAATTTGACATTTCACAACAATAGCAGTCATAACCACATTTTTAACTTTAACGAACTTTAAACGGTAGAATCGAGTCGTTTAACTTAAACCGAACATGAAACTCAGTTTAGAGTTTAAACGAACACTGTAAAACCAAACATTTGGTTGAACTTTAGTTTAAACCATAAACTGAGTTTAAACTCGCACTGTGAAACTGGGCATTAGACGACATTTCATTTAATATATACCTAATCAAGAAAAGGAATATACACTATAAGTCGGTAGTATTCTTCAACAGATTGAGTCTGAATATTCGATCTATTAGTTTGACGGCCAGTTATTCTACGGACTGTGATTTCGGTTCCAATTTCGTTAGCGAGGGCCTCAACCTTATCGAAAAGTTTTAACGTGAAAACGTTTTACTGAGGGCATTCTTTGGAAAAGTGTGACACAAAAAAGATTTCGGACTTCCGGTACCGTTAGACACCTGAAATTTGGTATGCAGGTAGGTCGTATCTCACATATACCCAAAAAATTGCGACTTCTTCAAATTTCCTCCTCTCACCCCCCCAAAAGGGTTATAATCGGGGAAAAATAGATTTTAAATGCGAGTAAATAGCAATTTGATCAATTTACAGTTATAAATTTGGAATTTTCAGTAATTTGCCTTTTGTTATATTCCAAGGTTTCCTTATGTACCGAATTTCAAGTTTCTGCGTCCACTAGAAGTCCCTCAAAGAAACTGGGCACTTCGTGGCACGAAAAGATTTGTTGATTTTGTTACGTATAATTTAAATGGGAGTACAGCCAATAATAAGCATCGTCCTTGACAATCCATGGTTCCTCCAACTAATGTAAATACCAAATAATTCGCGAATAAACTAAAGCAATATACATCGCTACGTACTGTAAAGCATTCGTTCTTCCCAAATACGATTTCACGGAATTCACCGGCTCCAAGGAGCAGCATAGTCCTTTTTTAAATGCATCCGTGCTAGTATCTCGTTGCCTCTGCAGGCTGGCTGTGGTCGTATCGAGCTCGTCGAGTTGCAGAAAGTATATCAACTTCAATGGCTTGTAATGATCGAGATAAAGGGAGTGTGATTTCCAAAATATCAGCGAGGATTACGAAACTCATAAGATGACATTGTAGCTTGGAGCAGTGAAAAATCAGGTGTAGTACGACTCTCTCCTTGATCAACCATTTTCTGCAAAACTCCAGGAAGACATGCAGAAATAATGCAGTTGGTATTTAATTGCTAGTGTTTTTGGACTGGTCTGTTTTATCTAAATCGGTGCTCCAGCGGCGTTCATGTTTGTGCCTGTTCGTAGTGACCTACACACCACAGATTAAATCGAGCCGAATAGTTCGCACGAACACCGAGTCTAAATACTCGCTTGGAACAAATACGAACGAACAGAGTAGGTACACAACGCACAGCACAGCTCATGAAAACAACCTATCCGCCAGTTGTATGAATACGTGTCATACGAAAACCGAACGAATTCAAACGAATACAACCGATTTCGAATACAATCGAGTACGATGTTCGCGAACAAGGGGAAAAAAAATAAATCGTTCGCAAAGATGTTGTCTTGTATTTATTCGGGGGTGGTTTTAGGTGGATTTCGAAGAAATACTACCTATTGCAGAGGTCCTCATGAAACAACTTTTAAAAAATTTGAATGCAACTTTTCAAGACCTCTATAGTAAACACCAAAACCATGATCCGTTCAAATGTTTATATATATACAGTATTCCCCGAGTGTTCAATTAAAGAAAACCCGCTGAATTGCTTCTATAGTGCAATTAAACGAGATTTGCTTATTTGAGCCAGTAAGTCAATGAAACGATATTTAATTCGAAAACTGTGATTTTTAGACCATCTGAAGTTTCAAATAAAGAGAGCATTCTGATTCGACAACAGCCTGAGATTTAATAGATGAGCAAGACAACTTTTGTGAAGTAGTGGACTGGAAAATTCTTGTCTTAACTCATTTGAAATTGGAACTTTGGAAGACATTTCTTTTTTGTACTTGGACGAATATTGGTTTAAATTAATAGTTTAATCTTCCCACAGTTTTATTGTATTATAATATTCATCGATTTTGTAGTCTTCAGCAAATTGTTGAGCTCAATTGATGACACTTAACCTGTGATATAAGTAAACTGCTTTTGAAAATGCGCATAAGTGTATTACTTTCATAAAAGGTTACCTTCAGAGCAGTTCGTGTTTTATTATTGTGCGCAGATTTACAAGTTACAAAGCAACTTTAATGCGAGAACCAAAAGTAAAAATGTTGTTTTGACTTGGATGTCATATCTGACGTTGTCTTGTTTTTCAGTCAAGTTTCAGCGTTCCGTATTCTATCTGAAATTTTAGATATCTAGAAATCGAAACGTGCCCAATAAGCTTTGTTAACAAATGAATCGCACTATCAGAATTGGAATATGACAAACTACAGCTCGCTGCCATTTCTTGTGCAGTGTTGTCAACTTCAATGTGAAAACAGCGCTCCGGAATTACTAGAATTTGTCCATCTTTTTGATATAATTTTTTTGTTTGTCGCCGATCAATTAACCGATCAATTAACCGACAAATTTGGATGCATTTAGTTTGTTTGGTATACATTTTTAAGCCCAATTAAGCGGGTAAATCAATTATACGGGACTCAATTAACCGTGCAAATACGTGTATAGCTTATAAAGGAAATATTTGAGCCCAATTTTTTCGTTCAATTAAACGGGGAAATCATTTAAGTGAGGTTCAATTAAGCGAGGATCACTGTATATGTATACATATCTATATATGTATGTATATGCAATATAACGAAATCTTGTCCGCACGATAGGGGCCGCAATTCTTCAGTGAATTGAATGAAACCTTGTACACATGTTGATATGGTAAATAGCACGGACGAGTTCGTAGATGGATGAGATCGGTTGAGAGGGGGACGTGTCACGCTCTTTTATGCAATACAACGAAAACTTGCCCGCACGATAGGGGCCGCAGTTCTTAAGCGAATTGAATGAAACCTTGTACACATGTTGATATGGTAAATAGCACGGACGAGTTCGTAGATGGGCGGGATCGGTTTAGAGGGGGGCGTGTCACGCCCATTTATGCAATACAACGAAATTTTGTCCGGACGATAGAGTCCGCAGTTCTTAAGCGAATTGAATGAAACTTTGTACACATGTTTATATGGTGAATAGTTCGCAGATGAGTGTGATCTATTGAGCGAGGGGCGTGTCACGCCCCTTTCTATTTTTCAAATTACACGTTGATAACTTTTTTGCATCGCTTTTTGCTAGTATGACAACCGTAATAATCATATGTATTTTTTGCTAAAAAAAAAGTCCGCCATTTTAAATCCGCCATCTTGAAATTCTTTAAAATTGCTCCGATTTCGTTGAAATTGAAGATGTATACTCGTTTATGGGAACTTATTATAATTTCAGTCTTGGATCCACCATTTTGAATTACTTTAAGATGACTTAAAAGTTGCATACGAAAGAAATCCACCTACCTCTTGTGGCTAGTGCCGGAAGGTCCTTTTTTTTAGAGTTAAGGTAATGACCGGACGTTGAAATTGTTTACAAACTTTCTTTCAAAAAAGGTGGTTTCTAAGGCTGACAACACACCGGATCAGTCAAAACGTTTTTTGATTCATAGTCAAGAAAACGTTTTTAATTTCAACACACACCAACCGAAAACCAATGTAACAAAAAAAAATTATTTTGCTTTTATATTTCGTTTGGTGTGCGTTGAGAAAAAACAAAATTTAATAACTTTCTTGTATCTACATACGTCCATTAATAACGAAAAGTCAAAAAAAAAAAATGCAAATCTGTCCATTGAGATTGCTTTTCCTGAATACAACGAGTTCTGTCCACTTCTTTACATGCAGGATGCCCTACTTGAACTTCACAGTTTTAGGTTTCAAAAAATAGGGATTAGACCAGGCCGCTGCTTGGAGTTGATATTTATATTAGTTCGAGGAGCCATGGATTTACTGCATTTGATTATGAGAGTTAAGGGCGATGCTTATTATTGCCTATACTGGCACCAAAACAAAAATTAAAGATAACAAGATCAATAAATTCATATCTGTAAGAGTGCATATAATAGTGCCTCTTTTGGGGGAGTGTTAAGCCGCTACGCCGTGCTTTCTCTTTACGAGTGAAGAGCGTAGAGCGGAGAGCGGAAAATGAAACTAATATTATTATATTTAAATATTTTATTTATTAAATAGAAAGTTCCGCCGTCTTTAGCGTCGCTGCAACCTTCTATTTTAGTTTACAAAATCACACTCTTATGATCTCTTTCATCAATCGACCTTTTATACATTTGAGTTTACCCCTACTCTGCACATCCATCGCACCAGGGTCAACGTTATCAATATTTCCCAAAGTATTCAGGTACTTGGGAGATAACGCACAGGAAGTGTTTAGATGCATTTTATTGCACTATAAACACTTCCTTTATTGGCACACTAAACCCGAGTGGAAAGTATCGCGACTACGGGTAGTGCCGCGACATGGTGTTTGATGTTTATTTAGGTTATTAAGTATTAATTGTTTGCCCGAAAAATACTATGCATCCTGGATGGTAGACGTGCAAAGCTGGTAGCCTTTTATTATAGGGTGGATGCGTCATGTAGTGCGATCACTACAGGAGTAAGAGGGCGATATTTTTATAAGTTGCAATTTTTTGGGTAAATATTTTTGAGGTATGACCTACCTGCACACCAAATTTTAAGTTCCTAACTGTACTGGAAGTTCGAAATCTTTTTTGCCTCACACTTTTCCATAGAATGTAACCATATAAACCTTTTCACCTTAAAAACAACACCAACGTAATTTTGTTTCTGAAAAACCGATCCAGCTATTGACAACCAGGCATGGTTTTCTGTTTCGCCATTGCTTTTTTGTTTTGCCTTATGCGATCCCTGTCCTGCTCTGTTTTGCCACCTACGATCAAGTCATCTATCAATTCACCAACTAACCCAACTATTATTCTCTGACTGACTAAAATATTGAAGGATCACTTGAAACATCGAATCCTTACCATCCGTATTGGATAAAACCTTTAATAATGTTTATCGTAACATTTAATCATAGTCCCATAACATTTTCCGCTAGCTCAAGCTGCTGAAATGCCTCCGTTAAATTAAGAGCACAAAAGAAATTCAGGCAAGCTCTCAAAAGTATCTTCCATAATTGGAATTGGGTAGTGCTCTGTGAGTATAAAACTCAGACTATGCCTCACAGCCACTAATACCCCGTTACCTACTAAGCGATCAATTTCATTTGAAACTGCTTCACGCAGCCTAAACGGAACAGCATAAGCTTTGCAAAAAATCGGAGTTGCATCCTCAACTATACTAATCTCTGCTTACTACCCCACAATCACCTGGTTTGGGTCAACCGAAACGGCACGTGGAAACCCTTGCTTGGTTCAAATTTTGCAATCGATTTGATACACACTTCCCGATGAATTACAGACTTGAAACTTAAAACATAGCTGTTAACTGGGAGGCAATGCAAATAAGGGTATCTGATCATTCTAAATCCAAGATGGCAGACGCCATCTAGCTTCTCTTTTCGCTTTCTTCAGATTTTGCAATCGATTTTAAACGCACTTCCCGATAAGCTAGAGACTTGAAACTTAAAACGTAGCTCAGAATTGGGAGGGAATGCAATAAAGCGTATGTAGTGTCGTTCGTAATTCATGATGGCGGACACCATCTAGCTTCTCTTTTCGCTTTGTTCAAATATTGCAATCGATTTTAAACGCACTTCCCGATAAGCTAGAGACTTGAAACTTGAAACATAGCTCAGAATCGGGAGGCAATGCAATAAAGCGTATGTAGTGTCATTCTAAATTCACGATGGCGGACGCCATCTAGCTTCTCCTTTCGCTGGCTTCACATTTTGCAATCAATTTTAAACGCACTTCCCGATAAGCTATAGACTTGAAACTTAAAACATAGCTCAGAATCGGAAGATAATACAATATAGCGTGTGTACTGTCATTCTAAATTCACGATGGTGGACGCCATCTAGGTTCTCCTTTCGCTGGCTTCACATTTTGCAATCAATTTTAAACGCACTTCCCGATAAGCTATAGACTTGAAACTTAAACATAGCCATTAATCGGGAGACAATGCAATATAGCGTATGTAGTGCCATTCTAAATTCACGATGGCAAACACCACCTAGCTTAATTTTTAGATTGGTTCAAATATTTCAATCGATTTTAAACGCTCTTCCCGATAAGCTAGAGACTTCAAACTTAAAACATAGCTATTAATCGGGAGGCAATGCAATACAGCGTATGTAGTGTCATCTTACATTCAGGAGGTCGGACGCCATATAACTTCTCTTTTCGCTTGGTTCAAATTTTGCAATCGATTTGAAACGCACTTCCCGATAACCTAGAGACTTGAAACTCAAAACATAGCTATGAATCAGGAGGCAATGCAATATAGCTTATGAGGTGTCGTTCTAAATTCACGATGGCGGACACCATCAAGCCTCACTTTTCGATTGGTTCAAATATTGCAATCGATTTTAAACGCACTTCCCGATAAGTTAGAGACTTGAAACTTAAAACATACCTCAGAATCTTGAGGCACTGCAATAAAGCGTATGTAGTGTCATTCTAAATTCATAATGGCGGACGCCATCTAGCTTCTCGTTTCGCTTTGTTCAAATTTTGCAATCGATTTTAAAGGCACTTCCCGATAAGCTAGAGACATCAAACGTAAGTCATAGCTATGAATCAGGAGGCAATGCAATATAGCTTATGAGGTGTCGTTCTAAATTCACGATGGCGGACACCATCAAGCCTCACTTTTCGATTGGTTCAAATATTTCAATCGATTTTAAACGCACTTCCCGATAAGCTAGAGACATCAAACGTAAGTCATAGCTATTAATCGGGAGGCAATGCAACATAGCGTATGTAGTGTCGTTCTAAATTTACGATGGCGGACGCCATGTAGCTTCTCTTTTCGCTTTGTCCAAATTTTGCAATCGATTTTAACCCTTAACCACCTAGCACCAGTTTTGGTCACACTACCACCTAACATACGTCTGTGAGATTGCGGAACAAATTCATTCGCGTTTGTAACATTGTGTGAATTAAGTAAGTTTTTAATTAAAATCAGCTTAGGAACATATTAAAGTATTTATTAGAATAAGAAAGGCACGTTAAAATCAACAGTTTTGTTTTAAATCTCAGTTAAGAAGTCAACGTCTCTTTTTTTATATTTATAAACTAACACATTTAGAAAATTCGATCCATAGTAAAAATCACACAAAGTAGGTACTTCTTTGTTCTTTTTTTACTTACTGGAGACAAACGCGCTCACGTCCGACTGCGACGAGCGGTTGCGTGGCACAGAGGGTTGCGAGGAAAAGGTATAAGAACGAACAGGTTTATACGAAGCTCGGGCGCAATAATATTCACGCCTAAAGATTCGTCGGGGTCTGTGAGACGTATGCTAGGTGGTTAAGGGTTAAACGCACTTCCCGATAAGCTAGAGACTTGAAACTTAAAACATAGCTCAGAATCGGGAGGTAATACAATATAGCTTATCTAGTGTCATTCTGAATTCATGATAGCGGACGCCATCTAGCTTCTCTTTTCGCTTTGTTCAAATATTGCAATCGATTTTAAACGCACTTCCCGATGAGCTGGAGAATTGAACTTGAAACGTAGCTCAGAATCGGGAGGCAATGCGATATGGCGTGTGTAGGGCCATTCTTATTAAATTAAACACTTTATATTTTATTGTAGAGAAGATTTATTTCAAGTTTATCGGTCGGCGGTTTAAAAAGGAATGAATATGAAAAACATAGCAAGCAAAAACCACATCTAGGCATTAACCGTAGAAGGGGATTCCCCAGACTCGACAACATAAAAAGAGGATTTCCCAGAAAAACAAATGGACAAAACTATTACATTTGGAATTCTACATTACGGTGTATACACTCAAAAATATATAGTTTTGTCAAACAATTTTAATTAAGAACATGAACAATTAAACAAGTTTTTTTTTTAAATTAATAAATACATTAAAAATAAATGAATTAATAATAAATTAAATAATTAAAATTCTGTTAAATTCTGTTCAGAACTGTTGATTGATAATTTCCCTTCCAAACCGAGGTTGTGGACGATTTCTTGAAACCTTGGTCCTGCTAATGGCTTGGTGAGCACATCAGTTAGCTGCTTATCTGTGGATATATATTTAAGAATTAATTATTCCAACAAATTAAGTTATTACCAAATAGCTTAAACAAATATCAAGTAGTACTTTTTCTGTCACTTCCACCCCAGTCAGCGTCCACATATCCAACTAAAAATTCTTCGTATGCTAATTTCTTATAAGTTAATTTAACGTTTATCGTACCTTTAATGTAGGTACCTCAATATTATTTTCAAACTCTTTATTATTTTTATTTTGGTATCTACTTAAAAAATTAATTGCCGTACATAAGTCAGGACGAGTACATTGCAACCAATAAGGTTTCGACAGGGAGCAGTTGATTCTTCATCAGAATTTAAAGCTTTGAAATTTAATTTTACTGGAAGTGGTGTACTTATAGGATTGCAATCAGTCATATTGAACTTAATAAGAACATTTTTCAAATAATTAATATGGTTTAAAGTTATTTCATTGCAGTTTCTTTCTATATGTATTCCCAAAAATAGCTTAACTTCATTCATGTCAAGCATTTCAAACTGCAGTTTTAAATACTGTTTGAAATTCGACATTGTATCCATTTCTCCTGTTACAATTAAGAGGTCATCTACATATAGTACTACATAAATATGCTCTTATGTGGATTTCCTCTATCTAAATAGTATAAACAGTGATCGTTCGGGGAGCTTTTAAAATCATGTCGTTTTAATATTTCATGGAATCGTTCAAACCAACATCTTGCTGATAGCTTTAAGCCATATAATGATTTATGCAATTTACAGACCAAATTATTATTATTTTGGTTTACGCTCTCTGGTATACGCATGCAGATTTCTTCTTTTAAATATCCGTTTAGAAATGCTGTTTTAACGTCCATTTGATGGATTAATAAATCGAACTGATTTGCAAATGCTAAGAGTATACGAAATGTAGTAATTCGTAAAGGTTTGGTTATAGTCTTCTAAATACCGTTGACTAAAACCCCTTGCAACTAATCTTGCTTTATACCTATAAGGATTTCCATCCACATTATATTTGATTGAAAAAACCTATTTACAATCAACAGTATTTTTATTAATTGGCCCTTCCACAATTGACCATATATTTTTTACTTGTAAAGATTTAATCTCTTCTCTTACAGCTTGTTCCCATTGAATTTTATCTTCCCTATCTACTATACCATGGAAGTTTTTGGGAACTGAGTAAATTATTGATTGCGCACATAATAAATAATTATCAATATCTCCTTCGTCCACATTATATGAGGATGTTTGAAGACTTTTAATTCTCTCACTCCTTCTACAGTCCTCTTCTGCAGTTTTGGAGTTTTGAGATTGAACATGTGCATCATCCGTTTCATCAATATCTTCTTCGTTCTCCCTATATGAGGATGTTTGAAGATTTTTAATTCTCTCACTCCTTCTACAGTTCTCGTCTGCAGTTTTGGAGTTTTGAAATTGAACATGTGCATCATCCGTTTCTTTTACCGAATTTCTTCTTTCACCGGATTTACCTTTTTCATTACAGTCAACAGATTTCTGATTGATATCAGGTTTTGTAATTTTAGGCATTTCTATATTATTAGAGTTTTCTAAATTAACTCTTTCATCAAAACATAACTCGGGTCTCGATGTGCTAAAACCTACTTCGTCAAAAATTACATCACGGGCTGTGAACATTTTATTAGTTTCTGTATGAAAAATTTTGTAACCAAATGGCTCATACTCTATCAATATGCCTTAAAACGATTTTTCATCAAATTTGCTTTTTCGATTTTTATTATGCACAAAGACTGTGCAACCAAAAATTCTCAAATTATTTAATTTTTTTGTTGTGCCAGATTTCAAAAGGAGTTTTATTTACTTCCAACGCCTTTGTTGGAGATATATTTAATAGATATGTAGCTGTTAAAATTGCTTCTCCCCAAAAAGATTTATTCCATTTTGCACTATGTATCATAGCGCGAGCTTTCTCAGTAAGGATTCGATTCATTCTTCTGCTACGGAATTTTGTTGCGGAGTATATGGCACAGTCAAGGATATACACTTTTCTTTGAAAAAGTTCCTCATATCATTAGAAATATATTCGCCTCCATTGTCACAATAAAAGTTTACAATTTTGAAATTAAAATGAGCTTCGCTTTTTGCTGCATAATCTTTAAATACTTCAAATAGTTCAGATTTATGCGTTAACAAATACACCACTACATAATGAATGTATTCATCAATAAATGTAACAAAGTAATTTTTATTATTTACTAGATGACCCCGTGAACCTCGTACCACCTTAAATTGACTTGATTGTAACTTTTCATAAGCGATTATGAATCCCAATAAACCTTCCAACTCCAATTCGTTGAGATCGGTTTAAGTTTCGTTTGGTGATTAAATGAAACTTGTTCGTAATTCAAATGAATTCAATGTGTTTTACTTGCATGAAAAAGACAACAACAATAAAAAAACAAAAATAAAAAAAACAAACACAAATATTTGGCGTTGGCAACAAAAATGTTGTGCGTGCTATATCATATTTTTCGCACGAATGAAAGGGACCTAAAATTTTTTTTTTGCCGACCCTGAACGGCGGTTCGAGAAGCTTTTTCATGCCAGATTATACTCTTGCAGGTTTGTCAGGCCTGCAAAGAGGTGAGGCCGCAAAAAAACGTTTGGTGTTTTTTTGGAATCGAGTCTGTGTCCTCTCGCTTAGCAGTCCAACGTGCTATCCACTAAGCCACGGCGACCACCACATGAAGTAACCATTCAATGCAAAGCTTTGTGGTAAACTAAGTTTTTCGTTTCTGCTGCGTTTGTTTTTTTCTAAACCACCCCTGTATTTAGACGAACAAAACAAAAAAAGAATCATCCAAATCGGTTGCGCCGTTCTCGAGATTTGGCGAGACTAACGCACAGCAATTAATTTTTATATACAGAGATTGTGAGTGGACTTATCGGTCCACAAATATCTGAATGAATAATAAATAGAGGACGTTGTACATAAGATTTATCTTTTCTTTTAGAAAATGGTAAACGCGATTGCTTTCCATGAATGCATGATTCACACAAGATATTTGTAGGGCTTATTTTTTGTATCATGCTTTTATCCTGTGTCATATCCTTCGCTTTTATTTCTAAAAATTTATTTTTACTAATGTGACCTAGCCTTTCATGCCAAAGTCAATAATCATCATATACAATATTACAAGCATTAACTTCATAATTATTTTCTTGAAGACAATACTTGAATTTAATTATTATTAATCTATTTATTGACTCACCCTTTACCAATACTTTATCGTTTCTTTTAATTACCACTTCTCCGTTATTTTCGAAATTTACTGACATTCTTCCTTCTTGAAGGCGGCTGATTGAAAGAATATTGTACGGGACTTCAGGAGAATATAGGACGTCTTCAATCACACCTTCAACCCCTTCTTGAGTAAATACTTTGATTGATCCTTTTGAATGCACTTTGATTGAAGTATTTTCTTTTGCTACACCAATCTCCAGTGTTTGATCCAACTGTGAGATTTTTGTTAAGTATTCACGTTTGTTTGCAATGTGATCGGTGGCTCCGGAATCTAGTTAAAAATTAATTTGGTTATTGTTGGGATATGTTTTCTTTATACTTTGCCTAAGGCCAATCATAGAAACAAGCCCTTGTTTATTAAGTTCCATTGCTTTGACGGTTTGAATTTGTCCTGATTTATAGTCTTTATAATGTTTTCTGTTTTTATTATTGTTTATAGATTTTTTATAATAGTAGCATTACATTTTAATATGATTATTTCGCCTACAGTAATCACACTTTGGACGTATTGTTTAATTATTGAACTTATTTATTTTATTATGACTAAAAATTTTCTTTTCACTTTTAAATCTATTAAATTTACTTGTTGTTGGTTTGTTGTTCGGAGTCACTTCAATCTGAAGCACTTTTGATGACGTATCGCGATGTTCCTGTTGTAATTTGGTCTCATAGTCAAGCAATCTCGTTTTAACGAAAGCTAATGTTAAATCATTTTCAGCATGAGTTTGGATTGCAGTCACTATTCCGTCATATGAAGAAGGTAATGTTAACAGTAAGTGCGCCACCTTACCCATTTCATTAATCGTCGCGCATGCAGCTACTTATTCAATAATTAGCTCATCGAATTTGATGAAATGTTCAATGAGAGTTGTAACACCTTTAAATTTAAAATTTAATAGTCTCTTTTGCACTGACAACTGCGTAGCTAAACTTTTCCGTTCATAAATTTCGTCTAACTTTTGGCATATTTGTAAAAATGTGCGTTCTTCGGCGATCATTCCAATCATAGTATCACTCAAATGTTCGATTATACAACGTTTTGCCATCTTCTCCATCCTGCGCCATTCTGCTGATTCCTTCTCTGCTTCTGTTGTTTTATCCGTCAGTACCTTGAGACAGTCATCTTCAGCGATTAGAGCTCTTAACTGGAATTTCCAGATGCTGTAGTTGTCTCAATTGAATGGAGTTATGTTCCTTTTTGTCTTCTTGTTGTCCATTTTCAAAACATAAAACATTAATACAATTTATATCAAATGCTTTTAACACTTTTCTTTTATTTTCAAATTTGTATTAAATATTTCTTTCACTTGTGTTTTTTTTATATTAGTATATTTTTATTTTATTTATTTGCGTGGGCTGGGCCCATAAGGCCATAACCTATTAAATTAAACACTTTATATTTTATTGAAGAGAAGATTTATTTCAAGTTTATCCGTCGGCGGTTTAAAAAGGAATGAACATGAAAAACGTAACAAGCAAAAACCAAATCTAGACATTAGCCGTAGAAGGAGATTCCCCAGACTCGACAACATAAAAATAGGATTTCCCAAAAAAACAAATGTGGACAAAACTATTACATTTTGAATTCTACATTACTGTGTATAGGGTAATTGCGGGAGAGATGCCGCGTTGGGAAAGATGCCGCACCCAACCAAACTCATACATCTAGTCATCCGGCCAAAGAATTTTGTTTTGCTTTTAGTCCGCTAGGTATTCAAACGAAAACGTACGAAAAAAAAACTATTAACATACATCATATGACGAGAGTTTTTTTCCCTTGTTTGGTTTTTTGTACCCCTTTACGCTATGGAAATTTTTCAATATGTTGCTACTTGTCGATCCTAAAACAGGTTATCGCGTTTTTTCTCAAGTTTTAGTATTTTGTGTCATTAATTAGTGTTTAAAGAAGTGGTTGGTGTGATTTTTTTGGGTTTTCGTTTTTTGTTAGTTATGAAACGTGGTGCGGCATCTCTCCTTCACTACAGGGATAGATGCCGTTTTTTTTTTATAAGATGGCGCATGTTGAATTTGTTTATCAGGGCCTCAGGAATCTACCCCTTTAATCCTCAAGCTATTCCAGACCACTTCTTCAGCATACCAGACTCGGCTGCAGTTGAAGTTCACCAATCGACAGCTCTTCCTTCAGAAACGATGACTTTATGTCCTGAATCGGACTTGGAGCCTGTAGTTCAAACCACCAGCAATACCTCGAACTTGAAACTGGTTATTCCAAGCACCAGCAATACATCGCACACCTGTTATCACTCTGAAAATGAAACTCACACCTCATTATGTTTCAATAAGCCTACGCCAACAAAACTCTTTCAAGAAATTTTACCACTACCAAAAATTCCAGGGCTGATTTTTTCAAGACGAAGGCAGAAAGTTGAGGTCTTAACATCACCCTGCTCAGTTGAAAAAAAGAAGAAGGCCAAGTCTTCGAAAAAAAGGCTTCAAAAAGGAAGATTGAGCCGGCTGAGAATCCTAATGTTTGTGCAAAATGTTGGGAAAATTATTTTTCGACCAAAAAACGGGAGGATTGGATCCAATGCACGAAATGTAGCAAATGGCTACATGAAAACTGCACACGCTACAAAAAACCAGAATCCTCCCTCTGTACAGATTGCGGACGAAAAAAAATTTTAGCTACTAGCTAGACGTTAAAATTAAATTAAATTAACATGCGGCATCTCTCCCACACATGTTGGGAGAGATGGCACACCTAACATATTTTATTTTTTTATTAAAAGTTATGATAAAAGTTTTATTTCCTTATTTTATTTATATATTATGGTAGAAAATAAATTCATCTTTAAGTTTTGTTGAAAATTAAAGTTTGTTTTACTTTTAGAAAAAAATTACATCGATTTTTAAAAAAGCGCGGCATCTCTCCCGCAATTACCCTACACAATATACAATAGGGTGTTTACCCAATAATTCTAAATCCAAGATGGCGGACGCCATCTAGCTTCTCTTTTCGTTTGATTCAAAGCGTGCATTCTATTTTAAATGCACTTCCCGATAAGCTAGAGACTAGAAGCTTAAGCCATAGTTCAGAATCCTGAGACAATGCAACATGGTATTTCTGATCGCATTCTAAATCCAAGATGGCGGACGCCATCTAGCTTCTCTTTTCGCTGAGTTCAAATCTTTCAATGGATTTTGAACACACTTCCCGGTAAGCTAGAGACTTGCAATTTTATTTAGCCTTATTCTAACATTATGGTAATACAGTCGAACCCGCTTAAATGAAATGAGGATAAATCACAGTCTAAATTTCAATTAACCGGGTTTTTCATTTAAGAGGACCTCAGATAATTGAAAAAAAAAATTTTTAAACGGACTTTGGATAACAGAACAATATTTAATTTGTGCAAACCTGGAATATTTTGTCAAGAAACACGAACAAATGAAACGAGCTAACGAAAAAAAATTAATACATCTATTTATGAAATAAAAGAAAGAAAAAAACAAACATAAGATAACAAAATTCATAAAATCCTCCCTTTTTTTTCTTTTTTTTTGTGATATATTGTCATTTTTTCAATTAAGCGGAGCTTTTTCTATGAAGAGTTATACATTTTTAAAGGATTTTTTTTTCAGTTAACCGAGTTTTTTATTTAAGCGGGTTTCAATTAAGCGGAGTAGATTGTATGAAAATTTGTGAAAAGTACACAGGGACAGATAAAATTTTTCACATAAGCGGGTTTTTAAATTAAACGAGTTTCAAATAAGTGGGTTCGACTGTATATACTAAGTAGTATTTTTCTCTGTTTATACCATTGCCAAACAATTCGTTTGGACGGGTGGTCGTGTGATCTATCAAACAATTGAACTGTGGAACATTTAAATATAATTGTATTTTAATTAATTGAACATTTGCGGTTGTTAAACTGATAAAGTTGAAATACAACTCTTCGTGCTTGTCAAAGATCAAACGTGATGTTTTAATTGCCTTCGACAGGGACATCACATCTTCGTTGTAGTAGTTGTAAATCGAAGCATCATTCGTTAGTACAACCGACTCAGATCAATTCCATCGTCGGTGCAGCAGTACAGGGCAACTCTAATACCTCAGCGAATTCGTCATCATTACAGGAATCTTCACTTCCTTCCTTTGTGGTTAACCATTCACTTGAATCAACTTCTCATTCGTCTGCTATTTTACCTGCGTTTCTTGACCGAATTCAAGGCAAAAATGGATTGTACCAAACTGTGAGACTTTTACTCGATTCGGGGTCCAAGTCTCGTTTTTTACTGAGCAATCAGTTCAACGCTTGGGACTCTCCCGAAAACCAGCTCGAATTCCAGCTAAAGGAGTCAGAACCACGGCGGCAGGAATTACAAATAGAATGGTGTCTATCCATTTAATATCTTGCTACTCATCAGAATTCGGCGATGTTGATTGATTTATCCTCTCGAAATTAACATCAATGTTACCTTCACATACCATTACCAATATTCCTGCTCATGACAATCTTCTTTCATTTAAACTCGCTGATCCATATTTGTATGAACCGGGTCCAATCGTTATCCTGATAGGGGTTGACAGGGTATTTAACATTATTCAGAGACCTGCAATCGAAAACATACAAGGATTTTTCAGCATCATTCCAACAGTATTTGGTTGGGTAGTGGGTAGTGGTTTGGTGGTGGGAAGAAGTACACGCTGAAACCGCGTTAACTGTTGCTGAGCAGAGAGCGGAAGATCATTTTTCAACAACCCATTCTCGATGCTCTGACGGTCGCTACACTGTACACCTGCCTTTCAAAAATGTTGACGAGGTTGACTTCGGTAATTCATTTCATGTTGCCTATAATTGTTTTTTGTCCATTGAACGCAGATTCAAATCTGCTCTAGAAATGCATCAACAATACTCGGACCTCATAAACGAATACTTTTCCCTAGGGCATATGAAAGAAATTCCGGAGGAGGAATTGTTCAACCCACAACCAAATGTTTTTATCTTCCACATCAGGCTGTGTACAAGTTGGATAGTAGTACAACCAAAATTCGCGTGGTCTTCGATGGTTCAGTTTAAGCTTCCAATTCGATCTCATTGAACGAATCGCTTCTTGTTGGTCCTACGATTCAACCGGACATATTCTCGATTTGTATGCGTTTTCGTCGCCATGCTAACACATTTTCGTGCGATGTATCGGCAATTTCGTGTCTCTCGGAAACATGTCGATTTTCAGCGCGTTCTCTGGCGGAAATCCTGTGCACAACCGCTAAAATACTACAGGTTACTTACAGTAACTAACGGCACTTCATCTGCACCCTTTTTGGCCGTGCGTACCCTAAAACAACTCGCTTTAGACGAAGCAGAAACACATCCCCCGCCTCAAGGTTTGTTTTGAAAGATTTTTACGTGGACGACGTAATGTCAGGTGCTCACTCAATTGAAGACATTGTAGCCTTACAATCGGAGCTTGTTTGTCTCCTCAAGGGAGTTGGTTTCCATTTAAGAAATTGGACGACCAACAGTTGGCTTTTGTTACTTTCGTTACCAGAAGATCAGAGGGAACTCTCATCTGTGGATTTTGAACAATCTTCCTCAGTAAAATTGGTGTCCATCTAAGAATTGTTTTTCCTATAAGGATTTTTTCCCAATTGGATTTCTCGCTCCCGTAGTCGTCGGCATAAAAACACTTTTCAAGACCTTTGGCGGGAGAAATTTAAGTGTGTCGTCCCACTGTCCTACCTCAGGAATTTGTTGATCGCTGGCAAAGGATTCGAAGCGAACTTAATCTTCTCGAGAATTGTGATGCCTCTTTGGTTGCTTATGCTACGGTAATATATTGCAGGAGTGTGGATAGCGACGGTAAAATAAACGTTTCCTTAGTCGCGTCTAAAAGTGAGGTAGCACCCATAAAGGTGCTAAGACTTGAGCTTTGTGGCGCTTTTCTTCTAGTTAGGCTTGTTAATTAACTTAAGGTCTCTTTTTAAGGAAAAGATATTAAGGTTTATGCGTCGACGGACTCAGTCTTCAATGTTTCCGTTGGATATGGAAACACTTAAAAAACAAGGTGAATAACGAAAGGGACAGAAATCTATTAGTACCATTTATTGATTCGTAAGGTGTGCTTCGCGTTGGTGGACGTTTACAAGAATCGAACTTATCATGTTCAGTAAAGCATCCAATTATTTTAGATAAATCTCACCCAATATCGCGTTTGATAGTCGAATGTACTCATAAAAAGTATATAATCAAACAGTGCTATTACATTCTCGGGAGCAGAAACCTCGTACGTAATGTAGTACAGTAGAGCGTCGATTATCCGAACTAATTGGGACCGAGGGTGGTTCGGATAATCAAATTTAATCTAAAAATTCGGATAATCGAACACATAAGCGAATTGAATAAAAGTCAGGTGTGTAGTCGGTCCTCAAATGTCATGTAACTGAAACCAAAGAAACATATGTATAAAAAGTAAAAGAATTCCATGTCCGCACTTTATGCTTTATATATTTCACATAACATATCTGTGTAATATGTACATATTTACAGTACATGTAGATAATCATCAATTTTTTTTTGAATGGATTTTTGTTGCCTTTTCTTCGCAGCCATATCACGTATTCTCTTCAACAGCAGAAGCTGAGTGGGACAGCTTTCTTCTTGTTTCTCGTACCAGGACATTGCAGTGTCCAACGCTGAGAAAGCTTCTTCATGATTCGGCCTTTTGCTATTTTCCTCGTCTTCTTCATTCCCAATATCTTCGCCATCGATCACTGCCTGTTGTTCTTCCTCCACGATGGACAAAAGTTCATTGTCGTTAAAAATTTGAAAACCAGGATCATTATTATCTACTAGCCACGATATTGCATCATCTTTGTCACAATCGCAAAATCCTGGGATTTCTTGGAACATATCAACGATTTCATTTAAATCTTCGTTATTGTGTCTGTCAAGTTCTTCATTTTGTTCTCCCCTTTGCAGTTGTTATTTATTCCAAGCCTTTCTCAGATTCTCCTGTGATAGTCTATTCCAGGCATCAGCCATCATATAACAGCAGTCCTTTAGATTAAGTTTCTTTGAAAAGGTCACCACACTTTCCTCATCTTCTGCCAACAGCAAACGACGTAGGACTTGTTTCCTGTATACCTTTCTAAGTTTTTCTATAACTCCCTGATCCATTGGTTGGAGGATTGCTGTCACGTTTGGTGGTAAAAACATCACTTTAAAATTTTCGTCGACGGCATTCAATTTTTCCGCTTCTGGATGAGATGGTGCATTGTCCAGTAGAAGAATAACCTTCCCGGTCTTCTTTTCTTTATCTCTGAACTTTTTTACATTTGGAATGAATTCATTGGTGTACCAATCAAGAAACAGTTCACAATTCATCCAAGCATTTTTTTGTGATTTGTAGTGAAGTGGAAGACAAGTCACATTTTTGAAACATCGGGGCTTTTTAGCTTTGCCAATCATTAACAAAGGTAAAGAATGACTTCCTGATGCATTTGCGGCTACCATGATCGTTACTCGCTCTTTACTGACCTTAAAACCAGGTGCGGCTGCTTCCCTTTTTGAGGCTAGTGATTTCCGTGGCAATTATTTCCAGTTTAAACCAGTTTCGTCGGCATTGTATAAGTCATCGAGTGAAAAGCCTTCTTTTCTTACCAGTGCTGAGAACGTTTCTTCAAATCTTTCAGCGGCAAGTGCATCACTAGATAATGATTCCCCTTGAATTTCCAACTGCCGTATACCATGACGAGATTTAAAGTTCTTAAGCCAACCTGTGCTGGCCTTAAAATCAGGAGGCCCGCCAAGTTTTTCATTTAATTCTATTGCTTTTTTACATAATAGTGGACCAGAAATAGGCTCCCCTCTGGTTCTTGCACAACCACAAATACATAGCGTTTTCCAATTTTTCGTCCTCTGGTTTTTTCATCGACTTTCTCGTTTTTGATCCATCTTCACTGTCTAGCTCCGACGCAAATTTCAAAATAAAATCCTTTTTACTTTTAATTTCAGACACTGTAGATCCACTTTCACCTTTTTCCAGTCTTTTAATAATTTCCAACTTTGTTCCGATTGATAAAACGTTTCGGTTCCTTTTTCTTGTTGACATCTTAAAAACTGACTTTCTTAACTGAACCACAATTTACGAATAAAATGAACAATGTTCACGTGGATACTAGGCACATACGAGTACGCACGTATGCATATGTTTAAGTGGACCGTTAACTCAGGAACACTCCGTTAGTTTTCGTTTTCTCCTTTTAAGGTTTAGTTCGGATAATCGACTTTGCGGCTTATTGGAGTTCGGATAGCTGACGTCCATTTGCTTCTGATGTTGCGTTCGGATAACTGGCGTTTCGGTTAATTGACGTTCGGATAATCGACGCTCCACTGTACACAAATGTATTACTTGTTCTCGTCAATGTCAAGGTACCTCAACTCAACTTATGGGAAATCTTCCTGCAGAAAGAATTCGATTTTCGCGTCCGTTCACCGCGGAAGAAATCCTCGGTTTATGAAAGTATATATTTAAGTGTTTGTCTGTTTTGTAACAAAAGGCATTCATTTCGCATAGCGCGTCGCGGAAAACCTCAAGAAATTTGGAGCGATAATGGCACCAATTTCCATGGAGCGAAAAGGGTGCTCGATGAAATGTATGTCTGTCTTTGTAGTCAAAACCATCAAAGTATTGTCGCTGATCATCTTTCGGAAGAAAACATCGCTTGGCGTTTTATTCCCCCTTCTGCACCTCATTTTGGAGGTTTGTGGGAAGCAGGAGTAAAATTCGTCAAAAATCATTTACGGAGGGTTATTGGTGAGAATAAACTAACCTACGAAGAGATGTACACCCTTCTCTCTAAAATCGAGGCATTGCTGAATTCACGCTTAATTTGAGCTTTGCCCGACGGTGAACCAACTGACATCATCTCATTTTAAGATTGGGGGGGGAACCATATTGAGGAACCCTCAACCTGATGTTTTGAACAATAACATTTCTTTGAAAACCAATTGGTATCTTTTGCAGACACTTATGCAGGGATTTTGGAAACGATGGCATCAGGAGTACCTGACGTCTCTTCAACAGCGTTCAAAGTGGCAAAACTCTCAGCCAAACATTTAATCGATGACATCGTCCTTGTAAAGGAACCAAATCTACCGCCTTCAAAATGGAATTGTTTTTACATAACATAACTTCTTTGGAGATATCTTTACATAATTGTTTGTAAGGTGGAGTGACACCAGCATTATTTGGATGTTTAACCTTTTTTCTATAAAGCTTATTCTTATCTTTAATTTTGTTTAGTAAATCAAAAGATATCCAGGGTTTTATTTTTTTAAATTAAGATTATTTTTTCTTGACTGTTCTCGAACATTGCTGGACATACTTATTTAAAGTTTCGATAAAACTGGAGTACGCTCTGGAAGGATCATTTTCATTTCGTGTGATATCGCAGCTCTCAAAACGCAGAAGATTATTGAGCGCCACGGAATCAGTTTTAACGACGGAAAAGTAGGAAGGCATTTTAGTAGAAGTTGTCGTAGAAACATTTTCCATGCTCAAACACGTCATGCAATGATCAGTTAAATGGAAAACAAGGACAGAGCTACTGAAAAGAAGTTTTTCGGAGTTACGAAATCGTACCATTATGTGACTAATGCAGGTGCTGGTTGAGTCTGAGATACGAGTTGGCTTATTTATACATAGCTCCAATCCGTAAGAAGACAGTAAGAATAAATAGTTGTCTACCAGTGTAGAATTTTGTAAGATATCTATATTGATATCGCCCAACAAAATAATAGATAGTAGATGGACAAGTGGCAGCACCTGTCACATCACTAGGCAGATCTGGCCGAAGTTGGATCTCAAACGCTCCTATTGTCTCATCAGATGAAATAGAATGATAATAAGCACCTTAGTGGGTGTCATCACCGGTCACTGCGCCATCGGCAAGCATGCCTATAGGCTCGGCCTCCTCTATAACGACTTCTGCAGAAGCTGCATGGATGAGGAAGAGGAGGAGACAATTCTCCATCTTCTTTGTACATGTCCGGCCCTTTCAGCTCGAAGAAGGGCATATTTGGGGGCCAGCTTCTTCAACGACCTTAGCGAACTGGCCGACATCAATATAGGCAGTCTCCAGACCTTCATAGTAAGCTCCGGCTGGTTCTACGGGTAGTATTTCCGGTGGAATACTGATCCTGGTGGTTGCAATTGCAGCCTGCCACTCCAACCTAACCTAACCTAACCTACGTGCAATGACTGCATCTCTTAGAAGACCCTGTAGTGCTTTTTGCTGAGGAACTCGACAGTAGAATTCTGATCGCTGCAGATGATTGGCTTGACACCATCCTCAAAGGTCGGTGGCACTAGCGAGAGGTTGGCTAGGCAGTGCGGGAAGATGCTCGAAAGCACCCATGCCTTGACCAGTCTTCACTTTTCAGCACCTTGGCAAATATAGATCAGATGTTCCTTCGCCATATCGTTGAAGGGTCTAGATACCGGAGCGGATTTCTTGGCCTCGATACTGAAACCAGAAGAATGGCTTATAATAAGTGGAATAATATAAACACTTGTCTTTTGTCGAAACAGAACTGGCCTAACCTGGATCTTGAGCGAACAGAAAGGCTTCTGATCATAAATAGGAAATATATAAAACTTATAGTAGCACCCATCTCAGGGCATTGCTTGATCGGCAGACATACCACGAAAGACGAGGTGGAGAAAGACGTGGACACTAACCTTTCATGCATCTACCCTGCCCTATAAAGGTTAAGCAGGCGAATCCTTAGAGAATATTTCTTTGAAGGCCTAAGCGATCTAGTCAAGCTTGATATTCACTAAACAAACAAATAAGTTGAATTTCAAAATACAGCGATACAGATGATGTCCCAATTAGAGTTGGGCTAAGACGTGGATTTTTGTTCACAGGTATAACTGTGAATGTGATTTTTCATTCACTGTGATTTTAACCTGTGAACGTAACCTGCGAATACAAGATGTTAATATTGTACAATGTGCGAATGAGCGAATTAACGATGAACCGAACATGTGTGGGAATTTTTGAAACGTTTTCAACTTCGCTTGTAAACGTTTCTTTTGGTTGATATTCCGCAACTTTTTTGTCAAACTCTGCCCAAACATCATCATCGCTGTCAGAGTCAGTGTTAAGTGTTTGACGTAGATGGGGTTGGGTCAATATCAGTATTTGAGTTTTTTTCGGTTAAGATCTTTTCTTTGACTAAAGCAATAACATACATTCCTTTTTTGCAATATCCGCATTTTTCTCGTCCCTGAATGCAATTAGCTTGAACCGTGGATCCAAGTATGTGGCTACTGAAAGCGTGTAATTTTTCTTTAGCCCACCGAACCCCTCAGCTAAAGATTTGGTAAATGTTTTTATAACATTTTTAATGCATTTTGCAATGGTGTATTTGTAAAACTTTTATAAACCGAATCCAGTCCGTTGGCTAGGGGAATGACAAGAAAAACAGTTAAAGATCTCTCCCTGGAAACAGTTTTCATTATTTTTTCAAAGGGCTTTAAGATTTGGCATAGATGGCTAATAGTCTCCCATTCGTCTAACGTCAAATGATATGCTGAATCCATGTTCGTCAATGCCATGGTTGTTTTTAAAGCATCCTCAAGTAAAATAAACCTTTCCAACATATAAAAGCAACTAAAGTCGCATAGTGGCAACTCTTATTTTACGTACACATACACCACTTGTGTACACACCACTTCGTTCACATCACAGTTCGCGACGTTAAGTATGAAATCCTTTGTTCTGAAAAAAGTGCATCGCATTCACGCTTTAGCCATTCACAGTTTATTTGCAAGTTGTTCACAGACTGTGAATGTGAAATTTCATTCACAGTGAATAATTCACAGGTAGTGAATTTTTGCCCAACTCTAGTCCCAATATGCAAGGGAAATAGGAATATACATGCGTAATATCATACCATTTTGTTTGCGTACCTTAGCTGCCACTATTAACCACTTACATATAACTACATAGTGGACACATTCCCAGTAAAACTTTCTGAAGTATCCTAAACTTCAGTTTGACCTCAGGGTGCAGGGGGCCTACAACTCTTTCCTCCCCACTGCTCGAATCACAGAGATTCACAACGCGTCATTCTCCCAGGGCATTAATTTACTCCATCTAACGGACAACAACCTCCAAACCTCAGTACTCTCATGGGTTGCTCTTCTACGTCTGAGCTTAAACTTCGAATGAGGGGGCATTTGTAATCAACAATACGTACGGCAAACGAACCGAAATGTGCAAATAAATTAAAATGCTAAAATGTCCTGAGTGACGAACAAACACAAATGTGCTTATTTCCACTAGAACAACGGGTACACCCATAAAGTTCTTATTTAAATCACTCAATTGATAGCATGTTGGAGTTTTATATGAATGTTTTTACCGCTCCAGTTCTTTGAGTCGTCATAATTCCTCTTCAAATCTTCATTTCCTTATATAAATTTGTTCTCTGTATGCCTTATAAGCCTGAAAGACTGAATTCATTTCTCCTCAGTATTTCTTCTCTACCTATGTCCTCCGTGCAAAAAAACAAAAAAAAAAAAAAAAAACAAAAAAAACGGCAAAGAAAAATAAACAAGTTTAGCAACGGTAATACTACTTAAGCTAGCCTCGTTGCATTTTGCACCTGATGCTGCTTCTTCATCTTACTGTTTGTACTGTTGTGTCGAAACAATTAGATTGTGGAGTTCTTCCATAAGAACATTATTATTAAGAACAAAACTCTCCCCTCGTCTTCCATGCCAGGCCATAAATAATTCTCCACACTAATTTAGAATTTTACGTTTCGAAGGACACTTATGTTGCCGTTCCATTGAAAAACAAAAAAACATCTGATAACGTACGTTATAGAAATAAAGTATCTCACTTGCTACTCTGTAACAGATACAATATATACATATTTCATACACCCAATCGATTTTGCGAAAATTAAACATTTTGCCCGAAATGAATGCACTTTACATTTCAGAGCTCAGTTACTAGTCTCGATTTATTTTTTATTTTTGTACCATTTTACAAAATTCACATAAAAATGGTAATTAATTGCAAAAGAAATTGCTAATTAGCTCGGGAGTCCATGTGTCCCATGTGGCTATTAGTAATGCTGGAATTAATGCCAAATGCGTCCCTACCTTCACACAAAATACCACTCAAACACACAGCGTTGGTAATCAATTTGGAATTAGAAATTTCCGCCATTGATACATGCATTTGTCAGGGTGTGGACCATGCAATGGAGGAAGATAGCTGATGTATCTGTAATCATTTGGAGAGCTATCCGTTGGTAATTAAAAATCACTTGCGTATAATTGTTGAAATGATTTTGTTACAGATATGTATGTAAAGGATTTTATTTTGAATTTTAGGTTAGCTGTCCTTTAAGAATTTTTCAACTGAGCCTGGACATTTAAAGCATGTGACAACCTTTTGTGTTGTTTCAATAGAGCGTATGCATCTCATTAGTGTGTCTTTCTCTCTTGGGATGTAAATGAAATCTCTGATAAAATGAAAAAAAAGACACTGATGCACAAGGCAAAAAAACATTTTATAATGAAGCCAGAAGTCAAAATTCAAAAAAGTTCATTTTAACGACTTCTTTTGGGTTTGTAAAGTATAGGTAGAGATGTAAGTATTCATTGCAAGGATGCGACATAGGTCCATGCAAAGAAAGAAATATAAAAGACTTAAGCTTACTTTCGTTAGACGGACCACTGGATATGTAAGTACATGCAGCAGAATCCTTTTCCATACCATCCTAGTGTATGCCGTATGGTAATTATCACTTCAACTGTCTTGTGCGATGTCAAGGAGAAATCATTGGAATTTAAGAATTATACTGAGGAGTGCAGCCTCCCCCGGACAGGGGCCCCTCTTGATAAAATAATCAATCATCATCATCATCAATACATATAATAAACCAGAAGAGCCCGTTGTCTGTGCATTGAAGAAAAAGTAATAAAAAAGAAAGGGGGTGATTAAAGAAGAGTAATAGAACACTAATTATCGATTTTTAGTATTCTTTTCTGTCTGTTCGTTTTCGTTTTTAATGCATTTTTTAGTTTAAAATTCATTTATTCTTAGGAGCTAGACAAAAAACGCTTAAAACTAGCTTAATTAACTTAACTATGCTATTCTAACTTACAGGCACTCTAAGCTAAACTTTATACTTATTCTATGTCTTTCGGCGCCACCTAACTTACTTTATTTATACAATCTAAGGACTTAACTATTGAAACTAAGAACATTATTTTTTAAAAAAAAAACTTAGTAAATTAACCTTTTTTTTCATTTTTTCTTAAAACTAAATTAAATGAAAACTTAAAACTACCTTAACCCGTTGTTGACCAAGCTATTAAAAAACAAAGAATAATACTTTTTTTTGTTATCATTTTTGATTTGCCAGTATTTTAAGACTGCAAACTGATTTTCAGATTTTTCAAGGACTCCTAAGGACGAAATTTGAAGGGGTACTAAAAGTACCGTTGGGCTAAAGAATAACCAAAATAGCAAACATTAATCAGGAATTTCCGATCCGCAGTTCTTAAATTTCCATTAGCAATTTGGTTCTTCCTTAGTTTGGATACGTTTCACGGGCATATTTTGCTTCCAATGACTACATTCCCGACAATTTTCCGAATATTTTTGACTTAAGTCGCCATCAAAATTTGCTATGCTGTCAAAAGAACTGTTATATCTGTGGTCAAACTGAGGTAAACATACATGAACAACAAAATATATAGAGCTAGAATAGTACTTAAACGTCTTGTTGGGTCTTAATGTCTAAATTTGTTCATATAAGGATTATATTTGAAGTGAAGTGAAAGTGGTGCTTGTAAGTACCGTCGGTCGACAGAGGGTTGAAATAAACCTCAACCTATCTTAACTAACTACGTAATCAAATAGGTTTTTTTTTTTTTGTATTTTTATTGTTTTTTTTTTTGGTTCTTTTCTGGGTTTTCACAGGTGGACAGAGCATTTGGAGCAGCATATAGGTTTTGTTTTATTAAAATCAGATGTCGGAAAAAAAATTGATCGTCATTTAAAGATTTTTGAAATTAACTTTTGTATGTTAGAAAAAAAAGAAGTTGAGGGTTGAAGGCCTAAGACGTCACGAACGATTGTTTTAAACAAAAAAAAAAACAGAAAAGTTTGGTCAGAATTATAGAGCGTATAAAATTCTTCAATAAAAATAAAGAAATACGTGCTTCACCGTTTTTCAAAATTATAAATACGACCAAGATACAGATTTGTCTTGTCCGCACAATAGGGGCCCCAGTTCTAAACCGAATTGAATAGAATTTTGTACACATGTTCATACGGTGAATCGCTCAGCTAAGTTCGTAGATGAGCGTGATAGGGTGAGAAGAGGGCGTCTCACGCCCCTTTTTATTTTTTAAATTACGCATTGATAACCTTTTTCTAGCTTTTTTTACTAGTATGACAGTGGTAATAAACATATGTAAGTAAAGGGTGGTTAAGTTTTAAGGGCCGATGTTGATTTTGAATAAAACACAAATTATTTAGGAAATTATTGTCATTTCTTTTTATTATGATAATATTGGTATGGTTCAATTATGTATGGAACAAAATATCGGCCAAATGGCCGCCGCGACCTCGGCGGCACACCTCCATCCGATGGTCCAAATTTACGATGACGCTGAGACATAATTGAGGTTCTATGCCGTTAATGTGCCGAATTATCTCATCCTTTAGCTCTTGAATTGTTGCTGGCTTATCGACGTACACCTTTTCTTTCAAATAACCCCAAAGAAAGAAGTCCAACGGTGTCAAATCGCATGATCGTGGCGGCCAATTAACATCGCCACGACGTGAGATAACACGGCCATTGAATTTCTCCCGCAAAAGAGCCATTGATTCGTTAGCTGTGTGGCAAGTGGCACCGTCCTGTTGAAACCACATATCGTGCACATCCATATCTTCCAATTCGGGCCATAAAAAGTTCGTTATCATCTCACGATAGCGAACACCATTCACAGTAACTGCCTGACCGGCCTCATTTTGGAAAAATACGGCCCGATGATGCCGCCAGCCCATAAACCGCACCAAACAGTCACTCTTTGTGGGTGCATTGGTTTTTCGACAATCACTCTTGGATTATCATTCGCCCAAATGCGGCAATTCTGCTTATTGACGAATCCACTGAGGTGAAAATGTGCCTCATCACTGAAGATGATTTTCTTCGAAAATTGATCATCCACTGTTGCCATTTCTTGCCACCATTCTGACCATTGACGACGCTTGAAATAGTCAAGAGGCTTTAGTTCTTGAGTCAATTGCACCTTGTCAGCGCGTAAATGCAAGTCTTTATGCATAATGTTCATCAACGACGAGCGTGAGAGGTGTAATTGTTGGGCACGACGACGAGTTGAGGTGGACGACACTTCAGCCACACTATCGCGAACAGCAGCAATATTTTCTGCAGTACGAGCTGTACGAGCATGCACTGGTATTTTCACACCTACAGACCCGGTTTGCTCAAATTTTTTTACGATTTTTCCGATTGTACGCACATTTGGACGATTAAATTGACCGAAAAAATCACGAAGTGCACGATATGCATTTTGATTTGAACGCCCATTTTCATAATAAGCCTGAATAACTTTAACGCGTTGCTCGATTGTGTACTTTCCATGGTTCAAATTGAGTTAGTCTGAAATTGAGAAATGTCAAATGAAATGCAGAAAAAACTTGACGTTTAGGTGTGGTTCACATTCAACATCGGCCCTTAAAATTTAACCACCCTTTATTTAAAAAAAAAAATAAAATTTAAGCCATTTTGAATCCGCCATCTTGAAATTCTTTTAAATTGCTCCGATTTCGTTGGAATTGAAAATGTATACTCGTTTATGGGTACTATTTCATTATTAGCCATGTTTTATTATCACCCATGATCCATATTAGATCATTGGTGTGCATGCATTACAATAACAACACAGGATCCTGCTTTTCATTTGGATCTATTTTCGTGATCCAAAAATTAGTTCGCTCTATTTCTCACTAGGTTCCATTTTTTTTCGTAAGAGTTGGTATAATTGTTGTCAATTGTCAAGCGACCGTGTTGCCACATTAGAATATGAAATATTATTTGGAAACCAAATAATATTAAATAATTTGTTTGTTCGAATAAATTAATATTCTGCTCAAAGTGGTATGTTAGTGATATGATAGTGAAATGTTAGCTACAAAATACTATTCTCATTCGGTATCTGTTGATAAATATTAAAAATTTCCTCCTTTCAAAAAAACGATCGAATTAAATTTTCATTAAGAAAAAAAAATATCGGTTGCATGGCAACTCCGCGCTTAATGTCAAAAAGAAACTTAGATGTGCAATTAATTACAACGGAGATCAACAAGAATAAATCGTAAGTAATTACAACAGTCAATTATTTAAAATATGTATTAACAATTTCACCATAATTTTCTTTTCAAGCTCAAGAAGAACCTGGACGCCAGTAGAAACTCAGATTCTTCGCTATCATCGTCGCTTTCAAATAAGAACTATAAAAGAAAGAAATTGTTAATGTAGACTATAATTCAATAAAAAAAATAAACCATTGTATTTACCTCCATTGAAGCTGCTTCCATTTTTAGGTTTTTTTTTTCCGAATGTCATATTTTGAAAGAAATATGTGTCAAACAAAAGCAGGCCTGCCACACTTTAAAACAAAAAATCGCGATGATCTGAGTTGTTTTATTATCCTGATCTAATCCAGATCAGATCATGTGGAAAATAAAACACGTCTATTTATTCGGTTTTGGATCCGCCATTTTGGATTACTTTGAAATTATTTGGTTGGATGGATCTTAAGTATCTGTGGAACTTCTCAACCGATTTCAAAAATTCAATATTGGAATGGTGACACTTTTTACTACCTTTTATCTCTGAAAGTTCCATAGAGGCAGATGATTTCTAGCGACTTAGTATAAACCTTAGTATGTATTTAACGCGTTCGAAGTCGCGGGTGAACTGCTTGTAGGAAATAAAAAGAGCGCACTGGGAAGAAAATGAACTATCGCCAAATTAGATTAAATCAATTCTCAATGGTCAATGGACTGGAGAGTTTTGTACAGTTATTCAAGGATTGCTCTAAAATACCGCAAACAGATTATAGATGAACCTTTTTAAATTAAATTGTATGCTTAAATTCAATAATATAGGAAAATCGAACTTAGACCCACAATTACATTAAATTATAAAATGTTATATTAAATTATAACATGTTATACTTATCTCTTTTCTGGTTGACGGCAAAAGCCAATGTCAAAGTTTGTGAATTTACTAACTATTGTTAAACAATTTTATTGTGAAAAAAAAAATCACGTTAACTACTACTACTACTTATGTAAATCACAGTTCATGAAACTCGCGCGGTCAACTCGCCCCATTTCACTGAAGAAGGTTATGCAAAATACCTGCTCCCCAACGGAAGCAGTCATCGATGCCACTGCGTATATAAACAATCAGCTGACTAAGCAAAACAAACACATACTTTGGATGGCAAAAGAAAAGGCAAAAGCGGAAAACTGGAGCTATGTTTGGGAGAATGCTGGACGAGTGTTAACAAGAAAAAATGAAAACACTCATTCGTTGCTGAAAAGCACCATAAACGATGTGAGTTAAATCACTCGCACATAATATTGAGTGATTGTGTGAGAAATTAAAAAAACAAAAATTGTAAACAAAAATAGAGAACACAAATAGAAACGATAACTTAGTAGTCGACTTTGACTGCAGGGAAATACATGGATTTAACGGCATCAATGTCAATGAATTAAAAAATTATAATTGTTGCTATTTATGTTTTAATGTAAGATCGTTATGTTTGAATTGGAGTAACTTCTGTCTTAATATAAGTCACTTTGTAAGTGCATTAAAAATAACTGTTCTTGTTGAAGAGGACAAAGAAACTGGTTTTTATAAACTGAATGGTTTTCACAAAACCAGAATGTTGCAACAGAGATGAACGTAGAGGTGAGGGAATTTTAATGTTCATACGAAACAACATAAATTACGAACGTTTGGCTTCTGAGGGCGTAGCATAGGAAAATATAAAAGTCTATCTTCCTGATTAGAAAAAGTTCATATTCGGTGTTCATACGAGTATATGGACCACCTGGGTTTTCTTAGTTTTTTCAGTAGTTAAGTCCTTAGTTTGTTTAAGTAAATTAAGTTAGGTTACGTCGAAAGACATAGAATAAGTATTAAGTTTAGCTTAGAGCGCCCGTGAAGGGCCAGTAAGTTAGAGTAACATAGTTAAGTTAATTAAGCTAGTTTTAAGCGTTTTTTTTGTCTAGCATGTAAGATTTAATGAATTGAATGAATAAAAAATGCATTGAAAACAAACCACCTGGGTTGAGCCAAAAATCGTTCATTAAAAACTTTGAACATTGTCTGCGCGACATACAGAAAAAAAAAGATAATTGTCGTAATGGGCGATTTTAACATTAAAATCCGTGATACAAACTCAAACTAAGTACAAAATTATATGGAAATGCTAGCTGCACCAGGTCTTATAAAAGTTATAACCGAATTTACAATGATAGACCCAAAGAGAGGAACAAAGGCTACAATTGGCCACCTTTTAGTACGTAGAGTGGACAATAAAATAAATTCGTATATTATTGCATATGGTAGATCATTATCCAATCATGCTCTGCACATGAGCCCAACAACCAAATGCAGACTAATCGCCTTGTACGACATACATATGCACTAACAAGGTCAATGCTTTCATCTGGGCATCAAATTAGGACGAAGTACTTAAGGAATCTGATGCTGTAACCCAATACGAAAAATTAGTCAAATTTCAAAATATATACGCAAAACCTTCCTGTATAAGACCAATAAAATGTTCGTTAATTTTAAAAATATTCGTGCATGGGGAAAATAAAAGAAGCGTTGTTCGTTGGCAAAAATTTTAACAAAAAAACATTCGTGTGTTGTGGAAAGTTAAAAAAGTTATTTCATTTTATCTTTTTTAGTTGAAATATATCTTTTCTTGGCAACTTGAAAGAGAAAACTTTTTTATTTTTATTTTTGCTTGTCACGGCAATCTGTCAAAGCAACGTTTCATGCCAATCTACGTTCGATGAAGCGGGGGTAGACATTTTTTTTTGACAGCCACGGAAATACACTGACACTAGTCAGGGCGCCCTAGGGCTGGGAACATCGAACAAACTTATTGTTAGGAACTTTTCATCTGAAAAATGTAGAAGCCCCTGAGCGTACCGGTATTCGTGGAACAATGGCTGTATGGCTTAAGGACTATCTATGCGATAGACAATTTTCTGTGAAAGTTAAGAACGAGTTAAGTGCAAGAAAGCGGATACATTACGGGGTTCCTCAGGGATCTAAACAAGGTCAGATTCTCTTCATCTTATATACAAGTGAACTTCTTCGACTTTTATACAAAAGGATCCCGTTTGCTTATGCAGATGACACAGCAATAGTAGTTCGTTATAAGTCTCTGGAAATAGCGACTGAAATAATGCAAGAGGAGTTCAACAATGCAGTAAAATGGTGTCACGACAATGGCCTGGTAACGAATGCGGCAAAAACGAAGATGATCCATATAAAAAGTCCATATCACAGAGTCACACAGCAGCAGATACTTTTCAAAAGTGATGCATGTGCCTCGACACCTAATCAGCCTATTGACATCGGGGAAACCTGTAAATACCTAGGAGTCAACATTGGCAGTCATTTTATCTGGAACAGACACATCGACACAATACGTTCGAATCTAATGAAGGCCCAGTTTGCTCTGGCGCCTCTACGAAACCATGCCACATCGCAAATTTTGAAGCCCAGATCGAGTCAAAACAAAGGTATGGTATTCTTGCGTGGGGCGGTGCAACACAATCGCACATCAGGAAGCTTCAGAGACTTCGAAATCCGATGTTGAGGCTTTTAAACCACAGAGATATTACTGCTGAAAGACATGTTAAGGTGATGCCAGTCCAACATATTTTCAAGATGACATTAATTCTTGAGTACAACGATGACATCCGATTTAGTAGGCCAATTGACCATTAACATCAACACCCGAAGACGCACCCAGGGATTACTCAAGTTCCCCGAATCAACAACAACTACGGTAAAAGGCAGCCGAAATGCAACAGTTCTAAACGAATTGCCTGAAAATCTAAGAACTAACAATTTTAAATATAGAAAAAAAAATTAAAGATTTCTTTTTAAACTCCCTCGGAATTTCACTGAATTAAAAAGAAATAATTATTTAAATAAAAATAAATTTTTAATATACAACGTTTTTAAAACGGACTAAAAAGTAAAAAATACTTTTTCCTAGCCCTATACAAATTCAGATTCCTAACTCCATACAGATAGTCCTGAAAATTGGTTTTTGTGAATTTTTTTAATAGCTTTGAAAATAATTGTAGGTCATCAGCGTTAGAGCCCAATTCCGTAGATGGCGCATCGTCATTTCGGGAATCTGCTTGCTTTGGTTGAATATGGCCCGCAAAGGCTTATGATCGGTTTGCAACTCAAACACTCGACCATACAAATAGCAATGAAACTTTTTCACCCCATACACTATGGGCAATGCCTCTTTTTCTATTTGGCTGTACAGCTTTTGGTGACAGTCAAGTGTTTTAGAGGCGAACGCGATCAACCTCTCGGTCCCGTCTGGATATCTGTGAGATATGACCGCCACCGATGCCATAACTCGAAGCATCCGTAGCTAGAATCAAAGGGAGTCTATCATCGAAATGAGCCAACCGTGCCGCTTGTAATATGCTGCTTTTCAATGTATCCAGGGCTTTCTGTTATTTCGCCGACCAGGCAAACTCAGCGCCCTTCGCTCTGAGTGGATTCAGTGGACCTGCGACCTGCGAGAAGTTTGGAATAAACTGGTTATAATAGTTGAGTTTACCTATTATTGCTTTCAGCTCCTTTAAGTTCGAGGGTTGTGGCATATCACGAAGTGCCTCAAGGTGTTTCTCGGAGTGGCGAATGCCGCCGGCCGCAAGTGTATGCCTTAAATACTCCAGCTCTTCTGTTGCGAACGAACACTTCTGTTTATTACACTGAAATCTCTTACTCTGCAACCGCTCGAAAACTCCTTCTAAAATTTCCAAATGCTCCACATCATTCTTCCCTGAAACGACGATGTCGTCAAGATAAACGGCTACGGACAAGTCGGCAAAAAGCTGTTATATGTTGGAACTCCGCCGGAGCCCTGCTGATGCCAAATGATAAACGCTGGTTCCGAAACAGTCCGAATGGTGTATTGATTACTTTGATGTGTCATCTTACTCGATCTGGAGATACGCATCCGGCAGGGCGATTTTTATGAAAATCTTCCTGCCACGAAGCTTATGGAACAAATCCCGAGTGCGTGTGTTTGGATGTCGATTCACTACAAACTGTGGATTCACACTGGTCTTGAAGTCTCCACATTTAGTTATTACGAAGTCGTATTTTACGAACACACTCGTATGTAGATTTTGACAGGAGTCGTATGCACCGCAACGCATACGAGTCTCGAATTTTTCGCTATTACGGTGTATTCAATTGGTAGTTTATTGGTCGTATTTCATTCGCATACAAAGTTGGCTACGACTCAGATTGAAAGTGAAGGAAAATGGAAGAAAAAAACATGTAGGTAAATACATGTATTTTTGCTAAAAATATATAAATTTTTATTTTTGTGTGCTTTAATCGTAGGTAAATAACGAATCGTAGTCAATTTGAAAGGCTGGTTTCTGCTAGAGAACAAAACATCGATGTCTATTGAAGATGAAAGAATGAAATTTCTAAATAAGCAAACAAAAATACAGTCACAACTTTTGAAAGAACAGCAAGAAATAAATATATATTTAAGAAAATCTATTAAATTCATTTTTGATTTATTTTATTCACCAAAAACTTCACTCTGCTTGAAAAATCACCCCCGAACTTAATGTTTATTTTTTCGTTTTATTGGTTTGACATTTGCATAACTGCGATGATATACGTTGGTTTTTTTTAAGAAGGTGTATGCATTGCATACGAGTCGAAGAATAGGAAATTAATTTCGATACGACTCTAAATACAATACAGTGGTGGCCGTTGCTTAGTGGTTAGTGCGTTGGACTGCTAAGCGAGAGACACAGGTTCGATTCTCAAAAACCACCAAAAAGTTTTTTTCGCGGCACCACCTCTTCGGAGGCATGAAAAACCTGCAAGAGTACAATCTGTCATGAAAAGCTTCTCAATTCGCCGTTCGGAGTCGGCATTAAACTGTAGGTCCCTTCCATTCGTGCGAAGAATATAACACGCACAACATGAATGGTTGTTAGAAGCTAGGCCTTGGCTCTCCATGAGCTGTCATGCCAAATATACATACATACATACGACTCTAAATACGAATGAAAATACGACTCGACATCCGAGTTGAAGAATAGGGGTGAGTGTGTACGCTGTACTGGATTTAAAATCTCCGCCTCCACCAACCGATCAATCTCCTTCTTTGTTTTATCCAGTAGTACATAGGGTATAGGACAATGGCGAATGAATTTCGAGGTTGCACCTTCCTTGAGTTCCAGATGTGCTTGGTAGTCTTTGCACCTACTTAACCCCTTTAAAAAAGACCTGCATGTGCTCGCAGAGTAGCTCAATTCTGTTGAGTAGAGAAGAAGAATTTGAATTAAGTTGCAAAACCGATTGATGGATTTTTAGATTGAAGGCCCTAAACCATTCCAAGCCAAGAATGTTCGCGCCAGCATTGTTAACCACTAGCATTTTCAGTTTATGCGCCGTGCTATTGTACTTTACGTCGACCTTCAATTCACCCTTGAAAGAGATCGGTATGCCGCCATAATCTAAAAGTACCTTGTCTGACTTCCAACACCTCGATTGCTGCAACTGCTGGTAACCATCTGGGCCCACTAGTGAACATGATGCATCGGTGTCCAGTTAAAACAACATTACTTGCCCATTTACCACCACTTCCACCCTTATCGCAGACTTCCAATTATTATGCTTCTCTCGATGCGACTGCACCACTTCACTAAAATGCAAATTTTACCAGGGTGTCTGTAGTGCGCTTGCGAGGTGAAAGGAACCCATGCCACTCCGTTGGACGCTTTGCTTTTCGTTGGAAGACGCGCTTTCGCCGATCATACATACAGCCTCAATGTGGCATACCTTCTTACATTTCCGGCAGATGGTTTTATAATGGCAACATTCTCTCCTATGGTGATTTTGGAAACAGCCGGGACACGATTTACGAATTGATTGTGTGTTTGGATGAAACCCACCATGGCTGTTGACTGTCAGCAACTGGTTAACCTCAACTACATTGTTGCTGTCAGAAATCGCTGAAAAGGTTTTCTGCGTCATATGCACTCGTAATATCGAGCACTTCTTCAAGTGTTGGGTCTGTTTTCTGGAGCGCTTGCGTGTGGACGATGTCGTAGGGCGTATAGAGCACAATAATGTCCAGAATCATGCTATCCACATGCGATTTAGCACAAGTAGCATCTGGGCAAGTGAACAAACAACTACGAGCTAATCCTCTTAGATCGGCGACCCACGATGCGTACGTTTGTCTTGGCTTCATCACTGTTTTGCGGAACTCATATCGGGCTGCAAGAATATGGATTTTAGAAGTGAAGTACTCGGTTAGCTTACCAGACAAGTCTTTGAAACTTTTTGTGGACATGTCATCGACCCCGTAAAATGTTTGCAGAATCTGAAAGTTGTTTTTAATTTTTTTCATTTTTAACGCATTTTTATTGATTTAATTCATTGATGCTTACATGCTAGACAAACAACGTTTAAGACTAGCTTAATTAACCTTACTATGTTATTCTAGCTTACTGGCCCTACGCGGGCACTCTAAGCTAATTTTAATTCTTATTCTAAGTCTTTTGACGTAACCTAACTTTATTTACTTATAGATAAGGACCTACTGAAAACTAAGAAAATTTGTTTTCTAAAAAAACTTAGTGACTGGGATCTCAAAGTTGTCTACTCCAACCCATGACAGAAAAAATGCACACTTTTTGATGTCGTCGGAAATGCTGCTCCAATTGCTCCAGTTATCCTCCTTCTTATATGCTGGGAATGATAGGACGATGGATGTGTACGCGGTCGAAGTGTGTTGCCTGTTCCCCGTAGGCCATGCTTTTTGACTCTTTAGCTTTGTTCAATGAGGCTGTCCAGCTCATGAGCTGGACAGGTTTTCGTGTTCAATGAGAACATTTTCTGTCCAGCTCATGTTCTGCTCTGTGTTCGATGACTCTAAGCTGACAGACATTCTGCACTTACTTATGAGGTAAAACAGATTTGTGTGAAACGTCAAAATCAGCTGTGATTGAAAATTAATTGTTTTGTCCTCGAAGTGAAAAGTTTTTTGTTGATTAATTATTTTGCTTAAAATGGAAGAAATCGAAATACAATCTGATAAAGGACAATCGGTTGTTGTGAAATGCTCCCCCAATACACGCCATAATTTGGAAAACAGTAAGTAAGTACATTATTAATGTTCATTAAAAAAAATTTGAAGCTAATTTTCATTTCCTTTAGATGAAGAATTTTGCAAACAAGTATTTGAGCAATCTTTCACCGGTGCTTTGGAACATTAAGATTTCGTGCCAATAGTCTCAACAGGCACAGGAAGAGAAGCAGAAAGCGGATTGGCTGGAAAGGGACTGCCAACTGCTCATAACGATCTACAAAGATGTGCACCCGAAATTGGGGAAAAATGTTGAGCTGAAGACAAAGCGGAGGCTATGGGAGTTGATTTCCAAAAAAATTAACCAGCGTGGATTCTTCGTCACTCCGTACCGGATTGAAGGGAAGTGCAAGAGCTTGGAAAGGGTCTTCAAAAACGAAATGTTCCACAACAAAAAAAAAATGGCAACGATAGGGTCACATGCCCATATGAAACGTATGTTCTTTCTGTATTAACGTAAAGTTCATAAACCTATTTAGATATTAAAGTGAGCTCTCGGACATCATGCTAGATCGACCGTCAATCGTTTCTACTTATCGGTTGGAAAGTACAACTGGAAGTAGGAAAACCCGGGAAACAATTCTGGAGGATGCGGGAATGAGTTCCTTTACTGGTAGTTTTAGAAGAAAGCATAAAATTTTACTTCCTCATATTTGTTTACTTAGAAGCATTGCTATCTGCATCCAGTGGAAGCGAGACTGCTGCAGTAGAAGAAGACTCTTCTTTGGTTCCTAGGAGGCCAAAAAAGAACAGCACAGTGGCAGCAGAACTGAGGAAGTGAAGGGAGGAATTTGCTGAAGAAAGAAAGTTCAAGCGGGAGTACAGTAAGGCCAAACTGGAGGCGTATAAAGAGCGGACTCTCGAAATGAAGAAGCAAACAGAGCAAAAGCAAGATCTACCTATTAAGAATATTTTTAAATAATAAAAACACATCAAATTATTTCATTCCTTTTTATTGTTTTACTGTATTTACTGTTCCCTATTAAAATGGGAGAAAACTTCTTCGCATAGCCTATTTCGGAGGCTAAATCCTTGCTCCTGGTCAACTGCATTGTTGTTTTCAACATTTTCCCCAATATTTTCATCACTTATTTCGAAAGAAAGTTCATCATCATTGCATAGATTATGCAAAACAATGCAAACACGTATGAAATGGCAGAGTTTCGTACTTCCTTTTAGCTTGCAATAATAAAGCTGTCGAAATCATTGCTTTAAAAGGCCAAGTGAATGCTCTATCACAATTCTGCCAGAATTGAGTTTTCGGTTGAAATTTGTTTGCCTTGATGACAAGTGCCCATTGTCTCGATATGGCGTTATTACATATTGCGAGCAAGCATACATAGAATCTCCTAAAAGAAAAAAGTTTCGGCATAGATTGTGCAACTGAGAATATACATCGGGATTCTCGTAAATTCTGTTATCGTGTACTGGATATCCTGGATATCCAACGAAGATATCTATACTTACATTTTTGTTTTTCGTTGCATATCCCCTGCAAGTCTAAACTTGTGATATTTATCCTGTCGATGTACCTAGTCGTTTTTCCCATGTTTAGGGAGGTCAAACTTTATTCGTGTGCCATCTATTACTCCTGCAAAAGAAAGAAAATAGCTAATTGTTCAAAAGGTTGGTTAAAATTATTATGTTACAAACCTATAACACGTTGAATTCCTGTTTTGTTTCTCATGTACAGAGCAGTTGCCGTTTTTTCCTCTTCCGTAGGACATCGAATAATAGATTCACAAAGATTGCTAATAAAATAGATTACTCGTTTATTATAAAACACACAGTACCCAGAGCGAGGTTGAATCGGTCAGCAACATCCCTATAGACACAAGCCTCATGACCAGCAAACCACAGGAATAGGGCTATATGCATTTCCCCAAGAAAAGGTTTTCCGGGTCTCTAGTTTGTTACATTCTTACGATGCGGAAAAGGTATCCACCAAACTTTTATAAAGCGTTCGATTTATACGAAAATGAGTTAAAAACTCCTTTTCAGTATAGGAAGGAACTAACTACTTCTTTACAAAATTGTGCGATACAGTTCCTTTTATCTTTCCCTACAAAAAAGGGTATTATACTCGTATTCAACACTTTGGCGTCTCTGGATTCCAAACTTGCAATTGAAAAAACTATTGTCACTTTCTGAATCCATCGCCTCTTAAGCTGGATTGTTGGATAATCGAAAATGAAGTTGTCATTTTTGACAACTAACATACGACTGTATTTTTCTGTTTTAACTTTGATCTGACAGTTTTTACAAATTTTTGCTGCTCTGCCTCTTCTATCCAATCACGCTGTGACTTGAGCACAGCTTCGAAGTCTGCCTTGTTCATTTGTGCGCAATTATTTGATCTTATTGTTTTTTTTTTTTTACTTTCAATTATATCGCCGGTTCAAACATTTTTCCTCGTCGCCACTGCAATGATAGGCAGTCGAGTTCCACACAAGAAGTACAAAAAGTGATTTATCTTTTAAATATATAGCTACATATGTATACATACATAAAACTAAGTGGCAAAAAGCGTTTGTTTCCCTCTACCGCCCGTAATTTTTAACCAAGTTAGTTAATTTTTTTTTAAATGTAGATAATTACGGTACAAATAAGATAGGCAAAACAAAAATTACAAAAACATTCAAACACATTAAAAAAAAGAAAAAATTAAGTCATTTTTGTGTGCGATACCGTTGTGGTACACACAGCTGAGTACAAAAAAAAAGTGCATTCGACGAGCTGTGTGTATTGTATTATGTGTGAAATCAGTGTTGCCAGGTTTTTGCGGAGCAAATTCCCTTTTTTGTATGCAAAAATATTGTTTTGCCCTTTCTTATGCTTCGTTTTCCAAGTTTTTTTTTCTGTTCCTCATTTTCTTACTATTTTGTATATTGAGGAATAAAACACAATTTATTTTAAATAGAACTCATGTTTTTTATTGACGTAAAAATAGAACATATGAAATTAACTCGAAATTAAAAAGTCGAGGTAAAGAATTGTAGTGGGGTTCTCAAGCAGTTTGTATATTTTTTTACACTGATTTTTGTTGGTACTGTCCTCTAAAAATGTTCCCATAAAATTAAGGAGCAAAGCTTGAAATTGCTCAACAATTCTTTGCACTGCTGAATGAAGTAACAACCATCGCGTCTGAGCTGCATGCAATATCTTATGAGGTTTAAGGTTACAGACATTTTGAAACTCTCTGAAAACATTCTGACGCTTTGCACTGCAATTAAAATGTAAAAAAATATCACGGCATTGCATTCAACGCTTCATGTGCTGCAGAATGCGAACGTGACAAGTTTTTTTTTAGTGCGTTTAATTTTCCCCGTTTTCGAAGCTGTTGTCCCCTTTTTGATTGAAAAATACCGAAAAACGGGGAAACTCCCTGCACCTGGCATCCCTGGTGATATCTATCGATTCATTACGGGATCGGTGTAGCGGGATACAAAAAAAAAAACACGCCTACTGTGTGTTTCATCGAACTGAGTTTCTTGAAATTTTTTCATTGTCGCATGTGGTGCAAACCGAAGCGCATTTACCAGCGTGAGTTTTTTGTCATTTTGTGTTTTTGAATACTGTTCATATCGGGTGAATTTTACGGTAATAATTATTTTTTGTGATTTTCAATTCGATTTTTTCCCTTTGTTTTTTTTTTTATGCCTGGCAAAGCGGTTTTACATATATAATTCAGTTGACAGTTCAATGGTTATACTAGACAAAGTTTACTAAGTAGTAGATTAATCTGTTACAGGGTAGTGATACAACATCATTATTATTGGCACTCATATTTAATTCATGGTCTTTTACAGATTTTTAAAAAGTTATCGAGATTTTCTTCAGCGACCATGTCTTTATCGAGCTCGAGACATAGCTTTCTGCAGTATTCTATAGTCTTTTCGATATCAATGTTAGATTCGAATTGCTTGCGTGGTGTCATGGTGAGTGTTTCGTTTGCATCATAGATGTCAATAAACTTATTTCGATCAAGTAAATCTATCTTCTTATTCTCAAAAGGACAAAAAAGAAGAACCCTTTCTCTTTTAAACTCTGACAACTGGGCTATGTCATACTGACGATATCGTATTATTTTAGGTGGCATATTACGCAATTCGTATTTCCCATTTCTCGACTTGTAATACCTACCAGGCTACGAACTTTGCGAGACACATATTATGCAGCGCTGTTTTGCATCGTCCTTCATACTTCTGAATACAGTTTTTGTGCCACACGTCAGTTGACTCTTTCTAGCTTTATGTCTTTCTTGTGGCCAACAAGTTGGTATAAAAATAATTACCCGACTGGCTTTTGACATAGACTGTCGAAGCAAACTGCATGCCGCCTCCTGTGACTCATTTCAATACTCTTGAGCATTTTTATACTAATTTTGTTTTAATAACTCCGTGTAGTCCTGATCAGAAAACTCTTCTTGGAGTTTGATAAGTTCTCAGTGTAGGTTGCTTATACCACGATTCGTTTTATTGACATATTCAACCACACAAGCCGCGCAAGAATATTCTTTTACTATGAATTGAAGGTCCATGTTAGAATTTAAAGTGTTTGATAGCCACGGATGAAATATGTTTATCCATATTTGAGTAATACCTCGTTTAAAAAAAACGGTAGATCTTTGAATATTGCATCGAATTATGTCAAAATATTTGTTCAAATCTTGAATGTCGTGTTGTGAAGCACTTTAAATATATTTTTATAGTCATGACGTCTACCATCATCGGCACTCATCGGTATCAATATTCTAGTCCTATCCATTGACCAAAAGAGGAAGCAACATTTTTTTTTTTTATTATTTTTGTCAACAGTACATAGTTGATCAATCATTTGAATGGATTCAGGCATATTCTCACTTACTAATTATTTTGGATCATTGTCGAGCCAAAGCAACAAATGCACACGTGGACTACCTTGATCTTGAAATTCGATTCTATTAAAAAAGTATTTTACTCGATTACGGCCAAAGGGACATTTCGACGATTTCAATATACGGATCAGAGTGTCAATGAGTTTTTGAAAATATTTGACGCAAGTAACAGGATCATTATTAACCAATTCCGACCTTTGAATAGCAGTTTACTTCCTGACTGAGTCATCTAACCCAACTTCTTTGCCGTTCTGTAGTCGTTATAATGTTTTAAGTAAATGTAAATCGTAGCAAGACATCCTTTTTTCGTTTACACCAATATTGTACCGAGTTAGGTATTGATTTGAGAAGAGATAGATTCTTTTCGACGCAATATTCTAAGTAATTTCTGTCTTCTTATAACGGGTGTTTCATCAATACATTTGAATGTAGAATAAAGACCTTCAGTTATACCAAAGATCATATAATATTTTATGATCTTTGATTATACATACGTAGTCGAAGTAATTTCATTTCCGTATGTAAAATGTGTTGCGGTGTCACTCCCTCTAATCTCTCTACGCCTTATTTCACTTGTGGCAATCATAAAAGGCGTTATCCTCACATTTTCATTAAATGTACGTGGTTGGTTTAAATAAATTCCAGGAAAAAAGAGCTTCTCTGCATGTTCATCGAATACAAGACTAAGTGGTCGGTGTTTTTGCGCGGGTGCAATTGCTTAATATTTGTCTTCGTTATACAAAAGTGTCTGTTGCTGGGCAATCAGCAACTCAAGTCGTTTTGATCGTCAGCATGCTCAACGGCTGTACGGGAATTGTCTTCGGTTTCTGTTTGCATATGAAAAAACTTTGGATTTACAGTTATCGTATAATGTCTGTAGAGGGTTGTTAGTAAGTACTTCAGCCAGCGTTTGACGGTATCCTTTTTGACGAATACGTGCAGGTATGACGATTTATGAATTAAATGCTTCTTTATATGAATGTTAAATATTAATATCCACAAGAACGTTGATAACTTGTCCGATAATACCGTAGCTCCCATATTGATGCCGAGGTCTTCTAAGCTGCTTAAAAAGCAATCTTGGGGAAATAAGCATTTCAGTGATGCAGTCTAGAGGTGGAAAATCTGTAGGGTACGGTAAATAGGTGAAGCCATTCGATCGCGTAAGAGTTTGTACTTTTTGTAGTTTGCTCAGTGATGACGCGCAGGTTCACATACAGCAAATGAGTTGACATCCTCGTCACTAAAATGGTCCACGAGAATTTTTAAATCATTTTTAAACCAAATTCGATCACATACGCTGCATTGACTTCTCATACTCAATTGTAGCCACCACAGTAGATAAATTTGGTTCACCAATTCTAATTTTCTTCCACTGACGGTATTGTACTATTCTTTCAGCGCTCATTGTTTTTCGTTTTAATGCCGTAACTGAGTCCGGAAAACTTATAACATTGGATTTACAATTCAGTCTTTTAGAATTGTGAGTTGAGATCATCTGATTCTGATTATGTTCACCTCCAGCTATAAGAACCTGTTCTGAATGAATTAATAACCTGCTACAGGTATTTTCCGAGCGCCTGCGCTTCTTGTCTGTATCTGTATTTTTTGTGATGCTCTTATTTTCGCGGAGCATATTTTTGGCGTCAATTGATCCTGATTCGGCATGCACACTAGAAGTTGGTCTATCTTCCGTCAGATTTTCATTGCTGTCAGTAATGAAATGATTTTTGACTTGATGTGAAGTTGGTAATAACTGCGATCTTGGTCGACCGCGACCCAACGCTTTTCTCCACTCTAGCTTCAGATTTGTATTTGTGATGCTCTCATTTTCGCGAGGCATATTTTCGGCGTCAATTGATCCTGATCCGACATGCACACGAGAAGTGTCAAAAAGCAAACGAGTCGACGGTTGAGTAATGACTGAAGGTTATATTTAATATAAAAAGAGTGGTAACATAAGTATTGCATACATGATAGGTTCAAGTACATTATGTGTTAAAGCAGGGGTAGCAAACCGACTTGACAAGAAGTTAGTCTATCTGCCGTCAGATTTTCATTACTGTCACTAATGATATGAGTTCTGACTTGATCTGAAGATGGTAATAACTGCGATTTTGGTCGACCGCGACCCAACGCTTTTCTCCGCCGTTTTTGACGTTTTCGTTAATTATATTAATTAAATTTTAATTATATTTATATCAATGTGAACTGATCCCGCTGCTGCATGTACACATTCGTTATTCGTTCGAGCATTAACAATTTCATTTGAAATAAACACATCATAGTGTCCGGACGTCATATATCTAGTAAAACGGAGGCGTTTCACCGTCGGACTACTTGTTCCAAAGGCAGCTTGAAGCAGACCAAATTAGATAGACTTCAATTTACTTTACTTCATTTATATAGAAAAAGTAAAGCAGCAGCTTTTAGTTCACATATGGATCCATAAGTTGATAATTTTAACATTATTTGTAGATACTCTTTACGTGCGTTATATATGTTTTCATACTCTTTACAAGTAAACAGCATAAATTCCTCCCAATTTCGATAAACAGGTTCAACTATTTTTTTGCGAATATTTTGGGATTGCTTAATATTTCCAAATATTGAAAATGAAATTGCATGGAACAAGCAATCACTATCTGAGGGCATCTGAAGCATGTTCGTGATTTATTCTATTTATGTACAGAAGTTCTATTTTTTACAACTTTTGTTACACTTTTGAGCTGAATTTGTATGCCAAAAGAAGAATATCTTATAAATAATTTTAACCAATTACATAGTAAGAGGAGACCGGATTGGTTGTAACATTTGCTTAAAAACGTATTTTTATACTTTATTAACTTTAAGTTATTTAATCTTTAATTTATTTACCTACTGAAAGAAGTATCATAATTTAGTACTTACAAATAATTGTAAATCTATTCCGCCACAACCTCAACATTTAAAAATGTTCTTTAAATAACAAACATAAGGTGTTAAACATATGTATAAACTCGTTGTAGATGTGAAGGAATAATAATATATTTTTTTATATTTTTTGCATTTAGTTTTAATACACTATTTTATAGGAGATGGCAACTCTGGTTGATAAAAGTCAGAATTTGTCAATAGTGTATTTTAAATATTAAATAGTGAACTTTGTAATTTAATCTGTTTGTAGAAGTTAAAGTGCTTTTAGTAAAAAGTGACAGTGAAAATACACACCAGCACCTCGAGTGTAAGAAAAATTCACAATAAAATATTTAAGGTGGTATGACTGCTCTGTGATAACATTTTGATTACGAATGGGATTTGTGCTTAGCTGTGTGCATTTGAAGCTTTAATTTAGCTCGTATTTAGCTTTTATTAAGCTCTAGACTCTAGAGTGTATTTAAATTGGAATAAATTCAAATAAGAAGCGAATTAGATTGCTTCGCGGATCAAAGGGATTTCGCCCTTTTCTCCGCGGGGTTAAGACGCTCACGTAACTTAGTTGCTCCGCTAAGGCTAAGTGCCAGTTGCCAGGCACAAGCGCCTATGTCAGTTCTATATGCACCTATGAGTTTGCAAGAGTGCTTCCACACTCCTATTGCATACTCTTACACCCCTATCATTCAATCCGACGGATCTGAGATTCACTTCACTTATTCGATCCGCGTTCACCTTGAGGCTGATCATTCAATCCGCCGGATGCACTGTTTTACCGACTACGATTTTTCATTTTCAAAACCGACTGTTCTGTCATAGTTGACGGCGATTAGAAACAGCTGCTGATAAAAACAATATAAAATAAAATTTAAAGACAGTGGATAGCATTGCTCTGTTTTTGAAAACGAAGAAATATCTTCAAATAGGCGAACATCTCGTGCATATTTACGGGCATCCAGTGACAACATTAGTTAGTTAATCGATTTCATTGTAGTTTATAATTTCTATGAAATCAATTTGAATTTCAGTTCCATAAACAATTTTTGCTTGAATAAGGCAGCCTTTAATTATGTGTTGGAAGTGTTTATTAAGGACAATAAAAGCATATTCAATTTAATACACCTAAATAATTAATTTGTCCTAGAAAGAACATACATTTTCAGATAAATTTTCTACCCAAAATGCAACACAACACCAATCCGCAATGAATTTCCTGCGGATTTGAAATGTCAAACTTTGTATGGAGAGATTCGATTCGTTCGTTTTGAATGATCACGTGAAAAGTCATTCACATTACCGATAAGTGGACGATTCCCTTCGAACGGACTGAATGATACTGAAGTTGATATTTTGGTGGATCGTTCCCCCCGGCGGATTGAATGATAGGGGTGTTATGTGTTTATATACAACAAAAGAAAAGAATTAAAAAATGTCTCTCTTTTTTTTCACATTACGTGGAAAGAGTTTTAAAAAGAAGGAAGTCACGCTCAGATCAAAACTGTTTTTAGCTGCCTGCAGAGCAGTACAAATATATGCTCACAGTTATGGAGGTATTCCTGTTTCGAAAAATAAATTACACTGCAACGATATTTTATTAAACGTATTAAGGATGGCGTAATCATGCCTAAAACACGTCGTCTCTGTTTGTATTGGCCCATAATAGAACATGCAGGTGGCAAATGTCCGCACTACATCTACATCACAACAGCACTATACGCCACTTGAGTGTGAATTGGGCCTTACAGTTTCAGAAGAAACAGAAACATATGTACTATGTAGATACATAATTTAAAGTCAAAAAACAAATCCTTTGCCACACCATGAATTGTTGTTTCGCTTCCGTACTTTTCTAAGAGAACTACAGCTGTCTCCAACGACTCTGCCGACACTGTTGATCAAATTATTTGTTGTAACTTCTTACAACCCACAGCAGAGACATGTAACAATGATAATGAACTCTAATATTATGAGAAATTGCACAAATATACAACTAAGCCAAATATATGCATAAATAAAATATATGTTTGCAGTACATGCAAAAATAGCAGTATTTACAATAACTAGAAAATAAATTTAACCATAAAACAAAAATATACATGCATATATGAATGCATTTACATAAACATAAAATAATTTTAACAGCTACATACACTTATAAATAATGTTAGCTTGAACATAACTGATTGGATACAGCAACATCTACACGAAATTTCCCTTTTTAGTTCAATATTTTTATCAAGACGTCCTTATTCCCCCATTACAGGCAACCCCGTTCTCTCCTTATTTAAAAAAAATGTATGTACGATTAAACAAAATGAATTAAAAATACGAAATTTAAAAATCGAACCTTAAAAATAACTGTACATCCTTTATTAGACGTTTAACTTCTGTAATAGCACGCAGTTTTTTACGGTTTTACGGTTAGATAATCTTGGTTTGCAATCGCTGCGGCGGCACCACGCTTATATCGTAACGCAATTCTTGGATTTGTTTGCTTCTAGGCAGCGACACGGAGTGATTATTTGCACAGTAAAAATTATTTTTCTTTTGCACTTGTAGTGTTACAAGGGTATTCTTATCGGTTTATAACAGTTTTAATATTTGTTCGGTTGATTATGGAAATAATTGTCCTTAGTTTTGAGGGGATCGAAAATAAAAAATCCAAGGTTCGTGTTGGATACTTATGAATTTATTGGGAGATCCTTTCTTGGGCACGGTCGGATTAGAAGAGAAAGTTGGTCGGGAAATAAGGTAGGAAGTAGGTGAATAGGAAATGGGGCAATGAAACGGATGTGATGAATATGTAGGACAGTGGGAATGGAACCGCGAAGAGGTGAATAGGTGAGAGCGACATCTATTATTTCAACAATTTAATAAAAGCTCAATTAAACGTGAACAATATTTAATAAGTTTATGAACTTAATTTGTATGTTCGCTACTTTTAACTATACAATCTGGCTTTTTGGACTCGAGGAACATGCTGCAACCATTTTAGTGGGTTTTTGACAGACATTTTTGCTAATATTGACTTGATTCCGTTCATCCTCTCAACCTGCCCGATTCCACGCGGAACACCTGTCGTTATTTGGATATGGGTTATGTGTCGTTTCTCACAATATTCATTGAAATCAATCGCCGCCATAAACGCAGAACCCTTGTCGATTATAACCCTGTGAGGATTGCCAAAGAAATTTTCTTGGAACTCAAGTTTCTTCAGGAACTCATTGACTTAACGGGGTATCCTTAGGTATCCTTCTTGCTTTCCTTGCTTTTTGCTTGCAAGGATGCAAGCTACACAGTTTGAAATAATTATTATTTCCTTTGTTATTAACCTTCATCTCATTCTTGCGTAGAAACCTGCACAAACATGACATTTTTTCCTATTTTTTTCAAAAACCACTAATTGCACACTTTTGGAATTCTCTGACTTTATCACAATTCTTATTATAAGAAAAAAAAAGAAGTCCCCATAATAAAAATTTTTATAACGGTTGTTACTGAGAAAATTATGTTGTCTACCCTCTTGCGTAGATTTCTACACATGGATTTTTTTTGACTATCTTGCAGGAACCGTTACACTTTCCGGCATAAAAAGTATCCTAACTGTTGACTCAGGATATAAGCTACCACTATACCAAGTTTCATAAAAATTCGTCCAATAGTTTCCGCCGGATGCGTTCCAGACGCACAGGCACAAAAATATCTAGAGTTTAATTTTTTTTTTATGTGCACATACAAAAAAATTCTTCCATGAGAAATGCACTGAAATCCCATATGCGTAGAAATCTACGCACAAGGCTATAAAACGTAACTTTTTTTGAGGATGAGATGAAGGTTAAGTAAATTAATAACAATTAACAATAGAAATTACAGCACTAGCTACCAGGGCTTTCGGCTAAACATTTAAACGTATGAATACTAGAGGGTGGTTAAGTTTTAAGGGCCGATGTTGATTTTGAATAAAACACAAATTATTTAGGAAATTATTATCATTTCTTTTTATTATGATAATATTGGTATGGTTCAATTATGTATGGAACAAAATATCGGCCAAATGGCCGCCGCGACCTCGGCGGCACACCTCCATTCGATGGTCCAAATTTTCGATGACGCTGAGGCATAATTGAGGTTCTATGCCGTTAATGTGCCGAATTATCTCATCCTTTAGCTCTTGAATTGTTGCTGGCTTATCGACGTACACCTTTTCTTTCAAATAACCCCAAAGAAAGAAGTCCAACGGTGTCAAATCGCATGATCGTGACGGCAAATTAACATCGCCACGACGTGAGATAACACGGCCATTGAATTTCTCCCGCAAAAGAGCCATTGTTTCGTTAGCTGTGTGGCAAGTGGCACCGTCCTGTTGAAACCACATATCGTCCACATCCATATCTTCCAATTCGGGCCATAAAAAGTTCGTTATCATCTCACGATAGCGAACACCATTCACAGTAACTGCCTGACCGGCCTCATTTTGGAACAGCAGCAATATTTTCTGCAGTACGAGCTGTACGAGCATGCACTGGTGTTTTCACATCTCCTACAGACCCGGTTTGCTCAAATTTTTGCACGATTTTTCCGATTGTACGCACATTTGGACGATTAAATTGACCGAAAAAATCACGAAGTGCACGATATGCATTTTGATTTGAACGCCCATTTTCATAATAAGCCTGAATAACTTGAACGCGTTGCTCGATTGTGTATCTTTCCATGGTTCAAATTGAGTTAGTCTGAAATTGAGAAATGTCAAATGAAATGCAGAAAAAAACTTGACGTTTAGGTGTGGTTCACATTCAACATCGGCCCTTAAAATTTAACCACCCTTTAAAACCTTTGCGAAAGTAACAAAACAACGGAAGGTTTGTGGTTCAAAATGTGTACCACCGCTGCGCAAATGTCAAAAGAATGTGGTTCAAATTTTGTACCAGCTACGCTGAAAGAGTTAAACTTAGCGTGGTAAACTAGAGTGTTGGTATGGTTCTTGCGTAGATCTTTTAGGATATATAATCGCATTTTCAGGTAGTAGCCATGGTGGAAAGTTTGGCGTGCTGTGGGGTTGCAGATCTGTTGAAATATCTAGTGATCGTGCTGTATGGAGCGTCTTGAGTATTGTCGACTGCAGTTTAGGCATTTTTTTTTATTGGATAGCGACCTTTTGACATCTTCTAGAATTGGAGACTTATGAGATCCTGTGAGTTTTGGGATTAGAACAGCTAAAAGGTATTTGTGTCTTTGTTCGATTGCGGGCAGGCCGGCTTCTGTTGGCATGTTTTTGACGGGAGTTGTTCTAAAAGCCTTCAGAGCACATCTTACAGCTGCATGATACTCGGGGTTTATGGTTTGAAGCGTTGTTTTAGAGCATTTGCCGTTAATTACTAAGCCGTAGTAAATTTTTGATAGGATGGTTGATTTTATGACCCTTATGAGTGAGTTTATGTGAGCGTTGCAGTTTTTAGATGAAAAATACTTAATTATGTTTGTTCTGGTAGCTACACTTTTCTTAAGGGATAAACAATGGTCTTTAAAACTAAATTTACAATCAAAGGTGATACCTAATATATTTAATGTGTTAACTTAACAGATGTCTGTGTTATTAATGTTAACTACTATATTTTTAGTGCAGCTGGTTTCTCGGCAAATATGTAAGACTAGCAGACCCGGGTTCGCGTTGCTTCGCGAAGTTCTTAGAAAACTTTTTTTTGACTATAATATTAAAAAAGGACTATGCCTCTTCTTGGAGCACGTGAATTTCGTAAAAACGTATTTCCGAGATCTTTTTCGTGACACAACGTGCCTAGTTCCATTGGAGGGACTTCTAGCGGACCTGGGAACTTGAAACTCAATACATACTTATGTAGGTAGGTCTTGAAATATAGCTAAGGAAAAGTTACTAAATTTATAACTGTAAATTAATCAAATTGCCGTTTAATTGAATTTAGTATTTTAGTATATAAGGGGGTAACCCTTTTGTCAGAAATTTTGTTTGTGTCACATTTTATGGAAAAGGTAAAATGTCCCCAGTAAAACATTTTCACGTTAAAAAAAAAAAATGTAAGCATGCTTACCGTATCTAGAATAATGAATTTCTATAATAATTGAAAGAAATATAGGCATTGTTGAAGTTTTTACATAGGTATGTACTGTAACCGTCTAAACTGAAAAGGAAGATACGTTGGTATCATTGGAATTCTAGGAATAAGGGCATCATTCCCTGCTGCGGGTCCAGTAAGAATTTAAGCTTCTGTTATATTTTTGTTTAACTTCTTGAATTGAAGTCGTTTGCCCTTGCAAAGGTTTCTGATAAGTTTTATTGGTGTTCCGATTTTCAAATTTAATTGGTGCGGTGGAAGACCCGCTTAGTTGAGAGAATAAATAAATTCTTGAGGATAGTTACAACTGTAATTTTCATTTATTACACTGGTAATTGCTTTGTATTGATGTGCCTCTGTTTTTAAACGCCGACGAAAAAACATTCTTCTCTCTTTAAACCCAGAAAACTAACCTACGCAAATTTTACTCCCATGGTGAATAAAAAAAGTTTTTTTTCGGGCAGAGCTTAAAGCGCTATCTATTTACGCATCAGTCTAGTGAAAAGGGTTTGCTAAAAGTGCATCTCGTTTGATATATTCAAGTGATTTTACAATTCTAGGAACCAAAATTTACAAACGTGAACCAGCACGAAAACCAAAAGTTAGCAGGCAGAAGAAAATATTGCGCATTTTGTAATTATAAAAAAAGCGAAATACAAATTCAACCACATTATGCCCGGTCCGTAAATGTACTTTAAACTCATTAATTTGAATATCTTTTGTCAATAAAATCTAGATTCGTTTCAACAGAGAACTTAAAAATAACTTTTTCTCTTTTAATTGCCAGGGAGTAAATTTTACTCCTAGATAGCTGTAACGGAGTTCAAAATAAGGTTAGCTCTCTGAGATTAACTGATTGGTTTTTGAGTGAGATTATCAAACTTTAACTGAAAAACCAAGCAGTTAAAAAGAAAAATTTCGACTGGGGAGCCAGTCCTGTACTTCCCACCTCATATTGCATTATATCACAGCGATATACACCACAACGTGCTTGCGTTAATTAGCACACCTTTCTTTAAAGTATTTCTTCTAATATCTCAGCATCCGCTCTCGCTGGACCAATTTTACCCAAAACTGATCAGATCTGAGTTTCATGCTGACAAATAAATAAAGTAAAAAAAACCACATGATCGTACGTTATTCCGTTCTCCAGATATCAAAGGAGAAAAAAATTGTCAAATACACACACGCACACACAAACATCACTACGAAAAAAGGTGCAAATGATTTCCAGTGCATTGTAATGTGAAGCTTTGTCAAAATCGGGAACCTATTTTGTTTTGGCCGATTGCAATACTTCCCGTATGGAGGTGGGAAGTCAAAATATGATCCACATAGCATACACTTCATGATCATTCAAAGTACGAATAAGAATGGGAGGGAGAGAGTGTGCGAGAAACACGGAACGATGGTCAAATGGAACAAAGCAGCAACCTCGTCGTCATGATTGAATCGATATCAGTGATGTAAACAAATAAAAATAATGGATGTATTGAAAATACCTATTAATTTATTTCTCAGCAAGTAGGTATAATTAAGAAAAGATGAAGGGCTTAAAATTTGCGTAAGCATATTGACTTTATATATTGTTTTTGCAATTTTTTAAATTGGTTTAAATTTAGGAGTGAATATATTGGTCAAGCTCTTTAAAATTAGTATGAAAAAAATATAAATGTCTAATTTTTTCTGTAAAAAAAACATTTAAATAAAAAAAAATAGCCTAACTGGATTTCGTAAAAATAAGGAATATTATAAATTTTATTTCACGTTAATTGGTTCAGTATTTGCTGAGATTACCGGGGCCAAAGTTTTTAAATGTTTCGTCTTTATATAATAGTAATGAAGTAATGATTTTGGTTTTCGTAAAGGACATTTTTGCTCCGGAGATTTTGCACCATTCGACAATCTCTGTAAGGATTTCTGTGAATATGGCAGTAAGTTTGACGTTATCTTTGCATTTAGATATGATAAACAGGTCATCGGCATACAGAGAGTGCCGAACTGTGTTGTATCTCGATATGATTTCGCTTAATTCGTTGAATGCTATAATAAAAATTATTACCGAGAGTGGAGATCCTTGTGGGATTCCATTTTCGAAATCTGCTAAGTAAGAGTATGCATTGTTTGTTTTAATTCGGAATTTTCTGTTGATTAAAAATGATTTTACATATCTAAATATTTTCGGACCAATTTTCCAGTCAATAAGTTTATTAAGGATCACATGCATCCCAATTCTGTCAAAGGCTTTTTCGAAGTCTATTGACAGGATTGAGATATGATTTTTTGATGCCAGAGCAGTTGCGATGAAGTGATCTATGTGCAGTAGGGCATCAGTTGTAGATCTACCATATTTGAAAGCGACTTGGTTGATATCGATGTTATTGCTTTTCTCTAAGTACCATAGGAGGCGTTTTGATACTATTTTCTCTAAGACCTTGCCGACGCACGGTAAAAGAGATATTGGACGGTAGCCGTTGACTTCCGTCGCTTTTTTTTGGGGGGTTTTCGGATTGGTACCACACTTGCGGTTTTCCATATTTGAGGAATAATACCACTGTCGAAGATTTTGTTATATAAAGAGACTAAGCGCTTTTTTAGTGTTGCGGGTGAGTTTTTTATCATAGGGTAGGAAATTCTATCATACCCAGTTGTTTTACCGGTAACCGTTCCTGGGCAGTTTTCAAATTCGATTAAGTTTATGGGAAGTTCGATTTTTCTTGCTGCTGGTGGGATATTGTAATCGGGTGAAGGAGTACTTAAGGCGGTGTATTTGGCTTCAAGGAATGTTGCGGAAAAGTTAGAGTCCTTGGCGTATTCAGACCATGCTTTGGCGAAGTGATTTGCGATATCTGCCGGGTGGCACAGCGTCTGTGTTTGGGTTTGTATTACTTTTATAGTGTGAGGGACGTAGTTCCCAGTAAGGGACTTGATGTTATCCCAGAGCTGTTTAGATGATGATCTTGGATTGATGGTCGAGGTAAATTTTTCAAGTGACTTTCTTTTTAAAACGTTTTTATTAGTTCGCTTTGGTGTCTGTCTGTTCGCTAAAAATCTTGCAACTAATTTTAAACTAAGTTTCCGATGAGCTAGAGACTTGAAATTTTAAGCATAGGTCAGAACTGGATGACAATGCAATATTTACTCACTTTCAGTCTGTTCCGACAGCCGATTTCACAAAATAATGACCATTTTCAGATGTCCATTGTTAACTCTGACGCACATTCAGATTTATCGCTTAAGGGTTGTTTTTTCCATTTTTGATCGGATTGTGTGTTTATGATGAGGAGTCGGCGAAGGGAGTAATAGCAGACGAAGCACAACTCTCTATTTTTCTGGCGGTTTGCGTATAGTTTTTGAGTTGCCAATGCAAACTTTATAATGGTTATTTTTGCTTTATACTACCAAAGATCATAAAATCCCTTTTTTTTGGATTGTTTGTTTATTACCTTTTTGTTGCCGCAGCAATCACTTGATGTGTACGATGAGGGATCGGCGAAGGGAGTAATAGCAGACGAAACATAATTCTTTATTTTCTGGCTTCTAGTTTGTGTATATTTTTGTTGTACACCCTCATTCATGATTTTCTTGAAAAGGGATGTACATACATAGGTATGTGATTGAGTAATTTTGGGAAACAATTTTACAATGAGTAAACACAACTTCTTTTCTATTACGGTTGCACTCAGAGTTGCTAATGAAAATTTTATAGTGGTTATTAATTATTTCGTGGTATGGCTACTACGATCGAGAAGACGATTGTCACCTGTATTTTGCTTATTTTTAACGGCCTACTATGTGAAAATTCATTGAGAATAAGAATAGAGTATGCGACAGTCGTCTTAAAATATGCAAGACTAAAAAAAGAAAATAATTATTTAAATAAAAATACATTTTTGATGTGCAACGTTTTTAAGACGGACTAAAAAGTAAAAAATAATTTTTCCTAGCCGTATACAAATTCAGATTCCTAACTCCATACAGATAGTCCTGAAAATTGGTTTCTGTGAATTTTTGTAATAGCTATGAAAATAATTGTAAGATTTAAAACGAAAAACGTGGCGCGCACTTAAGTCGCTTACAATTTTATTGCACTGCAAATGACGTGAACTGTTGTGTCTTTTCTTATTTTTATCGCGCGCCACGTTTTTCGTTTTAAATCTTACAATTATTTTCATAGCTATTACAAAAATTCACAGAAACCAATTTTCAGGACTCTCTGTAAGGAGTTAGGAATCTGAATTTGTATGCGGCTAGGAAAAATTATTTTTTACTTTTTAGCCCGTGCTAAAAACGTTGCACATTAAAAATTTATTTTTATTTAAATAATTATTTCAATTTTAGCAGCTTTTCGGAATAGCGCGTTGGTCTTACGATATGCTATAAGGTTAGCTTCAGTTGGGTGTTTTTTGAAATTTTGCCAAGCTTTCTGTTTGATTTGCCGAAGGTTTTTAATCTCGTTGTTCCACCATGGAACAGAAACTCTCTTCGGCAGATTATGGCTTTGGGGGATAGCTGCGTTAGCTGCTGTGCGAAGGCATTTATGTATTATCGCGGTTTCTTTATTTATGTTTGGGGAAGGGTCCTTGGATGTTAATAAGTTTGATACGATGTTTTGAAATAATGTCCAATTAGCTCTATCTGTTTGAAACCTTGGGGCTCGCTTTAAGCTTGTGTGTTGAGTCCCGAATTTTAGTGTAGTTATTATCGGAGAATGGTCGCTGCCATGCAGGTCATCGAGAATAGTCCATGAGCTAATTGGATACAGTTGAGGAGAGAGGAGGGATAGGTCAATATGGGCGAAGGTTCTGTGAGTCGTATAATGGGTGGTTCTACCATCGTTGAGTATGATAAGATTGGAGTATGTTGGCGCATTCTCTACCACCTTACCTCTTGCGTTGGTAAGACGAGATCCCCAAAGGGGGCTCCAGGAGTTGAGGTCTCCTGTTAACAGAATTGGGGTATGGAACATTTTTATTAAGTTCTCTATTTCAAGAACAGAGAACGGTTGGGATGGTGGGATGTAAATAGATATTACTGCAAACTTTATTTTTGTTTCGATATGGACTGCAACTGCTGATAGCGTTGAGTTGACTGGAATTGGCGTGTGGGGGATGGACTTATGAACTAGAAGCCCGGTACCCTGCTTGGCTTTTGTATTAGTGCCGAAATTGTGATAATAGGGAGTGTATTGCTTTGGTGAGTATTTAGAGTTGTCAGGTAAGCGTGTTTCTTGTAAAGAGATGATGGAGGGTTTGAGATCATTTATTAATAACTGCAGTTCGTGTTGGTTATTTAAATAGCCATTCAAGTTCCATTGCAGGATTTTAAGGGCAGTCATATTGGGAATGTTAGGGGCAATATATTTTATTATATTGGGCAAAGATGAGAACTGCAAATGAAAAGAAATACTCACCGTATGTCTCCATCGACCGCGCGGCCCACTCGCCTTTGTCTCATATCTCTATGAGGCGGGCGAGCTGAGTTGTGCAACCACTGTCGATGGAGACTTACGGGGAGTGTAGTTGAAGGTTGTTTATGGATTATCCTCCGAATCCGAGTCGGAGACGTCAGATGTGTGGTAGTTTTTCAGAGAGACGGCATTTGCGATGGAGGAAATTTTCATAGAATCGCTAATTGTTTGATTAGTGTCAATTGGTTTGATCGAGTTTGAGTGAGATGAAGGTTGGTTTGAGAGTGGAGTTGAGATTGTTGAGTTTTGTTTTGCTGAGTGGTTAGGTTTGTTGGGTTTTGGGGCAGAGCTTGTTGATGGGATTCGAATGGGTATGATAGGAGGTTGTGTGAGGTTGGTTGTATCTGTACTTGCTGTGGGAGAGTTATCTGTATTTTTTTTTTCGTTCTGAGTTTGATTTTTGTTTTTTTGGGTTAGAGGGGGTAGAGGTGGTTTTGGTGAAGACTGTATATTGCTTTGTGGGGAAGAGATTGAGTTGGTGCTGGTTAAAGTTGCGGTTTTTGTTTGTTGAGTTATTTCAGAGTATGAGTTTTCTTTAAGGTTGGAACTTGTTGGATTATTTTCTCTATATAGACGTTTGGCCTCTGCCATGGTGCATTTTTTTTTTGGTTTTTATAGTGAGCACTTCTTTCGCTTGAATAAACTTAGGGCAGTTTCGGTCTGAGGATGGGTGGGGGTCTAGGCAATTGGAGCACATTATGCGGGTACAGTTTGTTGGGGCATGCGGGGGAAAGTTGCATGTTTCACACACAGGGTTCTTTGTGCATTTTTTGGTTGTGTGTCCAAGAAGTTGGCAATTGCGACATCTCATGGGGTTTGGGATGTATTCACTTACCTTAGCATTGTACCATCCTATTTCTACGGTATCAGGTGTTTGAAATCGATCGAATAGGATCAGACCTGTTGCTCTTTGTTTGCTTTCGAAATGTTTGGTGAACTTGTATACTTCGGTAACACCCTGGGATCGCATTTCAGCGATAATTTCGGTTTCTTCTACATTGACTAAACAAGGAGCGTATACGATGCCTTTGGAAGAGTTAAGCCAGTTGTGGAGAGTCACTGATACCGGGCACAAATTAGATAGATTTTTAATTGCTAAAAATCTATCAGCAACACGTTGATTTTTGGTTAATATCAGGAGGTTGCCGTCTCTTAGCTGAGAAACATGTTCGTGCTCGGTGCTTATCGCATCGATAGCTTTTCTGAGTAAGAACACGCTGACTGATGTCAGTGGTTTTTCAGGGTTTGTGGGAGAGATTAGGATGAACCTTGGGTTCTTTGGTGCTGTTGTTTTAGGGAGAGTGGGGAATTCGTCCCAAGCTGGTGAATTCGATGTTTTATGTTTTTTGGGCCGTGGGGAATCCGGAGGCTCGTCTACTGGGAGGCCACTAAATCGGTTCCCGGGCTTCATATTCGGCCCCGGGGCCATTTGGCAGGGGTAGAAGGGAAATTAACCCACTACGAGGTTTGACACACGCGGTTTGTCGAAAGTGGAAACGGAGAGAGAGAAAAGGAAGAAGTCTACACTTGTGCGTAGACGGTAAATATGACTGTGGTTTTGAGAGAGTTGGAGAGCTACCAGGGAAGAGAAATAAACACGATGTTAATTGTTCGAAAGCCAGACGGAGACTCTTCACAGTTTGAAATAACTTCGCCGATTTTACTTCGAAGTTTGGGAATGAAATAATCTTTCTTTACCAATGTCTGAACCTTTTAAGCATTGTATGGTCCACTTCATGAACGCTTTGAATTATATTTTGTTGCATACTCTTAGGTACCACCAAAACGTATTCGCCTTTGATAAGTTTGTATAAAATTCCGTTCCATCTCTAGATTGGGCATTTTGTATACGTTTCAGCTATTTTCGACGGCTTAATTGACGGCGAGCACACTACTTAGTGCATCTATGTGCTGCGTTGCTTTTCCTGCCCTATGATGTACCACACAATCAAACTCTTCCAGAAATAGTGCCCATCTAGCAACTTTGGCGGAAAGGTCTTTCTTATTCATAGTTTGTTGGAAAGCTTTACAATCCATAAAAATTCTAAACGAAATTCGAGTTCATACGAATAATATTTTTCTTCAGCTGGCGAAGTTTTGAAGCTTAACCTTCCTATACCCGCGTAAAAAAAAATTACACGTACATATACCCGCGCACGGTCTCTGGGACCGAAACTCAAGAGCCCGTAGTTTCTCTTCTACTTTGAATATTTTTATGAAATTTGTTTTCACCAGTAGAGTGATATATTGTTAACGAAATAAAACAAGTTTATATTAGTTATTGTATTTAACAAATAAATAGTAGCCTTTTTATTAAGCGTCTTAAAAACGTAATTTTTCATAAAGGGTCCAAAAACTTGAACAAACAAATTGTTTCTTTAAAAAAACAAAAGCAAAAACTTTATAAGCTTAAAGCTGAAATGTAAAGGAACAATAAAAAAAAAATTAACATTCACCACCAGAGGTTTTTTCGTGGCAGTCGGGACAAACTATTATTGTATGTTCCAAACAAAAATAAGTCTTGCAAGAAACACAATTGTATCGTGTCTTTCGATTTTTTTTTTGGACGAACAGTAACTACAGCGACCAATTTTAGTATTATTAACTGGGTCCACCTAACTTACAAATCTCAGCAATCTTTTGTCTTAGCGATCGCGGCAAACACGTGTTATTAGCCCGTTTCCTCAAATGTGCGTTTAAGAGATCATATGATAAAGCTTCCAAAAATGCTCTGCGGGTGACTTTTTTATTCTGATTGTTGAGTTCATATACGACATACGAATTTATACCCGCTACGTTCATCAGGCTATAAAAAATCACCATCGGCCATCTGTTGATACTTCTTGCAACATTGTAACTTGCACACATTTTGTCAACCGTATCAACACCTCCTTTTGTCGCATTATAATCCATTATCATCTCAAGCTTTCCAATCTCTTCATTGATTTCTTGATCATCATGCATTCTTGATACAAGTAGAACATTATTGTTCCTTTTTGGCACATATGAAACAAGGGTACAAATGCCTCTATGTCCGAATAAGCTGGATTTTTCTTCTCGGCGTCTAACGTTCGATGAAGTTTTTAGGTAGTTCTCTCTTATTTTTTCGAATCGTGCCTAGCACTGTCAGCCTGTAATCCTTTTCTAACTTATCAATAAGGGGAAGACTTATAAAAAAGTTGTCAATTGTAATGTTGCGGCCACTATTATGAATAACATTACTTAGATGCAAAGCCAATGCCATAGCCGAGTTATCCATAAAATAGGGACCTTCCGGTTGTATTTCCAAATAAACTGCCATGTGGGATGTATAAAACATTTTGGCATCTGTCAAGGCATATATTTTGATGACATATCTATTTGGTTTCGATGGAATGTACTGTCTAAAATTGCAACGACCTCTGAACGCTTCTAGCTTTTCGTCGATTGTTACAAACTGTGACGGACTGAAGTATTTTTGGAATGACGTTACGATTTCTTCAAACAAATTTCTAATGGGAGCCAATTTGTCAACAGAAGCGCGTGCAGCTTGTGTACTTTTGTTATCAAACATGAGACACTGCAATAGTAAATAGAACCGAATCCAACTCATAATTAAACGAAAGATATCTGGGGACGAGCCATCAGTTTTGAATAAATCTTTAGCAATCAGACGACTATTTCTCCGAACACCAGCAAAGAGTAAGAGCCCAAATAGTGCCTGAATTTCAACTTCATCAGTCTCTGAGCAATCCCTTTCTCTTCCAAATTTAGGTGTTAACAGTTTTATTTGTTGGTTCGTGAAGGCCGTGATCTGGCTCACTACATTTTCAGTGAAAAACAACTTCCATATCTCACCTGGTTCTTTCATGTTTTTTGCTTCGCCCTTTACACCAGGTAGCTGGGTCACAATGTTTCTATTTTGTCGTCTTACCTTCATTGATGGAGGATTTTTCTTCCATTTTGTACGGTTATCTTTGCTAATGTAGTAGTCTGCAGAGTTTTCTGCAACTTCTTCATCGCTATTAGAATCATCATCTTGCTCAGTGTCAATTTCTGCCTCCTGTCGTTCAACCAGGTCCTCCACATCGCTGTCATTTTCATCTTCGTAATTGGAATCCGAATTTTCTTCCTCAAGCATCAACCCTATCCTTTCTAAATCCATTAAGCTATAAAGCTATATAACACAATAATTATAAGACATACAAATGCATAAATATATGCATTAAAAAAAAAAACCTGCTCAAATTTGTTACGTGTATACCCGCGCCGGTCTCTAAGACCGAATAATGACTGAAACCGCTACACGTGCTCACCGCACAAAAACTTAAACCACGCTAAAACAAGGGATGAAACAAATCACGAAGCTACCATAAAGTACCCTGGGCTAAATTGCACCGTTGCTAAAATATTTGCGAAAAAGTAATTTGACGGTCTCACAGACCAATGCGCGGGTATAGGAAGGTTAAATAAAACACGGGTTGAAACGCTTTGTCATCATGACGTTGCAGTAAAACTGAACCAAGATCTATCTTACTGGCGTCGATGTGGAATTCTATCTCCAGGTTTGGGTTAAATATTTTTAGAACTCGGTCTTCACATAAAAGGTTTTTCAAAGTTTTAAACTAAAATTGTTGTTCAGTTTCAAAAATAAAATTCATTTCCTTCCGGTTTTTTTTTTTTCTTTATCCGAGTTTCTCCATCTCAGCACGGGTCCGCACGTACCAGAGATAACACATCCCAGGTGGCGATACCTAGGGATTATGCTCAGCTGTAGACAGAGATCCTACCATGCCATTGCGATCTAGTCTCTGGGACTAATGAGCATTTTTTCTTTCTCTTTTGTTTGAATTTACATGTGTATAAAAAGAGAGTTCCACCCACTGGCGTCTCCCATAAGCTCACGAGAAAGAAGATATGCACAAACATCACTAGGCGAGTGGAACATATGTACATAAGTGGAATTTAGACCACTCAAGACGTTAGGGATAGAATTCTCTCCGAGCGCCCCTATGCTCGTTGTTGTTGTTCCATACCGCTCGTAAGAATGTGCATTTTCTGGTTTCTACATTTTCAGTGCTGCGCTAATTCGAAGGGTTTTCGTCTTCGCAATCTCCTAACTAAGTTTGTTTGGTCCAGAAGCTGGAGGGCCTCAGGATTCGTGTGAAGTTAAAGCCGCTCTCCATGTTTCTTAGCATGTCTTTTGACTTCGTGTTTTACTAGTTCTATGCCCAAGTCTCTGCGGAGGTCTTTATCCCGCACGTACCAGGGTGCATTGACGATATTTCTCACTACTTTGTTTTGGAATCTTTGGATGATGTCCATGTTGATCTGTTTAGTACAACCCCAGAGTTGAATCCCATATGTCCATATGGGTTTAAAACCTTGTCTATAAAGTAGGAGTTTGTTTGAAATTGATAGACTGGAATGTCTTCCTATTAGCCAGTAGTTCCTTCTATATCTGGCATCGAGCTCCTCTCGTTTTTTCTTGATATGAGCTTTTCAACGAAGTTTAGCGTCCAGTGTCATACCAAGATATTTAGCTGCATTCGCGTATGGAATTATTTGGTTATTCATGTATATTGGTATATGCTCAATCTTTTTGTATGTAAAATCTACATCGACAGATTTAGACTCGTTTAATTTTATGCACCATTTCCTTGTCCAATTTTGGATTTCCTGGATCGCATCTTGCAGTTTTTCTGTAGAATGAATATTGCTTTCTGCAACTGACATTATGGCTGTGTCGTCCGCGAATGTAGCAATTGTGTTATTTTCCAAAGATGGGATATCGCAAGTATATAAAAGGTATAGTACTGGTCCAAGTACGCTACCTTGGGGCACCCCTGCTTTAAGTTCCGAGTACGCACTCTGTTCTTTTATACGAAAGTATCTGTCTGTAATATAAGATTCCAGGATCTTTGTATGTTGTTTGGGGAGAGCCTTTTTCAGTTTATAGATCAGTCCTTCGTGCCAAACTTTATCGAATGCTTGCGCTACATCAAGGAAGACTGTAGAACAAACTTTTTTTGTCTTCCAATGTTCCAATGCTTTTTCAATAATGTTAGTGATCCGGTGGACCTGGTCGATTGTAGAATGTTTTTTTCGGGATCCAAATTGGTGGTTGGGAATAATTTGATTTCTCTCTATAAAAGCTGTTAGTCTTTTGAGTAGCAATCTTTCAAACAGTTTTGACATTATAGGCAGTAAGGTCTATAAAATGATGCCTCATAAGGTGATTTCCCAGGTTTCGCTTTCATGATAACATCAGCTACTTTCCATAATTGTGGCACGTACTTCATTCTAAATGCGGTATGGATGATGTTCGTTAGCTTCAAAATTGCCTTTTCAGGATGCTGCTTAAGAATATCTCCTGTTATGAGATCAAAGTGATCTGGTACATCGTCGGGCAGCTCGTCGGTGTCACCTGGATTTGGTTGAATAATTTCCTCAAGATGTTCTGCGAATCTATCACCTTTTTTTCGTTGCTCCTACCCCATTTCCCATCCTGCGTTCTAATTGGTGGGATTTGCGTAATTGTCCTTTTCAAATTTTTTGTGGCTTTCACCCTTGCGAGTGAGATCAGAAAGGTTTTGCCAGCATTGCGTATTGTGGACATTTTCTAAAAAATTCGGTTAAGCCTAGGAAGCTTTGGAGTTCTTTGAAGTTTTTGGGCGGTGGAAAGTTTTTAACAGCGAGCGTTTTCTTAACGGATGGTTTGACGTTATGCGACTCCACAATATGACCTAAGAAATCTATGGACCTCGGAACGAATTTGCATTTTTCCCATTTTATTATTAATCTGTGCTCAACAGCTACTTTTAAAACTTCCACTAGTAGTGCTATGTTTTCTTCTACAGTCTAAGACGTGATAATTATATCATCTAAATATATCAAAATTAGTCTTTTTTTAAAACAAAGTCTTTAAAAACGGCGTTAACATAGCGCTGAAAAACGTTAGGTGAAATCCATAGCCCAAAAGGAGCTTTACAAAATTCATATTGACCGTCGGACGTAACGAAAGATGTGTATTTTCGATGGACATCGGAAAAATCTATTTTTTTAAGTCGAGGGTCGTAAAAATATCGGAATCGTAGAACTGTTTTAGTATTTCCTCTATAATTGGTAAGGGCTGTCTTGTCTATTCTTTATCACTTTTTTATTTAATTTTCTATAGTCAACACAAAGTCTATAACTACCATCTTTTTTTTCGCTAACACAACCGGGCTACAATATCTGAATCGCTTTCTACAATACTACCGTCGTTTAACCACTCTTGGATTTGCGCGGATACAATCTGTTTTTCTTTTGGTGTTAGCCTACGAGGTCGATGGAAAATAGGTTTTACGTCTTCTAACACTATTTCCATTTCCAATACATGATCTAGGCAGTTTATTGGGTTTGTAACACTGTATTATATTTGAAATCGTTTCGCTAACATTTTTATCTACAATTTCCTGAACACATAACACTTCGTCGCGTTTCGTTGCAAAAAGACTAGTTTGTGTAATGTGTCTGTGTGCACATTAAAACACATAAATTATATTGGTAATAAATGCCTTTTATTTATCAGTTTTTAATTAGTTTCTACAAGGTTTACACTGTTTACTTCTATTGCGTTCTAGGGATGACGATCAACTGACTTATGATTCTTCTAGCTGTTAGCTGCAAGTTGATTCACAATAAGTATTGAATGTAATTGTAATTGATTCACAATAAGTTTTAAATGTTCTTCACATTACACGCCTTTTTTTTATAATTAATCTCATTGACAATTCAGTCATCATATCGAACGGGTGGTTTAATAACACGACCACTCCGAGTCACATACGGCGTTGCAGTCTGATTCGGTCTAGATGCTATATGTCCTGAAGGAACACTATGAGCATTTTCAACACCTGGCACATCGCTAACCTCTATGCCTGAATCCGGTACGAAGCTGTAGCGATCAACGGCCTAATTAACTGATGAGCCCGACACTCCACTTGATCGTTCGGCTTCGTCTAATTCGCTGCTTTCCGCTGCCACAATTTCATTATTGCATCTTCTACTTAATCTAACGTCAACATCAAAAGTGTTTTTCCTTCTTGGTGGTATAATATTTATTTCTTTACAGTTATTTTCTTCCGCATTAACATTGTTTCGGATATGATCTTCAAATAGCAAATCACTTGCGTTTATTTCATTGTTTTGTGTCTTAGCCAAGAATCTACGATTTCTTCCAAAATAATGACCAAAGTTGTCCAATACAATATATGACCTATCATTAACATTAGCAACAATTTTTCCATAATTCCATTCATTTCCATTTTTCTTAAAAATAATTTGGTCATCCACATTCAACACTGGCAAGGATCTCGCCGTCCGATCGTAATAATACTTCCGTTTTTCCTTTGAATTTTTTCTTGGATTTCGTCCTCATTAATGCTCTTTCGACACAACAATTGACTCGCTACTGGTAATCTCGTCTTAATTTGGCGGCCAAAGAACAATTGCGCCGGCGACAGTTTCGTACTGGCGACCTGTGTTGTATTATATTCAAAAACTCGATATTGAAAATGACTAACTTCCCCTACCTCATAGCATCGTCTAAGAAGATTTTTCGCAATGGCCACGCCTTTTTCTGCGAGTCCATTACTTTGTGGATATCGTGGACTAGAAAACGTGAACAAAATATTTGCCTCATTTGCAAATTTCTCGAATTCCCTTGATCCGAATGGATTATTGTCACATCGGATTTCCGATGGGTATCCAACGCGATCAAATATTTTCCCGAGGACTTCAATTATGTAGTTGGACGTTTTCCGATTCAATTTTTCGGATATGACATATCCCGAATATGCGTCAATGATTGCCACATAATCGTGTCCGGCAATTTCAAATAAGTCAATTGCAACCCTTTGAAATGGATATTCTGGATTAGGATCCTGAACCAACGGTTCCTTTTGAATATTTCTCTTGAATTTTTCACAAATCGTGCATTGCGCAACGGTTTCCTTAATTTTTTCCGACATACCAGGCCAAAAGTAGTGCGAGCGTGCGCGTGCAAGCGTTTTTTCAATACCCAAGTGTGGTGCGTGAAGCCACTTGCATATCTTTGCCTAAAGCAAAGATGGAATTACCAACCTATGATCTTTAAACAAGAGTCCATTTTCAAAATGCAAATTATCCCGGTATTTGTGAAACTGTTGGCTCAAATCATCAAGCTGATGATATGCTGGCCATCGCGTTTGCACATATTTACAAATGCGCGTATATTTCTCATCTCCCTTAATGGTACTTAAGTAGTAGTTGTAATTGTCTACCGATAAACACACCTGGCGAGTGACTTTGTGTATCACTCCAAGCAGATCAGCGTTCTCCGATTGATCCGGTAATTGTGCCCGTGAAAGGCAGTCAGCAACAAGCATTTCCTTGCCAGGTGTGTAAACGATCGTCATCTTCGGATATTTGAGAAGAAGCATAAACATCCGTTGCAATCGAGGAGTAACCTCGTCAATGTCGCGCTTCACAAGTATTTCCAGTGGCTTGTGGTCACTTTGAACCGTGAACTCCCGTCCGTAAAGGAAGAAATGAAAACGTTCACAGGCAAACACAATTGCCAACAATTTTTTTTTCGATTTGTGCCCATTTTTGCTCACTAGCACTTAAGGTGCGCGAAGCGTAAGCAATTGGATGTCCGTCCTGAGCTAACACACATCTTAATCCATCCTTTGACGCATCCGTTTGGATGATAACTGATTTTCTCGGGTCATAAACTGCCAGTACAGGTTGTGACGATATTATCCTAATCAGATCTTGCAATTCGTTTTCATGTCTTTCCGTCCAACACCATTCAACATCCTTTCGCGTGAGGTCACGCAAGGCTGCCGATTGGCACGATAAATTTGGAATAAATTTTGCAAGATACTTAAACAGCCCAAGCAATCGCATAACGCCCGATTTATTTGTCGGCTTGGGCATGTCGACAATGGCACTGATGTACCTGAAGTCCGATTTGATTTGGACCTCTGAAATCAAATGACCCATAAACTTAATTTGCTTTTGCCTGTATTGAATTTTATCCGGATTGAATTGAATGTTACACTGGCGAGCGCGTTCCATTACCCTTGATAGCGTTTGGTCGTGTTCAAAATCACTTGCGGCCGTAATAGCCATATCATCGAAATATATGATGAGGTTTGGAATATCCCCGAAAATTTGCACCATTTTCTTTTGAAACATTTCCGGTGCACAGTTTATGCCGAATGGCACACGATTGAATTTGAATCTACCTACTGGGGTCATAAATGTAGTTAACTCCGCACTCTTGGCATCAAGTTCCATGTGCCAAAATCCATTACTGAGGTCGAGTACAGAAAACGCACATTTATTTGCAAGTCGGCCCATCACATCTTCGATCGTTGGAATGAGAAAGTGCTCGCGCTTAATGCATGCGTTTAGTGGTTTCGGATCGAGACAGACGCGAAGCTTTCCATTCGGTTTTCCACGAGTTGAACATTGTTTACCCAGTCGGTCGGATAATCGACCGGAGAAATAATTCCCGCTTGGACCATTGATTCAAGTTCCGATTTTAAACGATCGCACAGACCCAAAGGAATGCGTTTCTTATAGTGCAACGATGGTACAGCATCCTCTTTCACCTTAATTGAGCAAGTTCCCGGGAACTTACCAACGCCGTTAAAAATGTTCTTAAACGCTGCTATGAATTCCCCCTTCTCCCTTGGCAAACGTGGTAACGATTGCACAGTATTTAAGCGCTTTATTAAATCAAAATCAATGCAAGTCGACAAGCCCAGCAGCGGTTCAAGTGCATCATCGACAACTAGAAATTCAGCCGTTTTCCTAGTTTCTCTGGTAACATCAAAACATTCCAATTTAACTGTACCATGAATGTTTACTTTATTCGAACTATAGTCAAGGACAACAAAACCCGTATTTTTCTTTTGAAGAGTAACATTACATTTTTTAATCAAATTAATCGGTATACAATTCACGTCGGATCCAGTGTCAATCTTGAATGCAATTGGCCAATATGTTTTCGTCCATCTTATTCTATCCACCACATCAATATTTGAATTTAATCTAAAAACATTTCTACTTAATACACTAATATTTCCATCAATTTGCTCTAATTAACTACAGTTACCTTCATCATTCCAGTTAAGACTGTTCGCCATTCTCTTATTGTTGTTGGTGTCCTTTTTTGTATTTCCATGTGAATTTCCGTAAGATTTTTGTTGTTGTTGTCCATCCAATTTTGCTTTTCCTTTTTGTTTGCAGAACTTTGCGAAATGTCCCTTTTTTCCACAATTTGAACAAGTGATGTCGTTTGCCTTGCAAAAACGCAGATGAGTTGGTGTAAATGGTGCGCCGCAATTAAAACAATAACGGGACACAGCATTGCATGCTGCATCGGCGCTTGCTGCAGTCGATGTTTCCGAAACTGCACTCACACTCGGTGCATTGATACGTCGATCCAGCAAATTCTTATTTACATTCGCAGCTTCATAGATTTTACATGTTTCAATTACCTTTTTTAACGGATCATCCTTTCCGTTAAACAGCTTTAATTGTAGTTTCTTGTCGTGTACACCAATGATTATCCGATCACGCAACAAACGATGTTCGTACGTCACGCCACATTTACAGTTATATTCACAAAAACGCAGCTGCGTGCGTAATTCCGTTTCAAAATCGGCGAATGTCTGACTTTGATTGTGTTGAATTTGAATGATTCCATGGCGATATTTTTTCTCGGTAGGCAATAATCATCGAATGCCTTTAATACAATTTCCAATGTACTTGCAGTTTGTTCTGTTTCTTCAGTTTGTCCACCCTCAAGATAGTCACTTTGCTCTTCTTCTTCTTCCTCGTTTTCCACATTTCAATTTTCCTCTGCATTTGTTACCCCAAACATATTTTCCAGATTTCCGTTGTTTGGAAACAATGTATTAAAAATGTTACCTGCCTCTGGCCCAATCAACCATAAGAATGTTGCAATTTCTGTTGCTCCGGTTCTATCATTTTAGGTGGAATTCGAAGAAATACTACCTATTGCAGAGGTCCTCATGACGCAACTTTCAAAAAATTTGAATGCAACTTTTCAAGACCTCTATAGTAAACACCAAAACCATGGTCCGTTCAAATGTTTATATATACATACATATATACATATATCTATATACATACATATATGCAATATAACGAAATCTTGTCCGCACGATAGGGGCCGCAATTCTTAACCGAATCGGATGAAACTTTGTACACATGTTGATATGGTGAATAGCACGGACAAGTTCGTAGATGGGCGAGATCGGTTGGGAGGGGGGCGTGTCACGCCCATTTATGCAATACAACGAAATCTACTCCGCACGATAGGAGCCGCAGTTCTTAACCGAATTGACTGATACTTTGTACACATGTTGGTATGGTAAATAGCTCGGCTGAGTTCGAAGATGGGCGTAATCGGTTGGGAGGGGGGCGTGTCACACGACTACCGTCGTTTAACCACTCTTGGATTTGCGCGGATACAATCTGTTTTTCTTTTGGTGTTAGCCTACGAGGTCGATGGAAAATAGGTTTTACGTCTTCTAACACTATTTCCATTTCCAATACATGATCTAGGCAGTTTATTGGGTTTGTAACACTGTATTATATTTGAAATCGTTTCGCTAACATTTTTATCTACAATTTCCTGAACACATAACACTTCGTCGCGTTTCGTTGCAAAAAGACTAGTTTGTGTAATGTGTCTGTGTGCACATTAAAACACATAAATTATATTGGTAATAAATGCCTTTTATTTATCAGTTTTTAATTAGTTTCTACAAGGTTTACACTGTTTACTTCTATTGCGTTCTAGGGATGACGATCAACTGACTTATGATTCTTCTAGCTGTTAGCTGCAAGTTGATTCACAATAAGTATTGAATGTAATTGTAATTGATTCACAATAAGTTTTAAATGTTCTTCACATTACACGCCTTTTTTTTATAATTAATCTCATTGACAATTCAGTCATCATATCGAACGGGTGGTTTAATAACACGACCACTCCGAGTCACATACGGCGTTGCAGTCTGATTCGGTCTAGATGCTATATGTCCTGAAGGAACACTATGAGCATTTTCAACACCTGGCACATCGCTAACCTCTATGCCTGAATCCGGTACGAAGCTGTAGCGATCAACGGCCTAATTAACTGATGAGCCCGACACTCCACTTGATCGTTCGGCTTCGTCTAATTCGCTGCTTTCCGCTGCCACAATTTCATTATTGCATCTTCTACTTAATCTAACGTCAACATCAAAAGTGTTTTTCCTTCTTGGTGGTATAATATTTATTTCTTTACAGTTATTTTCTTCCGCATTAACATTGTTTCGGATATGATCTTCAAATAGCAAATCACTTGCGTTTATTTCATTGTTTTGTGTCTTAGCCAAGAATCTACGATTTCTTCCAAAATAATGACCAAAGTTGTCCAATACAATATATGACCTATCATTAACATTAGCAACAATTTTTCCATAATTCCATTCATTTCCATTTTTCTTAAAAATAATTTGGTCATCCACATTCAACACTGGCAAGGATCTCGCCGTCCGATCGTAATAATACTTCCGTTTTTCCTTTGAATTTTTTCTTGGATTTCGTCCTCATTAATGCTCTTTCGACACAACAATTGACTCGCTACTGGTAATCTCGTCTTAATTTGGCGGCCAAAGAACAATTGCGCCGGCGACAGTTTCGTACTGGCGACCTGTGTTGTATTATATTCAAAAACTCGATATTGAAAATGACTAACTTCCCCTACCTCATAGCATCGTCTAAGAAGATTTTTCGCAATGGCCACGCCTTTTTCTGCGAGTCCATTACTTTGTGGATATCGTGGACTAGAAAACGTGAACAAAATATTTGCCTCATTTGCAAATTTCTCGAATTCCCTTGATCCGAATGGATTATTGTCACATCGGATTTCCGATGGGTATCCAACGCGATCAAATATTTTCCCGAGGACTTCAATTATGTAGTTGGACGTTTTCCGATTCAATTTTTCGGATATGACATATCCCGAATATGCGTCAATGATTGCCACATAATCGTGTCCGGCAATTTCAAATAAGTCAATTGCAACCCTTTGAAATGGATATTCTGGATTAGGATCCTGAACCAACGGTTCCTTTTGAATATTTCTCTTGAATTTTTCACAAATCGTGCATTGCGCAACGGTTTCCTTAATTTTTTCCGACATACCAGGCCAAAAGTAGTGCGAGCGTGCGCGTGCAAGCGTTTTTTCAATACCCAAGTGTGGTGCGTGAAGCCACTTGCATATCTTTGCCTAAAGCAAAGATGGAATTACCAACCTATGATCTTTAAACAAGAGTCCATTTTCAAAATGCAAATTATCCCGGTATTTGTGAAACTGTTGGCTCAAATCATCAAGCTGATGATATGCTGGCCATCGCGTTTGCACATATTTACAAATGCGCGTATATTTCTCATCTCCCTTAATGGTACTTAAGTAGTAGTTGTAATTGTCTACCGATAAACACACCTGGCGAGTGACTTTGTGTATCACTCCAAGCAGATCAGCGTTCTCCGATTGATCCGGTAATTGTGCCCGTGAAAGGCAGTCAGCAACAAGCATTTCCTTGCCAGGTGTGTAAACGATCGTCATCTTCGGATATTTGAGAAGAAGCATAAACATCCGTTGCAATCGAGGAGTAACCTCGTCAATGTCGCGCTTCACAAGTATTTCCAGTGGCTTGTGGTCACTTTGAACCGTGAACTCCCGTCCGTAAAGGAAGAAATGAAAACGTTCACAGGCAAACACAATTGCCAACAATTTTTTTTTCGATTTGTGCCCATTTTTGCTCACTAGCACTTAAGGTGCGCGAAGCGTAAGCAATTGGATGTCCGTCCTGAGCTAACACACATCTTAATCCATCCTTTGACGCATCCGTTTGGATGATAACTGATTTTCTCGGGTCATAAACTGCCAGTACAGGTTGTGACGATATTATCCTAATCAGATCTTGCAATTCGTTTTCATGTCTTTCCGTCCAACACCATTCAACATCCTTTCGCGTGAGGTCACGCAAGGCTGCCGATTGGCACGATAAATTTGGAATAAATTTTGCAAGATACTTAAACAGCCCAAGCAATCGCATAACGCCCGATTTATTTGTCGGCTTGGGCATGTCGACAATGGCACTGATGTACCTGAAGTCCGATTTGATTTGGACCTCTGAAATCAAATGACCCATAAACTTAATTTGCTTTTGCCTGTATTGAATTTTATCCGGATTGAATTGAATGTTACACTGGCGAGCGCGTTCCATTACCCTTGATAGCGTTTGGTCGTGTTCAAAATCACTTGCGGCCGTAATAGCCATATCATCGAAATATATGATGAGGTTTGGAATATCCCCGAAAATTTGCACCATTTTCTTTTGAAACATTTCCGGTGCACAGTTTATGCCGAATGGCACACGATTGAATTTGAATCTACCTACTGGGGTCATAAATGTAGTTAACTCCGCACTCTTGGCATCAAGTTCCATGTGCCAAAATCCATTACTGAGGTCGAGTACAGAAAACGCACATTTATTTGCAAGTCGGCCCATCACATCTTCGATCGTTGGAATGAGAAAGTGCTCGCGCTTAATGCATGCGTTTAGTGGTTTCGGATCGAGACAGACGCGAAGCTTTCCATTCGGTTTTCCACGAGTTGAACATTGTTTACCCAGTCGGTCGGATAATCGACCGGAGAAATAATTCCCGCTTGGACCATTGATTCAAGTTCCGATTTTAAACGATCGCACAGACCCAAAGGAATGCGTTTCTTATAGTGCAACGATGGTACAGCATCCTCTTTCACCTTAATTGAGCAAGTTCCCGGGAACTTACCAACGCCGTTAAAAATGTTCTTAAACGCTGCTATGAATTCCCCCTTCTCCCTTGGCAAACGTGGTAACGATTGCACAGTATTTAAGCGCTTTATTAAATCAAAATCAATGCAAGTCGACAAGCCCAGCAGCGGTTCAAGTGCATCATCGACAACTAGAAATTCAGCCGTTTTCCTAGTTTCTCTGGTAACATCAAAACATTCCAATTTAACTGTACCATGAATGTTTACTTTATTCGAACTATAGTCAAGGACAACAAAACCCGTATTTTTCTTTTGAAGAGTAACATTACATTTTTTAATCAAATTAATCGGTATACAATTCACGTCGGATCCAGTGTCAATCTTGAATGCAATTGGCCAATATGTTTTCGTCCATCTTATTCTATCCACCACATCAATATTTGAATTTAATCTAAAAACATTTCTACTTAATACACTAATATTTCCATCAATTTGCTCTAATTTACTACAGTTACCTTCATCATTCCAGTTAAGACTGTTCGCCATTCTCTTATTGTTGTTGGTGTCCTTTTTTGTATTTCCATGTGAATTTCCGTAAGATTTTTGTTGTTGTTGTCCATCCAATTTTGCTTTTCCTTTTTGTTTGCAGAACTTTGCGAAATGTCCCTTTTTTCCACAATTTGAACAAGTGATGTCGTTTGCCTTGCAAAAACGCAGATGAGTTGGTGTAAATGGTGCGCCGCAATTAAAACAATAACGGGACACAGCATTGCATGCTGCATCGGCGCTTGCTGCAGTCGATGTTTCCGAAACTGCACTCACACTCGGTGCATTGATACGTCGATCCAGCAAATTCTTATTTACATTCGCAGCTTCATAGATTTTACATGTTTCAATTACCTTTTTTAACGGATCATCCTTTCCGTTTAACAGCTTTAATTGTAGTTTCTTGTCGTGTACACCAATGATTATCCGATCACGCAACAAACGATGTTCGTACGTCACGCCACATTTACAGTTATATTCACAAAAACGCAGCTGCGTGCGTAATTCCGTTTCAAAATCGGCGAATGTCTGACTTTGATTGTGTTGAATTTGAATGATTCCATGGCGATATTTTTTCTCGGTAGGCAATAATCATCGAATGCCTTTAATACAATTTCCAATGTACTTGCAGTTTGTTCTGTTTCTTCAGTTTGTCCACCCTCAAGATAGTCACTTTGCTCTTCTTCTTCTTCCTCGTTTTCCACATTTCAATTTTCCTCTGCATTTGTTACCCCAAACATATTTTCCAGATTTCCGTTGTTTGGAAACAATGTATTAAAAATGTTACCTGCCTCTGGCCCAATCAACCATAAGAATGTTGCAATTTCTGTTGCTCCGGTTCTATCATTTTAGGTGGAATTCGAAGAAATACTACCTATTGCAGAGGTCCTCATGACGCAACTTTCAAAAAATTTGAATGCAACTTTTCAAGACCTCTATAGTAAACACCAAAACCATGGTCCGTTCAAATGTTTATATATACATACATATATACATATATCTATATACATACATATATGCAATATAACGAAATCTTGTCCGCACGATAGGGGCCGCAATTCTTAACCGAATCGGATGAAACTTTGTACACATGTTGATATGGTGAATAGCACGGACAAGTTCGTAGATGGGCGAGATCGGTTGGGAGGGGGGCGTGTCACGCCCATTTATGCAATACAACGAAATCTACTCCGCACGATAGGAGCCGCAGTTCTTAACCGAATTGACTGATACTTTGTACACATGTTGGTATGGTAAATAGCTCGGCTGAGTTCGAAGATGGGCGTAATCGGTTGGGAGGGGGGCGTGTCACACGCCTTTAAATTTTTCAAATTCCGCATTAATAATTGTTGCATTTTCATTTTTAATAGTATAGAAATGGTAATAGTATGAGCATATTTTTGCAAAAATATTCTCGCCATTTTGAATCCGCCATCTTGAAATTCTTTAAAATTGCTCCGATTTCGTTGAAATTGAAAATGTATACTCGTTTAAAAGTTGCATACAAAGGAAATCCACCTATCTCTTGCGGCTGGTGCCGGAAGGTCTTTTTTTTATTTGCTATCATGTACACTATAAATGTGCGTTTCCAACTTTGCCATTCCTTTGCCAAATTTGAGCAATCTAATGGCGGCGGCAAACGATCGTTCGACGCCATTACATGTAATTTTACTTTCTGGTGAATTCTAATTTAGGTTTTATTTAGTATTTTCTTTTAATTTTTTATTTTTTATTTTTTTCTTTTTTTTTCTTTTCACTTTTTAACTTCGGACACCATGTGTGTCTGTGTGCACATTAAAACACATAAATTATATTGGTAATAAATGCCTTTTATTTATCAGTTATTAATTAGTTTCTACAAGGTTTACACTGTTTACTTCTGTTGCGTTCTAGGGATGATGATCAACTGACTTATGATTCTACTAGCTGTAAGCTGCAAGTTGATTCACAATTAGTATTAAATGTAATTGTAATTGATTCACAATAAGTTTTAAATGTTCTTCACATTACAGTTTGGCAATTTAATAAAAAGCACTCGATTACAATTCAAAACTTTATATCATATATTTAATGTTACAAATGTGTCTGCTCGTGGTGGCGACGTAAAAAAGACTTTTCGAGAAACATGCTGCAAACTCTATCTGTCACGGTTGACGTCTGTCGGTGGAATTGTCGACGGTGCTGCCCTGGTATATCTGCGGCCCGATGTTGTTGTCTTCGCAGTTGTTAAAGTCTTCGGATGTAATGTTTTACTCGTATCGGTTTCTTCTATGATGAATGCAGGTTTGAGTCGGTCCAGCGAGATGTTTTTCGATCGGCCATTGATGCTGAGCTTGTAGAACTTGTCACCTTTCTTCAAAATCTTGAATGGTCCATCGTAGGGGGCTTTCAACGGCGTTTTAACTTTATCGCATCGTACGAATACATGGTTGCTGTCTTGTAGTTTTGGGTGAACGAAAACCCGTGCCTTGTCTTTGTGTGTGATTGGGACCGGTGTGAGCGTTGACATCGACCTTCTGACCTTCTGAGCTCTTTCAGAAATTCGGATTCTGTAGGGACCACAGGTTTAGGATGGAAAAACTCACCAGGCAGCTTTAGTTTTTCACCGTAAATCAGCTCTGATGGCGTAGAATTCGACTCACATTTTACGGTTGAACGTAGTCCTAAAAGTATTATCGGGAGATGGTTGCACCAGTTGTCATTCTCGTAGCACTTGATTGCTGTTTTAAGCGTCCTATGCCATCGTTCGATTATCCCATTGGCCCGGGGATGATAAGGAGTTGTTTTAAAATGTGTTATACCTAGGAATCTTGTTAGCTCCTTAAAAATATTTGATTCAAATTGCCGTCCTAAATCGCTTGTGATTCGTCTCGGTATGCCAAAACGAGAGATCCAGTTGTTGACAAACTCCCTAGCCACCGTCTCGGCCATGATGTCTGGTAGGGGGATTGCTTCCGCCCACCTCGAGAAACGGTCTATTATGGTCAGACAGTACCGATTACCTCTGGACGGGGGAAGGGGTCCGATAATGTCGATGTTGACGTGTTCGAAACGTTGGGTCGGGTCCTCGTAAACCCACACTCGGTTTTGTTGTGGCGCTGCACTTTTGATCTTTGGCAAGGAAGGCACGTCTGAACACACTCGGTGATGGCGCGTGCCATGTTGGGTCAAACAAATCGTTCCTTTATTAGTTTTACCGTGGCCTTCGCCCTGGATGCGCGATTCGGTGTAGTTTTTCCATGACTCTCACGCGGAATGACTGTGGGACAAACGACCGGATGGTATCTTGCGACGTATCACAATACAGAGCCCACTTTGCGAATTGTAAATAGGGAACAATTTTAGTTTAAGAGCTGTTTTAAAGTTGTAACCTTGATCCAAGTACTCTTGGAGCTCCGGATCCTTAGCTTGCTCTCGTGCCATCTCTTCATAGTCGATCTTTGTCGATGAGATCTGTTGGATTCGAGATAACCAATCCGCTACGGTGTTCTCTAAACCCATGGTGTGCTAGATGTCCGTGCTGAATTGGCCGATCAAATCCAGTTGTCGCTGCTGTCGGGGTGATGCCTTTTCTGGGTTTTGTTGGAAGGCGTATGTAATCGGCTTGTGGTCCGTTAAGATGGTGAAGTGTCTTCCTTCGAGGAGGTACTTAAAATACTTTATAGCTTGGTATATCGCCGTCAGCTCACGGTCGTATGTACTGTAGTTCGTTTGCGACTTCGTCAATTTCTTCGAGTAAAACCCTAGTGGCTGCAGCGCGTCGTCTGCCACTTGATGTAACACAGCTCCTACTGAAAAATCAGAAGCGTCAGTATACAGTACTAACCTCGCATCCGGCACTGGATTGTACAACAGTGTTGCGTCCGCTAAATCCTGTTTGCAAGCCTGGAATGCTTTTTCCTCTGCTTCGTTCCAGACAATTGGTGTTTAGGGTTGCCAGAAATATTTCTTAGCAAATCGGGAGAATTCAGGAAATTATCGGGAGATTGAGAAAAAAATCGGGAGAATAAATAAAAACTTATTACTCCATAGAAATTTTAAGCCACCATTCTCCTTCTAGCAAACAAATATACAAGGTGGCGCAACATTAATCACCCTATCGGAAGATGTTATAATTTTTGCAAATGGCGTCGTACGTCAATTATATTTGACATTTGTGAACTAGACAGCTGCAGTATACAAACAGACAAGCAATGGAGCGCTATACTCCGGAAGAGAGTTGAATAATTGTGTCGGAAGCGTTTCCTGGTCGCTTAATCTCCCGTTTTAGCGATTTGGCATGGCCAGCTAGATCACCCGATTTAACCATCCCAGACTTATTTCTTTGGGGCTACTTGAAGTCGCGGGTTTATGCCAACAAGCCTCAGACAATCGCAGCCCTTAAGGAAAATATTCGACAGGAATGCGAACAGTTATCACCGGAAATCTTGCGGAAAGTCATGGAAAATGCAATAAAACGGGCACAAATGTGTATCAACAAGTGGCGGCAGCCACTTGACGTATATCGTCTTTTCCACTTAACAGAAAAAAATTGTAAAGGTCCAAATAAAGATTTCCATCACTCAAAATTTTTTTTTTTTATGTAGTAAAAAAGTAATTCAAAAACAAAATTGGATGATTAATTTTGCGCCACCTTGTTTTTGGAAATGTCAATGTCAATGTATTATGGCAGTTCAAAAACAAGAAAGAGTAATGCCAAATTATTTTGTATGCTAACATTAGGCGCTGATTACACTTCTTCGTAATAAAACTTTTTCTGAACTGTTCGTAATTTTTTGGGAAAATAAAAAAAAAAAATGGAATATAGGGAGACTTCATAGAATTTCCGGGAGACCGGGATATAAGTAAAAAAAACCGGGAGACTCCCGGAATATCGGGAGAACTGGCAACCCTATTGGTGTTTTGTCGTTCTTTTTGTTGCCCACTATTAGTTTTTGTAGTATCTTTTGATTGTTTATAGCGTGGGGGATAAACGCTCTGTAAAAATTTATGATCCCCAGGAAGTTCTTCAAATTCTTTGCGACTTCTGGTCTCTTGAAATTCTGGATTGCCTCGACTTTCGTACCTATCGGCATAGTACCTTTCTCGTTCACTCGATGGCCTAAAAAGTTTACTTCGCTTTGACCGAAAACGCATTTGGAAAGGTTGATTTTTCGTTGAAGGCTCGGTAATCACCACAACAACGCCATTCCCGATTCGACTTTTTCACCATATGCAGTGGGCTCACCCACGGGCTCTTTGATGGTCTGCAGATACCACTCTCCATCAGAAACCGGAACTCTTCGCGCGCTGCTTTAAGTTTTTTGGGCGGTAATCTGCGTGGGCGAGCATATGTTGGGGGGCCGGAGGTAATTATGTGATGGGCTACGTCTATCCCCGTCGGCTTCCTCATTGCATTGAAGTTGGTGATGTCTTTGTATTCATCTAAAATAGATGCGAAAGTAACACTCTTTTTAAAAGTATGAATTTGCACTCTACCTGATTTATGCGCGACGACCCCGATGTTTGTAGCTGCGTGTTATCGTCCATTAGTTTTCATTTGCGAACATCGATTAATAGGCAAACATGTTTAAGGAAATCGACACCTATGATGGGAGATTTCACTTGTGCGACGATAAAATTCCATGTGAATGGTCTGCGTAGTCCCAAGTCCAGTGTAAGACGTCGAATACCAAAAGTTTTTATTTCGGTGCCATTAGCAGCATACAGTTTTGACGTGTGTGGAGATTGCACCTTGTCTTGTCGCTCCGGTGGTATGACAGAAACATCGGCGCCAGAATCGATAAGGAACTTTTTGCTGGAGTTCCTATCGTTGATGAATAGACGAGAAATTTGTAAGCCACCACCGTCCGATGCGTCTATTCTACCGTACGATTGGCTTGCTAGTTTTTTGACTTCGATTCCGCATGGAATGAACAAGGTTGGCGACATTTACGCACTGTTTCGGCGAACTTTCTGTGGAACCAACAGTAAGTGTCATCATTATTGTTGTCGCGAAGTGCTGGTGTATGGTCACGGTTGCGGCTTTTGCTGCGACTCCATTGTGGACGGTTGTTTCCGCGGAGAAGTTTTCGGAGTTGACGGTCGATTTGTTCAATTCGGTGTTCCAATGCTGTTGCAGTAGATGAGGTCGAACTCGTGGTCATGTTTACCTGATGGTTGTCGCTTACTTCCAAAATTTTGTCTGCGAGGGTAGCCTTGCCTTTTAGATCTTCCGTTGATGCTTGGAGAATCGCTCGAACTTGGGCTGGTAGTTGATTTAGCCAAAGGTTAAGTAAGAACTCGTCGGTTAAGTGCGTGCCACCTAGGAGGCGCATTTCGTTCAACAACTGTGACGGCTTTTTATCTCCCAGTTCGATCTCTGAAAGCAAACGCCTGATTTTCTGTTGCTCCGATGCCCCAAATCTTTCCAAAAGTACTCTTTTTAAATTTTCGTACTTAGCCGAGTCTGGTGGGTTAAGAACCGCATCTGTTACTTGTGCCAAGACTTAAGTTTCGATGGCCACAACAACCGTGTTGAATTTGTGCGAGTCCGAGTTAACTCCGGCGTTTGCGAATTGTGCCTTCTCTTGCGCAAACCATATCTGTGGATTTTCATTCCAGAAGGGAGGCACTTTCACTGAAACCCTGTTAACGTTAAATGCCTCTGTGTTGGATGTTTGAACTGCCATTCCCTGCTGTGCTGGTATCTTCGCATCAGAAGTATCTGCTTCGGTCATTTTGCAAAAAGGTTAGTAGAAAAAAATTGTTGTAAATCACCGTTGGAACTAAGCGTGGCTTCTATCTTTCGATAGTACCGTTTGTTGCGTATCGAACACGTCGTAGCATTCCGTTATTTCGGTTTTTAATGCTGATGCAATTTAAAATTTAATCCAATTTGGCAATTTCGATTAATTTTCTAATATGTTCGTCGACGTCTCGGGGTCACCAATTTGGCAATTTAATAAAAAGCACTCGATTACAATTCAAAACTTTATATCTTATATTTAATGTTACAAATGTATCTGCTCGTGGTGGCGACGTAAAAAAGACTTTTCAAGAAACATGCTGCAAACTCTATCTGTCACGGTTGACGTCTGTCGGTGGAGTTGTCGACGGTGCTACCCTGGTATATCTGTCAGTAGGTGGCGATCAGTGCTGCCACACTAGTATCAATTTTGTTCAAAAAGTCTTCATTTTTCGGTTTGACTTTGAAATTATAGCTGTCTATAGTGACGTTCTGTCCGATTCGTCGATGTTGAGTGTCCCTTCTCGTCGACAGCAAATACTTTGTTTTGCCCTCGTTGATCGCTAGTCTCATTTTGGCCGCTTCTGTCCCAATACTCGCGGACGCACCGGTGACAGCTTGCTGATTTCTGCCGATTATATCAATATCATCAGCATACGCGAATGCACAGACTTCTGAAAGATTGTGCCGCTGTTGTTGGCTTGAGCGTTTCGCACAATTCGTTCAAGATTGATGTTGAAGCAGTCGCATGACAGCGCATCACCTTGCCTAAATCCTTTTTTTACATCAAAGGTTTCGGTGAGATCGTGACCGAATTTGATGGAGCAGCGAGCATTCTCTGTCGTCGTCCTACACAAAGGGACGAGTTTGGCAGGGATACCAAAACTTGACATGGCTTTATATAGCTCGTCCCTATAAATACTGACTTCGCTTTGGTCAGGTGGACATCATCGTCCATCTTGAATATCATTGTTCAAAGTGAATGGTTCGTTCTGCCTGACGGCGATATGTTGGTCATCATCGCCGTTATACAGTCTACAGAAGTGGTTTTTCCATATTCTCAGCACCGACTGAGAGAGTCTACTATGAGATTTCCTTCTTCATCTCGACAAGTTTCTGTACGGCGTCTGTTTCGCCTACACGTCCTTTTTACCTGTTGGTAAAACTTCCGTACATTATTCCTGGAGTATATTCGCTCAATAACCTCAATCGCGTGCTTCTCGTGCTCTTTTTTCTTCTTGTGGAAATGCTGATGTTCTTGCGGTCCCTTTTGCTCATAGAGCTTGCGAGCAGCTCTCGTCCTTTTTTGCAGCGCCGCCGCTTTATATGCATCTTGTTTAACTGCATGTGGTTGCCGACATTCGTCATCGAAACATCGGTTGCGGCAGTTCTGATGGCATGTTGGCAACGTTGCCACTGGTTCTCGGCACTTGATGCTGGTGGGTGGTAAAAGAGTTGAGCAGAGATTTCGGGATACGCGTTCGGCAAAGGTTCGGGCGGTCTCTTCCGATTGCAGTCTGCCGACGTCATATCTTCTCAAAGTATTTCTTCCTTGTGATGGTGTTCGAGATATCCGCATTCGTACCTTGGCTGCAACAAAGGAGTGATCCGAGTCGATGTTGGCCGCTCGGAAAGTTCGGACATCAAGACTACTGGAGGCATGCCTTGTGTCGATCGCAATGTGATCAATTTGGTTGACAGTTTGATAATCAGGAGCCCGTCACGTCCCCTTGTGGATATTGAGGTGAGGAAACCGTGTACTTGCTAAGGTGACGTTCCGCCCAGCCGCGAAGACAATTAGCCTAAGTCCGTTTCCAGACGTGGTGTCGTGGAGGCTATGCTTGCCAACAGTTTTACCAAAGATGTCCTCCTTCCCTACTTTGGCGTTGAAGTCGCCCAACACAATTTTAACGTCATATTTAGGACATCGTTCATATGTCTTGTCAACATTAACAGATGGAGTAGATATACGCTGAACGTGTGGACAGTTTCTTGGCAAGTGTCCAAACTCGTTACAATTGAAACACCGAGAGCCTTCGCTCTTGTGGGGACAAGAATCAGCATTGTGCCCCTTGGCACCGCATATAACACATCGTTGCTGGTTTGGAGCCGACGGGCCCGAAGAACTTGGTTGGCAGGTGGAACCAAGTCTTTGGTTTCTTACTTGGGTGTGAGGTAGGTTTTTTTGCATTTGTGTTTTCATTTCTTGTTACACTTTAATTTTTGCTTTAAGTTCGTCGAACGTATTCGCTTCGTAAAGAACAGTTTTATTAAAAACACTATCTTGGATTCCCGATATGATATAAGCTTAAAGGGACTCCTCATCAATACTGCCCCTATTGGCTATTTGCTTCATTTGGAATATGTATTCTAAAAAAGTTCCATCTTACTTTTTACTACGCGATTCAAGAGTACGGTGGACTATAATACTAGAGACCGAATGTCCAAATTCTTTAATTAATAAACTTTTTAGTCAATTCCACGTATGGACATTGCTTTCAGCTTCGACTGCTAGTTTCGCGGCACCTCGTAAAGGTCTCCTCATGCAGCCCCAGCCACCATAGAAAAATAAATAATAAATAGATATTATCGTATTTGATGTCTATTGGTAGATTTTCCTCTTAAAGCCTGTTTTCGCTTTAATGGTCGAGGCTAGTTACAAGTGTACCAACGCGCGATTCCCAATGCTCTAAACACCTCTAACACCCTTGAATCCCTATGCTTAACCACCTAGTTAGCATCTCTTTGTTGTAGTTGCCAAATTTGCCAATACAGCTTTTTTTCGTCAACAAGTTTTCCGCTTAAGACCTTCCCACCCAACTACATTAATGTTCAAAAACATTCAATAAACATTTAGCTCTTTCCGACCACACTGCCATTAATGGATATACAGCTTTACGTTTTCAGGCCATATGTCTGCCTTTAAGTTCTCCCTACACGTTCCCAAAAATTTCGTAGTGCCAGCAAATTACTACCGGTTCCTCACACATGATACATTACGGGAATTACTGTCACCCCAGCAATAATCATTTCGAAGTTACAAAATCACTGCTCCGGCTATCGTTTCTGTATGTGTATGTGTGAGTATGTATGTGTGCGTACCGGACATGTTGCACTGTCATCAATTTTAAATCGAACAATGGAATCGGATTAGTTTTGCAAATCCACCTCTACTCCTTTATAAAATATCTATATCTGTCCAATGCACTGCGGCAGCGGGGCAATGATGGTGGAACCGGTACCAAGCTTGGAGCGTTTCCATTGTTCGAGATACAACCAGACGCTGACGGAGGCTGGTGGGTGGTTATCGTAATGGACGACTAATGTTTTGCATAATTTAGGCCCCATGCACACTGCCGTAAAGTCATAGTGCCTATGAGGCAGATCCATCTTGTCATTTGTCAATACAATCTGTTGGATTATTCATCAGCATGTCACGAAGTCGGATGAGTCGGGTTGCGTTGATAGGGGTTGCTGCTGGCTCTGGCACTGGTTCCATCAGAGAGCATCAGAAGGCCTAAAAGGCTCATTTATTAATTACTATGGGTTGAGGTGGTTGTGGGGTTTGCCTGCTTTCCGGTCTTTCCCAGCAATGAAATGAAGAGTTATTTAAAAGTTACAGACGAGAGAGAGGGAGAGAAATACAAAGACAAGGGCAGTGGAGAAGGATAATCTTCGAATTAAGGGACAAAGGAAGAAAATGCTGCCAACTTTTGGGTGATTCAGTCACGACTCATGAAATTTAAATTGAATTCAGTGGCGGTACCGGGAAGTTTCAGAACTAAATGCGCTGCGTTTTTGATGACTTTAATGTCATTGATTGACAGGAAAATCGTTTCATTTAGTTGGCAGGTTTGGGGGATTTACCAAGTCTTAAGAGAGAATTTTATAATTCAAATAAACATAGTTGTGATGGTTACGTTTGAATGGCAATTGTACCGAGATAACATGGCGATATTTCTATATCTATCTGTATCTGCTACATTAACTTTGGCATTAGGGTAGTCGGTAGCTTAAGCTGATCCCATTAGAATACATACCACATCAGAAGCCAATATAACTATTAAACAATTAAGGACTTTAGAAAAGCCGGCCTGAAAATTTATTTCGGGTTGTCATTGACCACGCTGAAGAAGTTCTTTTTCAAAGGCTTTTAAATTATATTGTACCTACAGGTTCTTAATTCCATTTTCCAATTCAAATCACTTACATACTCGCAGATGCCTAGAACTATGGATATAAACGATTCTGAACTATATGAGGTTCTAGCTTGACCTTTGAATCTTTGGTATTTAAAACCTTTTCCTAAGGTAAATTAGAGAAATTAGAGGCATACAAAACATAGAATTGCGGTAAACTACAGCAAGTATGAAGTTAAAACATGTTATAGAAATTGACTCAAGAGAGCAAGAGATTACATAATATCATAATATGTACATAGGAAGCAAGAGATTACATAATATCATAATAGGGTAAACCACCCAATGATTGGCACCTTAAGCAAACTCACGGCTATACTGCTGCGTATAAACTATATGAAACACCCCAACAACTTTAAAATAATGTATTTACCATTCCTAAGGTATTTTTATAAAGAAAAACAAGCAAAACATTCAATTTCTTTTGAAACATGAACACAAAAGCAAGAAAATAGAAGAAAGTCAATTTTCACCAATTATTGGCACTGCTTTCCATTCATTGGCACTCCTTATTCCAATTATTGGCACACAGATATTATGGCATATTATTACAGTCTTTTAGTTATTTAGGCATAACAAATTAAAAAAACACCTATGAGTAATTTATAACCGGTAACCTTTTATATGGATAAATGATCATGGGAGGAGTACATTCACCAGCCGCAGAAAATGTAAACATAACTGTTTTTGCAGTCTTAGCTTGTGCGTGATCAGTCTCATAAACATTTTCGTTTCCCTTTTCTGCAAGAACCTTCTCATGTTTGGGGCATAATTGAAAATTGGTCTCATCACCATTGAACATTATTTTTGGATCTTCAAGTATACATATATAGTCAGTATCCTTCAGGTTAAATTCTATTTTGTCAAACCAAGTCTTAATATTTGTCTTAGACACATTAGCGCTCGCACTGGTGACGGATTCGGACACTCAAAGGGCTACATTTGGATGTCTTTTCATAAAAGAGGAATACCATTTTTCCCCAGGGAAATTGTCCTTAAACGGGTTTGATCGGTTGTTTTTCAACAAAAACTGTTGCACGCTAATCTTTAGTCCCAATTTTCTTTGGGGAACTCCTTTTCTACTGCATTCTTGTATCCATTTCACAAGTATTTGCTCTTCCCCGTCGGTTAAAATTGTGTTAGGACCTGGTCTAGCTTTTATAAATTTATCGCTCAACCTGAATTGTAGCGTTGACCTTGGGACACCATACGTCTTAGACGCTGTTTTTTTTGGGCATACTCGTCTTAATTGCCTGTAAAGCCGCCTGTACTAAATCTTCAACATTATTTTTTTTTATATTTTTGCGTTTTCCGAACACTTGGCATCTTAGAACTAGTTAGGTACCTAAATAACGAATTCATGTTTAAACAAATAAGAAGCGCGTCAGTAGAAAAATATTCTTATTTTGCCAATGATGGATAGTGTAATTTGTGCCAGTAATTGGTTCAACCCAATGATTGGCACAGTGCCAATGACCGGGCACTGTGCCAATATTAGGAAAGCTGGTAATTTCTCTTACCAGTTATTGGCACAATTAATTAAACTATAAATGCAATATTTTAATCAATTTTAAGCAATAATTCCTTAAATTTAATGTTTAATGAACAGGAATAAACTTTTAGACACTAAATTTGTTAACTTTAACCCTTAACCGATGTCGTGAAAATAGTGAACGCTTCTATAGTCGTCGGGTCCATTGGACCCAGATGTTTTAAAATATGATTAAAATAAAAGTATTAATTTTTTTAAATGTTTTGTTTTAGTTAACTTTAAACTACAAATGTAATTTGTAAAAATTAGCGGCAGAACATTCGATTTTATTTGAAATTTGCACTTTTATTAATAAGTCTCAATATACTTATCATAAAAACATGTAATTTAAAAAAATATATATAAAATACAAAACAAAAGAAACTAAATCAAAAAACACATTTTTCTTCAATTTAAAAACTTACTCTTTAAAACTATGTTAACAAAAATTGAAAATATTCTTTCTGAAAAATGTTGACATTGGTCAAAGTGAGCAAGTCAAGGCAATGGGCAGCTTGCACGTAGCACAAAGGTGCACAGTCTTGGCTTTTTTATTAGACGGACACAGAGAACACCTTTTTCTTTTATTCCTTTCCAATTTCAGAGCTTCTAAATATACATTCTTCATCACTGTCCGAAAAATCATTATCAGAATGAGTATTACCACGCAAAAGTCTTAAATTTTATCCAATTTCATCTTCATCGCTGGACAATTCATTTAACCATTGCTTAATCATATACTCTAGATTGCCACTGATACTTGCTATTATAAATACGTGAAATAAAACAAAAATCTTTATTAACTACATGAACAAATAAATCACGTACCTATAGTCGTGGGTCCAGGGGACCCATCTGGATATTGAAACTAACCTTTAAAGAAGCGAGTGAAGTGCGTTCTTCTCACTGTGCACACTTCGACTTACTGTAGGAAGGTACTGTAAAGCAGAAACAGCTGCGGCGACCGTTGCGCAGTTTACACACGTTTAAAGTTTGAACATGGGTCCACTGGACCCACGACATCAGTTAAGGGTTAAACACAGAAACAGGTACTTCTTTTTCACTGTCACCGTTATGAAAACATTAACGTTTATGAAAAAAAAAAAAGGCGGGAACGAACTGGGACATTTGTTTTTGGGTTTTTTTTTTAAATATAGGACTTTAACAAGGGAATAAAATAAGGCTGCCAGATAAAGTAAATATATTCAAGGAAAAAGTATATAAAAAAATATTAAAGTAAAATCCTAAAAAAGTACAGTTTAAAATTATTTTCATGCCAATCAATGGAGGGGTGACAACAATAGGCTGTTTTACCCTATGTACATAGGGTGCATTATGTAGGCAAATTCAAAATTAACGCACTTTATTTCTAAACAATCTCCCGTCCCTGGAACACAGTTTCAGTATAAGGGTAAAGCTGTCAGCTTATGGATTGGTCGAAGAAAACTCCCATTGGCTCTTTTCAGAGTGACAACTCGTACACGTCCGTCCTTGCTGGGATGGGTTTTGAATACTCTCCCCATCATCCATTTGCGAGGTGGTAGATTAGGGTCCTTGATGAGAACGACATCTTAAAGTCTCGATGCACCTGCTGCCACCTGCGTCGATTTTAGAGTGATGTTAGATACTCCATGCTCCATCTCTTCCAGTATCCTTGAAGCTTGGACTGTATACATTACCACAATGGTTTGATGGAAGGTCTAACGATGACCCTGAAATTGATGATTGAGATTGAGGTCGTTATCAGACATTTGACATAGGGGTTTAGAATTAAGTATTTCCTCTACTTGCGTTAGAAGCGTAAACAACTCTTCGAAGCTAAGAGCATCTCCGCCAATGACACGCCGCAGATGCTTAACGGATTTTACACCCACCTCCCACAATCCGCCGAAATGTGGTGCTGAGGTGGGTATAAAATGCCAGGTGATGCCATCGCGTGCCAGTGCTTCTTCTACCGATGCGTTCTGATTCTCAGAAAAAAACAGATTGTGGATCTCGGATAATGCAGGAGCAGCTTCTCGCAGATTTGTTCCGTTCTCAGTATACATGTGCGAGGGTTTTCCGCGCCTAGCGACGAACCAACGAAGCGCTGCCAAAAAAGCCACTGTGGTCAGGTCACTAACGAGCTTAAGGTGTATTGCCTTTGTCACCAAGCAGACGAAGAGTTAAATATAGCCCTTAGTGACATGACTCCTTCCAATTTTAGTTTTGATTGCAATTGGACCGGCGTAATCACATCCGCGACGAATTAAAGTCTGGAAAAAGCTTTGGTAGCGACGGAATAAAAGCAGAAATGCTAAAAATTGGAAAAGATGCAATTATAAAGCCTTTAACATTCATCTTTAACCAGACTTTGATTCGTGAAGAAATACCAAAACAGTGGACTGAATCAAATACAATACTAATCCACAAAAAAAGCGACAAAGCTAACATTAACAACTACCGGCCAATAAGTATTATATCGATAATCTACTAAGTTTACGCCAAGTATTTACTACGAAGATGTTAAACAATATTTGATAGCAACCAACCAAAAAAGCAAGCTGGTTTTCGATCAGGATACTCCACGATGGACCATTTACAATCAATAAACCAACTCGTCGAAAAAACTAAGGAATATAATAAGAAATTGTACATAGCTTTTGTTGACTTCTATAAAGCATTTGATTCCGTAGAACATGTAAAAATATGGCAAGCTTTACAAAACCAGGGGATTCCACATAAAATTATTAGAATCCTACGAACACTTTATAAAAATAGCATATCGAGGATAACAACAGAAGTTAAAGGTCCAATATTTAAAATTAACAGAGGAGTACGACAAGGAGGCCCACTTTCACCAGCATTATTTTCTGCAATATTAGAACAAATATTTAGAAACATTGATATAGAACATCTTGGTATAAAAATAGACGGACAACTGCTATCAAACCTTCGCTTTGCAGACGACATATGTAGTTCTCTTTGCCGAAACCGCTGGTGAAATGGAGAAAATATTAAATAGACTGTCGGAAGGATGTAAGACAATAGGCCTGAAAATGAATCAAATGAAAACAAAAGTAATTTCTAATCACGACGAGATCCAGATTACACTAGGAAACGAAAGTCTCGAATACGTACAGGATTACATCTACCTAGGACAAACAATATCGTTCGAAAACAGAATGGAAAAGGAAATAGCAAGAAGAGTCTCAAATAGTTGGAAACAAGTATGGAATTTAAAAACCATATTCGAGTCCAAAATAAGTATACAATCAAGAAAATACATCTTCGATATAGCCATACTACCAGTTTTAACTTACGGCTCACAAACTTGGAGTCTAAACAAACGAAATCTGAAAAAACTCGAAACTACCCAAAGAGCCATAGAAAGATCTTTATTACATACAGTGGCTCAACTTTTTGATCATATAAAAGCAAGAAAAATATTTTTTTAATGCAACTTCTTTATTTTTAAAGATAAATCAATGTAATTTTCAGAACACAATGCTTATAATATTGTTATTCAGCTAATAGAAACAAAACTTTAGATTATTTGTAAATTCGATCAAACTTAAAAAAAAAACAAAAATATGGCACTTGATCAATTAGTTGACTTAGTCGATTTTGTTGTTCAATATTTTGTATGCCCTCCTTTTGCTTTGAGAACCGATTTAATTCTTGTTGGCATTGATTCCACAAGTGTTCTGCACTTGCTAGAACTTAGATTGTGGCAAGCAGTTTCGGTTCTGTTCCACTAATCCTTTAAATTTGGATATTTGCCTGGTATTTTTGAAATTGTAAGTTTGATATCAACCCAAAGATGCTCGATGGGGTCGTGGTCAAGGGATTGTGGTGGACAATCAGGCCATTGAAATTCCTTATCTTGTAATCAAGCTTTAGTAATTCTTGCAGTATGTTTCAGATCATTATCCTTCTGGAAGATAATGTTCGACACGTTCTTGCTCCAAACATCAAGACTTTTCTGGAGCCCTCGGTCAAGAATGCTGACGTTTTGGATAGCGTAGCATTCGCACCACTACACTCACACATTCACCAACACCTTCCATGGTCAAGGACTTTCAAATCATTAGATTTTCACCACCCAACCTGATGGTTGGTTTTACATGGCGATCTTTGATTGGCTCACCAAACTTGTTCCAGGTTCATTGGGGACCGTCGGATCCAAAACGGCCAATTTTCGTTTCGTTCGACCAAACAACTCTTAACAATTTTTTATTTATTTATTTTTTATTTTTTAATTTTTATTTTTTTTTAAGCACATCTTAGCTTTTATTTTTTTATGGCCTATTGTCAGGAGTGTTTTTTTTTACTTTTACACCGTAAAAATGATTTTCCTCAAATCTTTCCTTACGGCCTCGTTTGAAACATTTATGCCTTCATTCTAGTGCAGCTCTTTATCTATTAAAACTGAATTATCGTGCACTCCGTACTTGATTTTTCTTAAAATACAACTTTGTACTAAGGAATTCAAAATTGGTTTTTTACCGGGCTTGTTCTTTTTGACTTCAGGCTTGAGTTTTTTTTCTTAAACTTTTGAGATGACATCTAACGCAACTCCAACCTTAAGCGAAATTTTACAGCAAGTGACCTTGGAATCGATAAGCCTTTCTCCTTTTTCTACTTCTAAACGTCTTAGTTCTTTCATCTGACAAACAAACAAAACTCACTTTAAAAATGCAAAAATAAGAGTTAATTATATTTGCTTTTCTGCAATTTCAACACGTAATTTCTCAAAGTTGTAAGAAAAAATAAGAATAACAGCACCTCCTTCGAGTTTTCCAAGATTTCGATCACACTCAATGCACAACTGAGACTGTGTCAACTAATTGATCACATGCATTCAAAAAGGGTTTTTTGAAAGGATCGGAACCCTAACGGTGAATTTCCTTTTTTCTTGGGTATGCTAATTCTAAACATCTGTGTTTGTTATGTGACAAAGATTTGTTGCATTGAGGATACAAATAAAAATGTAACAACAAAAAACCTTTTTTCTCCTTATTATGTGATCAAAAAGTTGACCCACTGTATATCGAGATATCAAAGAATCCGAAATAGTAGAATTAGGGAAATTACGAACTTTGAGGATGTGGTAAGACGAACAAAAACACAAAAATGGCAATGGGCTGGTCATGTCGCTCGAATTAATGATGATCGATGGACAAAAAGATTAACAGACTGGTATCCTAGAGATGGAACAAAAAGAACAGGCAGACAACTTTCAAGGTGGCGAGATGATCTTCAGAAAGTAACTGTAAGATGGGAACAAACTGCAAGAAACAGAGAGGCGTGGAAAATATTGGGGGAGGCTTATACTCTTATTATGTAACGAAAATTTGCACTCGGAATAAAATAAAATAATAGAATAATTTAATGAATATCAGGAAATGAATAAGTGAACATAAAAAAAAAAAAAACTATGTACGTTTTTTTTTTTTAATTTAATCTTAATATTGTTATTCATATAAGAGAGTGAATGAAAGCTTTATATAATAATAATATAATAATCACATCCGCAATGACCAACTGATCTGCACTGCTGAATTCGTTGAGGGGGTAGGTTTCCCATAATTTGGTTACCAGTAGCCTTTTTCTGCTTAAAACATAGTGCGCATTCATGAGTAGGTTCCTGCAGCCAATAACCCAGTACTCCTGACGAATAAGCGCAAAAAGAGCCGACACTCCTGGAGGAAGAAATCTGCGATGAGCGTCGAGAAGGATAAGTTGTGTGATACGATGCTCTTTAAGAATGATAATGGGATGCTTGGCGTTGTATGAGAGGTTGGCGTCCTGAATCCGTCCTCCTACTCGAAGTATCCCTTCTTTATCTAGAAATAGAGTAATTTTCAAAATATTGCATTTATGTGGAAATTGAACATGTTTCTCAAAGTAAGCGATGATTTTCTCAAAGTGAAGAGCTTGTAACCACTTGATAATACTTGTTTTTGCATTTTGAAGTTCCTGGGCTCGTTAGTAGAACGAGGAGTTACGAGTAGATTTTCGAGAGTTCGAAATAAAGCGAAGAAGAAATACGACGCTGGTAATCAATTTGTTCAAGGAAGAGATTCCGTTTGAAAGGATTTTAAATGGATGATCATGAGTTTGAGTAGTTACTACTAACGTTTGCTGCACCAACTTTTGTTCCTCCTTTATGCAGTCCGGATGCTCTTCCGTTTCGATCTCCATAGGCAAATTTTCTGAATTTTATGAAAGCCAATGTGGCTCATGCTTGGATGGTGATACTCCGCGCGATGCACAATCCGCAGGGTTTTAATCGGATCGAACATGAATCCATCGGCTTCTGGAGATTCTATTTAGTATCTCTGAAGTGCGATTATTAACAAAAGTATGGTGAAGATAATCAGGACAAAACTTCGCGTGGAACCGCGAAAACATTGGGGGATGTTACCTTTAGTGACCTTTGCACAGCTTCCAATAGCCTGGAAAACAAAAGAACAGCACACAGTTCAAGGCGGTCAATCATGAGTTGCATCAGCCGAGAGACGCGGGTCTTAGCTGCTACAAGTTGTGTTTTAAAGTGCCCATTTAGTAATTGATACCGCAAGTATATTACAGCCTCATAGGCCGCAGCCGAAGCATCCGAACAACCGTGGAGTTGGAAGGATATGTTGGATAAGCCGATTGGTCGAGGGATGCCAAGTTTGGTTATGGCGAGAAAGTCCTCCCTGTTTCTGATCTACTGTTTTGCTATTGACTACGGAATATCATCATCCCATTCCAATTTTCGATGCCATAGGTTCTGAAAAATATTCTTAGGCAGAATAACTGAGGGTGCGAGTAACCCAATGCTAGCTTCATCTTTTAGACTTTATCGTTTTAAAATTTAAGCGAAAACTAACAAACATCTGTTCTGGAATTCCAATATAATCTTAAGACCTTAACCGAAGGGTCTCCATCCGATTCCAATGAAACAACCTTATCTTGCACCCCATCTCCACCTTGCAAAAGCTCCACGCAATTACTTTGCCTTTTTCCTGAGTGTAAATACTCCTTTTGAGAGAAGTGCTATGAGGTATTCCTTCTTATGCAACGCCTCCTTCAAAGTATTCGCGCCTGAAGCAACATCGTCCACATAAAACTCGTTTTCAAGAGTTTCTGCTGCGATTGGAAACTCATCCTGGTGGTCTTTGGCCAACTATTCTAGGACACGAATGGATCAAGAAGGTGCACATGATGTGCCATAAGTCACCATACAAAGCCAATAATGTTCGAGAGGAACATGGGTAGATGATCTGCGCCAAACAATTCGTAGAGAGTCTCTGTGCTTTTCCGATACCCAAATCTGCCGAAACACCTTAAAAATGTCCGTTGTAAAAACGATTTTGTGTTGCGTAAATCTCAAGCTGATTGAAAACATGTTCATTTGAACAGGTACCTATCATTAAACATTCGTACAAGTATTTTCCATTGGCATCTCAAAAAGATCCATCAAAGACAACACGAAATTTGGTGGAGGAGCTGTCGGGCTTCAGAGCTGCGTGATGTGTTAAATAAAACACGTTGGGCTGAACTATATCCGTCTGCAGAATTCTGCGCATGTGTCCTATTGACAAATACTCCTCGAGAAATTTAATATAATTCTGGCGAAGTGTTTCATCCCTTCCAAACTTTCTTTCTAGTGACCTTAGCCGATGAATTGCCCCATTTATGGTGCTCGAAAATTGCCGTGGTTTTTTAAAGAGAAGACCTAGCATATACTTTCCATTGTGGTCTCTTTTATGAGTAAGAATAAAATGCTCCTCGATTTCCTTCTCCTCTTGGGATCAGAATGATTTGGGATCTACTTCTTCGATAGTCCAGGAAGCTTGGGGAATAGAATCGACAGCGATAATGCTATGAGTAGAATGAATAAGTTGGCCCTGTGGTAGGATAATTGCCCTTCCAGGACCCAACCGAAAAGTGTCTTTTAAGCAATTGGATACCCTCGTTGACTATATTTAAATTCTCCTTGCAGTATCTCCCAAACTTTATCAGCTCTTAACAGCATGACAATCGAATTGGATTTATTAAATTAACTATCAGCTAAACTCAATCGTGGGTGAACTTGCCGTTACGCGGGGTAATACGTATGCCTCAACCGAAATACTAGCTTCTTCGTAACGCGGTGGGTAACAGAGTTTGTGATAATCGTTGTGCTTCACTCAATGAGTGATTATTAATTAAGCGATCCGATAACGGCTCAGACAAAAAATGAGAGCTAGTGCTTGTTTCAGGTTGAGCGTTATCGATACCTGGCGACGAGTTTGCTGAAACCGAACTACCTGAATCCAGGTGAACCAAGCTGTGATGACGAGTATTACAAGATTTGCATCGCGAGTCAGATTGGCAGCGGGCTGAAGGATGGCCACTAACAAAATCTCTCCTAGCTTGTACATCCATTAACAAAAAATCTGTGCTTCGGAGCAATGATGCAAGTTGATGCATTTTGGATAATTGAAAGAGGGTAAGGCAGAGGGGTGTCGCGTCCTATTGGCGTCTCTTATTCGACCTCGGCAACTTTCCAAGGCCTCACATCGTCGTTCCAAAAAATAAAGGAATCGGTCTATGGTTCGGTAATGCTCACCAAAACTATTCTCTAAATATGCCTGACTCGTTTCTGGATCCACTTTATTTAAAAGCAGATAAATAAGCCATGGATCTCTATCCAACGAATTTATGGACGTAAGTCCCCTAACTACTTCATCTGCCCCGTCTGATATCTTTAGCAATGTGCTTGTGTTTTGGTGAATTAATGGATGGTAGGTCGAAGAAGGTTTTAATGAAGTTATTAATAATATGATGCGGTCGATCATATCGGTTTTCCAATCGATCCCATACCTGAGCATATGTACGTAGCATCAGATAGGGAAATATGACTCAGCAAATTTAAAGCTTCTCTGCGAAGATTGGGCTTTAAAAAATGAAATTTTAGTGTGGGTGAAAGATGAGTGCGACCTCAGATTGACGTGCTACGACATCATTGGGTCGGTCAATTGTTACCGCAAGCAGAACAGACTTTTTTTTTGCGCTGGGAGGTGGTTAACTTCTTAAGATAAAACTGACCCCGTACTCAGTAACAGTTCTAGGACACGAAGTATTGTTACTTATCTGGGTGGTTGATGTTGAGCCGCATTCCAGAACTTGACACCGCTTGTCGATAAACTGTGTAAACTCCGCTAGGCTGGGTAATCTGTCCATCGGACTCTCTTCTCGCCACTTGTTGCGAGTTGCTGGATCCAATTTGGAGGACAGTAGGTGTAGTATAACCTCATCCCACGTATCGACTGGTCTTCCGAGTGATGGGAGAGCACGTAAATGACTGTTGACTGTTGACACTATCTACCAACTCCCGGAGAGCGGCGACCGATGGTTTCTGCAGAGATGGAGCATCGAAGATCTTTTTCAAGTGCTCTATGCAGATAAGCTTTTTGTTCTCAAACCGCCTGATGAGTATTTCGATGGTCTCATTATAATTCGCTTCGTTGATTTCCAGCGAGTGTATGGCACGTAGTCCGCTGCCTGTTAGCGAGGATTTCAAGTATTGGAACTTGGTCGTATTGTCGAGGGAAGGATTGGAGTGGAAAAGGGTGTTAAAGGATTCAAAGAAATCCCACCATTATTGACAATTTTAACTGTTCAGGACTTTTAATTCGCAGCGATTCATCCTTCGCTGGCTTTAGTGTCTGGATTTTGACGGACATCTGGGAACGGATGTTGTAGTAGAGTTCTTCGTAAAGAGCACGAAAGTCTTCCTCTTCCCTTGGTTCCTCTGCTGCCGCATCGATCATCTCTATGTTCTTTTGAACATCTTCGAACGAATGGAAATTTGAGTCGAGGGCAGAAATGCGGAACTCCAGCTCTTCTTGACTTGGGGCATCGATCTTTTCGACAAACTGCTTTGCTTGATTAAGTTGCCAGCAATCACTGTGCGTCGAGCCTTGAGCGTCTTCAATCTCTTTGACTTCTTGGTAGGTTTTTCATCTGGCATGCTGCGCGCGTTGCGAAAATTTATTTTTATATTTCCTTTGTTTTAACGTTTACTACTCAAAACGATTTTGTGAGAAATCACGTCGGAGTTACTATGAATTAATTAAATAGTGAGCTTTTTCACTACCGATTTCGATTATAATAAAATGTTGAGGTTAAAAAGAAAGAAGAAAAACTCGTGTCTGTTTGGTTCTACACGTTCTTTATAATAATTAATTTTTTTATTAGCCTTCATGGCTACCAATCCTTACACGTACAAATTGTGTAATAGATTATAAAGATTTAACAATGTCATCTGTTAGGGAAATAAAAAATCACGAATTCAGGTTACAAGACAATATTGGTGAACAATATGAATGAAAAAATTCTTATTCTAAGTGAAAAAAATCATTAAAAGTGAGCTAAACATCACGTTCTTAAAATTAATGTATCCCAATTCATAAGTTTATGAATATATTCATACACCTATGAATTGTTCATACAAAGTAAGAACCTGTGCATAAAATTAATGAATGAAATTCGTAATTTTTTTTATGTATTTAGTTATTGGATGTTTGAAAACGTTCTTAAACTCAATGGCCCTTAGTAATAGAGGATTTTAAACTCGAGTTTTACCTAAACTCGACTTTAACCCAAATTCCGTAGTAATAAACGTTAGATGTCACTTTTAAAATTGACAACTGCTTAGTTTCGGCTCACCCGTATCTAAGTCACTTATAATCATAACAATTCAATATGAGTGGTAAATGAACGAGATGTGTGAGTTCACAGTCAAGAAATTGAGTCACAATGCTTTCGTTAAACTCGACTTTTGCAAATTTGATTTATTACTACGAAACCTTAAAAGTAGTTTAGCTACAATTAACAAAATTCGGCTTAAGAAGTGACTTAAGGATTTCTATTACTAAGGGCCAATGAATCGATTCATTATTATCATGCCGTTTGCTTATATAATTCACAGTATTTCTTTCGAACATCCCCGAAAAAAACTCCAGTGTTATGCCCCTAATACAGTACCTATAGAGTTCACGTCACGTCACGTCAGCGTTGATCGACTTTTTTTTTAACATCGGGAGTTCAACCTGGAACCTTCAGCGTGACAAGCGATGATTAAACCACTACACCATGGCCACTAGTTGTGATGTACCAAACCGAAAAATTCTTAAACCGAATTAACCCGAGTTGGAATTTTAGCAAACCGACTTGCAAACCGGGTTGGCTAACTTGGTTTGTAACAAAATTATTTGAAATATTTTCCATTTATTCCTATGTTTTGGAAATATAAAAACGAAGGTAAATAATTTAATAAAAAAGAAGAGTTCAATAGGTATTCAATCACTGATAATCGCGTTTGTCTCAGCCTCTTACTATGAGGTTCTTCGGGATAAGACGGTTGTGGAGTCACAATATATCACCCACACCCACTGCTTGCCTTATTGAAGGCTGAGCATTCGTACTTTGAATTATGGTGCAGTATTAACCCCATCAACAATGTTTAAAAATGTTCCTCGGTGTTTTTTTAATATGCGCCATTAATGTACTCTTAGATATTTTCCGAATGTATGGCGAAGAACATTTGCCCCAAATAACTTTTCCTTTTTCCGGTTTATTGAAAACTTCTCACACTAGAGACTTTGTTCTTGGGCTTGGCATTATTTGCTTCGTAAAATAAACTTACATAAAAAAAATGTGGAACAAAACCGAAATCAAAAATTAGGAAAAAGTACATACGTCAAACCCGGATATAATCACATCGCTTATTAGCACACCCCTTCTGGAAAATCACTAAAGTCATCGAAAACAGAGGCAATTTTGTGCCTCCACTTAAAGTCGACAATAATTTGTTCTTAACACAAAAAGAAAAGGCAGATATTTTAGCTTCAACTTTTCTCAAAAATCATCTGACAGCGGCTCACCTTAGCGACAATTATACTGAGTCCCAAGTGTTTAACACTATATCACTTATCCCAAATATTCCATTTGTCATTAGCAATACATATTTCACTAATTATAATGAGATTCAAATGTTTATTAAAATAATAAAAACTAAAAAATCTCCAGGCCAGGACAATATAAATAACATGGTCCTCAAAGCATTGCCGAGAAAGGGAGTTGAGCTACTGTCCTCAATCTTCAATTCATGCCTTAAACTCTGTTATTTTCCCAATGCGTGGAAAACTGCCAAAGTTGTTCCAATAGCCAAGCCCGGCAAGCCTAAAGACAATCCTACTAGCTACAGGCCTATAAGTCTTCTTAGCTGCATAAGTAAGCTATTAGAGAAAGCCATTAAAGTAAGGATCGAAAAACACATCAATGATGAGGGGATTCTTCCTGACTTTCAATTTGGCTTTCGAAACAGCCATTCAACCTGCCATCAAGTCGCTAGAATTAAAAAACATATAAAAGATAATTTTAGTCTAAGGAAATCCACAGGTATGGTATTGTTGGATATAGAGAAAGCCTTTGACACTGTGTGGCATGAGGCGCTTATTTATAAGCTCTATCACTACAATTTTCCTATTCCGATAGCCCCTGTATGGTTTGACTGCGCAAAAAATCACGAGCTTAAATTGCAAAGGTGTCAAAATAAAATTCTAAAAATGATCTTTGGGTTACCATGGGATTTTTCAACCCTACGTCTCCACGATTTAGCTAATGTCATCCTTGTCACCATAATAGTAAACGATATTCAAAATAAATTTTACGAAAAATGCTTATGAAAATTAAAATGAACTTATTGTACAATTAAATGTGCAACCGGGCAGTTTGCAATCTTAGGTTTATGTTTAAGTAAGTTATAGTAAGGTTTAGGTTTAAGTATCAAATAAGGGTTTTTGTTTGTAGCTTTTCCCTTAAAGTATTGTACTTTTTGTAATTAAAGTTATCATATATAGATAAAATAATAAAGTTGTAAAGGAACTTTTCCTAAATCTCTTAAAATAATTATAATAATATAAACTGTAACTAAATTAATGCTACCAAATAAACTGAATTCCAGTGCTTATTAGCACAAATCGCTTTAAGTCACAATTATATCCAGCCAGTTGCCTTTTTTATAATTGGTAGTGATAAAAAAACCTTTTATAGGCACATCGCTTAATGGCACAAACTGCTTAAAGTCACACAAAACCTATTTAAAAAAAAAAAAAAAAATCCACTCATTTTTGTCCGCTTATAGTCACATGCACACATTTTACGAGAGAGAATTTCTGACAAATGCAAAGTATCCCTCCGCAGATTGTTATTGTATGTGTGCTACTCGCTGGGCGGCAAGCGATATATTTTTCATTATTCCTTTTTGTATGTGCGAGCTTACTTAAAGTTTAACCAACACTTATCTCTTTTACTTATTGTGTTATAACACCCAAATGATTTTTGCCAGAACGGATAAAGTCACAACCCGCTTAAAGTCACATTATTTTGTTGCCTACATGATGTGACATTATCCGGGTTGGACTGTATAAGAAACTAAAAAGGAACCGCATACGAATTCAAAATAGATATTGAATCAGTTTGCAACTCGATTCGACTCGGTTTAACTCGGTTTGTATAAAAACAATAGACTGTTTTCCAACTCATAAACTTCATAAACGGGCACATACATTCGGACGAAAATTGGTAAACCGTTAACCGATGTATACGCTCAATTGACTTGGTTTTGATGCATCACACAACAAAAAAAGCGCATACACAAAATAAACTAACACAAATATGTAAAAAAAAACAACAATAAGAGAAAACAAGAGCAAGTAGTTCAGATTCTACCGTCTCATGAGAAACCGAGCCGAAACCGAATTCCAAATATATAGGTTCTAGCAGACCGGTGCTCGCGTTGCTTCGCGAAGTTATTAGAAATACTTTTTTTGTCATAATATTAAACAAAAAAATATTAAGCATGCCTCGAAAGAAGCTCAGCTTTAATTTCCGGCCACTCTGGATTGGATGTCATAGTTTCCTATGAAGAGATCTGACCGACCATGTTTTCTGACATATGTATGTCATTGCGTCTTGAGTTTTGTCGTGAAAATACCTTGGTGATCCATTGAACGTAGATGGCAAAATTATAAGTTGCCCTATATTCCGAGGATTAACATTAACATCATTGCTTACAGCGTCTTTGAGATCAATATAATTATCAGCTTTCAGAGTCTGCTGATGAGTTCTTATGAAAATAAGCCTCTTTGTTATCATTTTAGCTGCCATATCCACCACAAACTGACTCAAAAGCTTACGAATTAAAAGCAACAAGTTTGTCTCATTGTCCCTTACCATCAATCTATAAGCGTAAAATTTCCTGCAAGAAACAGTTTTATTTGAATTTATTTGGCCGGTTGCAGGTAAAATTTGTGGAATTCTTATGCCAGAACCGGCCTCACCGCGAATGAACATTAATGGGTATTTGAGATCCGTGCAACGTGTGTCTAATGGACACACTGCTTATGTTATCTTGTGATATTTCGAAAAGGAGATCATATTAAGACTTATCGATTTTAGAATGTTTTATATAGAAAAAACGAATGTTTTTATAGAAAAAAAAGTATATAAGATTATACAAAAAATTAAAAAAAAACAATTAAAACACATTTTAGGGACGTAAACGGACAGCAGTGTCCATTAGACACACTCGATTAAGTCAACTTAAAACGATATAACAGCGAAGGCATATCATTGTTGCATTTTTTTAATTCTCTTTCTTTGTTCTTTCTACGAAACATTTGCCGTAAGTATTATTACTCAATACAAAATGTACCGCTACTTTCTTGACAAAGCTTCAGAGACTACCTACTATTTTATTATTTGTCATTCGTTCGTTTTGAGAAAAAACATATTGGTACGTTTGTAGAAAGTTTCCCTTTTTAATGTGATTTTAACTTATAAAAACGTAATAAAAAAAATTTACTAAGTAAAAGAAATACATAATTTCTAATAAAAATTAAAGAAAAAATTTATCATTTCCATTTTATTCGATATTTTCAGCAATGTGTCTATCGGGCACATAAGTTCGTTTGTGTAAGTAATATTCTTTGCCCGGAGAAGGGTTAACTGATTGGTTTTTGAGTGAGACTATCTGGCTTTAACTCAAAAACGAAGCAGTTTAAAAAAAAACTCTACTAGGGAGCCAGTCCTGTACTTCCCACCTCATATTGCGTTATATAACAGCGAAAATAGTTTCTGACACACACAACAACGTGCTTACGTTCTCAGCATCTTCGAGACCAATTTTATCCAAAATCTAATCAGATCTAAGTGTCATGCTGACAAATAAAGTTTTAAAAAACTGCATGTTCGTACGTTATTAGCCGTGTTTTATTATTCCCGGATCTGGATCTGGATCTTCACAGGATAATAAAAAATCTTAGATCATTTTGCGCCTTAACTGTGGAAGGTTTCAGCCTTTGCTTAACAAAAATTGAAGTCAGCTGTCAATTGTCAGTTTTTTAACAGAGGAATAAAAGAGATGGTTGCTACACCTCTCTTTTGTTCTAACGAGAGCTTTTGTCGTTAATAAAACAGTTCTTCCCAAATTTAGGATAGTAAATGCCATCTACTTGTTAGAACTAAAACTAATTTTTAGATCGGGAAAATTGATCTTGATCAATAGCAGGATCCTGTGTTGTTGTTGTAATGCATACAAATCAATGATCTATATGGATCATCGGCGATAATAAAATACGGCTATTCTGTTCTCCAGATATCGAAGGAGAAAAAATTGTCAGATACACACGCACATACACACACGCACACACAAACATCACTGCGAAAGCAGGTGCAAATGATTTCTAATGTATCGTCATGTGAAGTTTTGTCAAAATCTCGAACCCTTTTTTTTGGCGATTGCAATATTTACTTCAAGGGTTGCCAGTTCTCCCGATATTCCGGGAGTCTCCCGGTTTTCTTACTGATGTCCCGGTCTCCCGGAAATTCTATGAAGTCTACCGATTTTTCAATTTTTTTTTTCTTATTTTCCCAAAAAATCACGAACAGTTCAGAAAAAGTTTTATTACGAAGAAGTGTAATCAGCGCCTAATGTAAGCATACAAAATAATTTGGCATTACTCTTTCTTGTTTTTGAACTGCCATAATACATTGACATTGACATTTCCAAAAACAAGGTGGCGCAAAATTAATCATCGAATTTTGTTTTTGAATTACTTTTTCACTACATAAAAAAAAGGAAGATTTTGAGAGATGGAATTCTTTATTTGGACCTTTACAATTTTTTTCTGTTAAGTGGAAAAGATGGTATCCGTCAAGTGGCTGCCGCCAGTGTTGATACACATTTGTGCCCGTTTTATCGCATTTTCCATGACTTTCCGCAAGATTTCCGGTGATAACTGTTCGCATTCCTGTCGAATATTTTCCTTAAGGGCTGCGATTGTCTGAGGCTTGTTGGCATAAACCTGCGACTTCAAGTAGCCCCAAAGAAAGAAGTCTGGGATGGTTAAATCGGGCGATCTAGCTGGCCATGCCAAATCGCTAAAACGGGAGATTAAGCGACCAGGAAACGCTTCCGACACAATTATTCAACTCTCTTGCGGAGTATAGCGCTCCATTGCCTGTCTGTTTGTATACTGCAGCTGTCTAGTTCACAAATGTCAAATATAATTGACGTACGACGCCATTTGCAAAAATTATAACATCTTCCGATAGGGTGATTAATGTTGCGCCACCTTGTATATTTGTTTGCTAAAAGGAGAATGGTGGCTTAAAATTTCTATAGAGTAATGAGTTTTTATTTATTCTCCCGATTTTTTTCTCAATCTCCCGATAATTTCCTGAATTCTCCCGATTTGCTAAGAAATATTTCTGGCAACCCTAAACACCAATTGTCTGGAACGAAGCAGAGGAATAAGCATTCCAGGCTTGCAAACAGGATTTAGCGGACGCAACACTGTTGTACAATCCAGTGCCGGATGCGAGGTTAGTACTGTATACTGACGCTTCTGATTTTTCAGTAGAAGCTGTGTTACATCAAGTGGCAGACGACGCGCTGCAGCCACTAGGGTTTTACTCGAAGAAATTGACGAAGTCGCAAACGAACTACAGTACATACGACCGTGAGCTGACGGCGATATACCAAGTTATAAAGTATTTTAAGTACCTCCTCGAAGGAAGACACTTCACCATCTTAACGGACCACAAGCCGATTACATACGCCTTCCAACAAAACCCAGAAAAGGCATCACCCCGACAGCAGCGACAACTGGATTTGATCGGCCAATTCAGCACGGACATCTAGCACACCATGGGTTTAGAGAACACCGTAGCGGATTGGTTATCTCGAATCCAACAGATCTCATCGGCAAAGATCGACTATGAAGAGATGGCACGAGAGCAAGCTAAGGATCCGGAGCTCCAAGAGTACTTGGATCAAGGTTACAACTTTAAAACAGCTCTTAACCTAAAATTGTTCCCTATTTACAATTCGCAAAGTGGGCTCTGTATTGTGATACGTCGCAAGATACCATCCGGTCGTTTGTCCCACAGTCATTCCGCGTGAGAGTCATGGAAAAACTACACCGAATCGCGCATCCAGGGCGAAGGCCACGGTAAAACTAATAAAGGAACGATTTGTTTGGCCCAACATGGCACGCGCCATCACCGAGTGTGTTCAGACGTGCCTTCCTTGCCAAAGATCAAAAGTGCAGCGCCACAACAAAACCGAGTGTGGGTTTACGAGGACCCGACCCAACGTTTCGAACACGTCAACATCGACATTATCGGACCCCTTCCCCCGTCCAGAGGTAATCGGTACTGTCTGACCATGATAGACCGTTTCTCGAGGTGGGCGGAAGCAATCCCCCTACCAGACATCATGGCCGAGACGGTGGCTAGGGAGTTTGTCAACAACTGGATCTCTCGTTTTGGCGTACCGAGACGAATCACAAGCGATTTAGGACGGCAATTTGAATCAAATATTTTTAAGGAGCTAACAAGGTACCTAGGTATAACACATTTTAAAACAACTCCTTATCATCCCCGGGCCAATGGGATAATCGAACGATGGCATAGGACGCTTAAAACAGCAATCAAGTGCTACGAGAATGACAACTGGTGCAACCATCTCCCGATAATACTTTTAGGACTACGTTCAACCGTAAAATGTGAGTCGAATTCTACGCCATCAGAGCTGATTTACGGTGAAAAACTAAAGCTGCCTGGTGAGTTTTTCCATCCTAAACCTGTGGTCCCTACAGAATCCGAATTTCTGAAAGAGCTCAGAAGGTCAGAAGGTCGATGTCAACGCTCACACCGGTCCCAATCACACACAAAGACAAGGCACGGGTTTTCGTTCACCCAAAACTACAAGACAGCAACCATGTATTCGTGCGATGCGATAAAGTTAAAACGCCGTTGAAAGCCCCCTACGATGGACCATTCAAGATTTTGAAGAAAGGTGACAAGTTCTACAAGCTCAGCATCAATGGCCGATCGAAAAACATCTCGCTGGACCGATTCAAACCTGCATTCATCATAGAAGAAACCGATACGAGTAAAACATTACATCCGAAGACTTTAACAACTGCGAAGACAACAAGATCGGGCCGCAGATATACCAGGGCAGCACCGTTGACAACTCCACCGACAGACGTCAACCGTGACAGATAGAGTTTGCAGCATCTTTCTCGAAAAGTCTTTTTTACGTCGCCACCACGAGCAGACACATTTGTAACATTAAATATATGATATAAAGTTTTGAATTGTAATCGAGTGCTTTTTATTAAATTGCCAAACTGTAATGTGAAGAACATTTAAAACTTATAGTGAATCAATTACAATTACATTTAATACTTATTGTGAATCAACTTGCAGCTAACAGCTAGTAGAATCATAAGTCAGTTAATCATCATCCCTAGAACGCAACAGAAGTAAACAGTGTAAACCTTGTAGAAACTAATTAATAACTGATAAATAAAAGGCATTTATTACCAATATAATTTATGTGTTTTAATGTGCACACAGACACACATGGTGTCCGAAGTTAAAAAGTGAAAAGAAAAAAAAAGAAAAAAATAAAAAATAAAAAATTAAAAGAAAATACTAAATAAAACCTAAATTAGAATTCACCAGAAAGTAAAATTACATGTAATGGCGTCGAACGATCGTTTGCCGCCGCCATTAGATTGCTCAAATTTGGCAAAGGAATGGCAAAGTTGGAAACGCACATTTATAGTGTACATGATAGCAAATAAAAAAAAAGACCTTCCGGCACCAGCCGCAAGAGATAGGTGGATTTCCTTTGTATGCAACTTTTAAACGAGTATACATTTTCAATTTCAACGAAATCGGAGCAATTTTAAAGAATTTCAAGATGGCGGATTCAAAATGGCGAGAATATTTTTGCAAAAATATGCTCATACTATTACCATTTCTATACTATTAAAAATGAAAATGCAACAATTATTAATGCGGAATTTGAAAAATTTAAAGGCGTGTGACACGCCCCCCTCCCAACCGATTACGCCCATCTTCGAACTCAGCCGAGCTATTTACCATACCAACATGTGTACAAAGTATCAGTCAATTCGGTTAAGAACTGCGGCTCCTATCGTGCGGAGTAGATTTCGTTGTATTGCATAAATGGGCGTGACACGCCCCCCTCCCAACCGATCTCGCCCATCTACGAACTTGTCCGTGCTATTCACCATATCAACATGTGTACAAAGTTTCATCCGATTCGGTTAAGAATTGCGGCCCCTATCGTGCGGACAAGATTTCGTTATATTGCATATATGTATGTATATAGATATATGTATATATGTATGTATATATAAACATTTGAACGGACCATGGTTTTGGTGTTTACTATAGAGGTCTTGAAAAGTTGCATTCAAATTTTTTGAAAGTTGCGTCATGAGGACCTCTGCAATAGGTAGTATTTCTTCGAATTCCACCTAAAATGATAGAACCGGAGCAACAGAAATTGCAACATTCTTATGGTTGATTGGGCCAGAGGCAGGTAACATTTTTAATACATTGTTTCCAAACAACGGAAATCTGGAAAATATGTTTGGGGTAACAAATGCAGAGGAAAATCGAAATGTGGAAAACGAGGAAGAAGAAGAAAAGCAAAGTGACTATCTTGAGGGTGGACAAACTGAAGAAACGGAACAAACTGCAAGTACATTGGAAATTGTATTAAAGGCATTCGATGATTATTGCCTACCGAGAAAAAATATCGCCATGGAATCATTCAAATTCAACACAATCAAAGTCAGACATTCGCCGATTTTGAAACGGAATTACGCACACAGCTGCGTTTTTGTGAATATAACTGTAAATGTGGCGTGACGTACGAACATCGTTTGTTGCGTGATCGGATAATCATTGGTGTACACGACAAGAAACTACAATTGAAGCTGTTAAACGGAAAGGATGATCCGTTAAAAAAGGTAATTGAAACATGTAAAATCTATGAAGCTGCGAATGTAAATAAGAATTTGCTGGATCGACGTATCAATGCACCGAGTGTGAGTGCAGTTTCGGAAACATCGACTGCAGCAAGCGCCGATGCAGCATGCAATGCTGTGTCCCGTTATTGTTTTAATTGCGGCGCACCATTTACACCAACTCATCTGCGTTTTTGCAAGGCAAACGACATCACTTGTTCAAATTGTGGAAAAAAGGGACATTTCGCAAAGTTCTGCAAACAAAAAGGAAAAACAAAATTGGATGGACAACAACAACAAAAATCTTACGGAAATTCACATGGAAATACAAAAAAGGACAACAACAACAATAAGAGAATGGCGAACAGTCTTAACTGGAATGGTGAAGGTAACTGTAGTAAATTAGAGCAAATTGATGGAAATATAAGTGTATTAAGTAGAAATGTTTTTAGATTAAATTCAAATATTGATGTGGTGGATAGAATAAGATGGACGAAAACATATTGGCCAATTGCATTTAAGATTGACACTGGATCCGACGTGAATTGTATACCGATTAATTTGATTAAAAAATGTAATGTTACTCTTCAAAAGAAAAATACGGGTTTTGTTGTCCTTGACTATAGTTCGAATAAAGTAAACATTCATGGTACAGTTAAATTGGAATGTTTTGATGTTACCAGAGAAACTAGGAAAACGGCTGAATTTCTAGTTGTCGATGATGCACTTGAACCGCTGCTGGGCTTGTCGACTTGCATTGATTTTGATTTAATAAAGCGCTTAAATACTGTGCAATCGTTACCACGTTTGCCAAGGGAGAAGGGGGAATTCATAGCAGCGTTTAAGAACATTTTTAACGGCGTTGGTAAGTTCCCGGGAACTTGCTCAATTAAGGTGAAAGAGGATGCTGTACCATCGTTGCACTATAAGAAACGCATTCCTTTGGGTCTGTGCGATCGTTTAAAATCGGAACTTGAATCAATGGTCCAAGCGGGAATTATTTCTCCGGTCGATTATCCGACCGACTGGGTAAACAATGTTCAACTCGTGGAAAACCGAATGGAAAGCTTCGCGTCTGTCTCGATCCGAAACCACTAAACGCATGCATTAAGCGCGAGCACTTTCTCATTCCAACGATCGAAGATGTGATGGGCCGACTTGCAAATAAATGTGTGTTTTCTGTACTCGACCTCAGTAATGGATTTTGGCACATGGAACTTGATGCCAAGAGTGCGGAGTTAACTACATTTATGACCCCGGTAGGTAGATTCAAATTCAATCGTGTGCCATTCGGCATAAACTGTGCACCGGAAATGTTTCAAAAGAAAATGGTGCAAACTTTCGGGGATATTCCAAACCTCATCATATATTTCGATGATATGGCTATTACGGCCGCAAGTGATTTTGAACACGACCAAACGCTATCAAGGGTAATGGAACGCGCTCGCCAGTGTAACATTAAATTCAATCCGAATAAAATTCAATACAGGCAAAAGCAAATTAAGTTTATGGGTCATTTGATTTCAGAGGTCCAAATCAAACCGGACTTCAGGTACATCAGTGCCATTGTCGACATGCCCAAGCCGACAAATAAATCGGGCGTTATGCGATTGCTTGGGCTGTTTAAGTATCTCGCAAAATTTATTCCAAATTTATCGTGCCAATCGGCAGCCTTGCGTGACCTCACGCGAAAGGATGTTGAATGGTGTTGGACGGAAAGACATGAAAACGAATTGCAAGATCTGATTAGGATAATATCGTCACAACCTGTACTGGCAGTTTATGACCCGAGAAAATCAGTTATCATCCAAACGGATGCGTCAAAGGATGGATTAAGATGTGTGTTAGCTCAGGACGGACATCCAATTGCTTACGCTTCGCGCACCTTAAGTGCTTGTGAGCAAAAATGGGCACAAATCGAAAAAGAATTGTTGGCAATTGTGTTTGCCTGTGAACGTTTTCATTTCTTCCTTTACGGACGGGAGTTCACGGTTCAAAGTGACCACAAGCCACTGGAAATACTTGTGAAGCGCGACATTGACGAGGTTACTCCTCGATTGCAACGGATGTTTATGCTTCTTCTCAAATATCCGAAGATGACGATCGTTTACACACCTGGCAAGGAAATGCTTGTTGCTGATTGCCTTTCACGGGCACAATTACCGGATCAATCGGAGAACGCTGATCTGCTTGGAGTGATACACAAAGTCACTCGCCAGGTGTGTTTATCGGTAGACAATTACAACTACTACTTAAGTACCATTAAGGGAGATGAGAAATATACGCGCATTTGTGAATATGTGCAAACGCGATGGCCAGCATATCATCAGCTTGATGATTTGAGCCAACAGTTTCACAAATACCGGGATAATTTGCATTTTGAAAATGGACTCTTGTTTAAAGATCATAGGTTGGTAATTCCATCTTTGCTTTAGGCAAAGATATGCAAGTGGCTTCACGCACCACACTTGGGTATCGAAAAAACGCTTGCACGCGCACGCTCGCACTACTTTTGGCCTGGTATGTCGGAAAAAATTAAGGAAACCGTTGCGCAATGCACGATTTGTGAAAAATTCAAGAGAAATATTCAAAAGGAACCGTTGGTTCAGGATCCTAAGCCCGAATATCCATTTCAAAGGGTTGCAATTGACTTATTTGAAATTGCCGGACACGATTATGTGGCAATCATTGACGCATATTCGGGATATGTCATATCCGAAAAATTGAATCGGAAAACGTCCAACTACATAATTGAAGTCCTCGGGAAAATATTTGATCGCGTTGGATACCCATCGGAAATCCGATGTGACAATAATCCATTCGGATTATTGATTTCCGGTGATAACTGTTCGCATTCCTGTCGAATATTTTCCTTAAGGGCTGCGATTGTCTGAGGCTTGTTGGCATAAACCTGCGACTTCAAGTAGCCCCAAAGAAAGAAGTCTGGGATGGTTAAATCGGGCGATCTAGCTGGCCATGCCAAATCGCCAAAACAGGAGATTAAGCGACCAGGAAACGCTTCCGACACAATTATTCAACTCTCTTGCGGAGTATAGCGCTCCATTGCCTGTCTGTTTGTATACTGCAGCTGTCTAGTTCACAAATGTCAAATATAATTGACGTACGACGCCATTTGCAAAAATTATAACATCTTCCGATAGGGTGATTAATGTTGCGCCACCTTGTATATTTGTTTGCTAGAAGGAGAATGGTGGCTTAAAATTTCTATAGAGTAATGAGTTTTTATTTATTCTCCCGATTTTTTTCTCAATCTCCCGATAATTTCCTGAATTCTCCCGATTTGCTAAGAAATATTTCTGGCAACCCTATTTACTTCCCCTATGAAGGTGGAAAAAAAAATATGATTCACATGTTCTCGTACTTCACGATCATACAAAGTAGGAATAGGAATGGAAGGAAGAGAGCGTGCGAGAACCACGGAAGGATGATGAAATGGAACAAAGCAGCAATCTCGTCATCATGATTGAATCGATATAAGCGATGTAAAAAAATAAAAATAATGGATGTATTGAAAATACTTATTAATTTATTTCTCAGCAAGTAGGTATAATTAAGAAAAGATGAAGGGCTTAAAATTTGCGTAAGCATATTATTGACTTTATTAAATTTGTTTTAGCAATTTTTTAAATTGATTTAAAGTAAGGAGTGAATATGTTGGTCAACCTCTTTAAAATAAGTATAAAAAAATATAAATGTTAAATTTTCCTGTAAACAAAAAACATTTAAATAAAAAAAAAAAAGCCTAACTGGATTTCGTAAAATTAAGGAATATTATAAATTTTATTTCACGTTGATCGGTTCAGTATTTGCTGAGATTACCGGGGCCAAAGTTTTTTAATGTTTCGTCTTTATATAAACCGTATTTTATTATAGCCGATGATCCATATAGATCATTGGATTTGCATGCATTACAACAACACAGGATCCTGCTATTAGCCGTATTTTATTATCGCCGATGATCTATTTAGATCATTGATTTGTATGCATTACAGCAACAACACAGGATCCTGCTATTGATCAGGATCAATTTTCCTGATCTAAAAATTAGTTTTAGTTCGAACAAGTAGATGGCATTTGCTATCCTAAATTTGGGAAGCACTGATTTATTAACGACAAAAGCTCTCGTTAGAACAAAAGAGAGGTGTAGCAACCATCTCTTTTGTTCCGCTGTTAAAAAACTGATAATTGACAGCTGACCTCAACTTTTGCTAAGCAAAGGCTGAAACCCTCCATAGTTAAGGCGCAAAATGATCTTTGTTTTATTATCCTGTGAAGATCCAGATCCAGATCCGAGAATAATAAAACACGGCTATTATAGCCGTTTCAGCCTTTGCTTAACAAAAATTGAAGTCAGCTGTCAATTGTCAGTTTTTTAACAGAGGAACAAAAAGGATGGTTGCTATACCTCTCTTTTGTTCTAACGAGAGCTTTTGTCATTAATAAAGGCTTTCACACACCGCCGCGATGGCGATAGCGATTGCGATAACGGTAGCGATAGCGATCTATCGCAACACGTGTATTCAAGCTTGTTCATGCACACCGAGTTCGATATACAACGGCGATTATCGCGAGAGGTTGCGATTGAATGTGTCTATCGCTGCATGTAGCATTTTATCGTTCTATCGCGCAATGGTTAGGTTAGGTTAGGTTGAAGTGGCTGCTAGCTACCGCCAGCACACTTAGACCAGTGATAGGTCCATTGTGATACCACATGGATCTGAAGAGATCTCCAAACCTACTCGTTAAACCAATTGGAGCTTTTTATGAAGCGAAGGAGGTCTCTGATATCCGTGTTTATCAGATCACCTAAGTCGTTAAAGTAGAATTCCCCTAAATGGAGTCTTCTTGTGCGGGAGAGAGCTGGACAGTTACAAAGAAGGTGGGGAATAGTTTCCTCCTCCTCTTCGTTCATACAGCTTCTACAGAAATCATTTGAATGGACGCCAAGCCTTGTTGCATGCTTGCCTATTAGACAGTGTCCCGTGATGACACCTATTACGGATCTGATATGCGAACTTTTGAGATAAAAATCAAGTTCTTAGAGCGTTTCAGATCCAGCCGTGGCCAAATCCGTTTAGTCGCTAGACAGGTTATACCATTTATCCACCTAGAATTCGTTTTCTCAATAGCATCCAGTTTGAGCTTAAATTTACATGTAGCGATCGGTATACCCAGGGTGACTCTTTCTGAGAGCACGGGTATAGTTGTTCCATATCTGGCGAGTTCGTCAGCCTTGCAGTTCCCTGGAATATCTCTATGCCCCGGCACCCAACAAAGGTGAATATTGAACTGCTCCACCATCTCTATAAGAGATGATCGGCAATCTAGAGCTACTAGTGAATTTGAGGAGACTGATTCCAGAGACCTGATCGCTGCCTGACTGTCTGAAAAGATACGTATATCTGTGGAAGATATAACGTTTTTCTTCAGCCAAGATAAGACTTCTTTGATCGCCAATATTTCCGCCTGGAACACGCTACAATGATTTGGAAGACGGAAAGAGAGGCTGAGATTAAGCCTATCGGAGAAAGCACCACCACCTACACCCTCATTAGTTTTAGATCCATCGGTGTAAAAATGGATCAAATTGTCCTGGAGAAATGACTCATTCTCCCAGAGTGACCTGGAGGGAATGGTAGCAAGGAAGTTTTTATTGAAATTTAGCTTGGGTGCGATGTAGTCTATGTTTCCAGGGAAGATTTTGAATTTGTTCAAAATGGAGGCGTGGCCAAAATCTTTGTCAGACCACTGTGAAATTGATTTGAGGCGAACAGCCGAGTTAGTAGCCATTTGTCTGCCGAGGATGTCAAGGGGTGTTAGATGAAACAAAATGTCCAGTGCTACGGAGGGTGTCGTATGAAGAGCCCCGCTTATACACAAGCATGCTGATCGCTGGACCTTGCTTAGATGGTCTCGGTTCACAGCCTTATCCAAGGCGGTCCCCCAGACAGCTACCCCGTACATGAGTATCGGTCTTATGACCGAGATGTAGAGCCAGTGAGTAATACGAGGTTGTAAACCCCATTTATTCCCAATGGCTTTTTTGCAAGAGAAAAGTGCGCAATCGCGCAATGGTGGATGTGGAAAAATTAATTTCGTGTGTAAAAAAACATCCAAATTTGTATGATTTGGACTATAAAATCGTTAGGAAAAAGGATAAGGTCTGGAGTGCAATTGGTTTGGAGTTGGGGGAAAGTGGTAAGTTAACAGTTATCTTCTTCGTTCGCAAAAGCAAGCAACAATAACATTTCTTCTTCTTCTTCATGAGGTACTCATTTTTAAAAGATCGATGACAACTTTTTGAGAACTAAAACTGACAAAAAACTGTGAAGAAGACTTCCATCGCTATCTATCGCTATCGCGCTGGTGTGATTAGTTGTTAATCGCTGCGGCTATAGTTATCGCAATCGCGATCGCCATCGCGGTGATGTGTGAAAGCCTTAAATCAGTGCTTCCCAAATTTAGGATAGCAAATGCCATCTACTTGTTCGAACTAAAACTAATTTTTAGATCAGGAAAATTGATCTTGATCAATAACAGGATCCTGTGTTGTTGTTGTAATGCATACAAATCAATGATCTATATGGATCATCGGCGATAATAATGATTGGTTCGTTCCATCGGTTTCACTCGGTTAAGCTGTACTGTTACTCGGTTTGAACCTGTTTATGAACTTAAGATGACACATCAGACATCACTAATGGCCACCCTTCAAGATGCACCGGTCTCATTGGAGTTTACACTGTACAAAGTGTACCTTCTTTGGCTGAGTTTTTTTTTTATGAACAAATACATTGAAACTAATTATGGATACATAAAAATAAACACCAATGCATTGAGTGAATGAATATTTACATTCGATACCTTTGATGATGTATCTATAGAATAACAGTCAACTCGCGGCTTTGCACGCGTTAAAAACCTACTAAGGTTTGTCCTAAGTAGCTAGAAATATTCTGTCCCTATGGAACTTTCAAAGATAAAAGTTGCCACGGGTCATTACTCCGATACTGAGTTTTTGAAATCGATTTAGTAGTTCCACATATGTAAACATACATACCTACTTAAAGATCCATCTTACTAAATCATTGTACACACCCGTTCCCCGTCGAAAACGAGCAAAGAAAACTAAATGAAAAAACTACCGTTGCGCAACTCGGCACAACAAAAACATCACACGATCACGAACCGAATGTGCCGCTGGCCACAGTTGCGTATACTATGATATAAATCTGTAAACTTTAACAGTCTGCACCTTAACCCGTGGTTACAATTATGAAAAACCGTGAAACACGTGTTTCTTTATTTTTATTGTAGAATTTACCTACCAAATTTCAATTCTTAATTCCAATTTAATTTTTTTTTCCATACAAACTGGAACACCCATATCATAACGCATATAATCCAATTCAGACCAAAAGATGTTGGTAATCATCGACCTACAGCGCTGGCCAGCCCACAATCCACACCAAACAGTGACTTTTTCGGGATGCATTGGGCGCTCTTGGATCTCATGTGGATTGGTTTCGTACCAAATTCGACAATTTTGTTTGTTGACGTACCCATTCATCCAGAAATTGGCCTCATCGCTAAAGATGATTTTTCGAACGGAAGGTTGCCTGTACAGAACACCCATTTTGATAAAACAATTTTATTATTTGCACGTGTTTTTGAACGCTATTTTCATCCGTGGTGATTTGGCAAAACAGACTGAATAAATGATAGCCAATTTGACAAATGACAGCTTCAACAATATGGCCGCTATTAACTGTCAAAGTTCGGAAGTCGCTATTGGAAGACCCTTTAGATATAGATATAGATAGTAACTAAATTGTTTCTCGGAAGAACTATCGGCCTCATTGTATTAACTGGAACGCCCACAGCGGCATCTATTCGTTCTTGTATGCGAATAACATCATCGTCGTCGAAGTAGGGTGTTAGTTTGAACAGAACACAACTTCGTTCTAGCGATGTTTCACATCCTTTTTGTTTTGCGGCTTTTAAAAGAGCCAATTCGGTTGGAAATGATACCAGCTGACATTGTTTATACAAATAACTTTCTGCTTTTGAAAGTTCTTAAGGGTCCAAAACTAGAGTTAATGTGTCTTTCAACTGCTTTCTTGTCCTGTTTATGAACCTTAAAACGTAGGCTATGGTATGCACCAATTTGTTCCATCTGGAGAATCGATCACATTTAACAACACACTGAGTTGTTACAACACTATGAGCTAAGCTGACTTAAGCCTCTTCCTGTGTTGTGGGATCAGTTAAATTTAATTCGGGCCACTCACTTTACGGTAATTTTAGGAAAGTTGGTCCGCAAAACCATTTGACTTCCATTACGTGGCGTCGTCTGAATGTTGTTTGGCATCGATATTTGTTTATACTTCCAAAGCAACAGAACCGTGTACCGATTGTTTTTCCAGACTGTAGTGCTCTCTAACATGTTTGGCGCTCGCTCATCTTCACTCGATAGCAGTTGTTTTTTCGGTTTGATGTTTAGTGCCTCAATGAAAAAATATTCTTCCACTAGCTTATACATTCTGTTGTCTTGGTCCTTTTGACATTCACACACGTGAAAATTGTAGTGGAACGGCCAGATTCCAATGCTCCAATTCAAGCAGTATTTTTGGTTAAGCGTTCTGAAACGATTTTAATGGAATTCCTTTCAGATGGGCATACTTTTGGCTTAGTGCATCAACATCGAGTGTCTGCGCGGGGAGATTCAAAGATTTGATTGTGCGGATATTGAAGACATCGTACCGTTTGTCCGAGCCTGCACCTGCTATTTGTGCACTTACACGGCGGGAGGTGTCTTCGGAACTATGCATGTTGGAGGTCCATTTGAGACACAGTGGATCTGCGTTACCATCAAGTAGAAGATGACCAGCCAGTTCAGCATCCATTAAAGTTACCGAGGACCCGTCATCTAGAGAATTTTTGCCATACGACTCTGAAAAGCGTTGAAACATTTTTAGAACTATCTTAATTACAATCAGCATAAGTGTAACTTATGTATGGAGTGTTTTGTGTTTGAATTTTGTGCTTGTGTGTGTGTGATGGTGTGTGTAGGTGCATCTTTTTTCCACTTGACATCGTTGATTTTGGTGTAAGCGTAAACACGTGCGACAAATATTGTATTCTTTTATTGATTTCCATTTTTCGTTGTGTCATGTCGATAAAACGTTTGCAGTTCTCAAGTGTTCTACAACTGCCTTGACATATTTTGCATTTCACGGACTCCTTGGCATTAATACTTCGTTGTTCATGAATGTTTAAAAAGCCCTTTTGCTTTATTTTTGCTACTGACTTTTAATTCGTGTTGGAAAACGTTGACAAGTTGAAAGCAGCTTGAGCTAGATGAAAAAGCCAAACACTGAAATAAGTTAAATTAACATTCGCGACGCTTTGCTTGTGGATGCCCCAATTCAGTTTTATCATTGGTGGAAGTTTGTCCAATATTTTGAAGCAAACACGGATTATTCAAATGATCTTGGAGATGACTTGCTTCTTTTATGGCGCAGATATTTTGCAAGCAAGAGCGAAGTTGACAAATGTGTCTAATTTTCAGCTTTAAGTGCTGACTCACTACGAATTTGCGATAAAAGAAGACCGATAATTTTATCTGGCTTACCAAAGAGCATTTTCAACATGCCAATTATATTAGGGACTTGGTGAAGATGCATTAATCGAAAACGCACAGCGTCTAATGCCTTTCCTTTAAGGCACCTCTGCAAGCGAATAAGATTTTCATCTTCAGTAAAGCCACAAATACGAGACGAGCTTTCAAAAGTATTGATTAATAATGGCCATTCATCGGGCTTGCCAGTAAGCAAAGGTAGGTCTTTCACCAAAGCTTACCGTGCTGCTATTTGTTCTGCACTGAGTGTGCTTCTTTCTTTTAAAGTGCTCAGATTGTGCGGATCACCAACGGGTAAAGTTTGTTCCGTAGTACTTTCAGCGCTTTGCAATCTGAGGCGGTTTTTATGGTTGGTTATTGAAGAGAATGCTCCAGGCCAGGTGTTATTGAAGCTAGTCGGCTCGATTAAGATTTGTTTGGTGTGCTTATTTTGTTCCTCTTGCTGATCAAGCTCTAAGTCTCCAAGCCATTTATTTACTTTTTCCATTGACATGACTGACTGTACATCTGTACATCATTCGCACCCTCTACATTTGTCATTTCTTCTAATATTCGATATTTTCGTTCTAGGTAATCCTTCCCACCAGGCTCTCTTAAAAATTCTCTCTTCTTCCAATTGCTTGAGTTTTAAGGAAATCATTTTTGAGGACGATGTAGATGATGAGGACTTATGTATAGAAGCTTGCTTGTGGCTGGGCGCAGCGTGTGGTTTTTCTAGGCGCACGATAGAGGATAACTGATAGTTGTGTCCTACTTGAGTAACAGTTTTCCACGTGGTTTTTGGAATTGTCCCTTTGTTAGCTGGAACGGGGGTGCCCAGGGTAGTTTGGGAAAAGGTTACGTTGTTTACTGACTTATTTTGTGGAGTTTCACGAATCGTAGTTGTGGGTTGTGGCACTGAAGTTGTATGTGTAGCGATTTGTAACGTCGTCGTAGGACCTTCTGTTTCAGGTTGAGTAGATGCAAGATTAGAAGAGATTTTTTTCAGACTCTCCCTTACATTTTACACGTATATGTATACCTACCTTGAAATTTTATGGCCTCGGATACTCCAACACACATCCAGTGGTACCAGATGTCACAGAGGTCGCATTGGACCACATTGTCGGCTCTGTGTGCTTGCTCGCATAGCTCGCAATTCGATTCTGCGGCGTTATTTCGTGGCGGAAGGGATTGTGATTTTGTGGTTTTTTCTCTGTTTGGGGCATTTTTACTACGAGATGACATGATAAATCATTCACCTTTTACTCACCTGATAGTGGACAGTGACTTAGCGCCTACTTATTGCTGCCGATGAATCAGCGCCTACGTGTTGCTGCCGGTGAATCCTTCCAAGTTGTCGACACCGTCAAGTGCTGAGATGGATCGTCTTCTTCTGCTGAGTTGACCGTTTGAGGGTTATGTTTCAGACGATGGGGTATGATCCAATAATTTAGGATAACTTTTTTCAACAACTGTTTTTAGAATGTTGGCGGTATTAGCAATATTTTAATATTTTAGCATTAATTCGTTTATTTTGAAATTTAAAATGCAATTATTCATAAGGTTATTTAAAAAAAAGTTAAGCTAATTTTTTTTTTCTATTTTGCATGCCTCGTGCCGCCAAATCCAAATCAAAAAAAAAAGGGAGGCAAGAAAAACTTAAAGAAATTTTGACATTTCATTTTATTATTATTTTTTAACGAATACTCCTTTAAGTGCTGCCAGGATTGGCAACAACCCTACTTGCCCATAAGCTTTTAGGAATGCCAGGAAAACTGATTGGCATAAATGCAGAGAAACTCTAAAGATACCAATAACCTCTGACCTTCCTAAACCCTCTGCAACACTCAGGAGCTAAACTATCTGGTGGAGAACCTCACCTCTGCCTTCAATAAAGCGATTTCTTCTTCTTTCCCTCTAGTCCGACCTAGAGGCAAAAAAAACCACTCTAGTGGTCTACTCAGAAATAACTGTAGGAAACTTTTCAATAGTGCTTAAAGCACAAGATGTACCATCGATTGGGAACTGTACAAAGATTCCCTTAAGCAGATAAAAAAGAACTGAGAATACCCAAACGTAAATCTTGGACACTCTTTGTGGTGAAAAAGAAGAATCTTGTTAGGCATCAACCCTAAGAACATTTTGTCTACTAAGGGTGGCTCCACACCGGATCAGTCAAAACGTTTTATTTCGACTTATCAAACAACAATACATTGATTCTTATCACCCGACACACACCAAAGTGAGCGAAACAAAAAGCAAAACCGGTGTATTTTCAGCCGGGTTAGTCAAAAAACGTTTTAACTGATCCGGTGTGGAGCCACCCTAATTCAACAATGCCCAGCTATCTAAAAACAAAAAAAAAATGGGTCATGTACAACCTCCAGCGAAGATTCGCTAAATCTGCTACTGGAAAAACACTTTCCAGGTAGTTAGAATGAATACTGTTTTAAACAGTCTAAATGCACAATGTAATAACTCCCTAAGTCTTAGTCTTAGTTTGGTCACGCAGGACAAACTGCTCTAGGTATTTAATTTCTCTCAACAGATCGCATATCAGATCCGCAGGTTTCATTACAGGACTTGGCATATATTCAAACGCGGAGAAAACTATTCACCACCTTTTTTTTTAGCTCGCAAATGAAGGTTCCACTTCTAGAATTCTTCTTTAATGACTTAGGCGATCTGATAAGCACAGATATCAGAAACATCCTTCGCTTTATCAGAAGCTCCAATTGGTTCAACGAGAAGGAAAGGAGATCTCTCCAGATCCATGTGGTATCATAATGGACACAGGTCGAAGTGTGCTCGCAACCGCTGGCAGCCACTTCAACTTAACCTAACCTCACTACGCACTCGCAGCAGTTCTACTCCAGGGGGAGATTAGGGAGGAGTATTCCATAGAATATGCTAACAGACTGTTAACCGATGTAGAAAGATATCGGTAACAAAAAGGTAACAAAGGCAATCATGAAATTTTCTGGTAACATTGCAGGCACGGAAGTAACCCTCGTAACAGACCATGAGCTTTTGAAGTGGCTAATGACGTTGAAATTCCCGACTGGAAGACTAGCTAGATGGGCCCTCGGCCCTCCAGTTGCAACCTTTTGATATTCGGATCGAATACAAATCTGGTCATACCAACACCTTTGTCGACATGCTTTTGAGGCCCCCATGCAAGAGGAAACACAGAAAATTGCGAAATTTGTTCGTTCCAGGTTGATTTGCCAGGAAGAGGATGCCAAGGAGCTACGAACTGGCCAACTACAAGATCCAGATCTTAAAAAAATAATTGATTCACTCGAAAACGCTGACAATGTTTTCCATCCGGTAGACGAAAGGTGGATATGCCTTATCGACGGCGTCCTACACTGTTACGACGATAGTAACTCAGGCTATAATGAAGCTCAGTTTGTGATCCCAGAGAACGAATGATCATATGTACATATGTACATATGTATGTATGCATTCGCAGATCAGGAGAAATGTGTTGATCCTGATCCGGAATACGAGGTCTTAGAATCGAAATATCTCATGGTAAAGGCTGTAACAATTGGCCGACCCAATGATGTCGTAGCTCGTCAATCTGAGGTCGCACTCGTCTTTCACCCACACTAAAATTTTATTTTTTAAAGTCCAACCTTCGCGGAGAAGCTTTAAATTTGCTGAGTCATATTCCCGTATCTGATGCTACGTATGCTCAGGCATGGGATCGATTGGAAAACCGATATGATCGACCGCATCATATTATTAATAACTTCATTAAAACCTTCTTCGACCTACCATCCATTAATTCACCAAAACACAAGCACATTGCTAAAGATATCAGACGAGGCAGATGAAGTAGTTAGGGGACTTACGTCCATAAATTCGTTGGATAGAGATCCATGGCTTATCTATCTGCTTTTAAATAAAGTGGATCCAGAAACGAGTCAGGCATATTTAGAGAAAAGTTTTGGTGAGCATTACCCAACCATAGACCGATTCCTTTATTTTTTGGAACGACGATGTGAGGCCTTGGAAAGTTGCCGAGGTCATTTAAGAGACTCCAATAGGACGCGACACCCCTCTGCCTTACCCTCTTTCAATTGTTCAAAATGCATCAACTTGCATCATTACTCCGAAGCACAGATTTTTTGTCAATGGATGTACAAGCTAGGAGAGATTTTGTTAGTGGCCATCCTTCAGCCCGCTGCCAATCTGACTCGCGATGCAAATCTTGTAATACTCGTCATCACAGCTTGGTTCACCTGGATTCAGGTAGTTCGGTTTCAGCAAACTCGCCGCCAGGTATCGATAACGCTCAACCTGAAACAAGCACTAGCTCTCATTTTTTGTCTGAGCCGTTATCGGATCGCTTAATGAATAATCACTCATTGAGTGAAGCACAACGATTACCACAAACTCTGTTACCCACCGCGTTACGAAGAAGCTAGTATTTCGGTTGAGGCATACGTATTACCCCGCGTAACGGCAAGTTCACCCACGATTGAGTTTAGCTGATAGTTAATTTAATAAATCCAATTCGATTGTCATGCTGTTAAGAGCTGATAAAGTTTGGGAGATACTGCAAGGAGAATTTAAATATAGACAACGAGGGTATCCAATTGCTTAAAAGACACTTTTCGGTTGGGTCCTGGAAGGGCAATTATCCTACCACAGGGCCAACTTATTCATTCTACTTATAGCATTATCGCTGTCGATTCTATTCCCCAAGCTTCCTGGACTATCGAAGAAGTAGATCCCAAATCATTCTGATTCCAAGAGGAGAAGGAAATCGAAGAGCATTTTATTCTTACTCATAAAAGAGACCACAATGGAAAGTATATGCTAGATCTTCTTTTTAAAAAACCACGGCAGTTTTCGAACACCATAAATAGGGCAATTCATCGGCTACGGTCAATGGAAAGAAAGTGTAAAAGGGATGAAATACTTGGGCAGAATTATACTCAATATCTCGAGGAGAATTTATCATTAGGACACAAGCGCAGACAGATATAGTTCAGCCCAACATGTTTTATTTACCACATCACGCAGCTCTGAAGCCCGACAGCTCCTCCACCAAATTTCGTGTTGTCTTTGATGGATCTTTTTGAGATGCCAATGGAAAATACTTGTACGAATGTTTAATGATAGGTCCACCTATACAAATGAACTTGTTTTCAATCAGCTTGAGATTTACGCAACACAAAATCGTTTTTACAACGGAAATTGTAAAGGTGTTTTGGCAGATTTGGGTATCGGAAAAGCACAGAGACTCTCTACGAATTGTTTGGCGCAGATCATCTACCCATGTTCCTCTCGAACATTATTGGCTTTGTATGGTGACTTATGGCACATCATGTGCACCTTCTTGATCCATACGTGTCCTAGAATAGTTGGCCAAAGACCACCAGGATGAGTTTCCAATCGCAGCAGAAACTCTTGAAAACGAGTTTTATGTGGACGATGTTGCTTCAGGGGCGAATACTTTGAAGGAGGCGTTGCATAAGAAGGAATACCTCATAGCACTTCTCTCAAAAGGAGTATTTACACTCAGGAAAAAGGCAAAGTAATTGCGTGGAGCTTTTGCAAGGTGGAGATGGGGTGCAAGATAAGGTTGTTTCATTGGAATCGGCTGGAGACCCTTCGGTTAAGGTCTTAAGATTATATTGGAATTCCAGAACAGATGTTGTTAGTGAAGCTAGCATTGGGTTACTCGCACCCTCAGTTATTCTGCCTAAGAATATTTTTCAGAACCTATGGCATCGAAAATTGGAATGGGATGATGATATTCCGTAGTCAATAGCAAAACAGTAGATCAGAAACAGGGAGGACTTTCTCACCATAACCAAACTTGGCATCCCTCGACCAATCGGCTTATCCAACATATCCTTCCAACTCCACGGTTGTTCGGATGCTTCGGCTGCGGCCTATGAGGCTGTAATATACTTGCGGTATCAATTACTAAATGGGCACTTTAAAACACAACTTGTAGCAGCTAAGACCCGCGTCTCTCGGCTGATGCAACTCATGATTGACCGCCTTGAACTGTGTGCTGTTCTTTTGTTTTCCAGGCTATTGGAAGCTGTGCAAAGGTCACTAAAGGTAACATCCCCCAATGTTTTCGCGGTTCCACGCGAAGTTTTGTCCTGATTATCTTCACCATACTTTTGTTAATAATCGCACTTCAGAGATACTAAATAGAATCTCCAGAAGCCGATGGATTCATGTTCGATCCGATTAAAACCCTGCGGATTGTGCATCGCGCGGAGTATCACCATCCAAGCATGAGCCACATTGGCTTTCATAAAATTCAGAAAATTTGCCTATCGAGATCGAAACGGAAGAGCATCCGGACTGCATAAAGGAGGAACAAAAGTTGGTGCAGCAAACGTTAGTAGTAACTACTCAAACTCATGATCATCCATTTAAAATCCTTTCAAACGGAATCTCTTCCTTGAACAAATTGATTACCAGCGTCGTATTTCTTCTTCGCTTTATTTCGAACTCTCGAAAATCTACTCGTAACTCCTCGTTCTACTAACGAGCCCAGGAACTTCAAAATGCAAAAACAAGTATTATCAAGTGGTTACAAGCTCTTCACTTTGAGAAAATCATCGCTTACTTTGAGAAACATGTTCAATTTCCACATAAATGCAATATTTTGAAAATTACTCTATTTCTAGATAAAGAAGGGATACTTCGAGTAGGAGGACGGATTCAGGACGCCAACCTCTCATACAACGCCAAGCATCCCATTATCATTCTTAAAGAGCATCGTATCACACAACTTATCCTTCTCGACGCTCATCGCAGATTTCTTCCTCCAGGAGTGTCGGCTCTTTTTGCGCTTATTCGTCAGGAGTACTGGGTTATTGGCTGCAGGAACCGACTCATGAATGCGCACTATGTTTTAAGCAGAAAAAGGCTACTGGTAACCAAATTATGGGAAACTTCCCCCTCAACGAATTCAGCAGTGCAGATCAGTTGGTCATTGCGGATGTGATTATTATATTATTATTATATAAAGCTTTCATTCACTCTCTTATATGAATAACAATATTAAGATTAAATTAAAAAAAAAAAAACGTACATAGTTTTTTTTTTTTTTTGTTCATTTATTCATTTCCTGATATTCATTAAATTATTCTATTATTTTATTTTATTCCGAGTGCAAATTTTCGTTACATAATAAGAGTATAAGCCTCCCCCAATATTTTCCACGCCTCTCTGTTTCTTGCAGTTTGTTCCCATCTTACAGTTACTTTCTGAAGATCATCTCGCCACCTTGAAAGTTGTCTGCCTGTTCTTTTTGTTCCATCTCTAGGATACCAGTCTGTTAATCTTTTTGTCCATCGATCATCATTAATTCGAGCGACATGACCAGCCCATTGCCATTTTTGTGTTTTTGTTCGTCTTACCACATCCTCAAAGTTCGTAATTTCCCTAATTCTACTATTTCGGATTCTTTGATATCTCGATATACAGTGGGTCAACTTTTTGATCACATAATAAGGAGAAAAAAGGTTTTTTGTTGTTACATTTTTATTTGTATCCTCAATGCAACAAATCTTTGTCACATAACAAACACAGATGTTTAGAATTAGCATACCCAAGAAAAAAGGAAATTCACCGTTAGGGTTCCGATCCTTTCAAAAAACCCTTTTTGAATGCATGTGATCAATTAGTTGACACAGTCTCAGTTGTGCATTGAGTGTGATCGAAATCTTGGACAACTCGAAGGAGGTGCTGTTATTCTTATTTTTTCTTACAACTTTGAGAAATTACGTGTTGAAATTGCAGAAAAGCAAATATAATTAACTCTTATTTTTGCATTTTTAAAGTGAGTTTTGTTTGTTTGTCAGATGAAAGAACTAAGACGTTTAGAAGTAGAAAAAGGAGAAAGGCTTATCGATTCTAAGGTCACTTGCTGTAAAATTTCGCTTAAGGTTGGAGTTGCGTTAGATGTCATCTCAAAAGTTTAAGAAAAAAACTCAAGCCTGAAGTCAAAAAGAACAAGCCCGGTAAAAAACCAATTTTGAATTCCTTAGTACAAAGTTGTATTTTAAGAAAAATCAAGTACGGAGTGCACGATAATGCAGTTTTAATAGATAAAGAGCTGCACTAAAATGAAGGCATAAATGTTTCAAACGAGGCCGTAAGGAAAGATTTGAGGAAAATCATTTTTACGGTGTAAAAGTAAAAAAAAACACTCCTGACAATAGGCCATAAAAAAATAAAAGCTAAGATGTGCTTAAAAAAAAATAAAAATTAAAAAATAAAAAATAAATAAATAAAAAATTGTTAAGAGTTGTTTGGTCGAACGAAACGAAAATTGGCCGTTTTGGATCCGACGGTCCCCAATGAACCTGGAACAAGTTTGGTGAGCCAATCAAAGATCGCCATGTAAAACCAACCATCAGGTTGGGTGGTGAAAATCTAATGATTTGAAAGTCCATGACCATGGAAGGTGTTGGTGAATGTGTGAGTGTAGTGGTGCGAATGCTACGCTATCCAAAACGTCAGCATTCTTGACCGAGGGCTCCAGAAAAGTCTTGATGTTTGGAGCAAGAACGTGTCGAACATTATCTTCCAGAAGGATAATGATCTGAAACATACTGCAAGAATTACTAAAGCTTGATTACAAGATAAGGAATTTCAATGGCCTGATTGTCCACCACAATCCCTTGACCACGACCCCATCGAGCATCTTTGGGTTGATATCAAACTTACAATTTCAAAAATACCAGGCAAATATCCAAATTTAAAGGATTAGTGGAACAGAACCGAAACTGCTTGCCACAATCTAAGTTCTAGCAAGTGCAGAACACTTGTGGAATCAATGCCAACAAGAATTAAATCGGTTCTCAAAGCAAAAGGAGGGCATACAAAATATTGAACAACAAAATCGACTAAGTCAACTAATTGATCAAGTGCCATATTTTTGTTTTTTTTTTAAGTTTGATCGAATTTACAAATAATCTAAAGTTTTGTTTCTATTAGCTGAATAACAATATTATAAGCATTGTGTTCTGAAAATTACATTGATTTATCTTTAAAAATAAAGAAGTTGCATTAAAAAAATATTTTTCTTGCTTTTATATGATCAAAAAGTTGAGCCACTGTATGTAATAAAGATCTTTCTATGGCTCTTTGGGTAGTTTCGAGTTTTTTCAGATTTCGTTTGTTTAGACTCCAAGTTTGTGAGCCGTAAGTTAAAACTGGTAGTATGGCTATATCGAAGATGTATTTTCTTGATTGTATACTTATTTTGGACTCGAATATGGTTTTTAAATTCCATACTTGTTTCCAACTATTTGAGACTCTTCTTGCTATTTCCTTTTCCATTCTGTTTTCGAACGATATTGTTTGTCCTAGGTAGATGTAATCCTGTACGTATTCGAGACTTTCGTTTCCTAGTGTAATCTGGATCTCGTCGTGATTAGAAATTACTTTTGTTTTCATTTGATTCATTTTCAGGCCTATTGTCTTACATCCTTCCGACAGTCTATTTAATATTTTCTCCATTTCACCAGCGGTTTCGGCAAAGAGAACTATGTCGTCTGCAAAGCGAAGGTTTGATAGCAGTTGTCCGTCTATTTTTATACCAAGATGTTCTATATCAATGTTTCTAAATATTTGTTCTAATATTGCAGAAAATAATGCTGGTGAAAGTGGGCCTCCTTGTCGTACTCCTCTGTTAATTTTAAATATTGGACCTTTAACTTCTGTTGTTATCCTCGATATGCTATTTTTATAAAGTGTTCGTAGGATTCTAATAATTTTATGTGGAATCCCCTGGTTTTGTAAAGCTTGCCATATTTTTACATGTTCTACGGAATCAAATGCTTTATAGAAGTCAACAAAAGCTATGTACAATTTCTTATTATATTCCTTAGTTTATTGATTGTAAATGGTCCATCGTGGAGTATCCTGATCGAAAACCAGCTTGCTTTTTTGGTTGGTTGCTATCAAATATTGTTTAACATCTTCGTAGTAAATACTTGGCGTAAACTTAGTAGATTATCGATATAATACTTATTGGCCGGTAGTTGTTAATGTTAGCTTTGTCGCTTTTTTTGTGGATTAGTATTGTATTTGATTCAGTCCACTGTTTTGGTATTTCTTCACGAATCAAAGTCTGGTTAAAGATGAATGTTAAAGGCTTTATAATTGCATCTTTTCCAATTTTTAGCATTTCTGCTTTTATTCCGTCGCTACCAAAGCTTTTTCCAGACTTTAATTCGTCGCGGATGTGATTACGCCGGTCCAATTGCAATTAAAACTAAAATTGGAAGGAGTCATGTCACTAAGGGCTATATTTAACTCTTCGTCTGCTTGGTGACAAAGGCAATACACCTTGAGCTCGTTAGTGACCTGACCACAGTGGCTTTTTTGGCAGCGCTTCGTTGGTTCGTCGCTAGGCGCGGAAAACCCTCGCACATGTATACTGAGAACAGAACAAATCGGCGAGAAGCTGCTCCTGCATTATCCGCACCACATTTCGACGGATTGTGGGAGGCGGGTGTAAAATCCGTCAAGCATCTTCGGCGTGTCATTGGCGGAGATGGTCTAAGCTTCGAAGAGTTGTTTAAGTTTCTTACGCACGTAGAGACAATACTTAATTCTAAACCCCTATGCCAAATGTCTGATAACGACTTCAATCCACTAACTCCTGGCCTTTTCCTTTTTAGGCGAACCATATTCAGCAATTCCAGGGTCATCGTTAGACCTACCATCAAACCACTTATCATTGTGGTAATGTTTACAGTCCAAGGTTCAAGGATACTGGAAGAGATGGAGCATGGAGTATCTAACATCACTCTAAAATCGACGCAGGTGGCAGCAGGTGCATCGAGACTTTAAGATGTCGTTCTCATCAAGGACCCTTATCTACCACCTGGCAAATGGATGATGAGGAGAGTATTCAAAACCCATCCCGGCAAGGACGGACGTGTACGAGTTGTCATTCTGAAAAGAGCCATTTGGAGTTTTCTTCGACCAATCCATAAGCTGACGGCTTTACCCTTATACTGAAACTGTGTTCCAGGGGCGGGAGAATGTTTAGAAATAAAATGCGTTAATTTTGAATTTGCCTACATAATGCACACTATGTACATATTATGATATTATGTAATCTCTTTCTCTCTTGAGTCAATTTCTATAACATATTTTAACTTCATACTTGCTGTAGTTTACCGTTATTCAATGTTTTGTATGCCTCCAATCTCTCTTACACAATGTAACATTAATTTATCGTTCACTTGGATATGGACCACTATAACAGACGGTAATTGACTTTGATTGTAAAACAATCTCGTTGTTTTCTTTATTTTTCGCTTGCTTTGCTCATCGTTGGATTTCATCGCACATTACCATTCACCTATTCTGCAATTGTGTGGCGATCGGAATTCTTGGCGCATCTAAATTCATTGGATATCCTTCAATCCTTGTTCCAGGCTATGAGTTTATTCAGGTAAATGAAGCAGCTTACACGAGCAGGTTCTGAGACCAAATTTATAAGCTCAGGACACTTCTGCGGTACATACAATTAGGAATTTGATTAAAAAGAACTCGGACAAAAACACAGCTTCATGGACACAAGGACATGCTCCTATTCTTGGACTGACCAAAAATCTCATTGAACCTTATAATGACAGCAGTCCTATACTTAGGTTGCGCAAGACAATTATCATTAACACAAAAGATACAAATGAAGCCATAACCTGAATGTTTATTTAGATAAGGGTGGATTTGGCTGGAAAGGTTTTGTTTTGTTATTGCAAATCCTTGTCCGGAGGTAGTCTTAAAGTCTTTTGGTGGAAGTTACTTAATTTACAAAAAAGTTTCATACTGCTTCATGAGAAAATCTCTTTAAAACCCTTACCCACCCTATCCACCTTCTTTTTCTCTCTCGCTCAACCTATTTTCAAACAGAAATCTCGATACAAATATTTATACGAGACCACCCAACGCCAACATCGAATCAAAAGATAATCCACCCAAGACAGCTTAAAGTCCGCATGACGAATAGGTAAATCTATTCGTTTAGTTTCACCTAGGCCTGCTTCCACATTGCTTCCTTAGCACAATTACTTTTCCTATTCAGCGGAAAGCCATCTCTAGCATTGATACGGCGAAACTCACCCCTCAGTTTTTATGGGCCAGTCCTCAATAGACCAAAGGTATAGCACAAAACCGAAAGTATATTGATTTGTGGTTTTTAAAAAAGAAGTATGCGATTGGAATATTTTATGATATTTCAGCGCGGGCCGGGAACCCCACATTTTGATGTTTTATTTGCGTCATGTTGCACGGAGCGACGAAGAATGATAACCTTTTCATAAATCGTCCTTCTACCGCAAAGAAAAAAATAACTCAATGTACTCTGCATACCGCTTACGTTCTTTTTTTTCAAAAGAAACCAAAATAAATCGCATTATGACATGAAGATGGTGATGGTAATGGTGGTGGTGTGGTTACCTAAAAGGGGATCTTGATGTGGTAAAGCCTTTTGTTGGGACACGTGTTTTCTACCCTCTAAGGAGTTTTTTGTCTGCATTCTTCGTCCCTTAAGTGGTTTAAAAAATATTGCTTATACAGCTAATTTTATCTGACAAAGGATTTAAGTGCGTCTGAGGGCTTTAAGAATGTGGTATATCCGATTCTGATAAAGAGGACAGCGGACGTGTGATTTTGTTTTGTCGTTTGTTCAGTGTTGGAAACATTGTCATAATCACACCCTGTCGCCTTTCTCCAATGGCAAATCCAAATTAAAACAAAACTGCAAAAGTCTCCTTCAAGTGCTCTTTGAAACTTTTTTTATTTAAAAAAAAAAAAAGAATTAACCACGAGGAATGAAAATCAAATAAATATACCGCCTTCCTCTTCTGTCTTTTACAACCTCACACCGAATCACTACATTTTACATTTAACTCACAAGCATATGTATAGGTATGTATGTTGCGTGCTCCTTCAGGCTTACGCCAACCATATGAATATTCATTAAAGCAAGTCATATTCTTAATTAAATTAGCATTACAAAACGAAATGAGGTAAGAGGTCACAAAACGCCTTAAGAGTAAGAGCTCTCCTATTGCCTGCCCTCACAAGACTGCCATCGAAATCAACAACAGCAACAAAAACAACAAAAAAAAAAGGAAAAAGTGAAAAATTAAATTGAAAAGCAGACTTTTCTCGGAATTTGCCGTCATTGAAAATGAACATTCACATGAAGTAAGGACGAAGGAAGCAGAAGGAAAAGTTGGTTGGAGGATTAGAAGCTTGAAAATGTAGAGAAACCCCTTCAGGTTTCGGTTTACCTTCTCGAGTAGGTACGCTTTTCTAATAAATCTTCTCTCGACGAGTGAAATGGAAAACAGCTACGACTACGACGACGAGGAGGATGATGAAGACGACGATGAGAACGACCAACCGACCGACGACAGTGCGTCTCATAAAAATTATTAGAACGGAAAGTGAATGCTTATCTGAGAGATGTTTTAATTAAAAGTTCCAGGGTGCTGCCTACCTTAAACGAAAAAGGCCAAAGCAGCTAAACCGTTTATGTTACACAAGACGTCACAAGGCTTTAACCTTCAGTTACCCGATATGTTGTATATAAACACGAGAATTTCATGTCACTGAGTGAGTGGAGGAGAAATAATGGAAGAATGAAGGATACTTCTTAAAATATTCGCTTTAAAGTTTTTGGATTGGGTTGGTGGGATTCCCTTCAAAGTACTAAGGGAATTGGTGCTTCATACTTATGGACTTTTACTTCTGCTAACATTGCCGACGACTTAAATCAAGTAGGAAACGTGACCGAAGGCAGCTTTATCGTAAGTTTACTTTTTGCAGTAAGCTCTTTTAATGGTTTACCTTAAGTTAAAGCGGTGCTTTTACTATGCCAAATTTGTTCTTGAGAAATGTACGAACGACCGTCGAAATCTTTGTTTGCTGCGGTTTGTTGCCAGCAAGCCTTCGATCGTTTATAATATCGGTCGAATGGAGGAGCGCTTTCCTTTATTAGTTAAACGAAGAAAATGTTTTCTTCTCTACGTAACGCAATTTCTCAATGACAACCAACATCACATCTATTCCTAGCGTAAGTCTACAAACGACGGACTGACATTTTACATTTCTTTTAGATCTTGATCTCTTTCTCGCTCCCGTTGCTTCTCTCTTTTTTCTCCTTACACATGTTTCATTCCTGAAAAAAAAAAAAAAAAAACAAAAAATGTTTTAATCTTAGGTGCTCCAACCTCTTAGAATAAGTGTAATAGGCAAAAATCTGTGAAGATAAACGCTACCTGATGGAACTCGCTGTTCCATTGGGGTGTACCCATGGTGTAGTGGTTGCATCATCGCTTGTCACGCTGAAGTTTCCAGGTTCGAATCTCGATGTAAAAAAAAAAAGTCGATCAACTACGAAAAAAGCTGACGTCAATTCTACTGTATAGGCATAACATTGGCATCGGGATATTGGAGAGCGAGACATCATGTTCACTGCATAATTTAAGCCATTCCCTGAAGAATTGCAGTCTATTCGAATAAGATGCTTTGCAACTACATATGGTAGGGATTGGGTTGGGAGCGACAATGTTTTCGAAACATAGAGGAAATGTAGTCTTAATGCAAAAATATATAGGCGAGGCAATCCATTCTCGAGGTAAATCATGTAGTTTGGGGAGTTTTCCGGTTATCCAAAAATTTTCTTAACGAAAGATCTCAGCAATCTTTTGATTTCTTAGTATTGAAAAATTCCCATATCTGCGCAACGAAGCACATAATAGACCTCATCACCGCTTCACCCTTTTTAATTGCAGTTTATTGCCCTTTTAGCTTCTTTTACACTAAAAAAATTATTTTACATAATATTAATGAACGCCATTCATACAGCAAAATTCATTTATTTTTTGGACAAATTCATTGATTTTATGTACAAATTCTTAAACAAAAATACAGATTTTATGACCGATTCATTAATCACATGAATTCGCATTCATAAAAATATTTGTAGAGGAAATTTTGTTTATGAACGCTGATTCTCATTTTAAAGAATTTTTTCATAAACTTATGAACTATTCATACAACTGCCGATTACGATTTTTAAGAAAAATACATTGAATTTATGAAAATACTCATTCAATTAAAGAAAACGTTTCATCGACCACGGATTCATAAGGCGTATGAAATTGTTCATAAACATCATGCATAGATACATCATCAAAGATTTCGAATGTAAATATTCATGCATTAAATGCATTGGTGTTTATTTTTATGAATCCATACATAGTTACAATATATTTGTTCATAAAAATTCTCAGACAAAGTAGGTACACTTTGTATACTCCAATAAGAAAGTATATCTTGAAGGGTGGCCATGGTGTAGTAGTTGAATCATCGCTTGTCACGCTGAAGGTTCCAGGTTCAACTCCCGATGTCAAAAAAAAAGTCGATCAACTGCGGAATAAAGCTGACGTGAACTCTACTGTATTAGGCGCATAACACTGGAGTTTTAGGGTGGGTATACGTATATGGCTTGAAAATGTTGGGTCTTACTGATACATCGGAGATATTTGAAAGAAATACTGTGAATTATATAAGCAACGGCATGACAATAATGAATCGATTCATTGAATTTAAGAACGTTTTCATACATCCTATAACTAAATACATAAAAAAATTAACGAATTTCATTCATTAATTTTATGTACAGGTTCTTACTTTGTATGAACAATTCATAGGTGTATGAATAGATTCATAAACTTATGAATAGGGATACATTAATTTTAAGAAAGTGATGTTTAGCTCACTTTTAATGATTTTTTTCATTTAGAATAAGAATTTTTTCATTTATATTATACACGTTTTTGGTTCAATGTAGTTTCCCCGCCATATGCAGACGGGGTGTTAAAATGACTTCAAGATATGTATCGTCCCTTCATTCTGTGATTCACGACACTGGAGAAAAATTAAAAATCATCCGTTCCGTTTCGTGCGTTAACAAAAAGTGCCTTTATTTTTTCCTAATTCTTAATTCTAACTTATGCCTATCTGATGCGAAACGCGCACTCAGCAAAAAATGTGTGAGACTTAAATCTAACTTATTATATATCTGAGGCGAGACGCGCACTCAGCAAAAGTGTGGGAATTTAAATTTAACTTATTATATATCTGAGGCGAGACGCGCACTCAGCAAAAGTGTGTGAATTTTATGTCGTAGACATTCTGCCGGCTCCCTCAGCTGCGCTCGAATTTGACGGAATTGATATCCTCACTGCGGGGGAAGGTACATCGTTATCTGGTTCTAGCATAAACTCTGCCCTAGTGTCGGTAGGCGAAGGTGTAATCTCGTTTCGTCTGCAGCTTCGAGCCCACCTCCAACTAGCAATGCCCAGTAATATTGCTATTATCGGAACACCTACAACGGTCGAATGATGTGCAACTGTGCGCCAATCTGCAAACGTATCTTTTCGATTGTCATCACCGTCACTCAGCTCTTCCCATGTGTCAACTGCAGAAAGAATAGATACTTTGGGGGTAAACCTGGAATTAGATATTATGTTAGCTGTGTCGGACAAGGTAAAATTTAACGGTTTTATGAAGGTCATTTGAACTTCAATCTTTGAATTTCTTTCTGCCAGTAGGGTGTTTTCTCGTGTTCGAATGAGGCATGATTGGTTGAGTTGTATAATGCCCACTCCTTCCAACGTGATTTCTTCTCTCTGCCCATCGCAAATAACCGCAGCTTCGGACTGTCTACTCGCTATAAACATCCAAGTATTTTTGCGGTACAGGTGTTTCCAACTGATGGTTGAAACACAAATTTTTCTTAATGGACATGCATTTGTCGTTTTTTGCCTATACAAATGATCGATTACACAATTGGTAGTAACACCAATTTGACTAACTACCCCTTGGTTACAAAGGAAGATGTGTTTCTTAAGTAGGTTGCATGTGCCGAGTTCAGTATCGGATACTTCGAAATATTGCTGATTATTGTAGTCGACAGCTAAGAAGGACGACGACACTTCGGCTACGGCATATTCGTTGTTATTTATTCTGTAGGGCACAGGAGTTACTTTAATCAAATCATATGCTGATGTCTCTGTTATGTGCAGGAAGCCGCTTACTGTTATGTGAGTTCCATTGCGTTCTACGTCGATTCGGTTGGTGGGCCGTTCCCCAATGCATAAGTTGGTTGGAAGTTTAGCTGAAACCGTTTTTATTACTGCATGCAAGCGACCTGGTGTTATAAACTCCAAGAAAGTTCTCGTATTGGCTGCTGTTAACTTAATATATTTAGCCTCCATTTCATTAAGTATATCTATTGATAACTGGTACGCTGCGAGAATCTGTAATCCGACTTTATTGGCATCCACTTCTTCAAACCAAGTGAACAGTTTGTTGACTTCCGAAACAACGTTATTGAGTTTGTGTGTTATTACATCCATTCTTTCCTTTGTCTTGGCATGAAGTTCATTAATTGAAGTTGTAGTTGAAATCATAAGCGTATGTTGTTGATGGACTGCCTTTTTTAATATCTCTTCGTTGTGGTCCAGATTGTCTATACTCCGAACACCATCTCCAATAATTTTCCGAATAATCCACGCTTAGAGCGACTGTTGAGCTGTTCACTATATGTTGCACTCAGGATGTCTAGTTCACGCTTTATGGAAGTCTCCCTTTCTTTCAGGTGATTCAACAGGGTATCACAATGGATTTCGTTTTTATAAGAGGCTGAGATTCTGCAGGACTCTTTCATTTTGTGGATAATTTCATCAACTTTCCTGTACTCATCCGATATATTGAGAGTCGAGACAATCTGAACCTTTAGTGTTCCACGGCTGATCTTTACTTGCCCAGCCTGTTCCACGTATAGTCCGGGTTGTGGGTGTTTAATAACATGCCCTGCATGGCCTTGAGTAACACAACTCAATAATACGAATAAATGCATTTCCTTGCGTATAGTTTTTCGTTTTGGATTTGCAGTTTCAACGTTTTTAGTGTGTGTTAAATTTGATTTGATCATACTGGATGCAAGTTTGTTAGAGTTCTTGTTTTCTTCTTCTATAGGAAGCGGACAGAGTTTCACGACAGGCCGTTTACTTATTGTGTTTCCCTTAGATCTTAGCGTGACGACTCTTACCATACCATCCTCTCCTGGATGTACTTGTGTTATTTGCGCTAGTGGCCATCTTGTTGGAGCGAAGTTTTCATCTTTAACCAACACAACATCTCCTACCTTAACGTTATTATTAACCTTACGCCACTTTGATCGCTGCTTAAGTCTTGATAGGTATTCAGCTTGCCATTTCTTCCAAAAATGTTGCGTCATTTTTTGAATCAAATTCCATCTCGTCAATCTATGCGTTTCTATTTCCAGTTTCTTTGGCTCTAACGGCGTCACTAACGCTTGTCCAATTAAGAAGTGTGCGGGTGTTAATATTTCCATATCTTCTGGATCACCTGTTATCGGACATAATGGACGTGAATTTAAACATGCTTCAATCTGAGTAAGTAGTGTGCTTATTTCCTCGAAGGTCAGCGTTGATTCTCCTACTACGCGGCGTAGATGATATTTGACAGATTTTACCCCTGCCTCCCATAATCCTCCGAAGTGAGGAGCTGCTGGCGGAATAAAATGCCACCGTACTCCCTCAATACATGATCCCAAAGCACTGTTAGGGATTTCGCTTACTGCCTTCTGCAAGTCTCTGTCTAGACTTCTATTTGCCCCCACAAATGTTGTGCCATTATCACTGTACATGTCTGACGGAAGTCCCCTTCTTGAAGAAAATCTTCTTAATGCTGCTAAAAACGCTTCTTTCGTCAAATCAGATACCGCTTCTATATGTATCGCTTTCGTGCAAAGCAGATGAATATCGCGATGTATCCCTTATAAGATTTGAAGCCCCTGCCTTTTGTCGTTCTAATTTGTATTGGACCTGCATAATCTATTCCTGTATGTGAGAATGGCTTAGCAGGTCGAATACGTTCAACAGGTAGATCTCCCATGATTTGGTTGAAGGTTCGTGCTTTAAATCTGCAACATTTAACGCATTTTCTGAGTATTTGTCTGACTCGATTTCTTCCATGCACTATCCAGAACTTACGTCTAGTGTAAGCCAGTGTAGCTTCATTTCCCCCATGAAGAGTTGTTAAATGAGCATCTTTGATTATCAGTTCTGTCACGAAGTCGTTATTTGGGAGTATGATGGGATGTTTTTGTTGGTACGGAATTGTAGAATTTTTAATCCTTCCGCCCAGCCTGAGTACTTGATGTTCGTCTATGAATGGATGTAACGACAAAAGTCTGCTAGATTTGTTAAGTTGTTTGCCCGTCTTCAACAAAGCTATTTCAGTATTAAAATGCTGTTCTTGGACCATACCAATTAAAGTCGTTAATGATCTATCCAGTTCATCTTTGGCTAAAACAATTGATGAAAATGTCTGTTTTTTACACCTAGCTGCAAACCTGTAACAATACGCTACGACGTGTGTAAGCTTTCTTATAGAAGAAAATTTGTCTAAAAGTTCCCATCTACTTTTTGTTATAGTTGCCTGCATAGCTGTCGTTATTTGAGTTTTAACTTCTTCCATTGTATCATCATGTATCTGATGAGTTGCCATCGATGACGACATTGTAAGCCACGATGGACCTTTCCACCACAAAGTGTTATGCTGCAGCAAGTTTGGGTCTATACCTCTTGATGCTAGATCTGCAGGGTTTTCTTTCGATCTGACATGATGCCAGTTCCCGGGTTCAGTGACCTCCCGTATCTGTCTAACTCGATTTGAAACAAACCACTTCCATTTGTCAATCGTACCATTTATCCATGCCAGCGTAATAGTGGAATCGGTCCATGCGTGCACTTCAACTTCTTCCCATTCCAGTGCAAGCTTTACTTGTTTTAACAGTTTTGCTAAAAGCACAGCGGCACATAACTCCAGTTTGGGTAGTGTGACGGTGCCGGCGCTCAATGTCTTAATTGGTGCTACTCTTGTTTTTGACATGAGCAGCGTGATGTGACATTCTTCATCTTCGGTAACTATTTTACTGTATACTACCGCCCCGTATGCCTTTTCCGACGCATCTGCGAACCCATGTATTTCTATTGACTTTCTTACAGGCTTATAATGTATCCAACGAGGAATTTTTATTTTCTCCGCTGTTGGTAGTTCCTTTCGGAATTTTTCCCATTTTGTTGCTAATTCATCATCTATTGGCTGATCCCACGTATATTTTCTAATCCAAAGTTCTTGAAGAAATATCTTTGCAGTTATTATGATCGGTGACAGCCAACCTAATGGATCGTACAGTTTGGCAACGTCTGAGAGAATTGATCTTTTTGTATACTTATCTGACAGTCGATTTAATTGAACTTTAAACCTAAACTCATCATCTATTGGATTCCAATGTAAACCAAGCGTCTTGACCGTGTGTTCTTTCTCTATTTCCACCGTTTCTTCTTTTTGATCAGAGTTAAGATTTTTTAAAAGTTCTGCGTGATTGCTTTTCCACTTTCTCAAATTAAACCCCCCCTTTTTCAGTACTTCTATTAACTCCATTTGCGTTCGCTTTGCTTCGGATAAATATGCTGAGCCTGATATCAAATCGTCTACGTAGAAATCTCGCTTTATTATTTTTGCAATCCGCGGATGTTCCTCTGCTTCATCTTCAGCTAATTTTTGGAGTGTTTTAATCGCTAAGTAAGGAGCTGATATCGTGCCATAAGTTACAGTTGTGAGTGCAAATTCTTGTATTTTTTCATTAATTGATGGGCGCCACAAGACTCTTTGATATCGTTGGTGATCATTAGCTATTCTGATCTGCCTATACATTTTTTCTATATCTGCAGTAAATACGTATTTATGGATTCTCCAGCGAAGTAGAATGTATTGGAGATCTTGTTGTAATTTCGGACCATTCAACATTAGTTCATTTAAACTAATACCATTACTTGTTTTCATCGATGCATCGAACACTACACGCAGTTTGGTTGTTGTACTTTCTTTCCTGATGACTGCTTGGTGCGGCATGTAGTACACTTGGCTGGAGTTGGTATCCTTATCTTCATCATTTGTTATTGGCCTCATATGGCTCAAGTCAAGATATTCCTGCATGAATTTGTTGTAATCCTGTTGTAAATTTTTGTTGTTTATAAATTTCTTCTCCATTTGATACCAACGGGCAATTGCCCTTGGCTTAGAATCTCCTAAACTCTGTCCAATATCGTTAAAAGGTATTTTTACTGTGTACGTGCCATCTCTGTTTCTTTCAGTAGTCTGTTGGTAGTAATCTTCACATTTAGCCTGCTCGCTCGTCATTTCTTCATTAATGGCAGACTCTTCAATCGTCCAGAACCTTTTTAATTCTTCATCAATATTGGTTCTCGTTACCATGGATGTCAAGCTGCGGTTGCCCTCTCTCTTTGTTTCTGCTCTCCCAGAGAGAATCCAACCAAACTTTGTATTTTGCGCTAGTATTCCGTTGTCCGTCTTATGTATTCCTTCTAAAATGATGTCGGTAAATACGTCTGCTCCAATCAACAGATCAATCGGCCCAGTTGGATCTGCTAGTATGCAATTTTTGCCGATTTTATTGTTTATGACTATAGACTCATCTGGTTGTGTATGTGTCAAAGTTGAGAGAACTAATGCTTCGCAATGCAAAGAGAAATTTGAAGGATATCTCGACGTTAATTCCAAGTCTACTTTACTTTTGCACACTCCTGCTTTGCATTGTGCCATTCCAGAAATCAGTGTGTTTGTCCTGTTTTTAGGACATCCCAGTCTTTGCACCGCATTTTCCGTTATAAATGAAGCTTGAGAGCCAGGATCTATCAACGCCCGAACAAGTTCATACGTATCTTGCACCGTTTTTGCTTTAATAAGTGCCGTTGCAAGTATAGTGCAGTTATTTCCCTTTTTATCTAAGGCTTCGTTTATTTCTTTTTCTTGTGCGGGTCCGGATCGTAATACATGCGTTGAGATGTTTTCAGCATTGTTTTTTACATTTCCTGTTGTTCGCAAATACAAGAGTGAATGATGCTGCCTTTTGCATATGACACATTTTGATGTACTGTAGCACTTTTCACTTGCCTCGTGGTTAAGGCAATTTTGGCAGATTTTATTCTGTTTGACAAACGTCAATCTTTCAGGGACACTCTTTTCTCGGAACCCAGCGCATGTGTATATAGTGTGACTACCTTTGCAATATTTGCAATTTTTTATGGTCGTGCAATGATTCTTAATTATCCATCTCCCGTTTTCATTAGGTCTGTTGTACGTTGTTCTGTCTTTCTGTTGTGTCCGTTTTTTATTTTCCCCTAGGGCTTCCAGGGACTGAAACCGACTTTCCAAAAATGTTAACACGTCATTCAGTTGTGGTATTTCACGTGGATCCTTTAAAGTTTGTTCATATAATTTATGACTTTCTTGATCAATTTTCTTTATAATTATGTGTGCTAATAATGACCCCCATGACTTGGTGTCAACCTTTAAATTCGTTATCGCGTGCAAGTGCTCCTTTGTTGTGTCGTGGAGCTGTTTTATCATGTATGCGGACTCGTTTAGAATCATTGGTTGATTGAGAATCGCATCCAAATGCGCTGAGAATATTAGTCGTTGGTTGTTAAATCTATTACTTAACAGATCCCATGCCGCGTCGTAGTTCGTTTCTGACGTGGTGAGATGTTGTATAAGTTTATGTGCCTCGCCCTTTACTGAGGCTTTTAGATAGTGCATTTTTTCAATCTTTTCCAATCTTTTATTTTTATGAATGATATTTTCATAAATTTCTTTGAATGTTGCCCAGGTTTTATAATTTCCATCAAACGTGGGAACAGCAATTGGTGGCAATTTAATTTCGTGCTTCTCCTGGACTTCGGCACCCCCGTTCAATGAGTCATCTTTCTTCTTGTTTGCTGAGCTGTGAAGCTTCGTAATAAGCTTGTTATAACTATCTTCTAATTGATCGTATCTTTCTCCTACAAAGTACTCACTTTTCAAGTCATCGTCCGTTGCATACACTAATATTTCTTCGTGAAGTTGTGTAATGTTCTTCCACATTTCTGTTACTTCACCGAGTTTAAACTTGTAGTAGCTGTCCGATTTTGGTTCAGTTTTCAAACATTCCTGCTCTTTTTGGATATATTTTTTGAGCAGTGTCATCTTAATCGTTTGTTTTTTGGTTCGCACTTTTTGCTCCTCGCTGCTTAATTCTTTGAAGCTTATTGTTGGTCCGGCAGCATTGTCAATTTCTTCCGATTTTTCACTACTTTTTAATTTCTCCTGTATGTCGTTCGTCATTTTCTCTACAACACCTTGCACCTGTTGCTTGTAATTGTTTACGAAGTATGCATTCAAACTTTCTTCATCTTCAACCCCTTGAAGAATTGTATGATTCTCCAAGAATTTCTGCCACAGCTCATTTAGCTTCACTAGCTTTGCGGTCAGATATTTTGTTGTTTTTCTTGTCCCCCCGTCTTTCTTATAGTTATTGAATAATGATTGGATTGACTTACCCAATTCTTCTTGTTCATTGAACATTCCTGTTGACATCTCTTCTTTTCTTGTCGTCTCGTCTTCTAAATCCAATTACTGTTTTTATACCGTTTATAGTTCTATACTACGTCACAGTTCTTTTTCACGTTTTTTACACAGTTCACCCAGTTTACACAGTTCACAGTTTACAGTTCTATAGTACGTCACAGTGTTTTTTTTTCACGTTTTTTACTCAGTTTGCCCAGTTTACACAGTTTATAGTTTACAGTTCTATAGTACGTCACAATATTTTTTTTTTTTTCAATTCAGTTCAGTTCACAATTTCACTTTAGACCATAAATCCACAGTTCACTTATTCATTTTTTTTTTTCCGAAGGACCACTATGATTCACGACACTGGAGAAAAATTAAAAATCATCCGTTCCGTTTCGTGCGTTAACAAAAAGTGCCTTTATTTTTTCCTAATTCTTAATTCTAACTTATGCCTATCTGATGCGAAACGCGCACTCAGCAAAAAATGTGTGAGACTTAAATCTAACTTATTATATATCTGAGGCGAGACGCGCACTCAGCAAAAGTGTGTGAATTTTATGTCGTAGACATTCTGGAAAACCCATTTTTCATCTCTCGATAAGCGACCTGTCCCATTTCGGATTACCATTATTCTTGACTTGTTGGTGTTTACTTTCATCATCATCTGCAGAGGAACCTTTACCTTGATTCCGGCGAACTCCTCCTGGCAAGAACGTTGGTAGATCGGAACCATGAAAACAGAAAAGAACTCAAAAGACAGCCCTGGTTAAAACCCGAGAGCGAATCAAACCAGTGTGACAAACTTTTCCCATCTCAAACTGCCGTTCTATTTTCCTCGTAGAGACTTTATTTTATACCATTTGCTTCTATTCAGACCGTCGAGCGTTCCAAGATGATTCTCGTAAATAATTTCATTATCGCATTCAAGGACGATTTGCGGGTCCCTACATTTTCCTTTTTTTATATATTGGGAAAATTGTGTTCTTTCTGAATCTTGCCGAGACTTTACCTACGTCGCAGATGTAATTCTGTACAACTATTGGCTTTCGAGGAAATCATTCCTCGCATACTTGAAGAATTCGTATGGTATACGATCTTCTCCTGGTACCTTATTTAAGCCAGTTCGGTGTATGACTCTGCAAACGTTTTGAAGCACAATTTTGCTATCCATTGCTTCAGCTTTCACGTATGACAGGGCATATTGGATACTCTGCGCAGAGGTCAAACCGTTGAGAGATCTAGCCAATCTCCAAAATGAACTGATGTCTCTAATTTCAGTTAATTTCCTCGCTAGATGGTAAGAGTACATCCTTTGTTTCTACTTGCACATCCATTTATATGTTGACTTGCTGGAACATAGTTTTTACGAAACTGGTGCCTGTTGTTCTTACTAGCCGCAACAAGGCGAATGATTTTTTTCTGGCTGCCACACATTCTCAGTCAAACCATATTTGGTTTCCCTCGCACCTTCTTGAGTTTTGGAAGGGCTTGGAAATAAATATGTCAGGGCTATGGATGGATTGCAATTGGGTTTTATTAAAGGAGCTGAGCTTATCATTGAGACTGGATTTGTATCTACATAAGTACTTGCAAATGAGTTCTTCCATTGAGTTTTTGGCAATAGCCGCATTTGTAAGGCAGATGGAAGGGGCGTGGTTCAAGATTAACCGAAACATTTAATTCACGGTTAAATCAGTTACACATTCTATCCATTTTCCGTGCACAAGACGGTAATCGATCGTTGAACAGGCATTGCCTCTGACACACGTTAAGTGACTCAAGTTGTCGGATTTAGATCGCTCACGTAATACTGTTAGTCCAATCGATTCACACATTTCTATGAACTTTTTACCATTTGCATCTTGTTTTGTATCCTCTGCACATCTAGTCTTATAGACTGACACACTTAAGAGCTTCGGTTCCTCGCGCTGCAGCCACCAACAACCATTACGTATTCTTTTCCAAATTCCAACAGGATCTCATACAGATTTGTGAAATTGGGACGATGTAGGTTCTGAATTTATCGGTGGCAATTTCTATTGCGATTCGATTAAGTAACTTATAAACCTTCATCCGATATAATCGTTGATCTGTTCTGTATGCCAAATAAACAGCCCCTAGCTCGTCCGTGTATAGATGATCTAGTTGCTGGAACCCACTGAAGAGTATAATTGCAGAAGAAAGGTTAGAATTGCTCCAAAATAAAAGAAAAAAAATATATTTGTTCATGTAATTGCAAAAATCGTAGAAAATCAGTTTATTGCCGAAACCCACAACGTTGTAAATTGAAAATCACTTTTATTATTGCTTAAACAAGAATTTGGTGTTTCATTGAAAAGGCTGACGGTATTGATATTAAAAACTATTTCTCTGAACGATTTTATTTTCATAGTTTGGCATGATGACGTTATTTTCTCCATTTTTTCCAGCTGGCTTTGTACGGCTAACGTGTTTTGCCTTTGATTATCGATTTCGGTTCCAATTCCCTCCAGATCAGATTTTGTGGCTATATCTCTTAGCCTTTCGTCGAGCAGTGGTGCCATAGAATTGACACGTAGCATTTGCAGTTCGGTAGTGGATATATTACCCACGGACCGGACATGTTTCCTATGTCGGCCCGTATTTTAGGTGGATTTCGAAGAAATACTACCTATTTTGTTGTTGGAAAATTGGGAAGGTTTCCACCAATCTTATTTTAGTTGCGATCAGTTGTGTTGTATTGTTTTTTTCAGCGTTTTTGCTTGGTGTCCGTTGCATAGGCATATTTTAGCGTTGTAGTTCGCGGTTTCTTTGCCGTTACGTTGTTTTATTAAATGCAGAGCAAATAACTGACTCACCTTCGATTTTTCACAGGGATAGAGGTTCAAAACACTTAATTTGCTTTTATTTGCTTATTTCGATAGTATTTTCGACCATTTTAAAGCCATGAACGCGATCGTGAAAAAAGAGAGTACTCGGGCCTGTCAACCGTTTTATATTCGGGACTTTTCCCGCCGAAAACTTGGTTAATATTCAGCGAGACAATATGATTTTATGAAAAAGCTAAACTTAAAGAAATGTATGAAGTACGTTGCGAATGAAAAATATGTACAGTTAAAATTGAAATTTAGAAGACGTCACCTGGTAGGCGGAGGGATGCACCAAATAGCATCTCTGCTGGGGTTGATTTGATGTCATCTTTGAAAGTAGATCGCAGTCCTCGCATGACCGGAGGCAAAACACTGCACCAGTTGTCCGTTTCACAGCAATGCATGGCGGTTTCAATGTTCAGTGCACCGTTCAACGATCCCGTTTGTCTGCAGGTGGTAGGGTGTTGTCTCATTTCGAAACAGCGAGTGAGCTCTTTGAAGATGCTTCTTTCGAACTGTCTCCCCAGATCGGTGGTACTATTGAGTAGAACATCATATCACAGTTTCTGCTGTGATGTCCGGCAGTGGGAACGCATCTGCCCACCTTGAGAATCGGTCAATGCACGTCAATATGTAGAGAAAGCCTTGTGACGTAAGTAGCGGAGAGACCAAATTTATGTTTATGTGGTCAAACCGGGCTTGTGGTGGTAACAATCAAGCTGCGTTTTGTTGTGTCTTTGAATTTTGCTTCATTGACACGAAAGACAGGTTTTAGCCGCCACTGCTGCATCCTTGCGCATTCCGGCTCAAACGTAGAGCTATTGAATGATTTTTAATGTTCCCTTTCTGCCTGGGTGGGAGAGGGCGTGCAGTGTACCAATGATGACACCTCGAGGTATTCTCGCCCCATTGCAATGGGTCGAGTTCTGAGTGAACTTACATGGCAGTAGAGTGGTGTTTTACTCTCTAGAATTGCAAAAGACTTGACGGTTAGTGACGTTGAAAAAAAAATACCTTCTTTTAGCAATTCTTGGAATTCCACGGTGTTTTATTCGCCTTTGATATACCTCACGTTTGTGCTGAATTGGGAAATGAAGTCCAACTGCTAAGGTCTTCTTGGTGATGATGGAGGTTTGCGGTCGGTGTAAATGGTGAAGTTGCATCCCTCGATTAGATGTCGGAAGTGCTTTATCCCTTCGTACACAGCCAGAAGATCGCGATCGTACTTGGTGTACCTTAGCTGCGTGTTTTGAAGGTTCTCAGGCAGAAGCCAAGTAGTTGTGATACTCCATCGACTAGTTAATGTAACACCACACATATCGCTACGTCTGATGTCTCTGCACTGAGAGATATTGGTACATTGATGGCAGAGTGAGCTAGGAGTGTAGCTTCCGCGAGATCGATTTTGCACCGCTCGAACGATGCGTCCGCTTCAGGTGTCCAATGGATTAGTGTTGTGTCGATTCGTCTGTTTCCTTTGATGAGAGCTTGCAGAACCATTTGGTTGTTGACTGCCCGCGGCCAAAAATGATCGATAAATATTTAGCATTGGGAGGAAGCGCTTCAGCTATTTCGCTAAAACTAACTTCAAGTGTCGCTTGTGCTCTTGCTCGTTCTCGGAGGCCACGAAGATGTCGTCGATGTACCCGAACCCGAATCCTTCGAACCTTCGTAGGATTTTGTGTAGGTACTACTGAAAAGTTTGGGCAGCGTTTCGGAGTCCAAACTTCATGAACAAAAACTCATACAATCGGAAGGGGGTGGTTGCCTTTGGGACTTCACTCGACTCTACTGGAGTTTGATGGAATGGCCTTCTCTAAATCAATCGTGGAAAATATCGACTTACCCTTCAAATTGTTACAAAGGTCCTGCACGAACGGTATGGGATACTTGTCGGGTTCTGTGATGGCGTTTAGACTGCGGTATTCACCACATGATTGCCAACCACCGTTCACTTTTATCTGCATTTAAAGCGGGCTGGCCCAATTACTTTTCGAAGGGTGTTAGATACCTCGTTTCATAAGGTACCGGAATTCGACTTGGGCGACTTTCAACTTCTCCACGTTGAAGTTGAAGTGTTCGCGAGGTCGAGCGAACACTGGTGCACTTTTCGTCTCGATGTGGTGTGTAGTGGTGCTTGTGGCCGCAAATTTTATTGGCTGTTTGTTTGCGCTGAACAATTCTTTAAACTGGGCTAAAATATATGCAAAAGGACAGTTAATGTCAAAGACTTTGATAGTTATCTCGCTTGAAAGGGTTCCAGCTGTGCCCGTTGCTATCTGGGTTGAGGTGTCCATCAGCCGATTGCGGGTGCGATCGATTAGAATTAGATGAAAGGATTCACAAAGAACTCATAGAGCTTTAATGCATTTATACTGATAAATGAACACGCAGAGGCACATATACACCCATGCATGGTATTCATAGCCACACATTCGTGGTTTTTCACATATGTACATACATGCTCAGACGTGTAGAGGGAGACAGCGGTTGAGAAATTTTTTCATAACAGATTATACTCTTAAAGATTTGTCATTCCTACGAAGAGGTGGTGCGGCGAAAACGTTTGGTTGTTTTGAGGATCAAACCCGTGTCCTCTCACTTAGCAGTCCAACGCACTAACCACTAAGCCACAGCGACCATGAAGAACAATCAAACGTTTGGTTGTTTTGAGGATCAAACCTGTGTCCTCTCACTTAGCAGTCCAACGCACTAACCACTAAGCCACAGCGACCATGAAGAACAATCAAACGTTAATTATAATGAAACCACAGCTCTGTAGTCTTAACTCTCTCTCTTCTCATTGTTTAGGTCAACTTTAAAGTATGCATACCATTTTAGGGCTATAGATCCCGATAAATCTGAATAATTCATAACGTGGTTACCCATCCATTCCCAGCACCATGTAGAAAGTCGTAAAGAACAACGATTAGTATCACAGCTCGTGGCATTATAATGACGTTTTTCCGCCCATTTAACACATTTATCCGAATAAAAATCTCAACGCCCATATCTCACAAACGTTAAACCGTCATTTGCAAACATTTAAAATATGAAAACGGGACAGGGGTAGAGGTAGACTGCTCACCCAGCTAGTCATTCCATTTCATATCATTTCTGGCTTGCCTTTGTCTTAGAAAAGCGAAAATTACCAGATCCCATGTAACCTCATTATCCTGACTATTCAACACGCACACCAACCATCCCGCTGTGCTAATAGCGCGCAAGTAAACACCATCACCACCACCACCGCCGCCATGTGAGCACCGCAGCAAGAAAATAATTTACAATCACTCAAGAGTGCGACTCCGTCAATATGCCAGCGCCAACCCCCACTATATCCCACAATCTTTCACACCGGCAAATGCCTAATTTTATGCTCTCCTCAGTAACAAAAGCACATATGTAAATACATGCACGGGAGCGCCTCCCTAGCAATGGGTCCTCGCAGGGTATCGTTGATATTCCTGTTGTGCAGGGACCTTATTCTCGAGACTTTATGAGCAAAAACGAAAACCATCATATTCTGCCATCACTACCACACGGGTGTTGTTATTTTTATTTATTTTTTTCTTACATTGGTGGCGGAGGAGAGTGGCATTCCTGTAGCCATTTTCGCCATGAATGCCAAGGATCAACAGAAGCAAAGCCACCCGCCAAACGCATAAAAATTTGTTACTCCTGTTATGCTTGTTTTAATGACTTTTATGGTGATGCTGGTTGGAATGACATACACACTACACACGTATAAATATTTTATTTGAAAAAATTACCATACACACGTACGCCAAGCTGGTATGTACGACAGGTAGAGACACTCTCGTGTTCACAGTGAGTCCGCCCACATACACCACCTGGTCTCATTTTAGTTGAAGGTGAGACAAAAGGGTTCGGAGAGTACGCACTTAGGCACCATACGACGAAGACGAACAAAAAAATTACCATGCTTATGCACACATCCATTCATACATGAACATTATATGTATATATACATTGCTGCAAAAGCATTATTCGTAGCTCCCCTCAGGATCAGTCACCAGCTTCATCACTGCTAGTGACGGTGATGTGGTTCCATTTGAAGTAATTCACTTTGATGATGTCGCATTGCTTGCTGAGCTTCTGTCTCTAGTTGTTAGAGGACTGGAAATGAGCAGTTATGTAGATGCTGGAAAAGAGCAGAGCAAAATAATGAATTATACGAGTACGTCACAGCGGAAGACAAGAAAGGATTCTTTTAATCGCGAATATATATGATTATATGTACATTTGAAGTTCTGTGTATAAATATCGCTCCCCGTAGGGTGGGGCTGGAGAATGCTTTATTCCCTGCAAGGATTTTATTTTAGCTTTGCTGAGTTTGACAAGCAATACATTATCCATTTGTAATCACAATTCAAGGTTACACGGACCAAGAGCTTTTAAAGGACTTGATTTATTTACTGAACTGAAAGAAATAACAAGTATAACATTTGTTGTATTGTAATATGTCTTTGGAGAAATTAAGGACTCCAGTGACGTACTTCATTATAATTGGGCTTATTTGAAACGTAAGATAACGATCTATTTTATGGTTACTGATTTGACTTGAAGATTTCCTGGAGAGTTACCGTCACTTCTTTCTCGTACGCCAGAATGTTCCATTTTTGCTTTCTTCACTTCACTTGTATAGATATTTTTCCTAATGAACCTTCGTTGACTTAGCGACGACTGATCTACTTTGCCGGATTGCATCCCACTTTTATTATCGTTGCTGAAAAGTAATTCTCTGTTAATTGCACATCCTGAATCGTACTGTCTTCCAATTTTACCCTTTTCCTTCCAGTTGTCAAACTTCCATTGTAATAAAAATCCTCGTACAAACCAGATCGTGTCTGCTTTTTCTTTTTCGCAAAAAGTTTAATCCATTTTTTTTTTTGCCTCCATCAACGAAATTATAAAAGAGATAAAATAGACTAAATAATCGTACGAGCTTTTTCCCACTACTTCGTCTGCGTGGAATTCGAAATATGACCAAAGATACTTAACCTTCCTATACCCGCGCACGGTCTGTGAGACCGTCAAATTTTACTTTTTCGCAAATATTTTAGTAACGGTGCAATTAAGCGCAGTGTACTTTATGGTAGCTTACAATAACTAATATGGGGTGGCTGTGGTGTAGTAGTTACATCATCGCTTGTCACGCTGAAGGTTTCAGGTTCGAATCCCGATGCCAAAAAAAAAAGTCGATCAACTGCGAAAAAAGCTGACATTAATTCTACTGCATAGGCATAACACTGGCAGTAGGGTGATCATATGGCTTGAAAGTGTTGATCATACTACGAGATGTTCGAAAGAAATACTGCGAATTATAAGCAATGGCAACAGTACCAAAAATTCTCCCCAGTTATTCTGGACACCACCCTCGGAGCAAAAAGACTGAAACCTAATACCATCTGAGTTTCAAAAATCACTACACCAACACTAGCGCTGTGCGAATAGCATCATAATGGTATTCATAACCCCTTTAGCGCTAGTGAATTATAAAAAAAAAAACTTGTTTTATTGCGTTAACAATATATCACTCCAATGATTAAAACAAATTTCAAAAATATTTGAAGCAAAAGAGAAACTACGGGCTCTTGAGTTTCGGTCCCAGAGACCGTGTGCGGGTATACGTGCTATTTTTTTGACGCGGGTATAGGAAGGTAAAAAAAAGGCTACAATCCACTTCTATTATGTTGAAGAGAAAAGCGTTAAATTATCAGCAAACATAGCAAATTAATAATAATTGAATCGTAGGAAGTCAGATGTGTAAATGATAAATAAGATGGGACAAAGCACACAAGGAGGAACACTTGCAACAATGGAGTAACCATCCTTAAACCAGAGATTAGCGGACATCTTATAAGTTCGTCTGGATAAAAATTACTTCATGATTTGTGCGGCAAGCCAATATGACATCTGTGTCAAATGCTTTTTTCCCACATCGAGCAATACCATACCTGAACTTCTACATAAAGAAAAGTTAATTTTTGTGTGATTCGAAATGCAGTGAGCCCGCAAGTATGCACTAGCCAAAGAAGCATACCTATGTACTTAACCAGCTTAAGACCAAGAAAAGGAGGTACAGAAAGAACACCAAAGGGGAAAAGGGGGCTTATAAAATCCACAAAAAATTCGGCTTTTCGACCGTATCTTCTGAATTGGGGACATACAACCGTAAAAGGAGAGCAACTAACAGTCACGAAGAGATATGGAATATCCTTCCAGTACCAGCTATAGGGCATTCTTAAGGCTGTGATGTCCCAAGAAGAATAGGTGCCTTAGGCGGGGCTAATACAAGGTGATATATGCACTAAGAAGACCTCGGGCCATACCAACTCTGAGGCACAGGCGCCAGCAAAAAAATGGCCGGAGACATACTTACTTACTTAGGTGGCAAGTGAACCACGACCCAAATTAATAAGCCTCTCCAGTTAGCTTGGTCTAAGCTAACTACCTCCAGTTTCCAGTTGCGCTCTTAAAGTACGTTGGGGTCCACAAAGGCATTTCGCTCCTTAAACAGGAGCGGGGGATCCGTAAGGATAACATTAATTACATCGAAGGAAAGGTTCCTTCTAGTTTGAATCGGATTCGAGGCTTTACTACCTAAAGAATTCTCACAAAGTGCACTCTGTATGGATCAATTATGTAAACGCATTCAAGAATGTCAAGCTATCGGATTAAAGCCAAAGCTTCAGTTTAAAGGCACACACTTCACCACAAAGCATGTGTTGGATGTTCAATTAAACTAATTCAATGTTAAACTATGTAGTTTGTATACATATAAAATTGTTATTATGTATATAGTATACATATTACAATCATTTTTTCCTTATCATTAATTTTATTGCTAATATCATCCAAACTTTCATAATTTACCCTATTTTAAATTTTACTCAAATTAAATTGTGCTCTTATTTTCTTATCGATTATTACTTCCCACCTCCATAGGGGAAGTATTGCAATCGCCCAAAAAAAAAAGTTCGAGTTTCTAACAATCCGATACCCAAGAAATCATTTCCAACCATTTTCGAAGTGATGTCTGTGCGTGCGTGTGTGCGTGTGTATGTGACAATTTTTTTCTCCTTCGAAATCTGGAGAACGGAACAACGTATGATCTTGCGGTTTTTTTTTGTTTGTTTGATTTGTCTCAATGAAACTTAGAGCTGATTAGATTTTGAGCAAAATCGGTCCAGCGGATGCTGAGAAATTTCAAGAAATGCTTTAAAAAAAGGTGTGCTGGACATCAAGCACGTTGTGGTGTTATTGGAAATAATTTTCGCTTTTACATAACGCAATAACAGGTGGGAAGTACAGGGCTGGCCCCCCAATCAATTTTTTTGATATGCATTGCAATATATATGTATGTATCTAAATCTTGTAACCTTTAATTCTCTATCGGTACTTTGTAATCGTCTATCGTCAGCCAATAGCTTGTTACTTCAATCAAGGATAAATTCCTTCTTTTTCGCATTTGATCGTCGAGCGGTGCAGATCTTTGGTAACACTAACTTAAACACTAAATACATTATACATGTCAGATCTAGTGCGGAATACTGATGGTTCAAAGATGGACTCCAGTGTTGGTGCCGGTATCTATGGCCCTAATCACAAAGTCTCAAAGACACTTGGAATGTGTTTTAGTGTCTTTCAGACGGAATTACATGCATGCCATCGATACCTGCGCCACTATCATTCTCGATTTCGGTATAAAGGGGGTAGCCATCAATATATTCACCGACAGTCAAGCAGCGCTCAAAGCACAGAGTTCCCATTACTGTAACTCAAAGGCCATTCTAGGCTGTTTCAATACTCTCCAGGACCTATCAAAGCGAATTCAAGTCAAGCTTTGGTGGGTACCAGAACACAGATGAATTGAAGCCAATGAAATTGCAGATCAACTTGCCAGGAAAGGCTCTTCATTAAGGTATTATAAAGGGTGGTTAAGTTTTAAGGGCCGATGTTGAACCACGTCCTGTTAAACCACATATCGTCCACATCCATATCTTCCAATTCGGGCCATAAAAAGTTCGTTATCATCTCACGATAGCGAACACCATTCACAGTAACTACCTGACCGGCCTCATTTTGGAAAAAATACGGCCCGATGATGCCGCCAGCCCATAAACCGCACCAAACAGTCACTCTTTGTGGGTGCATTGGTTTTTCGACAATCACTCTTGGATTATCATTCGCCCAAATGCGGCAATTCTGCTTATTGACGAATCCACTGAGGTGAAAATGTGCCTCATCACTGAAGATGATTTTCTTCGAAAATTGATCATCCACTGTTGCCATTTCTTGCCACCATTCTGACCATTGACGACGCTTAAAATGGTCAAGAGGCTTTAGTTCTTGAGTCAATTGCACCTTGTAAGCGCGTTAATGCAAATCTTTATGCATAATGCTCATCAACGACGAGCGTGCGAGGTGCAATTGTTGGGCACGACGACGAGTTGAGGTGGACGGCACTTCAGCCGCACTATCGCGAACAGCAGCAATATTTTCTGCAGTACGAGCTGTACGAGCATGCACTGGTGTTTTCACATCTCCTACAGACCCGGTTTGCTCAAATTTTTGCACGATTTTTCCGATTGTACGCACATTTGGACGATTAAATTGACCGAAAAAATCACGAAGTGCACGATATGCATTTTGATTTGAACGCCCATTTTCATAATAAGCCTGAATAACTTGAACGCGTTGCTCGATTGTGTATCTTTCCATGGTTCAAATTGAGTTAGTCTGAAATTGAGAAATGTCAAATGAAATGCAGAAAAAAACTTGACGTTAAGGTGTGGCTCACATTCAACATCGGCCCTTAAAATTTAACCACCCTTTACATAGGTGCCGAACCCTTCTGTGGCATCCCTACCTCCGCGTTTAGAATAAATCTGGACAGCTGGGAAAACAAAACCTCTTATCCTACTGGAACAACACTCAGGGACTCAGACAGGCTAAATAGGCTATCCGACCCCTGAACAACCACAAAAACATTCTCAAGCATAAAAGGGACGATATCAAAAGACTGACAGGGTTCCTCATCGGTCACTGCAGCCTCAGATATCACTTACATAATCTAAATACCGACAGGAATCTGAATACCGACTTTGCTTAGAAGAAGACGAATCAGTAGAACTCGTGCTATGTCAGTGCGTGGCTGTTTGCAGAGTCTGAAAATGCAAAGAATTCTTAACACCGGAGGACATACGTAATGCCTCGGCTGGAGATATCCTCAACTTCATCAGGAAGATAGAGGATCTTCTTGTCAAGCTGGCTCCTGGCACAATAGATCTTTCAGGTCGCAGTGCCATATGTAGTATGCCGCACAGCCTAACTAATAATAATAATATAATAATAATACACATTTAATATAAAATACATTGGTTTTATTATAAACTAGCTTTTACCCGCGGCTTCGTCCACCTATAAATAGCGAAGTTACACTTTAATAACCAAAAGTAGCCTATACTGTGACCCGAGGTACAGCCACTCTGTGTGCCAAATTTGAAGTTGATTGGTTCCGCAGTTTTTGTGTTACAGAGGAACAAACAAACAAACGGACACCGTTTCACTTGTATAATATTAGTAGGATTACTTTACAATACATTAACAGACATTTAATTAAAAATCATTACAGCTCATTGATTAAATCCTAAACACCATGAATGCGCCATTCAACAAACAGCATACTAGCCCGTATCGTATTATGTTGTGCTCTTAACCAAAACTGCTCTGGTTCCAGAATAATGTTGTGGGTGTTTTTAATGAAAAATATCATTTATTGAGCTCAAGTTGCAGCTAATCTTTGTTATTGACTGACTTCACAATTCAAAAATTCATTATCGTAAACTCAGAGACGATAGCAAAGGATGGATGTACACAAGTGAAGAGTTTTCTTGTCCTATATCTCACACTTCAAGTTCATTAATTGTGGCATTATACATATAAGTAAAGTGCACATAAAGTAATCAGAGAAACAGTGTTACAAGAATAAGCTTTAAAATTTCGGATTAGCGATGAAAATCTACAATCTATAAGTCACTTGAAGAAAAGATATGGAAATATGCTCATAAAACCTTCTTGGGAAATAAGAACTTCGAGATTTGTTTAAGTTTTTCCATCACAACAAATTTATGTATGTAATTCATAATTCATAATTTATTCACAGTAATAGCCTACACATATAGATGTAGAAGAAGGAAAGTAGAGTAGAGTAGAGAATTTAAAAATGTACATAATTAAAGAATAGAACAAAGGTTAACAATAAGGCAAAATTTGTTTATTCAAAACCGAGACCTAAACATAAGTAACCTAGTATGTAGCACGGAGCAAATTAAAAAAAAATAAAAAATGAATTGTATTGTCTTTTAATTTCGTATCAGTCAGAACCTTCCTGTTCGCCAAATTCCTAGTCGTACAGAAAGTTCTTGAAAGTTGATCACAAACATTTTGTCCTGCAGAATGAATCATGTTTTCACGTCAGAAAAAAGTTGATGTATGTGCTTTTAAGCTATAACATGGGTCTGACATTCTCTTGGTATATTATGACGATATCCGGTGTTTCTTCTGATATATTGACTATTTCCGTTGATCATCTAATTTCTCATAGAACAAAGTCTTATCTCGAGAGGCAAGGCCAGACAGTTTTCACTATTACTCGATTTGTGATGAAAATGTTTTCAATTGCAAGGTTTAAATGCGCGAGTATACCAACATAACTGAAGTACACATGGTGAATTAATTTAATCAAGCGTCCCAGCTAATTACATAGACAGTGCAGGGACTAAAGCCTTATGACCTCATCGGGACATACATAAGTCCAAAATATTTTTTGTCGAATATGGGACATAGGTCCACAATTTTTGTCCAAACCGATTTTGGACATAAAAGCGGAGCAAAGCAGTGCGATAATTTTGTATCTTCAAAATTTTTGTTTTATCATACTTGTAATACAAATAACTTTAACTTAATCCTATTATGAATGCCATTTTAAAATTAAGGATTTTTTTTCTCTTTGATTCAATTATAAAAGATTTTGTTGTAATTTTTAATGCATCTTTGAATTCGTTTAACTCAATCATCTTTGAAACATTTATTTACATTTCAATGCTCAACGAGTAATCAAATTACGTCTAGTCGAAAATCCAGCAGTAATGATAGCAGATTGCTTCGGTTTAATGTAAATGTCCGTCCGTGTTAGTATTATGATATGACAAATTACTTATATGAAAGAGGGAACTTTAAATATCCACAGACCTCACAGTCTCGGTGGAGCTCCGGTTTACTTTTAACAGGAATTACTCTATAAACATCGATTTTAATCATTAGACTTATTAAAGACTAGCAGACCCGTGCTCGCGTTTCTTCGCGAAATTTATAGAAAAACTTTTTTTAACATAATATTAAAACAAAAAAAATATTAAACATATTATTAAATATTATATTAAATATTAAGCTCATCTTTAAATTCCGGCCACTCTGGATTGCATGTCATAGTTATGAAGAGATCTAACCGACCATGTTTTCTGACATACTCATGTCAATGCGTCTTGAGTTTTTTCGTGAAGTTACCTTGGTGATCCAGTGAACGTAGATGGCAACATTTTAAGTCGCCCTATATTGCGAGGATTAACATTAACATCATTGCTTACAGCGTCTTTGAGATCAATATAATTATCAGCTTTCAGAGTCTGCTGATGAGTTCTTATGAAAATACGCCGCTCTGTTATCATTTGCTGATGAGTTCTTATGAAAATAAGCCTCTCTGCTATCATTTTAGCTGCCATATCCACAACAAACTGACTCAAAAGCTTACGAAATAACAGCAAAAAGTGTGTCTCATTGTCCCTTACCATCAATCTATAAGCGTAAAATTCCCTGCAAAATACAGTTTTATTTGAATTTATTTGGCCGGTTGCAGGTAAAATTTCCGGAATTCCACAATGTCTCGGGGACTCTTATCTTCATCCAACAATAGCACGGTAATTTCATTTGCTGTTGTAGATAATTGTATTAATAATAATTGTTGTAATAATAACTTTGAAGTCTGACAAATTTGAAGGGAAATGTTCCAATGTGGTCTTGAAAATGGATACCTATATACTCATTTTGAGAGACCTTGAAGTATTTCTATGATCTCCCGTTTGGGATTAGGAGCCATGTTTTGCCGCAAAAAGATCTGATCCGCTTCTGAGATGAAGTATATTTGGAGGAAGCTTGGATTGCTTGTTTGGGGTAGCAAGCTTCCGATGAGATGATATATTTGCCCTTGCACTTTAAAAGTCGGCATGAAGTTTCCTTCCTTTATCTGTTTTCAACCAAAAGATGTCATTTGGAAAAGTGTATTATACGACCTCACATTATCAAAGAAATGTTTGGAGTGGGGGTGAGATCCAATTAGCATACTTCGTAAAGGCTCAGATAGTTCGGCTGTAGGTAGTAGCTTTATTTTACTTTAAGAGCAGCACGTGTTACTAAATTCCTCAGGACATTTTTCTGCTTTACAAAATGTGCTAACTTTATCCATTTTACCTATTTCTTTTGTTTTGTTATTTATGTAGGGAAACTGTGGTTCGTAATTAAAGCCTGCCATATTGCCCAAAAACTGATTCACTATTGAAGTGTCAATACTTGCTGTTGCTGCGTTTTGATCCCCATTTCCATGAATTCTTCTCCAATAAGCTCGTTGATCATTTAATCTTTCCTGTCTCTGTGAAGGCTGCTCATTTGAATTTTGTAAAGATTTCTTTTTGGCGTTACGGAATTACTCTCACAAATTTGTCATTCTTTTGACCACTATGTTTTCTTTATAATAAAAAAAAAAGGAAAACAAATCTGCACTATATTTTCTGTATGTTCTTTATAATAAACAAAAAGTAGGAAAATTAACCTACAAATAAAGTAGGTTAAAAAACATTTTCTTACCGTTGTCTTTTTCTTGTATTTTGTACGTAATTCAAATTATTATTATTATTTTTGTTGTAATAAATCGGGGAGATTCTCAATGTACTCCGATTGTATCGAAAATTGCGAAAAATATAAATAAAATTATGCCATTTGTCATACAATACCAATGTTAAAGGACTTTCACCTTTTTTCCGTAAAAAAAAAAATCAACATGAGCATATTTAAAATCAAATCCACGATCTGTTTCAGCTTTGAATTTATATTTTCTCGTTCTAACTACAGAGTTTTACTCAATTTTATTCCAACCTTACCAAGTTTTTTACTTTCTCTCAACTTTTGGATGAATTGAGTTCAAACAAAGAATGTAAAAAAAATATATCGCTCGATTCAGTTCAGTTGGCCGATGAAAAACATACTTCCCCGTTTAACTGATTGGTTTTTTGAGTGAGTTAATCTAGCTTTAACTCAAAAACCAAGCAGTTTAAAAGAAAAACTTCGACTGGGGAGCCAATCCTGTACTTTCCAACTCATATTGCGTTATATCACAGGGAAAATTGTTTCCGATATACACCATGTCCAGCACATATTTCTTTAAAGCATTTCTTCAAATCTTCAGCATCCACTGGACTAATTTTACCCAAAATCAGATCTAAGTATTATGCTGACAAATAAAATAAGAAAAACTGCATGATCGTACGTTGTTCCGTTCTCCAGATATCGAAGGTGAGAAAAATTGTCACATACACACGCACACACAGACATCATTTCGAAAATAAGTGAAAATGATTTCTGGTGTATCATCGTAATGTGAAGCTTTGTCCTTTTTTTTGCCGATTGCAATACTTCCCCTATTAAGGTGGGAAATAAAAATATGATCCACATGACATAACATACATATCATGATCATTCAAAGTAGGAATAAGAATGGGAGGGAGAGAGCGTGCGAGAAACACGGAACGATGATGAAATGGAACAAAGCAGCAACCTCGTCGTTATGATTGAATCGATATCAGTGATGTAAACAAATAAAAATAATGGATGTATTGAAAATACTTATTAATTTATTTCTCAGCAAGTAGGTATAATTAAGAAAAGATGAAAGGCTTAAAATTTGCGTTGGCATATTGACTTTATGCACAAAATTTTGTTTCTGCAATTTTTCAAATTGATTTAAAGTTAGGAGTGAATATGTTGGTCAACCTCTTTAAAATTAGTATCAAAAAAATATAAATGTTAGATTTTCCTGTAAACAAAAAACATTTAAATAAAAAAAAGTAGCCTAACTGGATTTCGTAAAAATAAAGAATATTATAAATTTTATTTCACATTGATCGGCTCAGTATTTGCTGGGATTACCGGGGCCAAAGTTTTTTAATGTTTCCTCTTTATATAATAGTAATGATGATTCAGTCTTTAGAAACTTATTGTAGACAAAGACAGCTCCTTCGAGTATAGATTTAGAGTCTTAAGATCCTAATGTTTATAATTTGTGGGGAAAAGATCACCAAGCCACTACCTCTCGAATGGCAACTACGATGACTCATTTGAATACGCAAACAGCTCCTAAGACTGTTCCGTTATCGTCGAACAAAAAATTGCCTGTTATCTTCAGTGGTTTGCACACCCCTTCCAATTTCGACCTTTGTCGGGCTCTTTTCAAATCAGGCATTATCAGTGCAAAAATCAATTTTATACTTCCCCGACTAATAGAAACCTTTTGAGCATAAGGCTGTGACACACTCAACACCCACACAAACACGCTCTAGAACGGTACTGTAATTTCGTTTGGAAGGCGGTCAAACGGTACCACTTCCCCACACAACACTGTACCGTACCATAAAATTTCTACTTAAGTTCACATCAACAGTTACGAAATTGAGGAAACCATTCAAAAGGACTAAAATGCCTTACAAGTAGCTGTAAACTTTTGATACACTTCTAGAAATAGATACATGAAGAAAGGCCATGTGAAAGACTGTCCTCCGTTCCCCGCTTACTCCTCACATATTTTGTTCACACAACAATGCGGGACGAAACCGAACTACAATGACAAGGACGAACAAAATGCACTCCATTGCCTTTTCATAGTCGGAAGGGCATTATGTCAATATCGCAAATAGTTAATCTTTTTGTGGCCTCAGGAGCATTAGGAAGGGGGTTCTCGACATGAGATGAGGGATGATAGGTCTGATGGCCCACCACCACCACCAGGACTGTCGATGCAGGGAGGCGACCCTTTAATGATTCAATAAAGTGTAAAATAAACGCTCAGCCAACTCCTCCACGACAAACACTTTTGATTCTGTGCACCGAGACCGCAAGAAGGGCTGCTGCTGCTATCGCCACTGCTGTGCTATACGGTGTTGGCTCTGGGACTATTACTAACTGCTGGTAGTATCGTTGTGTGTGCTTAAATTGGGGGACGGTAAGTGCCATCTTCTATACTTCGTCGAGGATGACATCAATGGCTTTTATGTGCTCCCAACTTGTTACTTGCCTTAGGGCTGAATGTATGTTGTGAAAATTGTATTCAATTGGAGGTAGACCTTCCTCTTTTTTGCGCTGCTTTTCATTTTTTGTTTTGTTGCGGGCGTTTTTAGCTTTTAGTGGCATTACCATTGCCACTGATGCTGATGGGTAAGATGCATAAAGTTTGCAACCCATACTCGTGCGGCGGAACTTTGTTTGATATTTCGCACTAATGTATTCCACTCGATTCGACGATGCAAGCGCGTCGCAGTGACAGTGAAATTTCAACTTTGTCGGTATGTGATTTTGTTTACTGGTTTACTAAGTGAGTTCTGGACTGGGTTTAGTGTGAGGGAAACGGATTAGTTTTTCTAACTTTTCAAAAAGTAGTTTCTTTTTTAGGGAATAGTTTTGGAAAGTTTGGGTGTGCTCATCTTCATTATCATTAGGGTAATAGTTTTGAATGCAGGATTTCAAAAGTGTTAATTCAGTTTATAGTGCATATAGTGCATAAACTCAAGGGGTGATGGATTGAACAATTTTACAACTTTGTTAGACTTTGTGGGTCACTTTTGTGAGGTTGTAATATATAGCTCTGTCGACTCATAAAACGATAAAGCAAAGATATAGCGATATAGCAAAGAAAATCTAAATAAGGTTCATGAAAGTCCAACCTACCTCATGAGACTCATCCCTTTAAGAATTCAAGATACATTTTTTATAGGAGCCCCACTTTGCACTAACTTATATGAGGGCTTAGGCATACCTAAACTACCTGACGACAGATAATATAACATAACCTGACACTAAAATATAGATCTCTCGTTTTTAAACCTAATTTAGCTCTTCCCATTGTGACTTGGTCAGTGATCAGCCTGTCATATACATAAGGCAGCTGATTTGACACACACATATGGGGGAAGAGCCGATGTAAACAGCGGGTGGCCTGTCCGACACCTTTTGTTTACATTTGGATCTGTCGATCCCCTTTTCCTAAGGCTGGGTGCTCACGTAACACATCGGTGCCAAGGGGTTATGCTCTGGTGGAGCGTAGTCCAAGTTCTACGCCCTTGGTAACTATAATTAGCATATTGCTATTCGGCTGGACTTACAAAATAATATAAATACATTTAAAATAGTTCAGTTGTTTTATTTTGCAAAAAGAGTTAACAATTATAATTTCATTAGGAAGACTATTAAATATTCCTAACCCTTTACAAAATAATGAGTTCTGAGATCTGTGTGTTAAATATAATCCTTTTCTAAAATCACCTCCATTCCTCAAGTTATATGGGTTGACATAAATAATTTGATCGCAGAGATAATTAGGTAATAAATTCATCTTAATTTTAAATATAAATAAAAGAACATTAAAAACAGTTCATTGCTTGATATTAAGCCATTTTAAAATGTCTAACATGATCCTAATCGGTGTTAGTATATTGCACAATTAGATGCATCTTAGTCCTTTGCTTGGTAGTCTTTGAAGTCCCTCTATTATATAATTTGGACCTAAGAATAAAATCGTTGAGCAATATTCGAAGTGGGGTTTTAATGATAGCATTGCAAACTTTTTTTCAAGGATAATCTTTTTTCTGATTCTTCTCAGAAATCCAAATTTTGTTAGAAATGGAAGAAATTAAGAATAAAGGAAACAAGAGTTAAAAGAAAAATAAAAAAATAAAAAGATAATGAAAGTTTAAGAGGCACTGTTTGTGTTTTAAAATTAAATAGTTTCATTTCCGGATCTGGCAACGTCTTCTAATATGTCGATGCAGTCGATTAACACAGCTGACTCCATTTGACGACGTTCTGCGTAAACACATCCACGAGCAGTGTACACCGATATTAGTTGTTTACCTTTTTTTAATCGTAGGGCATGATGTAATATTAGTTTGTTTTGTTGTGTAAGTCTTTCCCATAAGTAGATAAAGGTGTCAGATGGAAATCCAGGGTCTTGTAGGTAAAGTTGTCGCTTTGTGTTTTTCCGGTACGTCGCGATGGATGTCAAAATATCAATCCTTTCGTACGCCGAGTCGAATTTAATCATTATCGCCGAGTCGTGTAGACCTGAGCTGAGTGAGTGAGTTAGCTTCGCGCGGGTTCGAAAAATGCTCCTTAGTGTTGGTGGTTTTATTCCAATTGTGTGACAAAGCCAAGATCAATTTGAGGATTTCTTCAGGTAAATGCGGGATGCTAAACAAGAAAGCGTCACGAGAGGCCAATCTATTTTCCTGAGTGTGAAGTGACCGTTTAATCTCCTTTAGGTTATTGGAGGAGACGTCGACTACAGTTTTTAACAGAGAGTTCATTTGTTTTTTGTTTTCAGCCAACTGTGTTTGGAGGTTTGTAATATCTTGCTTTACGTCAGAAAGTGATAATTGTATGCCGCATATTTCGAAATTAAATGGCATTCGTGTTTGACAGAAGCGCTTCCATTCGATTAACTTTGTCATTTATACCACCAATATTTTTTTGGTTTCGCTTGTTTCGACGTCTATTTTTTCATGATGTTAGCTTCGCTTTCGCCCATTTTATTTGCAAGTAAAGTAATAATGAACTCACTCTGCTTTTGTAACTTTTCATCCATCTTGTCTTCCCATTTGATGTTGGTATCCTTCATTGTATTGTTGCCATGTTGCAGACTGGGGAGCGCGAAGAGAATCCAGGCGAGACCCTGTGGCTCGAACGATTCGTTTGGGAGGGGGTGACATAGGTGAATTATAGTGCATTTTTGCTAAAAGCATGTATGTTTAGCTGAGATGCTAAGAAAGGGAAAGCCATGATAAGTAACAGAACGAAATGGGGAGCAGATAATGTCAACCTAACAAGAATCTACAAAGAATACATATAGCTTAAATGCATTTACGCTCACAAACGAACGCGCTGGGACACGCATGCACCCATTTAAGGTGTTCTTTAACACTCATTCGTTCTTTGCACAGCCTCCTGCCAAGACGGGATGGGCAGGCTGTACCCGCGGGTAAAGCCGCGGGAAATATTTAAACTAAAATAAACGGCAGGATATGGAGGAGCATGTTGAGAGCTTCTGTCGGGTTCGATCGAATCGCTCCTGTGGTCCCAATACCAGCTTTACTTAAGGCGGGCCACCATACGAGCGAACCATAAGTAAGGATGGGATGAACTACGGCAGTGTACATCCAGAGGACCATCTAAGGCTTGAATCCCCACCTTTTGCTAACAGTCTTGTTGCAGGCCTGGAAAGCAACGCATGCTTTCTTTACTCTGTGTTCTATGTTCAGTTTGCAGTTGAGCTTGGGGTCAAGTATGATGCCAAGGTACCTTGCACTGGGGGATAGAGTGAGTGTTTGGTTGCTGAGACGTTGAACCTTAAAAGTCGGTAGTTAGTGGTATATGGAATCAGTTCAGTTTAACTCGAATTAACGCCAAGTCCACAGCTTGTGGCCCAGGCGCTTAGCTTAGTCAGGCGCTCTCTGTGATTTCACGAATCATTGAGAGGAAAACCGCCAAGATATTGTTGATGATCAGAAGTCATAGAAGAGGCGAGATAACTCCACCCTGCGGAGTACCTATATCTACAGGTTTGGTTCTTAGGCTGTTCCCTAATTGTGACTGAATGATCCTGGTTTTTAGCATGGATATAATCCAGTTGTTGATATATGCACATTATTGAAGGCACCTTCTATGTCCATGTAGGTGGCTAACGTATACTGTTTATACTATAAACTTTATAGTGACTTACCTTTCAGGTAAGCATGTTGGGACTTCGATAGATGATATCTATGAAGGGAGTCGCGGATGTGCATATCCTGGATATGCGCTCTAGGGTTTTGAGTAAAAAGGAAGTAAAGTCGATAGGATGATGCCAATGTCTTAATCTTCCTCCCAAGTGAAGACTAAGAAATTCTCCAATGCCCACTGCGAGTGCTTGAGATTGAATTGTATGACATTGAGCATACTTATTGTTGTTGTTGTTGTTAGATGGGATCTACCGAATTCTCTTCCTGCTTGTTGTCGTTGACGATCATATCTTAAGATCTTAAGATCTTCAGCTTGGCGAACCGTACACCGAACCTGAGTCTATAGTCTGTTTTCTCCAGCTGCGGGAGGCACTCCTCATTCACAGACGAGTTTGGCGGTTCTTTTGAGGATCCTCATCCGGGCATAGGTCCAGTCTGATGGTTAAGGATATGGTTCACCGTTAACTCGGTGAACCTATGTTCGATGCTGGCCCACCTAGCCATCACTGCTTTGCCGTCGGATATTAATTAGTCCATCAGAGCGACCTGAGCTGGCCTCTCGCTACTTCTGCAAAGGACGAACGTTTGCTTGCGGTCTTTTGCTTCGGGACGACGACGCCGCCGACGGACTGACTGGTTGCTGAGGCTGTGGTAATCTTGCTTGTTTTAGAGGCATGTATGGTCTCGTGAAGTGACCGGTTTCTCTTACCTTGCTCCCGCTTGGGCTATTTGATTTCGTTGGTTATATCCCGGCTTGGTATTTGAGTTTGTCCTCGAGATCCTTCTCACCTTACCAGCCACTTCATTCTTAGCAAACTTGCTTTGGATGAAGACGGCCTTACTGTACCTACTCTTTAAGATGGTACCCGAGGACTTACTCTTACTAACAGTGTTTTTTTATAGCTTTTTTTTTTAAAGAAACCAAGAGTGGCCCACCCTATATTTTGCTAGTAATTTTTGTAATGTGAGATGACGTGCATACACATTCATTTGTGTTATGCATTTGTAGTATATACATACATTGTGAGGATATTTTGCAATGTTACACTGTCTTTATGAAGTCTTTCAGAATCTTTTCCTTTTTTTTACTTATTTCTCTGTGTCGTCATAGAGTGCTTTCCTGAATAGCTCCGGTGTATTGCTGTAACCAATTGTAAGTTTGATGACATCGTCTCAAACGCGGGCCCTTGATCCTTAGCATTACTCATTTGCAGACATTATTTATCTTATTTTAATTTAATATCTCCTTGCTGCAGCAGCAGCACTCAAAATTAATTCAACTTAATAATTCTTTCGCTCATTAATGTGAAAAAATGAGTTAGAGTACGTACTATGTTTGACATCAACTGTTATTCAATGTGAAATTCGTCATGAAAACTTAAAGTGCACTTGGTTTGGTTGAAAAGCATTTTATTACTTAAGCTACGCGTTGATTATCTGACTTCAAAGTGACATGAGAATTCGTCCCAAAGTCGTCAAGTGGTGTAATTGTCGACGCAAAGTTCATTGACGTGATTTTTGGGCCACGGAATCTGTATGGGGCTAGGACAAATTATTTTCTAATCTTTATTCCGTTTTGAAATGGTGGTATATTAAATATTTGTTTTTTATTTAAATAATTATTTTCTGCTTTTTAGTCTTGTGTGTGTGATTTTTTTTTTTTGACCCGCATTCAATTCAATTCAATTTAATTTTATTGGCAAGGTACAAATAAGAACAAACGTCTTTTGTAGTACATAGAAGCTCATAATTAAAAATTTAGGTACATTAGATTTGAAAAAAATGGAGCACAATTAAAACATTGGAAGTGAAAATATAAACTAAATTTACATGGTTTAAATTAAATCTTTAATTCAATAAGAGATATTGGTATCGAATACAGGGGAAGGAGAAAATTGAGGAAACACAGATGGAAAAAGAGGGAAAGAGAAAAGCTGAAAGGAAAGATGAAATGAAAAGAAAAAGAGAAGAATAGATTACAATGCTGAAAAGTGTGCAAATAACGCACTTTTAAATTGCTTAGTTCCTATTACTTGTTTAATGGTGGTGGGCAGTGAATTCCACAGTCTGGCAACATGAACAAGAAAGAGGCGAGACGAGTTCAAATATTTAGTGGAGGGCGTGATAAGATTGAAAGTTCTTGGCGACTGAGCAAATTTCAATTTTTCATATAAATATGGTGGTGATTGACTATGTATAACTTTATGTAGAAACATACAGCATCTAATATCCCAAAAATTAACAAATGAACATCCAAGAACATGCTTATGATAATGAGATATATGATCGTATCTTCTTACTCCAAAGGCATATCGAACCATATCGTTAAAGGGGACAAGTAATTTGTGCTGGGAGACGGAATCTAACTTACAAATCATAATCAATGATCGGTAATAGAAGGGACTTTATCAATCTCAGTTTGGTGTTAACAGGTGTAAAACTAGAGAACAGCCAGAGCTTTCGCAATCCTGCATAAATTCGCGCTATAATGTAATTAACATGGTCAGTGGCAGAAAGAGACCGATTTAATTTATATCCAAGACCTACCACAGTGTCAGTAAAGGTAAGCCTAGTAGAATTGAGAGTGATAGGTGGTAACTCTTCGGTGTTATAATAATTCTTTGAAATCAAAATTAACTGACTCTTTTTTGGATTTAAAATCAGACCATTATCCAGAGACCATTTAGCAATAAAAGACAAGTCCGAGTTAAATCTAGCTACAAGATCTTCAACCAATCCAAGTGGTCGAGAGAGGTATATCTGCTCGTCATCGGAACATGATTAGTAAGATAATTTCTAATCAGACACACCGAGGAATCACTCAAGCCAAAGTAAAGTTTGAGTTTAATGCAAAGAATCTCGTGACTGACCATATCGAAGGCCTTCGAGAAGTCTAGTAAGCAAAGCAGTGAAAGATATTCCTTGTCATATTGAATTCTAATATCGTCAAGCACTTTGATCATAGCTGTAGAACAGCTATGGCTAGGTCGGAAACCTGGCTGCACTGGCGATAATAGATTAAAACGGTTGAGATGGTTGGAAATCTGTTTCGCAAGAATTTTTTCAAAGATTTTAGATAGACATGGTAAGATACTTATTGGACGAAAATCTGTGACTAATAGGGGGTTATTCTTTTTGGGTACAGGGATGACTTTTGCTTTCCAACAATCCGGAAAAGTTGATGAGGTAATGCAGAAATTAAACAAATGCGTTAAAGAGCTTATTAAAAGGGGAAGTATAATTTTGATAAAACGCAAATCTATTCCGTCCTCACCAATAGCATTAGATTTATGGGCACGAACCTGCAGGATCACATCCGATTCAGATACTACTTCAAATTCCATAGAGGGTGAGCCACCAAATAAAATATGATTTTCCGGCGAAAACGACGAATTGCAACTAGGACTGGGGGAAAAAGCATCAATTAATTCATCTGCATCTGGCATTTTATGTAGTATTTGACTTTTTCTTATCCCCATAGAACGCAAATTTGACCAAAGTTTCCATTGGAGATTTCGACAACAATGTATTCAGCAATTAATGGATGTAATTTCAATCGATTTTAACCATTTTGATGAGATTTTAAAAGAGGCATGTGATAAATTGTATTATTATTTCTATCAAGACTTATAATCCTGATTACTAACAAAGATTCCTAATCGAGATTCCGCCATATTGGATTAAGACATCAAGACATCACGTAGCTTATCGTATTCTACTCGCCAAACACTTTCATTTGATACACATGTCAAGGTGGTCTTGAAGAAAATGGTTAGTCACCATATTGGATTTAGAATGAAATGTATTAGATACTATATTATATTGTCGCCAGACTTATGCACGTGTGCAAAATTTCAGCTCGATCGAATACCGAGAAGTAGGTCAGATTTCAATCACTATATTTGACACATACAGCATATCAAACATAAGAGAACCATTGAAGTTCGTTAAGTGAGTCCTCTGCGGATGGGTAGAATTCTACAATAGTAAGATATTAATTATAGAACCAAACAAATCACATCATTTGATAATGTTGATTTACTGACTTAAAAACTTGTTTGTTTTCTTTGTTTTAGTGCAATTTGCTAGTTTGTTTTTAATAAGTATTTTAAGTAAAACTCTTAATAGATGCATACATATGTATGTAGTACGTACTCATTTGTACCATTCTTTGCGCCAGACCTAGGCGTAATGACGGATGCAAAGCTGACCTTCAAACAAAAGCTAAAATATGCTATGTTTTTCGTAGAAAATAAGATGTATTTATAAGTTGATTTTTCGTAAAAAAACAGGATGTATTTTAACTTTTATCGGTTTGACAATTTTATTTAGGTTTTTCTTTGTACGTCTGTACCTTTGTGATGTTAAATGAACAATAATAAATAGGTAGCTTACTTCACATCGTCAATGTCAAGTTTAGGTAAGGTTTGTCCATGTGGAGTGTGGACTCATTGTGATATCCATGATATGTTTCCTCCCGTGGTATAAGTGCCTTGGTTTCAACCATCCGGTCGCCCTGGCAAATTAAGCAGGTCTGATGGTGATCCATCCGAAAGCTCGTCGATGTGTTCGAAGAAGATAGAAGTTAGTTGCTTAGTATCTTGGCATGTCCATATGTATTCGGTGTCCAGTGCTGGATGATTCTGAGATTGCTCTATGCTGCGGCCTCCTGCATGTATAGATCTAGAGGCAGGAGGTTAAGAATTGCTTCTAGTCCCGCTGTTGGCATTGTTCTCATCGCGCTGGTTGTTCCAGTGTATGCTATTCTCTGTATTTTGGTGAAATATGTTAGGTTGCTGGTTTTGGTGGCAGCGTGCCACCAGATCAATCCTTCGTATGTTAGTATGGGTCTAACTATGGCAAAGTAGATCCACAGTGTTATTCGGGGCCTGGATCTCGAAGAATCTGCTGCAGGTGTAGCAGGTGATTTATGTATTTTTGGCCCTTTTTTTAATGTTCAGCTTCCAGTTAAGCTTTCTGTCGAGTACGAAACTTAAGTATTTCGCATTCTCGGACAGCTTAAGGGGAGTGCCATCAATAGTTGGTAGCGTGAAATCTGATATCGATCTCTTGTAAGTGAACAGCTTTTGTTCGATTTTCTGAGGGTTGACCCCCTGTCCACGTTATTCGTCAATGTTAAAGCGGCAAAGTAAATTACGGATGGCAACATCTTGCCTATTACTACAATTCGCCAGCCTTCTTCTTTTGTAATTTAGTAAAAACAACTTATTATTTCATCTACCAGTTCTCTCCGTACATCCCAAATTCACAGAACTAAAAACGCCTACAACGAAATACTTCTTAAACTGGGAATAGTTCCTTTTACGCCAAAGCTCATTTCAGTAGTGCAATCAAACTCTATAGGGAGGGGAAATTCAAAGCTAAAACAGAAAAGCAAACAGAATAAAGAAAAACAAAAAAGATCCGTTAAGTGCACGTAAACATGTACCCAACCCATTCATTTACTGGTGTACTTTTGACAGCGAGAACCCGCGAATGCATGTTTGTTTTTTTTTACTTGCACTCCAGTTATTAAAATCACAGAAAACTTTTTTTTTCTTGCAAAGAGTTATAACAGAACTAATGCGGCCCTTACACTATGCAATAGGCGTGTTTTTTTTTTTAAACTTAGCTAGCCAGTCGTTCATTTAGATTAGACCAAGGCTGCTCAACTTTTTTAGCAGTCGGGCCAAACGGACGATTAAGACATTTTCGGTGGGCCATTAACGGTTCCTATTTTAATTACTTTTATACTTTTTTATTATAAAAAATTCAATAGGCGTGTTTTTTTGGTATCCCATATGGGATTGGTGAAAAAAACAACATCGTGGATAAGCAATTTGCGTGTTAAATGCAACAACTTATCCCATATAGCATTAGCTAAGACCACATAATTTTCTGGGCTTAACTTTATCCCCGATAAAATCGGTGCTAACAGACTCGAGTTTCTTTGAAAACGCGACAACTGTCGTGCGTTGATGTCAGTCGAGCGATTCTTTGTTATGAAAAAATGGCTGAGCAGGACAAGGTAGGTAAAGGCAGAAATACAACAATATGCTAAATTATTCGATAAATTATATTTATTGTTAGCATACGTAAAAAGTGGTCAAGACCTGAGAAATTGGGGCTGCTGAGATGTTGTTTATCTTACAGCTGTTGAGTTAAAATGCGCGCATTCACTATTCCGGGCAAATAGAATTATTTTCCTTCAAACCCATCGAACGCGGAAAACTGACTTACAAACTAGTGAACGTCAGATTTGAGATAAATGTCAAACTTGCATATTTACTTTCTGTTCTCACATTGAAGTTATTTGTGAATTGTGATTGTGCGCTAATATTTGAGAAAATTAAAGAAAAAAAGATCTTAATAAATACACATGGACAGTAGACATGGACGTTCTGCTTCCTCAACATCATATGTAACACCATCACAAATTATTTTGTATTGCATTTTGATTTAATTTTCAATAAATTTGAAATTTGAGATAATTTGATGCAAGTTCAACAATTCAGTGAAAATATATTTCAAGAAACAGCTGTTTATGACATTTCTCAAACTGACTAACTTTTGCAGCAAGAATTTTGTTGCTAAGAATCCAGTCCTATACCTCACAAAAAATGACTAAATCCTAAATCAATTTTCAAACTCTCGATCAATCAGAACGCGTAGATTGCAGATTGCAAATAATTCCATTTGCCCGGAAAAGTGAATGCGCCCAATGTCAATCCATACGCTACGCAGTGCTGCCAATTTTTTGTGATGTCATTATTAATCCCCGATGTCGTTTTTTTCGTCCAATCCCATATGGGATACCAAAAAAACATGCCTATTATGAAGTGTAATAGTTGTTTATTAAAATAAGAAAAAAAGGACATTTAATGCCAAATAACGAAATAAATCTGTACATTAGGTATGTACATATATTAAATGAAAATCTTAATAAAATCAATGTGATTTCTGACATTGTTTCTGTTGTAATAATTTACTTATGTTAGGCATCAAATCAGATGTCGATACTAACAACAAGTCACAAATATGTTGCTCAGTTAGTTATGTGCAGGAAATTTTCAAATTTCTTGCGCGGGCCATCTAAAATTCGTTTGCGGGCCACAATTTGGCCCGCGGGCCTGGGGTTGAGCAGCCTTGATTTAGACGATCCCCAGCCAGCCAAAGCCAGCCGATTTTTTATACCTTCAAGTTGGCAACTGTCAAAGTATTAAAGGGTGTTCCGTGTATAAAATAAGTGGAAGTAAAAATTAAAACTTTGGAATTGGGTTAAGTTGTTTATAAATTACTACGTTTACATGAGGATTGAATTCGAATTGAATCTTCAAAAACTATAATATATACCCAGATCGAATTCAATAAGCTTACTCGATTCGATCACAAAAGTTGGTGCGATTGAATTCAATTTATGCATGTATACCCAGATTGAAAATCAAGTTCGACCGCTTTAAAAGGTGGAGGGGATTTTTCTCGCAGTGACACCAAGGAGCAAAAAATGTTGGTTTTACCCCAATATTCTTTCCACCAGTATTGCCATAAGACAAAGTTCCGAACAAAAAATTGGAAATATAAGTATAAAGAGAGAGTTAAGCAATAATCACGAAACAAAAAAATGCCTAACTTAAATTATGTCCATATTAGAAGTAAATGTACTGTCTCTTTCCAATTCAAGAAGAACGAAGTAGTTTAATTCCATTAAAAAATTAGACTTATTACATGAGAAAACTTCGAGGGATTTGAGGGTCTCGAAAGCATTTCTCGGGAAAAATATATTAAAAGTTTAAGCAATGCTTAAAATTTAGCTGCAAATTTCAGTTAAAAAATGGAATGGAAAAATATTACAGAAGGTTAAAACAAAGATCGAAAGGAGAAAAACATAAAACTAAGTGACAACAGAGATAAAGAATATCCTACAAAATTATATGTACGAGTGCGCATGTACCATTTCTTTAAGTATTTTAATAAAAATAGCACGCAATCTTTTGACAAAACAAAATTATTTAGCCTAACACATATGTGAATGCTTTATGTATCTTTCATAAATAGCTTAAAAGAAGTTATTAAAAAATTAAATGAACGGAACACACTGTGCAGCATTCTGAAATAATTTTTCTGATCTTTTGTCTTTTTTTCACTGCCGTCTTTCTATTGCTGTCTATTTCTTGTGTGTGTCCCTACATAGTTACCAACGTCTATACAAAAAAATATCGCTTTTGGCGCCGCCTACCCATGAGATATCGTAAAATTCCTAGCCAGTTGCTTTTCACTGGGGATAATATCAAGGATTGTAGCCAGCCGGTTGTTGTATTTGTTTTACGTGTAAAATTTGACTTTACTAGCAACTACTGGCTAGCAAGGTTTCAAAAAAACACGCCTAATATTATTGCACAGTACTCGGTATTGCGCAGGACCGTGTAAGGGATTTATTGCGCAATAATTTCGGTTTGCGCAATATATTGTGTAATGTTAAAAAAATTTTATATTTTTTGGAACTTCTTCAATATTTTGCGCATGTCACACAGCATGTCTTCTTTGAGCCACGAACCGATACATAATATTTTGCAATAATATTGCATCGTGTAAGGACGACGCATTTTCACGCAATATTTTTGGCCAATATTTTGCGCAATAATATTGCATGGTGTAAGGGCCGCATAAGTAAGTTCCAATTGGTTTTTTTTTGTTGTTGTTATAAAGAAATTGCTTACTTGCGTTCTTTTGAAGCAATTATATAAGACAAAGACAACAATGCATAAGTACATAAAAACCTACAATAGTGTAAAGAAGGAAAAGAGAAGAAAAAAGGTTTGTTTGATAAACAAAAATAAGCGCGCACTCCACTGGTGGGCCATTTATTGCAATGACCAACGCATATCTGTGATATCTCTATATCTCAAATAATAACATTTTTGCTTATTACTTCCGTTATAAGAATCACAAAATAATGATTCATACCTCAATCTATTCAAGAGGAAATGTACTAATCGAGAAATCAAGTCATATTCAAATCGGTTGCCTTTTTGCAGTCATATGTGTGTAATACATAAGAAAATGTTTTTTGTCAGTTAAAGCATTCCTGTTCTCACGAAAAATCGATTGATATATATATTGTTAAGGTATCGTTACGTACCTACTCCCTATTCCCAGACATACTAAAAAAATGGGTTCTCTTTTATAGATGTAGATAAGAGATTATGAAGAAATTACAAAATTATTTTTAATTACAGTAAAAGCCCTTTAATCCGATTTTAAATTTTTTTATGCAAAAATTAAATTAAATCAGCAAACATTAAATAACGCAATGATTGAACACGTATAGGTAGCAAATAGATCTGAAATATGTAGAAGTCGGAACAAATCACCAAAATGTCTATTGGGGGAGTCCCGGCAATTCACATTTAGATGTTGTTTGGGAAAACACCAGTACAGTTTAAGTTGGCGATAAATGTAAATCGTAGTCCTTAACTTTCCTATACCCGCGTCTGGGATCGAAACTCAAGAGCCCGTAGTTTCTCTTCTACTTTGAATATTTTTATGAAATTTTTTTTAATCCGTAGAGTGATATATTGTTAATGAAATAAAACAAGTTTATATTAGTAATTGTATTTAACAAATAAATGGCAGGCTTTTTATTAAGCCTCTTTAAAAAGGTACTACTTTGACGGTCTGACAGACCAATGCGCGGGTATAGGAAGGTTAAGCACAAAGTTGATACATATTATATCAGCATAAATAAAAATTAATAATAATTCAGGTGAAAATGTCAGTTGAACAATGTTTTTAGTTACAAAAATGAATTATAATAAATTTTATGTTTTATTTGCAGTCTTTCGTGTTAATTTAATTTTTAATTAATTTTTTTTAATTTTTCGTTTTAAGTTCTTGCATTTTTTCATTAATAGGAACGCGTTTTAGTGCACAAAAAAAAAATCTCTCATTAATTCGGAAAATTCGTTTATTCTGACTGACCTTCCTCCCAATCATTCCGAATTAAAGAACTTTCACTGTAGTCTTAATTTTTCGGTTTGGCTTGAGGTCGTCTACCGAAATGACAATAGTATTTATGTAGGAGTTGAGCATAACACCACAACCAGCCATCACCGCCGTAACATTCATAACTCAGATTCCGGCTCTCTTAAATCACAAGCAGCGAAAAGGTTATAGTAAACGGGGTATGGTAATGTTCGACCTACTGCGGGACTACTAAATCAGCTCAAACCTCCATTGGGAAGCCCCGCCTTCCTGACACTGGAGGTGAATTGAGAAAAATTAGGATATAAAAGTTCGAGTGGTATCAGCAACGGATTCGGTCGCCCGGTAGAAAATAACAGAGACTAGAGTGGTGTGATTATGGTTACCCAAGAAAAGAAGATGCAATAAAAGTTGTCCTTGAGTTCTTATTAAATTGGAAGGTGTGCTTGGTTTTTTTTTTGATTTTGAATGTACGCGGAAAAATTAAACTACCACAATTGGGGGTTCAACCGGGATCTTATCACCGGATAATTTTTCGGTAATTTGATTTTTTGGGAATGCGCTAATTGGAGTTAGACTCTGGGCGTGATTGCAAAGCTGTAGAGAGCAGTTGAAAATAAATCACGAGTAAAACGAAGAGGTATTTAGCTAAGTTGCGAGTTTGAATTGCTACGAGAGATATTAAGTGAAACAAGAGAGAAGGTAAGTTATTGTGGAAGGGCTATGCTTTTTTTTGGATGATGTTCAGTTCAGCTTAGGAGATGGCGAAAGCATTACGCCAGAACCTACCGAAGCAATGAATTTTTAAATACGTACCAGAGTTCCCCGTAAGATATATAAATTGTTACCATAATCAGGCCGTTATAAAATGCATTGGTAGAAGCCTTTCCGAACTCTAACCAGCAGCGCCAAATACATTGGCTGGCAAAACTGCTATTCGGAGAGCATGGTGTAATGAGCCCGATTCTCAGAGAAGTGGAAAAGATGGATGAAAATTAATTCCTTGATAGAGTTTGAAAACTGGAGTGGCATAAAAGTTCTTGCATCTTATGGTCCACAATAAATAGCTCCACAATATTCATCCAAAGCACATCAGAGATGGGTCAAGAACCAAAAGACACTGTATCGGATCGTTCAGTAAAATGCGTACATACATATATGTGGGAACCTCACTCCTTTAATACGCGATCGGTATCTTTTAGTTAGAAAAACAACCCCAAAGTGTACAGACGTGTCAAAGTTAGAGAATAAAGACAGTCGGGTTTTTTATATAAAGTTTTCCCGACTTAAAACAAAGCAATGTGTTTTATTACTCGGCAAAATATACAGACACCATCAGACGAAGAAAATTACAGCGGGTCGGCAATACCTTAGCCGAGAAGGAATCGATTCCTTTCGAAATAATCTCAAGTAAGTTAAGGCGACTTACAGATCTCCAAACGAAATAGTGTAGAGGCGTTCTTCTCTATTCCTCTAGATTGGCGACCGACGCATAAGGCACTGCAATCTAAAAGACATTTTGTGCATGGAGCCAGTTAGACAAGGAGGTCCTCTATCTTCCTGATGAAGTTGAGGATGTCCCCAGTCGAGGCATTACGAATGTCCTCCGGTGTTAGGAATTCTTTGTAGAAAAAGCGTTTCCTGACGCTGCAGACAGCCACGTACTCACATAGTACGTGTTCGGCTGATTCGCCTTCCTCTAAGCAGAGTCGGCATTCAGATTCCTAAACTAAATTTAGTTTATGTAAGTGATATCTGCGGCTGCATTGACCGGTGAGGAAGCCGGCTAGTCTTCTGATATCATCCCTTTTATAGTTGAGAATATTTAAAGTGATTTTGTTCAGGGGTCGGATGGGCCTTTTTGCCTGTCTGAGTCCCTGAGTGTTGTTCCAGTAGGACAAGAAGCTTCGTTTTTCCCAGCTGTCCAGATTTATTCTGAATGCGGAAGTAGGTATGCCACAGAAGGGTTCGGCACCTATGTACCTTTCTGAAGAGCCTTTCCTGGCAAGTTCATCTGCAATTTCATTCCCTTTAATTCCTCTTTGTCCTGGTATCCACCAGAGCTTGACTTTATTTCGCTTTGATAGGTCTTGGAGAGTATTGAAGCAGCCTAGAACGGCTTTTGAGTTAAAGTAATGGGAACTCAGTGCTTTGAGCGCTGCTTGACTATCGGTGAATATATTGATGATTACCCCATTTATGCCGGAGTCAAGAATAGTAGTGCCGCAGGTATTGATGGCATGCAATTCCGCCTGAAAGACACTAGGACACATTCAGAGTGCCTTTGAGACTTTGTGATTAGGGCCATATTTACCGGCACCAACACCGGAGTCCATCTTTGAACCATCAGTATACCACGCTAGTCCTTTATGTTTAGCAACGGGTCTCCGGTATCCTAGGAGTTACGGTTCGGGACCTCAATCTCGAACTTCCTGCTAAAACAGAGTAACTTGGGCATAAAGTCTGATGCCGTGCTGATCATTTCAAGTTCGGGGAAGTCAGATAGGATAGCCATATGACCCGTAGGTATGCTTCGCTGGATTCTTGTAGAGCGTTGGAGGTTAACTTATTTCCTTGTTTAACTGGCTCCACGGCACAATAGATCTGTTAGGTTGCAGTGCCTTTTTCGTCGGTCGCCAATCGAGAGGAATAGTGAAGAACGCGTCTTCACTATTTCGTTTGGAGTTCTGCAATTAGCCTTAACTTTCTTGAGATCATTTCGAGAGGAATCGATTCCTTCTCGACTGAGGTATTGCCGACCCACTGTAATTTTCTTATACGTCTGATGGTGTCTTTTGGTTCTTGACCCGCCTCTGATGTGCTTTGGATGAATATTGTGGAGCTGTGTATTTATTGTGAAGCATAAGATGCAAGAAGTTATTGCCACTTTTTTGACAAAGATGTGCAGCGGGGTAAGTCCAATCAGTGCCTCAATGGCTGCCGTAGAGCAAGTTCGCATGGCCCCGTTGATACCGAGGCATGCTAATTTTTGAAGTTGCTGTAGAAAAGGCTTAGTAAGAACTGCGTATTAGGAGAATCTGGCTTTTCCAATATTTCTACTAGGCGGATCTAAAGATGGCGGATAATTTAACTTCACAGGCCTGAGTTCCCAATTTATCTAAAGACGTAACACTTGGAACACACTCGCACACAAACATTACCCATAAAGTGAGAATAGTTCAAAGATTTCTGTATGGAACCGCCCTGATTCCTTTACTATTTACTTGGTTTTCTATTACATATATGCTACAAAAGTTAATGATAAAATATCGTCAGTCACTTCTTTACTGTTTAAAGTGATTAAATGTACTACACTTTTTTCTTTCTGAAATCAACTGCAACCTTTAATTTAATAAATTAATGCTTCCAGCTGCCTCATGTCTCATTGATTTACCTCCAAATTAAGGCAAAATTCCACAAAGTATCAGTTTTGCATACCAAACACATTCACCATATGTGAATGGCCGGAAAACACCAATAGCAACAATGACAAAGGAGTCATTGTCCTTCCGAATTGTAACTTAAAATTCCCTTTAAATAGGCAAGTGACGGTGGGTATTTTGCAATCATACGCAATTGCTTACCGCTCCTGCTCCTCCCTATTGTCACATAAAAAACAACAACGACAGTAATCTCTACATCCATTAAAAAGAAATAATTCCTAAGCTCCCATATTTCATTGCTGCTGTTACTGCCAGTTCTGGTCCCCATGGCAGGCATACGAAGAACGAATTTTCCCTACATGCGTAACAAGTGGCTGTGACGACTTTTATGTCTATTGTCCTATTGAGACCAACCGACACAAGAGGGCAGAGAGGAGTAAACATACTCACAAAAAAATTCACTCTCCCTCTCGCCTCGCTTTAGGTGATTCACTCTCCGGCTCCCGTATATACAGGAAACTTTCCTTCCTTCCGAACAATGCCATTGTTAGTATGTGTTTCTCTGTGCAAATGTGTACATTTATGTCCTTTCACTTGATGTAAAGAAGAAAGGAGAATAATTTGTGTGTTCTTTTGTTTGTTATTCAATGGAAAAGAGTCTCCCCTTTAATGGGTGATGCGATTGAAATTTAAAATCCATAAAAAGTGATGAATGATAGATTTATGCAGCGGGGGTAATCATCCACCCATACAAAGAAGTTGGTTCTTAGATTTGGTGGCTTTAGTATGAATGATAGGAAAAAAAACCTCGAAAAATCCATTAAACTTACAAGAAGTAGGCAAAAAGAGATTTTGATAAAGTTTGTTTTGGAGTCCCGGTTAGATAGAAGTAATTTGGGTTTAAAAAAGAAAAAGCTTTAGCAGGTCCTTAAACTTATCACTCAGATCTGTGACCTTAAATGAGAAATAAAAAATGGTGTCGTGTACGATTTAAAGGTAGGAAGGTTAGAAGGCTATTAGACCTTTGGACGGTTCATGGAACTTTATGTTGAAACGGAGTTTAGTATGAAGTAGGGCGTTCTTTTTAGACTGCAGCAGAGCTAACTAAAGGCTTAATAAATCGTTGGAGATGGACAGGTGATAACACCGCCAAACTGTCCAGATCCATAAAGAAATGTGCCGCAGATGCCTGAGCAACCGAAACGTAGGTGTTCTATAGATTCTTCTAGCTTATTTCATCTCTGCTGATCCTGATAACCATCATACTAATGACAAAGATATTTACAGTTTTAAGAATTTCCAGCGGTGTTCCAAAATGAATGTGTGTCTGTAGAAGTTTTACGTCCATTGAAGAAATACTCCCAGGCTAAGGCTTCCTTTTCCCTACGCGACTTAATACCTCGCCGTGGTGTAGGGGCCTAGTAAAGGTCAAAGACTTTTAGGAACTCTACCCAGACGAGACATAAAGTCAAGCTGTAGTCGCTCACTCAGTCCAAACGTCAAAGATCGACGGAGGTGTCCCCATTGGACCCAAAAAGACAACTGTTACATTTCCTCGGTACCTGCTAAATTGAACAGGGCCTCTAGCGAGGTCCTAATGGACCTGGTTATATTGGCGGTCATCGACAGGAGCGATACCGATGGCAGTATCACGGCAGATAGATGGAGGAAAGTGGAAGTTAGCCTGGCAACTAGCTTCTTCAAAATCCTTGCAGACCAACCCGGACCACCATATGCCGGAAAGCCAAATAGCACCAGGGCTATGTTAAACTCTGGAGAAACTTCTAGATACACACATTCGCCACAGCATTGATCCAAACAGGCTGTCGCCCACTCTTTATACGGAAATCGGTTGAAACGACCCTGCATTCGCTTGTACGCACCATCGAAAAATATATGCAAAAAATATACCCTGGTAGTTCTCCTTGAAATTAAGGGAGCTTTTAACAACGTCGAATCAGGGGCACCCACAGGCCTCGGTATTGAAGTCTCGATTGGCGCTCTGATAGGCCAGTTGCTTACAAACAGGACTATTAACTCTTAGCTGGACGATGAGTACGGAGACTAGTGTTGGTTAAACATCGATAGTTTCCACTTTCGATAGTATCGATATTATTAACAAAAAACTATCGTTACTATCGATAGTTTTTTCTATCTTTTCTGTGTGCTGCCCTTAATACGTTTATACATATTACATATTAGAGAAATAATTTAATTTATTAAAAATAACAAAAAAATCATTGAAAATAAGAAGAACAAAAGAGATAGTTAATTCTCATAAGAAAAATAAAAAGTTTAAAGTTACATGCAAAAGAAATAAAAGTTCAAACAACAACAAAAAGAGTATGACAAAAGCAATAGGTATGAGTTAAAAAAAAATTTAGTTGTGTTTTTTAAATAATAAATTATTTAAATTTGTATCCTTAAGTCGATTTCTTCTGTTAGTCATTATCTCGCCAGCTTTGGAGAAAATTCGTTCAGAAGGAAGTGAACTTGCTGAGATGCATAAATATTTGAATGCCATTTCTCGAAGCTGACTTGTTGTTCGGTTCCAATATTCAATAGAACATGAATTTCTATCAATCACAGGTTTTTCCAAGTATTGACAGATGTCAATTATTGCTTCTGTAAATCGTATTGTAATCTTTACTGGATCTTTACTTGGAAAAAACAATAAATCTTACTTGGTAGATGCTGTGGGAAACACGGACCTGCTCGTCGAAGCAAGCGATGATGTAGATGCTGAAGTAGACGCCTGTGCTGTCGTCACTTTTTCCTGTGTAGACGCAATCAGCAAAGAATATTCTTTCTGCAACTGCTGGATTGCACTATCGGCAGCTTGTTCAGTTCTGAATCCTTTTTTTTTTTAAACTTTGGATCTAAAACCGTTGCAAATATGAGAGCCGATCGCATTTAAAACGGCTTCAGACGTTTATTGACTGAGCTGATCAACGAGTTAACAACTTCTTGACCCTCAACAGTAGTTACCATAGTCTCAAAACTAGATAACTTTGCTGATATTCCTCTTATGAGCGGTATTATAAGTGAAGCGGTAACATAATTCTCACCTGATATTTTTAACGTTGCAAGTTCAATTAGCTCAATAAACATCAAAATTTCATCTATTGCTTTGAAATCCTCAGCTGACGAAGTATTAGGAGCTTTTTCACATTCACTTATAGCGACTGCCAGTTGGCTACGTATCTCCGAAATTCGCTTTGACATGAAGTAAGCACTATTCCAGTGAGAATCTACTTGCTGAACAAGTTTTAGTTCTACTTTGTTATTGCGCTTTTGGAAACCACGCAATGTGTCGCTCGCTAATAGGCTTTGCCTCCGATAATATCAAAGCAAAATAATCCACTTTAAAGCAATCTTGGACAGTTAAATTTAAACTAGGAGCAAACACGGAAGGTGATGAATTTTCGAAATATCTGTCGTTTTAATCATACTGGCAGCGTTGTCGGTGATTAACGTTACAACTTTTTCGCGAAATTGTACTCTACCAAAGTTGCATTAATAGTCTGAAATAAAATGATGAAATGTTACAGCAAATAAGTCTAACCATAATTTATTTAATACCACACAATCCTGTATGCGCAAACAAAAATATATAAATTTTTTTTTTAATTCGATAGTATCGATAGTTTTTTTAAAAATTGTATAGTATCGATAGTCAAAAACTATCGATACTATCGATAGACTATCGATGTTTAACCAACACAAACGGTGTTGCGGAACTAACCATTTTATATATTAATTCACACTTGTACTTCCAATTTGTAACAATATTTAAAGAATACTTGCGCCTCTATGGCAACACTGTAATCTTTCATTATGTTCTACTTATCACATCTTGCTATGTTAAAAACAATATGTATCATCCCTTTATGTACCTATGTAAACAGTCACGCGACATCACACTACTCTACTGTAGCCGCAACTGGCTTTGCTATGTACACATGCGTACCCGAATATGTAAAACGGGAACATCAGCCCAGCTGCTTATGTATAAACATTTTCTTGTTCTTTTCGTGGAGTTTTTGCACTCACTTGCGTTTTACCCTTTGACTGGTGTGGTCGTAATAAATAGAGTTTAATGTAAGTCAAATAAGTTAAGAATAAAAATGAAGTTTAATTTTACAAAGAAGAAAATACAGTCCACTTAGTGTTCAAACATTTTGGACCTTCGAGCCGGATAATATTCTAAGAAAGTGCCTAGCTGCATAAAATACTGTTCGTGAATAAATGAAAGTTTGACGAGCTGCAAAAAATATAAAGAGTGAACTGTGCCGTGTTGCAAGGGGAAAAAAGGAAATAAACTTGTGAGTTGGAATCGATCGAGCTACGATTCTGTGATTTGCTTTCTGGTGTGCGTAATCTGTGCATAACTGTTGCTGTTGTTGGACTACGTGATCTGTGCTGTTGCTGTTGTTGGAGAGTGCTGCGCCACGTGGGAATAGTAAGAATTTACCTAGCTATAATTCGAGGTAACAGATTTTACATTAAATATTACATATACAATGGAGGTTATAAAAGCCAAAAGAGCGCGGTGCAAGGGTAATGCCACGCGGTTTGAAAACTTTTTGAACGGCGTAACCCAGCAAACATCAGTGTTTGAGCTTCAGAGTCGGTTAGAGAAGATAGAGCAAATGTACCGCGAGTTTATGAAGAATGATGATGAAATGATGGCGTTAGGGGAAGAGTTGACTGATAGCGAGGCTGAGTTAGACGACTTCGATAGCCGGTACTTTCGCCTAAAATCAGAGTATACTAGGCTGGTTTCTGAAAAGCAAACCGTTCCAACAGTTGAGCCTCAGCTGCTAAATTCGACCACCATCACTTCTGATGCATTTCAAAAATTTCTTGATCAACAAGCGGTTTTCTTAGAGAGATTAAGCAGTGCTCCGTTAAGTGCTTCAGAATCTCCTGCTATTCAAAAGCTAACGGAGCAATTTCAAACCATTAATCAGGCTTCAACTGCCCAGATCCAGGACGTACGTTTGCCACACCTTCAGCTGTGTGAATTTAATGGCAATTACGACGAATTTAAACCCTTTTGGGATATCTTCGAATTGACTGTTCGCAAGAACGAACGTCTAAGTAAATTGCAAAAGTTTCAATACTTGAAAGGCCTCCTGAAAGGCCCACCCAAGGACTTAGTGAGTACTTTACCGGTAACTGAAGCGCACTATGACGAAGCGATAGACCAATTAAGGGAATGTTACGACAAACCTTCGCAAGTCGTTGATTCTTTAATTAGAGTTTTCTTCGACATCAAGAAGATAGAGTCATCAAGCGCGACGCTGCTTCGCTCAGCTGTCAACACTCTCTCTCAAGTTGTTCGTGGTCTTAGGGCACTGGGTCCTCAAGCAGAAGCACGTGATCATTTTAAAAAAGGTAGATAGTGAGACCCATAAAGCGTGGGCTGAACACGTGGTAGGCAAAGACTATCCTACAGTAGAGGAACTGACGAAGTTTTTGAATTTGCGTTGCGATGCTTTAAAAATAGGTCCTTCCACGTCCAGGAGGATAACTGGTCCTGTAGCGCCCACTAGGGGCAGATCTACACGTGCCTTAATGACCGCTGTGGACAACGCCTGCCTCAAATGTTTAGAACATCACCACCTCTCGTACTGTCCCAAATACAGAGTCTTGGACGTAGAGAAGCGGCGAGAATTCGTAAATTCAAAAAGGCTATGCTTTAACTGCCTTAAACCCAAGCATATGGCGAACAAATGTCCTTCACGGTATGCATGCGAGCAATGTCAGCAGAGACACCATACTTCATTGCACCTCAACTATAAGACCCAAGGTTCTTACGAGAACCAGAGTAACATTGCGCATACTTCTGCCCGTGCTGGCACATCTACCTCTCAAAGTGTTAATCAGGACACAAGGTCTTCCGAAGCTAAGACATATTCCACTGCTGAATCAAAGGCTCTCTTAACTCATGCGGACTCTATACGCCGAGATGAGCATCTGAATTATTTGACATCTGACATCAAATTTAATGCCCTGCTGCCAACTGCGATGGTCTTGGTAGAAGATCACCTAGGATTCCTACAATCCTGTAATGTGCTACTTGACTTTGGCTGTTAAAATACGCTAATAACTGCGTCATGCGCACAACGACTAGGTCTTTCGACGCGTCCAGCTAACGTTGAAATCACGGGGCTCTCCGCTAGCAAAGTTGGATCTGCCAAAGGTGCAGTAAATTTAAAAATATGTCCTCATCAGACTAAAACTGTCTGCCTCGATGTATGGGCCTTAGTTTTCCCTAACATCACATCTGAACACCCACCTGTTCCCATAGAATGCGACACATGGAGTAAGCTGAATGGCCTAGAACTAGCTGATCCCAACTTCAATAAGCCAAAGGGAATAGACATTCTGCTAGGAGCTGATTATTTCTTTTCCATTCTTCGAAAGGAGCAAATCAAACAAAATAACGTGGTGGTAGCGCAAAATACCACATTTGGTTGGGTTATATGTGGACTTCATATGATGGAACCGGAGATCTCCTGCAATTTGTCCACCCAGATCTCAGAAGTAGATATCAATAATACCGTTCAACTATTTTGGAAGACAGAGGAAATACCCAACAAGCCCATAGCTTTTACCCCCGAAGAAGAACAAGCTGAACAAATCTTTAAAACTACGTTCGAACGAAAGGAGAATGGCAGATATTCAGTAAGGCTTCCCTTTAAGGAAATGCCTGAGTTAGGGCACTCTTATGCTGCTGCAGAAAATAGGCTTCTCGCTATGGAAAGAAGATTTCTTAGGAACAAGGGTTTAAGGGAAGACTATCATAAGTTTATGTCTGAATAGTTATCTTTCGGGCACATGGAACTAGTTCTAGATGAAGAAATTCTAAAGGACGATACCAAGCTGTATTACTTGCCACACCACGCTGTGTTAAAGGACAATAGCCTTACAACTAAGCTTCGCGTTGTCTTCGATGGCTCCTGTAAGTCCAGTAACGGAAAATCATTTAATGATAACCTTCTACCAGGTTGCCCTTTGCAACAAGATTTAACTGCGGTTATACTCCGCTATAGGTGCTTTCTATACTGCTTCTCATCGGACATCAAACAAATGTTCCGTATGATCGAAATCCAGGAGAGTGATCGCGATTACTTGCGAATCTTATGGCGCGATTCACCAGACCAGAGAACTCAACACCTTCGACTTACTAAAGTCACTTATGGGACTTCACCAGCTCCCTTTCAGTCGCTAAGAACACTTAAACAGTTAGCTCAAGATGAAGGCCATAAATTTCCCTGGCTGCTAAGATATTGATTGAGAATTTCTACGTTGACGATTGTATGGCGGGAGCAGACTCAATTGAGGAGGCACAGGAACTCGTTTCACAATTAACCAGCTTGCTCATGGCTGGCGGTTTCATGCTGAGGAAGTGGGCGTCTAATGCACCCGAAGAACTATCGAGAATACCTGATGACTATAAGGTCGACTCCGTCGTGGACGTTCCTAATGACTTTAACATCTGCCTCTTAGGAATATCTTGGAACCCATCTACTGACTGCTTTCTCTTCAATGTATCTTCGAAAAATTGTGACTTATCCACAAAACGCAAACTTTTATCGGAAATATTAAAGATCTTCGATCCCTTAGGCTGGATCTCACCTTCTATAATCATGGCAAAAATAATCCTACAAAGGATATGGCTGTTAAAAACTGAATGGGATGATCCTCTCCCATCAGACATCACTGAGGAATCCACACAGCTTTATGGTCAGCTAACTCTATTAAATCAGATAAACATACCCCGTATAATATTTACTAAGGAAAGGGACATAGAATTTCATGGGTTCTGCGACGCCTCTACATCAGCATATTCAGCTGTAATTTATTGCCGTAGGATACTCGCAGACAGTTCAACATCCGTCAATATTGTTATTGCCAAAACTAGAGTTGCACCACTACGAGAAGTCTCCATACCCAGGCTGGAATTATGTGGAGCTTACTTACTTGCGGAATTGTTTGAACTTTTGCGCAAGTCTGTCGCTACTGAAGGCCATTTAATATATTGCTGGACGGATTCAAAGATTGTTCTGGCCTGGCTGTCAGCTCACCCGCGGAAATGGAAAACATACGTGAGTAATCGTACATCGTTTATATTGGAAACTTTACCCAAGGCTCGTTGGCTTCATGTCTCGTCGAAGGACAACCCAGCGGACTGCGCTAGCCGAGGTATTACTCCATCGGTTCTTATAAATCACAAATTATGGTGGACGGGTCCCTCTTGGCTATCATGCGATCCTAAGAGAAAAAATATCGAGATGGAAAAGACTCTTTCGCATCATCGCGTACTGTTTTAGACTCCTTTCTAATTTAAAAAAATTAACTTCCCGATAAGTCTCCTTTAAGGGTCTCCGAAACACAACAAGCAAAACATGTGCTTTATAAATTTTCTCAAGAAGAATCGTTCTGCGAGGATCTTAAAGGGTTAAAGATAAATAATTACGTTCTCACTAACAGTAAATTAAAACGGCTTGCTCCATATATAGACGCGAATGGAATTCTTAGAGTTGGAGGACGATTACAAAACTCGGAATTCCCATTTGAAAGGAAACATCAAGTGATATTGCACAAAAACCATTCAATCACGAGGAAAATCGTGACGGACTGTCACCTGGCGAATCATCATGCTGGAGTCACCATACTGATTGCCTCTCTTCGGCAAACTTATTGGGCTACGGGATTTAGCAAAATCTGTAGTATATCGCTGTCTGATCTGTCACCGCTACAGCAAAAAAGCTATCAATCAGCTAATGGGAAGTTTTCCGAAATACCGACTTCAAGGAATTCATCCTTTTTACGATTCTGGTTGCGACTATGCAGGGCCTTTCCTTTTGAAGCAACACAATGGCAGAAAAGCTCCATTAGTTAAAGCATATGTAGCTTTATTCATCTGCCTCACAACCAAGGCGCTACACTTAGAGCTTGTAAGTGACCTCAGTACAGAATGCTTTCTAGCCGCTCTCAAACGTTTTACCGCAAGGCGGGGTTTATGCGCATATATTCGTAGCGATAATGGGACTAATTTTGTGGGGGCTGCTCGACAACTTGGCGAATTGCACCGACTTGTCGCTTCTCATAATGCTAATAACTTAATTTCTGATTTCTTATCTTCCGAGGGTATCCAGTGGCAATTCATCCCTCCTGGGGCACCTCACTTTGGTGGTGCTTGGGAGTCTGGAGTTAATAGGGTCAAATTCCACCTGAGACGGGTCATTGGTCAAGCAGTGCTTAACTTCGAAGAGATGACAACACTTCTCACGCAGATCGAGGCAATGCTCAACTCACGACCTCTCTGTTCACTATCTGAATCTGATGACATCAGCTACCTGTCTCCGGGTCATTTCCTAGTGGGACGACCTCTAACAGCAGTCCCTGAACCCGATGTTCAACATGTTAAACTGTCTTTACTGGCACGATGGAAATTGGTACAACAGCTTACCCAAGGTTTCTGGTCAAGATGGTCGTCCGAATATCTCAGTTCTCTACAACCTCGACAAAAGTGGCATCAGCAGTAGCCGAATCTCAAGGTTGACGACATCGTTCTACTTAAAGAAGACAATCACCCTCCTACCTATTGGAAGCTTGCTAAAGTTATTGCAACCCATGCTGGTTCCGATGGATTGGTACGAGTGGCAACCGTCCGTACTAAAGCAGGCACCTTTAAACGACCCGTGACGAAACTCTGCGTATTACCACTAAATGATTGAAGGAACTTCAAGGCTGGCGGAATGTTGCGGAACTAACCATTTTATATATTAATTCACACTTGTACTTCCAATTTGTAACAATATTTAAAGAATACTTGCGCCCCTATGGCAACACTGTAATCTTTCCTTATGTTCTACTTATCACATCTTGCTATGTTAAAAACAATATGTATCATCCCTTTATGTACCTATGTAAACAGTCACGCGACATCACACCACTCAACTGTAACCGCAACTGGCTTTGCTATGTACACATGCGTACCCGAATATGTAAAACGGGAACATCAGCCCAGCTGCTTATGTATAAACATTTTCTTGTTCTTTTCGTGGAGTTTTTGCCCTCACTTGCGTTTTACCCTTTGACTGGTGTGGTCGTAATAAATAGAGTTTAATGTAAGTCAAATAAGTTAAGAATAAAAATGAAGTTTAATTTTACAAAGAAGAAAATACAGTCCACTTAGTGTGCAAACAAACGGAGACCTGTAAGTAGGAGCACACCTTAAAGGGGGGTGCTCTCTCCTCTTCTTTGGAACCTGGTGGTCAATTGAAAAGAAGGTTGCAATGTAATTGCCTATGCGGACGATGTTGCTATAGCTGTTTCAGGTAAACCCTTTAACACGCTCAGAGACCTCTTGCAGACTGCTCTTTCTAGGCTATTCAAATGGACTAAAGAATGTGGCCTCGAAGTCAACCCCCATAAAACGGAATTAGTCCTCTACACTAGGAAATACAAAATTCCCCCGTTCGACCCTCGTAAATCGTCCGGTACAAGTCTGGTTCTTTTAGACAAAGCCAAATATCTGAGTCTCATTCTCGGCAAAAAGCGCAAGTGGCAGCCCAACATCCTCAAGCGAGTAAAGAAAGCCATCACAGCTCTGTACTGCTGCAAAAAAGTAATAGGAAGCAGGTGGGGCCTACAACCACGTATAACTCGATGGCTATATGTTTCTGTCATCAGACCTATCGTAACATACGGCCTAATCGTCTGGTGGAAAGCCTTGGACAAAGCCACCAATCGTAGCCATATCTGTAGAGTGCAAAGATCGGCCTGTATCAGTAGAGTACTAAGAACAACACCCACGGCGGCTCTAGATACACTGTTCCATCTGCTTCCGCTAGTTATTTACAGTAAACAAGTGGCAGCCAGCGTAGTCATACGTATCAAATAACTTCACCATTGGTCCAACCTGTGCCAGAGGAAATCTATTTACAGTGAGTAGGGACACTCTCTACACATGTGCATTGCTACCACTACAAAGCAAATCCCACACCAAAAACGTATAATAAGCGAAAGCAGGTCAAAATTATTGATTTTTATCCTTAGTTGCGATCGCTTATGATAAAAAGGGACCACAATACCTTTTTCCAAAACCACCACATGCGAGTTCCTGCGTAAGATACATAAATGTGATTTTCCCATAATGCTTTTCTAAAAGCGGGATGACTTGATCGCCAGAGTGTTAGTTTTCCCCTTCTGTCATCGTATGAATTGGTGTGATCAGATTTGCTTTTCTAAAATTGGTTTCATTTGTACCTGTTTTTTTCTTTTATAAAAAAGGGTTAAATATGGACCTCTTAATTAAATGTTTTATTTTAAAACGTATAAATGAACATTTGTATTTTCCCATCCCATTATAAAATACCATATTTTGCGAATTTTGATTTGATGTTCATCGTTTTCTACCTGTAAGTTTTATGGTAGCTGGTCACACTAATTGCGTAGGCAAGAGATGTATTCCAAATCGAAGAATCGATTAAAATTTTCGGCGGAACCTAATTCGTATATTTTAAAAAATATAACCAATATTACAGAAGGTAAAAACTTAGATCAAAAAAAAAAAAAAAACATAAAACTTAAGCGATGATTTTTACTTAAATACCTAGGTAAAACTGAGGATTTTAATGAAAATTCAGAAGTAGCGCCAACGGAAGCCGATGGTTCTAAAGAAGTGCTTCCTGATGAAGACATCCAAATCAACGAAATTTTTGACGTGTTGGTTGAAGAAGCAGAAACAAATGATATTCATATAAATGAATCGTTCAACGTTCCGGTCGAAGAAGCGGAAGAACCATCAACACAGACGTCTCTCAAGGAAAAAGAAGAAATACTAAATTTGAAAAAAGAGCGCGTCTGTTTAAAGAAAAATTTAAATGTTGAAGATGGGAAAATATTCAGAAGCAGTATATTTAAAAAAAAAACTAAAAACATATGCTACCACCTGAACTGGCCCGTATGGTTGAAAACCACGTTAAAAATTTTCCAAAGAAGCAAAGAGGATGGAGGTACTCTAACGAATTTAAAAAAAAATTGTCTTAGCATATATGTATTTCATTGCACATAATTCGTATTATATATTAGAACGCAATTTAATTAATAAACTTTAACTAGGCTTACCAAAAATTGGGCCTCTGGGCCCGAATTTCACAGATCAATATTTAACGCCTTAAAACTTAAATTGCAGAGTCTTCCTGAAATAGCTCAAAATTGTTTCATTTGTTTATATGAGATTTGTTTTAAAAACTCATCTTTTTTTTAATAGAAATAATGGAGAAATCGTAGGATTGATTAGAAGACGATGGGCAAAATAAAACTGCATTAGCTGCAAATTATGCCATCGTTGTAATGGTTACATGTATCAGTCACCGGTACAAGCAGTTATTATGTTACTATTTTGTTATTTCTGCTTGCCCATCTAAAACTTTAAACAAATTTTGTTAACATGCGTTAAAAAATTAGTTGAAGTAAATATGAAACCTAGGCTTGTAATTTCAGACCAAGGCGAAAATTTCATTGGTCTAAATAGACTCCTTTGCATTTCCGTTAGCCTTAAACCTTTCTTTTATATAAAAACACTAAATTATATAACATGTTCGACAGTCCTCATCCTTTAAAATCATTCTGGCGTAATTTTATGAAATACCATATTATTGCCCTTGATAACAAGAAAGCAAACTGAAAAGATATTGTCAATTTTTATTTATGGGACAAAAATCGTTCATTTAGATTGGCCCCTAAATTGACAGATGAGCACATACATATTTCCAAATAATTTTCAAAAGATGCGAGTGAGGCTTGTTTCTCAAACCTTAAGTGCGACAGTTTCAGCTGGTATATATACTCTTGCTAGTTTAGGCGCCGTTTCTTCAACAGCTATTAATACAGCTGAAAGAATTGAAAAAGTGGACAAATTATTTGACATTTTTAATTCTTCTGCATTTCAAGGATCCAAAAAATTCAGACGGCCTTTTCTTGCAAACCAGGACCAAATAAATTTCCTTAATGAAATGAACGTTTTTTTCGAAAGCATACTTTTTTCGATGCTTCAATTAATATAACTAAAAAAATACGTTTTAAAAAAGATGGCAACAAAATATAAATGCACTTATTAGTATTTCAAGTGACATGACACCTTTGCTATTTTACGCAAATGACGAGGAAAAAATAAGTTGCTGACTCCGTTTCAGTTCATGTGTTCTTTTAAAAGATCCTTTAGAGCGAAGTATATGGAGGATGCTACCCGTGGAAAATGCAAGTCAACTGCAAATTTGGAGCTTCCTGACATTGAAATGCAGATAAAATCACCCCAGAAAAATATAGACAAAGCACTTTCAATTCAATTCAATTATGTTTATTTAGCGATATTTGGCTATTTAGTTACATCAAGGTAAATTAGGTAACATAAAATAAAATAACAAAATACAATAATAATATTCAAATAACAAAAGATAACAGATAAATAACAAAAGACATACTCTAATCATACTTCATTTTTACATAGGTTATAATATTTCGCTTAAACCTTATTAGCTGACTCTCTAGCTTTAATACATCTGGCAGTTCATTAAACATCTTAAAACCATTATAAAAAACTATATTTTGTGCTTTCTGGGTTCTAAAAAATGGAAGACGGAAATCATTTCTACTACGCACATCATGATTGTGTACATTACTAGCATAAGATATTTTATTACATAAATAACTGGGTAACAATTCATTTTTAATTTTAAATACAAAAATAAGTACATTCATAATTATGCGTTTTACTACCTTGCAGGCTATATTTAACAAAAAAAATCCGCCAAAAACATAAGTGTCAGTTGGAATTGAGTCAGGAACCTAATACTTCTTCCTTATTTGCAAATTTCAAGGGATATGAGGGTGCGAAATTGACACGACCTCCTCAAGATTTTTTAAATTCGTTAGATACCTAGAGAACAAATTAATTTTTTGTTTTCCAGATTTATACTTCTGCAAACATTTCGAAATGGAGGTTTATATATTTTTAAAAAATGAATTTGATTACAATTGTTGTGAAAATAGTGATAAAGAATATCTTATGAAATTTTATATAAGAGTAAGAGTGTACCATATTCTTAAACTTTTCAATAAAAATAATAAAACATTTAATAACAAATCAAAATTCCTTAGCGTAACTCATCTGTGAATGCTAATATGTACCTATAATTTTTAAAAATGTTTAATAAAAATGTATGAAAGAATTATTGTTGGTTTTTTTTTTCAACGGAACACCCTGTGCAACAACTTTACCAAATCTTCCGGAAAAGGGGAATTTAACCATGCCTCTCGCCACCTGCAAACTACTACTTAATAGAAACGCGATCAACATCGCCAATCATAGATGGACAGTAGGTAGCACCTGTCTTATCACCAAGCAGATTTGGCCAAAGCTGGATCTCAAACGTTCTCACTGTCTCATCAGACGGAAAAGATTGCTAATAAGCACCTTAGGGTAGGTTGTAGGGGTGGTTGCATTTATGTAAAACCTCACCCGGATCTCAATGAATCCATTGTGTTCCCTGATATGGTGTGGGATCCCCACTATAAATGGAATAGATTTTTAGATTATTTTCAGTTGGCCTCCCTGAACCATCCCGAGTTCCGAAGAAATTGTAGAATGGTTCTCGGTGGCTTGCTTGACAGTTCACCCAGATCACTGAGGAAATGTTCGCCGAGGATTATTTTTCGGTTTTTGCTAAGGCTTGGGCACTCGCAAAGGAGGTGGAATGTGTCCTCCTCGGCGTCTGTGTCGCCACATCCTCTGCATAGTTATATTGTGTTCAAACGCATTTTGTTTAGGTGGGCCGCCAGCAGGTTGTGACCTGTCATAATACCTATAAGAAGTGATAGTTGACTTCTGTTGAGTGCGATGATTTCCTTTGTTTTTTTTTTCTTATTAAGATCTGTTCAGAAGTGTTCTTGAGGTACGGCATGTTGTGAGTGAGGTCCATCTCTCGTTCGCGAGTTTTATGGATTTCGCCGTGATGCTGAACTTATGAAGTTCTAATGGGGGCAGGACTGAGTCATCGGCCATTATCAGATCCATCTCAGAGCCTGTTCTTGCGAGCTCGTCCGTCTTTTCGTTCCCGTGGATGCCCTTATGTCCCGAGATCCAAATGAGTGTGGCGTTGTGATTAGCGCTGCGTGTTTTAAGCTCGTCGTTGCGGCGTTTCACAGTTCTGGATCTGATTGTTGTCGGTGTGATGGCTTTGATGGCTGCTTGACTGTCTACGAAAATGTCGATGTGACTTCTTGGGAGTGACTGTTGTGATAGTTCACGCGAGGCCTCGGCGATTGCTAGGACTTCCGCCTGAAACACGCTGCTGTGATTCAGAAGTCTTATTGACCGTGCAATGCTTGGTTCTGCTGCATAAATCCCTCATCCATTTTTAACCCATCCGTGAAAATTGATATATGGTTGGGGTTAATGGCCTCTCCTTCTGTCCAGCTTTCTCTGGAGGGAATTTTCAATTCGAGGTTTAGGCTAAATTCCAGAATTGGTGTTAAGTAATCGGTTTTGGTCTCAGTGCTCACCCACTTGGTAATAGCTTGGTGATCTATCAGACAGATTGGATTATTGTAGGCGGAGCGCACTTTCCGCGGCCACTTCCTTTGTGAAAAGGTCGACAGGTATTATTCCCAGCATGACCTCGAGTGCTGCGGTTGGTGTTGTTCTAATTGCACTTGTGGTTTCTACGCAAGCCAGCCGCTGGATCTTCGTCAGGATGCTTAAGTTTGTGGTTTTTACGGCCGCTGGCCACCAGACGAGGCATGCATACGTAAGTATGGGCCTTATAATGGCTGTGTACATACAGTGTATAGTGGCGGGCTTGGGCCCCATCTTTCGCCGAAGATTCTGTTGCATGCGTACAATGCAATTGAAGCTTTCTTTGTTCTTTCCATTGAATTTTCCTTCCAGTTTACTTTACGGTCTAGTATGCATCCCAAGTATTTTGCTCTTTCCGATATATGGAGTTGTTGTCCATTTAAACTCGGCGGTTCAAATTCTGGGATATTCCTTTTGTTGGTGAATATGACCATTTCTGTTTTCTGCGGGTTAATGTTAAAGCCGCATCGTGTGGCCCAGTTGCTTAGAGCTTTTAGGGCTGATTGTAGCTGGTCTGTGATTGTGGGTATGAACTTGTCTGTGGCCAGTATGACTACATCGTCGGCATAGCCAACGACCCTTATTCCACTTCTCTGCAGCTTCGTTAATATCTCGTTTACTACTAGGACCCATAATTCAATTCCTGTCACTGGGTCCAGAGGACGATGATGACATCGCCGCTACCGACAAGTTGTTGGAGGACCTGGTGATTGCCGACAACAAGGATAATGGTGAAGGCCATACAGATTAATCTGAGGCACTCTAGGTGCGCCTCCGCTAGTCTGTCCGTTTTTCTAAGGGAGGAAAACATCGACATCGGCATTATCCAGGAGCCCTGGGTGAGAGACTCGGCCATAAAGGGGCTTCAAAACAACAATTATGATCTTTTCTACAAACATCAGACTATCGGTAAGCCCAGAACATGCATACTCGCTAAGAAACATATTAAAGCTTTTTTATGTCCCAACCTTAGCTCGGGCGATTTAACAGTTGTTAAACTTGAGTGTGCGAACCGAGCTACATACATATCGTCAGCATATAAGGCCCATGAGAGGCCAGCACCGCCAGAGGAAGTGTTCATAACAAAAAAGGACAACCAACTGATGGGTTGCGACGCCAATGCAAGGCATACAGTATGGGGAGGCTCAGAAGATAATGAAAGAGGTGAGTCACTTTTTGATTGATTTTCTTATGGCAACCAACCTATCTGTCTGCAATAAGGCCACAACCCCAACCTTTGTTTTTCCTAGTACGGAAACTTTCAGGGGATGGGAAGATGTCCTAGATATCACACTAAAATCAAATAATGATAACTTTAGGGTCGAAAACTAGAGAGTTTCCAATCTGGAGTCACTCTCAGACCACAGATGGATCCTCTACGATCTGTGTCTTGAGGCTGAGACCACTAAACCATTTAGAAACCCTAAGAGAGTTAACTGGACCAAGTTTGGCCAAGTTCTTAGAACAAAACTCAAAAACATCCCCCAAACAAACACCGCAGAAATCGACGCCCAGTTAAGCGTAGTAAAAAAAACACTTCCCCCATGGTGGAATGAAGATCTCTCTAATCTTAGGCAGATGACCAGAGCGATTTTCAACATCTGTTACAAACATTACTATGGCAGCCTTACAAAGACTGTTTAGGTCTATAAAAAAAAGCCATAAAGACATCCAAGAAGCAGGCCTGGATGGACTGTTGCCATTCAAGAAGGACTCTGCTAGGCTTAGCAAAATTCTGAATAAAGAACACTCTAGCTCCATGGTGATACTAGTGTCGGGGAAGTTTCCCTCCGTGATAACCGAAATCATGAGGACTGCTCTAGGCAAGGTAAACACCTGGGCCAAAACCAAATACCCGATTTTACCCTTCCCTGTCTCAATGGTCAACCACTCACACTAGGTATCTGGGTATCATGCTTGACCCAAAACTTAACTGGAAACTAAACATCGAACACAGAGTAAGGAAGGCATGTGTTGCTTTCTACGCCTGCAGCAAAACCTTTGGTAAGAAGTGGGGACTTCAACCAAAAACGACCTTATGGATGTACACAGCCGAAGTGCATCCAATTCTCACCTACGGGTCACTAGTACGGTGGCCTGCATTGAGAAAAGGTTACAACCTCATGAAACTGAAAAGGCTCCAGAGAACAGCCAGTATTGGCACCACGGGTGCATTGAGGTCAGCCCCAAAGGATGTCCTCACTGTGATCCTGCATCTGTTGCCTCTCGATTTACACACAAAAGATACCGCACTATGCAGCGCAATCAGACCCACGTAGGATTTCCTACCAGAGCTTAGTGGAAGAAAAACGAAGTAGTGAAGAACTTTGACACGGTCATCTACACCGACGGATCCAAGATGGACTGTGTGTGGGGGCCGGTGTCTACTCGGAATCACTAAAAATATCACTATCATACCGTCTGCCAGATTTTGCCAGCGTGTTCCAGGCGGAACTACTTGCAATTCGAGAAGCTTGTATGCAGCTCGGGCGTGACATAACGCACAAACAAAACATTGCTATCCTTGTGGATAGCCAATCCGCTATCAAAGCCATTAACTCGGCTACCATATCCTCTAAACAAGTTGAAGACTGCCGGAACGAGCTTGCCCGCTTGAGTGAATGTTTCAGGGTCACACTGGTTTGGGTCCCAGGGCACAGTGACATAGTAGGAAACAAACGCGCAGACGAACTGGCTAGGCAGGGCTCAGCCCTACACGCTTAACTCGCGGCAAGGGTCCATATCCCACTAGGAGCGGTCAAAGCACAAATTCACTCATAGTTCTTACAGAAGGCAAACCTCCAATGGAGGGGGTTGACCAACTGTAGCATATCTAGGAAGATATGGCCGACCTACGATAAAAGCAGAGCAAAAGACCTTATTAACAGAACCCGTTCAGACATCGCCAGAATCATGGCTACAGTCACGGGGTACTGGCCGGTTGGAGCCCATGCGACCAAATTAGGCATCCCCTACAACCCTCACTGCCGCAGCTAGGGCAACGTAAATGAGAAAGAAACTCTCTCTCACATCCTCTGCAAATGTCCGGCGCTAGCAAGAGCCAGACTGCGCGCATTCAACCAACCATTTGTTGATGACCTAAAGGACATCTCTAGTAAAGAGATAAGGGAGCTAATCCTCTTTCTTAACTCCACAGATTGGATCTAGATACCGGCTGTCCACACAACAACAACACATATCAAACAGGTCACACGCGATGTGGTAACAAAAAGGCACACCTAGTGCTACTTGGGTTCATGATGAACCGCCACCTCTACCTACCTACCTAGGACCCATAATAACGGTGATAGGACTCCTCACTGTGGAGTGCCTCGGGAGGCCAAGGCATATATTTAGCATTAGCTCGGAGCTTATGCATCTCAATCTGATCATGTATTCTATTCTGTTAGATAGGATTGGGTTGATTTGTAGTAGGCCTAGTGATGTTCTTATACATAGCTTCTGATGTAACGTTGTTGAAGGCTCCTTCGATGTCCAGGAAGGCCGCTTACGTAAATTCTTTGTAGTGGAGCGACTTTTCGATCAGCGCCACTTAGTGCAGCACCGTTTTTACCGATTTGCCTTTCATGTACGCGTGTTGCGTTTGTGAATCGTCTCTTGGATTCAGTTTGGAGCGGATGTGAATGTCTATGAGTCTTTCCAATGTTTTCAATAGGAAAGATGTGAGGCTTATTGGCCTTAAATCTTTGGCAGTTGTATGGCTGGGTTTTCCAGCTTTGGGTATGAAGATGACCCTCGCAACCTCTGAAAATTTGGAAAAGCCAAGGTAGTATGTTTTCCTTGATGCTCTGCAGCATGATTGGTATTATGCCGGTAGGTCCTGGAGCTTTATATGGGGAGAAGGAGCTGATGGCCCAGGCCACCTTTCTTTCATCAACTATTTGGTAACACAGCTCGTTACTAATAAGGTATCATAACGGGACACTGTACCATCGGTTGCATGGATGAGGAGGAAGAGGATACGATTCTCCACCTTCTTTGTACGTGTCCGGCCCTCTCAGCTCGAAGAAGAGCATTCTTAGGAGCCAGTTTCTTTCTCTTAACCTAAGTGAACTGGCTGACATCAGCATAGGTAGCCTCCAGCGCATAGTTAGCAAGCTCCGGTTGTTTCTGCGAGTAGTATTTCTGGTAAAGTACAGACAGATCCATTTGTGTTACCAACAAAGGACCTTATCTGGTCTAAGTGAGGTTGCATCTGCAGCGTGCCACTCTTACCCAACCTTACTTAAGGTTTCCTTTTATCGAGTGGCAGAACGTAAAACATGGTCTTAGGAAGTTTCTAGAAAACCGAGAACAAATCCAAATAAGTATAGAATGGCACAACAACCATTACCCCATACAGATATGCATTCGAAACATTCAATTCACCCAATGTGTGGATCCATCAAATCATCCTCTGCATTGCCACAATATGCATTCAAAAACAAACAGTTTGCTTTTCCTTTCATTATTTTTTATTTGCTCCGGTCCAGTAAGTGCAAAAGCAAAACTCAAACATAGTCTAAGAAGTTAGAACCAATGCGACTGCATAAATTAATTGAATTAAGGCAATGTATACGTACATAAGCCAAAGCCACCCACTCCTTGCCAATCAACTAAAATAAGGACATCATTTTGGCTTACTAACACCTCACTAAATAGCTCTGCCCGCTATTGCTGCTATCACCAAAACCAGCAGAGCAGCATACCCACCCACCCCTCAAGGACCGAAGAAGATAAATTATGCAACTGCAAACTGATTACAAATTGAAATTCGAATTGAATTGAATCCCGAGTGAACCCTAAGAGCACTGCGGTTAGACTTAATCGAATCGGTTGAGCTACCTCACCACAACCACAACGACAACGTCAACGAAAAGGAGGACGGTGAGGACAAGCAGCAACCCCTTACTTTTCTCAAAACTTGATTCCCATTCTACCACGTTCCTTGTCATGAATAGATAATGATTCAATTACAACGCCCAAAGGGTCGTTATAAATTGAAATTTCCCAGAGCCCGGGTTAGGCCTACATATTTCATTTCGGCGTGGGGTGCCCTTTCCCTTAAAAAAAGAAACACAAGGACTCCGGTACCTGCATGTGGGCTCCTTTTATAATTCATTTGTTTGTTTATCCAAAAGGAAAACACCGAAGCAGACTGTTAAGTTAACTCCGGGTGCGCGCGTTAATTTAGGTCGATATTTTGGGGTTTCCGGAATTCGATTGATTATAATTGCCGTTTGAAGTTGTCAGCAAAGGGGACGACCGACCGACGTTAGTCCTGCCTATTAGATTTGTAATGTGGGTTATTGGGAAAGGAGATAGACAAAACTGTCAGTGTTAGAGTCGATCAATCAGATATTTGTACTTATCATTGCCAATTGCTTGTTAAACTATTCAAGAGATGTGATTCATGGATACCGATGCAGCTTAACTCAGCTTGTGACGAGATAGCAAACTCAATTTGACGGCAATATGGTTTGTCAATTTTAAACAAGTACGACCGATCATTCAATTATACACCCCAGAAGTATACCATAGCGATTTGGACGAATGCGAAGCATGAGTTAAGTGGAGTGGGAGTCATTAAAGCTAATTTTCTATTACTCCTCCAATCGATTCAGTCAATGTTGATACTTAGTTTACTGTTGGTTACAACCACGTACCTGAGCAAACCATTTTCACAAAGGGTGAAAATTGATGAAATCAGGAGCGATCTTATGACTTTCAACTTAGGCGTACCCCAAGGCTCTGTCCTAGGGCCAATTCTTTTTCTCATCAACATAAATTCGCTTTTTTCACTTAACTATAAAGGTTCTCCAACGGCTTTTGCGGATGATGTAGGGTTTTCTTATGGTTCAACAAGTCACCTTGACGTGGTTTCGGACATAAGTTGGGACATTAGTCTCTTAAGAATATGGTTTACTAAACAAAACTTGGTTATAAGTTCTAAGACTAAGATTATGTTTTTTGGCTTGTCGTCCATTCTCGATCTTGATGTGAATATTTGCTTCCACGCACCAGAGTGTCAAAGATTCGTATTGGCATATTGTAACTGTAGGTCTGGTGTATCCTCTTCTACTTTAAATAGCAGCCTGAACTGCAGTGATAAATGTTTCCTCATCGAAAATGTTAGTGAATTTAAATACCTGGCACTTCTCATAGACTCAAGGATGAGCTTCACGAATCATGAACAAGCTTTGAGGCACTTTTTCTATGTTTTTAAAAATTATTTATTATGGTATTTTCCATTCGAAATTACAATATGGTATTACTTGCTGGGGAGGTGCTTATAAGAATAAAATATAACCGCTCTTAGCAATCCAGAAATATATCCTACGAAAATTTTGCCGCAAGCCTAGGAGACATCATACTTGCCCTTTGTTTTGTGTCTTATAAATTCTTCCTGTACGTCATTTATGCTGTTTTAAGGTGTTAAAGACCTTCTTTATGAAGTCTGGCAATCGGAACTTCCGACTGATTTCTAACTTTAATTTACGTGGAAACTTTTCATACTTTGCATCTGTTCCTCCCTTCCATACTACATCTTATCGTAATTTTTATAATATTTCGTCTCATCGCTTATTTAATAAACTTTCTCAGGCGTTCAGGTCGATCTCTTCGCCTGGAATGTTCCTCAAACTGGTAAAAGATTGGCTTCTTAATTTCAACTTCGCTAGCCTAGAATCCTTTCTCTCTGACTATCTGGTATAACCTATGTAATAATTTCTGTCTAATTAATCTATTTGATGCTACTGTAAATTTATTTTCTTCTGGAACTGTTCAAGCTTGTATAATAAAAAAAAAAAACTACTAAAATGTGTATTAGTTCTTTTACTTAAGGTTCACCCCACCCATAAATACTTTATTTTTTTTTTTGAATTGTCATAAATGCTCAGTGTAATGACATTCAACACTATTTTTATTACTTTAGTATTTAAAATACAGAATGTCAAATTAATTTTCTTATATTTTTATCTATTTAATTATTGTATAGATTGATTTTAATGAATTTTATATTGATTTCCATTGTATAAGGAATTTATAGAATAAACTAAACTAAACTAAAGATTCATGATCCTCATGCAAGGCACAACAAAGAGTTGTAATTATGCAACTTTGTCCGGAAAAAGTGATCAAAGAAGCAGATATAACCGATATAACTACTGCTTGCAGCTTTTAACATTTTGTAAATATCTCTTAACATTCGATGCCAAAAGGATGGAAGAAGCGATCCCAGGAAGGAGGACAAAAGGTAGAAAATACCTTCAACATGATCGAGTCCCTTCGATTGATGATGATGCCATTCGATACTGCGATAAAAGAATTCCTCATATCCACAAAACACAAGGGTTTGAACTAGAGCCCATTTTATGAAACCTTATGTATAGATAACAGCACTGAGACCGAGGCCAAAATCATAACTTCTCGCCGATGCGAGAACTTGGTTTAGAGAGGAAAAAGAAAAGATGTCAAGAAAAAAGAGAATTTGGATGAAGGAGTGGTTAAAAAAAAGGAGTCAGTTCCACACATGAAAATCTTTTAAATGAGTGGAAAATTTCTGCTCGAGACGATTATAAAAATTTTATGATAATGGAATATGGATACTTCCACTTATGAAGAATTATTTAAAATAATTTCTCCTTTGATTATGAAAAGAGATACATTCATGCGTGAAGCGATTTCCGTAAACCTACTACAACGGCTTTCTACAACGTTGCGATACCTTGCCCCCGGGAGTTCATTTGAGAATTTAAAACTTTCAACCGCAATATCTGCAATATCAATCAGCAAAAGAGTGATGGAAACTTGTGAAGCAATAATACGCGTTTTAAAGAGTACATTGAGGTAAGTAAGGAATTTATTTATTGTAAATTCGCCGATCCTGTTCAACATTTACACGAGCGATCTCGTAGGCTGTCTTTATCATGCTATTGCGTATGTAGACGTGTTCGTCAACTCCAATCTTGTATCTTTTTTTTGTAAGCATTTATTGCATCTTTTTTTTGAATAGTACATGACATCAAGTAAGTTCATTAAATACGTCTTCCCCGCTTAATTGAACCGACCATTTTGTCAGATTTTTTCGACCAATTATCCGAGTGTTCAATTAAAGAAAACCCGCTTAATTGCTTCTATCGTGCAATTAAACGAGATTATATTCGAAAACTAATAGGCTCTGTCTTAGTAGAATTAATAAACAAATCCATGAGTTGTGCCGTGTTTCCAGAAACCTGGAAAGAATCGGTGATCACATCAGTGGAAAAGTAAAAGGAACAATAAAATGCGAAGAATTCCGCCCTGTCAATGCGCTCCCAGTATATGAAAAGGTCTTTGAAAAAATTGTACACGAACAGCTCGAGCAACACTTTGAATCGCACAAGCTCTTCTTGGAAAGCCAGTCAGGTTTTCGCAAGAAACACTCGTGCGAGACAGCTCTGAACAATGTCATCATTAGCTGGAAGGAAGAGTTAGCTGCTAAAAACCACGTGATTGCCGTATTCCTCGACTTTCAAAGGGCGTTTGAAACAATCGACAGAAACATCTTACTCGTGAAACTTGAAGGATATGGTGTTCGGGGAAGCGAATTGAGTTGGTTCAACTCTTTTCTAAGCGGCAGATCCCAAAAGACAAACGTCAACGAAATAATGTCCAGCAGCATCGAAACAACAATCGGAGTTCCTCAAGGGTCAGTGCTTGGGGCACTTCTCTTCATTATATATATCAATGACATCGAACGCGAACTCAAATACGCCCAGATAGCACTCTTCGCAGATGACGCGCTTGTATATATAACTGGGAATGATCCGGAAGAATGCGAGAGAAGACTGCAGGAAGACCTGACAAGAGTGAGCGCATGGCTAAGATCAACTAAACTAAAATTAAATGTTAACAAGACAAAGTGTATGATGCTTAAAAACAGTATTAACTTGAACATTAGTATTGAGAATGAAGCTATTACACAAGTTGAACAAATTAAATATCTAGGTATAGTTATTGATGCAAAACTAAGCTCTAACTTGCACATAGAATATATTGTAAAGAAGGTGTCAAAAAAACGTAACGTAAAACAAAAAATTGTTGTAAATGTTATGTGCCTTATATTTAAAATGAAACACAACCTTGTACCAACCTATCTGAGGAAATACCTGAGGTATGTTAGAGATTCCCAGCCATATACGCTAAGAAATAGAGATGATTTTAGATTGCCAAACTATCTGAACCATATTACACAAAACAGTATTGTATATAAAGGGTGCCAATTATTCAATACAATGCCCGCTGATATAAAAAATGAATGAAATTACTAAAAATTAAAAAAAAACACAGTTGAGTTCATAAAATGTAATTTTCCACAAATTAAATATAGTATATAAATCAATTGAATTAATAAACTTGCATAATTTATCTTAAGCTTATATTGTAAACTATGCAAATCTAAATTGAATTTAAATAGCAAATTATGCTAAATAAAAATAAATAATAATAATAATAAAAAAAATTTAAATATAGCTTCCGAACTGAGTGGAATTTACTCTTGACTATGTTTCTATTACTTTATCTACATAGTTCTTTTTCTTTTTGCCCCAGCCCATACAAAATGTATGGGGTACCCGGGTATCCGTCGCGCTGACGGAACGTGTATTAATTTCGCATTGACACGAGGGTTAAGCAGAATTATTCTTTAAATAATGTTGAACTTCATGAATAAAACCAAAATAAGTTTAACCTTCTTAAAATTTACTTTCTGTACCATTAGCGATTAGGTGGGTATTCAACACAAAAACGACAGGGGACCGAATAGTGGCTTGAGGTACACTGAAAGTTGTTTGCAAATTGTGGGCAATACACTGATAACTTTAGTTGGTTGAGTTGTATTATTTAGGTACGATTTAAACTAATTTAGTTCTGTCTCCTTTACACCATATTTACATAATTTTCCACTAAAACCTTACGATCGATAGTCTCAAAAGCTCTTTGAAAGTCGAGAAATATTGCTATAATAACATTATCTTTATGTCTTTGTTCTTTAAAATGTATGAATAGCCAGTTCAGCGACTTTTCACAAAAATGCCCTGATCTAAAAGCAGACTGATTTTCAATTAAATTCTTATTAATAAAAATGAACTGGTAAAATTGATTATTTGCCGTTTTATCTATTACCTTTTAAAGAACTGGTATCATATTAATGGGCAGTCGATTCTTCAAAATTTCGGTGAAAGTTTCCAAAGCTCATTTATAATTTCAACTATTAACGGACCATTTATTTCAAAATATGTAGTCTAAAATAATTTTAATGTTTAAACATGCAGAGTCTTTCTTGTTTTTAATATTTTTGCATATGATGCATAGATCACTCACATTTATATGTTTAAACTTAAAAATTGATTGTTATTCGAAAATCACATTAAACTATAGGTATGTTTATCCCTTTTTGGAATCGAATTAATTAAATTGTTTATGCTTTGAATAAAGTACAAATTAAATTTATTTGCAATGATGATTTTATTACTTTTTTGTTATCCTTAAACTGTATCTCATTTATTTCTTGCGTTCTGTCTTCTAACACATATGTACGTCAAACCCGCTTATTTTAAACTGTTGAACTCGTTAATTGAAAAACTCGCTTATATAAAAAATTTTATTTGTCCCTATGTACTTTTTCACAAATTTCATTCATTTACATTTATTCAAATATAGTTAGAGTAATTTTAGAGCTCTTCTTAGTGAAAAATGTGAACAATTAGATATCAATATCGACTCTAACATTCTATCCTCATTATAACACGACAGCTTATTGTATTGCGTAAATAAACAGAGTTTATGACTAGAATAAGTGGTTCACAGACGAATTAAGAGCCTTAAAATATAACAAAATTCAGTGCTTCCGTAAGGCGAGTGTATTCAATAGGTCAGCAGATTGGAACACTTACAGAAACATACGAAATACATATAAAAATAAACTATTTCTCACCAAAAGAAGGTATATTTGTAAGATTGAATTATGTCATAACCAAAAGGCTATGTGGAAAACAATCAAAAAATTGGTTTTAAAGGAGGAAAAAGTTGAAGTCAGTGAAATTCGTTTCGGTAATAAGTTGGAATGTGTAAGTTCTGTTATTACCAATAAGTTTAACTCGTACTTTATAGAAAGCGTAAACGCAATTAATAACTCTATCCCTGTGATCAATAACCAGTTTAATGTCGAGTTACCCGCAACTCAAAATACATTTAAATTTAGGGAAATCGGTATCGATAAATATTAGCATTGTACTAGATTGTTTCGATATTATTAGCCCAATAATTTTACGTATAGTTAACGAGTCTTTTGTTCGTGGTTGTTGTTTATACGTAGTGCGCGTATAAACAATTTTATAAGTATGTATGTGATAGCAACCTGTTAATAGAAAAGCAATCAGGATTTCGACATCAAGACTCCTGCGAAACGTCCCTTAACTGGCTAATAATGGCCCTGAAAGAAGAAAGACATCGTGGTAATAAAATCATAACACTTTTTCTTGATATTCAAAGAGCATTTGAAACAATTGACCGCAATAGGCTTCTTTTAAAATGATCAAAATGCGGTGTTAACGGTTCTGAGCTTAACTGGTTCAAATCGTATCTATCCGGTAGAACCCAAAAGACCTGCGTCAATAGTTCAATGTCTGATGCAATTACTACATATTTTAGTGTTCCCCAAGAAACTAGCCTACCACCCTAAGCTATTTAAGCGTAGCACGCTCTTCAATGCTGTTTAAGCGCAGCTCGCTGTAAAGGAGGCAAATTACTGCCGCAATAAAATAAGAGTCGAGAGTGTGGTCAAGACTGAATTTATTTCGAACATGCTCATCTATTTATACTCGAATTCTTACTTCTAAGACTATGCTATTCTAAGCATATGACCTAGTCAACTCTTACAAAGTATTGACCCGATCACATGTTATAAAGTTTCAACCTGATCCCTTTGTCCCACATAAGTGCATGGAGAGAGCAACGGACAAAGTGTAAACAATAATAAACACATGAACTCGAACGAACTTCTACGTAGCATGAATCACTGTCCATACCGATCGAATGCCACTTGACACTTTCGGGTATGTGGGGTGATACAATGTTACGTAATAGTTTTTCTTGTACATTGTGTGCTTGCATTGAATCACACTACACTAGGCCCCTTACTGTTTTTAATTTATATTAATGACTAGCAGTCCACCCGTTGCTAGAAATCGTCTGCACCTATGGAACTTTCAAATTCAAATTCAACTCGGCAAAACAAAAACAACACACGATCACGTACCGAATGTGCCGATGGCTACGGTTGCGCATACTATAAATTTGCAAACTTTAACACATTAAAAGGAAAAGCTAGAACGAAAAAACCTTTCATCGAAATAAAAAAAAAGAAACAAAAGATTTATAAATAAATAAATAAATAAGTAGATAAATAAATTTAAATAAGTACATATATGCATGCATAAATATAAACGTGAAAAGCAAAAATTATTTAATTTAAATCTAATATCACTGTGGGTAGGGAAAAAGAAAATAAATTAAGACAGTAGATAACTCGTCATATAATAAACACATGTAACAAACCAATATATTTTTTAATATCCGAGTTTCTCCATCTCAGCACACGTAGCAGAGATAACACATCCCAGGTGGCGATACCTAGGGATTATGCTCGGCTGGTGCGTAGGCCAAGTTCTACGCCTGTAGACAGAGATCCTACCATGCTACTGTGATCTAGTCTCTGGGTCTAATGAGCAATTTTTCTTTCACTTTTGTTACAATTTACATGTTTATAAAATGAGAGTTCCACCCACTGGCGTCTCCCATGAGCTCACGAGAAAGAAGATATGCACAAACATCACTAGGCGAGTGGAACATAAGTGGGATTTAGACCACTCAAGACGTTGGGGGATAGAATTCATTCCGAGCGCCCCTACGCTCGTTGTTGTCATTCCATAACGCTCGTATGAATGTGCATTTTCTAATTTCTACGTTTTCAGTGCTGCGCTAATTCGAAGGGTTTTCGTCTTCGCAATCTCCTAACTAGGTTTGTTTGATCAAGAAGCTGGAGGGCCTCAGGATTCGTGTGAAGTTGGAGCCGCTCTCCATGTTTCTTAGCATGTCTTTTGACTTCGTGTTTTACTAGTTCCATACCCAAGTTTCTATGGAGGTCCTCATTCCGTACGTACCAGGGTGCATTGACGATATTTCTCACTACTTTGTTTTGGAATCTCTGGATGATGTCCTTGTTGGTCGGTTTAGTACAACCCCAGAATTGAATCCCAGATGTCCATATGGGTTTAATTACTTGTCTATAAAGTAGGAGTTTGTTAGAAATTGATAAACAGGAATGTCTTCCTATTAGCCAGTAGATCCTTCTTTATCCAATATATATGTAACAATAAACAGCAGGTAAATAAATAGTAATAAATAAGCAGATATATTAGTAAATAAATACTATATAAATAAATAACAGACAATAAGCAATAAATTAAATTCATAACAAGATTATTAATAACACGAACCCCTAATAAGAATGCTAAACAACGTAAATAAGTTCCCTCATATCTTTGACTTACATCTTAGTAAATCCTCTCTCAGACATTCCTGGGCAATTTACCTTCCTAGTTTAGATTTAAGTTCCACCCTCTTGACCATCTGTAACCCTTAGCATATAGTCTTGACTTAAGTTTTAACCATTTGTTTTGTATTATATGTAGTTCGTAGTTTATAGATTAGTTTTAAGTTTTTCCATGTTACTCTTAGAGTTAAGCCTTAGAATTAGGATTTAGATTTTAAGATTTTTGTGCCATGCTTGTATTAAGCGAATAAAAATAATAATAATAATTAAAAAAAATAAATGTGTTGTCGGACAACTCGCAACTCAAGCTGTATTTAGCTTTAATGCCCAATGCACTCGGAGCAACTGGAAAAAAAACTTAACCGGTTGGCAACTCGGGCTACAGACCAGTTAAGGACTCAGCGGTGACTTGACTCCACAAACGAGGAAACTCATCACCAATCAAAATCCCTAGTTCGTTCAGTGTCGTCATGGATAAATGTCTTCGGAAATGTTCCCCCACCAGCAACTGGTTGGTCTGTTGTTCGCTCATCTTCGACAAACTAGAAACTGAAATCAATAGGCAACCCGACATGCAAATCAACAGACGACTGGTTCCAAACCGGTTTTTGTGAATCGCAAACGAGTTTTCAACCAGTAGCGTCGTGTGCGGCGTCCCATTTGATTACACAGGTTATGACTCAAAGCAAACTAGTGGCCAATTCGCATCGCTGATCAGTTTTTTTCCAGTTGCTCCGTGTGCATTGGGCCTAAGTCTTTCCATTCTCGGGGAAACAAAATCGTTATTGGTCATATCACAAAGTTCGACAGTTCAAAAATGCCAAGAAAGCTTCAGCATGAGTTTTAATAACTTGTTTTGCGCTATTTATAATTTGTTGGTGTGTGTTTTAGCACATTTTCCCCAAACTGGACATCCTTAAAATATAAAGGACTGGAAAATTACCTTAAAAATTATTAATTTGTTATCTTGACTTATTTCCTATTCATGAGAGGGTGCATAATTCGTATCGTTTTATTTATTTTGTCTAGTGTGTTTATAATGTGTTTGCTGAATGTTAGCTTTTGGTCTAAAGTTATTCCTAAGTATTTGACACTCCGTCTAGGCTGTACCAACGTTTTTTTATCCTTCAATTGTTACTTGGGAGTAAGCAAGGTTTTCTTTTTTTTAGTGAAAAAGATAGCTTGAGTCTAAGAACTCATAAGGATGTTAAGAGCGCATAGAAGGTTGGTTTTAATTGTGGAACTAAGCACATCGGATGGTTATATACATGTTTCATCGGAAAATATTGCCGACTCGCAGTTGGGAAAAGCTATTGTAAATCACAAGCGATTCAATTTCGTTTAAATTAGTTGATAATCCCTGAGCACTGAAATATAAACAAGATATGCTTTTTAATTGCTAATACTGAATTTGGTCTTTAAGCACTTTTAATTGTCTTAGACAACTGGAAAACATATATCATTGGCGCTGTTTTCACAATCTGAGTGCATTTCTAGGGACGCGTTAAGTTTTACACAATTCATACATTGATTTTCACTATTTAACAATCATTAATTCCAGAATGTGTACTAACGTCTTTCAGGCGAAATTACATGCCATCGATACCTGCGCCACTATTATTCTAGACTCCGGCAAAAAGGGAATAGCCATCCATATATTCACCGATAGCCAGGCAGTGCTCAAAGCACTGAGTTCTCATTACTTTAACTCAAAAGCCGTTCTAGGCTGCTTCAACACTCTCCAAGACCTCTCAAAGTGATACAAAGTCAAGCTCTGGTGTGTACCAGGACACAGAGGAATTGAAGATAATGAAATTGCAGATCAACTTGCCAGGGTAAGCTCTTCAAAAAGGTAAATAGGTGCCGAACCCTTCTGTGGCATCCCTACTTCCGAGTTCAGAATGCGTCTGGACAGCTGGGAAAAACGAAACCTCATATTCTACTGGAACAACACTCAGGGACTCAGACAGGCTAAAATGGCCCTGAATAATACCACTTAAAATATTCTCAACCATAAAAGAGACGATATCAGAAGACTTGCCAGCTTCCTCACCGGTCACTGTAGCCTCAGATATTACCTACATAAACTAAATATAGTTCAGGAATCTGAATGCAGACTCTGCTTAGAGGAAGACGAATCAGCCGAACACGTACTATGTGAGTGCGTGACTGTCTGCAGGGTCAGGAAACGTTGTCTCCGCAAAGAATTCCTAACACCGGAGGATATTCGTAATGCCTCGACTGGAGATATCTTAAACTTCATTAGGACGATAGAAGATCTCCTTGTCTAACTGGCTCCAGGCATAATAGATCTTTTAGCTCGCAGTGCTATATGCATCTGTCGCAGAGTCTTACTAATAATTATAATAATATGACCATTTATTCCATATTCGCTGCCACACTTGATACATGCAAATTAGTTTATACAATTAGTTGATCTCTGGTTATAACCTTGACGTTTAAAACATCTTGTTAAATTGTAATATTCCCTGCATGGCATTTTACCTATCCTATTTTCATATCGTCCATTTTCAAGTTTTTAAGGAAGCTTTCACTGTCGACTTTAATTACCACATTTAAATTAATCCACTTAAATTTCTTTTTTTTAAATGATTTTAACTCTAGTTAGTTCTCCATCACTTGGGATTTTGTTTTTTCTTATTTTATTTACTGTCTGTTTAATGTCTTCTTCATCATTTTCTACGTTCATTACACACACTTTTGGTTTTATAATTTTAGGCACTTCCTTATTAAGTTTACTTCGCTTTCCGATGAGTTTTTGTCAGCATATTTAATGACCATGAATTACCATACCATTGATATTATGATTTGTCGGGTCTATGTTTAGTTTTAGTTCTTCTTTTGTTTTGTTTGATTCCTGTTTCCTTTTAGGTAATACAAAATAGCTCCATACTTCCACGGACTCCATACTGGCATTTGCCTTTTCTATTTCCTTCTTTAAGTAATTAACAGACTTTGAGCCCGATTTTAAACTCAACTCACTGTTCTTTTCACTCACACTAATTTGCTTTACACAACTCAAAATAGACTTTATTTCTTTTTTCTTCATTAGAGCTTCTCTGTTTTCCTTTATTAACTTCCACATTATGTTCATCTTAACGAAACATTCTCCACACTTGTCGCACAAAACCCTGACGTTTTTAGTTAAGAGATTTATATCATAGTCATTGGGCTTCAAACATTTACGGTAAAAACCGTTTGTACAAAAACCACTACATGGAAGTTAAAGTCCGAAATAAAAAAAAAATTAACAATCCTCAAAGTTCTGCTGTCCCACTTCAATTTGGTTTTTTTGCATTACTTGCCCACACAATTACAGATATGTCACCACCAGCGAAAAGAAACGTTTTCCGTTCGAAGACATCCAATTAGTCTGATGTGTGCTCTCCGTATTCTCCGCTCCCAAAATCTACACTAAAACACCTTGAGGAGGACAACGATAACAACAAAAATATGTGAGATAAGATGGACGAACGACTATGCAAACAAAGTGAATTTATAATTTCGTTGCTGTCCACTAAAATGTCGGAAATGGAAGCAAACATCACAAAAAAAATTTAAATCCGCAAAATTAAAAGTAGTGTTAGTGACATTAACACCAGAGTTTAAAATTTAGAGTAGTCACATACCACCGCTAACTCTAAAATTAATGAATTAAAAAGCAAATCAGAACGCACCACCGACAACCTAAAGCAAATAACAAAACTGCAAAACATACAAGAGACCCGATTAGTGGCTAGCGACGCATTACTTTTTGGAGTACCACACAGCACACACCTGATGAAAATCTTCACGAAATTTTTAATCACTTATGCCACTCGATAAACATTAATCCGCCAACGTTAAAGAATATTTACCGCACTCGTCCGAAGACCGACTCAAGTGTTTCTAATGTTTTCCTCAAATTTAATTCTCCGTATGACAAGAACTATGTATTGAAGTCGCACTCCTTCGTAAACAAACGAATCAAGAACTTAGTTTACTGAACTTGGGAATAAACTCAACCGGTACCATACATTTGCGGTAGTGTTGGTTAAACATCGATAGTCTATCGATAATATCGATAGTTTTTGACTATCGATACTATCAAATTATTTAAAAAACTATCGATACTATGAATTAAAAAAAAAATTTATATATTTTTATTTGCGCATGCAGGATTGTGTGGTATTAAATAAATTATGGTTAGACTTTATTTGCTGTAACATTTCAGCATTTTATTTCAGGCTATTTATGCAACTTTGGTAGAGTACAATATTCGAAAAAAGGTGGAAACGATAATCACCGACAACGCTGCCAGTATGATTTAAACGGCAGATATTTTGAAAACTCGTCACCTTCCGTGTTTTGCTCCTAGTTTAAATTTAACTGTCCAAGATTGCTTTAAAGTGGATTATTTTGCTTTGATATTAACGAAGGCAAAGCCTATTGCAACATATTTCCGGAGCAGTGCGTTAGCGAGCGACACATTGCGTGGTATCCAAAAGCGCAATAACATGGTAGAACTAAAACTTCATGTTAAAGCGAATTTCGGAGATACGTAGGCAACTGGCAGTCGCTATAAGTGAATTTAAAAAGCTCCTAATACTTTGGCAGCTGAAGATTTCAAAGCAATAGATGAAATTTTGATGTTTCTTGAGCCAATTGAACTTGCAACGTTAAAAATATCAGGTGAGAATTATGTTACCGCTTCACCTATACCTAATACCGCTTATAAGAGAAATATCAGCAAAGTTATCTCGTTTTGAGACTATGGTAACTACTGTTGATGGTCAAGAAGTTGTCAACTCAGTCAATAAACGTCTGAAGCCGTATCAGATGCGATCGGCTCTCATATTTGTAACGGTTTTAGATCCAAAGTTTAAAAAAAGGGATTCAGAACTGAACTAGATGCCGATTGTGCAATTCAGCAGTTGCAGAAAGAATATTCTTTGCTGATTGCGTCTATACAGGAAAAAGGGACGACAGCACAAGCGTCTACTTCAGCATCTATATCATCGCTTGCTTCGACGAGCAGTTCCGTGTTTCCCACAGCATCATCTAAGTTAGATAATTTATTGTTTTTACCAAGTAAAGATCCAGTAAGGATTACAACACGATTTACAGAAGCAATAATTAACATCTGTCAATACTTGGAAAAACCTGTGATTGATAGAAATTCATGTTCAATTGAATATTGGAACCGATCAACAAGTTAGCTTCGACGAGAAATAGCATTCAAATATTAATGCATTTCAGCAAGTTCAGTTCCTTCTAAAAGAATTTTCTCCGAAGCTGGCGAGATAATGACTAACAGAAGAAATCGACTTAAGGATACAAATTTAAATAATTTATTATTTGTAAAACACAACTAAAATTTTTTTTTTAACTTTTATTTCTTTTGCATGTAACTTTAAACTCTTTATTTTTCTTATGAGAATTAACTATCTTTTGTTCTTTTTATTGTCAAAGATTTTTTTTGTTATTTTTAATAAAAACTAAAGTGGAAAAATATTTTTGAATTTTGTCTTGACTATTTTTCTAATATGTAATATGTATAAACGTATTAAGGGCAGCACACAGAAAAGATAGAAAAAACTATCGATGGTATCGATACTATCGATAGTTTTTTGTTAATAATATCGATACTATCGAAAATGGAAATTATCGATGTTTAACCAACACTAATTTGCGGTAGTGTCTTACAAAACACAATCAGCTGATCCTGAATAGTGCTTTGAATTTGAAGAAACGTAAACAAATAGCATCTGCGTATACTTCTCGAGGAGCCGATTACTTAAAACGTCATCAGAATGCAACAGCTATGTTGGTGGACTGCATCGAAATCGAAAGCTTGGGTGTGCCAGACAAACTGAAGGGAATTAATTTAAACCAGCGCTTAAACTTCAAACTTTTTTTTTTTATTATTATTATTATTATTATTGATTTTCTTTTTATTTTTCTTTATAATTATTTGGTTTATTTTTTCTATCTATTGATTCTTCTAGCTTTCTTTTATCTTAGTGTAAAACATAATATTTCTTTGATTTTACTTTCTATTTATCTATTAGTAAACTTCTAATCATTTGGTCAAACATTGCTGTGTACTCTTCTCTTCTTTTCGGTTTACATACATATGCATACTTAGTGTGACCACCTGTACGTAAATGACACGTACAGTACGTAAATTTGGAGTCATGTACCGTGTACCGAAGCGATAGCTCAAATAAGCGAAAATGTACGTAAATTTAAGCAAGGAAATATTGTTGTACGTGAAATGTGGACCAACAAAAGGAAAAGAACATTTCATGAATGAAATAATAAAGATTACACCGATTTGTTGATTTTTTTTGTGAGACTACGTAGTCAGAGACAATTTATGAGAGAGAATGTGACATGTATTCTCTTTTCAAATTGCAAATTATGATTTTGAATTTTGTGTCATTTTTTGTAAGGAAAAAAATTTTTAGATTTCAAAATTTTGGTATTGCATACACAGTGATAGTTCCCATCACTTGAAATATATAGTTCCCATCACCGCGCTCAATTGACATTTGTGGATTGCTTTTATTGTGTTCCTTCGTGTTGCATTCGTCTTGGATAAGTTCAACAAAATTATTTTGCCGAAATGCCACGAAAACGTGGTGCAAATGTGTTGAACGAAAAATTGCGCGAAAAATTTGCGTTTATTAAGACAACGAAGTCCGAAAGTGATGTTCATTGTGAAGTGTGCAACACGGGTTTCAGTATTGTGCATAGTGGCCGCCGAGATATTGAGTCGCATATAAAGTCAAAAAATCACCACGATGCATTACACGCTGCCTCGTCCAGCCACACACTAAAGAGATATTTGAAAAGTTCCACCTTGAGCGAACATGATGCCCATATCGCGTCGTGTGAAGGCGTTTGGGCGTTTCATATGATCAATTCCAATCACAGTTTTCGTTCGGCCGATTGTGCTTTTAAAATCATTCGGAGTTGTTTCGCAATGGTCAAATTCAGTTGTGCGCGAACGAAATGCGAAGCCATCGCAACCGGAGTGTTCGCACCGTACGTATTGCGAGAGCTGAAAAAAGACTTGAACGACTGCCATTTCTTCACCATATTGACGGACGCGTCTAATCATGGAAGCACAAAAATGTTTCCCGTATTGGATCGTTTCTTTTCGGAAAAGGAAGGCGTTAAAGTAAAAATGGTCGATTTGGTAGATGAGCGTGGAGAAACTTCCGAAATAATCGTCAATTTGTTGAATGCCGCAATGAGCAAATTCAACATAAACAAGAAGCTGGTAGCTTTCTGTGGAGACAACGCGGCTTGTAATTTTGGCAACTTTAAGCGAAGCGGCAAAAATAATGTATTTTACAAACTGAAGCAGCTTTACCCTGGATTGATTGGCGTCGGATGTGCAGCACACATAGTTCACAACACTTTAAAAAAAGCGTGCGACAAAATGCCTTTCGATGTGGAGATGATTGTCGTCAAAATGTATTCCCACTTCTATTTGTTTACCGTGCGTGTCGCGAAATTGGAAGACTTTTGTAAATCGGTGGATGTGGAATATAAAAAACTGCTGGGTTACAGCAAATCTCGTTTCCTGGGCTTGTTGTCATCAGTCGGATCAATTTTGCGAATTTTTGATGGCCTCAAAGAGTATTTTTTGGGAGACCCTAACTCCCCAAATGCTTTGATAACATTTTTCGAAGATCCAATGGCTAAGGTGTGGCTGCTTTTCCTTCATAATCAAGTATGTCTCGCTTAATAGAAATGAAGCACCCAAACATATTTATTTGATTTTTATTTCTTATCCAGGCATCTCTTTTCAACCGAACAGTCAAAGCAGTTGAAGGCGACAACAATGCAATGGAAGTCGGACACGCACTTAATGTTTTTGTCGAATCGCTCAAATCTCGGAAAAACTCTGCTTTTTTATCTACCACAGTTCAAAAGGAAATTGAACTAGTTTCTGCTGTTTTTGAAAGAGTGTCAAAAGAACAAATGCAAGGCCTCTCACGTCAATTCTACGGTTCGTGTATGAATTTCGATTCATTTTAAATTCTAAAGATTTCATTCATTTTTAGAATCAAGTATCGACTACATTGAAAAGTGGATTGAACAATTCGACCACATCATGATTTTCGCCTGGTGCTCACTTGATCAGCCACCGGAATGGAAGTTTATCGAAGGCACCGCGAAGTACATTGCAACGAACAATCATTTTCACTTGGAATCATCCGACACTGATTTATTCGACCAGTTCACATATTTGGAAAAATACGTTACCGCAGACAAGATCCTATCGTGGGAAGAAAATAGCACTGCCACCGATCAACGCTGGGTCGAGTGTTTTCTACATTTCGAACAAAAGAAGGTACCGTACAACCACATGCTGACAATCGTTTCGTACGTTCTTTCTTTGCCAGGCACATCAGCCACCGTTGAGCGCGTATTTTCTTTCATTAATCAGATTTGGAGCGATGAAAAATCACAATTGAAAATCGAAACATTGCGAGATCTTTTATATGTTCGGTACAACATTAAGATGACTTGTACGGAATTTTTCGAATTTTTAAAAAAGCAGCCTCAAATGTTGAATGAAATTGCATCAGATGGAAAGTACGCATTCAAGAAAACCAGACAAGGTCAATGAATTGATTACACAGCCCGACACTTTTGCAAAATTTGTAAGAATATCGATTAATAAACTGCAATAAATTTTTTTCCAAAATTGTGTTTAAAATTTTGTAGTGTATGATAATGAAAAAAATTGCGTACGTAAATGAGCTCTTGGAAAGGTGGTCACACTATGCATACTTATACACCAATGGATTTTTCAGTTGTGTCGAATACTGGTGTCAGGAATAGTGATGGTAACACAAGGACTATGATTCGGGTTTTGAATAGTCAGATAAATGGAATCCACATCTGTCATATTAACGCGCAGAGTCCACTTCCAAAAATTGACGAGTTTCAGGATCTGTATGAGAAATCTGGCTAAATGATTTTAGGGTCTTTGCGTCGGATAGGGTTGGTCGTGTTGGCGGAGGTGCTGCTCTGTATGTCAGAGATGGTATAAGGCGTAACCTTAGGTGTAAATCCGAGGTTGACAGCGAAATCGATTATGTTTTCGTTGAAATTAAAAACAATTATGAAGACAAAGTTCTCGTTGGTACCGTTTATCGACCTAATTGAAATATCAATATTCTACCTCTCCTTACTACCCTTGAAAAACTTCCATTACTTTTCCTAACATAATCCTGTGTGGGGATTTGAATAGTAATGCTGTACTCGAAAATCATCTAATTGATTATGTTGCTGCATTTAACCTACTGCTGATCAACACCACTGAACCCACCAATTCCTCAAGCCATCCTTCAACATTATTGGGCCTATACGTATACCTCGATAGTGATAGAGGAAAAGTATTGCTCTAGGACTAACTTTCAGCCCCAGCCTTTTCTTAGCATGACCTTATCTATTTGACTTTAGATTTTCAAGTAAACGTTTCTCCTAAATCTTTTAAAGGGTTGGGTACGAAAACTCCAAAATTCAAAACCCCAAACTAAAATCCTCAAACTAAAATCTCCAAAACTTAAATCCCCATACTGGGAATCTGTACCGCTTCGCTACTCTGGTCCTTTTATGTCCAAAATCGTTTAGAAGCACAGGTTTTTGTTATATTCCGAGTTATGGCCTTATATCGCCTTCGCCAAGCAAGTAATAGAGCAGAAAAGCGGAGCGGTAATCGCAGGACAGTTTGGAGAAATTTTTTGGGGAATTTTCAAAATTTGGGGATTTTGGGGTTTGGGGATTTTGCACTTGTGTATTATGTAGGTTTCCCTCTTTTAAATAATGAAATTTCAAAGGTATTGATCTTCCCCTTTTGGAGGAAAATGCACTCCAAATTAGTTGGGACAACATATTATACTATTTGCCGTCATCTCAATTACAGGTTGACTTTCTCAATGACAACTTAACAAATTTGTACAACAGACATGTACCCATCGTAACCAAAACTTCTGTACCAAAACATAATGCTTGAGGATATACGCCATGCCTTAGACAATAGCCAGGTAACGTTCTTGGTTTTACTTGAGTTTTCAAAGGCTTTCGACACCGTCAATCACCCTGTCGAGCATATATAATTTTTCACCTTGAGCTGTCAAATTGATTTTGTCCTATCTGTCAAATCGATTTCAAGCTGTCACATCTGACGACGCACGATCTTTCGGACTTCTTACCTACAGTGAGCGGTGTACCTCAGGAATCTATCTTCGGACCTTTGTTATTTTCACTGTATATAAATGAACTTCCATTGATTATAAAATACGGCTCAATACTTCTCTATGTTGACGATGTGCAGCTCTATATAAGCTGCTCATTGGGTCTCATCGAGCACGCTGCGAGCTGTGTTAACGACGATCTCGTCGAAATAATCCGTTGGTCACAGGAAAACGGTCTTCGGTTGAACCCATTAAAACGAAACTTTTAACCGTCATTTAACCTGGGACATCTTGGAAAATCTTATGGCATACTCCGTACACTATGGACCACACAATTTTTCACTCCATTAGATACCGGAATCTTACTTGCAAAAACATTGCTAATATCTGTATTAACCTATGGTTGCGAAATCTATTTAAAATGTAACTGTGTCAGCAAAAGCACAATAGACATCAGCCGGTCTATCTCTATGATAGAATTCGAACTGCCACCTGAAACAGATCCGGACAGTTGATTAATCCTTGTTACTCCTCACTGGTATCCGAACGTCAATTTTGTGTCAACTCTACCCGCCTGTGGAACACCTTGCCATGACAAATAAGAAGAATAGATAACGCATCACAATTTAAAATGAAATTAAAATCGTTCTTCTCATCTCAAAATTGAATAAGTATTGTATTTACTTGAATTCAATTTTTAATATATTTTTTTTTTTCCGTCTTCAGTTTATTATCCGTATTACCATACTTCGGTTATATACCTAGTTTCCCTTTTATATATATCTATTTCATTTAATGTTTTCAATGTATTCCTGCGCATAGTGGATTTGCGTGGAATGAAAAAGCCGAGTCACTGGCAAAAGATGGCGCGTCCACAGCATTTATTGGACCCAAACCTTCTATGGGGTAAGCAAATCACTCTTCGCAAGACATGTCAAAAATCACCACACGAGGACAAGCATGCTCAAAGCTGCTATTCCCGATACAGTTTCCAATTTCATTGTGAATCGCGATAGGAACAACCCAAGAGCACTTATTGGATTCTTCAGCATCGCATGAACCTAGCAACAGATTCAAACCCTAGACTCGGTCCTAATGGAACAGCCTGCTACCATCCACCAAACGTAAGAGAAGGCACAATATGATTCTGAAGAGAAACCGCAGTGCCAAGGGCTGTGAAAAATCCCTTCGAACACAATAACATAACATAGCATAAGCATGACTTATGTTTTATATAAGCCATGCTCAGTGATTTTTGTTCAACAAAAAATTTAACAATATTAAAGTACATGAACAAAAATCTTTATTTATTATTTCCTACTACCAATCTACAAAACTAAGACTTACGTATCTCTCTTTAGAATCAAAGGACAAGAGATTATTGAACAGAGTTTTGAAGTGGAGTCAGGATACGAGTGCGGTTTTGCCTATTAAACGATCTTCCTTAACCAGAAACTTACAGAAGACCTTCCGATTCACCTGTCTACAAAGAATAACCAATGTCAATCCCCGACCGCCGTTACAACTTTATCCAAAATCTACCTTGAGCCACAATTGTCATATAAAAAATTATCAACTTTCGAAGGTTTTCTTCAATCCATCTGTATCACTTTCTATAATGTTACTGAAATTTAAAATGTTTACGTCTGCCCATGTTCACTAACTGTTTTCCACCTCCTACACCTTTGATTAAGTGCCGGCCACGTATAGCCTGGTAGTGGATGGTTTACATTGAACCCCTAAAGTCATTTCCACAAAAAAAAAAAAAAAAAATGTCTGAATAAGACGAACCGTATATTCAACCGCTCAACAGCCCCCGCCATCGCTTCTTATTAATATTTAAAGATAACGATGCAATTTGAACTTTTTGCCAAAAAGACACGCAGAGCCAGACCAATTTCCTAGCTAGAGATATTTCTCACTCTTGGTCGGTTTACTCTCTTTACCTCTGTCTCTGTCTCCTTCTGTCTGTCTTGTCCAAGGATATCAATATCCCCTCACATGTATTCACATTTTGTTTGGTGCGGTTTGGGTTTTGCCATCCGTCAGGCATTCCATAGTTTCGGTTTACCTCCGCCTAGCGTTGTTCCCATATCTTGGGTACGTTTCGAAGAGGATATGTGAATGACTTCCGAGGCTAAGGATGGATATCATTGTCCACTGGCTCGTAAAGTTTATTATGGCACACAAAACGACCGGTTCGTCTATCCCCACACAAAAATACAAACACACACTTGTACTCTAAATTACTTTTCGTAATTTAACTGACGAAACTTTTGCCATCAGGCAAGTGCTGGTGGTGGTGCTAGAGCACTCCAAGACGAGTCGAAAGGTAAAGAATGTTCCAAGGAGTGCAAGCAACCATTGTACAATGTTCCATAGGAATGCATTAAATATTCATTCCTTGGGTTCAAGGAATTTTGGATTTAGCCTCCCGAGCTAGAAGCAATGTTCGGCAATACATTGCTTCTAAACGACTTTTTGGAGAAACTTCACCAATCGAGACCATTAAGGCAGCTTAAAGGGGAGTCGAAGCTCCGCAGACAACTCTCAATCAAATAAACATGAAAAATTTAAGGACTTATGTGTATGCAGTTACAAACAACAACAAATTGCTTGTCGTTATAGAACTTTTTTTTTCCCTCCGAGAGAGAAGCCGAAACAATTATTGAAATGTAATCACTTTCACGACGACGATAATAACGACGCTGGAAGAAACGTCCCCAGCTCGAATGTGTGGTCGACTTTCTTCACCCTTGACTTGCGGCGACCGCTGCGACCGTAAATCGTAAAAAGACACAAAACCCACATTTATGTCCAATCAAAAACCCATAAATGAACAGTATCCGAGATGGCTGATGATCCCCAGGACAAGGAAGTCACCACCACCACCAGAAGCTGGATTGATTTTCCCCTTTTTTCGTCCATGTCGTGAAATACATTTTTCCTAGTGCGATGTTGTGAAAAAATAAGGCCGTCGGGGCGGAGGCGGAACTTTGCGGTGAGTTTTCGTTTCGTGATTTGTTTTGAAATAAATTGATTTATTTTTCGTTGATATGCTCGGACAGCATTCTGTCTGCCGGATTAAAAAGGGGCGAACAGAGGACTTATGAGGGTTGAACCGCAGTAAAGAGTATCCGGACTACGGACGATTTCAGCTTTCGGATGACAGAAATTGGGCTTGGGCAGGTAGGATTGAAAATTTAATTTCCGACAATGTTTTCAATAAATGCGCGCATACATTTATGAGAAACTGTTGCAGGAAGCAAGATATCATTGTCAAGCTTGTCCGCTCATGTTGTAATCTTAGATTTAATTAGCAACGGTCCGGGGTCGGGCCGATGTAGGAGGAGATCTGATACTTTAGATTTGACCATGTCACTACATGGTGTGATACCAACATGATGTTTCGGTTAGCTTCTCAATGTTGATGCCACTTTTCAAGACGTCTACCCCGAATACCAAAACATGGTTCTTTCAAAAACATAGTATATACATAATACCAGGTTGTACCAAAATTTATTGAACTTTCGGAATCGTATTATAAGTTGAAATTGGATGTGCATGTGTGTATGCTATTTCCCATTTATATGCTAGGATATATCTGTACCCGGTCGCCGTGGCTTAGTGGATAGTGCGTCGGACTGCTAACTGAGAGACAGGTTCGGTTCTTAAATACCACCAAACGTTTGTTTCGCGGGACCACCTCTTCGCAGGCATGACAAACCTGCAAGAGTACAATCTGTCATGAAAAGCTTCTCAATTCTCCGTTCGGAGTCGGCATTAAAACTGTAGGTCCCTTCCATTCGTGCGAAGAATATAACACGCACAACATGAATGGTTGTGAGAAGCTAGGCCTTGCCTCTCCATGAGCTGCCGTGCCAAATATACATACATATGTATATATGTATCCACTTCCGTTAATATTCTGTGAATTAAATTACCGAAGTGACTCAAGTCTTTACAGCTCTGCTCGCTTAGCTCTAACCTTTTTTGTTGTTGATATTCATAACTCGTTTACTGTTGAAATTAGTATCGAAAAGTAGGCCATCGATAGTTTTTACACGCAACGAACCTACATTGACGTAGGACCAATGTCAACAATAGCTTTCTGAATGGTAAGACCTTGAGAACGATGGATACTTATTGCGCAAGTCAATCCTAAAGGAAACTTTTTTCTTGTGGAGTTCACCGCGTTTTTCTTGAATGACGCAGTAAATAGTGTGAAGGGATTGACGTTGTTGTATAATGCAAGACCATTGTAGTTGTCAAAATTGACCAGAACGCACAGAGGAAGCTTCGGTGGTAGCATGTGTCAGGAGTGTCATAAATAAAAAAGCAACAATTCTTAAGTTCCCGTTACACAGACCAAGCGATGTGCAGAAATGTTGGCAGAGCACATGTGCCCTAACGCAGAGTGGCAGTTGTAAGTCTAAGCTAACCGACAGTTCGGTTGTTATTCGGTGGCTTTTTGGTGTGGATTCGCACATCAGCTTGTTTGGCTGCAAGTATTTTCACTGCTTTCACGTTGGGAAATAATTTTAATGTTAATTTTTTCACAGAAAATGGGCAAAAGCCCTTGATCTCGTGTATATCGAATTCTAGGTTGAATTTCAAAATTCGTCACGACCTAAAGATTACCGAGATCTGTCTATGTTCCAAATTTCATGCAAATCGAGCAACCCATGTCCGAGAAAAGCGGAATGGAAGATTTGCTATTTGAATCAGTGTCAAGAAAGCTTCGCACGCTGCGCTTTAATAACAGATCTTGTCTGCACGTTAGAGGCCGCATTTCTAAACCGACTTGAATGAAATTTTGGACACATGTTAGCATAGAGAATATATCGGCTAAGTTCGTAGATGGGCTTAATTAGTTAAGAGGGAGGCGAGGCTCAGCAGATTGTGCAGCTGATTTTCTTGCACTTCTGTGTCCGAAATGAAATCCATCGCAACCTCGGTTGTCCATTCTTGGCTTTCATCCCTTAAATACAATGCAGAATGAAAATAAATGTTCAATCAAACACATATTTACCACACAGCGTTTAAGAGATAATGTGCAGCACATTGTCTTGAAATCGTTGCTCAACGCCATGTAAAATCATCTCCAACGAGCTACGCGAGCTCGTACACTTGTTGAGCGACGATCTCCAACCTGTTGGTTGGACAAAATTGAAAGCCTCGTCCATTAGAATTGAATGCGTTAAACTCAAGATTAATGAGTTGTTACAGGCTCCTGTAATGAAAAAACAAACAAAAAAGATTGAAAATAAAGATATAGAAGAAAAACAAAAACCTCCACAACAAATTTAAGCTGTCAAAGAAGTAAACGTACCCGCTCTGGGTCAGCTGTTTCTGTTTGACAACTGATCGGTGGGAGTCTGAGGAGATGGCACTGGTGGGTTATGGAACTCGATATTCGAAATCGAGGTAACTTAAGTACAAGGGCAGCCTTCGTACCTCGACAGAATTATTGGGAGAGAAACTGGACATCGGATGATTCCACAAGCACAATCTTTTTGTGGGGTGATTCGTTGTCTCTCTGACCATACAAGCTATTCAATGTCAAATGGTCGGAGAGACAACAAGTCTCAGTCGGTGTAGGTAGTGAAGTTTTTTTTAAAAGTCCTATAAATTTATAGGCAGTGCAGCAAGGTGGGATACACTTTTTTTTTTTTTTTTTATATATACAAAGAGGTGAGGCGGGTGCCTGTGGTTTTGTAAGGGTGCTAATGTGTTTTTTTTAAATAGTGCTTGTAGGCGGCCACCGCTGCGGATAGCCGTTGAAGTCGCCAAGTTTTTTTTAATTATATCTGCGCGAAGTGAATTTCCGTGCTACAGACCCGAGCATCGAGAAGGGCTCAAAAGGGGTTCAAAAGGGTTCAAAAGCATAAAAGCGTCGCACCTATCCCAGCTCGCCGTCCAACCACTAAGTCTTATTATACACATCATATCAACACTAAATTAAAGATAAAATTCCCCGTCCGACGAACCAAAAAGCCTACAATCAGGCTCAACAAGCAAGCTGCTTACCGGTTCCAGATTTGTTCCTGTTCGTAGAATGTCCCTGAATTGTTCCTGTACTATTGATAAGTTAGTTTTAATTGTAGTATAGTATTCTGTAGTCTTTGTGATAAGTTAGTTTTAAGTGTAGTATAGTATTGTTCGTTTTTTTTTTAAGTTTTCATTTTGTTTTAAGTGTGCTAGGTTTTATTTCGCCATATTCGCCATATTCAAAATAAACTTAATTGTTCAATGGCAATCAGAATCGGTGTGTTGTTTTCACTGGCCTCATAAAAGTCTATGAGTTCGTAGGTTAACTAATTTCAAGGGTGTATTAAAACACATCCGGCGATGGTACAGTGACCTGGCGCCAACATTCGGCGTCTATGGGAATGTCCACAACCGGCCGAAGGACTTTCAGGCAGGGAGGGGTAATGGCCAGCGCTGATTTCCAACAACAGCACCCCCACAGTGTGTTGACGTCCGTCAGTTTAAAGGTAAGCCAGGCACGATATAGGTTTTTTGTAATATGTGAAGTTGTTGTGCGAGGACATGAACCCTCCCGTTCGGCGAGCTTAGCCGAGCATCGTAAGCATGCCATGTTCCTCGCACTCGACTGTCATTCCCTTCCACTTCCGTTCACATCCTTACATCCAGTCCTCATCGTCACCAATATTTGTACGTATCTTTCCAGGCAATCAAGCAGCGATCAGGTCCCTGGAATCAGTCTCTTCAAAATCGTTAGCAGTTCTAAATTGCCGATCATCTCTTATAGAGATGGCGGAGCAGTTCAATATTCAACTTTGTTGGGTGCTGGCGCATAGGAATATTCCAGGGAACTGCAGGGCTGATGAACTCGCCAGATATGGGACAACCGTACCCGTGCTTACAGAAAGAGACACCCCGGGTATACCGATCGCAACATGTAAACTTAAGCTCAAGCTGGATGCTATCAAGAAAACAAATTCTAGGTGGGCAATTTTAAAACAAATAAAATAAATGAATTACGAAAATCATGTTTTTTTCTAAATTCATGTGAGGAAAGCAGAAAGTTTCTTTTCCTGCTACCGGGGTCTTCATTTCGAAAAACGTTTGTATTTTCACTGTCCGGTTCTCTAGCGTTAGCAGCATCATGAGGATTCGATTCGTCTTCAAGAAACTCTTCGATGTTCTCTTCTCCAAAGAACTGAATGTGGTTGTGTAATACTACACTCGCCACTACAATTTTGTTGGCCATGATAGGGTTGGCTGCATCGATATATTTGAGGCGACGTAATCTTCCCTTTAATAACCCAAATGTTCTTTCGATTGTAACTCCCGCACTACTTAGACGTGTGTTGAAATGGGTCTGCTGCTCGCTTAGATGACCATTGTCTCCAAAAGGTGTTATTAAATTCTGCAGTAGTGGGTAGACCGTGTCACCCAAGAGATTATATTCGGATGGCACAAGTTCATTTATTTTGTCTTGCATCAAACTGTTCTTAAAAACTCGTGCATCGTGCAATTGGCCTGGTGCTCCAACGTATAGGTAGGTAGGTAGTAGTGGCTGAAACTGGAAGGCCTGCCAGAGACACAAATAGCGTGGATGCGCCGTTTTGATACCACAACTCACGTGATCTGGGTGTTGATGGGCGTAGCTAAGAGTGTAATTTTCAGATCCATCCTGTGGAATTAAGAAAATTGATAATGTTGCAAAATTTGATGTTAGAAATCTCAGATAGTTCTTTAAAGAAGGGTTTTCCGAGAGTGCGCTGCCTGGTTCTGGCAAGTGCCGGGCAGTCACAGAGAAAGTGGAATAGCGTTTCCTTTTCTTGTGAATTGTCGCAACTACGGCAGTGGGGGTTGAACGGGATGCCTAACTTGGCAGCGTGTGGACCGATTGGCCAGTGGCCCGTGCTTATTGCCGAGATTCTGGCTGTCTCGGTGCGGTTTCTATTGATTAGGTCATTCGTTCTGTTTTTATCGTAGGTGGGCCAAATCTGTCTAGATATGGCACAAGTTGCAAAACTTTTCCACCTAGAGTTGGCAATAGAGAGAAAGTGTTGGAAAACTTTGCCCTTGATGAGTCCCATTGGGGAGCAGACTGACTCCGCGTGGGAGACATCCAGGGTGGAGCCGCATCTGGCCAACGCATCGGCTCTCTCGTTCCCCTCTATGTTACTATGGCCGGGAACCCAGAGGAGAGTGATGTTGAACAGAGCGTTTGCCTGCGCTATAGTTTCCTTACACTGTTCAACTAATTTAGAGGACGAAGAAAGTGAGTGAAGCGTTTTGATGGCAGCCTGGCTGTCAATAAAGATTCCTATGTTGTTACAGGTAGTTGGACTGAGGCTAAGTATCTTACAGGCTTCTCTAATCGCTAGTACCTCCGCTTGGAAGACACTCGAAGAGTCTGGAAGGCGAAACGATTTGGATACTTTCAGTTCCGCTGAGAAAACACCTGCTCCAACGCCACACTCCATCTTGGAGCCGTCGGTGAAGATCGATACTTGATAGTTTGATAGGGGTAGGTTATTGTTCCATTCCGACCTGTCTGGAAGGCGAACCTGAATATTGTTATTGAATTTGAGTGTGGGGGTCGTGTAGTCAGTTATGGTCGACGCCAAATCCCTAGGCAGCAGGTCAAGAGCCTTACTATGGCCATAGGGTTTTGGGGACCAAAGCCCAGATTCTCTGAGTCTGATAGCACTACACGTAACGATGTATTTGATGTGCAAGTCCAGCGGCAGGATATGGAGGAGCACGTTAAGAGCTTCTGACGGGCTCAATCGGATTGCTCCTGTGGTCCCGCTGTTCGTTGGACTCTACTAAGTTAAATGATGTTGTAAGCTTTGCTTAAGGCGGGCCACCACACGAGCGAACCATAAGTAAGGATTGGACGAACTACGGCAGTGTACATCCAGAGGACCATCTTAGGTTTGAGTCCCCACCTTTTACCAAAGGTCCTTACTACAGGCGTAGAAAGCGACACATGTTTTCTTAACTCTGTGTTCTATGTTAAGTTTCCAGCAGAGCTTGGGATCAAGAATGACGCCGAGATACCTTGCGCTGGCGGATAAGGTAAGTGTTTGGTTGTTGAGACGTGGAAGCTTGAAAGTCGGTATTTTGTACTTGGTGGTAAATAGCATCAGTTCAGTTTTGCTCGGATTTACGCCCAGTCCACAGCTCCAACGTATACATGAATGAAAACCGCTCTATGATCGCACAAACCTTAAATAAAATGTTTAGAAAATGATTGTTTGCAATTTATGGTGTATTATTTATATTGCAATATAACAGAATGTGTGTTTTTTCTGTTATAGTAGTCAATGGGATTTCTTGTTGGCTGCTTGATTGTATATGACAGCCATAAATCGCACCGATGATTCCGGGAATGTATCCTCCAGATTTCTCTTTAAAAACCTGAAACAAAATGCTATTATTAATATCGTGCAATGCATATACATACATAACATATACAATACTCGTGAAGTTTCCGGATACTGAGTTCTTGATGGCCACTTTACATAGTCCTTGCCTCACCTTGATAAAACATCCAGGATCTCACAAAACGCCCAGGGTGTTGCACTTTTCGAGAAATCAAATCGATCACCAGCTGATAAAAAATATTCCTGCTTACTCAGCATCCATACTGTAAACAGTAGTTTTTTCTCTATGTTTTCAATGCGCACGGTACTTCCAACCGTTTCCATTAAATTCTGCGAGGCAAATTGTAATGAAATTGTTTAAAGAAAGGGATACACGCGAGACTTACCGAAAACCAAGTGCGGCTCATCCTGAAGTGGATGCGAAATTCTTCCAAAGAGTATGCAGGAATAACTTCTTCGTAATAGTTGGTATTTCTTATGGGCAGGTCGTGCAATCCATACAATTTTGGATTTTCCAAAACACACGATTGATTCAGCAAATCATTAACAACAAACAGCGCAACTTTACCTATAATGTAAAAAGTTCACTTTCGTAGCACATGCCTGCATATCATTTTACTTATATAAAATTTCATCTTCTATGTCGCCCATTTCAGCGTTTTTTTAATATATTTTATTTATTTTGTAGCGATACAATTTGTTCTCAATGAATCTTACAACAAAACGCAATTCACAAACAAATCTTAAGTGAAAACAGAAAGTAAATGTCTAAATTATGACAACTGAAATGTCAACTGCATTTGCAGTCATTTGCCGTTCAATAAGTTAAGTTTTGACTAAAATATTAGTGCCTAACATTCTCAACGCGGCCAATGCCATTTTATTCATTCTTTTGCAGGTCTGTAGAAAAAAGAGCTTTTTGGTTACTATTTAAGTAAACGTTTTCTATTGCTCTTATCATTTAAGTGGTACGTGTCGTTGTGACCCAGGTAAGGGCCGCGGAGGCAACTTCGGTGTAAGTGAGGAAGATGGCCGCACCCTTGTCGTTGCTCGGCACAGCTCGTCGGTCGGAGATGGTTCTGGTCAACCCCGCCTTGCACCACCTGCTCAGCACACAAAATCTCGTGCCTTCTATGCTAGCTATAGTAGAAAAAGAAGTTCCCTAATATCTTAAATTGACGTCAGACGGACAGGGAAGAAAGGATCAAGGACCTTTGCCAATACCAGAGAGAAAGATAGGAAAAGAATCTCGCGCACTATCTTAACCTAAACTAATGCTAACACTTAAAGCTAAACTTATACCTGTCTAACTAACGACTATCCTTGACTTAACCCTAAACGCTTTTCTTTTGCGATATCTCTCCCAGGTAAGGTTCGTCAAGAACCGAGGCATGCCAGATGGTATTGGCAAAGGATGGTCAGCCCACCCTACGTGTCTTGAGACACAACCTGCGCTATCTCCCATGGCCGATTTTGCAGGAGATAGCCCCTTAAAGACCTTCCGGTCACGACCCTACTCGTCACGTAGTGGAGAGTTCGTTTGTCGTCATGTCCTGGTCAGTAAGTTTCGTCCTGTATGCCCACAGAAGAACGGCCTTCCCGGAGATCACACACCCATTCGCAACGAAAAATTACGCGCACATTTTTTTTTGTTTTACCACTTTAATTCATTATTTCATACTTAACTAAAATACAAAGACTTAAAGAAACTACCCTACTTCAGCCTTTAGTGGCAATTAAACTAAAAAAATCAAAACTCAAAAAAAAAGAAAGAAAATAAAAAAGTTACTCGTACTCACGGTTTTCTTGGATCCCTCGGAGTCCTGCGCGCAGCACTGTTGAGAAATCCTGGAAATTAAGGGGGCAAATATGCTTGAAAACGCGACGCGGACTAGCACTAAAATCCGATTACATTTTTTGAAGCTAATCCCTAACCTTAACACTATAAAAAAATAAATAAATCAAAAAAACTAAATCTACAAAATTCACAAAGTTCACTATATAGCACTGTATCCACTAGGTTATGGTATTGCTGTTGTTTCTCTAGTTGCTGTTGTTGTTGTCTGTGTTGAAGGAGTGTTTGGAACACAGGTCCCGCGGAGCACCCTTTTTCAGGCGGCGATCCCGGCAAATATCCAGGCTTTTGTTCGTGTTTGTGCTGTACTTGTCTTTTTGTCCTGTGGCGTTCTGTGTGTTGTATGTTCGTTGATATTTGTTGCTGGACTTTGGTCCCGTCCTTTTTTCTTTGTCATTGCTGCTTGCGGCACCGTGCCGAACGGTTCTGGTGCACCGCTTCACCGGTATCGTCAACCGGTCGGGGTCTGGGTCGATCAAGACTCCAACCCAGCACCTCTCTAATTCCGCCGCCACGTACTTGGCTTTCTTTAAGGCCTACAGGGGGGACCCCGAGTTCGCGCCTGCTGGAGCTCCTATGCGAAGGATTACTTAGTCTTAATTTTAATTCTACTCAACTCTTCACTTTGAGGTTCCACTCACCTTGCTTGATCACCCATGGGCTCTTTACTTTTTTTTTTTTTGGCTATTCGCTTTAAATTGCGTTTAAATTTTTATTTAATTTTTTTTTTATATAAGTTAAGAACACTCAGCGCATTCCGCAGATAACATGATACCTGCACGCGCAAACATCATCATCCGGCTTGCACCCACATACCACACCGTACACCCGATACACCTGCACGAGCATCCGAATACCGTACACCCGATACACCTGCACGAGCATCCGAATAACATCCAAACAACATCCAACAACATCCACCTGATCTGCTGACCAAGTGCATTCCATCACGTTCGCAGATCGAGGCATTAGGTGATAAGTTTCGCATTGTTAGTTTTTAAGTTTAGTCTTAAGTTTGACTTCGCTCAATAAAGATTCATTTTTTTTATAAAAAATCAAAAAGGATTTTTTAATTGGCGCCCGAGCAGGGACCACGGAAGTTAAAGTATCGACGCGAATGTGAATGTCCTTAAGTAGTACAAGTGCTTCGTTAGAGAAAAAATCTTCTGTGGTCCACGGGAATACCGCGACGGTAAACCAGTGATTGTGACAATCCAGTGAAAGTCCGAAATACGGATACTAAACTAAAGTAAAGAAAAAATGGCCTACATAGTAGCCCAAAAAGTGATTGTGACAATCCAGAGAAAAAAAAAAGGCCTACACAGTAGCCCAAAAAGTGATTGTGACAATCCAGAAAAAGAGCCTACAAAGTAGCCTAAAAAGTCATTGTGACAATCCAGAAAAAAGCCTACACAGTAGCCTAAAAAGTGATTGTGAAAATCCAAAAAAAAAGAAGCCTACACAGTAGCCTTGAAACAGTGAAGTGATTCTGAGAAACGAGGCCCCCGAGTAGCCAACACAGCTAAACACTCGTCGTTGGAGGAAAAGGAGGTGTAAAAGAAGTTCCACGAAACTATCCACCAGCCGCTCCGATGATCTTCACTATATTATTGTAAGAATATTTGTAAGCAATTTAATGAAGTTTTCTTTTTCTTTTAACAGTAATATTAAGAATATTTGCAAGAAGATTAATTAATAAAAAGTTCTCTAACTAAATTAAGTTTTAAAAAAAAAGTTCGTAAAGCATTGATAAATAATACGTAGTTATAATAATCAATTAAAAAGTTCCTAGTGAGACATAGTTGTTAAAATAATTTTGAAAAGAAACACTGATCGTATAATACATAATTAAATAATTGTAAAAACACTCTATAAGTCAAGATGGCAAATCCAGCACCCAATAATCCACAACCTACTCCAGAATTACAATCCCTTATTACCTCAATAGTTACCCGTGTTTTAAATAATGAAGGCAGGGGTATAATCAATCACATTCTTAACCCAAATTCGGATCTGTCCAGAGGAGTTGATCAGACGATTGACGCTCAGTACAGAGGCAACGTAGCAGATCTGGATAAAATTCCGGACGTCGTGCGCTGTCTCAGAGATTTCTCCGGGCAACCGGGAGAGTTTTCTTCATGGAAGAAAAGCGTAGATAGAATACTCCGTCTTTATGAGAATTTTAAAGGCACTCCGAAATATTTCGGGATACTCAGTGTCATCAGAAATAAAATTGTAGGCAACGCAGACATTGCGTTGGAATCCTTCAACACCCCCCTCAACTGGGAGAGCATCTCTCGATGCCTAGCATTACATTACGCCGATAAGCGGGATCTGGGTACGCTCGAGTACCAGATGACATCGCTAATACAAGGTCACCAAACAGTGCAAGAGTTTTATCAGGCGGTGTATAGCCACCTGTCACTTATACTTAATAAAATTACGTGTATGGACGTCGGCCCCGAATCCATGTCTCTCCTTACGCAAACGTATCGAGACAAGGCACTGGACACGTTCATTAGGGGTCTAAAGGGAGACCTGCCCAGGCTCCTCGGCATCCGAGAACCGGCAGACTTACCACAAGCGCTATATTTGTGTTTAAAATTGGAAAATCAAAACTACAGGGCCTGTTACGCCAATAACAACCAGAACACAATGAGGAAACTAAATCATCCTCCTCCGCTTCCGCCCCGTAGAGATTATAATCCTAATAGACAACAAATACCCTTCTACCCACAGCTCGCTCATTTTCCTCAACCAATCAATAGAATAAATCCGAATGGCCAGCTTGCTATGAATCAGAATCAGCGACAACCGCCATTCAGTATTCCACAGCAACATCACCCTTTTAGGCACAGTTATCCACAGCAGAATAATTACCACGGTCAAAACCAGCGTCAATCACCACCAAGACCGCTAAGAGCCGTTCCGATGGAAACTTCAACCATAGGAACCGGCGTGGTAAACTACACGAACAGACCCAATAGAAACTGGCCACCTGCACCCAAAAGGCCTTCAGACTTTTCCCAGAGAAATGTTCATCCTTCCAAAGTTCAAAGAAATTTTCACATCAATACCTATACCGATAATTTAGAGCAATATAATGCCGTTGCAAACTCCGAAGATCAACAGTTTGACCAAACGCTCGACCAATACGTCGAATCTCAATACCAAGAACAATCAGTAGAGACCGAAAACACTATGCCCGAACAAGTTCCAGAATTCAGCGATATTCATTTTTTAGATTAGCGAATTCATCACTACCCTATTTCGAATGTAAAACCAAGGGCGGTGAAATATTAAAAATTCTGATAGATACAGGTTCTAATAAAAATTATATCCAACCATCCCTAGCAAAAAACCCTATCCCAAATGAAAAACCGTTTTACGCGAACTCCATTGGAGGAAACGTCAAGATAAGCCACCATACATTCGTAAACCTTTTTGGCCTAAAAGACAACAAGATAAAATTTTTCCTCATGCCCCACCTCAAATCCTTCCATGGAATTCTAGGAAACGATAGCTTGAAAGAAATATCAGCAGTCATTTATACCCAACACAATTACATGACCATAAAGGATCATATAAAAATTAGAATCAAACAGCTTACTACCCAGTCGGTCAACGCCATAAACGTTAGAACATCCCACATGTCTGAAAGACAGAAAAACTCAATCAACTCAACTGTGAAAGATTTTCCAAGCCTTTTCGAAGAACCTGACGAGACATTGACATACACGACAACTGTGAAAGGAGAAATCCGGACGAACTCTGACACCCCCGTGTATTCCAAATATTATCCCTATCCTATGTCCTTAAAAGATGAGGTCGAAAGACAGATTCAAGAACTACTAAAGAATGGTATTATAAGACCTTCCAGATCACCGTATAACTCACCTGTATGGATCGTCCCGAAAAAAGCGGATGCTTCAGGCGAGAAGAAATTTCGTTTAGTGATCGATTACCGGAAACTAAACACAGTCACTACCGCAGATCGGTATCCTATACCGGAAATAAATGAGGTCTTATCGCAACTAGGACAAAACAATTGGTTCACGGTCCTGGATCTCAAAAGCGGTTTTCACCAGATTCTGCTAAAGGAATCTGATATAGAAAAAACTGCCTTTTCCGTGAACAACGGCAAATATGAATTCACCAGATTACCATTTGGATTGAAAAACGCCCCATCAATATTCCAGAGACCACTCGATGACATACTGCGGGAAGATATGCTTCGTCTATATAGACGATATTATAATATTCAGCAAAGACGAGAAGACACATCTAGAAAATATTCGAAAGGTCTTCACGACCCTAGTGTCTGCCAATATGAAAGTGCAACTAGATAAATGCGAATTTTATAAACGTGAAGTAGAATTCCTGGGGTTTGTCGTATCCTCAGAAGGCATTAAAACAAACCCAGAAAAAGTCAAAACCATATTAAACTTTCCAAGTCCTAAAACCCTTAAAGACTTGAGGTCCTTCCTTGGCCTGTCAGGGTACTATCGCCGCTTCATCAAGGATTACGCCAAGTTAGCAAAACCCCTGACAACCCTTTTAAGAGGGGAAGACGGACGACTGTCCAAGAACCTCTCTAGCAAAAAGGCAATCCATCTCGATGAAAATGCACAAGAAGCTTTTCACAAGCTAAAAAACACCCTCGTGTCGGAAGACACAATACTCGCGTACCCCAACTTCCAAAAAGAATTCCAACTAACAACTGATGCGTCCAATTATGCTCTAGGAGCAGTGTTATCGCAAGATGACAAGCCTATCATGTTTATATCCCGAACGCTCAACAAAACCGAAGAGAATTACGCCGCAAACGAGAAAGAAATGCTAGCGATCATATGGGCCCTAAATTCCTTCAGAAACTACCTATACGGTACGGCAAAAGTCATCATTTTCACAGACCATCAGCCACTCACGTACGCTTTGAGCAATAAGAACAACAATTCAAAAATGAAAAGATGGAAGGCTATACTCGAGGAGTATAAGTACGAATTAAAATATAAACCGGGAAAAACCAATGTAGTTGCCGACGCACTCTCACGACCACCGCAGAACTCCTTCGTCAATTCAATGACCGCTTCCCAACATAGTGACGAGAGTTCATCACACGAACTAATACCCTCTGTAGAAGTCCCTATAAATGTTTTTAAGAATCAACTCATTCTTTCTATAGGAAACGAAATACCTCATCAACTAGAATATCCCTTTCCTAACTTTCGAAGATGTACCTTTACTCAACCCTCCTACACCAAAGAAAACCTCATTTCCATATTTAAACGATTCCTGATCCCCACAGCACTTAACGGACTAATGACGAACGAAAATACTATGGGTAAGATCCAAGAGATCTACTCGCGACACTTTAGAACCTACAAAATTCGATTTACACAAACCAGAGTACAGGATATAACCAGCGAAGCCGAACAAGACGAGCAAATATTAATAACCCACAAGAGAGCACATAGGAACGCTCGTGAAAATAAAATGCAGTTACTACAAAAATTCTATTTCCCCCAGATGAACGCTAAAATTAATAACCTGGTCAAGCAATGTAGGATTTGTAAAGAATCTAAGTACGAACGACATCCAAATAAACCCGAGTTAAAAGCTACTCCTATCCCTCAATACCCAGGACATATTCTTCATGTCGACATTTTCTCCACCGAAAACAATCTTGTCTTGACAGCATTAGATAAATTTTCAAAGTATGCCCAAGTCAAACCCCTCAAATCTAGAGCTATAGAAGACATTAAAGGTCCCCTAAGAGAAATAGTATTCTCATTTGGTGTACCTGAAGTAATAGTATTCGATAAAGAAAAAGCACTAAATTCAGCATCAATAAACTTCATGTTGCAGGATCAATTAGGCATTTCAATTTTTAAAACTCCACCTTATTCAAGCACAGTTAACGGGCAAGTGGAACGATTCCACTCGACCCTCTCCGAAATTATGCGCTGCCTTAAAACTGACCGTACACACAGAAACTTCTCAGAACTCCTAGAACGCTCCGTCTATGAGTACAACTATTCCATTCACTCCACGACAGGTCGGAAACCCATCGAAATATTCTTTGGCAGAGGTATCACTACTGACCCCGAACAATTCGAAAGAGCAAGAACGGAAAACATACAGAAACTTAGAGAAAAACAAAGTCTCGATCTTTCAAATCACAACAAAAATAGACACACTATAAAAACATACAACACCGGCGACACGATATACGTAAAAGTTAATAAAAGGCTAGGTTCAAAACTATCTCCTCGATTCAGGAAAGAAATTATAAAAGAAGATAGGTCGACAACCGTATTAACCGAATCCGGAAAAATAGTGCACAAGGCAAACATAAGAAACTAAAATTCACCCTTCTATCCACACAGGTACCTCTCAGCTGCCGTCTACGCAGACGTGAAAATACTAGATTATTCCAACTCCCAGATAATCACATGGAATAAAGGCACTGCAAGAATCCAAACTGGAGCCCTTAAATTCATACATGTAATAGAGATAACCCCATATGAATCCTTTGTGTCCAAGTCCACATCCCTTATCGAAGAACATATTCCCAAGAACAACCCATTTTTTCCAATCCTTGTCCACGAACTCAAACATACAAGCAATCTTATAGAAAATATCAAAATTCATAGATCAACAAGATCTCTTAATATTATTGGCTCAGCATGGAAATGGGTCGCGGGTAATCCCGACCATGATGATTATGCTATTATGTTAGATAAGATTAATAACGTTTTAGACAACAATAATAATCAAGTACTAATTAATAAAGCTCATACAGATAGGATAAATAAGCTAACAAATGTAACGAATGAAATTCTTAACGTAATAAGAAAAGATAAATCCTTTGAAAATGAATTAGTGTTAAGTTTGCTTTATAAAGTTAAAATAATTAAAGAAGAAGTAATAAATTCGATATACGCCATAGAATTGGCCAAAGCTAATGTTGTAAGTTCCAATATATTATCAAAACAAGAAATTGACCTAATATTAAATAAAATAAACAAAGAAAACAAATTATATAATAACATAGAACAGGCATTAGCATTTGCCGATATTAAAGTTGCCATAAACTCAAGTAGTCTACTTTATATTGTAAGTATACCATTAACTCAAAATACAATTTATGAAAGAATTATTGTAAAACCAATAAAAAATGGAAAAATAATAAATAAGATTTTATATGAAAATATTCTAAAGAAAAATCAAATAATGTTCGGAATTAAAAGTAAATGTAAAACAATAAACGAACTATCGTTATGTAAGCAATCAAATATTCAGGATATAAGTAGTGATAAGTGTATTACTAATTTGTTAGAAAGTAGAAACGCCACATGCCTCATGACGAACAGCCAACACATCCCGCCAGTGGAAGAAATCGCGCCTGGGATCATCCTTCTGAATGACTTTGATGGGAATGTCGAGATCAACAATCAAAGCCAACCCATGAAAGGGACCTACCTCATTAAATTCACCAATACCACAATAACCATAAATAAACAGAAATACATCGCAGAGGAAATCACAGAAATCCATGTCCTGCCAAAACTGCTCCATCCATTCTCCGAGAGTTCCGAAATCGAAGAAATACTATCGCTAGAACTGATGAAAGAACTTCACCTAAACAACACAAAGCACATCAATAGAATTCAAGCCGAGAAACGAATACACCAATGGACAAATTACTCGTTATTCATATTCATCCTCCTAATCTTCACGCTAACAAAGGTGATTAAACTTTCAAAAAGCTATAACCCCGCTGTAACCATTATACCACCAAGAACTATTGAAACCTCAATACAACAAGGACCATTATCCTTAGGACCTCCACAGTTCCATAGAAGCATTTACGACCTACCATACGTGTGATATGCGAGGACGCATGAAATTAAGAGGGGAAGAGTTAAGAACACTCAGCGCATTCCGCAGATAACATGATACCTGCACGCGCAAACATCATCATCCGGCTTGCACCCACATACCACACCGTACACCCGATACACCTGCACGAGCATCCGAATACCGTACACCCGATACACCTGCACGAGCATCCGAATAACATCCAAACAACATCCAACAACATCCACCTGATCTGCTGACCAAGTGCATTCCATCACGTTCGCAGATCGAGGCATTAGGTGATAAGTTTCGCATTGTTAGTTTTTAAGTTTAGTCTTAAGTTTGACTTCGCTCAATAAAGATTCATTTTTTTTATAAAAAATCAAAAAGGATTTTTTACTTTATATTTATTTTTTTCTAGTTTACGTACGCCACTGGCACCACTGACTTGATTCGAGATTTTTTCCAAATGACGGGCCTACGGTCATTGTCCCCGTACTCTTGATTAACCCGCAATTACGGCCTACCGCAATGAGGGGAAATCGTGGGTTTGTCCTTGTCTGTCGTCAGTTATTTATTTTCTGTTTCTGTGCTCCCACTTTTCTAATTCCCTTTCTTTTTTTCTTTCGTTAAGTGAGTGTCATCGACATTAAGTAAGTTAACTCTATCCATATAAATTATAAATAACATTTAATAAATAAATACTTATACCTAATACAATACGAAACATACCAAAACAATAACAATCGGGACCCCCCTCGAAATTCATCGAGTGAACTCGCCCCCTTCTGAACGTGTTCCACATTGACTCCATGAAAGTTGGCTGCGCTTCACTTGGCGTGAGTGAGACAGACATATGTCTCCTGACGCAAGTACGCTTATCTCCTCCTTACATGTACCCAATGTGAAACGTCAAAGTTAAATCAAAACAACCACCGTGGAGGAAGGAATACACGCGGTAAGTCTTTTAAGTATTTTAATGCCTTAGAAAAATTGTATTTTTGGGGTTTAATCAACCTTTTCTTTTAGAATGGCGGCAAAGCTCTATGCACACGTAAGTAGTATTCACTTCCTACCGGGGGTTGTCCGTTTTGACATCGTTCAAAGGGGATAGCCTCCAGTGCAGGTACTTTGTTTACATTTTACTAATGTACAAATTCTTTTGCAGGTGGAGGCTCCCGTAACAGGCTCGACGACGTTTGGCGAATGGTCGTGAGGCAAACGGCCTCGTAAAAAAAAAAAAGGAAGCTGATGCCTGCACTTCCGTGGCCGTACTTCGACGTGTGGCAAGGGCCCACTCCCTGAGCTGATCACCTTTCGCCGGGCAAGTACCTATATCTTAGCCTAATTATCACAGAATACTTATCACTGACGTCCATACCACCTGAGTATACCTGGGCATATCCATGAGATATCCACCACTAGGTATTTTCCACGGCTATCCCCATGTGTACCAGGGGCATGGATTCATTTCCTTAACCTAAATATCGCAGAATACCTAACGCTAGAATAAATAATTAAATAAAACTGTATAAAAATAAATACCTCTGTATCTTGTAAATGAACTCTACGCTCTAGATACTTAGATTGTCAAGTGGATAAAATAAATAAATAAATAGATAAATCTCTGGACATATACATACATCAAAGTTATAAATATATAGACCTACACAAAAACTACATTAAGCAACAGCAAGCTCAAGTGCGTCAGCTTTCAGTCTAACTTTCTCTTTACGTGTGGAGGTCTTTCGCGTGGAAGACGCCTACCTTTTCGCCCCTCAAGTTCCCAATCTCGTAGAGGGATCCCCCTACCGTCTTCAACACGATGGATTTGATGAACTTGGGGCCTAGTTTGGCGTTGTATCCGTCCGCCGCGTTGCTCTGTTTAAAATTCTTCCTATAAACTATTTGTCCTACCTTGTATTTTATGTCCCTACTTCTAGCATTATAAATTTTCGTCGCTTTTTGATGCGCTTGTTTCAAATTGTCATAAATCTTCTTCCTAATTAGGTCTAGCTTGTCATTTTTATGTGTAACTTCTACCTGTGTGTCCCTAAGCATGCCCAGTTTTCTCAGCACTTCGTATGTGCCTGCGTGCTGTACCATTGGAGTACCGAATACCGCATAGTAATGTTCAAGTGTGGTCGCATCGTGTACTACACTCCTCAGCGAAAACGCCGCGTTGCTGACATGTAGGTCCCAGTTCTTTTGCTCGCCGTCGATGTACGACCGAATCTTAGTCAACACCGAGCGGTTGACCCTTTCCGACGCGTTCGTTTGAGGGGAGTAGAACGCGGTGCGAACATGCTTGACCCCGTACTTTGCCAGAAAGCTGGCAAACAATTCTGAGACGAATTGTTTCCCATTGTCAGAGTGAATGAACTCAGGCACACCGAAGACATGGAACACGCCCTCTTCTAAGAATTTCACTACCTCGGCCGCTGTTGCTTTTCTAATGGGCCTTAAGAATACAAAGTTGCTAAAGTGGTCGAGCACTATAAAAATGTATGTGTATCCGTTCTTCGTTCGTGGGTAGGGTCCTAGAAAATCTATATAGAGCCGCTGAAAAGGCCGCTCCGTGATGGTCTGTTGTCCCATCGGCGGTCGAGAAATTACGTTCTGAGGCTTCGTAGACTTGCACATCTCACACGACTTGACCAACTGTTGGACGTCGGCAACCATGCCGGGCCAGAAATACCGCTACCTGAGCTTGGCGAGGGTCTTGTGGATCCCACCATGCCCAGCAGCCGGTGCGCTATGTGCAGAGTCAAGCAGACTCCCACGCATCTCCGTCGGCACCCAGAGCTTCCATGCTCTGTCCTCTTGTACTACGTCGCCAGTTCGTATGTCGGTCCGTTTATAGACAAATCCGTCTGAAACACATATGTCAGGTAGTCTGTCCTGGTTTTCGTTGATTGTCTTCTTTAATTCATCGTACTCTTCCGAAGAGAAATATGATGAACTAAAGTCGACTTCGAGCATCGCACTGTCGGTCTTGAGCTCCTCCATATGGACACGCGAGAGAGTATCAGGGACCACTTTTTGGACACCTTTCCTATGCTCGATCGTGAAGTCGAAGCACTGAAGTTTCAGGCTCCATCTAGCCAAACGGCCAGATAGATCCTTCTGTGTCATCAGCCACTTCAGACTCGCATGATCTGTGATTATAGTGAAAGGTTGTCCTTCCACATAGGCCCTGAACTTCTTCACCGACAAGACGGCCGCATAGCATTCAAGCTCCGTCACACTATAATTACGCTGCGCGGCATTAAGCTTCTGGGACATGAATGCTATCGGTCGCTCGTTTTTCTCCGAGTCCATCTGGAAAAGCACACTCCCTACATCCGAAATCGAAGCGTCGCACTGTATGTAGAAGTGTTTCGAGAAGTCCGGATTCGTAAAGATTGGTGCTGTCACCAAAGCCGTCTTAAGTCTGTTAAACGCGTTAAGCGCATCGTCGTCCATTGAAAATGTCTGTCCCTTACGTAAGCAGTTAGTCATGGGAGCGGCCAGGGTGGCAAAGCTCGGAATGAACCGCCTGTAAAATCCAGCCATACCTAGGAACCGACGGAGCTGCTTGGGTGTCTTCGGAACCGGAAACTCCTCCACCGCCGACACCTTGTCTGGGTCAGTTCGTAAGCAGCCATCACCGACGAAATATCCCAAATACTTTATCTCCTTGTAACGCTTCCCTCAAACATCTCGCTACCTCTTCCAACAACCTGATGTGAGACTCGAAGTCTGGAGAACAAACCAAGAGGTCATCGAGGTAGACAAAGACATACTCTTTCAACCGAGAGGGTATGACTTTGTCCATCAGCCTACACATTCTCTGGGCGGCGTTACACAGCCCAAACGGCATCACCGTGTACTGGTATAACGGCCGTCCAGGGACTGTGAAAGCCGTCTTCTCCCTTGACTTGCGCTCCAGAGGGATTTGCCAAAACGCATCTTTCAAGTCGATGCCTGAAATGTATCTCGTGTCCTGCAATCTGCTAAGCAGACCTTCGATGTGAGGAAGCGGGTATGCATCCTTTTTTGTCACCGAGTTCACCTACGTGAATCTAAGCACAACCTATTTTTCCCGGGTTTTCTCACTAACACCACTGGAGAGCTCCAAGCGCTGTTGCTTTCCTCGATCACTCCCAGTGACAACATTCTGTCGAGCTCCTCATAGAGGAGTATTTGAATGGCCGGCGAGATTGGGTAATGCCGCTGTTTGATGGGCATTTTGTCATCTTCCACCTCAATTATATGCTCTTCCAGACTGGTCTTACCCAACCCCGGCGTCGCGAAGGAAGGAAACAGCTGCTTGACCCTCTCCAGTTCCCCTTCTTGCGCTGGTAAGAGTGCCTGCCTAGGATCTCGATCTACCGTCAGTGATGGCGTGTCCAGTTCGTCGATAACGTTGGGAGCGACCTTGAAAGCGCTCCAAAAATCAACCCCTAGATACAACTGTTGCTGTAGACCTGATACTACATAGAGCTCAATCTCCCTAGCCTTATTTCCCCAAGAGACTGTGGCCCTAACCCGTCCCTGTATCCGTTGGTGATGTCCGACAGCTGTTCGTATGTCTGTCTCCATCTTCGTCATTTGTAGGTTGTTCCTAGTCATGAATTCTACGGCACCTTTGCCTAAGCAACATACTGAGGCGCCACTATCTAATAGGCCCATTATTTCCTCGCCTTCTACCTTAACCTTAGCGTAAGGCCTATTGTCGTCATTTTTGTGTAATATAGTCGCCTCTATTTGTCTCATCCGTCGTCTGGTTATTGCACATTTTTCCCTAAGCCTACGTATTTTGTCAAATTTTCTTTTATTTCTCTCCCTAGTCGTAAGTTCTTCTCCGCAGATTCGTCGTCTAGGTACTTCGTACTCACGCAACCGCTAATGTAGGCTCTTCGTGGAGGATACACCTTGACCTTGTGGGTCTCATCAGCCGCTGCGTCCCTTGTCAAAATTTGTATTGCTCCGGACATTTCTGGGTTTCCGGGACCATGTTGGATGTTGACGGTTTGGTCCCGGTCGTTCCGCCAACTCTCCTGTTTCCCTGACATGCCTCGCAATGGAGGGATACGCTTCCCTGCCCACAGCTGAAGCAAGTCAGGGTGTGAAACGTCGATGTACACGGATGAGCTGTCGTCCTATCGTTCACGTTTGTTCTGTTCGGGTTCGTTCTCGTGAAGTTCGCGTTCGTGTTAGAGTGGTTAGTCGGTCGGTCTTGTCGTCTGGGCTGCAGTGCTGCCACTTCAACCTCTTCCTCATCCGTGTCCCCTAACCTTTCTCTCTCATCGTCGTCGAATCGCTCTCTCTTAACTTCACTAATGTTGCGTCTGCACTTTTGATCCCTCGCTGCTAAATGCTTCTCAGCGCGTCTACACTCTTCCCTAAGATCTTGGATGGTCCGTATGTTGCATCCGAAGATCAGCGTCGCTATTCGTTCTCTAACGTTTTGTCTCAAAATTTCCTCTAGGTCGTCTTCGTGCGGTCGTACTCTCATTGTTAGCGTCAAGGCCCTAATGTCGGCGTAAAACTCGTCAAAAGTCTCTTGGGGCTGCTGCTTCCTATCTATGATGGTACGCAGAATCTCGTGGTCCCTCCTTTGATCCTTAAATTGCCTAACGAGCTCGGTCTTTAGGTCGTAGTAGTTGAGGAACTCGTCTGCCTCGTTCTCCTCCAAGTACTGCCAGTACCACCTTTCGGCGGGACCGGAGACTAGGAACCACTGAAACTGATCCGGTCGTTGACAGCCTAACTTTGTCCGACCTGGATCTGTCTAGCGGACTAGACAGCCCCTCTGACGCTTTTTCAGTATCAGATGCGGAAGAGGCTGACATAACGGTGGTTGAGGTCTCTGCACCTAATTGTAGCGATGATGCTGCGATTAGCTCAGATTAACCTGCACCACTCTAAAACGGCTTCGGCCGCCCTCCTTCTCCAACTTCAACAAAACGGAGAAGACATTGTCCTGGTCCAAGAACCTTGGGTCGTTAACGACCTGGTTTGCGGACTAAGGACTCCTTTATATCAAATACTCTACGTGAAGAATAAAGGTAAACCCAGAGCCTGCATTCTAGCGAAGTGTGCACTTAACGCCTCCTTACTCTTTAATTACAGCGATCGTGACTTGGTGACCGTAAGCCTCGAAGTTAGTACTCGAAAATACTGGCTAATTTCAGCATATCTAGCCCATGACGCTCAAGGACCGCTCCCTCCGGACATCCTGGGAAGTACGATCGCCGAAGCAAAGAGACTCAAAGCTGCACTTATCCTGGGTTGTGATGCAAATGCGCATCATACAGTATGGGGCAGCACTGATATCAACGAAAGAGGTGAGCAACTTTTTGATTTTCTCTTAAACACTAACCTCGTTCTCTGTAATATCGGCCGCGAGCCGACCTTCATAACAAGTGTCAGACAAGAAGTTCTGGACATCACCCTGGTGTCCGACTACATCTCTCACAATATTATAAACTGGAAGGTGTCTAACGAACACTCTTTCTCTGATCACAGAGGTTCCGTGGTGGAACCAAGAAATCAGGACCTCCCGTAAGAACTGCAGACGACTTTTTAACAAAGCCAAGCAGTCTCGCGACACCCTCGACTGGACCTCGTATAAAGAGACCCTAAAGGTATTTAAAAATCTTGTCAGGAAAGCCCAACGGAAGTCATGGAGACTCTTCTGCGGAAATGTGGAAGAGATCTCTGAGGCATCCAGACTTAGGAAAATCCTATCCTCCACTCCAAGAACTCCCAGTCATCTGAAAAGAACTGATGGTTCTTGGACCCGCTCAAATATCGAATCCCTCAATCTTCTGATGGTTACTCATTTTCCCAACTGTCGCATGGCAACTAACGATCCAAGCCTTGCAGCTCTGACATTATAACCAAAAATAGAATCATCTGGGCAATACGCGGGTTCAAACCATTTAAATCGGCAGGACCAGATGGCATAATACCTGCTGAGCTTCAGCACGCAATGGATTTAATCCTCTCTTGGCTTACTGTCATCTTTAAGAGCTGCCTATCCCTAAGGTATGGACGGAGGTTAACGTAGTCTTCATCCCAAACGCAGGCAAAAGCTCACACGTAAATCCCAAAGATCTAAGACCTATCAGTCTATCATCATTTCTGCTGAAAACTCTGGAGAAACTTCAAGATATAAACATTCGCCACAGCATTGATCCAAACAGGCTGTCAGCCTCTCAACATGCGAATAACAAAGGAAAACCGGTCGAAACGGCCCTACATTCGCTTGTATGCATCATTGAAAAATCCTTAGATTACAAAGAATACACTCTGGTAGCCTTCGTTGACATAGAGGGGGCTTTTAACAATGTTGAACCAGGGGCAATTACTAATGCACTCTCAAGTCTCGGTATTGAAGCCTCGATTGTTGCGTTAATAGGTCAGTTACTTACAAAAAGGACTATCACCTCTAAGCTGGGCGATGCTTCAGTTCAGAGACTTGTGAGCAGGGGCACTCCCCAAGGGGGGGTGCTCTCTCCTCTTCTTTGGAACCTGGTGGTCAATGGACTGCTATTAATACTGGAAGAGGAAGGCTACAATTTAATTGCCTACGCGGACGATGTTGCTATAGCTGTCTCAGGCAAGCACCTCAACACGCTCAGAGACCTCCTGCAGAACGCTCTCTCTAAGCTATCTAAATGGGCTAAAGAATGTGGCCTTGGAGTCAATCCACATAAAACGGAATTAGTCCTCTTCACTAGGAAATACAAAATTCCCCCGTTCGACCCTCCTAAACTGTGCGGTACAAGTCTTGTTCTTTCAGACAAAGCTAAATATCTGGGTCTCATTATCGACAAAAAGCTCAGCTGGAAGCCTAACATCCTCGAGCGAGTTGAGAAGGCCACCACAGCTCTGTACCGCTGCAAAAAAGCAATAGGAAGTAGATGGGGCCTACAACCACGCATTACTCATTGGCTTTATGTATCTGTTATCAGACCAATCCTAACGCATGGCGTAATTGTCTGGTGGAAAGCCTTGGACATAGCCACCAATCGTAACCACCTTTGTAAAGTGCAAAGGTCGGCCTGTATAGGTATCAGTGGAGCACTCAGAACCACCCCCACGGCGGCTGTAGACACTATGTTCCATTTGCTTCCTCTAGTTATTTATAGTAAACAAATGGCAGCCAGCGCAGCCATACGTATCAAAGAACTTCACCAATAGTCCATCCTGCGGGCTGGACACTCCACCATTCTGAACAATTTAGAATTCCTTCCGCAAAGCACCGACTACACCCTCCAACAACTCCTATTCTACAAAATTTTTGTTACCACTATCCCTTCCAGACTTGACTGGAAGGACGATTTTGAGCTACAACGAAAGGGATCTATCTGCTTCTATACAGATGGCTCTAAAACAGAATCTGGAGTAGGTGGGGGTGTATTCTCAAAAGATGTGAATGTAAACATCTCCTTCCGTTTGCCTGACCATTGCAGTGTCTTCCAAGCCGAGATTATGGCTATTAAGGAAGCCCTATCGTGGCTGAGGTATAATATACTATCCACTCGGGATATCACTATTTTTACCGATAGTCAGGCCGCGATAAAATCCCTGGAATCTGTCGTCTTTAACTCAAAAACAGCTCTAAATTGTCGCCTATCTCTTAACGAGATGGCTGAGCAATTCAAAATTCACCTCATATGGGTGCCGGGGCACAGAGACATTCCAGGCAACTGCATGGCTGATGAACTCGCCAGAGTAGGCACAACTCTATTAATTCTTCCGGAAAAGGGGAATTTACACATGCCTCTCGCCACCTGCAAACTGCTACTTAACAATAACGCGATCAACATCGCCAATCATAGATGGACAAGTGGCAGCACTTGTCTCATTACTAGGCAGATTTGGCCAAAGCTGGATCTCAAACGTTCCCACTGTCTTATCAGACGTAAAAGATTGCTAATAAGCACCCTAGTCGGTGTCATAACGGGACACTGCACGATTGGCAAACATGCCTATAGGCTGGGCCTCCTCTACAACGACTTCTGTAGAAGCTGCATGGACGAAGAGGAGGAGGAGTCAATTCTCCACCTTCTCTGTACATGTCCAGCCCTCTCAGCTCGAAGAAGAGCATACTTAGGGGCCATCTTCTTCCACAACCTTAGCGAACTGGCTGACATAAACATAGGCAGCCTCCAACGCTTCATAACAAGCTCCGGCTGGTTCTGCGGGTAGTATTTCTCCGGTGAAATACAGATCCATGTGGTAACACAAAGGACCTTATATGATCTAAGTGAGGTTGCAATCTGCGGCCTGCCACTCTTACCTAACCTAACCTAAGGTGTGCTGAACAACGCAAGCACGGTGTGGTGTATATCTTCAACAACTTTCGCTGTGATATAACACATTATGAGGTGGGAAGTACAGGACTGGCTCCTCAGTCGAATTTCTTTTTCTTTTTAACTGCTTGGTTTTTGAGTAAAAACTTGATAATCTCATTCAAAAATCAATTAACTAACCCCAGAGATTTTATTGAGAAAAGATATTCAAATTAATGAGTTTAAAGTAAATTTACGGGCATTATGTGGTTGTAAAGGTTCTTCCAAAAGGGACTTCCGAACTTTGACAGTTGATAGCGGCTATATTGTTGAGGCTACATCTATCAAATTAGCTGTCACTTATTCAGTCTGTTTTGCCAAATCACCATGGAAGGATATAGCATTCAACAACACGGGCAAATAATAAAATTGTTTTATCAAAATGGGTGTTCTGTTCGGGCAACATTTCGTTCGAAAAATCATCTTCTGCATCCTGCATCATCATGCATCCTGAAAAAGTCACTGTTTGGTGTGGATTTTGGGCTGGCGGCGTCATCGGTCCATATTTCTTTGATAACGACGTTGACCAGGCCTATAGGTCGATGATTACCAACTTCTTTTAGCCTGAATTGGATGATAGGGACACCAACGACATGTGGTTTCAACAGAACGGCATTACTTGCCACACCCACATTGGAAATTCTCCACGATCGATTCGAGGGCATGGTCATCTCACGTGGAGGTGATGTGAACTGTCCACAGAGATCGTTCGATTTGACCCCGTTAGACTTTTTCTTGTGGGGATTTCTGAAGTCGCAGATCTATGCGAATAAGCCACGAATCACAGCGGCCCTCAAAGCCAACATAACCCATGCCATCGGTAAAATTCAGCCAGAGTCATGGAAAATTGAACATTTCGGATGCGCTCCACCCAGAGAACCCGCGGTGGACATTTGAACGATGTTATATTCCATACATAATGGCATCAAAAGGCCTTTCAAACGAATAAAAAATGTCGAGATATCTCACACACACTTTGTTTTATTTAAATTTAAAGATCAGTGCACTTAATGAAAGACCCTATACATCGCTTTTTTTATAATTACAAAATGCGCAATATTTTCTTTTGCCTGCTAAGTTTTAGTTTTCGGGTTGGTTCACGTTTGTAAATTTTGGTTCCTAGAATTGAAAAATCACTTAAATACATCAAACGAGATGCACTTTTAGCAAACCCTTTTAACTAGACTGATGCGTAAATAGATTACGCAAGCACTTACGAAAGGTCATTCATGGCTCTGCTCGAAAAAAGCTTTTTTTGTTCACCATGGGAGTAAATTTTGCGTAGGTTAGCTTTCCAGGGTTAAAGAGAAAATTATGTTTTTTCGTCGGCACATCAATACAAAGCACTTGCCAGTGTAGTAAATAATATTGATAGTGTTAACCACCGTCAAGAATTTATTATTTCTCTCAACCCAGCGGGTCTTCCGCCGCCGTACCAACTAAATTTGAAAATCGGCACACCGATAATACTTATCAGAAATCTTAGTCCCCCAAACCTTTGCAAGAACAAACGATTTCAAATCAAGAAGTTAAACAAAAACATTATAGAAGCTAAAATTCTTACTGGAATTGCAATGATTTCAACGGATCTCCCTTTTAAGTTTAGACGGTTGCAGTTCCCCATTAAACCATTTTTCTGCATGACGATCAATAAGGCTCAGGGTCATTCAGTTAAATTTATAAGGATGGATCTTAGGGACAACGTTTTTTCTCATGGTCAGCTTTATGTTGCCTTATCAAGAGTGGGCTCACAGAAAAATCAGTGTTTGCTTCTTCCGCCAAACAATAAAACAGTTAACATTGTCTATCCCGAAGCATTAAAATAAGTAAATAAATAAATATACATAGATATATAAAAACTTTAACAATGTCTATATTTCATACAAGTATTTCTGTGAAATTCATTATTCTGGATACGGTAAGCATGTTTAATTTATTTTTTTTTAATATTATGTCAAAAGAAGTTTTTTAAGACCTTCGCGAAGCAACGCGAGCACGGGTCTGCTAGTACCGAATATTCGGCTAGGCTCTTGGGCGAAACGCCGAATATTTGGCGACACTTAGTACATTTCGCGAGTGACATGTTCCTACCTGCATCATTGAAGTGCGCGCGGTAAATATGCCATGAGCGTATTTGTTTCTTTTGTGAGTAGGTCGTGTCACAACATGCATTATTTGTTGATTGTTACATTAAATTGTACTATTTATTATCTTAAAAAATATCACTGCTTTATAAAATGGCACCATTTGCTGATTTTTTGTTAAAATAAAAATTGTTGTGAGTAATATAATATTTATTAAGCGTTTTTTTTCATGATTTGGTATTCGGTATTCGGCTGAATGAGTTGCAATATTCAGCCGAATACCGAATAGTAAAAAAAAGTAGCCGAATACCGAATAGTAGCCGATTATTCGCGGCAGCTCTAATTATTACCTTACTAAAAGAATATACTTATATTATTACCTCACTTACCTGATTCGAGAAATGAGTTGGGGTATTCGAGTTAACAGGCGTTAGATCTATACTCTTGAAACTTTCAACTAACTGAGCAGAAGTTCGGGCATTCAGCAAGTTGCAGTTCAAATCTCCAAAGACAATTATGTTGGAGGTAGTGCATGAGATCCTTTCGAACATGCTGATAATGGGTGAGATGTCAACACTCCTGTTTGGTTTGTAAATCACACCCAGTTATGATGATTCTACGCCACCAGTAATTCTAATAAAAACATAGTCGGAAGTTCTATCTGCTCTCGATGTGTAAACAATGATTCAGACTTTGAGCGTTTATATGGCAAACATGTAAGCCTCTTTTCTGTGAACGTAACACCCGAATCATATGGAATAAATTCCCGTCCATTTCGCCCCCAACGCGCACACTGCTATAAACACCTGATTGCATTATCAAACAAAAGTCTTCAACAGCTATATGGGTACTTCCTTCATTCGCATTGATTTTGACAAACACATACCCAAACTTGGTGAACACAGAGAACAGCTGTTTTTTTCCTCGGACAGCATGCTGAAGAATAAGGCGGTTTCTTTGTATTAAGCTTTTATTAATAAAAACTTGGTTGTCGGACTCATACCCAAGATCATGCAAACATAGTGGACGATTCGAAGCTTTGCGGTAATTTGAAATTGCTTTCAATTCATTTGTCTAAGATCGTTAACATCCCTGGACGGCACCCGCCGAAACTTGGCAGTTGGTTGCCCTGCACTGCGACATCTTTTCATTCGTTCAAGCCTATGTTTTTGTCTCTTTCTTTCGTTTCTGTACTTTCTGTCATTCCACGCTTAATTTAAACGAACTTAGACGTGTTTCTAATAAACTGAATTATCTTTTTAATAAGTTTGTCTTTTTCCCCTACAACATTGTTCCTGTCTTTCATTTTAATGAATTAAAAGATGACAGGAGACTCATCAGTGGCGTTGTTGCGTACGGAAAATATTCTTCCAAGCCGGTGGATAAATGTCGATCGTATAACAGAGTCGGTTGAAATTGTTTTTTAGATTATCGTCTGGGAATCGAGGAATTCCAAAGGCAACAGCATCAGTGAGGAATTTTTTTTGCTCCAGCTTTTGTCACAGTCACATCGCTTTTGTAGATCAGTGATTTCTCCTTTCAGGGCATTGTTTTCTTCTGTTTCAAGTTTGTCAGCACGTTGGGTCAAGTTGGAGAGGAAGGAATTTATTTTGCTGACTGCTTCAGTAAATTGCTGTTCGACTTTGGTGATCTTCAACATCAATTCATTGCGAGTTTTTTCCATTTCATCTTTGAAGGATGCAATAATTGTGTCAGTATGCCTTTTTAGTTCTTCATTATGAAAGCTGGCATAAGATGGTGTAGTCGGTGCACTAGGAGGGGAATTCAGCTGGGTTGAGGTAGATGGCTGCCCTCTCACTTGTTCTGATAATGGTTTTGAGTGCTTACCCATCTTTTATCAAGAACCGTAGAACGTACAGTATTGGCATCTATGTTGGACGAACTTAGTTAGGTTGGCGTTGAAGAAAGTTGGTTTTTAATTTCTGCCGACCTGGTATTAATTGACATCGCGTGCATGTATGAAATATATCATTACTAGGGCAACCGGAAATATGCAAAAGCATGTTTTTTTTGGGAGGTCGTATTGGAAATTAGATTACACAGAAATACATTTTATACTAAACTAAGCATTTTGAGCCCTATTCGTTAGGGCATATTTGTGCATATTTTGGGTATAAATGCATATTTGTGCATATTTCACTTTTAAAAGCATATTCCGGCATATTTTTGCATTTTTAGGACATATTTTAGCATATCTGTGAATTTTTTCAATATTTTTGCTTATTTGTCCTTTTTTCATCAACTGTTTGTGTGAAGAAGAAAAAAATGGATATTTGCGGAACTGCACAGGACAGTTGCGCACTAGCACGTACAATTTGTTCACTATTTGGCTGCCTATACACACAGATGCACGAGTAAACCCTTTTACCATCTGCATATGACAAGTTATATACATTTTGTTGTAATTTCCTAAACATCTGAGCATGTCCGAATACTACGCAGCTGTGAAAGCACTTTTCTATTTTTGTTTCATTATCTTTTTGTTTTGCATTCATTCATGAAAGGCTAAATGTGCGCTATACACTCCGGTCATTAGGGATGGCGCCAGAACTAATGCTTATGCATAGGACGCCACTAGCTCCATTGACTGCAAAATAAGGAGCAAAATAAAGACCAAAATGTCAAATATTTTGGAAAAAAAACAGTGGTTTTAAGACTTTTAAAGAAATTTCCAGTTGTATGTCCGGACAAAATTCAACAATGAATGAATACACAGTCTCTGAGATAATGGCATTTAAATTTGTGACTATTACATTCGTTGAGGTAGAAAAAAGTTTTTCTATGTACAAAAATGTCATTAGAGAAAACGGCAAAGTTTTCTTTTTAAATTTAAACAAAATTATTAGCATTTATTGCAACTAAAATTTAAATTAATTATATTTCAAGAAGAATTTTTATATATTTTAAGTTATTTCTTATTTAGTTGTGTTTCCTCAAATAAAAATTATTTAAAAACAATATTTTTTGTTTAATGTTTCTTGATTTTTCCAGTTTTCAATAGTTTTTAGAGCATATTTTAAGAGCATATAACGTCTTTTTTAGAGCATATTTAAAGCGCTATAAACGGTTTTTTAAGAGCATATTTCCGGTTGCCCTAATCATTATCATTACTATTATATAAAGACGAAACATTAAAAAACTTTGGCCCCGGTAATCTCAGCAAATACTGAACCGATCAACGTGAAATAAAATTTATAATATTCCTTATTTTTGCGAAATCCAGTTAGGCTACTTTTTTTTATTTAAATGTTTTTTGTTTACAGGAAAATTTAATATTTATATTTTTTTCAATTTTAAAGAGGTTGACCAACATATTCACTCCTAACTTTAAATCAATTTAAAAAATTGCAATAACAAAATTTTTTCATACAGTCAATATGCTTACGCAAATTTTAAGCCCTTCATCTTTTCTTAATTATACCTACTTACTGAGAAATAAATTAATAAGTATTTTCAATACATAAATTATTTTTATTTGTTTACATCGCTGATATCGATTCAATCATGATGACGAGGTTGCTGCTTTGTTCCATTTCATCTTCGTTCCGTGTTTCTCGCACGCTCTCTCCCTCCCATTCTTATTCGTACTTTGAATGATCATGAAGTGTATGCTATGTGGATCATATTTTTACTTCCCACCACCATAGGGGAAGTATTGCAATCGGCCAAAACAAATAAATTCCTGATTTTGACAAAGCTTCACATTTCGATGCACCAGAAATCATTTGCACCTGTTTTCGAAGTGATGTTTGTGTGTGCGTGTGTGTATGTGACAATTGTTTTCTCCTTCGATATCTGGAGAACCGAACAACGTACGATCATGCGGAAGATAACCAAAGACTTCAGTGACTTCAATGACTTCAATGACTTCAGGTGACTTCAATGAATGCAGAGCAATCAAAATAAATGCATTCATTTTGACTTCAAGATTATGATTGGTAAATCATGACTTCAAAATGAATGTTGATTTATGTTTTTGAAGTTGAAGTCATTATTGAAGTCATTGAATTGGAATATATCTTAGTGAAGTCAAATGAATTAAATGCCAAAATGATAGCATTCTTTTACAGCTCTGGTACAGGACTGGCTCCCCGGTCGAATTTTTGATAATTCTTGATAATCTCACTCAAAAACCAACCAGTTGACTCTAGAAAGCTAACCTTATTTTGTACTCCATTGAAGCTAACTAGGAGTAAAATTTACTCCCTGGCAATTAAAAGAGAAATGGTTATGTTTAAGTTCTCTGTTGAAACGAAGTTAGATTTTATTGAAAAGAGATATTCAAATTAATGAGTTTAAAGTAAATAAACGGGACTATTGTGGTTGTTAAGGATCGTCCAAAAGGGACTTTCTAACTTTGACAGTTGATAGCGGCCTGTCAAGTTTGTTGAAGCTACATCTGTCAAATTGGCTGTCATTTATTCAGTCTGTTTTGCCAAATCACCATGGACCGCTATAGCGTTCAACAACACGGGCAAATAACAAAATTGATTTATCAAAATGGGTGTTCCGTTCGAAAAATCATCAGCGACGAGGCCCATTTCTAGAAGAATGGGTACGTCACCAAACAAAATTGACGAATTTGGGACGATACCAATCCACTTGAGATCAAAGAGCGTCTTATGCATCCCGAAAAAGTCACTGTTTGGTGTGGATTTTGGGCGAGGGCTATAGGTCGAGGATTACCAACTTCTTTTGGCCTGAATTGGATGATATGGACACCAACGACATGTGGTTTCAACAGGATGGCTTTACGTGCCACACAGCTCACGCCACATTGGAAATTCTGCAGGAGCGATTCGAGGGCAAGGTCATCTCACGTGGAGGTGATATGAACTGGCCACCGAGATCGTGCGAAGACTTTTTCTCGTGGGGTTTTCTGAAGTCGCAGATCTATGCGAATAAGCCACAAATCACAGCGGCCCTCAAAGCCAAAATAACCCATGCCATCGGTCAAATTCAGCCTGATTTAAGCGCCATAGCCATGGAAAATTTGACATTTCGGATGCGCGCCACCCAGAGAGACCGCGGCGGACATTTGAACGATGTTATATTCCATACATAATGGCATCGATAGGCCTTTCAAACGAATAAAAAATTTCGATGACACATACTTTGTTTTATTTAAATTTAAAGATCGGTGCGCTTAATGTAAAACCATATATATCGCTTTTTTATAATTACAAAGTGCGCAATATTTTCTTTTGCCTGCTAAGTTTTGGTTTTCGGCTTGGTTCAAGTTTGTAAATTTTGCAATCACTTGATTGCATCAAACGAGATGCACTTTTAGTAAACCCTTTTCACTAGACTGATGCGTTAATAGATTACGCAAGCACTTCCGATAGGTCATTGTAAGCGCTTTAAGCTCTGCCCGTAGGTTATGTTTCTAGGGTTAAAGAGAGAAGTATGTTTTTTCATCCGCGTTAAAAAATAGAGGTACATCAATACAACGTACTTGCCAGTGTAGTAAATGATAATGATAATGTTAACCACCCTCAAAAATTTATTATTTCTCTCAACCGAGGGGGTCTTCCGCCACCGCACCAATTAAATTTGAAAATCGGCACACTGATAATACTTATCAGAAATCTAAGTCCCCCAAACCTTTGCAAGAGCAAATGATTTCAAATCAAGAAGTTAAACAAAAACATTATAGAAGCTAAGATTCTTACTTACCTTACTATCCTTACCGCAGCAGGGAAGGATGCCCTTATTCCTAGAATTTCAATGATACCAACGGATCTCCCTTTTCAGTCTAGACGGTTGCAGTTCCCCATTAAACCGTTTTTCTGCGTGACGATTAATAAGGCTCATGGTCAATCAGTTAAATTTATTAGGGTGGATCTTAGGAACAACGTTTTTTCCCATGGTCACCTTTATGTTGCCTTATCAAGAGTGGGCTCAAAGAAAAATCAGTTTTTGCTTCTTCCGCCGAACAATAAAACAGTTAACATTGTCTATCCCAAAGCATTAATATAAGTCAATAAATAAATATACATAGATATATAAAAACTTCAACAATGTCTATTTTTCTTAAAATTATTTTTGCGAAATCATTATTCTGGATACGGCAAGTATGTTTAATTTTTCTGTTTTTTTTAATATTATGTTAAAAAAAGATTTTTAAGACCTTCGCGAAGCAACGCGAGCACGGGTCTGCTAGTATTTTATAAATGCGGTAGACACAAAATGCAAATATTTTATTGTTTATTTCTATTCGGATTTTACGAAAGACTGTTAGTCTTTATTTTAATCAAATTATCAGTAGATTGTATATGATAATTTTTCAATAATATTTCGAAGAGTCTGTGTATTCCCCGAAGAAATTACTGCACGAATGATTGCACTATCAAGTGTTTCTAATCGTAACGTTTTTCGAGCCTATCTTACGCTTTCCAATAATTTCTTTGTGAGGAGATCGTATTCTTTTTGAGATGAGCGAGATCACTTAATAGAAAAGATTTTAGGCAATAAAATTTCTGACTTCAGATTAGCGACACATAGTGGGGTATTTGACCGATCTAGCTGGCCAAAAGTGTTTTATTCTAAAACTTACTGTATGTAAAAAAAATCAAGCGTCAACAGATATTACACATGCCCTCCTGCATCTCTCTAAGCTTTTAATTACCCGCTACTCACACCATTCGGAAGACATTCGTTGCATTAGGCAGAGGTTTGTTTTGCTACAATTAAATTTTTAATTTTCGAAAGGTGGCTATATTTTGTGTGTGTAAATCTTGCATTTGAGCATCATGAATAGTGTTGAAGCTGGTAATTACATGAATGTCTTTTTGTATTATTATAATTTTGTCCGAAGCAGAAATATTTAGGAAAGCCAGTTAACTTTAAAAAAACTCGAAGCTATTTGTTATGCTTCAGGGTCCCGGCAGTAATTCAGGTTTAAATATAAAGATGACTGTCTCAACTTTAAACTTAATTAAAGAACAGCTGCGCAAACCCGCGCTTTTCCGAAATTTAGATCCGTTTGTCGTTGTTGAACATGTAAAGTTTGCTCTTGTGTTTATGTTCATTTATTTTGATTTTCCTCTAAATAGGATCTTCCGGAGTTAAAATTATGACTCGTAAGCAGTTATTTGAAATAATGCAGCGACAAAATGAATCAACATTTGAAAAAAAATTAGAATTAGTTAAAAACTACTTGATGAATTATGACGATTACGGAAAAAACCAAATAAAGCAAACATTTTCATATCTAAAATCCGAATCCGAAAAAATGAAAATTGAAAGCAGCGCAGAAGAAAGAAGGTGAATTAAAAAAAAAAAATCTTAATTGGTTGGAGGGGTTGTTAAAGTTGCCAAGACTAGTAATGCGTTCAGGACAACCACCTAAAAAGTTTGAAGAATCTAGTGACAGAAGTAAAAGGAGAAAAACAGAAGCAATGAGAACAAATACGGAAACGGAAGTACTAATCTATGCTACGCAAATGAAGCTATAGGAAGAAGGAAAAAGATATGCTTCGAATATATTGAAAAGTTTTCTATACACTTCAACCAGAGCAAGTTAATACAAAAGAGCATACTAAAGTTATGTCCAAGAAAATACCAATCAGCTATCACTTTTGCCAATGTCAATGATTATTAAAGCTGGTCTTTCTAGAAAGCAGTATGAAATAGTCCGAAGTACTAAAAAACATTTTTATCCATGCTACAGTTTGGTACAAAGAGCAAAAATGGAATCCTAACCAGAAAAGACGGCTTATACAGTGACTGAAGCTTGTGCCGAAATTCAGTAACAAAATTTATTGGATCATACAGTAAAGATGTTATTTTTGTATTTGAAGGAAATTGCAGGAATTTTAAGCGAAGAAGAGAGCAACACATTACGTTCAATATGCAAGTGTGGTTGTGAAGGTTCACAACAAAGACAATCTAAACAAAATTTTGTAAGTGATATGGACTCAGACGCAAACATATTTCAAAGCTCCTTCGTGCTGCTACAATTGCTTTTGTGATGGTAACAAGAAGATAATATGACAAAATCCGACACCCTCTTCGCCTCGTTACTGCCGACCAATAAGATTAAGATTGATGCATGTACAAACCTCAGCAGATTTATTAGAAGAAACGAAATTAACATTAAATAATAAAGATTTTTCAGTTAAGCATACTATACTGCTCCGTGCAGTTTTCTGAATTTGCTATGGAAACAGCGAAACTATATGTAAATCTTTATCCTTGGCACCCAATGACTCCAACAGTGCATTAAATCTTAATTCACGGTGCCACTGTTATCTAAAGTGCCTTGCTATCTACTTGTCAACTTTCGGAAGAGGCTGCTGAAGCAAGGAATAAGCATTTTCGACAATATCGTGAGCATTTTGCTAGGAAATGTTCACGAACATTTTGTAACACTGACGTGCTAAACAGACTTCTCCTCAGTTCAGATCCTCTGTTATCTGGCATGAGACCAACACCAAAAAATAAGTCACTACCATTTCTAAAAGAAACATAAGAAATGTTACTTCCAGCTCAACCAACAATAGTTTTTATGTTTTTTAAATTCTATTCAAATATTTATTTATCCGAAAAGAGCTATGTGACACACTTTATTAAAATATTGGTGAAAAAAAATAAAAAAAAGTTTTAAAGTCTCTTCTCAAGTTGTCACCTATTACATTTTTTTCATAAATACCTGAATAATGTACGCATAATATAAATATAATAAATATTTTGTGAAACACATGTTTTGGTACTTTTTTATTAATATGTTGCATTGCCGTAGTTCTACAATATGATTTGAATCAATTAAATAATATAAATAATTTTCTCCAGCTAGATCGGCCAAATACCCAAATACTGTGCGATGGTTTGCTTTGCTGCCTACAAATCCAATAAATAAATCCCGAAAGGCCAATCCTTGTAACCGCCCGTGAAAATTGGCATAGACAATTTCGGGAGATTTATGTAATTCGATTAAATAAATTGCCTAGAACTCACACTCTGACTTGTTATGATATCACCCACCGAACCATGAGCCCCTTCCAATAATTTGCGTACCCAAATGACTTCGGTCAATATGGAATGAGCCTTGAAATATTTACTTTTATATTCGATGAATTCTAGTTCTGGATCACTGTAAACAACTTCTTCACAAAACTCGTAAAGGTCATTTCAAAGAGACCCGAACTCCGCACACGCTGCATTAAGTTCCGTTACTTGTGTCTCGATCATAGATAGTGACCAATTGGTCAAAAGATTCTGCAAAAAACTTATCATCTTAACAACCGCGAATTCAAATGAATTAAGATGTGTACTTCTGCACGTGGAGCATTTCTCAACACGAAGAGCACCAATATCTACAACATGCACCTGATGACTCAATTCGATGTTTAAATAAATGCACTGATTAGTTTAAAAGCTTAATAATCCAGCTCGAGTGGGAAGACAAGACAGATGATAACTTACAAAAGCAAAGTGAGTTCATTATTACTTTACCTGCTAATAAAATGGCCGAGAGTGAAGCTAACATCACGAAGAAAATAGACGTCGAAATTACCGAAATCAAAAAAAAAAACATTGGTGGGTTAAATGATAAAGTTAAAAGAATGGAAGCACTTCTGTCAAACACTTATACTAATATTCAATCACTTAACTCCGAACTATCCGGCGTACATTTATCACTTCGGATGTCAAGCTAAATATCACAAACCTCCAAACACAATTGGCCGAAAAAACCAATGAACTCTGTTTTAAAAAAATGAAGTCTACGCAACCACCAATAACACATATATGAGATTAAACGATTACTCCATACCCAAGAAAATAGATTGATTGCACGTGACGCTTTCTTGTTTGGCTTCCCGCATTCACCTGAAGAAAACCTCAAGTTGATCTTTAACTCACTTTGCCATTCAATTGGAATTAAACCACCAACACTACGGAGCATCTTTCGAATCCGTCCGTAAACTAATTTACACGACTCGGCGATAGCGATTAAATTCGACTCGACGTACAAAAGGAATCACGTTTTGACATCCATCGCGCCGTTCCGGAAAAACACAAATCGACAACTTTGCCTACAAGACGCTGGTTTTTCATCTGACACCTTCATATACTTACAGGAAAGCCTAATACAACGAGACAAACTACTACTACATTATGCCTTACGATTAAAAAAATGTAAATAACTGGTATCGGTGTACACAGCTCGTAGCTGTGTTTACGCAAATCGTCGCCAAATGGAATCAGCTGTACTAATCGACTGCATCGAAGCATTAGAAGAAGTTGCCAGACCCGAAAACGAAAATACTTAATTTAAGCACACAAACAGTACCTCTTTAACTTTTAAACTTTCATTTATTTTTAATTCTTTCTATTTTCAAATTTTATTTCTTATTTCTCTTCTAATTCTTGTTCTTTTAATTTGGAATTTTTTCTGTTTTTTATTAATTTTTTTTTTTCCCGTTTTTTTATTTTAATTATCTTGTTGCATCATCTGTTACCAAAAATTGACGAATTCCGTGACCTTTTTGTAGACTCTAAAATTCATGTTGTTTGTGTCTCAGAAACGTGGTTGGCAGAGTATCTGAGGCCTGAGGGATGAGTTATGCGGCTCAAGTGGATTCAAAGTTCTTCGCTATAACAGGATGAATCATGCGGGCGGTGTTTCTGCGATATATATAAGGAATGGCATAAGATACAATCCGAAATGGGTGGTACTGATAGTGAGATCGAGTATGTTTTCGTTGAATTAGTTGGGGAAGAGAGCAAACTGCTTCTGGGTACAGTTTACCGACCAAACACTAACATAGATATGTCCCTCTTTCTATCGCTTATGGAAGAAATCGCTTTAAGTTGCTCTAACATTATTGTGAGTGGAGACTTCAATTGTAACTCCTTAACAGGAAAAAACGACATCGAGGATAAGCAATTTGATGACATTATTAGTCCCCGATGTCGTTTTTTTCGTCAATCCCATATGGGATACCAAAAAAACACACCTATTATTGTGCGCAGATTTAAAGCTTTCAAAGCTTTGAAGTTGCTTTGTAACTTGTAAATCTGTCAAAAGGAAAAATGTTGTTTTGACTTGGATGTCATATCTGACGTTGTCTTGTTTTTCAGTCAAGTTTCAGTGTTCTGTATCTAGTCTAGTCTATCTGAAATTTCAGATACATATCTAGAAATCGGAACGCGCCCAATAAGTTTAGTTGTCAAATGAATCGCGCTACCAGAATTGAAATATGACAAACTACAGCTCACTGCCATCTATTGTGCAGTGCTGTCAACTTCAATGTGAAAACAGCGCTCCGGAATTACTAGAATTTGTCCATCTTTTTGTTATAATTTTTTGTTTGTCGCCGATCAATTAACCGAAATATTTTGGTGCATTTAATTTGTTTGGTATACATTTTTAAGACCAATTAAGCGGGTAAATCAATTATACGGGACTCAATTAACCGTGCAAATACGTGTATAGCTTCTTATATATGAAATATTCGAGCCAACTTTTTTCGTTCAATTAAACGGGAAATCAATTAAGCGAGGTTCAATTAAGCGGGGATCACTGTAGTTTACCATATGCCGTCCGCCAATGAGCAAATTGACTTCCTCAACTCCGACATACTGGAAGTATATAACAGCCACGTTCCTTTTAAAACAAAAAATTGTACACCACAAAGCAAACCGTGGTTCACCCAGCAGATTCGCTCACTAATACAACGACGCGATCAAGCCTACAATCGTTGGAAACATTTTCGTTTGGATGAATAACACTCCTTGTATCGTTCACTCCGGAACCAAGTTGTAATGGATACGTACCGCGAAATCCCAAATATATTCTAATCGATTAAATACATCGCTTTGTGGACGGCAGCTGTGGAAAAACCTTCGTCAAGTGGGAATTGCAAAATGTAAAAAACAACTGTGCTGACGATATCGATTGCAATGATCTTAATCGGAAATTCGTTTCCCTGCCCGTACCTCCCGTTTTGAATAGTAATTACCCTGAAGCTCCGTCTAGAACTTCTCGAAGCCCGTTCTATACACCTAGTTTCACCTTCAGAACAGTAGACAGTGCAGAAGTGGTTGCCAGCTTAGGTTAGGTAGGAGGGTTGATATGGAAGGAAGACCTTTCCCCGTCACACTTAGGTCAATGTAGACCCATTGTGATGCCCTAGGGATTGCAGCCCCCTTACTAGGAACCATAAGCCTAAGTTCTATCAAGCCAGCCCGCAGCTCTGATAAATCTGTGTATATCAAACACCGACTTGCTAGACAGTTCTTCTAAATCCTGGAAAAGGTGCCTTCCTAGGATTTTAAATCTAGTATGGCAGAGTGCCGGGCAATGGCAGTGGAAGTGAAGAGTGTCCTCATCTACTTCCTTGTCACCGAATCCCCTGCATAGGCCGTCTGTGGTCAATCCCAGTCTTCTTGCATGGTAGTTTAGCATGTTGTGCCCGGTGATGATACTTATAAGGGAAGATAGGGATTTTTTATTCATTTGTAAGATTTTATCGTTTTTCTGTTTAATGAGAATGGCCATAGTTTCCTGGTTATGACACCGGAGCTGAGCGCATTCCATCTTTCGTTGGCAGTTCTTTAAATTTTGCTCCCAATTTCCTGTTTTAGGATACAAGGTGGGATTTTGACGGTGGTATCTGCCTGATCGGGGTCTAATGAGGATCCTTTTCTTGGTTGCCAGCTTACTCTCGATTAAATCAAATGCGGTTGGGTTCGATGAGATGCACCCCTTATTTTTGAAGCTGATTCTTCCTATTTTGCTTCCATTCATAACATATATCTTCAATATAATTCTCACAACAGGTGTATTTCCGGCACAGTGGAAGATGGCAAATATTCTGCCCGTTGCTAAAAACTCAAAGGGGGATGAATGTAGGCCCATACCTATCTTGCCCTTCTTGTCTAAGGTCTTTGAAAGAATCCTGCAACAACAAATGTCGCCTTATTTAAATAATACAAACTTACTAACATCAAAGCAATCTGGTATTCGTAAGAATCATAGTTGTATTACAGCATTAGTTGGTGTTACCGAAGACCTTCGGCAAGCCTTCGATGAGTATACAGTGACGTTTTTAATTCTGCTAGATTTTTCAAAGGCGTTTGAAACAATTAACCACTCCATCTTATGTGAAAAACTTCACCATCTTTTTAATTATTCACATAGTTCTGTTAAGCTTCTGCGCTCATACCTAACTGACCGATTTCAGGCAGTCGTATGTAACAATTACACCTCGGATTTTCTACCAATACCGCAGGGTGTCCTCCAGGGCTCCATCCTGGGTCCTCTTTTATTCTCACTTAATGTGAACGAACTTCTGTCGGTTTGCTAAACATTGTTCACTGCACATATCTGTGGCCACAAGGAAAAACAACATAAGTCGTATTGTGTTAAGTGGGACTTATGCTGTTTTTTTTTTTGACCACAGATATACGCCGACGATGTCCAAATGTACATAAGCTGCCGACTTGGTCTTATCGAACATGGTGTGTGCTGCGTAAACGAGGAAATTGATGACATCGTACGTTGGTCTCATCTAAGAAATCCATGTCCCTCGTCATTTAAAAAAAAAGTCGACCTGTCTTATTTTCCCCCTATCACACTCAATGGGTCGCCAATACCATACGTCGAAATTGCCAAAAACATTGATATGGTATTCAATCGAGCCCTCACCTGAAATAATCATGTAAATACCGTGCCGCCCTGTGGGGTACCTCTTTCTATGGATTTGATTATGAGGCTGTTCCCCAATTGTGACTGGACAATCCTGGTTTTTAGCACGGATATAATCCAGTTGCTGAAAAAATCCTCTGTATCAAGCTTGGTTAGAGATTCCAGATTGGATTCAGTATGCAAATTATTGAAGGCACCTTCAATGCCTAGAAAGAAGGCTAACGTATACTGTTAATAGTGAATCGAATTCTCAATCGTCTGCACCATATCGTGCAGCGCCGTCTCGGCGGATTTACCTTTAAGGCAAGCATATTGGGACTTCGATAGAGGTGATCTTTTAAAGGAGTCCCGGATGTGCATATCCAGGATACGCTCTAGAGTTTTAAGTATGAAGGATGTAAGGCTAATGGGTCTAAAATCCTTGGCCGACTCATGGCCTCTCTTGCCCCACTTCGCGGGGATGTGGTTGAGTCGGAGGCATATATCGTAGATATATGGCTGTTAACCAGGGCAGTACCCGGTAACTTATAGGGGGAGAAACTGTTGATGGCCCAGGAAATCTTTTCCTCGGTTATAAGTGAGTTAATTTCATTCCAGGGTGAGAGTTGTGTGACCACTCTGCCCAAGCCTGTGACTTATCCTTCCTAATAGTCTTTTTGTACAGCTTAAGGCTTCCAAAATTTGTGTCTATAGCAGATATTGAAGATGTCCCTGGTCAACTTTCTTAGATCGGAAAGATCTTCATTCCACCACGGTGGGAGAGTTTCCTTACTGAATTCAACTGGACACGAGGTCGTAAAGGCTATTGCCTTAGCTTTTTCGAGGGTCGTTGCCTTTTGGACGATAGCTGGAGCTAAGTGGACTGTATCTATGGTAAAAGTTAAACAACACAACTCTTTTGTACTAGAGGACTTTATTGTATGAATCACTTCGCTCAACTGCTTTGCTCAACTGGTTTTTCTCAACTGGTTTTGTTCAACTGTTTTGCTCAACTGCTCTAGGTTGAGCCGATGCGCAGTCTGTTGACAGCAAAAGGGTGAAACATCTGCGACTCTCATGCAGGGATTATCTCATAAGGGCGGGTGACTTCCACTCGATGTTCGCGGAATATCGAACACGTTTGCTTCCAGTACTTCCACCGATTCGATTCTGGGATCAGGGATGCTTCTAACTTTGGGGTTTAAGACCTGACTGAATTTCTTCTAGTCAGTTCGCTTCGGGTTTCTGAAAGGGGCAGGGGTTTCTACCGAAAGAGACTCACATTGAAGAGTATCCATCTGTGGGACTCTCCAATTATATAACCTATAAACGCAGTTATTGATTGTTAGTGTATAAAGTCGAGTACTTCCTCCCACCCGCTGAAGGTTGCCGAGCTTGGAAACACGAAGGTAGCCTACCTTAGGTAGGAGTAATGCCCACATTGCACACAAAGTCAGAAGAGTATCAAATAAAGACTCAGCTCGTTCGTTGATTTCGGTGCTCTCCCAGAATGAGTGTCTTGCGATGGCATCACATTCCAGAAGCAAACACTCCTTTTTGGTGTGTAGGTACTAGGGCTCCAGATTTCGCGTGTTCACGTACTACACGTGTATTTAAGATTTGTGTGGTCGTATAAGCACGGGTACACGTGCCAAACACGGGCACACGTGTATTTAAAAGCACATGAATTTGGTTCGTTTCGTGTATGAGGCCCGAGCACCGTGTATGATGTGCACGAACTTGTTTGGTGTATTTGGGTTGTGTATGATGTGCGTGTATTTATTATTATTTATTACACGGAACTTGTGCCGTCGGATCTTGTAAAAATTATAAAAGATGGCATGTAGTTTTTGATTGAGATTTTATTGAATTAGAATATAAATATAGGATGGTACATAAAAAAAATTTGTACATCAGCATTTTAAACATGAATTCATTGTGAGTGTTGTACATTTTTATTTTTAAAGCTAAATTGGAACTCCTTATTGTGGAAACATTTTTCTATTCTGGTAAAGAAATGCCAGTAAGTCTTCATTTTCAGGCAAAAAAGATGCTCTTTTAAAAGTAACAATATTTCCCGCTGTAGAAAAACAACGTTTTGAGCTGACAGATGTTGCTGCTATGCACAAATACCTCCGTGCTAAAAGTGCGATAGCTGGATATTTGTCCTCTCGGTATTTCCACCATTCATATGGGATCAAGTCGTACTTTAACTGGTGTTCGCTCAAAAATGCCTCCAGCTGGGTTTCGACATCTTTTTGATTGGTACTTGCTTTATTATACAGAAAATCAAAAGCGGTTTTCGTCTCCAATTCTAACTCTGCAGTTTGCGTATTTTGCGTTGTATTTTCCATCGGGGCTTTTTTTTTTGAATAGCTGCTTCGGATCAAGGAAAGAGGTGATTTGTCTTGTAGAAATGTGTGATGATGTGCCATCCCATTTTAAATGAAGCTGATGCCGTAGGTCGTTGGAAAAATTGCATTTAAAGTTCTTAATCATGTCCGTGTCGTCGTCAGATGGCACCAGATGGTTTTCCAGCAATTGATGCAGCAAATGTTCACGGCTTAGAACATTTGTTAGCATTTGCATGGGCCCAAGGATTTTTGTGAGTTCTGCCATGTATGTCCACTCCGGTTCCGATACATCCAGTTTTTTAGCCATTGTTACCACTCTGTCTACCAAAACATTTATAATAGGACCTCTATTTCTAATCAGCCGCGGAAGCATTAAACAAATTGAGTTCCATCTTGTGTTATAGGATTATATGAGTGACTGTCCTGGCAAACCCAATTGTTTCTGATTTTCCTCTAAAGCCTATTTTACGACATTCGAATGCTTGAAATGTCCCACCATTTCTCTATTAAGTTTTGGATGAGCTCAGAAGAGATTGATGTCTTCACGGCTAATTGAAGACTGTGAGCTGCACATGTTAAATGCGACTTTTCTTGTACTTGTTCCAGTCATTCGACGGCTTTTACCACATTCGCAGCGTTGTCGGTGACTACTGCCATGACCTTCTCACATAGTCCCCAGTCTTCAAATATTGTTTCCATTTTTTATTTTTTAGATTTTTCGCGTTATGACGCGTGTCCATTTCACTTGTCTCAAGTGTAAAAGATCGTCATCTATTAAGTGTGCTGTCATTGTTATGAACGATGTCTGTGCTGCCGAGGTCCAACAGTCGGACGTATACGATACTCTGGAAGCCTTGTCCATCTTTTATTTTATAACTGCTTCTGTATACTGTCTCAGAGCCTTCAGTCGTTTTTTGATAGCCTTCTTCACAGGGATATAATTTAGCTCCACAGCGGTCATGAATTGAAGAAAGCCTTTGCTTGAAGAGAACGAAAGAGGCATTTGGTTCAAGGCGATCATTTTTGCCAGTGCCCTATGAATCTCTTCCATCTTCTCTAAAGATCACAAGTTCGCAGGTCCTGTGGGTTTGCTGGTATGCACTTTTCTTTTCTTGAAAGTAGAAGGCTCCGATGTAATCGAAAGACTGAATTGCTCATTGGCTGCAGTATTTTCCGTATCTTCGTTTATGCTGAAATTCAAAATTATGACATCATTCGTATGGGATCGAGAGTTGAAAGAGTTAATTAACTTACCTGTTATCGGTGGAAAACGAAATGTCTTCTGGATTTGAAATTCCATGAAAATTCTGCCGTCCTAAAGATCCTGTTGTACCACCTCTACCATCTCTGGTATCACTGCATAGATCACAGAAGGCTACTGTTTGAAAAAAAAGAAGCTAAATTCAACCAATCAATTAAAAACCAACTATTGTGTAGTGTAATACAAATTTAATCGAGTGTGGATACAAGCGTTACAAGGTGTTACTCCTTTGGTGGTCCAACAGCGAAGAGAGCGATACAAAACATAAATGCAATTACATGCTGTAGATTAGAGAGGTAGTGGACTGTTTACTGTTCATTGTTTAGAATTTACATAATGCAAATAGGGTATTAATACAATGTCCGGCAATTCATTAATATTAAAAACAATAGGCAATTCATGTACAAGTTATTTAACAAATTCAATGCTGAGCTTCGTCTGGCGGCGATAGTTTGTCGTGGGCTATGTACGCAGAGGCAATATTAGTGCATCTGTTGTTTGTCTATACCCATTACTTAAACGATTGTTAAGTCACTTATGCTGGGATGGGGACATAAAATGGTTTTGATGCGATTCTTAATAATAATACAGGTTTTAGGTTTACCGGTATCCTTATTGTAGAAGAGGCTGTTTTTGTTATCGCGGAATCCTCGAATGGTCGATCCGCTGATCCATGGTTCCTGACTAAAATTCTCCGATGCACACTTCGAGTGCTGGAGTTTGAATTGTATTACATTGGACATACTTATTGTTTTTATTGTTGCTGGATGGGATCGACCGGATCCCCAACGCGGGCCCGTGCACGAGTTGCGCGACGCGATGACTAACGATCTGCAACCCTCTTCAAAGTGTTGGTTGGACAAAGTTGAGAGCCTCGTACACTAGAATTGAATGCGGTGGACTCGAAATTGATGAGTTGCGCATGTAGTGTATACCGACATAAGTGTCCCTCATTAGTAATCGCTCAAAAACTGTCAGTCCACCCCTTACTACTAATCAAATGCATTCTACAAAGCTATGTATCACTTCACCATAACCATGGTCACAAAAACCAACCATATGCGCTAGCAGATGGATTACTCCAAAGCGCATGTAATACAATTTTGTATACTGGCTCCACCAGCTCTTAAAGCACATATACCATGCAAACTAAGTCAACCCACAAGGACGTCATAAAAAATGTACCTTTAGTACTAAACAGTGAGGACTCGGAGATGGGTATATTTTTTCCCCTTTTAATTCTAAATTAATTATTTATAAACTCTGAGAACATAATTCCATCTCTCCCCGGCCACATCAAACAACATTTCACCACCCCCCGGCCTTTGGGGTTTCATCCCTTCATCCAAACCAAAGTCATTTCCATATTCTTGTTCTTGTTCTGGTTCTTCTTCTTGATTTTCCAACGGCAGTTCGTTCAGCTTAAGTCAAGTAACTGCTATGGAATTTTTGAATAATTAAAATGGAATTTTTAATTAACACTATTGGGACATAGAAAATTAGACTATCTTGAGCCAACCGACGAAGACTATGACATAAATTGACAGATAGATAGATACTCAAGCCTTCAAGTTGAAGTACATAATAAGCGTTCCTGATTCCTATTAATTTAAGTGTGACTCGCCCTTCAATTATAATATTCTCTGCTCCAAGTAGTTTCTCGGAATAATAATTCCCAGCATATTAAAGATCAAGTCAAGATTTCCAAAGATGCCAGACATTGGTGATATGGTACCACATGTCATGTAAATTAGCGTAACGTTCCTTTACGTATGCGCGTGTGTTTGTGTTCTGCCGCTCAAATGGCAAAGAATATCATGCCCCTCTCACAGGGAGTAATAGAACTTACTGAACTGTGCTTACAAAACATGATTGAAATGAATGCTATTTTGGCAGCATTCGCACAGAGGTACAAACACGAAGGTGTACAAGTGTACAAATTACACAGTTAATTGAAATCCAAGCGACCTACCCTTCAAGTGAGCACAACAGAAGCACACGACGTTGAAGTACAGCACGACAGGATGAGGATAGCAGTAACGAGTTCTTACCATGTCACTTCACTACAGACTCTTGTCCTTTTTTTATTTTAATTTTTTTCGAGAAAAATAAGAGCATTCTGCCACTTTTGCATTTGAATTTAATTTAAAAAATAAAAAATATAAAAAAAAAATATTTTTTTTTATCTGGGCAAGAGCTGGCATCCTTTTGTGTACGTGTCTACATAGTTGACAAATGGATGAACTGCATATATCTTTTTGGACTTTGGAACACGTGCTGTCAGAAGTGATAAGAAGGAGTTCTACTCTGATGAATGGCTGAGGTCTACGACTAAAGATTCGCTTACAGGAACTCATGGAGAGGTTTTTTTTTCGAATTGCACTTGCACAGTCTTTTCCAAAATGTTTCATATATTGGAAGAATTTTTACTGGCCTAGGTAGGTGGTAGGTTGAAGAGGTGGATGCATCGCGTGATGCAGCGTTCAATCGGATCTCTAGCGGATCCATTGTGTTCCTCTGACGTGGAGTGTCCATTCTGAAAAGACAAAAAAGAGGGAAAAGGTCTGGGTGAGTGCAGTTACGATTGCTCGACCTCCCTGAACCATCTCGAATTCATGGTGAATTTCAGAATGGCTTTTCGTGGCTTGTTAGACAGATCGCCCAGGTCGTTGAAATAGTGTTCACCGAGGGCCGTCTTCCTTGTTCTGTAAAGACTGGGGCATTCGCAAAGGAAGTGGACTGTCTTCTCTTCCGCGTCTGTGTTACCGTAGCCTCTGCATTCCTCGTCTGTACTTAAACGCATTCTTCTAAGGTGGGCCTCCATTAGGTTGTGGCCTGTGATGATCCCTGTGGAGCTGAGTTTGATCTATATAGCGCAAGAATGTGCCTCGTTTTTATCTTATTTATATTTGTCCAGAGTTTCCTGGAGATGCGGCACGATGTGAGTGCGCTCCATCTCTTACCAGCTTGTCTTTGGAAGTCTAGTGCAATGCTAGATTTGACAAGCGCTAGGGGGGGTAGAACTGAGTGGTCGACGATTGACAGGTTCTGTTCTGAGACCTTCTTGGCTAATTTATCCGCCATATCATTTCCGTGGATACCTTTGTGTCCCGGGATCCACCAGAGTTTTACGTTGTAATTCGCGGTGAAGGTTTTGAGCTCTTCGCGACAGCGTTTTATGATTTTTAACTACTGTGGATGAAATGGCTTTGACGGCGGCTTGGCTATCTATGTAAATGTCGATAGTTTTCCTAGAGACTAGCTTCGTTGATAGTTCACGGGCTGCCTCGGCGATAGCTAGGGTTTCCGCTTGGAAAACACTCCCGTGATTCGAAAGTTGTATTGACCTCTTTATGTTGGGTTCTAGTGAGTAGATCCCAGAGACCAATCCTTCATCGGTTTTTGGCCCGTCTGTGAAAATCTAAATTTTCGTCGGGTTGATGGCCTTCCCGCTGGCCCACTCGTCTCTTGAGGGGAAGATCGTGTTTATATTTAGGTTGAAGTCAGGAGATGGTGTGAGGTAGTCCGAATTAGTTTCTTGTTTTGCCCAACTTGCTATCTTTCAATGGTCCTTGTCGCCCGCTTTTTAGAGATTGGATTGTTTTAAACACAGTGCACTTTTCGCAGCTGATTCCTTTAGGTAGAGGTCTAATGGAATCCGGGCGGGAATAGTTTCGAGTGCTGCAGTTGGGGTGGTTCTGATGGCGCCAGTGGTGCCTATACATGCCAGTCATTGTATTTTGGTAAGTGCTCTGAGATTAGTTGTTTTCTCTGCTGCAGGCCACCAGATTAGGCATCCGTTCGTTAGGATGTGCCTAACAATGGCTGTATACATCCAGTGGATAATGGCGGGTTTAGGACTCCATTTTTTACCAAGCAATTTGTTGCATGCGTAGAAGGCGATTGACCCCTTCTTTATTTCTTCTGAGATGTTCTCTTTCCAAGTCAATTTACAGTCAATGATGCACCCTAGGATGCACTGGCCTAGAGCCTTAACCTTTTTTTGTTCTGGCACAATTACATGTTTTCCAGCTATTTGGAACGATATCGAAGTTATCGGGGTTACCTTAAGGAGATCAGCAGATGGATAGCTGGGGATAGGTAGGGATGGGTTGAATGGTTTTTTTTTACGCGGAAGTCTTCGCCCATACCAGGTTTCGTAAGGGGTCTTGGAATCGAGCAATTTGGTTGGAGAGCGATTTCGCAAGAAGTTTCAAGCTCAACCTCTGCCTTGAAGGTTTGAAATGCTTTAAGAAAGTAGACAAACCCGTTTCGACTAAAATCGTCAATAAACAGTGTGAAATATCTTGCGTCCCCTAATGAAGTGGTTTTCACTAGCCCGCAAATATCTGTGTGGAGAATTTTTAAACTCTGTTGACTTTGAATCTTGTTTAGTTTTGGAAATGCCGAACTACATAACATCCCATTGTAGCAGACTTTACACTAAATTTGTTTTTTTTTTTCCCGAGGGAAGGTGAAAATCTTACATAGACACTATGAGGATAGTGTCTCATCATAGTAGTGTCAGATTCCTTCTGACTAAAAACACCTCCCTTCGATTTAAGTTCGTTCGATATTGCAACTAAGTTAAAACTTATCAAGCAATTTTTTTTATCACGAAATAAAACGTTTGGCAGGTTACTTTCCAATGAAAGATCCTGCATGTTCCGCAATTTAATCGCGGTTAGTCCTTATCTCGCCAAGTCGCAAGGTTTTGTTCTTTGTAGTCGGCGAAATAAATTGCTATCATCCAAAACAGCTAGGACTGTATTGTTAACATGTCCCATTAGTCGGTTTCTATGTTTTCGCGCGAAGCTTCTAGTTTCCGCTTCGATTGCAGGAATTCCGAGATCTCTGTGGCTTGGACAATTTCTCTAAGCACTTTATTTTGGAATGTTTGTATGATATTCGCATTCGTTTTCTTGGTACAACCCCAAAGTTGTATACCGTAGGTCTATACCGGCTTTAGCACTTGCTTGTATAGAAGCAGTTTGTTCTCGGTACTGAGCTGGGAATGTTTTCCGAGTAACCAGTACATTTCTCTATATTTGATTTCGAGTTCTTTGCGTTTCATTTTCACGTGCGAATTCCACTTCAGTTTTGCGTCTAGTGTCATTCCCAGGTATTTGGCTTCGTTAGCAAAAGGTATTTGGGCCAAGTTTAGAAAAATTGGAAAGTCATTCGTTTTTTTATATGTGAAGTTCACGTGGACGGATTTAGTTTCGTTGAGGGCAATCCGTCAGTCCCTCGTCCATTCGTTAACTTTATTCAGTGCGCTTTGCAGTTTTGCAGTTGTTTCTTCGACTGTTTTACCTACTGCAAGGATAGCGGTGTCATCGGCAAACGTAGCAAGGGTAGTGCCATCTTCTTTCGGTATATCACGAGTATATAAAAGATAGAGAAGCGGCCCAAGAACGCTTCCTTGCGGTACGCCGGCCGAAATTTCTTTAAGCTCCGAGTATTCGTTTCCATGTCTAACACGGAAGAGTCTATTCCCGAGATACGATTTTAGAATATCGTATAGGCATACAGGGAGAACTTGTCGTAGTTTAGTTTAAGGGTAGCCATATCCCCTTTAGCGCGCGAGTTATATCAGATTCGATCATTGACCGCGATATAAAAAATGCAAACTTAAATAACGGAAATGTCAATTTCCGGCAAATAAACGAATCAAGAGTAAATTCCCACAAACCACATTCAATTGCAACAAAACTCGCTGATTTCAAAATATCAAAGTAATCGAATCCGATATGACTTCTCGAAATAAGAAATGCTGACTATGTAAATCAATTGACGTAAACTGCACTTCTCGGTGTGAAGAAAATGAAATGAAAAGAAGAGAATAAAATTAGCACTCTAAAGAGTAAGTTCAAACCGAAGTTTGTCCGTGTTTTATTTTCAAATCAAATTTATTAAAATCAATAAATATAAGTGGCGCAGTCGGTAGGATTCTTTTCCAAAGAATAAGAATCCAGTGTTCGAACTATTAAAAAAAAAAAAAAAAAAAAACGATTATCGGAAAAGACACAAAGAAGTGCAGAAATAAGTTAGTGTAACTTCGAAGAAACGACATTCCGAATTAATTAATGGACAGAAAAAAAAGACACAAATTTGATCTTTGTCGACAGTTAATAAGTGAAAGTGAGAGTGATTGTGAAAGTGATACTCAAGTCAACATAAGAAATCTCAAAATGAGCGTCAATGAGGAATCCTTAAATACTCAAATTCAAGAGTTAAGGAGACAGCTGCAACAAAGAGAGGAACAATTGCAACTCCAATAGCACCAATTGCAATTACAAGAGCAGCAATTGCAACTTCGTGAACAACGTAATCAGATCAATGGAAATGCAGCTGTAGGTTCATTCAACTTGAGCCCCGAGAGCATAATCAACCAGTTTAGGAAGTTGTCACCATACGGCGCAAACGAAGAATGCAGTCTATCTTCGTTCATTAAATCAGTGGAAGGTGTTGCTTCTTTGTGCAGTAATAATGCCGCATTACTTCACTACTGCATGCAGATTGTAATCAACGAGAAACTTCAAGGTGAAGCTGGGAAGTGCATTCGTCAACTAGGAGATAGCAGTGATCTAACATGGGGAATGGTGTGTTCCAGACTAAAACAGCGGTTCCAGCCACATAAGAGCTACGCCGAATTATTCAACCAATGCAGACATGTTAAGGTAACAAACTTAAGAGAATTATTTGATCAATTTAGAGATATAAGCTACCAAATAAATGAACTCTATGAATTTGATACTCGGAAGCTGGAAATTTATAAACCAGAACATGTTGATAGGGATCTAGTTGAAATATTAATTGAAAAAATTGACGGTAATATTAGGGCACATATTCCAGAAGGAGCCAGTATAATAGACATTTATAACAAATATGCTAGGTTAAGGTTACTAGATGATGATAGGACTATAGATATAAATCATAGGAAGACAAAAGCCAATTTTAATAATAGAATTAAATCCAAATATGAAGATCGTAGACAAACAAAGTATGCTCATAATAATTCTAGAAATAATAATTATTCAAACTCTTACCAATCTTATAGCACTAATTACTCTCAACAAAATAGAAATCATAATAACAATAATTATAATAGTAGTTATTCTGGACAGTTCACTCGACCAAAGAATAACAACCATAACGGAAACAACTCAGGGAATTTTAGGCGACAAACTACCCCAAATACTTCTAATACTTCGGGGAACTTCAGACAGTACTCAAATTTTAATCCCCGCAATGTAGTACAAACAGGTAGCCAAGACCAAAGAAATTATAGAGAACCAATGGAAATTGGAACAGTCCAGGAGACAGAAAATTTTACAAACCAGCCTCGGACAACACTTAACCCATAGTTTATTTAACAATCGACGAACAAAAAGTAAAAGCTCTGATTGATACTGGTTCAACAACTAGTATCATGACACCTACTCTTCTCAATAATTTTTCGGAACAAATTCTTGAAAATCCACAGTTTTATAGTACCATAAACGGTATCAGAAAGGTAACCAGTAAGATCGTAACGCCGTTACCAAAATAATTCAATACTTTGGGAAACATTTCTTGGAAGGTGTTAGATTTATCAGAAAAAAAATATGAAGCCATAATTGGACAAAATGTGTTAAATGCTCTTAAAGCAAAAATCAATTTAGAAGATAAATACTTAGAAATTAAAGCAAATAAAATCCTTTTTGTTGATTACAAAATAAATAAAATAAATAAATCTTACGAAATAAATAGCATAAGAACCCTTGAGCCCTGTAACGCCTTACTTTTAAAAAATCTTAAACTCGATCACCTTAACGAAGAAGAAAGGAAAGGGATACTAACATTATTAAGTGAAAATGAGGGCATCTTATTTAAAGAAGGAGAAAAACTAACTTTTACTCATGAGGTCGAACATGAAATCGTGACAAACACAAACAACCCGATTTATTCAAAAATATACCGGTATCCTCAAGTTCACGAAAAAGAAATTGAAAGACAGATTCGTGAAATGTTGGATCAGGGTATAATTGTAGAGAGTAATTCACCATATAATTCGCCTTTATGGATTGTCCCGAAAAAGGAAGACAATTCCGGAAAACAAAAATGGCGTATAGTCATAGACTATAGAAAATTAAATGACGTAACAACCAGTGATAAATTCCCAATTCCTAATATAGAAAGTATATTAGACAAATTGGGAAAAGCACAATATTTCTCGACAATAGATCTCGCTAAGGGTTTTCACCAAATAAAGGTGAAGAAAAGTGATCGAAGAAAGACAGCCTTTTCTACTCCCCTTGGTCATTTCGAGTACGTCCGAATGCCATTCGGTCTGAAGAACGCCCCAGCGACGTTCCAAAGGCTAATGAATTTTATACTCAGAGATTTTATAAATAAAATCTGCGTAGTATATCTGGACGATATATTGATCTTTAGTACGTCATTGGAGGAGCATTTAGTGAATCTTAGGAAAATCTTTTCGGTACTCAAACAAGCACAATTAAAGATTCAGATAGATAAGTGTAACTTCCTACAGAAAGAGACTGAATACTTAGGCCACATACTTACTTCTGAGGGAATCAAACCAAACCCGAAAAAAATTAGGATCATCCAAGATTTAAAACTACCCACTACCCAGAAGCAGATAAAATCATTTTTGGGAGTCACAGGGTATTATAGGAAATTTGTTAAAGATTACGCCAAAATCGCATATTCGATGACAAAATATTTAAAGAAAGGAGTAAAAATTAATACAGCTGACCCAAATTATGTAGCAGGTTTTGAAAAGTTGAAAGAATTGATCACTGATTATCCCTTGTTAAAGTACCCTAACTACAACAAAAAATTCAAACTAATAACCGACGCAAGCAACTTTGCACTCGGCGCCGTTCTCACACAAGACGGACACCCAGTAAGTTATGCATCCAGAACCTTGAATGATCATGAGAAAAATTATTCTACGATCGAAAAGGAGTTACTGGCGGTCGTCTGGGGAATTAAATATTATCGTCCGTATGTGTATGGCAAACAGTTTGATTTGTACACAGATCACCAACCACTAAAGTGGTTGCAGGCAAAAACCATAGGAAAAGATATCAACCCCAGGTTGCAAAGGTGGTTAGCACAACTTGGCGAATATGACTTCAAAATCGATTACATTAAGGGTAAGGAAAATACAATAGCAGACTTTCTTAGCAGAATTAATAAATCTAATGAATATAACTCATTACAAAATTTAGATTCTTTATCAAAACTCTTCAACCAAAATTGTTGTTCTGAAGAACAAATTAACTGCAACGAGTCTATGGACATGCCCACAGTTCATTCTCAAGCAGAGAATTTTGATGATTATATCCCAATTTTAGATACTATTGTCAACCGCTTTAAGTATCAAATTATGATCGTGGAGCAAAAGCAAATTGAAATAGAAAAAATATTCAACAATACAAGGCTCTTTATAGATAAGGCAGACATACCCGATAATGTAGGTGATATAGTCCGAAGACATATTAGCAAGGGGAAGGTCGCAATATATTCTGAACTAGAAGACTCAATTTATAATCAAGTTCAACTTAAGTTGATCGAGTTATTCCCCAATAACCAAAATTTAAAATTTGTTAAATGCAGCCATTTTGTCAAAGATCTTATAGGAGAGGAAGAGGCCATAAAACAAATATCCCTTTTTCACAAAATAGAATCAGGACACTCCGGAGTAATAGCAAATTACGAAGGTATGAAAAGAAAGGTGTACCATCCCAATCTAAAACAACTAATTAATAAAGTGATAAATAACTGTGATATTTGTACAGCCGCCAAATATGACAGAAAACCTATACGAAAGAAATTTCAATTTACAGAAACACCTAATGACATAAACGAAATCGTTCATGTTGATGTTTATACGAACAGTAAATTCTCATTTATCCACTTTATCGACAAATTTTCTAAACATGCTGTGAGTCTTCCACTTGAAGACAGAAACCACAAAACAATATTAGAAAAACTTAGGCAGTACATCTCTATCAAAGGAAAAATGAAGAAAATTGTTTGCGATAGTGAGTTTAAAAGTATTCACATAAAGCAGTTTTGTAAAGACGAAAATATAGAAATTCATTACGTGAAACCAAACAACCATACCGGAAATGCTGACGCGGAAAGATTGAACGGAACGCTAACTGAAAGAATTAGGGCTCTCAATTTAGAGAACAAACTTCCGATCAAAGAACAAATGGCTAAAGCCGTAGAGTATTACAACAAATCTTACCATTCAACAATTAAAACAAGTCCCTTTAACGTAGAAAATCGAACGGTTGACAGAAAGGTAATTAAAGATAGGATGGAAAAGAAAAAGCATAAGGTAATAAACAAACTCAATGAGAATAGGGAAAATTATAACGAGCATCGATCGGAAGGGTTTATAAAAAACTACGCTAGCTTAAGACATAAAGAACAACCAAAATTTAGAAAATGTGCGTTAAGAGGTGTTCATGAAAATAATATTAAGAGACAACTTAAATTTTCAGATGGCTCTCCTGTGGATCACGATTTTGATGATGATGATCCCGATGACTCAACAGACAATGACAATTGAGAAAATTGAAACAAACCAGGGATTTGCACAGATCAAAATTGAACCAATCGAATTAGTAAGCAAATATAACATTATCATTCACATTATAAGTCCAACGGAAATTCTAAATGTGGTAAAAGAACTTGAAAAAAATGTAATGATGGTCAAATTTGAGAATGATAAGAACACTTTACTTTATGAAATAGAATCCATTAAAGGTATGATAAAAACTGTTATGCCTCACAGATTTAAACGCGGTTTGATTAACGGAATAGGTACTGTACACAAATGGCTTTTCGGAACTATGAATGATGACGATAGACAAGACATTGAAAATCATTTTTCCATGACAGATTCAAACAATCATGAACTAATCGACAGAGTAAACAAACAAATTGAAATCAACGACAATTTTAACCGAACATTTTTATTACTTAAACGAGCTATTGAATCAGACAGAGACGAAATTAGAGACAGACTCAATACTATTGACGGAACAGACAAGGCATTGCTTATAAAACATTTATTTTTTGAATTAATGCTTAAAATTAACATGGTAAAAGAGAAAATAAGCCATATCCAAGAAAGTATCGCTCTAGCAAGCAATGGCATCCTACAACCTAACATACTGACAAATGAGGAAATAATTAAATACAAAATTAACTTCAAATCACTTGTTCACCTTAGGCTAGGAGTTGCTAAGTTTCAGGACGATAACATAATTTTTGCAATAAAAATACCAAGCGAAACTATCCAAGTAGATAAAAAACTAATTGTTTCAATTACCAATAAAGAACATAAAGAAATAGACATAGAACCCGAGTACATAGTAGAAATTAATAATAAAACTTACACTTTTGAAGAAAATAAGTCGGTTCATGAATTAAAGTTAAGCAAAAACTGTATTATTAAACTTAAATGTACACTAGTAAGCAATTTGAAAGAAGACATTTTATCATTAGAAGAAAACATGTTAATACTTAAAAATTTTTAAAATAAAAAGCTAAATAGCTCTTGTGATGAAAGACAAATTGTATTGAATGGAAACTATCTAATTACATATAACAACTGCACTGTTTATATAGGCAATATGAAATTTGGAAATACTATTTTTGAATACAAAGAAAGATTCGTTATACCGAAATATGAAACATTACTTGATACAGAAAATAAATTAACATTCGATGAAATTATTTTGAAACAAACAGATAATATTAAGGCAATAAAGGAATTAAAATATCATAAGATAGCTAATTATGGAATAGGTAGTTTTACTCTTTTAAGTATTCTTGTAATGATAATATATATTTGTATGAAATTTTGTAAACAAGAGACATCCAAAATTCAAATTACAAATAAGATCCAGGAGGATCTTAAAACTAATGAGGGAGGAGTTATATCAGATTCGATCATTGACCGCGATATAAAAAATGCAAACTTAAATAACGGAAATGTCAATTTCCGGCAAATAAACGAATCAAGAGTAAATTCCCACAAACCACATTCAATTGCAACAAAACTCGCTGATTTCAAAATATCAAAGTAATCGAATCCGATATGACTTCTCGAAATAAGAAATGCTGACTATGTAAATCAATTGACGTAAACTGCACTTCTCGGTGTGAAGAAAATGAAATGAAAAGAAGAGAATAAAATTAGCACTCTAAAGAGTAAGTTCAAACCGAAGTTTGTCCGTGTTTTATTTTCAAATCAAATTTATTAAAATCAATAAATATAAGTCGCGCGAATTATAAAAAAAAAAAAAAATCGTGCCACACCTTATCAAAGGCTTGCGAGACGTCAAGAAATACGCTTGAGCATATCTTTTTTTCTTCTAGTGCTTTCTCGATTACGTCAGTAATTCTATGCACCTGGTCAATCGTCGAATGCTTACTCCTGAACTCAAACTGGTGGTCAGGGATAAGACTGTTTCCTGTTGAAGGCGCCTTAGTAATAGCCTCTCGAAAATTTTGGATATGATTGGAAGAAGCGAGATTGGCCTGTACGATTTTACCTCATTTGGCGGTTTTCCTGGTTTTAAAACCATTATAACTTCCGCAACTTTGCATTGGCTCGGCACGTGTTTTAATCTGAGTGCGGCATTTATTATATGGAGAAGCTTGATAAGTGCTTTCCTAGATAAAGCTTTGAGAATTTCTCCGGTGATTAAATCATAACCAGGAGCTTTCTTAGGTTTTAAATTCACGATCTCCTGTTTAAGTTCTTGTAGCGTTGCACTTCTGAGTATTAAATCGTCAGACGGTAATTCCGGCCTGTTAATGTCGTCGTAAACCACTTGACCATCGTGCGGTTTGAAGGTTTCTTCCAGATGAGCGGCAAAAACGTCCGCTTTTTCTTTATCTTCCCTTGCCCATTCATTTTGATATATTTTTAAAGGCGGCGAGGGGATTTTGGGCCTTTTGGTGCCTTTTACAGCTTTCCAAAGTGAGTAATTGGAATCTTTTTTCGCTGTAAGACTTTCAAGGTAAGAGCCTATCGCACGGTTCTTAAAATCCCCAATTGTCTTCTTCAACAAATTGGACAATCGATTCAAATGTGCTTTGTGTTGCGGGGCACGATTCTGTTGCCATTTTTTACGCGCTTTCCTCTTTTCTCTGACCAAATCAATTATTTCCGGAGGATGTCGTAAACCGAATTTGTCCGGCGTTTTCCTTGGGTTGGGCGTATTATTCCAGGATGCAAGCTGTATGATCTCAACGAAGCGGTCAACTTCCACCTCAAGTTCATAGCGTGTCGTGGGTGGAACGCTCAGTACAGTATTCTCTTCAGTTTCGTTCTTAAAGCCTTCCCAATTTGTTGTTCTACCAGTTAGTCTCGCTGGCTCTAGGTTATAGGCTAGTTTTTCGCTCAATGTCAAAATAACTGGGGAATGATCAGACGACAGATCAAAGCTCTCTTCAACTTTTATGTGATTTGTAGATATTCCTTTCACAACGAAAAAGTCGATCAGGTCAGGTATTTTCGAAGGATCAGCTGGCCAGTAAGTCGGTTTGCCCGTCGAGTGGAAATCACAGCTGAACTCCATACCTGCCCCATAGAGTATTCTTCCTTTTTGCGAGATGTATCTAGAACCCCAGAACGTATGTTTCGCATTAAAATCACCGCCAATAATGAAATTAGGTTTCAGCGATTTAAACACATTAGTAAAATGGACAGTAGATAGATGCGATTTTAAGAGTACGCTGATTGTTTTTAACTCTAATTGTGCACAGTTGCAAGGTTTCAAGCTCTATCTTCAGGTCTTCGAATTGTTCGATGCAGTCTTTAATATACAAAGATGATCCGCCTCTCGCTTTCCCCGAGGGGTGACAAGCGTGGAAATCATTATAGCCTTTGATTCTTAAATGCGATCCATTTTTCACGTGGGTTTCAGTAATCAAGCAAATGTCAATACCTTTTTCACGCATGAATATTTCCAATTCATTGAGTTTTTGCAAAAGTCCGTTTGCATTCCAAGTACATATTTTTATCATTCGTTTTTCATTTATATTCTAGTTGAAGTACGCGTTTTCCGTGAATTACTTTCGAGCTTAACTAACCTATCGAGAATAATTGTATTTATTTTGCTTTGCTCTTCAAGTTTTGACAGAATAACTGAGAAAACGTGAGAAACAGGGTCTGTAGAAATTTCAGCGTTTTTTGGTTTTTCGGATGCCGCGGCCTGAGCGTAAGTCTGCAAGTTAAAGAAAACAAGTTTACTTGTTGGATTTCAGTCTATGACTGCCATTAATTTTTATTATTCTAAATATCGAACTTAATTCTACCTTAAAAAATATAAATAAAGTGTTTGGGAGTGTGCCGGAAGTGCAGCGCAAGCTTGGGAGTGCAATTAAACGAAAGTGCTGCCAGTGCAAATAGAGGTGAATGTGCTGGGTTAAATGTACGGGAGTGTGGCGTGTGCCGGATGTGCAGAGTAAGATAGGGAGTGTGTAGGGGAAATGAATATTGGGATATTTGAGATCGTTTAACTCCTCCCCTCCTTAAGCTTGAGCGTCCTCGTTCATAATTTTAAATATCCGCATTCTCAATGATTGGTTGTCTGGTGATCTCGCCGCAACATGGTCTGCTCTTGTTCTGATGGTCTGTCCTTTCGATTTGAATTTATCGTGCAGTAGCGCGAGAATGACTATGGCAAGTATTCCTGCAACGCCATACCATATCCACTTATTTGTTTCCAGAGTGGTGCTAAATTCTTCAATTTTCTGGTTGTTGATGAAATGGAGCTTGTGCAGATAGGGAATCGAAATTTTTTCGTTGAAAGCTACTTCTTTTAAAATCGTCTTCTTCGGTGCTGGTAGGTGGACTATATCGAATGGCTGATTTGTATGATATTCCTTTCCGTTGATTTTGATTTTGGTCTCAAACGTTATCAGGAATGTTCCATTTAATACGATATGCTGGTCTTTGTCTTCGATTGTAATGTTTTCGTCCCTGGCGATGATTAATCCATCCGCGAACACTTCAACTTTGTCCAGATGATACGCATGCGTAGTCGAACATTGCGCCGTGTGGTTGTTCAGGAGCTGTGAGAGGCAAGGGTTTTCGTTATCTATTTCGCAGTAGGAATATAGAGGGGCTTTTCTGCATGCACTCAGAGGGTAGTCATTTTTATTACAATTTGCCAAAGGTTCGATTTTAAATCTAGAATCTTGTTATCGTGAACGACTGGAGCAATTTGGAATAGTTTACATATTTTTTTAACTTTAGGAATTCTAACTAAATATACTAGAGTTTCATTTTGGTAATACATTTTAACATCCGCGACATTTAACAAATCGTTTAGTTCAGTTACAATATTTTCTCTTATTTTTATGAACTCTATTTCTTCTATATTTAAAATTAAGGGATTTACAATATTAAGTTTTGCTTAAATTAAAGAGTAAATGTTATTACTTAAATTATCTATTATAATTCTGTTTCTCCTTGACATTATTGCGGTCAACATCTCATAATCATCAGCCGTATGGTGTTTATTGATAGCATTTATATTATTAATCTTATCTGTAATTTCGTCTAGTTTATTTTGAATTTGGGTAAATCTGGAAGTAGAGAGTTATCTCAAATTATTTTTGTGCGCCTGTCTTCCTTCAATTACAACGGCTGTGCCTAAATCTGCCTGAACTGTTTTTCGATTGTATAATTTAGAGAATTTGTTTCCGATTCTTTTATTGGTTTTGACGTATACTCTGTCGCCTGGTTTAAATTCTTTAGGTGTGGTCCTATTGTTGTGGTATTTTAGATCTCTAGTCTGTTTTGTTTTGAGTTTGGAAATGATTTCGTTTTTCATTTCCTTAGAGATGTCATGAAAAATGTCTGAAGGCTTATAACCTGTAACTGAATGAATTGTATTATTGTATTTATAGGTTAACAGGAGCATTAGTTCAACAATATCCGTGGTAGTTTCTTTTGTACACCTAGCAATTTCAGCAAGAGTTGAATGAAATCGTTCCACTTGCCCGTTGCTTTGACTGTGGAGTGCTGGTACTGAATACGTTGAAATGTTAAATTCATTTTTTAATAACGCCTGAGTTGAAATGGATGTAAAAGCACCTTCATTGTCTATTACCACTATCTTAGGATTTCGGAATTGGGAGATCATTTCAATTAATGGATTTTTTATGTCAACAGAGTTTCTAGAAGGAATGTGTTTTATGATGGCAAATTTAGAAAATTTATCGATACATGTAATGAAATATTTTTTCCCTGTATTATTAATATCTAGGTGAAGAATTTCTCCTACAGACGTGGGAATTGGTGTTACACCGATTGGGTGATGGGTTGGTCTACGTTGGTATTTATTTTCCTTACATATTTTGCATTTGGAGGCGTATGTCTTACATAGTTTCTTTATATTCGGAAAATAATATTCGGAGATTATTTGTTTGTAGTTTTCCTGAGGTCCCCTATGTGCTCTGTTATGTTCGTTTACGATAATTTCTTCTTGGTCATTTGCGTTAGATATGTCTTGAACAAGTTTTTTTGCATATTTCATTTTTACTTTGGGGAAAGCGTTCATAAGGTCATTCTGTATTCTTCCTAAAGTTTCAAGACTGCAGTAGATTCCATTGATTACATCCACATTGAGAACGTCACGCATTATATCAATAAGCTCTGTGGTTGATCTATATGTTATAGTATGTCTGACCTGTTTTTGGAAGAGAATTTTTACTTTTTTGCTTTTATCGGAACCTTGACTAATAAAAATTTGGTTTTTGAAACAATTGATGGGACTTTCTACTGAGGGTATCACTTTCGTTAAAGATTCTTCACTGTGCACGGTTTGTCCTGAAGTAGAGAGCGTGTTAATATGTTGGCGGGATAACGCGTCTGCTACTTTGTTTTCCTTACCAGGTTTATAATGAAAGATTGGAGAGTATTCCTCAATAAATGCTCTCCATTTTTTCAATTTGGTGTTAGGGTTTTTTTCAGATATCGCAAATGTGAGTGGTTGATGGTCGGTAAAAATATTAATATTAGGAGCGCCGTAAAGGTAGTTTCTAAGAGCTTTCAATGCCCAGACTATCGCTAACATTTCGCGTTCATTTGTCGCATAATTTTCTTCAGTCTTACTTAAGGCTCGAGATATCATTGTTATGGGTCTACCACCTTGAGAGAGTACCGCACCTATTGCATGCGATGAAGCGTCCGTAGTCAAATCAAAGGGTTTACGAAAGTCGGGGTATAACAGTAGGACATCTTCTGATGCTAAAATGTTCTTTATTCTATTAAAGGCACATATAGCTTCTGAATTGAGTTGAATTTTAACGTTCTTAGATTTGTTGGCTCCTATGTAGCCGTTTTCTCCTCTAAGGTATTTTGTTAAAGGTTTAACTATCTGCGCGTAGTCTCTTATGAATCGGCGGTAATAGCCGGAAAGTCCTAGAAAAGATCTTAAACCACGTAATGATTTTGGCACTTCGTAATTAACAATATCTTTTACTTTATTGGGACAGGTTTTTATACCTTCTCCGGATACAACGAATCCTAAAAATTCTACCTCTTTTTTAAAGAATTTACATTTCTCTGGAGCTATTCGCATGTTAGCGTTGAGGAGTTTGGAAAATATTGTTCTTATATCCTCTAAATGCTCATTTTCTGATTGTGAAAAAACGATAACGTCGTCGATATAGACATGACAACGCTTACCTATATCATCTCTAAGTATGTCGTCGGCTGTTCGCTGAAATATACTAGGACCATTTTTTACTCCGAAGGGTAATCTGCAAAATTCGAACTTTCCATTGTTAATGGAAAATGCTGTTTTTTCTCGGTCTTCTTCTGCTAGGAGAATCTGGTGGAAGCCGGATTTCAAATCTATTGTTGAATAATATTTAGCTTGTCCTAAATTGGATAAAATAACGGAACTTTCTGGAATTGGATACCGATCTGGGATAGTGCGTTCGTTTAACTTCCTATAATCAAATACTAATCTAGATTTGGGGGTGCCGTCTTCATTCAATCCTTTTTTTCCTACTACTAATATGGGGGTATTATACGGGGAATGTGATGGCCGTATTATTCCATCATGTAACAGTCTATTAATTTCTTTATTTACAAATGGAGCAGCCGCCATGTTGTACGGTCGTGGTTTAGAATAAATTGGTTCTGAATCTAATGTTCTTATAGTTGCTTTAACGTTTGTGTTGAAAGGTAGTTTTTCGTCGGGTTGAGCAAAGACTTGTAAATAATCCTCTACTAATTTTTGAAACTTATCCTTGATGGTCTCAGGAACTGTTTCCGTATCGATTACTAGATTATTTACTTGCTCGCATTCGAAAAACTTAATTTGCATTTCGCCATTTTCGTGAATTAGCAAAGAGCGTTTGGTATCGATCTGTGCTTTTATTTGTGTGAGAAAGTCGTACCCGATTATCGCATCAAACGTTTTTAATTGGGGGAGGAAAAAAAAATCTGAAGTTTTACCACACATTTGTATTTTACATTTATGGGTTATTGTGTTGTCACCGTTCAGGGTCTTGACTTTAAATGGTTTATTATTGGGGATAGCTTTTAAATAGGGGTTTTCTTTAATATAGTTCTTGGCTGTACCCGTGTCTACTAGGATTCTCATTACAATTTTATTATCGAGTTTCTTTTCAACATATGGTAGAGCCGACTTTATTCTAAAAAATGAATCTGATCGTCGTATTCCGGGGTGTTGACAGTTTGATATTCGTCTCCGTATTCGTTTTCGTATTCGTTTCCGTAGTTGGTTTCGTATTCGCTACAATTAATGGGATCTTTACTTATGTTTTTGGATTGTATGAAATTTATGCGCTGGGTCTTTGGTAAGGGAACCCTATCAGATTCGCGTGGCCGCTTAAATGCTCTATCCATTCCTGAAGTTTGTGGTTGATATCCGAGCGTTTGTTTACTACTAGTCGCTATAGGTGAGTGGGTAGGGTGGGATGGAATTCGTGGCTGGGTCATACGCTTCGAATTGTACCGGTATCTCGACGAGTTGTCAATACTCATGTGATCGTCTGGTTGGTGACCTTGGCTCTGTTGGTTATTTAGGGGGAGTGTTTGGGCTACTCGTCTGTAATGTGGGTTGTTCCGTGGAGGAGCGTTGCCTAATCTGGGACCAGCATTGAGGCTGTTATCGAAAGCTCTAGCGAAATTGTACCTATGTTGGTTTGCCTCGAGTTCTTGAGCCTTAGCTAATGCGGAGGGCAAGTCCTCGCAACCAGCGGAGAAAAGTATGTTGCATATGGGCTTATTAAGGCCCGAAATGAATACACGAAGCGCATCTGCTCGGTATTTCGCTCCTAATGAAGTAACTAATTCAGTATTGCCTGAGTATTCCATGGAAATTTTGTTTATAATCAAAGTGAGATTCTTTTCGATTTGATCGAAATACTCGGAGATGGACATACGACCTTGACACAAAATGCTCATTTGGTTTTCCAAAACATGTAATGGACGTTTATCGGAATAAGTATGATCTAGCCGTGCAATTATGGCATCGAAATTGAGAACTGTATTAAATGAAGCTAATATTAAATCGGCGGATCCGACAATTTTGTTTCGAATAATAGCGACGGCTTGATAGTATTTTTCTGTTCCTTCATAAGGTTTAAATAACTCTATTGCAGTTTTAGCCGCTTGACGCCATGAAATATATTTCGCTCTTTCACCTGAGAAATCTGGTTGTGTTGGGAATTTTAACGGAAATAGGTTCATAAGCAACTACTGTGGATGGGGTCAAATGCACTGAGTTTACTCTTTGCGTCAATTCTTCAAGTTTTAGATTAACGTTATCATTAACCTGCTTGTTTTCTGCCATCAATTCACTCATTCTTCTTACTATTGAAGCACATGCTGTTTCGACTGCAACCTCAACGGCTGATGATATGATATGCGCAATATTTTCGGTCATATTTCACAAAGTATTTCACAAAGTATTTTATGAACAAGATTAATTACAAACTACACTTTTTTTATAAAAATATCACTTCTTAATTAATTTCTTACAATATGAAAAAAATCCGCATGGTCTTCAGGTCTCTGTACTTCCGGATTCTGTTGTCTTCTGCTGGTTGGATGGTGGGTGGATAGATGGTTGGGTTTTGTTTTTTTTTTTTTGTTGCCTCACGTCACTCACTCGCGAGCCCGATTGTTTATATTTATTTATTTTATTTTTTTGTGGAGTTCGTCGCGTTTTTTGTGTTACCTTTATTGGTTTAATTTGCTCTATTATCTTCTTATGAAGATGTTTGGAACATACACAATACTTCGCAAAAAAAAATAAGTTGGGCGCCAGTTAAAGAAAGCAAGTTTACTTGTTGGATTTCAGTCTATGACTGCCATTAATTTTTATTATTCTAAATATCGAACTTAATTCTACCTTAAAAAATATAAATAAAGTGTTTGGGAGTGTGCCGGAAGTGCAGCGCAAGCTTGGGAGTGCAATTAAACGAAAGTGCTGCCAGTGCAAATAGAGGTGAATGTGCTGGGTTAAATGTACGGGAGCGTGGCGTGTGCCGGATGTGCAGAGTAAGATAGGGAGTGTGTAGGGGAAATGAATATTGGGATATTTGAGATCGTTTAACTTGCACTCCTGCTGTCCGAGGACCATTACCCGATGGCTTTCCTAATGGTAACCTTCCAGTACCGTTTCTTTTCGGAATAGGTGTCGAGGACTTTTCTGTTGTCACTCTTTTTCTCGTCTTTTGCGCTCAGAACCCGGTGGTTTTGGTTTGAGTACTTTCTCCTGAGCGGTCTTACGCTTCGATTTAGTTAGCGGTTTTGTTCTTGCATTCTGAGGCTTTAGGAGCGCATCTCTCCGTTTTTGCAACTCCTTAGCTACTTCACAGCCTCTATAATTTGCCGGATGCTTTCCCTTACAATTCGCACAAGTTACGGAGGTTTGTTTGTTTACTCCACAGTCTTGGGAGAGGTGATTTCCGGCGCATTTAAAACATCGCGGTTCTTTTTTGCAATACATTTGCGTGTGATTAAATCCTTGGCAACGTTTGCACTGCGGAATTATTCTTATATTTCTACGCATGGGCTCAATTTTGACCACGATATTTAGTACAATTTTAATTCGGTAGATATCGTCGATATTATCAGACTTATCGAAGGTTAGCATAAAAAGCGGAAGTCCACGTCTTATCAGGATGTCCTTGTCTATTTCCGATTGTTGTTTCTCCTTCTTGATGATTTTTAAGGCATCAAGAATTTTAAAGCCTTTGGCTTGAAGGTCGTTCATAACTTCTTCTTTGGTGCATGAGGGGTGGAGTCCCCTTGCTACAACACGATGTGGCCTTTCTGACTTAATTTCGAAAGTATACCACTGGATCTTCTCGGTATTAAGCTTTTGGGATACTCTGCGGTAGTCGTCGTGGTTATCGACGTTAATTTTCCACGCATTATTCCTCAAAGATGTAACCCTAAATTTCGACGTTAACGTTTCTTTGAGGAGGCTGTGCAACATATTATATTCCGCTATCCCGACGACGCGACGTTTATTGGTGGCGGTGGACGAGATTGCCTTCGAAGTTGTTTTTCTTGCGGTTCTTTAAGATTTTCTTCTCTAAGGGGTTCGACTTCGGGCGAAGAACCGGCTCTTCGTTTCTTACTAGGTCTTTTCTTTGGGACCCGATTCGTTTCGCGTTCTAGCTCTTCTTCGTCGGTGTGGTATTCCGGAATAGTACATTCGCGTTCTTTCTGCAAATGTGTTTCCCTTAGGAACTTATTTTCTTCTTTTAATAAGTCTATCTCTTTCTTAAGATCTTGATGGAGTAGATCCATTTCGTTAAGCTTGTTTCGGAGTGCTTTATTTTCTTCCTCGAAGCTTTTATATTTCTCTGAGTCCCGTTTTTCGCGCGCTGGCGCTCCCGGCGGACTTCTTTTCCCGGAGTTATTCGATCTTGGTGGAGGAGATCGAGATACCCTTGATCTTTTTGGAAAAGGGTCATTGGATTGCAATAAGTGGCTCTCCCCAGAATCCGTAGAGCCGACCTCCGAAGAGGGTAGATTTTCCAGTAAAGCTGGACTGCCACCTGGGGTATTATATCTTTTCGTTTTGTTCATTGCATTTTTTGTATACACTATATACTCGGTATACGGAGATTGGATTTTAGTCGCCTCTTACGACAGGCATGCCTACCTCGGGTATATTCTAAGCCCTACCCGAAGGGAATGTTTTGGAACATTATCCAAACGCAATCCTTCTACCATATCTTGTTTATATACGTCATGCAAACTTTTACAACTTAAGTGCCTTAAACGTGCATGCCACAGCATGCTAGTTGCCGCTAATTGCATTTTTTCTATACTCGTTTGTAGTTGCATTGATGTGAAAAAACTTTCGTTGCAGCACATATGGCAAGTCGAACCGCTGTTCAGAACTCAATTGTTCCTATCCATAGTTCCATAAGGGAACGCTGCATGTTAAGCATGCCAAATTATGACGTCATTTTTGTATGATAAGAGCTTTTCGGTACTCTATAAAATGACGCAAAATGTTCCCTTGTATGATAATTGTTGAATTTACCTTTAACGCGATGCTTGTTTTTCGGTTCATGTGCTTTCGGTTACTGCCGTATAAGAAATGCAGACCCACTGATTTTTTGCGGATTACACTTTCGTCGTTCCCTTCCTCAAAAAGTGTTGTCTTCAGTTCACTGATAGGACTAAATCGCAAAAACGAAAGCTTTTTGGAAAGCTAGATAGCAGAATGATCGCGAGCAACTCGTCTTGAAACTTTATATCAATTTCAGTTAATTTATCGGTCTTATCAAAAAATTGGAATAAATGGTTAGAAACTAATTCACCTTCATCTTACTTTAAAGCTAGTAGTTGTTTAAAATGTGTAATCTTCCTAGCGGGACCACTAGGTTGATGGACGTTCGATAATTTTATCCATGCTTCCCTAGTTGATTTGCAGTTCTGGATGTGGCTTAACTGCGTTGACTGTACACACAGTTAAATGTTTACATGAACCTTCTCGTCCCTTTTTACTTCCAACCTCCATAGGGGAAGTATTGCAATCGCCCAAACAAAAAATTGGACTGGGGGGCCAGTCCTGTACTTCCCACCTGGAATTGCGTTATGTCAAAGCGAAAATTATTTCCAATTACACCTCAACGTGGTTGCGTTGTCCAGCACACCTGTTATAAAAACATTTCTTCAACAAATCTCAGCATGGTAGGTAGGTAGGTAGGAGTGGCAGGCTGCAGCCTCACTTAGACCAGATAAGGTCCATTGTGATACCACCAGGATCTGTATTCCACCAGAAATACTACCCGCAGAACCAACCGGAGCTTGCTATGAAGCAAGACTGCCTATGTTGATGTCGGCCAGTTCGCTTAGATTGTTGAAGAAACTGGCCCCCAAGTGTGCTCTTCTTCGAGCTGAAAGGGCCGGGCATGTGCAAAGTAGATGGAGAATTGTCTCCTCTTCTTCCTCATCCATGCAACTTCTGCAAAAGTCATTATAAAGGAGGCCCAGCCTGAAGGCATGTTTGCCGATGGTGCAGTGTCCTGTAATGACACCCACTAAGGTGCTTATTATCAGTCTATTTCGTCTGATGAGACAAAAGGAACTTTTGAGATCCAGCTTTGGCCAAATCTGCCTAGTAATGAGACAAGTGCTGCCACTTGTCCATCTATGATTGGCGATATTGATCGCGTTTCTATTGATTAGCAATTTGCAGGTGGCGAGAGGCATACTTAAATTCCCCTTATCCGGAAGAATTGGTTATGTTGTGCCTTCCCTGGCGAGTTCATCCGCCATGCAGTTGCCTGGAATGTCTCTGTGCCCCGGCACCCATATGAGGTGAATTTTGAATTGCTCAGCCATCTCGTTAAGAGATAGGCGACAATTTAGAGCTGTTTTTGAGTTAAAGGCGACAGATTCCAGGGATTTTATCGCGGCCTGACTATCGGTAGAAATAGTGATATCCCGAGTGAATAGTATATTATACCTCAGCCACGATAGGGCTTCCTTAATAGCCATAATCTCGACTTGGAAGACACTGCAATGGTCAGGCAAACGGAAGGAGATGTTTACATTCACATCTTTTGAGAATACACCCCCACCTACTCCAGATTCTGTTTTAGAGCCATCTGTATAGAAGCAGATAGATCTCTTTCGTTGTAGCTCAAAATCGTCCTTCCAGTCAAGTCTCAGCATACCCTGGATCGATTTTGCCCAAAATCCAATTAGGTCTAAGTTTCATGCTGACAAATAAAAGAAAGAAAAAAACCGCATGATCGTACGTTGTTCCGTTCTCCAGATATCGAAGGAGAAAAAAATTGCAACATACACACACATGCCCATACACACACACACTCACACTCCCACAGCCATCACTTCGAAAATAGGTGCAAATGATTTCTAGTGTGTCGTAATGTGAAGCTCTGTTACAATCTCGTTTTTTTTTTGCGATTGTAATTCTTCCCTTATGGAGGTGGGAAATAAAAAGTGGGTACGGGCCCATAACCTTTGTTAGGATGAAAAGAAAACTTTGAAATGTCCAGTTGGATTGGGCTTTGTTAAGCAACTGATTGATATATTTTAAATAAAACATAATAACAATTCACAAAAGGAACTGTGTTGCTATTGTTGTAATACAGAAAACTAATTCAATTTCTAATAATAACTAAACTGTGAATTGTTGTAAGTTCATCAGCTTATTGTCTTTTTGCAATATAAATAATTTATTAGTATTAAAGGCTTGGATTTTTCGGAATAAATCAAATGAAATAAGCAATTCAACTAGTGTGTTTTAATTATCGTACTGCAGTAAGAAATAATAAATTATAACCGACTTGGCGATCATGACTAAACACAAGCCTTGCACGTTGAAATGATGCGCAAATAATTTTTCCCACCTATCAAGGTCTAAGTCTCCCAACTGATTAAACCACTTTAATGTAAATTATCGTTCAGTTCCATTAGAGCTTCAATATACCACCGCTTCAGGTAGCAAACGATTTGTCCTCCTACGCATCCTATATGACATTTAAACGCAGGTTCCATCTCCACAGAACTCGCGCCGATTTTAATAATTACTTTGGTTCCTAATATAATAACAAACGGATTGACGCGGATAGACGGATAGACGCTTATGATAGCGTCGTTCCCCCTTATGACGATGATTCCTCATGGCACAGCAAGAAACTACGCTCACTTCAAAATAAACTATGGTAAGCATTGGTAAAATCCTGATCTCGGGCTGATTTCTTAATTTACATAAGTGCAAAGCGACTTCTCCACTCTGTGCAAATCCCTTTACTCCGATTACCTAAATCGTATGCAGTCCAATTTTATTTGTAACCCAGGGCGGTTTTTCTAGTTCATCAATACCAAAAGGAAATCTGACAGCTATCGTTCTACTCTAAAATTCTTAAACTGTTCGTCCGCCGATCTTCTTTGCTGATTTCTTTAGCCAAGCGTTCTCGAACGACAACTTCGAACCCGATCTTAACTGCTTCAATTACATGCACAGCTGCACTCAAACTTCAATAACTTCCAATAACATAACTACGTCATCAGTGGTTGACAAGATTAACTTTCTTCAGGAGGACTACTCATCCGATCCACATGACCTTCTCATGATAGTTAAAAAAATAAACCCAGCCCCTTTCTACTCTTTTCCAACCATCAATTGCGCGCGGAATCTTCCCCTAGTTGTGGAAAGATTCATTTATAATCCCCATCTTTAAGAAAGGCTGTAAGAGCGACATTTCCAACTAAAGACCTATTGCTAAACTTTCAAGCCTACCCAAGCTCTTTGAGAGCATTGCATATGGCTCACTCTTCTTCCACTGCGAATCAACCTCCTCCCAAAGCTGCATGTATTACAAAAAGGCAAATCTACAACCACTAACCTAACTGAATTTATTTCAAACACTTTGGGTGCCTTGGAGGATGGTAAAGAAGTAGATGTCGTGGCTACTGGCTTCAGTAAACTCCTTAAACTTAAAGCTCTGGGTTTTCCGACATTACTTGCTTGTAATCTGTATAGCTTAGCTAGTAGATGAAATAAATAAATAAATAAATAATTAAATAAATAAATAAATGGGCCAAGTCTTATTTGCAAGATCGTCAGCATAAAGTAATTTGTATTTCAAATCTTTTCAAGGCGACCTCAGGAGTTCCACAGTTCGTACTGACTATAAGCGAAAGAATTTTCTGACCCTTGCGTCACCAAATCCAGTCAGGGCACCCTACCATCAAGTCCACATTCAGAGAATCAAAGCTGTTCAGCGTAGATTCAAACGTTTCGGCTTGTGTGGTTTGAGCTGAGATGACCCCTACAACCGACTCAAATTGTTAGACTTGCAGAGCTTGTATAAACAAACAAACAAATAAACAAATAATAAATTAAATAAAATTACCACCGACCCACTGGCGTTTAGGCCAAATTACTGAAGTTCATCCAGCGATGGACTAATTTCCAGCGCAACTTCGATGACTGCACATGGAGTGTGTACCCGGGCAGTACAAAAATTATGCCGCCTTGTGGAATCTTTTGAACCCCACGGTTCTACCGGGCAGGATGTTTGAAATTGAATTGTTCATGTTGTCCTGTTATGTGAACTCGCCCTTATATCCAATGCAATGTCTTTTCCTTTCTTTTTTCATTCGCTTTTGTATTAAATCACGACCTGAACAAGTTGGTAAACTTTTTGTTAAGAATTAAATTAAATAAAGGTTCAAACGTTTAAAACATAACATATACAGCGCGGGCAGGTCAACAGAGACTGCTCTTTCGCAGCTGACGAGAAACATTTTAAATGCTCTTGATACGAAGGAGATAGTACTTTGTGCTTTCATGCACATAGCAGGGGCTTTCGATACAACATCACATGAAATCATCAACCAAACGCTAGAAAGAAAAGGAATCAACGAAAGTGTCTAAGTGAATGCCCGAACTGCTGAGCACAAGATCAGCAGAGACACAAACTGCACTACGAATAGTCAAGGCCAACACAACAAGAGCTTATCCACAAGGAGGAGTATTATTTCCCCTAATGTGGAGAGCTCTTACTTCCCATAATCAACTGCGGCATCAATTGTAAAGCCTGTGCTGATGACAAAGTACTTATAACTAGAAGAATGTATGAAGAGACCTACTGTGATATTATAAAACAGGGACTCAAAGTCAGTTAGCCAAACAGCTGGACTCTTTGTAAACCCATCAAAAACAACAATAAACCCATTTACGAGGAAAACTTCAAGGACTGAAGCCAATCAGACTCTTGGGAAGGGTACTGACACCCGTACCTAGGACTACACCTAGACAGTAAACTCACCTGGAAAACACACACAGGAAAGATTTCAAAGAAGGCCATCTGTGTACTCATGATATGTAGAAACCTAGTAGGCAAATCTTGGGGTTGTAGTTTGGACTCCAACTGCAACATGCTTGGCATCATGAGATAGATGTAAGTTAACCGCAGCCTCACAACCTATCAATATGTTATTCAGATAATCCCAATTTCCAATTCCAATATCCATTTCCCCCACGCACTAGCTTACAATGCACTTCCGTCACAGTCTCGTACATTTACCCCAAGCACATTCACCTCTGTTCTACCCTATCAGAACTTCCATTTTTTTATATGTACCGCTCACCTTTTTTTCAAGTTAGAATTAAGTGAAGAAATTAAATAAAGAATTAGTCATGGACTAAAACCGAAAAAATAAACTGCGTTTTATTAACTTGTATATTGCCAGAGTGATGCAATAAAGTGATGCAAGAGAAGTATGAGTCGTGCTACTGAATAGACGTGTTCTTCCTCTCGGCTGGCAAATTATAGTTTTTTTCATTTTAAATTAACGCATTTCTGGTTTTGTTATAGTTTTAACCCTTCAGTTCGCAATACCCTTGAACCTGCTTAGCTAAAAACTGTGATAGTGACATATATAAAAGTGTTTTTCATTTTTAATTTATTCTGTGCGAACCCATACCCCAATTAAATACTTACATCATGTCCGGTTCTAAAGGGCTACGATCGAATTCCAAACTCGAAGTCCAAAATTCAAACTCACCTCGAACATCTCTTGGAGCAGTGCAACAAAACCCCAAAAAACTGGAAGTGGACAACAACAAAATGTGGGAAACAATGGACGAGAAATTAAAAAGTCAGAGTGATTTGATAATTTCCCTAATCTCATCTAAAATGAAACAAAATAATGACACACTCGCGTCCAAAATAGAAATGCAATTCGCTGGTCTTAATAAAACTATCGCGGATATAAACTCACGGGTTTCGAAACTTGAAATCACAAATTCCTCTGCTAATAGTGATATACTAACAATTAAATCTGAAATTAGTCAAATAAAAACATCGTTATCGGACGTAAACAAAGAGCTATTAGACACACAAACCGCTCTCAACATTAGTGCCAGTGAAATTTCTAACCTTAAGTCACGTTTGACTGAATTAAAATGTGCACAAGAAGAGTCCGAGAGTAAAAGTGTCTCCCGTGACGCGGTTTTATTTGGGATTCCTCACACCCCGAACGAAAACATCAAATCTTATTTTAACCACCTTTGTCACGTTGTCAACATCAAACCGCCACTCATCAAGGACATTTTCCGCACACGTCCAAAAGCTAATAGTAACACCTCCACTATCATTATTAAATTCCGGTCTGCTTACGAAAGAAATTTTGTACTCACATCGGTTGCTAAATACAAAAAAATCAACAGCAAACAGCTTAGCTTAAACGACGTTGGACTAAACTCCCAATCGGCGATCTACCTGCGCGAGTGTCTTTCGAAAACAATTAACAACTTGCTTCACGCAGCACTTCAATTTAAAAAGCAAAAAATATTTTCATCGGTGATTACGATGCGCGGCCGCCTATTTGTGAAACATCACTCAGATGATGAAGCTGTCATTATCGATAACATCACCAAACTGAACGAGATTGCCAGCCATCATGGATTACATCCTGGAACTTAATTCAGCAATTCCCAAACTGTTTTCCTTCTTTTTTTATATATTTTTTTTTAATCAATTTTATTTTTTTTTTAATCTTTTTCTTTTTTTTTTCTCTTGCTACTTCACTTTAATTAAACTCTGTAATTCTTCATACATCTCCTTTGTTTTTTCTATATTTAATCAAGTTTTGTAATTTTTAACTGGTCGACTAGATGGGAAAAGGAACTTGTATCTCGAGACCTCTTTTGCTGCTTGCCCCTCATTACATGCCTTTTCCTTTCTTTTTATTAATTTACAATAGCCATGCAGGCTAACATTAATAACGGAGTTTCCATAGGCGGAGGTAATATTGAAATTCTTCGTTCAATGATTCGTGTACTGTGTGATCAAAAAACTGGATTGCAGGTGTGTCATATTAGTGCTCAAAGTTTGTTTCCAAAACTTGATGAGTTTAGAGATCTGTTCGAAGGTTCTAAGGTGGATGTGGTCTGTGTTACAGAAACGTGGTTTATTGACGGCGTATTAGATAATATTTACAAAGTGGACGGGTTTAATCTTTTTCGCGGTGATAGAATAGGAAGAGTGAGTGGTGGGGCTGCAATATACGTGAGAAAAGGCTTAAGATGCTATCCCAAATGTAAATCTGCGGCTGGGAGTGAAATTGATTATGTCTTCGTGGAACTTAAATCTACTACTGGCGATCTTCTCATTGGATCTGTCTGTAGGCCTAATAAGAATATCGATTTTAGTCCCCTTTTCAATCTCCTTGAATCTATATCTGTATGTTATCCCAAGATCATAGTCGGTGGTGACTTAAATAGCAACCTCTTAGTCGAGAACACTATTACTGAGAGTATGAGGACTCTTAATTTGTATCCTGTCAACACGAGTAATGCTACACACTTCACCCCCGTCTCTAGCACTCTTCTGGATGTTTTTTTTTGTTAGCGATTCCAAGGAAATTATATTTTATGACCAGCTGTTAGCACCTGCCTTTTCTAGACATGACCTTCTTTTTCTAACTTTTGACTTTTCAATAAGCTGTTCAATTTCGCACTATGAATATAGGGATTTCAACTGCATTGACTATCGCCAGTTGGAGCTTGATGCACGTAATGTTGAATGGGAGCGTATGTTTTTCTTGCCCTCTCCCTGCGATCAAATTGACTTCCCTAACTTCAATATCTGTGCCCTTTATAATAGCCATGTCCCAATCAAAGTGAAAACAATTAAACATGGTCAATGTCCCTGGTTCACAAATGATATCCGGCAGCTTATAGAACAACGTAACCGGGCTTACAATGGTTGGAAACGTTATAGGCTGGATGTTCACCTACAACTTTTTCGATCTTTGCGCAATCAGGTTGTCGGCAAAATTAGGGCTGCAAAAAAGAATTTCTACTTTACGAAAATAAATGCATCGTTAAAAGGCCGACAGCTTTGGAAAAATTTGCGAGCAATCGGAATTGGCAAAATGAATCAAAAAGTTGATGAAAGTATTGATCTAAACCTCCTTAACCAACATTTTGTCACACTTCCCTTTCCTATTCTAAATGTAGTTCCCACCTCAGTCTCTCTCGAACCCAGTTCAATAGTCAGTATTTTTGAGTTCGCTTGTGTAGATAATGCGGAAGTTGTTGCTTGTCTATTGTCTGTCAAATCGAATGCAGTTGGTTTCGATGAAATGCATCCTAAATTTGTCAAAATAATTCTCCCCGTGATTCTACCTTACCTTGTCCATGTCTTTAATTCTGTTTTAACCACTGGAATTTACCATGTTCAATGGAAATCTGCAAAAATCGTGCCTGTTCTTAAAAGTCCTAATGGTAAAGACTATCGGCCTATCTCGATTCTACCCTATTTGTCCAAGGTGTTTGAGAGGATATTGCAAAGGCAAATAAACTCGCATATTCATTCGAATAATCTGCTAACTCCAATGCAATCAGGTTTTAGAAAACATCACAGTTGTATAACAGCGCTTACTAGATGATATAAGGGAATCGTTAGATGTTAATAAAGTGACCTTCTTAGTGCTCTTAGATTTTTCTAAGGCTTTTGACACTGTGGATCACTCTAACTTATGCAAAAAACTCTAAACCTTGTTTGGCTTCACAAATTCTGCTATTATCTATCTTCTATCTATCTTAGGCTCAGAAGACAAGCTGTAGCAGTGGGTCATAATGCATCCAATTTTCTCGATAACAACCGGGGGGTCCCCCAGGGCTCGATTCTGGGACCGCTTCTGTTTTCTCAGTATGTCAACGAGATTCCTTCTATTGTCTCATCATCCATTCATATGTACGCTGACGATGTCCAGTTGTACCAAAGCTGCTCTCTTGGTATGATAGAAAACTGCGCAAATGCGATCAATATTGATCTGGAGAGGATATCCACCTGGTCCATGAAGAACGGGCTATTTCTCAACCCTCTAAGAACCAAATGTGTCCTCATTAGCAAGAAGCCACTGGATCTTTCCTATTTTCCTGACGTCATGCTTAGTGGAACCAAAATTGAGTTTGTTGACACTGCCAGAAACTTAGGAATGATTTTCAATAGAACACTGACGTGGAATAATCATATCAATGTGACCGTTGGCAAAGTGTATGGTGTCTTACGTCAGCTATGGATGTCGCATCAATTTACCCCTCAAAAAACTCGTATGTTGCTTGCAAAAACACTTATTATTCCTATTCTTAGCTATGGTTGCGAAATTTGTTGTAGCTGTGATGCTGCTTGTAAAAGAAAGCTCAATGTCGCTTTTAATAATACCGTCCGTTATGTTTACAATCTAAAACGCTTCGACAGAATCTCCACTTACTCTAAACAACTTTATAACATGACTCTTGACCACCTTCTTCGTTACAGATCTTTAATTTTGCTCTCTAATGTGATCCAAACCAATCAGCCTAGTTATTTGTTCAACAAGTTGTGCTTTGGTATCTCTAATAGATCCCAACAACTAATACAACCACGGTTCTCTTGTCTCACATCTGAGCGACAGTTTTTCATCAACTCCATCCGCTTGTGGAATTCCTTGCCTCGGCATGTTCGAAGGTCAGGCGGCACTGTGCGATTTCGGACCAAACTTAAGTCCTTTTTCTCGACTACTTCGACCAACTTTAACTAATACTCTTTGTTTCTTGAATTATAATGTTTATACAGTGGAGATGTATGATTAAATAAATATTTCTTTACCTTTTCTCTAATTCTTTATCCTATCAATACGTTTATTCTGTAGCATGCTTCTGAATTGTAATTTAAATTTTAAAGCTTCACTATCTTATAAGATTTTTATTTTTATCTTAATGCGTAAGCCGCAAATAAATAAATAAATGAAATGAAATGAAAGTGTGCAAAAAGAATCAATCTAATCACAATGAGGAAGACACTCGACAAAGTGCAAAGCTTGGCATGCCTCTGCGTGCAAACTTGTCCAACCGCAGCAATGGAGGTGATTCGGGATCTTACACCCTGCACGTTGTAGTAGAAATAAAAAGATCCTTATAAGGATGGCAAAACAGGGAGTCGGAAGAAAGAGATACTTTGGATCAAAAGAATTTAATGCACTGCTTAACATACCCTCTTGGTCATTCCCAGGGTTGATATTAGGAAATTGAACTTTGTAAAGAATTTCTCCTCCAAACTCAGCAACAAGAAGGACTTTAGAAATGAATGCACAACCTATAAAATAAGCAATAACACGATAATGTTGTATACAGACGGACGGATAAAGTTGTATGAAGAAGGAACTGGAGCAGGAATATTTAGACCTAGGGCAAAGCACTCTGAAGCCATGGCCAGGAACCCTAGCATCTTTTAAGCTGAAATATGTGCTAAAAACAAATCAAATCAGTCTCGACGGAAAATTCAGAAACTATGACTTAGCGATTATGTCAGATAGTCAAGCAGCTAGGCTTGTACAGGACAGGAACAGCAGAGTTACCCTTAATTAGTTATGCGGGAATGTCGGAATTGAAGAGAACGAAGCAGCAAACAACATAGTCTGAACCATTCTTCGGAAAAAGGTACCACACCCTAAAGGAAGAGTTCAGGAACACGAAGAAAGAGAACAGGTCGAAGGAAGACACCTCTCCAAGGTACCAGCAGAGGGCACAATAGACAATGAGGTTCAGTGCAATACCCTCATACAATAATAAATTATATACTGAGTTTTTTTTATTGCTACTACTTTTTCTATTTCTAGCTGCATGCAACTCCAAAAACCATGCGATTTAGTAGAAGTCTTCAGACCTTCTGCAACCAATTTGGTATTCTGTTTGACATTTTCTAATGCCACACGAAAGTTGCTATGAAGCAACGATTTTGACTAATGGGAAATCCAACATGGGTTTCTATTATTCGAGACTGAGTTTTGTGCCCTTTTCGAATTTATTTTGAAATTTTTCGATAAGACAGCCAATACATTAACCAAAATGATGGCAGTTTATATTTAACCTCTACGAGGGCATAACATGCACTAACGACAACATGGTGCCAAAACTAGTGCCCTTCAAATTCGATTTTGTGTCCAAAATTGAGTGATTTCTCGTCTACGAATCTTATGCATATACATACATACATATGTATGTATGTATCTATAACATATGTGTATTCGGTGTCTTTCCGCATATTCAATCACTGGCCCATACGAATCTTATCATGTACATATATATGCATGTATTTAACTACAGCGTGGGTGCATTTGGTTTCTTTCCACACTCGGTTCATACGTTATGGCACTATCCGTCTAACAAACAACTAGAACTACATAGTTTTAAAAATTCCATTTGATAGATATCCTCAAACCCATAGCGTTTGGTTTCAGTCATTATCAGAAGATCTCCCTTTGAGTCAAATGAAATTTTATATCCTGCAACCACTAACCACACAGGATGACTTCCGTTCTGTACACATACAGAATACTCGCCTTATAGATTTTGTATTTCATTTTTTACCCTCTTTACCTTAGGGTAGATTAAGTTTGATGAATAGTTTGTAACGTAGAGAAATAATTGAAAATGAAATCCTAAAGGGAGTCAAACTAATAAGAGCGAATCCTTTAAGTCACTGTTAAAGGGAAATTATTTCTATTGGCAAAACCACCCACCACACAAAAGTCATCTCGGACCGTTGTTATTTACTTCTTTTATAAAGGATTCGTTAATTGAACTTTCTTTGAAACTTTATTATGGTGTGCTGTCTACTCAATTCCTTAATTATTTCACCAATTGAAGAACACATTGAGCTGAAAGGTACAAGTAGTGACTAATCCGAGTAAAAGAGATATACTGTATTCATGAATAACTTAGAGATATCTTCGTTAGGATCACTAGTTTCCTTCAGAAGTAGACACAAAAATATAAAAAATAGATGTAAAAATATCAGAAGAAGACGAAAAAGTATACATAAGTAGAAGTAAGAGTATATTAAAAGCAGAAGCAAAATATAAGAAGTAGACTAAGAAGTAAAAGTAGAAGTAGAAACAAAAGTATCAGAAGTTGGCGCAAAATATAAGAAGAAGTAGACGAAAAAGTGTCAGTAGATGCGAAGACAAAAGTATCAGGAGTAGACGGAAAATATAAGAAGATGTAGACACAAAATTATCAGTAGAAGTTAGAGCCTACGATTTTGAACGTGTACTTGAAAAACACGGATACCCGGACTCCGTGTAATTAGAATATGCCAAATAAAAATCCATGTTCTTAAAAAACGTGTAATTCTACTTTATTATACGTGTACACGGATTTCAAATACACGGATTCTAAGTAGGTACACGGATTCTAAATACACAGATTTTTATTTTTGTCATTTGCGCAGTTTGTGTGTGCGTGGGTATGTGTGTGTGTAGTTTATTTGGAAAATCGTGGCGATTTCTTACACATTTTGGAAATTAGTGCATTTGCCATTAATGACTTTTTGTTTTCTGAGAAATGTAAATGATATTTTTTCAAACCAAAGTGTTGAATAAATGTGCATTTTTTTTTTAACTAATTGTTTTGTTGCGTTAACACCCTTTTTAGCCTTGATTCCATCCTTGTGCAGAAAACAATTAGCCTTAACTGCTTACCAAGGCAATTAATTGACTTTATTACATGCTTCCGTGCGAAATTAAAAAGAATTTTTCGATGAAGTTTATGACACTTGTCAACAAAAAAAAAATTGTTTACAATATGAAAAGAAATTTGTCTTTTGTCGAAAAACGTTAATATTTTAGTTTTTTGTATCGAAATAGGCAACTAATTGAGTAAAACGTTTTTTACAACAATTTATTAATTGTTCTTCACGTATTTATTTTTATTAATGAACTAAAACACATTTATTTTAATTACCCGGACAATTAACACGGATAATTAAATAAGTACACGGATGCCCGTGTATTTAACTATCCGTGTAGTAGGTTAGCTTTTTAAGATATGAAAAATAAGAAGCAGTGATAAAAAAGAAGAAAGCAAATTAAGTCGTGAAAAATTAACCCGCTCTTTTATTTGTAGCTTTTTTCATTTTCGCTCCGGAATATTTTGCTGCGGCAATTTGATCAGACAATATAAATTTAAACCGCCATGTAAAAATGAAACTAATGAATTTTGACCGCAGTGAGAATCATGTCGAAACAAGTCAAGATTAACAGTTAACAATAACAATTGGGCGCGTTCCGATTTCTAGATGTCAGAAGTTTCAGATAGACACAATAATGAAACACGAATTGCTTTAAAGAGAAAATTTTATAAAAGTTGCACACATCAAAAGCAACATCATGTGCGATCAACATTCTGTTCTGTACTATACAATCTATAAATTATACAATGAAACTATTTACTTAGATTAAATTATAAAACTGTATTTTATTTTATTAAAAAATAAAAAAAATAGGGGTGGTCATGGTGTAGTGGTTGCATCATCGCTTGTCACGCTGAAGGTTCCAGGTTCGAATCCCGATGTCACAAAAAAAAAAAGAAGGTCAATTGCGAAAAAAGCTGACGTCAACTCTACTGTATAGGCATAACACTGGCAGTAGGGTAGGCAATGGCTTGAAAGTGTTGATCGTACTAATGACATCGGGATATTCGAAAGAAATACTGCGAATTATAAGCAATAGCAATAATTTTACCCAGTCATTCTGGAAAAACCACCCTCGGAGCCAAAAGACTGAAACCTAATACTACCTGAGTTTCAGAAATCACTACACCAACACTAGCGCTGTGTTAATAGCATCATAAGGGTATTCATAACCCCTTTAGCGCTAGTGAATTATAAAAATAAAAAAAAATTGTTACTCGTACTCACGGTTTTAGTGGATCCCTCGGAGTCCTGCGCGCAGCATTGGTGTAAAGCAAAAATACCTGTAAATCGCGATGCGAACTAGGACTAAAACCCGATTACAAACTACGAAACTAATCCCTAACCTTAACACTATGAAAAGTTAAAAAAAGAAACTAAACTAATAATTCGCAAAATTCACTTATTGTCTCTACTTTCACTCAATCACTTTTGTTGATGTTGTTGTTATGGTTGTAGCTGCTGTTGTTGACGACGTCGGTGGAGTGTTGGAAACGCAAGTCCCACGGAGCACCCTCTTCCAGGCGGCGATCCCGGCAAATGTCCTGAATTTTGTTCGTATTTGTGCTGAACTTGTCCTTTTGTCCTGTAGCGTTCTGTGTGTTGTATGTTCGTTGCTGTTCGTATATGGACTTTGGTCTCGTCCTTTGTTCCTTCAGTTGTTGGTGCAATCCCGTTGGGTGGGGCATGCACCACATCGAGCGGTTTTGATGCCCCGCTGCACCGGTATCGTAAAACGGCCGGGGTCTGGGTCGATCAAAACCGCAACCCACCACCTGTATAGGGGAATAAGGTATGATGAGGCACCGAAGACCGTGTAGAACTATGCCTGCCTACCTCTGCTTCTACCGTGTCGGACTTGGGTTTCTAGTAAGAAACATATTTAAAACATTGTTCACACTTTGCACATTCTTCTCAATTGGGTACCACTGACCTTATTAGACCACTCCGCCCTTTTCCGATAATTATAGCCGTATTGTTCTTCTTATTTTTTTTTTCTCCTTCGTACGAGAAAACTTTCCTTTTCAAACTAAACCTTTTTTTTACACCAAAAATGTTTGCACGCCGCTGGCACTTCTGTACTTATTCTGTACCATCAGCTTTCACAATTTTTTTTTTTAAATAACGGGCCTACGGTCATTGTCCCCGTAGTCTCACCTTAACCACACTTGTGGCCTACCGCAATAAGGGGTAATCTTCGTTTTGTCTTTATCTTGTCGTCAGTGAGTTTGACTCCAGTGTCTATTTTTATTTTTCGTTCAGTGAGTGTCATCTATAATAATTGGTTTTAATCTATCTTACATCTATGTACCTATCTAAACTCACCACATAAATAATACCCAACACTAATCAGATCATTAATAACGAACATTTAATAAATAAATACTTATACCTAATTAAACACAAATCATAGCATCGAGTGAACTCGCCCCCTATTGAGCGTGTTCCGCATTGACTCCACGTAAGTTGGCTGCGCTTCACTTGGTGTGAGTGAGAGAGACATTTGTCTCCTGACGCAAGTACGCTTTCTCCTCCTTGCATGTAACCAATGTGAAACGTCAAAGTTAAACCCAAAACAACCACCGTACAGGAAGGAATACACGCGGTAAGTATTTTAATGCATTAGAACAATTTTATTTAATTAACCTTTTCTTCCAGAATGGAGACAAAACTCAATGTACATGTAAGTATTATTCACTTGCCGGGGGTTGTCCGTTTGACATAGTTCCAAGGGGATAGCCTCCAGTGCAGGAGCAGGCACTTTGATTACATTTTACTAATGTACAAATTCTTTTGCAGGTGGAGGCTCCCGTAACAGACTCGACGACGTTTGACGAGTGGTCGTGAAGCAAACGGCCTCTTAAAAGAAAAGGAACCGTGGCCTTCACCTACACCGAAGTTGCCTCCGTGGCCATAACCTGGCTCACAACACCACCTATCTCTTCCGGCTAGTGCCAAAAGGTTTTTTTTTTGTAATATTAACCTGCCTTTTTTAAAGTTGGTGAATATGAACTTGCAAATTTGCTTGCAATTACTTTTCTATGTTAAGAACGAAATTTTGCAGTTTAATTGGTAAACATTTTATTATTCTCAAATTATTCAATTGCTTTATTTACTGAAATACCCATATTTGTACGTGTTAATTCCGACTTTCATGGTAATTGGAGATAAAGCGAAAAGAGTTGGTCCCAAAATGAATCAGGTAAAAATCAACTATTATAGTATGTTGTCAACAAATAGAACAGTATCAGTCAATGGAACATCACTATTGCAGTAAGAGGACAGAATTGCCCCGATCTGGGCTGTCTTACTTACAATAAAAAATAAAGCAGAACAGATTTTGAACTGCTTCGAGTAAAAAATTCTTAGTCGAATATTAGGTCCCGTGTGTGAAAAGGGTGAATGGAGGAGAGGACTTAACCGCGAGCTCTACGAGCTGTATTAAGATACGGATGTAACTCAAAAAGCTAAGACTACAGTGGCTCGGCCACATTGAGGGAATGGATACAAACTCTTCAGCCAAGAGCAATTAAAGCCCCTAGGTTCGAGACAACAAGGTAGGAGCGCGGCTTCAATGCAATCTGAAGAACTGGAAGCAGCGTGGCAGGATTTTATAACCCATTGAGCGCGAGTGAATTATTATTAACATTTTTTTTTCCAAGTTTCTTCATCTCAGCACGGGTCCGCACATACCAAAGATAACACATCACAGGTGACGATACCTAGTGATTATGCTCGCCTGGTGCGTAGGCCAAGTTCAACGCCAGTGGACAGAGATCCTACAATGCTACTGCGATCTTGTCAGTGGGACTAATGAGCAATTTTTCTTTCACTTTTGTTTTAATGTACATGTGTATAAAATCACTAGGCGAGTGGAACATAAGTGGGATTTAGACCACTCAAGACGTTGGGGGATAGAATTCATTCCGAGCGCCCCTACGCTCGTTGTTGTCGTTCCATAACGCTCGTATGAATGTGCATTTTCTAATTTCTACGTTTTCAGTGCTGCGCTAATTCGAATGGTTTTCGTCTTCGCAATCTCCTAACTAGGTTTGTTTGGTCAAGAAGCTGGAGGGCCTCAGGATTCGTGTGAAGTTGGAGCCGCTCTCCATGTTTCTTAGCATGTCTTTTGACTTCGTGTTTTACTAGTTCCATACCCAAGTTTCTGTGGAGGTCTTCATTCCGTACGTACCAGGGTGCATTGACGATATTTCTCACTACTTTGTTTTGGAATCTCTGGATGATGTCAATGTTGGTCTGTTAAGTACAACCCCAGAGTTGAATCCCAGATGTCCATATGGGTTTAATTACTTGAATATAAAGTAGGAGTTTGTTAGAAATTGATAGACTGGAATGTCTTCCTATTAGCCAGTAGCCAGCCTCAAGTGAGTGAATTATAAAAAAAAGGAGCGAAGAGTTCCGAATTTTCAATCGTTTTAAATTGTTTTATAAAAAAATACAATTTCAATGTATTTAAATTGAAACAAAAGGAGGAGCACTTAAGCTTCGAAAAGAAAGCGAACCGTTAATTCTGTTGCACAATTTAAAAAGATAAGGCCTACTATGTATCGGATAAAATTTATTTCCAATTGCATATGAAAGCAGTTCAAAGCAAAGCATGATGGACTTGGCAAATACAGTAATGCACGCATATATGATTTAGTTGCAAGCAATATGGATCAAACCCTATTTCTATTGCGACTAAACTGTCACATACGGATAAGTGGAAGTACAGTCGAACCCGCTTATTTGAAACTCGTTTAATTGAAAAACCCGGTTATATGAAAAATTTCATCTGTCCCTGTGTACTTTTTCACAAATTTCATACAATCTTCTCCGCTTAATTGAAACCCGCTTAAGTAAAAAACTCGGTTAACTGAAAAAAAAAATACTTTAAAAATGTATAACTCTTCATAGAAAAAGCTCCACTTAAATGAAAAAATGAAAATGTATCACAAAAAAAGAAGAAAAAGGGAGGATTTTATGAATTTTGCTATGTTGTTTGTTTTTTTTTTCTTTCATTTCATAAATAAATGTATTAATTTTCTTTCGTTAACTGATTTTATTTGTTCATTTTTCTTGAAAAGATATTCCAGGTCTACACAAATGAAATATTGTTCTGTTATCCAAAGTCCGTTTAAATGGAATTTTTTTCCATTATCCGAGGTCCGCTTAAATGAAAAACCCGATTAAATGAAATTTAAACTAGGATATTTTCTCATTTCATTTAAACGGGTTCGACTGTATTTACTTGAATGAATCAACTAGCAAATCAAAACTAATTTGTATGGTTTAGGTTTTAGTCCTTTGCTCCGAGGGTGGTGTCCAGTATGACTGGGGAGAATTATTGGTAATGTTGTCATATTTATTGCTTATAGTTTACAGTATTTCTTCCTAGCATCCTGATGTCATTATCACCACTCAGTACGAGTAACACTTCAAACCGTTTGACCAGCGCCTCCTACAAGTGAAACAGGCCGTAATGCTCGGCGAAAACTCAAATGCCACGTGCACGAGATGGCTAACGCAAAATGTAAACAAACCGGTGGCGGAAGCCAAGACGATTTTCAGATTTATTAATTTCATGTTTTATGAATGAAAAGTTACTTTTTTTATATTGCAATTAGAATGTTATGTTAAACAATTCATTAGTTTATCTTTGTTTATATATTTCCCGTGAAATATTTAAAGAACATCTTTGTTTTGTGCTGATGAAATCTGTTTGGAGAATCTGCTGCATAATGTTCTTATTATGTTGCTACTTATTCTGTGGACTACAAACAAATAACTACATATAAAACCAAGCAAATTACACCCAACTCTTAACTTTTAGATCTAGATAATTAAAGTGCTATTCTCCCCCTCCATCATGTTGAGATTACTATAATATTCGACGGATTGCTGGCAAAGTCTACAACCGTCTGGTGCAAATTTAATAGGTGATTAAGGTAAACAACTTTCTAGAGCGTTGGTCTTTAAAGTCTCTTGAAATTATGGATCAAACCACCAAAAAAGGAATACCTACCATATAAATAATTTTGTATGAAACCAAAACCGTCTGAAACTGGAACTGAAAATCAACAAGACCAAACTAAAATTCAAAAATTAAAAAGCCATGTTTTGCATATCATTTTGTAAATAATTTTATTGTGACTTGTACTTTATAAATTTGTTTATATAACACATTTTATAACATGCAATAATTCTTCACACATATTAGATTTTATTTTGCACAAAGTAATGAGTTCACTTTCCAAAATACTACAAACATAAAAATCTGTGGTGTTTGAGCAAGAAAAATAATTCCAAATATGCGTTGAACATTTTTGCTAACCATATTCTCTATATGTAATATCTTTACTATTACATTCAAAATAACATTTATTTGGAATTATTTTTCATGTTTCAAACACCACAGATGTTCAAAAAGAAATATGTTTTTGTATGTTGTTGGCTATTCATTCCACATTGAAGATGATTTGACTGCGATTATCCCAAAATACAGCTGCATACGGAGGCACCGTCAGTCCAGCATGCTTTGTAATTATTCCACTTATACGCAGCGCAAATGAACGGCTTTTACACAAAACAAATTATCATTAAAAATCAATCTACACAACGAATTAGGAAAATGCACATGAGTATTTGAAAATCAAGCAAAAAGATAAAATTCGAAACATGATAATACTATTCGTATTGATGCACGGCAATGTGAAAACCGTTTTGCCATTATTAAAAGCGATATAACATAATGCCCGTGCATTTGTTTGAACGAGCATTTAACTTAGAGTAATTTGTTTGACACCTAAAGCCTTTATTAAACTCACAACACTTCGAAAATATTTATTTTATTCCGCGAATGACAAATTTCCCGTCGATTTTCATACAAATTTTACGGTTTGACAGCCAATTCGTAAGCCATCTCGTCCAGCTGTTTTTTGGAGCATTACGGCCTGTTTCACTTATAGGAGGCGCTGGTATGACCACCCAACTGCCAGTGTTATACCTATGCAGTGGAGTTGACATTCGCATCTTTGACAGCTTTTTTCGCAGTTGCTCGACTTTCTTTGACAGCGGGAGTTGAACCTAGAGCCTTCAGCGTGACAAACGATGATGCAACCACTACACCAAGGCCACTAAATACTTAAAATATTAGTTTCTACTGGTAGTACTAGTATTAACTTACTAACCTTTTACTACTAGTACATAGGTACTAAATTGTATGCATTCGGCCATTTATCCACAACTCCGGAACAGTGACATCTGCTATGACTTATCGCGTCTGAATGATGGTTTTCATTATTATTGATCGATTAGGGATATTGGTGGTGGATTTCATTGTTTATTTTTTCTTGTTTCTCTGACACGGTGGTCCATTTCGTGCATGGACATATCGATTCATTGATCAGTGAATATTTTATGTTCCACCTAATGGGATCCTAAATTCAGTAGATTTCATTGGAATCCCAATAACTGACACTGCCTTGCTGTTAGTGTTGTAATTGTATGCCTATTGATCTGTCTAAACTAGGTTACTGTGTTTCGGGAAATGTCATGGGATTGTGCCTTAAATCTTCGTCAACGATAAATTGTAGCATTGATTTCTGTCGACGGCATTATAACAGTGTTCCAGAGTGCACGTGTCTCACGCAGCTGTGGATTCAGATTTTATTAACTATTCTGAACCAGATCATGTCTTTCTCGTGCGCCAAGAGAGTGTTCCTTTAATCTTTGTCAGAATCACCTCGAAATTTACAACTACGACCTGCGTCGTCGATGCTACCATTCCAACACGAACGGGCAATGGCGCTTCGACTTCTATCGGATTGCGTTCGAATTCGAAGTACCTCGTAAAAAAATTCTACTGATACCCGAGCTGAGTTCACGTCTATCTGTGCAAATGTTCGCAAATGTGTTTATGGCTCAATATAACTCAAATTCCCATAAATTTGCCCAACATAACAATACTTCATTCAAAGCGACAATAAAAAATCGCAATAAATAATAAAATTGAAAATCATAGGCGCGTTCAGAGCATGTCTTTTGAAGGCCGACACGACGATACAGTCAGCACAACAAAAGTGAGCAACCAACCACTACCCTGGCTTTTTCGTGAATGCTTTCTCTCTAAATGTCTGGAATTAAGACCGCTCGCTTGAAGAAACTCAAAGATAAATAATTCCCTGTAATACTGTTGAATTATTTTCGATATTTTTGGGGTGATAATGTGGAATCGATGTCCTGGTCCCCACTTGAAATGTGAAATCTAAAATTCAGTGTGCACCTTCCGAACACCACCCAAAAGACGACGACGACGACGGTTTGCTTTTTTGCCACTTGAATAAGTTTCCGTTTCGTTCGTTTGGAATTTTGTCTCATCTCCCTTGAAGGAAGGGTGGAAACAAAAACCAAGAGAAGAAAAGCGGTGAAAATGAGAAAGGGTGCTAAAGAAGAGGATTGTAAATCAAAGCTCTCCATTCAATTTGATGTTGAGAAATTCGCTTTCATTTTCCCCCAGGAACAAAGGAACTATCGATCCGAAAAGTCAAGAATATGAAAGCCTCAACTAAAAGAATGACGGTGAACGGAGTGGCGGGTCGGGGTCAAAGACGGCAGAACGAACGCGCAAAACAGCTAGATGCCATTTCAAAGGAGGACAGAGGATAGGAAATTGATTTGAAAGGGAAAGCACAGGAAGTGAAGGCATTCTCCGTTGGCACTGTTCACTGCTCGTATACATTTCAATACTTTCCTTTGTTTGGATAACAAAACTTTGATACCTGCCTGCTTGCCTCGTTGCCTGGCTGCCTTTAGAAATAAGTGTGACATGAAGTGGATTTTAAAATAAAGAAAAACCCACAGAAGGAGCTCTTTCTTTTATTGAAGTCGTTGAATATTTTTTTCAAAAGTTATCACAATGAAATATCTAAAAATTAAAAAAATAAATATGCTTGCTCATTTTAGCGAAAGAGGATGCCATTTGTGAAAGGACTCTGTTAAGTAATCAAAGTAGTTCAAGGTTTTTTCTGTGGAGAAGGAACGAGTATAGTTTTGTGTTTGAGAACAGATAGCATGTCCATCTCGTAGGAGAAATTGAAACCATGATAACCCTCACCTTGGAAATTTAATCCTTTGGAAATGATAACCAACGATATTACATTACGATTCCGGAATATTCGTTAAATTTAATCACTAAGGAATCTTGGCATCCATTTGGGATCACTGCATGATATTTTTTTTCATACTGCAGTCGTCGATCATGGGTTAACGTATTTTCAGCTTATGTACTTATATTTTGTAGCAAGTTTGGTACACTAAAACATACTTCTCTTTTGGAACTTTATTAAATTTGCCGAAGAATTGATAGTTAGCTTGGACTTACAATTTATGCAAGAATTAACTGTTTGCCCGCTGGCTGTGGGATTCGGAACAATGTTCCTTCGGCCTATAGGACCTCTTTATCCCTTTCATCGATTTTATACAATATATTGTACATCGAAGAGCATCATATTTATTGACTTTCCTGACAAAGTTTTCAAGTATTTCGGAAAAAGTCGTTACTTTTTAGTATTCGACACTAACGTCCTTTAAACAAAAGAAATAATATAAACAAGCGGATTTATAATATCTAATATTTTTATGCCTATTTTTTTAACAGTCCTTATCAAAGATGTGAAATTTCAGGGAGGTAGTTCACAAACTTCCTTATAACTTATTTTAAATTATTGTAGCTGAATATGAAAGTTTATACATTACTTAACTATACTACATTATTACAATTTAAAAAGTAGCATGAAAAAATTTTTTGATCGTTGCAAAAGCATGTAGAATACATTGCCCTCAAATTCAAATGTACAATATTTTGTACATTTTATATATCATATCTACAGCAAGTGATGTTAATTTTCGAAGAATTTCTGGTTTGAGTTATAATATGTTTTACACTTTGTAAAGTAAGAAAAAGTAAGCAATGATGAACTATTAATCTTTCTTAAATTTAAGGAGGAATTGGAGAAAAAGAAGTCATTGGTGGGTACTGCAAAAGGAACATTTTTAAAAGTTCAAAGACCAGAAATAATTCGTGCATATGTAAAATTGATCGAAAGATGGACATTATTGACACTTTTGTGTGGTTATTTCTTGCATTTTTATGAAAACGTATATAAGTTCCGAGAAATTATTTAATAGGCTGGTTTCACTTGGGAATGAGTGTGGTAAATCAAATGAAATCACTTAAGGCCTTATAGCCTGCTTTTGATAGAGAAATTGAAGTAACATTGTTTTTTTAATGTTAATTTAAAAATAGATAAGCATATTCCTAAAAAAATTTGTATATACATACATAATCAAGGGCAACTATGGAGTGATAGAAGATGTTACCGTATTGTTGTTGACTTTCGTCAGTTTACCAGTTTAATGCCGGGGAATAGTCGAGTTGACGAAGTAAAGGTATGCATTAGGCCTCTTGATTTTACCCGAGTATTACCCCTCTCAACAATTACCCGGGTACCCGAGTACCCAGTATTTAGCTGTGTAAAGTACGTGAATGCACTTGTTATGTTTCGGGTCATTTTATGACCTTACAATCCCAAGTGTAATGGCTAAAAAGCTATGAGTTTCTTAAACCATATTAGTGACATGTATTAAAAGTTTTATTTTATTTTGTTGTATTTATTATAGTGCGGAATCTGTGAGTTCTACGCCTTCTTCTTCGATCACTTCAAGAGTTATTGGTACTAGCAGTAACAGTAGTGCAGTACCTCCAAGAAAAAAAAAGACGACGTAATGACGATAATTATAACGCTCACTGGCAAGAACAAATTTGGTAGACAGCCGCATATATGATTTCGAAATTAGCCTTTTTTTGTGAATGAATCACAGTTTATTTGTTGATAGCATTGTTTAATTGTGAATTATGTTAAATTATGTTTTGTATTAATCGTTAGGTATTTTTAGAATAAAATGATTTTGAAGTTATGGTTTAATCGTTTTATTGGTTAGCCTTGATATGTGAGAAATAACGCGGGTACCCAAAACATTGCGGTTACCCAAAACCTTGTGGATACTCGATATTTTGATACCCGGGTAATACCCGAAAAAACGGGTGCCCGGGTAACCGGGTATCAAGAACATTAGTATACATATCAATGGCCGTCTGTAAAAAAAAAATTTAAATTTCAAAAATAACATAGCTAAGGGTCACGAAAGGTGCGATGTCTTTGCCGTGCAATTTTCTGACCATCTACTAAAAATTAGAAATTGAGAATATTCAAAATATGAAGAAAAGGTGAATATCACAGCAAATCTAGGTTCAGTTGTGGAGACTTTTGCAGAAATGGTCTAATTTCTGTAATTATATGATCAAAATGCAATAAAAGTTAAATGCGTCAACATTTTAAACATATTGTGACCATATGATTAGTCACTTTTAAACAAAAGTAATGTTTGATTATCAAGTAATAATGCATTTCGTTAGTAATTAGATGACAAACTCATAGTTTGACTTACTTAAGCTTAGCTTGGGGCTGACTATCAGCTAAAACAGCTGAGAGGGAAGCTACTGAAGAGATAAGGATAGATCTTTATCTATATATGTAAAATTTCGTATAAAATTAAATTTTAGGAAGAATTGTTACAACATATTTTACATAACAGAGATATGCGATCTACATTCATGTGACATAGGGCATAGTTCATATATTATGTGATGTAAAAAGGATTTATTTTGAATTTTTTTTGTAGAAAGGTGGAAAGCATCAAAAGCTTTAACCCGAACTCAAACCTCTTCTGCCTCCAACTCCTATTCAGGTACTACTCTCCCTCTCTCTACACCAATGTGCGTCTAAGAATACCGTACATGGATGTATGTGTGTCCCAGGGTGTTCGTTTGTGAGCAAAATGCATTAAAGCTATATGTGTTCTTTGTAGATTCTTGTAAGGTTGGCATTATCTGCTCGCCATTTCACTCTGTTGCCTATCTCGGCTTTCTCTTCTTTCCCTTTCCTATCGTCTTAGCTTTAAATTTGTTTCCCAACTTTATGATTGGTAGCCTGGTACCGTTGCATAGTCTCGGAGCATCGAGGTTACGCATAAGCAGAACTAGAACACCAACTTTCAGTTCTAGTTTATCTTTATGAGACGGCTCACCAGATAATTCAAAGGAGTTTATAAACTCTACTGGGTAGATGGTAGTGTCCATTAAAACACCTTACTTATGAAATAGTCACAGAAGAAAATTAGTAATTTTAACATTTTTCCATACATCCTACTTCATTTCTAATCCCTACAGTGGGATATGTTCTTATTTTTGTTTCAACCTACTCCAAATATCTACCATAAAACCCCTTTTCCCCAGCGAATTCCGATCATTCAGAGGCAAAGATAAGCATCCCTACCACATATAATAAAAGGGAAAAACTTCCCTTGAAATTGCTAAGCAACACAAACACAACAAAATGTGCTGCTGGCTGCGTTACGCAGGTCACAGCTTTTCTATAAAATCAAAATAAATGGCTGTTTCCTAAGGAAGTATGCATTTTTAATAAAAGCCTATGTGCTCAGTCTAGATATAGACTATCTACTCACGAAGTTTCATCTAAATCAGTTTAGCTGCTTAACATTTATTACTTTACTAGCTGTACCCGCGACTTCGTCCGCGTTGACCTAAAATGTCTTGCCGTTAAGCTTGACCCGCGAATACGTATGTGGCATAGCTCACAGATTTTGTGATGTGAAGAGGGTTTTGTTTTTTAGAAAGGTGGAAAGCATCGAAAGCCTTAGTGTGGGATTTCAACCCGAACTAAAACCATCTTCGCCTCCAACACCTATTCCCCACGGTACTACCCTCTCTCTGTCTCTCTACACGTCCGGGTTTGAAAATGTGTGCAAAAGAACAAATGTGCGCCTACCATACATGGGTGCACGCGTCTGGCAGCGTGTTCGGTTGGGACTGTAAATATACTTAAGCTGTATGTGTTCTTTGTCGATCCTTGTTATATAGGTTGGCATTATCTGCTTGCCATTTCGTTCTGTTGCCTATCTCGGGTTTATCTTCTTTTCCTTTCCAGGCGTCTCAGCTCTACGTACGTGCGAAAACGCACACTGCACTCCACTTTATCAATATCTTTCGTTGAGTATAGAACCGTGGTCACTGGAAGAACACATGCCCTACGTCTTCTACTGTGTCCCCCTACCACTCCCATCAACATCAAAGTCACGTAAGTTGTGGTACAGCGCACCCGCGCAAATTGTGTCTTGATAGGACTTTACCAGACAATCACTTCTACCCACCTACCTCTACTGTACCTGCGCAGCTCAGGTAAATTGGGGAGTCACGGTTATTAAACCGATCGATTTGATCGGAAACAGGAATGTCCCGTTAAGACCTGTGTAACGTAGAAGTCTACTTCTCTGTGCTTGTGCATTGTCTAAGTTTCAGTAGTAAAGATAAGGCAATGTGTCCATCGGCCTTTGGTTGACAGGTTCCAACTCTGCTGCCATTCTCTCAGGCTCCTTGTCATTTCGTTGTACTCTACTTCACCTTCCTGTCCACTCCTCTTGAAAGAGTGTGAAATCTACTATCCAAGGGCAGTTCTATCACAAAATTGCGACTCTATTTTTCTTGCCTGACACTGTACTTTACTCCCTCCCTTGGTCGCTCCGGTAAGAATTGTAGCCTTGATCACATTTCTCTCCAACTCTGTGATGCACAGCCTGGTACTATTTTATAATCTTGGAGCATCAAGGTTATCAAATCCGAAAGACCAACTTTTAGCACCAGTTTATGAGACGGCACTCCGGATAACTCTAAGAAGTTTAAAAGCCCTGCTTAGTAGTGGTAGTGTCGTTTGCGGACATGATCTGCTTCATATTCTCGTTGTTGTCAGATGTACCTACTAGCCTTAATAGTAAAATCCCAGCGAAACCGTATCAAGTATGTAGGCATTGATACAAATGTTTCCCAGTGATCTTTGCTCATCAACCCAACGTACTAAGCGCTGAGCCACACCGATCGCATTGCATATTTATCGTCACTTTACCTTAGCCGACTAAGTATAGCAAACTTTTGCAGAACAGGCTGTGACAATTTGTTCGTCCCAGTTTTCTTTCTGATTGCCCAATCTTCAGCAAAAAGAGAAGGATGACCCTCGGATAATACTCGTACTTCCTACTACTATGCCAATATTCAGCTAAGATCCTAAACTGGGGGTTTTTCAATGGATCTTAAACAAAACCAAGCTGAAACTAACCCACCTCACTCATCACAATTTCATTATTTTCATGTCCTTTCGAGTTTCTTCTACAGCGGGAAACACTATGAGATCCATTCCAATACCTAACATAGTCATACAACATGAGTAATTTGCATGGGATACTTTTTTTTACATACTCGAAAAACTGAATATCTGCCACACCAACACAACAACTACACAACCATAAAAACCCTTTTCCCAGTGAAAAGCGAGCGAGTTGCGAATTGCGATCATTTAGAAGCAAAGATACGCATACCCACCACAAATAAAAGGAAGCAACAAAAAAAAAGGAAAAAAGAGAAAAGGAAAAACCACCCTTGTCGCACAAACGATTATGATTTACGATCCCTATGATGTGCCACTGGCTGAGTGCTGCGCAGGTTAGTAAGTGGATGTTTCATAAGGAAATATGAATTTTTCAAAATAAAAATTACGAAATAAAAATTAGCCTGTGCGCTAATCTTTGACAAAGACTATCTACTCACGAAGTTTCATCCAAATCCGTTCAGCCGTTTAGGCGTTACGGAGGAATAAACATCCAAACATCCAAACTTTCATATTTATAATATAAGTAGGATTAGTAGGATAGGATTTTATTTTTTTTATTTGTAAAGCATTTTTTTAAATTCAATTCGCTAATTCTTACGTACTAGACAAAAGACGCTTAAAACCAGCTTGACAAATTCAACTGTGTTATTCTAACTTACTTGCAATCTAAGCTAATTGACCGGATTGTCAGAAATGTGGTGACACCGCTATTTTTAATCCGACATCTTGAAATTCTGCCACATTCCTACCAATCCCGTCAATGTGGTAACACAGTTAAAATAATTTCAAGATGGCGGCTTCAAAATGGGGATAGATTTTTTAACAAAAGAAATGCTTGATTATATTATTAACTAGGAAATATAGAAACTTCAAAATTATTAAAAAGGGGATGACTCGCTCCCCTCAGAACCAATTACGCTCGTCTACGAACTTGGCCGAGATATTCGCCATATAAACAAGTGTACAAAGATTCATTCGATACGGTTAAGAAGTGGAGCCTCTATAGCGCGGACAAGATCGTTGAAATTGAAAATGTTTACTTTTTTAAAGAAATATTCCCTTAATTTACATATACATGAGATCCACCTATCTCTTGCAGCTTGTGCCAGAAGGTCTTTTTTTAATGGTCAAGCGATTATGAATGCGCTTGTGATTCTATTGTATTTATACAGCGCTAGTGTTGGTACAGTGATTTTGAATCGGTAATATTAGGTTTCCGATTTCGAAGGGTGAGACTGTGGAGAATTATTGGTACCGTTGCCATTGATAATAATTCTGAGTATTTCTTTCGAACTTCCTGCTGTCATATGAAGGTATTCATACACATGGGATGGACGTGGGTCCATTGACCTTCTACCATGTTATAACTCGTCAAGTTACTGTGTTTGACAGCACTGTTTACGGTTGACCATCCTCATACATCACAATTCTTATTTTGAGCGGACTATTTTCTGAGTATTTATATGAAAAATGTTTACTTTGAGTGAACTACGTCTGAGAGTTTTTAGTTTTACTTTTCTACTTTCTGAGTGTTCCTACGAATTGTATCAAATAATAATATCTTTCACCAATTACTACTCTCTAATCATGTTTTCCGGTTGCGGCGTGTGTAATAGTAAAAGAGAATCCTTTCAATTTTTCATAAGTCGTAGTGAATTTTGCAGAGGCGTCAAACTTAGCGGATAAGTGGCCTTTAATGGTTTGGCTCAAAATGCATAAAACTGAAGCGCTACTGCATAATTTGCTGGAATGCCAATCTTCATCTGTCGATATGTTCAAAGATTTGGAAAGGATTCAATCAACAAGCAAAGGCTATCTACTGAAATGTGATTTTTTATTCAACGCTGCTTTTCGAACTGTAAATCTTACCAAGAGATATCAAATCGAGTCTTTTTCTGACTACGCAAATGTGACAAGAAGGTCGTTACGGAAACCGTAAACTCGGAGTATACATATTTCTAATATGTACAAGAAAAAATAAATCGACTCAAGGTACATCCATATCTGCTACACCCATTCTACTGAAAGCTGCCAAGCTTTTACGATGAACTATTTAAGAGCAGGTGTCAGCTAATAATTGAGGCACGACAGATGAAGAAAACTCTTATCAACCATTAAGAAGCCCGCCATGTCAAAACACAAAGTTTGCCCGACGCTATCTATTTAGTACATACTTCATGTTAGGGTTCGTTACCAACACCAATTAAATTTGAAATATCCCTCGCACTCAAAATACATGTGCGAACATTACCTTTCAATGGCAATGACATCAGCATCAACGTCGACCCTTTTCGCCCGCGTCTTTGAAGTTATATTTTGTGCAAAACCCTTCGACGTTAGCTTCACCCACGCCATCAATTTGCCAAACGAATCAACATTGGCAGGAGTGCTGTCACTGTCTCATGGTGGTCGTAAATTTAAAATTCCATTTGCAGGGTTATTGCGGTTACCTGTGGTTGACGACTGCTTCAGATCACTATTTGGACGAAATGGCTAAGGATTGCGGTTGCATTGTTTATTTACTCAAAGGGTTTCCTTTCTGATTTGTTAACATTCATTTAAAGTTCACCAGGACAAATGGATAAGGGAGACTTTTGGTGAATTGAAGTTTCAAGCGTATGAGATACGAGCAAGGGCATCAAACAGATGTGTATTTGTGATGAGAAAATTGGATTAATTGGCCAGCGATTTGGGGTGACACGTGAGAAGAAGTTTAAATAATTGATAAGTTACACCCGTATTTTTGGTTAATTAATGTTATCGAGACTGACAAGGAGGCATTTGAAAGTGGTTCCAGAGACGAAAAGTTGAGAAATGGGATAAAGATAATGCTGATATTGCATATGAGGTGGGGTCACCGTATAACTGCGAGCTGGTGGCAAATTTATGAGGTAGTAGTTAAGTAATAATAAATAATTATAATAAATAGGTAATAATTTCGATGACCTCAAATTTCTCCCACAGGCTAGTGTAAGGGAGAGCCAAGTTTAAAATGTATGCATGTACATATATATAAAAACATATATCTATATGCATATGTATATATAGTCTTATTAGTACCATTATGCTTACGCATGTGCAACGCTCAAATTCGGACATTGTATTGCAAAAAAACGCTCGGGTGAATAAAACTTTGAATTCTCATACTACATTAGCCGTGTTTTTTTGATAGCTGTATACCCAGCCCAGTAAGATTTTACACACAAAGCAATAACAACACACAAAGTGTAGATAACTTTCCCAGTTGCAGCAAGTGAGGATAGAACTACATAAGTTGACCACCAGAGCGCGAAAAATCTCATAAATTAGTCTTTATCCGATCGTATTTGTTGTTTTTCCTCGGTATTGACATTTGCGAACTGTCAAACGAAGAAAAAGAAATCGAGCCGCAAACCAATTGGTTGGTGCGGCTGCTACTGTGGATGAAGTGATTATAGATCGTTTTTTTGACTGAAGTGAGTATAATTATCAAAAAAACACGGCTATTGTGCCGGACTACAAGTATGAATTATGAAGTAAGCATTTTGATGGGCTTGAGCGAAACACATGGGTGGTAAACTGGCAATGGCACAACCACTTTACGATCATGTTTGTTAAGGTAAGATAAGACTGCTTGCCAAGTTGGCAATTGAATGGCCACAGGCGAATGACCAAATTATCTGTCAAATGACCAAAATGCCAATGTTGTCAATGTTCTATATTACACTATGTGACCACAATGACCAAATTTGCCACTGGTCCTTCAAGGCATTTTGTTTTATTTTTGAAAGTGAATTGTGGTAACGCTGTATTTGTCAAAAGGCACAACAGAAATAAAACAAAGCAGATAACAGATAAAGGCAAACCACTAATTTTCACTGAACTGAACAATCAAATAATAAACAAACAACGAAAAAAACAATAAAAACCAAGAAACACGAACAAAAACACAACAACTGCAACAACGAATACCGATGGCAATTGAATTATTAAATGCCAGAAATGCCATCACCAAATTTCAATGAATAGCAAATGGTAATTTTGTCATTACGATGGCATTCGTACCAATTCTCCGATTACACTACTTGCCATTTGGGCAATTTTATCTGTCAAAGCGAGTGTGGCAATTTATGGTCAAATGCTCATTTGGTCATTCGGGAAATGCCCATTACACTGCATGACCTTATTTTGCCAGGAGAACTGTCAGAAATGCTCATTCAATTGCCAACTTGGCAAGCAGTCTAATCTTACCTTTAGACCTCAGATATCATTAGAAAAATAAAGAATTAAATTCTACTCCGCATTTTTTGCAATTTAGTCCAGCTGTAGTACACATGTAAATTTAAGTAAAATCTCGTTCATATGACCACCGCAAGCACATTTGCAGTGATCGATTCTTTGGAGCCAATTTAAGACCACTCTTCCACACATATCGGCCAGAACGTTGGCAATTTCGCGTTCGATATTGTTCCTGAGGTCCTCTAACGTTGTGGGCATAAATCAACGACTTTACGTAACTCAACGACTGGAGAGGCCTCTACCCAAAATGTCGAACTCAAATTCGAACTTAGCGAAAAAAAGAACCATACAAAATTTTTATTGGTACAAAAATCAGATAAAAATAAATTCGAAAATCGAAGTTTGCTTGTCATCAAATACAAATACAAGCAAAAGGTACGAATAAATGGAAATGTTGGAATTTCTTTGCTTAATTTTTTTGGAGTTCTTGAATTTACGTTTGATTTGTTGTTTTACTATACAGCATTCATTATAACGAATTTTTTGTGGGATTTTGTTATGAGAGCTTGCATTTGAATGCGGTTTTACACACTCAATATATATATAATATGCATATTTTTGAATATGTTAAGATTCAGGATTGTCCCGTCTTCTACTTGTGGTTTCCTCATTATTGACTAGGGTTGTCCAAGAGTGGCTGGTTCTGCGACGTGCCGTGCTTATCACCATAACTTTCCGTATTATATGCTCCTCGGGTTTTCTTAAAACGTGACCATACCATCTCAAACGGCAGTCTTAATTTTATTTCGCAGTTGGCTTTATTTTAAATGTGCCTCGAATATGTTCATTGCGTGCTTATATGTATAAGTCGTATGCTGTTTGCGTGGTAATAATCACTACTACATACACGAATACATGTATTAGTAGCACATTCAACCAAACACGAATCAAATATTTTTCGAAATTAAAAATAAAATTTTCGAATGTCATCATGGCGCTTATTAATTATCGTTGTGCTGAAAAACCGAATTAAAAAGTGAATACATTTGCTAGAAAACATTAAAATTTCAAAATTAATGCAAAAAAGGGTTTATGGAAAATGGAATATATTGCAGTGATAATTATGAAAATACATTTCTTTTGTCTTTAAGTTGATTCACAAAATAATGATTAACGGTTCGATTACAAATTTTATTTAAAAAAAATTCAATTTACATAAGAAATTCAAAGTTCAATTTCAAGAATTTCTTTGATTTCCCAAACTTAATATTTCAAAAACTAGATCGAATTTCAAAATTCGACCACATTGGAGATCCATTCATTACCTATCGATAGAATCTAATATCATGAAATTCGTTAAACGTTTCATTATACAAAAGTTGTACGCCGTTTTGCAGTTTTATCAAAAATCTCGAAACATGGATTTGTTTTTTTTTCAATAAATCGTAAACGAAAAACATTTTCAAAAATCTGGTCGACCACTTTGTGAAGAAGACTTCATTCTTTAAAATGCTTCAAAAACCATTTCAATTGGTTCAGTAGGAGCCTCAAAAGTTTGTACGCCGTTTCGTCAATTTCCTGCTTTTGCTCGTTTTTTGGGCAGAGGCCTCTTAATCTTTACGCAAAATTCGCCACAATGCGGACTGAGAGATTCCCAATTCCTGTTAACGGGCGTAGAATCGACTGATTTAGCTCATTTTGAATTGAAACGCTTATACGGCAGCGATTTTTTTTTTTACTTCGACCTGTGCGTTGTCTCACTGGCACAAGAATATTCAATAGTCAATATGTTGACTCGAATTTATCCTCTGTAGCACGCACAGCCTGTCTGGTGGGACGATTATTATGACCGAAGTTGGAGCAAGCGTTCTTAAAGTTGCGACCACCGACTTAGAATTTCGGTAGTAATTTTTAATAATTTCGAAACGTTGTTCGTTTGTGAACTTCACCACGTTAAAAACATAAACCTTGGCTGGCGTTTTAACATTGACAGATAATAAAAATGTTTAAGAGTGCGTTTGTATTAAAATGCAAAATTATTATGTCCCTATTGAAAATCCCTTTATTTTAACTGAAAAATTTGGATATCTGGCTATTGAGACATGTACCTACAAGCACAGACAAGTAAATTATTATTTATTATCGGTGCTATAGGGTGCTATGAATTTAGATGCACATCAGTTCCTGAAAAAAAAAAGTTGTACAGATAGGGTGTCTACCTCTAATATTCACTAAGTACAGACAATTTAAGGAGAGCCAAACTTTGACGTACCCTTACTCTAACCCATAAAAATAATGTTCGTGTTTCATGTAAATTGTATCTCAATAGTGCGTTAATAACATACCGTTTTGTGATATTTTTATTATGCACCTAATAATTGTAAACAAAAAGTCCATACATTAGCCTGACCTACAATTTTCATGATATTAAGGAATAACCTGAAGCGTTCGTGACATAATTTCTCGTGCATTGTGATTTAACCGTTCAAAAAAATTCATAAATCCGATTCACCAACTTTTTTTTTATTGATTTACCAAGAACTGTGTCACGAATTCTTTAGGTAATTCCCGAATATAAAACATTATGGCAAAGCATTTTCTACAGATATCAAGTGATTGTATTCCAATTAATTGGTCGAATAACTCGGCATTTCAATGCTCAATGTGAAATTGGTAAACCACAAACCTAGTAAACTTTTTTTGATCTCTTCGAATTCCTTTATAATGCAGGCTATTATAAGGGCTCCAGATTATACAGCAGTATTCCAGGATGAAGCAAAAAAAAGCAATGAAAAGCGACTTAAGCATAAAAGGATCTGTGAAATCTTTAGAATTACAAACATAACATTGAGCTGGATTTCACGAAAGTTTAATCAATGTGGTCATGAAATTTTAGCTTTAAATCAAATATTATTCCGATGCAATTTTTAAGCATGATGACTTCCAGGGGTATATTATTAATTTTGTAAATAAAGGAGAGAGAGTAGACGGTGCAAAGACGATAATTGACATTAAGAGCATTAAGATTTAGTTGATTCCTGAGGAACGGTACTCTAAATGTTAACGAGTTGCGTACAACCAGTTAAGTACGATTCTATCCAATTCACCTTGTTTAACTGAAATCCGCACGCTTGCAAGCTCTCCAGTTGCATTTACGTATGTTATGTATGAATCTATATTTTATTCAAGTATATATTTGTGCTTGAATGTGTTTAAAATGGTTAGTAATGGGCGCGTTCAGAATTCTAAGCACTAGCTCGCCAACCGGCTCTGATTGGTCGAAAGCCCGAAAATTGACCACAAAACTAGTTGAATTTTCGTGAGGTAGTGAACTGACTTTAGTCAGTTGAAAGAATTTAAAAAAAAACAGTTGATTTGGAGGATAGTTGTTTAGGGAACGGTTCTGCTTCAGAGTTTTTATGTTCTTATTATGTTGATTCCTTCCTGTGTTTATTTGTTATTACGTTTTATTGTTATTTGTTCTTGCTTTTCGTTCTGAATTAAGCGTTGTTTTGTATTGAATTTGATTTTTGTTTGATTGTGTTCCTATTAGTAGGTAATATTAATATGTACATATTAGATATTTATTGCATTTTTTTAAGTGCACATACGATTTTCAAACAAATTTATATCAAGTGAATTTCACAAAACATGGTCTTTTTCAATTGAAATAAGGAACGTTAAAAATTTCGTTTCCTGCTGGTGTAAGCACCATCATCCGGTTGGATTTTTTTTTGAAAAAAACTCTTCGATACAAATGAATGTGGTTGCGTAGTGGTACTATACTAGCCACTATAATTTTGTTGGTCATGATAGAGTTAGTTGCATCGATGTACAGTTGAATCCGGATATAGCGACGATCAAGGGACCGGCGCGATTAAGTGCCTCTAACCGGACGACGCACAAAACGAACTGAAAATGTTAACTTTTGTATTGTATGCAAACCTAACATGTTGTGTCTCCGTCGCTAAAATCGGTTAGTCGTCATAAACGAAGTCGTAGTCAACAGATTACACTGTATTTAAAACTCATCTAGTCTTGTTAGTCATACAATTTATTTCCAATTAATTTTGCAAACAAATCGTGAGTGAAAAAAGGTAAATATCTCACATATGACAAAAGTGTCATATGGAAATGTCAAACGCTTTTGTAGTCATTTGCCGTTCAAGAAGTTAGGCTTTGATTCAAATTTCAGTGCCTAGAATTCTGAACGCGCCCAATGTTTTGTGTGATGTTACAATATGTTAAAGGGAAATTCATTTCCATTGCCTCCGAAAGCGTATACGTAGCTGTGAAGTAAGTCCAATTATATCTCCAATCGCAATCAAAGAAAAAAACCAACTGTCATTAGAAGCGAAATTTTAAATAATTGAGTAAATTAAAAAAAGGTACCTCAAACAAAGCATTGACTATGCAATAAAGAGTGGCACTTTTTTTTACTTCTTATTTAAAAATAAATAGATTTGTTACCTTGCCTATAATAATAATAATAGAGCTCTGCGTTTTTGTAAGTTAAAAAAAAAACGCTTCATATTGTTTTGTTTAAATAAATTCATATAAATAAACAACTCAGTTGTGTACGTTTTTGATTTAACTAATTAATTTTGGACAAAAGAATATGGGTTAATATTCCCTCCGTTAAAATAAAATCGTTTGGAAATTGCAATTTTTTAAAACTTTTTTATTATAATTTTTGAGCTTCTACCGTTGATCCCTGTATAAAATTGTGATCAACTCTCGAATACAAGTTGGAGTACTGCAAGGATACGTTGTACGATATTGATTCAAAGGGTTTATTGATAAGCCGGCCCTTAGAGATCATTTCTGGATCTGTTTTACTCTGTCCAAGAATTTTGCACCCGCCACAGCAGCATGTTCCACTAATCGTTGTGAAACTCCATAGCTGATTATATGTTATGATGAAGAATTGTTGATGTAACACCTAAATCCTTCCCAAATGTAGTATCAGAGCTTGGCTTCCTCCTGTTCGAAAAGCCGTACGCTCGCAGACCTATCGACATTAATGACTATTTAAGTTTGGATTATGAATCTATTCATTGAGAAATTTTGATTTCTCTTCTTGAGAACCATTCATCAGGTCAAGTTATTTACTTGAATCTTAAAAACAAATCTCTCTGCCAAGGAACGCTTCCAATAATAAGAACTCCTTGAAGATACTATTTTGCAGAATTTTTGAGAGAAATTCGCTAAAGGGAATTAACAGTCTGAATTTCAGCAGCGATGACCAACCAATAACCATGAGTCCGAATCTGTTGAAAATAAGTGTCATTTAATTAATACACAACACTCTTGGCAGTCAAAAAGTATGTACATAAACCAAAAAAAGCAGCCATCTTTGCGAGTCAGAATGACGCCGAGAAGTCCTTTCCATTCCATTATCGTCACCGCATCTAATATTGCAGTTTTTCTTCACTGGGATGCCAATGCTCCTGTGTGTTTTACTCCTGAGCGCTGTTTGTAACATTGTAACACGAGAATGTACGACCGAACGATATGGAATGAAGTCCCACTGGAGCTGGCATTGCCGTGTTATGGAGGAGGGAGGCTCACTGTTCAGTAGCTCTGAATTTACCAACGTCATCAGTTCATCCACCCAGAAGGGTTGTGTTGAAGTAAAACTGTAACCTTAGCCTGTGTGTTCACCTGGATGATGTTGAAGGTGCACACGTATGTATGTACATATTTCCCGACCATTCAGCCCACTCAATACGGCCTATGCTATTATGAGAGGGTCCACTGAAAAAAATTACGACTTCCAAAACGCCAGCCCCCCCACCCATACACACACACACACATCGAAATTACCAATGATTTTGGATGTAGGTAAATGCTACATTCACCTTTCGAAAAATCGATCCTTATGCTAACTCTGCAAAGCGAGCAAATCAGACTGCACAGTGGGTATGTGCTCGGTTATGCAAAATTAAAGGCTTGTAAGGGATGTGTAGACTGAGTGGGGTGGCTGTCATTTTATCCACAGGTTGTGCTCCCTAAGTCTGTGTTTGATGGGGGTGTACAGGAAAGCTTTAAAATAAATATTTTATCCTCAGTTATGTGTGTGCGTTGAGGGAGAGGGCCCCCTTTATGAAAGAACAGAGCGAAACAAACGGACCAGGCGGTACTCCGTTGGTAGTCTTTCAGGTGATTCAAAGAAATCGAAAATACAGGGTGGTCGCGTGTAAGAATTAGTTTGGTTCTGCAGAGCTGGAGCAGTTTTAATTCATTTTTAAGGTTTCATTGCGCCACCTTTCGGTAGGCAATGACATTTTTCAAAAAGAAAAAAAAACATTCGGCATTAGTGGAGTAGGACCGGGATGATGAGAATGATGTTCATTGTTCATATGGAGACTTTGTTACTTAATCACCTTATTAGTCCAAAGAAATATTACTACGATGGTGGCAACAAATATTTTTAGTAAACAACAATGGTAGCACTCTCTGTATCCTTTTCTAAATTTGTTCCGAAGACTCATAGCCGCAACATGATTGGTTACAAGAATTGTTAACTGGGCCCTCTACTGGCTGTCTCGCCAAATATTTGCATTTGAATGAAAGTGATTCAGCATTATGGGAATCACCGTTTTATGATAGCTTTAAAGCCGATCGGTGTGACCGGTAACTGCGTTTAGTTGTTTATTTTTAGTTTACATAATCCTTTCCGTTTTGGCACCAGACCTGAGCTGATACAATAAAAAACAAATCGCAACGTCCTTTTAGAATTTGGATGGACGTAAGGGATGTATGTACATATTTTAAAATCAGTTAGGTTTTAATGGTAAATTTGGGGTTGAAATTGGGAGTTCTTTAATCAAGTATCAAAGTTTGGTTCTTGGTATTCGCAAGAAGGAGCTCAATTTACGATGGCACTCGATGTTAGCGGTTGTGAATACAATGACATTGAATCCACATTCATAAGCTCTCCGAACAAATCTACTTAGGCGTCCATCATTTATGTAATTCCTTCTTATCTGCTACTTTTCGTTAGACAATCTGCAAAACCTATCCGATAAAGCTGCGTTCCGTGCCGATTTGACATTATTGTAACCTTGACTTTATGAGAGAGCATACATACATACATATGTATGTCAATTTTCGATTTTCTGAGACTTATCCTCAGAACGCATTCAAGTTTATACTACATGCGTTGACTTGATTCCTTCAGCGGCGGCAGTTGGCATATGGGTAGATCCCAAGCCATGGCATTGGAGCAGATTCTTTGGTAGTACCATGACAGACTAGTATTTAGTGCCGTTTAGAGTCATCAATGTTCATCGCTGTAATGTGAGTGGCTTATCTCGTTTCGCACACAATGAGCATATTCTGTTCTTATACATTCCGAGGTATAACTGCTTTTCCCTATGACATGTTTGTAGGTTTGTACCTCTCGCAGACTTCATGCAATGGCTTGCTGTACCTTGCTCTTCTAAAAAAGTATTCACCTGCATCCCCTTTAGCACCGAATACCACCGCCACCATCCTATCGTATTCATTATGACATGGTACAACATACTAATTGACATACACAAGTGTCACTTCAAATCGACTGTAGATACAATTTTTACGATATGACAAATCCTGAAAAAAAGAGCTCAACACAATGATGGCTAAATATGAAATCCCGAGAAAACTGACCATGCCGCGACAAATAAGCGGTATACCATGCAGTTAGGAAACACTTCCCCGGAACTTTAATATTCCAGATATGCACCGGATTTCTTAAATTTTATGCTGAAGCAGATAATGCGTAAGGCTGATGTCAACACGAAAGGAAATGACAGAACTAGTTAATACTGACAATCTGACTAGGAAATTAAGAAGAGTAAAACCTTTTGAACTAGTTAGTTAGTTACAAAAAAAAATAAAAATAAAAAGGCGTCAACTGATGAATAATTAATCTACAATCTATTAATAATCTATTAATATTAAAGAAAAATTGCTGGTTGGTCTAAAGACTAGGTGCTACAATTGGAAAGCCGGGTTACTTCGAGAGGATGGCGAATAAAATAGATAATATAACCACCAACTCTATGAGTTGTGAATTTGGTTCGAAAAGGTAAATCACGTTGACTACATTGGCCCGGCCACATCGAACGAATGGATAACAATGCTCCAGGCAAGAGTATCTTAGAATCGAATCGAAACAGAACACCTCACATAGTCTCTTTCCCACTAGTCCACTAGTCGTCTCAGTCAAAAGTGCAGTCTAGTTTTCTTCGCAGTTTTTGCCTGACCACGATTCCTTGTGTCATCATTAGCATTTTTTTAAACCAAAAATGTGTGACTTTCTAAAATATCCTCCTCTAACTACCCTAAAAGGAGGAACAATGAAAAAAAAGACCTATCTGTGTGCCAAATTTCAGTTCCTAGGTAGGAAGGTAGGTTTTATCTGACACAGTATAACTAAAAATTTAAGATTTTTCCAAATTTCCCCCTTTAACCCCTAAGAGGGTCAAATTTAAAACTTTAGGAGTTATTTTAATAGTCGTTTGGTAATATGAACATTGTTATTATATGCTTTACATAATATATTCTATGTTGAAATACGAAGAAATATTTATGTATTTCTTAAAATTTTAAACTTTTCGTGCTTAACGCTTTTCGTTTTAATAGATAATCGGTATTAATTAAAAAAAAAAAATAATTAGACCAGAGAACAAATTGTTTTATTTTTTTTAGTACATTTATAAAATCGTGTATTTAAATAGTGATAATTTTATACATTTTATTTCAATTCCAATCTGAACTTTGATTAAATATTTCTTTGTTTTAAAGGCATTTGGCAATTCCTTTGGGTTGAAATTAATTGACAGCCCAAAATATTTTTTATTTTCTGCCAGCCAGTGCCGGCAATTCACAGAGTACATGTGGAGCTGTATCCTAGCCTCTTAACATAACCTTGTCTAAAAGACCAATTTTCTAAATTGTGTCATATGTTTTTTTGAAAATGATCTACCGGTTCAAAAACATTCTCGTCACCCTTTGAATTTTAATAAGTAAATATTTAAAACTCTGTAAATATGTAATCCAAACACCCTCTCATACAACGCCCGCGCTCCAGTGGGGCATAGACAAATTTACGGATGAAATAAACAGAGACGAGGCAAAGGATACGAGTACATAAAACTCGCTCCCTGTTTAATATTTCAATTCTTTTCACCTCTGCACATGAATTGGCATAAGTGACACACAGGGTCGAATGTCCTTCCCACCTTTATGTACCTATATCATTATGCCCTGTCGGCTCGCTTGTGTCGGGATACAACAGCATTCCTCCACTTTCACTGGGAATAAACCATCATCATCCGACCAATGAACAGAGACAAACTCTCCTCGGTGGTGTGTAACTACGTAATAAAGTAATGTGAGCGCCATACATTAATTAAAACAAATTAAGGCAAACCACAGAAGTAGGACGCAGCATTCTGCATAAAAGCGGATTGCTGTATTGCTGAAGCCCTGTGAATAAAAGTTGCACATGGGAATAACCGGGTAAGCCGTAGTGGCGTTTTTTTTTCGGAACTTAGTTTGTGGAAAAGTTTTCGCACAAACTGCTGCACTTGTTTGTAGTTTAGTCCTTTGTTTCAATTATTTCGACCGTGCGTCGTAGTCCTTCTGATTTAGTGGTGTGGCGTGGACGCGGGGGCTTTGATAAATTGATATAAATTATTAAAGGAGGGCAGTTATTTTAGGTAAGTCGATACGTCCTCGGGGTCACGTCTAGCTGGAGAATTTTCAATTCGATTTTTCCATCCTTGGTACGCTTCCAACTCCACGGTAATAACTGTCTTCTAAATCAAAACTTCCTAGTTGCAACTTTCTGTTTGGAAAACAATAAAAAAAGACGATGGAGAGGAGGAGAGTGGTGGAAAGTGAAAACTATTTTTTAGTGGCGCGTGCAACTTTCCAAGTCCTGTTCGGTGATCTTAAAAGGAAAACGTCTTAACGTTTCAAGTTGATTTCAAGTCACGTAACTTCGTGAGTAACTCGCATTTCGATTTCAACACACAGGTGAAAGGGAGAGGTAAGGGTAAGGTGGCGCAACCCTTGTTTTAGGTCTTGGGACATATGGGCAGCGTAATTGTGTACGGGTATCGTGTAAATTATTACATAGAATTTCCTGTGGGTTGTCACTATCGTGTGGTCTCAGTCAACTGATGGTAGGGGGTGAAGATGCTTAATTATTTATTGAAATGTTTATGTGAGCAATAAGAGTTAGCTTAGCACATGTATTGTTTGGATATTAAGTAGGAGTTTTATACTAATTTTGGAACATTTTAAATAACAAAATAGCTGATAGATCTGAAGAGTAAGTAATCTTCCGTAAGCCTGTGCATTGTAGACTTAGTTGGTCTGTCCTGTCAATTAACGCTCTTACTCAGAGACCTTTAGTTTTTGTAATGGAAACAAAGAAGTATTTAAACAAAGTACAGATTAGAATTGAAAAAATGCCGCTCCTTGGAGCCGACAGCTTCCGTTTAAATTTCATGAAGTTGATTGAATGTTTTGATTGGTACCGTGTATGTAAAGTTTTCTAAAAGGAGAAATTTGAAAAAATCTTGAGTTTTTAGTTGTATTGGTTATGTGTGAGATAAGTTCTACCTATACTCTGAATTTCAAGTTTCTAACTGCAGGTACTGGAAGTCCGAAATCTATTTCGTGACACGCCTTTCCTATTTTCATTTGATGGACTTCTAGTTGACCTAGGAACTTGAAATTTGGTACATGGGTAAGCCGTGAGATATTTACAATGAAAAATTACTGAAAATTCCTAATTCATAAATGTAATTTGATGAAATTGCCATTTTATCGGATTGAAAATAATTTTTTTAGAGTGGTATATTTTCAAGAATCACAATTTGTTGATTATATGTTGGGTAAGACCTTCAGGCACACCGAGTTCCAAGTTTCTAACTGTACCGGAAGACCGAAAACTTTTTTCTGTCACACTTTTCCATAGAATGAACCCGCATAAACGTTTTCAAGTTAAAAAAATAATATCTAAGTAAAAAAAATGTTTAAAAGCAAACTTTTATTTTAATTAAAAATGTACTAAAAGAAAAAAACAATAAATAACGTTCCATTTTGTATTACAACGTCGTTCAGTTGAAATCCTTAAAGTAAACTTTTGTGTCCGCAGGCAATAAATAATTTTAAAGAATTTGTCGCGAGTAGTTCTTGAGGACAGAATCCGTCCGCCAGATTTTTGCCGCGATTTATAATTTTTAAATTTTGACAAAAAATTCTAAATCGGCAATCCCGATAGCCAATTCGGATTTTAAATTTTTGACCAAAAATTTATAATTGGCAATCCCAAAAGTTCCGAGATATCGCTGCCACATCCATGTCCAATTAGTTACACGCAGTTAACTTATATCACAGGTTAAGCTAAATCTTTTGCGATCAACATTTTGGTGAGTACGACGGTAAGATCCGGATAACTGCCTCGAGAACATTTTCATCTCTTTTGAGCGCTTAGGCGAAGCTATCCGAACCCGCTTAATGCATAAAACATTCATTAACCTTATATTTTCGGACACTTAAGTGAATTGAGTACTCAAGCCCGAAGCACTTATCCGGGTTTTACTGTACAAAATCCATGGACTGTACAATATAACTCTGTGAATCTTAAACTACTTCTATCAAACTGTATTAGACTATTCGTCTAAGAGTGTAAAAGCACAAAATAAAATGTTCTCAGCTGACAGAGAATAAAGAAATTTTTTAGACTTAGAAACAATCCATGGGCTTACTATGTATTCCGATTCTTAGTCAAATCGTTCAAAAATTGAGATTTTGTACTTCGCAATTCGAAACGCAAATCATAAATTCCGAAAAGCAAATAGGTTTTAGTTGTCAAATTCAGTTAAATTTTTCTCGGAAAATCGATACCTACTTGGTATTCCGAAACTGATCGTCAAAGTCGATCGAATAGATCTTTTGCCTGCGAATAGTTGATGCGATAGTTTTGAAAATACGAATTTTAGGTGGATTTCGAAGAAATACTACCTATTGCAGAGGTCTTCATCATGCGACTTTTGAAAAATGTTGATGCCATTTTTCAAGACGTCTACCCCAAACACCAAAACCATGGTTCGTTCACAAATTTATATACATATATTTCTATGTATGTACATATATGCGATATAACGCATCTTGTCTGCAAGATACAGACTGCAGTTCTTAACTTAAATTTAGTGAAACTTCGTGCATATATTTATATGGTAAATATCCCGGCTAAGTTCGTAGATGAGCGCATTGATAATTTGTTTGTTACTATTTTTACTTGTATGTTTAACAATAGTAGTAACCATTTGTATGCTTTTGCTAACAAATTTACTGCTATTTGGAATCCGGGATTCCGAATCCCCGATCTTTAAATTCTTTAAAACTGCTCAGATTTCATTGAAATTTAAAACGTTTACTCGTTTAAAGGTAATTATTAAAAATTCGGTTTTTGATCTGCCATTTTGGATTACCTTAATATTTTTTACAAGTTGCATGCACAGGAAATCCGCCTATCTATATGTATTATCAGTTTTCCTTTGATAATCTGCGGTACATGTATTATGTATTTGTTTTATTCCCTAAATTGTTTAAAAAATTGTGTCAATTTAAGATTGGCAAAAGATTCTGATGACAAAAGGATGTCTGCAAAACTGTGGTTTACTCTAGTAATAAGATGTTAATAAAACTTATAACCATGTACAAACATGAATTAATATCACTAGGCCAAACCACTATTCTGCCTCATTAAAACACAATACCACTGTCTCCATTTTAATATTAAATAGATATTCAATAATTACAAAACATTTACATATCTTAAGAAAAGATGTTAGTATTTAATTAAGTTAATCTAGTAATTTAGTATCTTTCCAACGTGGCTTTTCGAATTGCGAGACTGGAAGAAGAATTTTTAAAGTTTAATTGGCAACAATTGCATTCGATTCGAAACTGTTAGGGCGTAGCAATCCAAATTTGAATCAGAAATAACTTTTGAATGCTTTTGATTATCGAATCGGAATACAGTAAAACCCCCCAGTCCAGTACCTCATAAAACTCGCTACCATTAAAAAAAAAAAAGCGGAATTTTCTTGTAATTTAAGGTATGGATGTCTTTCGGCAGCAACATTCCAGGACCTACATCCAGTATTTAAGGCCGAACGTATGGCTTCGGTGCATTATATGCTGCCACAGAGAAGCTAACCAAACAGTTCAACTGTGCAATTTGATTGTTCAACGATGTCAAAGGTGCTGAGTACCCTTTGACCACCTTACTTACCTCTTCAAACATAGATTTCTGTTGTTCTTATAATGCTTACGAGTCTCACCAAACTCCTCACTGCATTCACTCAACTTGTTCGACGCGAATCGCAGAATTTCTCATTCAAATGTGTCCTCACTCCATTCTGCATCTTCAAAAATAGGGGATTTATAGATTTTTCGAATTCGAGTTATGACTTTCGCCACTTTTGCCGAATCGTCTAGAGAGCAACTTTCCAATGGGACCAACCGCGAAGACTTTAAAGTCAATTTCCGTTTTCCGCGGGCAAAATAGGAGTCTTGGAGCAAAGGCTTAGGTTTAAGCTATTTGTTATCTATTTTAATTAGTCGTAAGTCTTTTTTTTTTATTGAAAGAACCATTGTTTAGTTTTATTCATGGAATTAAATTTTATTTTTTAATAAAATAAAACACATTAATTAATTTAAATTACTAAAAAGAAAATGAAATATTTATTTAAGCGCATTAATAAGAAATCAGTCTTATAGTATTTTCCCCGAAGATATGATAGTGTGGATGCATTATATTTTTGGAACTTGATAGAAACTTAAAAACCTCTAGCAGCTGGTTGTCAATAGTAGAATCTGAAATGAAAAGGAAAGGAACATTTTAATTTTAATTGCATAAATTAATTTAAAAAAAATGGAATCAAGCATGAGTAGGATGCCAGTAATAAGTAGAAAGTGATGGATTTTTAAGTTACAGATTGGAGAAGATTAGGTTAGATAAGGTGGGTGATCCCTATTAGACAGGGACACACTTAGATCAGAATGTAGGTTCATTGTGATACCGTACAAGATTATCAGCACCACGAACCTTACATGATGGTATTTCCTTGAAAATACGGTGAGTAGTTATGTAGGTTAGATACCTTCCTGCTCCGCACTGTGTGCTGAATCATATAGAACCATAGACAAAGCTCTTAATTTTGTAATTATCCAGCTTGGCTATTTCGGTGAGGTCTTTACCCCCCCCCATGTTTTTTTTTCTCAGCCTTTTTTCTATTATAGTTTTCGGTGTACTTAAGCTAATTCTTCTGAGGAAGGCCGAATAAAGTTCAACAAGCCAGGAATGACTCCAATCATTAGCTTATGAAATATCTCGATGCACGAAAACTTCTTAATGATCAGAAGGTCATCGAATGTATCATTTGAAGGAATCCAGACGTTTTTTTGGCGTTCCAACGAGGGTCGTCGTTAACACACATAGTCGCTGTCGCGAAGAGCTGCGGGTTCTTTGCAGGCAGCACAATATAAGACTCTGCTGGGTCCCTGGCCACAAAGGGGTGCCTGGTAACGAGACAGCTGATGAGCTAGCAAGGGAAGGATCTTCTTTAGACAAGCTGATTTCACCGCTAAAATTCCACCCTGCAATCTCAAACAGGTGATTGGGAGCAAAATTCAAAAGATAGCTAATGATGGATGGAATGCGCTTAGTTCCTGTGTCATAACTAGGAAACTATGGCTATTCTACAATAAACAAAAAACTGAACGAATTCTGCAAATGGATAAAAAAAAAATCCCTATCTTCCCTAATAGGTATCATCACCGGGCATAATATGGTTAACTACCATGCAAGAAGACTGGGACTAAACACGGATGACCTTTGCAGAGACTGTGGCGACGAAAAAGTAGATGAGGACACCCCACACTTTCTTTGCCACTGTCCAGCGCTCTGCCATAAAAGATTTAAAACCCTAGGAAGATATTTCTTTCAGGATCTAGAAGAACTGTCCGACAAGTCTGTGGTCGACATACACAGATTTATCCGCGCTTCTAGATGGCTCGACAGAACATAGGCTAATGGTTCCTAGTAAGGGGGCTGAGACCCCTAGGATATCACAATGGGTCTACATTGACATAAGTGTGACAGAGAAGGGACCTCCTTTCCCGTCAACCCTATTACCTAACCTAACCTAACACACATACCGAGGGTGGGTATTTTAGCTTCGGTGATGCAAGTACCATTCATGGATAATGATTCGAAGTTTAAGTTTCGCTTAAGTGACAGAAGGCAGCATTGGGTTTTTGAGGCATTTTATTTGGTGCTGCGAAAACCGCAACTGTCTAATTGTCTTTTTTGAATGCCTAACATCTAAAAACGAGAAAGTGTTCGCCCATACCAGGTTTCGTAAGGTGTCTTGGGATCGAGCAATTTGGTTGGAAAACGATTTCGCAAGTATACGGCAGTGTTGCCTGCTTCTGCTCACAAATGATGATGTAGATTACTTTCAAGGGGAAGACACCTAGCCATCCCTACCACCGTTCTGTTTGCGTGTTTTGCAATGCCATTTTGCTGTGGTGCATACTCCACACTCAACTGCCTCCTTATTTCCTCTGCAGCCAGATATTTTGTGACGCTGACCTACTCACGCCAATTGTCACTACTAAAATATTTAATTTTACAAGAAGTTTCACGGTCAACATCGGCCTTGAAAGTTTGAAGTCTATCACTTTTCGACTAAAATCGTCAATAAACAATGTGAAATATGTTGCGGCCCCTAATGAAGTGGTTTTCATTGGCCCGCAGGTATCCAAACACAATCCATTTACCATATGGTTTTTATATAACTCTAACTTTTACAATTTAAATGGCCAAAACGTGCATGCCACAGCAAATAATTATCCAATTTATTCATGCAAACGTCTTTTGATTTATCAGCCTTATTCCCTTAGTCGAGTCACTTATTTCGAGCCGACTTTTGTCACATTACGTAAAATGATATTAGGTATTCCCCTAGACGTATAACGTGACTCCTATAATGAGTTCAAAAAAAAACGGAAACTCTTGATTGTTTTTGATTGAAATTAATTTGAAAAGTCGCAGTGTTTAATTCAAATACAAAAAATGAGCAGCGTTGAAGCATTTTATAAAAAGTTCCGATGAAGATGAAAACTTGTAGAAGTACCTTCTTATCCCAAATCAAAAGATAATCCTTCTGGGTTGACAATTTTTATGCTTGACACTCAACTATGATTACCTACTATAACCTACAAGGACTCCTTCCTTACCACTAACTATCCCCTCCAGACAAGACTTTAAGGATACTTTTAAGCTACAGTCAAGGGGGTCCATCTGCTTCTACACAGACGGCTCCAAAAGGGAATCAGCGGTGGTTGGTGGTCTTCTCCAAGGACGTTAACAGCCTTACGTTTTCCTGACCACTGCAGCATCTTCCTAGCCGAGATAAAGCCACCATTGGCCGACGTACACTACGTGCGCAACTCATCAATTTCGAGTTCAATGCATTAATTTCTTTTGGATGAAGCTTTTAACTTTATCCAACCAATACGTTTGAGATGGTTGGTGATCATTGTTCACGGTGTTGTTTAACGAGTGTACGGGATCGCGTTGCTCTTTGGACATGGATTTGCATCGCATTAAGCAACGATTTTAAGATAATGTGCTGCACATTATCTCTTGAAATCGTTGCCCAATTTTTTTAATTTTTGGTCGGTGTGAGTTGTATTGAGTGCGAAAAAGTCTGCGTGTTGACTCTCATTGAAGCACGGTGTAGATCAATCACTGCTGTGTGGTGCATGACGCTCCGGCTCTCCTTGTTTTCATTCATGTTCTGAAAGGGATGCAAGCCAGAAAAGGGCAATTGAGATGGATTTGATTTCGGACAGTTTGCCGATCACACCAAAAACGCAGTTCATCAACCGAGCAAACGATTTTTTTGGCCAAATCACACAAGTTGATCCACGCAGTGTATGAGATTATTTGATCTCTTTTACTGGATTATTTAACTCTGCTAGTCTTTTAAGCAGTGACATATTTTTTTTTTCTTTTTTTCCACAATTTCACGCAAATTTTCCAACCTTTGTGAAATAGCGCTTTCTTCCTCTTCTAAATCGTAGACTTTTCATCATGCGAGAAAAAATCTTCCATTTGACAAGTAGAACTATTCCCTCATGCAGACATATCTTCAACGTGGCTTTAAGTCCATTTGCAGGCAAACCCATCTCGGCCAGTTTGTTTTTCTATTTGAGTACAGCCACACTTTGCTAGAACTTAGCAGCACGAGTATTTGCATCCATTGCCCAAGATACCTAACAAAAAATGATACATAGCTTATAGTTAATACATGGATACTACAGAAAAATCTAATGTTTACATAAAACGTTGCTTTAAGTCGGTTTTGTAGAGGCTGCGGCGATACAGGCTCAGAAGGGGGCCACAGACAACTTCATATGCGAATACCCCGGCCAAAACCAAAAGAACGGCTCTTGGTGAATAATACCTTAACCACCTAAAATTCATTATGAATTCGGGATGGTTTAAGGAAGCCAAACGATAAACAACCAACTAACATAGACCCTTCTTCTTTGTTGACTTTTTCAGACTAGACATTCCACACTGGGGGAATACGGCGGCTCCTTGGAAAGTGAAGGCTGCATCATATGGCATGCAGTCACCACTTCAACCGACCTACCTAATACCATTAAGAACTACTCTCTACACAAACACCATTTAATCAAAACGTCACTCACCTTTTAAAAGTCTTCACGGAAGCCTAGATGTCGGTCAATCCCCCCTGCAGATGCAGCCCCGATCCAAATTAAAGATTTTCTGGAAATTTTTTGAAATTGTATATCCTGGCTGTGGGCTGAAAGTATATGGACATCTCTGGTATCGTTGAGGTCGAGTCAATAGTTCCTGTCGGAGTGGAGAACCCAGTTCCTGGTATACTGCCATTGCCGCTGCCGTTCGAGATCGGTCGATATATGGCGGTGGCTGCATAGTAACTCTCTGTTGGTCGCGCCGGTACCGGTGGAGGTTTGGGGAATATATTGTTCAAAGACTGCGGTGGCCTAGTGCGAACATTCACATAGCCCCCGGAATTTTTCGGGATAAAATTTTGCATATGTGGTGCGATGTATTCCTGGCAGACAGCATCGGATACTTCTAAAAATAAATTAGCATTTGTTATCACTTACAAGGACATGCAGGCACACACACCACTTACCTGTGTAATCTGGCGCAATGTGATGATGTCGCATGTCATTCATGGAGCATGCACTCGCAGCACTCGTGTACATGTTCACGTTGAAAGGTTCATGATACAAGCTATTCTTGTCTATCGAATCGCTGTCGTCCATGATGACCTGGGGAGTACAAAAACAAGGCAATACATACAATTACGGCAAGTTAGCTTGAAATCAAGAGGCGCTGTTGGAAGTTCTGTTCTGTTCTCAGCTCGGCTCGACCCGCCTAACATAATTTCGCCAAAAATTTGCATAAAATTACGATTGACCTACCTTCATGTTACTGCTGCCGTGCAAGCGCTTCACGCCACCAACGCCACCCAGTGCATCCGAATGGAAATTGTGTTGGAACACGTCCAAGACGTTACTGCCTGGAGGCGCTTTCCGTTTATTTCTGGCAATTATCAAAAGAATAACAGCCACCAGGAGCAGAATAATTGTAGCCAACACGCCTATTATCACACCGACGAAACCCTCCTCGGGATCCTGGTCGACGGGCTTCGGTACTATCACTGTGGGGCGGTAGGGGAACAGTAATTTTCAATTAAAGAAAGTTGTGTGGAAACAGATTCATAACTAGTACAATGATATGCGGACTAGTGGACAGGTGTGGAAGCATTTCGAGATTGGGAACAATAGTATGTATATGTACTTATGTAGTTATTACCTTGTGGAGTACGATTGCGGTCGACGTCGGATTTTGACAGAATTTCATCGTGCTCGAGTGCGATATTATCCTGCGGTGGAGTACTTTCAGCAACTTCCTCTTCCGTGAAATTTCCAAAAATTGGAGCTGAAACGTGCAAAGAAGAAAAACAGTGAGCAGTGGGGAATTTAGAATAGAAGTTATACAAGAAGGCAATCTTTACTTTTTTTTTTTTAAGTATCTCAAGGAAACGTCGACGACGATAACTTGCATGGTTTACGACAATATCTAAGCTATTTGATGGAGTTAGTTCTTTGAAAAGTTAGTTCAAAGACCTACTTGAACTACCTTGTCAGTGACACAAAATGGACATGAATTGCGGCTGATTTTTTCACGTATATACGGTCCTATTGAATACGAGACAGCATTTCACATGACGCCTTTTTCGATTCGAGTTTCCACGTTTACGGTTTAATTTGCCAAGTGCGCAGCTGGACAGCACTGCCGCTTACAATTTATATCGGGAATTGATCCTCTATCTTGACTATCGCACAACTACTTAAGTGCCGATTACTAACCAAATTCGAGGGAAAACTTTGTTCGTGTGAATGACACAATATAAACATGAGCGCTACTGCGTCACGTATTCGGTAAAATATTTGCGATATTTTTAAACCACAGTGACAAGCTCGGTCTGTACACGGTGTGCAGAACTTAAGAGAACGTATACAGTATACGAGAAAAAATCGCCGTCTGAACGAAGCCTGAAACTCAAAATAAAAGCAGTACTAGTGAAAGATTTAAGGTAGATGAGGGCAGAGGACATTAAGGTTTCAGAGAGACTTAACTGCTGGTTACGTTTTTTGGGGAAGGGATTATTGGTTCCAGTTAAATATAAAATGAATATAGATGAAAATACGTTAGAACTCAGCGCTTCTTAAGTTGTAATCATAGCAAGTGTCGCTATTTTTTTTTACAATAATTTGTGAAGTAGCTCATTTGCTGGTAATGATAATTCAGTTTAAGCTTACACTTTGAAGCGTCGATATGGAATGGGGAGATAAAGAAAGTAGAAAAGCAGTAATTGTGCTGCACAAATGTGGACTGGACGCGAAGTCAATTTTAAAAACCTTGCTGCCGCTACAAATTAGCCGTGTTTTTATTAATCGACCCATTAAAAGATTCACAGAAACCGGAGAAACTAATGACCTAAAAAGATCGGGGCACCAGCGTTCATTTCGAACAGAAAATGCGGTCAAAGCGGAGAGTGCCCGGTGTCCACTTCGGAAGCACCAAGTGTTGTCCCGTGAGATGGGTATTGCTTTCAGAACGATTTCAACGATCATTTAAGGTGACCTTGTACTTGGAGTGTTCCGCAGATCTACAGGACATCTGGATAGTGCCATTAAAAAAAAAAAATAAGGAGCGGAATTCAAAAAAAGCTGCTATCACGGTACGCGAGAAAATAGTATCGAAAAATTTTGTTTATCGATGAGAAAATGTTTACTGAAGAAAAATTCAACAAACAAAATGATAAAAGTTAATACGCATAACTATAATTAAACTTCGCAAATGATTGCCAGAGTTCAGAGAGATCCCCATTCGGCGTACGTAGTGTTTTGTTGCGGTGTCTCTTATGATTGGGTTACCGAGCTGCATTTTTGCGAAAATGTATCAAAACTTCGGCCATCATCTAGCCCAGATTTGAACCCTCTGGATAATGAATTGTGGCCTGCTCTAAAAAACACACCACCATTGAGTCGCTGAAGGCATCCTTTGTGAAAAAAGTGCAACATTTTTCAATGGAAAGAGTTCGTGCTGCCATTGACCGTTGCCCACACCGATTAAGGGCCTGTGTTAATGCCAAAGGCGATCATTTTGGATAAAAATGTATACGTTTTGTTTCTTATACAATTCATTTAATAGAATTAAAAAAAAACTTAAAAAATATTCATTCGTTTTCATTTTGTAGCAATATCAAGGTTGTTTAAGTATTTATGGCTAGACTAGGTACACCAGTAGGAACATGTTCAGATATGATGATGTGTGGTACTTTGGCAAGGAAAGAGATACTGCAGCCATTGGCATACTAAGGTATTGCATATGTAATGAAAATTATTTGGAAAATCTTGCTCCAACTTTAAACGAACGGTCTTCCAGCTTCATGTCTGCCTTTTGTTCAGGTGTTAGTCCAATCAAGCTGCAAGCCAGAGACTGCATTAAACATAATCTCCACAAAAAGCAGATCGATATTTTTCTGAAATGCCGGATTTAGATAGATAGATATATTTTATTGTTCGCTTGCTTATTCATTTAAGAAAACAAATTTATACTTAAATTCAGGTTATGACAAAAAGCCGTATGCCTGAGTTTGACGATGTCATTTATGTTTACGTAAAAACATTCTTGAATTATTGCTCTCCTATATTTTTACGCTATGTGACAATAGTTGCGCATTCATAAAGAGGTGTTAAAAAAAATTTCATTATTTTGTGACTGCTCCATAATGAAACGAATTGTATTAGAAAAATAACTATGCAACTTCAAAATACATCTCGAGGCTACTGACCCGATTGGTTCTGAAAAGATTTTTTTTATAAAAATACTATTGTCATATTCCGGGTTCTAGGCGGACGAATCCACGCGCCAAAGCTAGTTGAAAATTTATCTCTGAATATAAATATCTCAAGTTAGTTCCTAGAACACAGGAATTATTAAAGAGATATTTGAGCCAGGTCCGGTCGTTACTTTGTGTATTCTCAATCATAAATAAATCAACAATTCCGCTGCCGTACTTATACTTGTGAAAAACAAATCATGCAACATCACAGAAATCTTAAGTATACCGAAGCTATTCGAACTAGTCACCAACTACTGCCCGCATCTATGCGCTTATTATGTTCTCAAAATGTTCACACAACGCTGTGATTGATTCAATTAAAAATAATTAGCCCTAAATAATTTTTTTTTTTTTTGCTTAACTTCGAGTCATAGTGGAAATTTTATGACTTACATCATGCTTATTCTTAAGAGATTCAGAGCTGTCATCAGATAGGGGCGCAAAAATTGCCACAATTTCCTCCATCATGGCATTAAAAATAAATTTCATCTACGTGGCTCAAGAAAAGAAAAAAAACTCACCCGACACAAAGGATATTTCGCTGAGCATAATCCACCGCAATGCGAAATACAACCGAACTCGTAAAAACCGTCCAATTCGGTGGTGCAGCTTAATTGTGACATCTCTGGCATGATCCAAAACCGTATCTGGCATATACGAGAACAGTACTGGTTGTCCTGTATAGTGCCGTCCACCCATACTAAAGTAAACTTTTGCATGAACAAACACCTAGAAGTATAAAAAAAAAAAAAATAAATAAAAAATAAAAACAATTTACCAAAACAAGTTGAAAGCAGATTGAAGAAAAGGACAAAGTTTCTCCCAGGGCGGACTTTGCCAACATCCCTACTACTTGCATTCCAGTCACGTAACGTGGGGAATATTGATTGAATCAACGACATACAAGGAAAACTTCTTCGTGGCAAACTTTCGCCACGAGAAAAAGGACTCGACATCCAGGATCCACCGCACGCTCTCTACTCTATTTCACTCGTTTATTATTTATTAGAAAATTGATTCCAGTGATTCGCAGTTTGATTAGTTAATTTACGTATCGAGAACGCTTGAATGCCCATTGCTCTCGCTTTAATTCAATCGATAAAAATAGGCCTAGACCGAATCCGTGCCGGGACCGAAGCGAACTTTTAACGAGATTTTGATGTCTGTCAATAAATAAGACTGAATGGTTAAATGACCCATCAAGGCCCAGTTAGAAACAGACAGAAGACGATGGCAGTGGGGCGATATAAAAAGGATTTTCGATTCTCTATTCAATTCGAACAAACAATATACATTAACGAGGCGACCAAGAGGATCGATGAGATTTCTTGTCCATTCTCCTTTCATCGCGCCGGCAATCGCTGCTAACACGGAAACGAAGATAAGCGTACAGCGCGCCAAAAGGACATGACAATAAAATGTAATAACCTGCTATCACATCGCTGCTGCTGGTGCTCTGTTTGGGGTTTATTTTATTTTGGGTCATCAGAACGATTTTTGTGGGTAATAATATGCGATGAGAGCTCGCTGCCAGGCCACGGATAAATATGGAGGCGATTATTCATTTAATAATTTTATCTATTACGTATATCGTCGTAGTATTGTTTCAGAAAGTTTATCTGCCGCGCAAAAATAAGGGAATAATGTAAGAAACAAGTGACAGCTGAAGTATTGAAAGTAGCGTAATGAACATGGAAATGGTTTTAAGAGATTTCTCTGAGTTCGCTTTATCAAAGCGACAGTTAAATCTAAGGATGGGAAGCTGGATTAAGTGATTTATTTCGTTTGGAACAATGACTTATATTTTCGGGGTATATATGTATGTTATTTGACAATGTCCTGCAAATTATGGTAAAAGATTTTCTTTAGGGCCTTACAGTAGAGTGTTTGTACTATTTCTAGATAACGCATCATTAAAGGAAGTGCGATTAAATTTCGTTTTTGTTCTCATCGCCGGTGGCAATCAAAAATAGAGTTCTTACCATTTGATCATTCGATTGTCTACTAGACTTGAACTAGCATAGACCCTGTTGGCAGTCTCGAGGAGATACTTACTTATGAAAGTACGATTCTTGGTGTCTTGGCTTGGGATTGAATATCAATGTATCAAACCAATACTCCTATGGTAACTTCTGCCAGGCAGAGACTCCTTACGCACATGAGACTCATCAGATTGGCAGAAGTGGAGATTGAATAGAAGAAAGAAATCCTAAAAATACAAAACTAAATAAAGAGCTTCTCTGGGACAATTGTGTATGTTAATCAGGGATGATATAGTTGAATCCCACATCCCTAATAAAAGTTATCCTAGATTTAACTCCACTTTATCTTCTAATCAACGAAGTCTTGCAATGTGCATTGGGACAATGGCTCGAAATTCTTTCTCAGTGTTCAATAATCCAACTTAATGCGCACCTCTAGGAGAACTGGGGTCGAATTACGTCATCAGTTATCGAGTGAATAAAATGCGATAGTTATCGTATGATCGAGTGAGTAGCTATTTTGAGATGATACCATACGAATGCTCACGTATCGAGTGTACATTTAAAATTGTACTAATTGTAGTGGCAGACTTCTACTACATTTATTTGAAATGGCCGTCAAATGCGAAATTTTCGATTAATTGTGAATTTTGAGAAAATAAATCGGTTTTTTTATTAGTTAACGCATTTAAAATGGAATATTTGCTGTATGTTTATCTTCAGATTTAGAAGACGAACGTTATGAATCCATTAAAGTTAAGGAGATAAAAGCTATGTTTTATCTTTAAAAAACTCTGCGTAAGTATAAAAAATTATAATTTTCTTACAGCCTCAGCTCTACTGCAATAAGCTGCTTATGGTACCAAATAAAATCTCTTTTTGAAATGGATTCATTTTATTAAAGCTTAACCAGCAATACATTCAAAATAAAAAATTAAAAAGAACACAAAACCACCACCACATTCAGTCACTGATGACAGAATGTCAAAATTCGATACTCGCTACTCGATTTCGTAAGCGGTCACAAAACAACAGTTATCAGTCACGTATAGCTCAAAAACTGATGCCGTAATACGACCCCTGTGCTTAAGTTTTTACCACTTTAACCAATAAGTAAATTGCTTCATAAAATGGAGAAGAATAGTGCATACACTTAACTTTGTTTGTATTCAAATTGCAACTCTAAAGCGTTTTGTGAAGAGCATATCAAGGTTTTTAGTAAAGCAAAGATGTTCCAATTTTGAGGCGATAATGAGGGCCTTATTACCTTTGCCAACCTACTCTCCTTAATTAGGACGATGGCATCGAAAAGTAATATTTCCAACTCTCGAACAGGGCCTACTAATCTCCGAATCTAACAAAACAGCGATCGGTACAAGGTATTGCCCAAAAATAAAAGAAAGCCCAGTTTTAAGGTGTACACAACAGTTAAGAAAACAGTACGAGCTACGATGTCAAATAAAACTTAGTTATGATGGCTACTGATGTCGGAGGACGTTCATCTTACAAGCATGCAAATAGAATTAGCTTTCCAATTTCTAAAAGAAGGTAAACCGACATAACTTCCCCTTTCATCAGCAGATAGAAGAGAATTTTCTGTAGTTGTGAAAGATCAAAATTACAGAGGATTTTAAAAAGCCAAACGAGTAAAACACGAAATTATAGAAATGTGTTATTGTTACCTGCACATCCTTTGAAAACATATTGTTTGTATGTAAGACGATTGCGCTGAAGTTCCTCACTGTATCAAATTCGAAGACAATTTCAACAGGTTTACCCAACAGGTTGGGGGTATCATTTCTCCAGCCAACCCATTCATAGCCTGAAAAGGAAGAAAATTAAATGATTTTAAAAGGTTTAAACTTAAAAACGTACGTATTAAGATATAAGTTTTGCAAAAGTCTAAAAGTGGCTGACAAGAACTAAGCCGAAAGGGGCCTGCTATGTATAGATTTTAATATACCTAATGATCAAGGAACTCTAATTTGGTATGGTTATAGGGTTCTGACTATCCGAAAGATTCATGTTACCAGATTTATGCCACAGCATCAAGGAGAAGCTTTACCATCGAAAAGTTGTGATTTTAAGAGACACCTGAAGCATTCTGAAGACCGATAAAAAAAAAAAGTGAATTCTGGATACATTGGATTTCGTTAGGTACCTTTTTAGGCGTCGCACATAGGAGTATTTGCATGAAAAACCTGGCCAAAAAGAGGTTTATTAAGCTTCACTTTTCGTTTTGTTTATCGATTTTAAACACTCTTCCTGATGCGCTAGAGAGTTGAAACTTAAAACATAGCTCAAAATTGGGAGACAATGCAATATAGGGTGTCTAATGTCATTCTAAATCCAAGATGGCGGAAAAATTGCTATGTATTAACAAGGCAATTCTTTGACCTACAGTACTGTAAAGAGCACGTAGGAGCAACCAATTTTTGTTGCATTGACTTAAGAAATACTTAAACTATTTTATAAACTTCAATTCATTGCCCAATAACAGGCTATACTAAACCAAAATCATTAAAACTTAAAAAATAACTTAAAAAAATATTGTGTTTTGATATAAAAGTTCTAAGTCCAAATTAAAACAAAAAACACCGCCTAATATTTCCGAATTTCAATTGAAATTGTAAATACGTTCCTGAAGCAAAATTCTCCATTTAAATTTTTTTAACTTTCTATCACAACACTTCGATATAACTTATTGAACAACACTTACCAAAGTAGCACGCATTGAAATAAAATTGAAGTAGATGCAACTGTTTAATTTGAACTCCTTTTTTTCACAACACACGATCTTAAACAAAAAAACAAGAACAGCATATTGACCCGTGTGTATTCAGCTCCCGCTTTACCAAGCTTTTAGTTGTCAATTTTACTTTTCAGAAAATCGACTTTTGGCCAGGTTTTTGATCAAAATACTCCTATGTGCGTCGTAAGAAGAGATTGGCAATTCGGGAATTGAAATTCACTTTTGAGCTCTCTGCATGACACACCTGATATTCCATCGAAAGTATGCGGGAAGTCCACGAAATGTCCTGAAAGAACAGGATAGCCTAGTTTATACCTACTTAAGTAATACCACTGTGACACTAAGCAAGCTTCTTCATTGGACACTGTTCATTTTTTGTTCAATAACCATCTCAACAAGCTGACATAAGTTCTTTGGACATGGTGTCGACTATATTTGGAAGACTGCTGAGCATATTTTGTGCGAATTTCGTGCTACACCTCGAAGCTGACAAAAATAATTCGACTGAGGTTAATATAGCTGGGGACCATATTTAATAATTACACAGGGGAACAGTCATTTTGCGGCATGGTATGTTGAAGTCAATTTTGGATAAGTTCAGTATGCTGAATACGAGAAAAATATCAGATTTGTTAATTGTTAATTGACTCTAGTTTATGAGATAAAACTCTATTAAATATATGACTGAAAAAGGTCTAAATAAAAAATACAATTATGTATTAAAATATATATTTATAGGATAATAACGATAACAAACTAAATACATATGCTGTTAACATAAATAATAAAAAAAATATTACAAAAAACTTTTTCTGTAGGCTTTTCTATCGCGTTTTTCCTCAGGACAATCGCTTATTAAAAACGAGCAATAGCCTGCCATCAGCCTTGGTATCTTTCTTTCATTGTTCTAATGTCTTGGTGGAAACGTTCTCCTTCAGTTTGCGATCTTGAAAACACTGGAACTGGAAAATCTGTATAATATTGGGAGCATAACCGATTCCACATTAGGATAATCCTAAGTACGTTTTTTGTACCGATTTATACCTTTCACATTCACAGCACAAAGTAATAGTCTTTGAAATGATTGGTTGACTTAGTCCATATCATAAAAAAATTAATGCCGCAGAAAACAATTATTTTTTTGTTGCCCAGTGTTATTTATCCTAAGGTTTGTGCGTGACGTCGATCTTGCTCAAAATCACAAAAGCCTTTTTTTGCTCAAACCAAAAGATATTTAAGATCGTGATGACTTTCTGATTTCCGTCAGGTGGGTAGTGCGACTACAAGGACAAGGATCTGTTCTGGTATCCTAGGATGGGTGCTTTCTGACTTAGTCCAAGAACATATCAATAACACAACTGAAGCGGAAGGTAGTAAACAGAAACGTGACACTTTTGATGAGTACAACAAACTGACAACACTGGTTTGCTTTTGATTGAAATTTAATTTGAAAAGCGTCACTGTCAAATTCAAATGCAAAAAAAGAGAAAGGATCTCCTTCCGTTTTCTTCTACACTGCAGTGTCTTCCAAACCGCTGGGCTGTACCTCATCTATAATGATTTTTGTAGAAGCTGTATGGACGAGGAGAAGGAAGGGATGATTATCGACCTTCTTAACCCTCTAACCTCAAAGAAGAGCCTACTTACGAGTCAGCTTCTTCCGCAGTCTCAAAGAACTGGCTGACTCCAGCATAGGTAGCCTCCAGCACTTCATAGTATACTCTGGCTGATTCTGCGAGTAGTTTTCTGGAAGAAACCACAGATCCATATGGCATCGCAAAGGACCTCCTCTGGTCTAAGTGTGATTGCATCAATGCAGCCTGGCACTCTAATCTAACCTAACCTACATCTACTCAATTATTAAAATAACGTTAAAATTTTGTCTCTGTTCTCCATAGTGTCGATGACTGTAAAGCAAGTGACGGTAGACATGCTCAAAGTTTGGACATAGCCTGTAAGTCTGAAGTCCGTGGGAAACAGACGTATGTTAATGTTCCGCCCCACCCATTATGCTCCAAGAATTTTGCTTAAGAAAAAAGTTGTTTACTACTACCAAGGTAAACGAACCCGAGTTTTCTTAATGTAAAGCAATACACCAAGAATAAATAAGTCTAATATAAGAAAAATGAAAATTCCGTTGGATAAAAACAGGCGGATCCTGCAAATACACCAACAAATAAACAGTTTTTCTCACCACTAAAAAACAAGCAACGCGAAAAGCCCGACAACTTTGCCAAACGGTACGCAAATTAAAAAGTTTATCAACTTTCTTTGTGAGTAATATGACATTGAAGGGTAGTCCCTTAAACGCATTCCTAGTTCCCCAACTTAAATCTGACAATTTAATAGTAAGGTGCCTAATAAAGGTGGCGCCTGAATCAGAAGGGGTAAGGGTCTGTAAAGTGCGCTGCGGAATGTTGATCTGCTATTAAACCTGACGCTGCGTGGATTCGAGTCAAGTAATATCATTTGAAGAAGCGCAGGACAGTTGATGTAACCGGCAAATAGCTGATGAATAACACTCTTTATCGTATCGTATCACTCTTTATCGTAACATCAAGGCGTTTTTAAGGGACTTACGATCCTTGTAGGGCGTTAGGTTGTAGCTGTCTACCCAAGGAAGACCACGTGGGGCAAAACGGATGAACCTGCGCTAGACGGCTTCTATTCACTTTGTATTCGTAATTAGGGGACCATACTTGGCAAGAATGAAGCAGAGGCTTCAGAAAATTTAAATGGTTTCAGGAGAAGGTATTTTAGGGTTCCCAACTCTAGCAGTCACAGTGGTACCACAATATACCTCCTTTTTGACCTAAGTGTACCTAAGAGGACCACTGCCAGCCACAGATTCATTCCATCCCCAGGTGAATCATGCACTACTTTTTTCATCCCAAATGCAAACAACTTTTAAACATTTTTTATTTTTTTTTTAAACAAAAGATCACATCTTGCCAATAATCCCGGCCACCCGCAACTCGTTGGTTTCTATTTTTTATTATTACTTTCTTCTTCCCCTTCCCGCGTCAACAAAATGATTTATAATCATTAATTATAAACTAGCATTGTTTTTTGTAGCGCTGTTATATTCTTCGGGTACTTTCTTTTCCCCTTCAATCCCCACTGCTTGCTAATTTTTTTTTCTCTGTTTTTAGTTGAAAACTTTTTTGCTACTTTATATCATCTGCGGATTTCCAAAATAGAGTTGTGATAGTTAAATAACTTTCCACTCTTTATAGACTAAGTTCTCGCGCTAAATTCAACAGGACACAGACAGAGCGATAGAAATGAGAGTAAAAAACTTTCTCCATGGAGAGAAACTTTTATTTTATTTCTTATTTTTTTGTCTCCTTATCCTGTTCTGTTGTTGTTGAACAAAAATAAAAAAAATTCCAGCGATAATCGATTGTTTTGAAACTTTAACCTTTGGAGCAGATGGAGTTTGGATACACCGAGCATGAAAGTTAGTCCATGTGGACATGGACACGGACACTCTGGGTCTATTAGAATGGTCCTGCTCCGAGTATGATAGAAATACTAATTAGTGTATCAATATTTTTGTTTGTGAATTTAATTTTCACTTGGATTTCGATTAACCGGGATAAATGTTGTTGTCTATTTGTTTGTTCCGGCGTCAAGTGAAAAAAGGGATTTAAGTTATGTGCCAGTGGGCGAAAGAGCAGGGACATTTTGTGATACAGGAAACTGGAAAAGGAAGGGTTTACATCCATTACGGGGATGCTTTTAGGGAGGGAAACAAACATAATGCATTAAAAAGTTTCGATAGTGGGTTTTTTTTCAAAGCGGAAGGTAAAACTTTTTTTTAATTCGGTAAGCAATACCTTTAAATAAGGTCTGAAATGAAAGTGTAGAGGGATGAAGTCGACTACAATTAAAAGGATCTGTTGTGTCCTTTTCTGATGCTGAAGGGACCATTTCAAGTCGATTTTTTTTTTAAGAAAACAAGAATGCCTGAACTCGACCTAAAGAGGATAACAAGATCTGCAGACAGCTCATTGTCTTCGGAGTAAGTCAGCAATTCTTCTCCAAGAGGTATATGTGTTCTTCCTTTTGCTTAAAAAAAAATTTGAAAATACATAAATACTTTCGATATCGAAAAGGCAGGTTTCAACTCTTGATGAAAATTGTGAAGGATTTTTTTTATATATACCAATCGTCCTTCACAATGTACTTCATAGCCTTTAGAATATCATTTGATTCGGTTTGGAAAATAAGTGCACGAGAAGTAAACAACTATGTTATTGATTGTTTTGAAACCATCCGTATCCGAATCCGAATCTGATCAGAGCCAGTTCCGTGGAAGAATTCTTTAAAAAAAACATTACAAATATTTGGGAACTCGTAGAGGGTCAAGGAACTTACAGTTTTTTCTATTACCGAGAGCTCGCGTACTACCCAACGTAGTACCCACTAAGCTGCGGAGACCACGGAATAATCCATTAACCGGCAATGAGCTGCAGCTGAGAAGTCTTACTACAAAAATGTATGACTGGATGGCTTGGGCTAAGCTCATATTGACGGTGATTAATTGACTTGAGAGCCTTATATTGTCTCGTCACTCCTTTAAACGAGCATAAACAGTAAGCCTCAAAAATGCAGGCCTGTGTGACATATGCCTCAGGAAGGATGAATCAGTTCATTGGTAGCTGCCCAGTTTTTAGCTGAATCAGATAAAAAACCATAGACAAGCTGAACCGAACGAAAAGAAAACGGTTCAAAAACATATACATATACATATACATATATATGTCAGTGGAATCAACTTGCCCAATTTTGCAAAAGAGTGGGTCAACATTTTAGCCTAACAAGGATTGTCAGAAATAAAGTAATGAGTTTCCGCTTTCTGATCGCCAAATTTACAGCGAGTTATACGAAATCTATGGCCAAAACAGTGAAACTAATTCGTTGAGCATCATAACCAGCAAAAGTGACGGGTAGCTAAGAAAACTAAATCTTAAGCTTCAAATCTCTAGTGAAATAACATTCCTCACAACTTATTTCACCTAATCCGCTTGCACTCTGGTCCACACTCAAAATAAACAACATTTAATGATAACAGCTCTAGGGCATGTCCCAATTGACTAAGACTGAATGCTTATTGAAAATGTAACCTGCAACAGCAACTCACCTTTGCCGAATCCATGAATATCGGTGCGGAAGTTATCTTTTCCTTTTTGTCCATCGACCAGCTGACCAAGACCACCGACGTATTTATCATCCTCCTCTTGGCCATCATAAGTTTTATCCGATAAATCGATTTCGATTCCACGCTGAACACCTTTGGGTAGAGTATACGACACAATACCCTCTGGAAAGAAATAAAAAAAAAAAGAGGATGTTAAGTTGTTATTATTCACGAACAAGAAATATAAAAGTTTTTCAATGAAAAGTTGTTGAGATTATGATTGGGTTGGGATAAAAAGAAATCAGTTCTGATGGCTTATCCTTTTCATCGAATTCAATTGTGTAAACATTTGATGGTGAAAGTACAATAAAGAAAAGAATGTAAAAGGATGATGTATGTATGTACATATGTATAGTGGAGGTTTTTGCTTAGTTTATGCCTCAGGGTTCAGTCCTCGATTTACCTAGACTATCAACGAAACTTGGCAATTACGACTCGAGACAAGTACATTAACTGTGGCGGAAAAGATATAACTCGAAACAATATCATGAATCAAGACTCGCACTGTGTATCTATCTACTCTACAGCAGCGTACTGTACTCTGGTATGGATGAACTGTGTAGCATAGCTATAGCTTATAAGGTGGACACCCAACTGCAGCTCGATAATATTAAGCAACTCAACATAGGCACAGAGATCAACACTAACTCGGAAGCTTCTTGTACAGGACAAGATTGCCACACAACTCCTGCGACCATCAAAAGAACTAAGTGAACGAGCGTATTACAAAGTGCTGGCACACGATGTCAGAGAAAATCGACCAAAGTTGTCACACTGCCAAGCCTTTGGTGATGTGCTACAGTTTGCAAAAAACAAAGCGGTTGATTAACGGTGCAAGGACACTTAAATCGTGCTATTTATTAGAATGCTATTCGATTAAGCCACATAATCAAGAGGACGATAAAACCAAGTCAAGCGTCAAAAGCGGTTTACGTTTTCACCAGATATTTTGGCCAAATAACTCATGATGGACTACTTAATTTGAAGAAAATCGTGAATAAATATACATTGGATCCCTATCATTAACGAATCTCGACTTTAAATTTTCCTTGAGTATTCCAGAGGAAAAATTCTTCTTAACCTTTCATTTAGAAAGGTATATAAAGATCAAGATTTAACCTGGCCTGTGGCTAGGTGAACCAAACGGGTAGAAGATTGTTATACTTATCAGAGATTCGTTAGGCCAATTTTTTTCAGTGGAACAGTTAACTTATATTTTGCAAGGTTAAAAGAAGACATTACAAATTACTTGTAGAGAATCAAAGCTTAGATTTCTGTAATCATTCATGCTGTGCATGTTGCATATTTCGCAAGGGACACTCCAAGCAGCGAATTAAGAAAAAAATTTAATGATAATTTATTCCCAAAAGATTGACATTGCCTTTTGAAAGTTTTTTTTTTTGACTCGAACCTGCGTCAGCTTGCTTAGCAGTTAGGAATCCATGGGAACCACAGATAAGGCGACATTGACGCTTGACTCCAACTTAAACTCGATGAAACGAAGTTCAAACTAACGAAGAGTCCGGGTGCGTGTACTTGGACTCTCTTTTTGGAGGAAGTTGGAATTTGAATAAAACCCATGAATAACCGTGTAACGTAAATTATTTTCTTATCAAGTAAAGGACCAAGCAAAGAATGTCCACTCAGAGCCGACTAAACATCCAAATACCATTGTGCCTAGGCTTCAACAACATGCGACACTTTCTTTAGTGTAGGAACAGACTGCAACAATTTAACTGTCGGAGGAAGACAAAGACAACATATGCATAAATATGTGAGCGAGTAGGAATGATCCGCATCAAAGTCTGGTTTAACAACATCAATCTGATCCGTGCACACGCCATCCCAGAGGATAATGACTATGCTAACAAAGATTATTTCGACGTTTTTAAAATGTAGTGGAGGTTCTGCTATGAATCCAGGACCCGAAAGTTTACCACATACCGATTGTTAGGGAAAACTAGTTTTTATTTTTTAATACTATTATGTTTCTGTAGATGTTGAAGACGTTATCTGACCACCGCCAATCGCACGTAAATTACAACCCAGTCCTTCGCCGGTACGTAATTTAACAAGATTATCACTTCTGGGGCTTTGAAAATCCGCGTTTGAAGCACGAAGAGCCGTTACTTCCTCTTAAAGTCACTGTTTCACCAATATTTTTTCAAGGAAGGCGTCAGCAACACTGTTATTGTGACTGGTAAGTGCTACAGAGCCATGATCAATGACTTCTTATTGTCGCAAATCGAGGATTTGGGTTTGGAGTACCTACATGTGATTCCATCAAGACAGTGAAACCGCATACACAGAACGAGCGTTTCCCGACTGCTTAATCTTTCGTTTTGACGATTTGCATTGGCCCGCGAGATCGCTCGACTTGCCCGTTCCAGACTTCTTTCTTTTGGGTTTTTTGAAGTCACAGGTTTAAATAAACAAGTCATATGCATATCTTAGCCGTTCTAAGGGAGAGCATCCGACAAGAAGTAAATCGAGTCTGAATGTGCATTTATTCTGGCGGCGGCCACTTACCGACATTTTCTTCGCGACTTAATGGAACAAAATTTAAATTTCTAAATAAGCATAATCAACAAACAGAGTCATTGCCTTAGGAAAGCGAGTGCGGACTTTTGCGTCACCTTGTATCAACAACATCAGCGCAGATATTTAAGGCCAATCGATGTTACCTTAGAAAAAGAAGAACTGGTGAAACGCTATAATAAGACCCTTCCTACTATCAAAATCGGATAAAAGTTGACTTAAAATCTTCGAGGGAAAAGATTCTTCTCACGATGTATAGTCTTATCTGCATTGAGGGTACATTGAGAAGAAGATTTAACCACATACTATAATAACACTATACATTTTCACAAAATTACAAAAATCTCCTGAAAAAAGGCCGCAATCAGTATTTTCTAAAATCTATGGCCCTCAATACTTCCTATCAACAAGTCATTGATAGAAAATTCAAGTATTACTAAAGAAATTTAAATGCAAAATAGCTCAGAGTAAACCTAAAAGATCTATAGAATAATTTTCATTATTTTCAGTCAACTTACCCAATCACTTTGAAACATAAACACAACGAAACAATGTTCAAGCGAATGACCTACTCTACGATGACTTTTCCCAACAACAATGCCACTAAAGAAAAATTATTATAAGACCGCAAAGACTTCCCTACATTTCAGAGCACAAAAGATATGTCAACCGAAGGGCTGGAGATTAAAACAACACCATTGTCACAGAGTATAAAGAACTCTCCTTCTCCCACCCCATTGTTTTGAACTCATCCACAGGCAATCCACTTCAATGGAAGCTGTCTTTTCTTTGAGAAAATTATTATAATGAGCCAAGTTAATTGCTTGTGCATATGAAACTGACATGAAATCTTGTGTCTCCGAACTTGATATCGCAGCCTGAATGCTAAACGTTCCGACCATAAACCATTCCCGATACAATGAGCTCTATTGTTTGGCCACACTAGTTTGCTATGTAATCTCCCTTGTGTTGCTTATAGGTCAAGGTTTTGTTATTCAATTGTCCTCTTCAAAATCTCATTGATTTTATATAAATTAATTAATTTCCTTTAATTAGATAATTAGATTCGAAATTTCGAATGTCATATAGCGTCATTTAAATACAGTGAGGCTGGAGACATTTTATTGCCCGACATCTGGAACCAATTCAAAACGCCGACATATTGTAATGCATAAACAACAACGATCGTTAAGTCAAAAACTAACACATTTCGAATTTCAAAATAAAAAATACTTGTATACCACGAGCAATCAAATCAAAATAAAATCTGGAATCTTCAGAGTTTTATTTTATTGCACTTGTACCTAAATGTGAGCCGGGACAGGTGACACCGACTGGAGTTATGGGCACGGCTGTGGTAACAAGTATCAAAATGTGTCTTATTCCGTGACTCTTGTGACTTCACCGATGTTCTTCTATCTCCTGACATAGACTTTGGAACAGTTTTTATGGTTTTTGAATCAATTTAGATGCTTGAATCTCCGGACAGATGCTTAAAATACATTTACTGGTATTTGGGTTTATTTTTGTACACGTTTTGTTATTTTTAAATATTTTCATTTGATTATTCATTCCATTGAGGATATTTGCATTCAGAACAAAAATTAATTTAAATAACTAAATAATTGAAAGATATTTTATATATGATACATAAATATAAAAATTAATTAATAGCACGGTAATTGAAAAAATACAAATACTGTTGGAGCTCGGCAACAGGTCAATGTGAGGATGGATTTTTTACGCAGCTGTGAGTTGCAACAAAGTCTTTTGTTGTGCGTGTTGAAAAGCTTTCACCGCACCATTCTTTTATGACCGTATGTACTATACAACCACATATATATACAACTACTTATGTACTCCCGGAATTCAAGCAGGGACAGACAGTGAGTGTTCCTACAACCAGTTGAAGGAATTTTCTGCCCCTTTTACAGTACACAACTTCAGTTATATGATAGTTTGGTCGTAAATGGGAAATTCGTATTATCGCCCGCAACCTTGAAACAACAAATTGTCAAATCAAGCCAACTGCAAAGTACAAGTTGTCTATGAAGTAATTCCAAAGACAACTCAGTTATCTTAACCGTCAAAACAACACAGCTGTCATTATTTCTTTAAATTAACTTGGCAGCTTTTGCCAAATCGCAACCGAAAAATTTTGTCTTCCTTCCTTAATACGAAAAATTGGACTAGAAGCCTTAAAGTTGAATTGACATGAAGACAACACAATAAAGTTGAGTCGGGATCCATAATAGGGGGGTTTAAGTCTTTGTTAACAGCGTCGATCTCTGTTCCACGGACCATCCAGACGTGGTATTTTAAATTTATGAGGGAACAGCTACGGGTGACCAACTGCATATTGCTTTTCTAAATTAGGTATGCACCCCGAAAACGGTGGTCAGGATACAGAATGCTTAATGATAGAAAAGCAAAGAATTGGAAAATTTCTTAAGCATTGCTGTAGCTTAATTATTCCCGGTGAAAAATGATGAAGATATCCGAGGACTCAATTTTAATAATAACTAGCTGATGATGCCCGCTACATTGTCTGCATGGTCCATAATAGGGTTGGGTCATTATTTTGGTGAAGTGCAGTAACTCGTTCCTCAGTAATTGTCATTTAAGAGAGTCAGTCAAGTTATTTATGCAATGGGATTAATCATTAAATTGGACTTGAAATTTTTGACAGAGACGCTGATTGAATCCATTTGTCATCACGTTGTGTGGTTTTCATATGAGATGAAGACTTTCATTATCATCGAAGGAGAAGTTCTTTGAGAAACAACTACTTTATAGAAATATACTCTTGGTCAATCTTTTCTTGAAGCATCTTTTCTTCCTCAGTTCGCTGTAGTTAAAAAAAAATTGTGTTTTGTGTTGACGCTTTCGAATTTTTATAAGAAATCGACGGTTTTCGTTGGTGATTACTTGCTGTGTTCTCTGGAATTTCAGCAGGTAGGTTTGCGATTGCTGAACAGCTATGTTGATATCTACTGGAAGTCTAAATATAATTTTCTGTATTTTCGACCCGACACATCTGGACAAATTTTGCACTCGATACGATTTGTAGTTACTTCACAAAGGCATGATCCATATTTCACGTGATTTGGAAATGGAACGGATAATACAAACTAAAATACTCTACTACTGCGCGGCGTGTGGAATGTTTTAAATTTAATTAATTTTAAATATCTTAACCGTTATGAGGAATAAAGAGATAATTCTTATTCTATACATTGAACAAGTATCTAAGATATAGAACGGTACTAAAATCTGTCTTTTCTAATAATTTTTGCATGATGCGTGCACAAAAATGACCCTAGTTAGACAGTTAGATAAACGAAGTAGGACTTAGTCCTTATTAATACGACCACTCGTGGGCCTATTGTGATGTCCTCTTGGAGTCGGAGTGGGTGATGAATCGGGCAAAGTCTTTGGATGAGCTGCTGGATATATGTCTTTCTTCTTTAAGTAATAATTAACCGGAGAACGATTACGTGTACATATGAGGAGGCAGTTACAGTGGCACAGTATGTATTCTGCTGTCGATCATCTTCGTTCAACATCCTACACGTAAGTATTATTCTGTGCTATTCCCATGAGATTTTTTTAACCCGATAGTATCCCGTTAGAAAGACTATAACAAACTACCCTGGTTATTATTTTATTTATATAAATGCAATATGTATGTAATGTACATATATGAAGAGATACAGTTTTTTGACTATCGTGTATGAACCCAATCATTTCTTGGGATAAAAGGTGTAGGCAAAATTATGTCCGTTGGACTTTAATTTTTTTTTTGTCAACACTGCCCTTACTGTACTGTAATTCAGAAAGCAAATTAATCCGTAAAAGATTACGTTAAACCCAATAGAATGATCAACGCGAGACTCTCCACTTAGACAGTTGCCTATTGTTCCATAATATTATAAGTTACTTGCTGAGAAGCAGGATATCAAACAGAAGAATGATGCATTTTCTTCCTCTTATCGCCCACAAAGGTTTCCTTAATTTTATCCCAGGACATAAGCTATCACTATGGCAAGTTTTACTACACCACATTTGTATATAGTTTATATGCACAACACTCATGGCATATTAAACCACGATAATACGCAAACTGTTTGAGGAATATGTTTAGATCACCCTGTGCTAAAATGCGCCTAAAAGTCAAATACATTTCTACTGAAGAGAAACTAATAGATAGAGATTTGTACCTAGCAGCCGAAAACCCGCAACTGATGTTTATTTTATTTATGTTAGTGACTCAACTCATCGATTTCAACCCAAATACAGAAATATTATGCTACCGATTTCGAAAAGCCTTTTTACGAATTCGTGTTCATGGTGTTTGTTATAAGAAATAAATAATTCAATCATTTTTTATTGACCACGGTATTTTGATTTTTGTCCAGCTAAATCAGTACAAGGGACCATAGTGTCGTAGTGCAAGGAGTAAAAATGATTATAAAACGCTTCAAACCGTCCTTCTAAAATTTATCAACGTCTTCGTTCGAAATGGAGCTTGACATATATTCCAGCCACCCTCGCAACCAATAAAGTTGTAACTGAATATGATAAAATCCATAAGGAGTTGCCTACAAATTTATTCATAAGATACTACGCACTTGAAATCACTACATAAGCCATACAAACACGCTTAAATACAGAGCTATACAAAATATTCAATTACACTTAAGCTGCTGTCTGACTTATCAATCTGGAAAGAGTATTGACAACGTCTTAGGCCTCCCCCTTCCTAGTCTGTCATACGGGTATACTGCGCGCAGTGTAATCTTCTACTTTCAGAAGAATTCTGCTGTATCACATTACACAGCATCCATCCAATCATGCGGAGAGAAAAATCGAAACAATCTCCTCCCGCACAGTTGGATGCCACCACCATGCGATGACGCTGCTGCACACAAGTCACACACAGACTCTTGGAGCTGCATCCGAAGGTGATGTGTGTCTGCTTAAGTGTCGGTTGGTGTCACTTTTAATCACTAATGAGGTTATAAATTATGCACCCGAAGTTCGGTTCGTGTTCTTATAGAAAATTTAATTAAATCAATCGAATTGGAAGTAGGTGCTCGTTGAATGTGCATCTCTGACGAACGGCATTTGGAGAGGCGATAAATTTCATCGGTGGTCGTATCTCATCCAACAAAAGCATCCAAAAGTACACCCAGTAACGTCCCAGTCATTAAACAGGTGTCTAGACTTCATGCATATGCAATTAAACATCAATGTTCATACAAGCGTCTTGTCGCGTCCTGGTGTTGGTGGTTTTTCCTTCTTCAAATGTTCTACATTAATTTTGATGAAAGGAGAAGTAGCAGCAAGCACAAACATAAACCGTCTCCCTGCCATTAGTATAGAATCAGCATCCAAGAGGGCGGAGTGTGGTGACGAGAAGAAAATAGGTTCATCTAGTGCTTCTTGTGCCCGCGCACAAACGCCGTTGACTGATGTGACGCGTTCCAAAGGATACCATTTTCATTTTGAAATTTAGTGCCGCCATTTATCACGCCTCTTAATTAAAAACATGTCACTGTTTTGACTTGGAAATAAATATGTAATTTCCCCCTGTGCCACTAGTGGCAGTGGCTGCTGACTAGCTGCCGGTACTGGGATTCACTTAGTAGTGTGCTCCTTTACACTACGCACAGGCTACGTAGTCATCCGGTACATCTGGTTCTTCCCAGCATCTTAAATTTTTGACGATGATGGCGTTTGGGGCCAAGTCATTTAAATTTTGTGAATTTGTTAGCGCAAGGACTTTGCCTCTGGGTTGTGATGGAAAATTGGAACCGGATGTTGTATACGGCTATGTGTAGTATGTTAAATCAAATTGGGTCCTTAATGCGTGTTGGAATATTTCCCGAATCATTACAAGAAATCATTTGAATTTGAATTGCGAGGGATTGTATTCCAGGGATTGAAGTTAATTAGATCAGCATAAGCAAATTTTGAGAGTGTTACCGAAGACATGTGTTATTGTTTTACCGAAAATGATGTCGGCGTGTGAGGACGATACAGGAAACCTCAATTTTGTTTGTAATTAGTTATGAGGAGGACGACCTTTCTCTGTTACGAGCTAGAGATTTAATTTTAAATATGTACAAGTGTCAAGCAATTATTTATGAGAGTTTACAAAGTATTTTGGTCTCTATATCCTTAAGGACGTTTAAATTTATTGGTATCATACCAGTTGAATAAGTGGTTTAGTTTCGAAAATGTACAAGGAATGGGAAAGTGAAAGATAAGACCTTGCAGAATTTTCCTTAAAGGGGGAAATAGCAAACGACTTTTTTAACGAGGTTGCATCTTATTAACTCTCAACATCACATTAGAATGGAATTTGAGTTTTTTCAGTGCTCAGTGTTAATACTCTCACACCAAAGCCAAATTAGAGACTTCACCTAGAACAACGCCTAAATCTTATGTTAGCTCAAAGATGTGACGATGTTTGGTTGTCGTGTTTGTATAAGGAAAGCAAACTCCTGACTGAAAGTAAATAAGGCAAAAACACAAGCCATCGACATTTTGCACTTTTATGAGAATTGTCGGACCACAGATGAAGAAAATTAACAGTTAGAGGCCTGCATCGACCCATGGTGATACTGCAGTTGGAGTCCGTTGTTCGATTAAGAACTGTCTGATTGCAGATCAAGAAAGTTGTGAGTTAGAGATTGTATAGGCCGACGCTTACTCCAAACTCAACGCAGACAGAGGAGTTAAAAAGCAAGAACTTCGTTTGGTATGGTTTGCTAAATACGTACTTAATGCTTCTACAAGTAAAATAATACGCTACCACTTATCTAATTGAGGAGAAGATTTTGGAGTTTAGCTGGAAAGCTGGACGTTACATCAAGAGTACGATCGCTGTCTGAAATGAAGAAACACGGAAAAAGATGCAACGTGAGGCATATTAAATACATAGAACTGTCTGGCGTTGACAATAATAGTACAACTTTCACATGTACAGATCTTAGAAGGTAAATGTCACATACATAGGACCATATCATTGGCAAAGATTACTTTGCCAAAATCATTCATTATTCCATACTTTTTCGATAGCCCCTTGGTCGAGAAGAGCCCATTCTCCTTAAGATAATTGAAACGGTGAGTAAGTCATATGATACAGAGAAAACAATTCGAATTTCACGTCAGTGCGGAAGCAAATGTCTTTGAAAAGTCAGCCTCAGCAACAGCTTACTGACACGTGCAAGCCCCTGACCTAACCTTCTGTCCTCAAGGATACACTGTATTATTTGCATTTGTATAAGTTGTACTTTTTCAATAACAACAAAAATCCTTTTTCGGTTCAACAACGAATCAACAGAGTTTTGAAACACCAGCTGCCCTCTTAAAGAAGACAACAAAAAAAGCTCGAAGACAAAGGTTTAGTGAAATAGTTTTTGCATCTCGACAGCATATCGCCTATAGGTCTTACAAACAAAAACAAAAACAAATAAAATAATTTCATGAGGGCGTTATGGATTTAAAAACTTATCCCAAACTACCCCACTATCTTAAATCTCATCACCCCATTCTATCTAATTATAATGCACTCACAATCCGCCCGGCTAATTGCATGATTTAATTTCTTTTTAAGGAAAATATAACATCACGCATGATTGCAAATAACGTGTGTACACAGGGAACAGCACACAACGCACAAGGTACGACAAGAAGCCGCATTTTGTATTCGAGTCACACTCTAGGAGTTGGTCTAGCTCCTTTAGCTGGCACACTCACGCCATTTTAATTTATTCTCTTTATGTTCCTTGGATTAAAAACTTTCGTGCACGTTACAGCGGAAACAGGAGGAGGTGTTGCCGTTAACCTGTGGGCGAGGGGGGCAAAAAAAAACCCCTATCTAACCGGTTCACAAAAAGCCGATAAGTATGTAAAATATTTAAAAGTCTAGTGTCGCCTTCTCCCCCCTCTAAACACATTCTTGTGAGCTCGCCACGACGGTTAATTTTTCAAGAATGTCGTCGCGACGGCGAAAAACTCAGCACGCTAGCCATAATACAGAAAATAATTTTGTAAGCCTTTAGGTTGGATTTCTCTGCTATTTCCATGTGATCCCGTGGCGAGCGACTAATGTCTGTGGCGCGGCGCAATGTTTTCCCAACCCAACCTAAAGCACACACAGAACAAATGACCGTCATGCAATGATACGACAAAGATTGCGTTTGGCTTTTGGTTCGTAAAAAAAAGGTGAATACATTCAACGACCTCCTTGCCGCCCACCACCACCCCAACAACAATTTAATATCACCTATTAAGAGGAAATTAATGAAACTCACCTTCCCAGAGACATCCAACCACTTCGGCGCGCATGCAGACAGTTCGGTCGTATTGACTGTACGGATAAATGCGAATCTTTGATGCGAAAATGATCGGCTGCAGGAGGTTCTCCACCTCGCTGTAGGTGTTGATGTTGCCCGGCAGAACCTGAAATCGAGAGTGGTACGCTACGATTTAATTCCTCTCAAGGGATATAATTTTTGTTTTTTTCCGGTATATCACAGTGAGTGCAGTAAACGGAAATTGCCACTATAAATCAGGACGGCTTAAGCTTACGCCACATGAATAGTGTCACTCACCTCCTTTCCTTGGATATTTTTCCAACGAATCCATTTGGTCATGCCCGGACGCCAGTACTCCAACACGTATGCCTCGGTGTACTCCTGCCCTTGACCCTTGCCAAAGCGTCCCTGTGTGCGAATGGCCGTGATGATGTTAACCTTTAACAGATCGATTTGTAAATACTCCTTTAGGCCACGCGATACCATATGCTTAGGGCACCACGCTCCACCATTATTGTCGATTTTTAGCCTACAACCAAAAGAGAGGTGATTTTTAACGAAAAAAATAATACACTCAACGTCAAGAGTAATTAAAAGTTGTGCGGTTCAGCAAACCGCTCTCGCTTCGTTAAAATCAAAATTAAAATAATTATAACTACATCGACGTTTTATTAGCGCTATAAAGTCAGACAAGGGATACGCTAAGGACATTCCAATTCCAATTTGTTACTACCAACCAAAGCGTTCAACAGACAGTGGGGTCGTATCAGAATTAAGCAAATAGTCATGTGCAGTGAAAAACTGAATTTTAACACTGTATTCGACATAGTTATAATTATAATCTTTTTATACTAAAGCCCAAACGTAAATTGTTGTCCTTCATTTATAAGTCTTAGTAGTTCTACGGGTGAAATTCTTCCTCATAAAGAATTCAATGAGCCCTAGGCCTATGTGAATCCTGTTCGGGATCTTCTGTAAATAAGTGATAGATAATCTACCTAAGCTGACCTAACTTTTAGCCCACACATGTTTTTATGCATGCATACGTGCAAGAATTCATACAAAAAACACAAATTAAGAAATAATAATATTATATATAAAAAATAATAAAAATAAAAAAAAACCGAATTTTGCACTTACAGCTTTAAGATACAAAAGTTTAGGTATAAAATATTTTGAAATACACAAAAAAGTAGAATTATCTTCAAAGTGAATTTTGAAAACCAGAATTTCGACCCGCTTTCGAACTGAAGAGCTTACACGTATGCATCATTCTGCAGAAAAGATGCAATATGCCTGACGCAGCGCGATTGTTCGAACAGAACTAAGGTTTAGCTGCCGGCAATATGTTATGATATATTTTTTGCATGAGTAAAAGGGATTTCTTTATTTTTTAATCATTTTTATTAGTTCGATTAATTGAATTAAATTAACATGCTAGACACAAACGCTTAAAACTAGCTTAACCAACTTAACTATGTAATTCTAACTTACGCGGGCACTCTTAGCTAGACTTAGCTTATATTTTATGACTTTCGAAGCAACCTTACTTAATTTACTTAAACAATGTCAGAACTTGAGTACTGGAAAACTAAGAATATTTAATTATTATTTTTTTTTAATATCAATATTTTTATTTTTATTAAAACTAAACTAAACTAAACTAAAAACTTCCTTAAAATAAATTGACGTAATTAAATATGTCCGTTTTATTTTTTTTTTTAGATTTTTTTTTATTATTTCTTGGACTTTTTATTATTTTTATTATTATTATTATTTTAATTTTTTTATTTTTGTGCTTTTTCTTTATTTATTTAAACCTAAACCTAAAGACTTCTAATTACTTAAATTATCTTATCCGGTCACGGCCAGCTTTGTCCATATATGTGGGCTACCTCGTATCGAGAGGATTTGTCTTTCATACAGCCACCAGAAAATCTAGTGCTATAGTTCAACATCCCTTTTAAGGCACCCCAATACCGACCTACTGCACAGTTGTCAGCGCAATATGGATGATATGGCACATGCAATTGGGGTAGTAAGAAATTTCCAATACTTGACAAAGAACTTAATAGAGCATTAAAACCGGCAAAAAAGGGAAAGTCTACAATCATTGCTAAAACAATGCAGATGTTCCAGGCATGCGGTATCTTTTCACCAATGTGGTAAATTCTGAGATTCGAATTGCATCGAAAAGCATGGAAACCCATTCACTATCTCCAGCAAAGAGTAAGGCAGTACGCATTTGACAGAAGGTCAATGGAGTACTCGATTACGGCTAGAACATCGTGTACAATGGAACTGTAGGATTAGAAATCGTACGAAGCGGCGACGATATTGTGATATAGGTAACAGTCTTATCCTTTATTAAACTGAAGTTGACTGCAAATAAGACCGTTGCATCTGTTAAGAAACGGTTGGAATCGAGGGGTGTAGCGCTGGCAGAATATAAGAACGAGGCGGTGCTAATCAGTAGCAGAAGAACCAAATAAAATGTAAAGCGTTATAATAGACAACAGGTTGAATTTCAGAAGACATATCGGAAGCATCTCGGCTATTATTAGGGTGGTGAGTTCGACAGTACTCTACGCTTTCCTTGTTTTGGCGGACGCGTTAAATGTAAAAATTAATCGGAAGAAAATGAATGGTGTCTATTGATTAACTGCACTGAGAGTGATATGTACCTTTAGAACTATATCAGATAAAGCAAAATATTGGGTTGTTCAATAAGTTCTGCGGTTTTTTTGTTGGAAGTAGTGTTTATCGCTTCATAAAATCTGTGTATACCGTTATGAGATTTTTTTTATTTATCCCAATAGAGAGGGTTATTCTTTACATTGTAACGAGAATTTGTTTTGATCGGACGTCTTTTAAGTGCTCAATATTTTTTATAAAATGGAGGATAAAAAAGTGCATTTTCGGCATATTTTGCTTTTTTTCTTTAAAAAAGGTGTCAAAGCAACAGAGGCGCAACGGGAGATTTGCAACGTGTGTGGAGATTCGGCTAGAAGCACTGACACTTGTCAGCGTTGGTTTACACGCTTTTGTTCAGGAAATACAGACCTTGCAGATGCTGTTCGCTCTGGACATCCACTCACCACGGACGATGGTCAGATCTTGGCTGCAGTTAGCGTTGACAGACATTTGATGACAAGGGAGATCGCTCAGAGGTTTAACATCGCCCATACAACCGTTTCGCAGAGACTAAAAAGGCTTGGAATGTCGAAAAAGATGGATGTTTGGGTTCCCCATGAACTTAGTGCATCCCAAGAAGGTCATGTACATCATAAGGTGGGATTGGCGAGGTGTCCTGTACTTCGAGTTGCTTCTACGCAATCAAACAATAAATGCCATTACATATTGCTCTCAGCTCGGTAATTTGAAGCAGGCATTGGAAGAAAAACAGCCAGAGTTGGTGAACAGAAAGGGTGTTGTTTTTCACCATGACAACGCCAGACCACGGATAGCTTTCGTAACAAAACAAAAGCTGAATTCCTTTGGCTGGAAAGTTATGCAGCGCCCGCCGTACTCTCCAGACCTTGCGCCTTCTGACTACCACCTGTTCCTCTCTCTCCGAAACAATTTGGACGGAAGGCAATTTAATTCCGAAGATGGGATCAAAACGTACCTGGAAAACCTTTTTACCCATAAGTCTGGTGAATTTTACAAAAGATGAATTATGTCTCTTCCAGAACGTTAGAAAAAAGGAATAGACCATGAAGGACAATATCTGATAGATTAAATATAAGCTTTTATACCAAAAATGCATGTTTAACTTTAACCCTAAAAAAACCGCAGAACTTATTGAACAACCCAATACTTTGTCGCCGGTATGATCCCGATAGACATCCTAGCCAACGAAGCGAAACGAAAACATTGAAACGGTGAGGACAAAAGCAACGTTGCTGAGAAGATGCCAATAACTTTGGAATGTTGCACATAAAGGCAGATGGACCTACATATAAGTAAAATCCAAATATATATATGTTATGGCAGTTACCGTTCAAACCTTTATCGCTTTGGGCATGTCAATTCTGCCGAAAGTTTAGTACCGAGATCAACTTCCGTCATTCTAGCCCCGCAACACCCATTTGTTTACATTTTTGTAGTATTACCGCCATCTTGTAAAAAAAAACATCAACAATTTACATGGTCCCTTTAAAAACGACGCCGTAGATTTCTCTCATTTGTTTTAACGAGTGCAACGCAAAAATACCCAATGCGAGATATTTTGGTTATTATCAAAACTCTTACATGGTTTAATCCCTTGCAACCGAAAAAATAATTTTTCTTTATATCTGCATAGCAATTTCCACTAATTAAGCTGCCCAATTCACAAAACTCGTAAATTAATAAGTTTTGAAATTGGGTGATTAAATATTACAATATCTCAATTTCCCTAACGGGTAAAATAAAAAAATCTGCTGTTCATGTTCGTAAAGTATTGCTAGTCGTGTAGATTAAATTTTCCACTTACTAACCTTTTATGTTTTAAATGGGTATTTCATTGCACAAATATGTACTTTGAATAGTTAAACACATAATTTTACTAAACCTTGCTTTTATAATATGATTTTCATTAGCATTGTACAATTTTAATTAAATCAATCTGCATTACCCATGAAAAGTAGGGAAAAAATAACATTAAAGCATAAGCATTGATATTTTTTTTTTCATTTGCATTAAGATATTTCGATGCAAAAAAAAATTTCAATGCTAAGACTTAGTTTAGCAATGACATCACAAATCGTACCAATTTTATAAAATGAGGGCTTAGTGTAGCAATGACATTAGAAATCGTACAAATTTTATATAATTAACTCTTATCTTTATTGAGAAGCCATCAAATCAAATCCAGCGCCGACAAAGATCCATCAAAAAACATTACATATCGGCGCACAATACATATATGCCGCACGAAGATTAAGTAAATTTCATTGACGTACTTGCATTCTCTCAAGAAGCTCGGTCCCACTGTATCTACTGTACCTACCGTATTTGACTCGCAGAAATAAACTTTTTTTTTTTAATGCAGATGGTTAGAGAGAGGTAGTGATGACGACTTTTAGGATAAAGCCAATGTCATTAGCATTTTAAATGGGTTTTTATGGAACGAACATTTAAACCGATGACCATGGTGTTGAGGAGGATGATGATGGTGAAGTTGTCGGTGGATCTTCTCGTCTGAGCAACAAGTTATCATACTTATTGAGGTTGAACTATACCATAGCTAGAATCTGGCAAAGAATTTGTGTGTGCGTGGTCAAAATCCCCAGAAACATATTTTAAAAAACTAAAAATGGAATGTTATGACATCGACTGGACACTCATTCCATTCGTAAAAATCTCATTAAATATCGAGAAAGATATTATCTCATGTATCTAACTAAATCTTTATAGCTAATAAAATTACAAGCAAGTACCAACCTGTTGACAGCTCAAGAGTGCATATATCGGTGAAATTTATTTGATTGTTGAAAATTAATTCATGCTTGTCGCAATATTACTTTCGGCTACTTTGCAAACAATTTTATTTCGAAATTGTGCACAGATAGAATACGGGTAAAAGGTAGTAACATTCAAACAGATATTTTCTAAGAAAAACTTGTTATAAATACATGCCTTTCGATATCCCAAAAACTGAATTTATGACGAATGATTCGCTAAAGAGGAGTTAGGAGAAGCATTGGGAATTTTAGATGATGATGATAAATATAACACGGATGATGGTTAACGTAATAACAAGATATGTAGAAGCCTCTAGCATGGAGTTTTTTTTTTTGCAGCTTTATGAGCTTTGATTTTAAAATCAAATTCGTAACGCTGGCGGAACTTAAACTAGAAATTCGCAGGCTAAAAACCAACCAAACTCCTTGTTACGAGAGGACAGACAAATTTGCCCATGCAAGCATTAGCCAAGCACCTCTACCTAATGAATGCTGCTTTTAGATTGCAAAATGTACCAATACAGCGGAAAGTCAAAGGAGTCATATAAACCGCGAAAAGCGCCGAGCGACAAAAAAAATTGTATAACCCAATTTCGTTACTACCGATCACTTCAAAGGGAAAAGTGATAAAACTGTGATATGACGATATCCACATCCATCTAAGAATGTTGATTACTCTGTAAATCACCAACCGTACACGTACCTACAAAACGTGGAAAAATAGGAAATAAAAACGTACATATGAATACGTTAAAGGGAGTTGTTTTTATTTGGAAGGAATATCACAATCAAACTACTATGAGTGTGTCCGGTCTTCATAGTATCTAATGAAAAATGTTCATCAACCCTCTTAAAAACAAAATAAAAAATGTGTGAATTTTCTTCCCAAAAGTGCGATCTAAAGAAGATGAATGAATGGATTGCTCCCTGCGTTAAAATAAAGGTAAAACGAAAACAAACGCTTTGGATACGAAAGGTAATTATTTATTGACGATCTGTGTACATAAGTTGCAGAGACAACGATATCGAAATGGCACGCGATAACCATTTTATGCTATCAACAAACTCTAGAATCTCCAATTATACCAACAATTCAGGGTACACCATACAAACAACAATAATGAGCAGCTCAGTGAAAAAGAGTTACTTTGGCAAAATGCAAAAGGAGCCACAGCGCATGACTGTTAGCAAAGAAACCACAGCTTGAAGCACATAAAAAAAAGAAAGTGCACTTGCTATAAGGGATATAGGCTGTTTGTGGCATGTTGAATGCGCCAAGGAATATATAGTGAAGTGTCTTTGCATTAACCTGATAGTTTTGGGTGACGATCTGCTCAAGGAGTGGAAGGTGTTTAATTATGTTTAATAGTAGGGGAAGCCAAAGAAAATGTTGGAATAATGGAATATGTACATTTTACTGTGTACAGCTTGCCGCATGGTATTCGAAAATCCGACGCTAAACTCATCATTACTCAAGAACAGATCGGCAAAGTTGAAAACTCTCTATATCTAGAAAGTATAGTCTAGGGCCGATTGTGACCAACTAAAGTTGTGTTCGGTTTGCTTTTACAAATCTGAAAGAGCAATGAATTTAATTCTTATGTCGAATCAGTACTTCTGCCTTCTTTCTTGAGACTCGTCAGAGTGGCGTTCACACCTAAAATTGATAGAGAATACTACTAGGACTAATAGAGGCCTAATATTAGTCTTAGTTGATTTTCCTTGAAAAGCATTGAAATCAAGATACATGCGGTTGAAGTTACTCTACAAATGCACCCTCAGGCTGAACGCCTTAAAAAATCTACTTGCAAGGATGGGTAAAGATGGCACACACACGGCATAGTTCTATCTCAACTGCTTTGAAAGATAAAGCTCAATTCACTGAGTACATTTATCACAAGGCACCAGAAAATATGATATTACTAAATACATATACCTACATATGTGCCAGAACGTAAACTAAAAAAACGTGGAATTTTTTTTAAAGAATTACGTTTGACACGCCATCAATTCCAGAAAAATTTGAGTTATTTGACGTACCAAATATATTGTAATGGTTTGAAAGCAGTTATTGGTTCATATACTAAACTGCGTCTCTTTAAGGATTGACTTGATAACAGATTAGCACATACAAGTAGTTGTTAAGTATTTGCTGACATGTTGGTTAGAAAACTAGCAGATCCAACAGCTCTACAATATATAGGTACATACGCTCGGATCATTATTACCAACCGCTCGCTCTAAGATGCAGATGACGAGTTATGTTCTAGTTATAGAGTTTGAGTTAACCCTCTTAATTATTGAACTGCTTCGTGATTGTTATGCGAATTTAATCAGAAGGCTGTACATACTGAATCTTGTTCGGGTACAAGGTCATAATATGAAAAATTTAATATAGCCGTGCTTTTTTGGGAGCTGTATACCCAGCCCAGTAGAATTATACACACAAAGCAAAAACAACACACCAAGTGGCGATAACTTTCCCAGTAGCAGCAAGTGAGGATTGAACTTCATAAGTTGACCACCAGGGCGCGAAAAATCTCATAAATTAGCTCTTAGCCGATCGTATTTGTTGCTTTTCCTCGGTTTTGACATTTACAAACTGTCAAATGAAGAAAAAGAAATCGAGCCGCAAACCAATTTGTTGGTGCGGCTGCTACTGAGTATAAATCGTTTTTTTGACTGAAGTGAGTAGATGATTAAGATTTCCATTTGCACAGTGTGATGTTGTTCCCTGGTGGCTATCTGCTTCAAAGGTTAATCAAATTAAAATTGTCGATCATCCCAAAAAAAAATCGAATCACAATTTAAATTGAATTGTTCCAAGTGCTGACTCGTCACTTTGACCAACCGTAACTCAACTAGATATTCATCACTCGTCGTCCTACATGTCCAAATGCATCAAAATCAAATTTACATCTCAACTTGTCTGCCAAAGACAGGTACGCACTATTTCCTTTTCTCCTCATTTGAAATTTATAGTCTCAACTCCTTCATTAAAAGAATAGTTCATAGTCCACTTCTGACCATTGCATTCCAATAAACTATACATGACTCCTCCACAGTGATTCACTGGTAAAGATAGCGCCAAACACAACTGATTACTGCCCTTGTCCAATTCGTTATCACAGTGCTTCAATAAATAACACGATTAATGTGCATTCGGCTACGCAGTAGCACATATGAGACACCGAGCATAACTAATTGCTTTGATGTTCGAAATCGATTAAAGGACTTCCACCCAGAAACCAAGACCTCGACTACTGCGCTGTTTGTAAGCTAAAGCGGAGCTGCAGCACTAAGCTAATTAGAAGATCAATTTTTCATGGTGGGTCATCGAAGGAGTAACGGAAAGCAACATTAAGATAATGAAATGTTCCCTACATTTTATTTATTTTTGTTAAATGCCCCCGGAAAGGGGTGATAAACAAACCGCCTTTGTGGTGCGGTCCCGTTTTGTTTGTTTATTCCGAACATTAACAATGAATGATGGTTTATTGATTAGCTTCGATTAGTGATGGAATTCATTCCATTCACTGGTGGTATTGGCTTTGAAATTTAATGGCCATGGCTTTGATGGAAAAGGGTAGCCAGAGCTTATCTCGGTTACACCATCAATATGGAGCATGGTGCTAGGTCAGAAGTGGTTTCAAATTGAACAGCTAAAGTGATTGTTCTTTGGGGGCCTTTGAAAAATGACGAAGGTGCATGAATTTCTTATGAAACTTTCTTTAGTTAGTCAGAAGGGGCAGTCAGGGGAATTAAATGGTCTGAGGAAAGTGATTAGGTTTCGAATTTTAAATTATGCTCATACAATGATGCGTCCAAAACTGTGCCTTAACTATCTTAAGGTGAACGACTGTATGGCAGAGTATATCAGTGAGGATAAATCCTGAAGCAAATTCAATAGATTCATATGGTTATGGACCAATTTGGTGCTGTGACATAAGGCCGTAAGGAAAAAATGATAACCGGTAAAACAAGGCCTTATATCGCTTTCGTGGAGTGTCAAAGACCATATTTCGGAATATGGCCTTATGTCACAACACAAACCAATTTATTAACGTGTTTATCCCGTCTGATCAATGGAGAACTTACTTCGACGCAGTGAATGAAAATGCTGTCGAGAGTCCGGGAATATTAATTACAACAATTAAATACATCAAGAAGCTTCGTACAACGAACTTTCATTCTTCTGCTGGAGACTAACTGCCGGCTTGGCGCATGCATATGTACGTACCGACCTCATGGCAAATAGTAAGAGTGGAATTCATACAGAAAATTCGGCAGAGATGGCTATTCTCGATATCATTCCTACTGAAAAATACAAAAAAAGAAAAAAAATGCTGGCTAAGTTACATGCAAGTAATGTTGCTTTAAGGCTGCATCTTCTGTCAGAGAGGGAACATGCCTATTAATGCAGAAAATCTTGCGAGACTGTGCCAGCAATCCTAGCGCTAACTGGTTTTAACTTTAAACCGCCACCTCTGCCTACTTACCTGTTTAGTGAAGAGGTGAACTTTCAACTGTATGGCGTCGTGCACGAACAAAGAACACAGAGAATCCCTGAGCGATCCATTAGAGACCAATGCAGCCTCGATGACCTGCTGCTTATTTGGCATTTTGAGTAGTTGAAGCAGTTGTGTCGGTTCGATGATGGCACCAGAAATACACTATGATAGCCTCCTTCTTGCGGCACTTACTGATTGGTCAGGACCTTCATTATATTTCAGCAAAAATACACCGGGCATACTGCGAAAACAATTTTTAGGTCGTTTCATCTTGCAAAAACCCGAAATCAACTGGCCAAGAAGATTGTGATATTTAACGCCACACAAATTTACAATCAGCACAGCACCGCGAACGATATTTGGCATACACTTCGATACAAACTTAATCGCAGCTTATCCTCTTTACGGTAAAATAAAAGTATCATCTTTGACTATAGAAAATATGTGCGATTTTCTTTGAACATTGGATATAACCTTGTACAGGCAAATATACTAATAGCTCGCCATAAACAGATATATCAAATGCGCGAGCTTGACCAAAGTTGCTAATGAATAATGTTGTACTGCAATCCTCACTATTGTTAATATCTCACTGCGTCAAAAACTAAACAAATGTTGGGCTAGAATGGTGTCGCATCGTTTACGGTACAACCACAAGTGAAAAGTATTGAATTTATTATTTACAAAAAAATGCCAAGTATCAACCCTCAAAAATAATTCAACATTTCCATGGACCAAGACGAATTCCGGAATATTCTCAAAAACATCTACCATAATCAATAAATTGCGCTGCAGAAAAATATACGAAGCAGAGACGTTATATTTGCACTTGAACTTATACTTAGGTAGGTAAATTTGAAGACAAATACGCCATTTACACTTCTATTCTGTGTATGGGGTAGTTGGGTTGTTGTAAAAATATTCACTTCCATCGAAACATGGTGCTGCTGTATTTGCATTACATATTTGACATTTATTTAAATTTATGCATGCAATAGCATCCAAGGAGAGGAATAACTACTAAATATTTTCTTGAAATTTGGTTAGAACAGTGCGGTACAGATGTTCATAATCAATTGACAGAGACCGTTCTTTTATTTGAAAATTCAAGTCGTATTCCTGGTACCACTGAGCCGGTTCCACGATTGCACAAACTCACAGTCGAAAAGGAATATCAAAGAAAAGACTATCTTTCTAATTATGGATTTCCAGACGGTCTTGTCTATACAACAGTTATCCATTTTTGAGATCAATGGTTGAATTCTAAATCGACTACAAAAGGATGTCTGAAAGCTGGTTTTGAAATATTTATAAAGGTGTGATGTAAATGTTGCATTGTACTACGATGGACGGAATAGCAATGAAATGGTCTTGGACATAGTTTAAAACACGCCCTAGAGACACGTATTGTAGGCTGGATGGACTATAAGTTGGGCGATACAACTTTAACTAGGAAATTTATTACTTGAAGGCAAGGTCAGTTGATGGACGTCTATTCGGTAAAGCACAACGAAGGGAGGTAAATATATTTAAGGAAACAGAAAAATGTACAATGCCATTTTTGTAAATTAACTTTATCTTGAAAAGACAATGACATGACATGCCTGAGTAACATTCCTTTGGGATTTAGATATTTTAAGACTAGGTCCACCTACTCTACTGCTTAGGCATAACACTGGTAGTAAGTTAGGTGGTCATGTGCCTTGAAGTGTTGATCGTAGAATAAGTGTCCCAAATACGGCACACCCTTAACTTTTTTGTAAATAAAACAGCCAGTGTTTCATAAATTCACTTTGATTTATTTTTCAATTTTTAAAGAAATTATATTATTAGAAGTCTTCATAAGCATAAACATAAAAAAACAGCTTAACAAAAAATTAATACATAAAAAACTAAAGAAACTTATTTTAACACTTTTAAAAAAAGTGCTGCTAATATGGACCACCTTGTGTTAAATATGGCATAAGGTGTTGTACTTTTAGGGATTTCAAAACAGTTGAATGCCTTCAAAAACCCCATACTTTTTAGCTTTGATAGCAAAGATTGCTTCTTTGATGGCATCTTTGTCCCAAGTCTCTCGTTGTTTTAGGAATTCTTTAAGCCATTATTTCCCACGAAGTAAAAAAGCAATGTGTCAAATATGGACCATGTGTCAAATACGTACCACTGCAAGTAATAGAAGTTTACGGTAGGCCATATTCCCGAATCAAGCTTTTTGACCTTTTTTTAAGTTTTAACACACTTAATCAAATGTTTTCGGATTGTTAACTTAACATTAAGAAATCTAAGTTTATGCACTACACAATCGAAATTATGAAATCTAGACAGTATTTAGATAACACCTTAAGAAAACTTAACAAAAAATTATATCGAAACTGTAAAAAAAAAACTATTTGCGTGTGGTACAATAATTTCTCTTCAGTTTGCTTAGTGCCTTACTGAAATAGCCAATAACAACCTCCCTTTCATCCTGATGTGAGATAACAACACACCAAGTCCTCGATCACAAACATCAGTATGAAAGACAAACAAAATCGGCGGCTTCGTAAGGCCATTTTTTAAAGAAAGGAAGGCGTTCACACATTCATCAGACGAATCCGTTAATCGGTGTAAAGGACGCCCAATATAATATGAACACAAACCAACGAAATTTTGGACTTCGGAAATATTTGTGGGTCTAGGCCAATTTGATACAGCTTGAATTTTCGATGGATCGGGCAATACACTTACTTCATTAACGACGTGTCCCAGAAAACGGAGGACTTATTTTCAACTCGATTTCCCGTAGACGAGTAAATACGGTCTTTAAATAAGTAAGCATAAGATCAAAGCTCTTAGCGTGAATAAGTATGTCGTCCAAATAAACCAGGCAGATATCCATCGAAAGACCTTTTAGAACTTTTGACATCAGACTTTTGAATGTAGCTGTAGCTGATGCATGCATTAAACCAAAACTCATCACTTTGAACTGCTATAAGCCCTTCTGTGTCACAAACGCTGTCTTTTCTTCATCATTCGGATGCATTTCTACCCGCCAGTAGCCGGATTTACAATCAAGGGTGTTAAACCATACGGATTCATCCATTGCATCTAAGGTGTCATCAATTCTGGGTAGAGGAAACGAATTATTAACGGTGACATCATTTTATTTGCGGTAATCTACACAAAAGAGCGTTGAACGGTCCTTCTTCTTGACCGTGATGCCCAGGGACTTGACGATGGCTTTATAATATCTCGTCTCAGCAAATCCTCGGTGATTTCTCTGGATTCTTCTTGTCTCGCAAGCGGTAGGCGGCGTGGTGATTGCTTAACTGGTTTCGCTGAACCGACATCGATTTGATGTTTAGCCATGTTCTGCCCAAGTCGTCAGGACTGGTTGAAAAAAGCACTAAATTCCATTAGAAGCCTTCTTACCGCGAAGACTGCAGATGTTTTTATGACTCTGTGAGAAAATCCATTAAATGTGAAAGTAGATTTCTATTGCCAGTAAGGCCCGCATCTTGGCACATAGCTTTTTCAAAGGTAGCAATCTTCCTGTTAGGCCACTGGTACAAAACCCTTACCGTCTCGGTTAGAATTCATTGACTGACCAATCAGGATTTCCTTGGGGAGATCAGTATAATCTGGAGTAACTGTGCCTTCATCAGGAGCAGAACTGGAATATCTAGCAAAGATGATTGTTTCTCTTCGGGAGTGAATGACCAATAAGACCGTTGTTTCCTGATATATAGTACTTAGGTACGAACGGTTTCTTGAATAGGATCACCCACCCAAAAGAAAAAGTAAAGAAAGCAACGAAAGCGATAAAGTGCTCTTCGCATAGTTCAAACTGTAAACTGAGATGGAACCCCTCTTACAGGGCGCACGTATGCACAGACTACATGACGCCTTGCTAAGACTTTGACAGACCATTCTTAAGCTATTTTCCTAGCATAGATGAATAACAAGTTAATCAGTTACTAAATAATCACAAAACAATCTTCGTTTATACGGATCGATCCAAAATGGATACAGGAGTGGGTTTTGGATTCCCTTCCAAGACTCTCGGACTGCCTGGATCGATCAGAATCTCAAACTAAAGTAGTGTCTTGCAAGCGGGGGCCCTGGCAGTGAAAACAGCTGCTCAACAGGTTACAATGAAGGCAATACCACATTATAATATAGCTTTTTTCATTGACAGCCAGGCGGAAATTAGAGCGATTTTTGCCATCGGAGTACAATCGAAGCTTGTAAGTCGCTGTCATGAAAAGCTGCGGGTTCTTAGCAGGCAGCACAATGTAAGACTCTGGGGGTCCCTTGCCACAAAGGGGTGCCTGGTAACGAATCCGCTGATGAGCTGGCAAAGATAGGATCTTCCTTAGACCCCGATCTAGCTGATTCTACTGTTAAAAACCCACTCTGTTATCTCGAAGAGGAAGTTGGGAACAAAACTAAGGGGACTGCAAATGATACAATGCGCTCAGCTCCTGTGTTATAACTAGGAAACTGTGGTACAGCACTCTGTGAAATTAGATTTAAGATACTAAGAAGACAACTTTTTCAGGATCTAGAAGAACTGTCCAACAAGTGTGTTGTGTGTTGGGTTAGCATAATACCACAAAGGTATATCAGTTCCATAGTATAGTATAGGCATAGGGCATCACAATAAATCTACATTGATTTAGATGTGACGGGGGAAGGACTTCCTTGCCCTATCAACTCTGCTACCTAACCTAACCTCACCTATTACTTTTTTTATTGTTTCAATGATATTCCCATTACTGGCCAAAAAAAATTCCTGTTGAATATTAAATGGTGTCCATTATATGTAAAAAAAAAAAAAAAGAGAGAGAAAGAAAAAAAAAGAACAAATAGATACTTTCCCGGAAAAATGGATCATATTTTTTGCGTTAAAACCCTTAATCGACATTTTTGCAATTTTGTATTCCAACCAACTCACAGCAAAACCAGATGCGTCCCTCGATTTAAAAAGCCAACAGCAGTAATATTCATACATTTTCCCGGCTTCTGAAAAAATACAAGAACCGATATACGTTCCGCTTGACACGAATATCCAATATTTATATGAATATCCTTGGAAAAAAAAACCTCTCTCTCATCCTGGGTACAATAAAAGTAAAACTTCTCTCCCGTTCCTCTCGTTTTTTTCCATCCCACACTAGAAACCGTACATACATATCGTATATGAACCCGTTTTCCATATACAACTCATAAAAGTTTTGTTGAACTCATAAAAAAAGTAATAAACAAAAAAAGAAACGGAACAACCAGCAGTAATAGAATGGAATCACCACCCTAGCACCTTAGGGCGGTGTGTGTCAGAGTTCCGAAATAGTGTTTTCAATGTTACACAAAAAACGTATTTTTCTTTTATCTTGCCTTGTACACTTAACTAATAAGCCTAGAGGGCACCATTTTTTGTACCGGCCCTTCCGTTTGATAATGAATGCGATTCGTTTTCCAATTAGGGATATCAGATGGTGCCATCTATCGGCTACCCCTGACAAGTGACAGCTGTAATTGACAATTACATAAGCTACCGTGCGGTTTTTTTTTTTTGTTATCCAAACATCAAACCTGCACAAAATGTCAAGCTTCTATGGAATGCAACCGTGATTAATGATTTTACCTCGACAAGAAAATCTGGAAAATTAATTAATGTAACGACGACAACGACGGCGAGGTACACATTTGTTAGCAAAAGTCTGTCAACACAGTTTGGTCCGATGGATGTTATGCTAAGCCCAAATGGGGCGGTTGAACGAGCAAATTAAAAGACTGCAGAGCGAAAAGTTTTTTTTTTTTTGGATAGGATATTCGAGTACGCTACACCCGCGGAAGAGCTGATAGAAAGTAATAACTATTACAAAATTGATTGAAATAATTGCAGGTTGCTGGTTAGTAAGTTAAGCGATGGATTAAGCCGGTGAACAAATATGAACACACCCCGTCGACGGCACCTAGGGGACTTCAGCAACTTGCTGTGCAAACACGATAAATGATTATCGAAAGTTGATGACGGTACATACATATATATTAGCCGTGTTTTTTTGATAGTTGTATACCCAGCTCAGTAAGATTTTACACACAAAGCAATAACAACACACCAAGTGGGTATAAATTTCCCAGTAGCAGCAAGTGAGGATAGAACTACATAAGCTGACCACCAGAGCGCGAAAAATCTCATAAATTAGCTCTTAGCCGATCGTATTTGTTGCTTTTCCTCGGTTTTGACATTTGCAAATTGTCAAACCAAGAAAAAGAAATCGAGCCGCAAACCAATTGGTTGGTGCGGCTGCTACTGTGGATGAAGTGATTATAGATCGTTTTTTTGACTGAAGTGAGTATAATTATCAAAAAAACACGGCTATTGCTGTTAGTTCTTACACTTGTGCTACCTATCAATCGGTTTTTTAATCGATCATTGTGATTGGATTGGAACATTAGAGCAGAAAGTTTGGGGTGGTATCTGCGTAAGCTTATAAAGCTTAGCCTCCAGGTGGCGAGGTTACGTTTTGTTTTACTTTTACAAAGGGTAGTGCAAAGGATGCCTGATACAAATACACTGCTTCTTAAGTAAACTGGACATTAACTATACCTATATGTATGAATATGGTTAAGCTCTGCACTGAATTTTGGAGAATAAACCCTGACCACTGTATTTCAAACTTCAATCGAAACGTCTCGATTCTAGTCATACGCAGCAGTTGAAAGCTTATTATACGGAAGAATAAAAAATAAATAAAGGCACAGCTGTGGGCATCTCTTTGAATATATGTGCATGCAAACATGTGCTCGTGAAAGTCACAAACCGCGGCAATCGGAACCTAATCTTGTTTGTTAGGTACTGCCCCCCTCCAGAAATCTTGGCTATCAACCAGTTTTGGACTTTAACACCGGCGTTTGATTAAACTATGGTGATCCAACGAAGTACTCGAAAACATTATGGTGGTCTTGGTCATATATGGCAAATGAAACGGCTGACTCACTCACTAAGTCAGGTGCCTTCGATCTTTTTTTTTTACTAGTTCTGTGTCAATCAGTGGAGAAAGGAGGCTGTCTCTGGCAACATTCAGGGGGTCAACGACCCTGTAGTACATTTAAAGGGGTGATAAGTGGAAATAGGTTTGATGATATACTAGGTATGACATTAGAAGAGCCTTCGGCAAACAGCTGACTTAAACCCGGATCGAAAGTTTTATGATTTGGTAAACGTCCTGTCTACAAATTTTGAGAAACGCACTTTATGCTTGCTTATAGAGCACTAACCCGGAGTAACAGTCATTGAATATAAATCAAGAGTTCGTAATTGGAACTCTGCTCGATGTAATGTCGTTATAGCTATCAACTAATGGCGGACGAACGAAAGCCAACCTAATGAACATTATAGAATATCAGCTATATATCTACACTTTCTTCTACAAGTGTTTGGCACACTAAGGACTGGTCCAAAACCAGAAAAGTAACTAGACTCAGTTTAAGAAAATCTGTTCGCCAAATGCTCCTAGTCCTGGTTCAAATGATAATAAAATTGGATCTTTTTAGCAAAAGCTGTTGAAAACACAGGCTCCAACTCATACCAAATTCCATAAGTCCTTTCTATCTTCTGCTGCAAAGTAATCTGCATACACTCTGTTTACCTTATTCAACCCCTGATACTAATTGAATGACAATAAACAAAATTTAATTCCCCGGATTACTTAACTGCATACTTACACCTAAAACTTGCATTCACTATTCCTTTCGGCAAGCAGCACACTTGAGCGGACGATTTAAGTGACCACTTTAGTTTTAAACGTTTGTCGACCCAGTATGTGTGTCATAAACATTTTCGTCAGTCCAAGTGGCACTCAAGGAAAACTAAATACGAACAACACCAAGCGTTCCAGGACACACTGTACTGCCGCACGAACAACCATTTTGTCGAAAAGAACTAAAACAGTCTACAAGTACCCTCCAGGAAGGTATTACACCCAATTGTGATTGCACAATGCATACGAGGAGTATGCCCGACTAGTTTGCCGGTAAAGGGTTATAAACCTTTCCTTTAAAAGCGAGCAGAGCATAGCGCCGCGTATCGAAAGTGGTAGTAAAAGGCGAAACTGCAGTAACTCGTAAAAGCTTTCTCTTTTCACACACCCTTCCGCCGCCGCTTGACTGTAAAACCACCACCCAACTGTAATTTGTTGCCCGAAGAAAATACATACCTGTATGCGAGATATGTACCTATGTGCATACCTAATGTACCTTATGAGCGAACGAACCGTGGGAACTTCAACGAATGCTATGGCAGACTCCCACCCGTCGCCACCTCTTAGTTGTAATGTCATGCGCAATTTTAATACAGCAGCAGCAGCAGCTACACCGGCAGCCCCTCCAGGACACGGTTTATTGATTTTAATGATATATACCTACACAATCTACACCGCACACAAGAAAAGAAAAAGGGAAACAACAACAAACAACAGTTCAAGATGGTAATTCTCTGCCGATGCCGATGCCAGGATGGGGTTTTAATTGGGCTTTTCAGAGTCAATATTTTGGAATAAGTACGTTTACGTCGTGATTCCCGAGAGGATGTTTAGATATTTAAATTTATATTGGTCTTGGGAGAAGAGATGGAGGGAAAGAGAGAGAAAGAATGAATAAGTGATATAGTCGAGCGCTTTTTTTTTCGTAAATAAACGGAGCATTTGAATAGGTGGTACGTGTGAAAAAGGAGTATTATAAGTACTTTTGAATTGATGAGAGGAGCTTAATGATTTGTGACGAAGAAGGTTTAGTATTTCAGTTTGACGAGTGGTAATTGCTAGTTGACTGATAGTTATTTAAAATTAGCTCACTGAAAGGAAATTTGCTCTGTGAGCAAATGAGCAAGGATGGAAAAAACCATGACTAAGAGCGAAAATAGATTCAAGTCTCAGTCTCTTGACAGGCAATGACAAAACTCCAAGTGTATATTTTGTCATGAGACAGCTTCTCAATCCGCCGTTCGGAGTCGGTAATTAATCTGTATGTCGTTTGTATCTGCAGACCCTAGCTCTCCATAAACTGTCGCGCTGAATATTTGTATTTTTGTATTTTTTTTTTTAAGATCCTGGAAAGGTATTTCCAGAATTGAGGCACCTTTAAGATTCCTTACATTCCTATCAACGTGGAAAATCCTATGAGACTGCGCTTCAAAATCTAGTTGGTAGAATTGAACGCACGTTTGGGAGGAAAGAGACGCGATGGGCATTTTCATCGACATAGAGGGAGCTTTTGACAGCATGTGCAACTCTGCAAGAGAGCACGGTGTGAATGAATCATTAGTGTGCAATGATTAAAGAAATGCTAATTAACAGAACTTTGATGATAGATACAGATCGTGGTCGGCAAGTGATGTCAGGGGTAAACAAGGGCTGCCCACAAGCTGGCGATCGGCCTCCTCTACTGTGGCGCATGTTAGTCGACTCCCTCTTAAGTTCTCGCATTAACGATCAGGCTTATGCGAATGACGTTGCCTTACTATCTGTTGGTCCTTCCCTGCGAACTGTCTGCACTAAGGCGCTGATGGCCCTGGATGTGATTGACGGGTGGTGCACTCAGCATGGGCTTTCAGTCAATCCTCTGAAAACTGAAGTTGTTCTCTCTAGTGCTCAAAGATATCAGAATCCCACTCGCCAACGAAGCGAAATACATATCTAGGAGAAATCTTGGTTAGGAAACTTCTTTGGTCGAAACACATCGAGTCTAGAGCGACTCGAGCATTATCAGCTTTCTGGAAGTGTAAGGGCGCTTTTGGCAAGACATGGGGTCTATCACCGAAATGAGTCCTATGGCTCTATAAAGCGATTGTAAGACCTTCCTTAGCATATGCATCGGTTGTATGGTGGAATAAGCTTTCACGCTAAAACTTTACTGCTATTTTCACTAAACTCCAAAGAACAGTTTTTCTCGGCTGCACCGGGGCTTTCCCCAGCACGCCTGACTCTGCTCTAAATGCAATGCTCAATTTACCACCCCTTGATGTTTACATCATGGGCGAAACGATCAAAGCTATCTTCCGTTTAAAAAGAAGTGGTGTTTGGTTAAACACGCACTGGAGTCTTGATGACATTGCGCGAGGAATATCTTTTGACTCAAATCTTATGGATATGCCATCTGACGCAATGGTTCCGGAATTAAGACTACTATGTAGATTTACGGTCGACTTTCCCTGTGCACAGGAGTGGTTTTCACCACTTTCTGAGCCGGGTAAGGAATGTTGTCGAATGTTCACAGATGGCTCCAAGACCAGTGAAGGCTCAGGTGCTGGAGTCTTTGTGGAAGGCGACAACATTAGACTGCACTTTCCCCTAGGTATTTATGCATCCGTCTTCCAGGGGGAGATTTTTGCTATACTTATGGCTGCGAACTATATTGTGAAAAACCAGTGGAGGGGACGGAGTATCTGCGTCTGTAGCGACAGTCAGGCTTCGCTTAAGACCTTGTTCAATCCATTTACTAGATCCAAAATAATTCAAGATTGCAGATCTAATTTGAATTTGGTTGGAAGACTGAATTTGCTAAGACTTGTCTGGGTCCCTGGACACAGTGGGATCACCGAAAATGAGGTCTTCGATGAGCTTGCCAGGCCCTGAACCCACGTCAGGTTTGCCCGTATCTTCGGTTAGGGCTTCTATCGATGGTTGGGTTTCTTGCAAACACAACTTTAGGCTGCATGACTCTCCAGGATGCAGGCAGACTAAACAAATCCTTCCTAACGTCTGTAAGAAGTCTGCGGCATTCTTGCTATCATTCACCAGAAAAGAAAACTTATTGGCGTTATTATGGGACATTTTTTCTTTGCCAAACATCTCAACGTGTTAGGTTTAAGTAACACCAGACTGTGGAGAAGTCGATTTTTGGGGCTGATGTGATGAGTGCTGGTAACTTAAACTTCTGATCACTGAAGCTCTAATTCGACTTTTTTTAAAAGACGAAGAAAACACAGTAAAAGGGTTGTACCTGGTGGTAGTACAATGGACCTGCTTTTTTGTCTGAGTGCTCCAGTGTGGAGTTCCAACACCACGACAGGAAAAAAAAATCATTAAATGGACGACATAATACGATCAACAACAATTCCTCTTTAACCATTCCACCGTCGATTGTGTTAAAATTCAACTCCATTTTTGAAAGAAATACTGTTCTCGTAGCGGCAGCGAATTACCGAAAGGAAAACAACAGAGCGCTGAAACTGTGTGATATTGGCATTGCATCCAATGACAGCTGCTACTTGAACGAGAGTTTAAGAAAACATTTTCACTTTCTTCTTCAAAGTGCACTTGGTCTAACGAGAAAAAACAGCTGTTCTCTGTTTACACAAAACCTGGGATTGTGTTTGCTAAGAAGATGGCCAACGGAAAAAGCTTTTCCATCGAAAGCTCCAACGATCTCCATTCCATTGCTGCTGATGCTGCTGTTACTGCACTGTATCGTATATATCTTTAATTGTTTTTGATATTACAAAATTGTTATTGATTAGCTTTGCCATTTCCCTCCTTCCTCTTTTCTTTTCTCTTTTTGTGATGCTCTTTTAAGTCTTTGGCATTTTTGTTTTTGTTTGTTTTATGTAACCAAGAGTAGGGTATGTTCCAACAACAGTGTGAACAAAAAATTAACGGACACAATGATTAATGTGCCGTGATGGTTTTAAAGTTTGTCATTTAAATGCTCGTAGTCTTAATCAGTACTAATTGGATTATTTAAAATACATGTTAGCTAATTCTGGAGTTGATCTTATTTGTGTATGTGAGACATGGTTTAAGCGTGGTATATCCGATGCACAATATAATATACCCAGTTATGTAATTTCTAGAAATGATAAAGTTACGTATACCTGGAGAGATTTACTGCAGATCTTCTCTTAAATGTGCAATTTTTAGCAAATCGGTTGATTTAGATACTGAATTTATAATTGTTGAGTTCCACAATGGTTGTACTAGTTTTTGGTTGGTTGTGCCCGATATTGTTCTCCTCAATCTTTTTTCTCCAATCTGGCACAGTTCTCGCCTCTTTATGAACACGTTATTGTTTGTGGGAAAACTGATTCAAAACTGATTCGCGAGCCTTCCAAATAAAATACTTTGCTTCTTCCTTAGGACTACAAGTTATTGATGTCAATTATCCAATGCGATTTGCTAAAGACTTTATTCCTAGCCTTCTCGATCTGGTAATAGTGTTAGTTTTTAACTTAATTTAGTTTATTTGACTTATTTATTTCATAAAAAATTTATTGAATACATTTCATTATTAACTTAAGTCTATACCCTTGCTAGGGCCGTCTACCAGATTGACATTGTTTTCATTGTTAGATATATATAATTATTATTGTTTTTTTTTTTTTTTTTAAAGAATGTTACACGAAATTGTCTAAGAATAGGGCATTGAGCGATAAAATGGAGCATAGCTATCCTCTCTTTCTTTGAGATTACATAAGCCACTAATGATTGGAAGCTCGGGTCGGTGCGGTATGTAGTTCAAGTTTATTAGTTCTCCTCTTATTTAAAATATGGTTTCTATTTTGCTAGTTGAATTACAATTTAGAGAATACGTTTTTTCCTGTAGATTGTACTTCAATTTACTGTACATCCTTCTGTACTGTGATGCCTCGGCTTCGTTAATACATGAATCGTAAAGATGACCTGTTTTTTTTTTTTTTTTTGAGTTTTAGTGATGTTCTCTCTTCATTTTGTTAAACAGTTAAGTCCACAGTTTTGAGCTAGTTTTTCCCATTCTTGCGCGAGACTTCTTCTTTTAGAAATTATGTGGGAAAGTAATATTTGTGGTAGCTTTTCTTGCTCCACTCCCATAACTTTTACAATATAGTTGAAGTGTAATTTAAGCGTTTCCAAATATAGGGAGGCCATCCCGGTCTCTAAGTAAAGCATATAATTAGGGGTGGTATTTGGCAATTTAAGAACTCTTTTTATGCAGTACCGTAGGAATTTTTCGACAGTTGTTAATGTGCAGTAACCCCAAACTTGAGCTCATTATAACATAATAGATGTCGCAGTAGCACGAATGATTTTTTGTTTCGACTAAAGTTATCAGGGCCATCAAAGCTCATAACAAGCCAAAAAAGGCGAACCAAATCTTGACGTCTCAACTGAATTGGGAATTAAGTCTTTGATTAGGTAATGAAAAGGTAGCTCCTATCGGCATTTCTAGAGCAAGCATAAAAATAGGGAACAGGAAAAAGAGACATAACAAACGGCTTGTTGGTAGAAAGTTTAAAAAATAGTTTAGGAATCATGTTGTAATCGGTCAAACGGGTCAAACAAGATTAATTGTTGCATTACTTTTTCAACAAGGGTGTACATAAGGAAGTTGAATAGTTTAAGGCGTACAGGTGTAGTTTGAGAGAGTGTTTTTCTTCGTGGGCAATGTGTATATCTGTGGTTAAGGAAACGATCGCTAGAACTATCTCCTTCATATTTCCGCGATTTTACACCGCGTATGAGGAAATGCAAAGTGATGAAAAGAGCTTTAAGTACTTATGTAAGCCACTAAACCTGTACTTCACGGTCTCCTTTTTCTAATCTATAAGTGTATCCCGATTTGCTTTGCAGAAAGTTTTCCAATATTGGAAAACCACAACGTCAATCACATAAAAGCAACCATCATGCACAGTTCAATGAGTCCTTTTTGAAAAATGTAGTTAACTCTGTAATATTTTTTTTCAATATCATACAAAAAACTTTTGACTATTGCACGAGCATTCCCCCACCCTAGAAAAAGCTTGCTCGTGTAAAGCGCGAGCATGTATGCGAAATATCATTCATGACGACATAAAAACCGAGAAAACTGTAAAAAAAACGAGGAGAAAAAATATATTCCTTTGCCAGGACATGCTTTTTATTTATGACTTTGGTCATAAAAAAAAAGAAAGGGAATGCAAAAGGAAATTTATTACAAACACACACACACTAGATCTCTGAGACAGGTCCTCGCGTCAGTTTTATGTTCAGAAATGACAAATTTATTTTTTTTTGTTTTTCTATGCTACATCATCAGGGATTCCTTGCTTTCGTCGTTTTTGTCTGTGTGTCTGTCTTTTGGGTGGTTGTCTAGTTTTTGAGTTCTTGTCAGATTCGGAATCCGCAAAAATTCTAAAAATTGTTCACTATATATACAAGAAACAACAAAGATAGGAAGAGAGATAGAGGGAGAAATATCGACGAAACTTACCTTGCATGCTGAGGACCGACATTTCCCATGTCATGGGCTGAACTTGCTGTTATTTGAAAATCAGCAATAGATCCGGATTCCATGCCCAGAGGAGTTTTGCATGTTTCTGGAATGAAAGGAATTTTTGAAATTAATTTAGAAAAGTCACATTTTGTGTATGTAGGTTTGAGGCTTAAGCGAAAAAGGGTTAAGACATAAAGAGGGTAGGAAGTTAACTGGTTGTCGAAATTACATAATTCCAGCGCCCTACCACCCCGTACATGCCATTGTATCGTGTTTTAATTGGATTAGAGACAAAGATATGTGTACTTTGTATACGTATTTAGGAGAGATATCACCTTAAGCTTAAATGACGTGCGTCCTTGTGCGTCATATTTAAAAAAAAACAAAAGAGGCTTTCGGTCCGCAGTTAAATATTTCTCTACTTACATACAAACATGTACTGGTGGACAGGACCACGTGGTCTTGTAAATTATGACTTTATATTCATAGACTATCTGTAGACAGAGAACTGGTACTTTGTAGCTTGTTATAAAACAGTCTTAAGCTCAATTAAGTCGGACACGTTTAAACAGTTCGATCTTACAAAGCACCAATAGGTAAATCTAGGGCACTATTGCATCTTATTTAAAAAAATTTAATTAATTTGATCTGCGTATGGGCCTTTCATTCACTTTATCATGAACCTCAACTGCTGCTTGCAGTTGGAGTTATCAATTCCAAGGATTCTGTAGTTTCTGGACATACAAGCTGAAGTCTAAGGGTGGTCACAAAATATAGACTTAATCGAACTGAAGTGGCAGCGACGTGGTACTCGCCAAAAGCAAAGGTTAAAACTGAGTAAGCTTGTACCGAGAGCTCTAAAGAACTAAACCTTAACGCACACGTATCAAGTCGAGATATTGGAGTTGAATGACTGAAATACTGTTAAATATACACATATGTATGTATGATGAACGGATTTTCGAAACTAAATCACGAAAACAACGAGTCTTGCCAAAATAAAAGAAGCCGAGTATGAGAACTATCAAAAGAATTCGTACGCGTTTACAGTGTTTTGTGTTGATGGTCACACGATTGACCACTTTTGGAAACAATTTTTACGTCAGAGAGTAAACGCGTTGACTTATTTCGTTGACCGTAGCTTAAGGTAGTATAAGAACTTATGAAAAGAAGGATGATCGAAGCTGAATAAAAGAGAAAACATCACTTGAATGAACCGTCGTTCAACAAAAGACCAAACGAGATGATATAAGTTTATCTTATGCAAGTTGGTAGTAAAAGCGTCGGAGTAGCGGCTGTCTGCTATGTTTTCTGTGCGCCTGTTGCAAATGCAATAAATCTATTTAGTGCGCAAATAAGTTCTCGCTGTTTTTTTTTTTTTTTTTTGAAGAAAATGCACGTTTATTGTGAAAAAATGGTTACAAATGAATCATTCAAAGTATTGCCCATCGCTAGCTACAACTATTTCCCATCTTTCTGGCAGAACTCGAATATCGTTACGGTAAAAGTGTTCATCTCTTGAGGCTATCCAGGAATCAAGCCATTTTTTGATGCCTTCATATGAGCGGAACATCTGATCAGCCAGACCATGTGCCATAGAACGGAACAAGTAATAATCGGACGGCGTAATATCTTGGGAATATGGCGGGTGGGGTAGGACTTTCCATTTGAGTGTTTCCAGGTAAGTTTTAACGGGTTTGACAACGTGAGGCTGAGCGTTGTCGTGCTGTAGAATCACTTTTGCGTGCCTCTGCTCGTATTGTGGCCATTTTCCGCTTGGAAATGGCTTGGTGGATAACTCCTAATGCTGAAGCAAGCTGTTCTTGCGTTTGGCACGGATCCTTATCGAGCAATGCCTCCAATTCAGCGTCTTCGAAGGATTTTGGCCTTCCATCACGCGGACGGTTGTCAATATCGAAATCACCGTCTTTAAAGCGACGGAACCAATCACGGCACCTTGTTGTACTTAGGGCAGCATCTCCGTAAACTTTTTGGAGCTCTCGATGCGCTTCAGCCGTCGTTTTCTTCGAATTTTTTTTTTTTTTTTGCGCTGGGAGGTGGTAATCTTCAAAAGACGAAACTGAGCCCGTACTCAGTAACAGTGTGGGATTTCTACCCACTAACCCCTTCTCCCTTCTTCCCCTTTTCCCTACGGTAAGGCCATCTTGGCATTTCATCGCAGGAGGGGGAGAAGCCAGCCTTTCCAATTATTGCACCTAGTCGTTCGACTAATCAGCAATTTGTCTTTCATATAATTATTTAATGTTGTGTTGGGTCTACTATATGCTATTGTTTTAGTTCCCTTTCTTTTACTCTAACTATCTATAGGTAGTTAGTTCAAATGGTTTTTTCCTTCTTAATCTTCTAACAAGATTGTCAGTATTTAATAAATCTGTCATTTCTACGTTGACGTGGTTGAGAAGTCTGAGTCTATGTCTATTTGCAACTGTTCTTACTTCATCTTCAACCATTTCAACATTTAGATCTCTATGTAGATCAGCGTTTCTTATGTACCATGGTGCATTTACTATGTTTCGTAGTACTTTACTTTGGAATGTTTGTATTTTTTTTAAATTTGTTTTGCATGTGCATGCCCACAGCTGGAGCTCATAGGTCCATACTGGTTTTATAATTTGCTTATAAAGAAGCAGTTTATTGTAATTTGACAGACAAGAGTATCTCCCGATAAGCCAATACATTTTATTGTAACGCATGTTCAGTTCCCCTCTTTTTTTTCTTTACATGCTGTTTCCAGCGCAGTTTTGCATCTAAGGTCATGCCTAGATATTTGGCTGTGTTTGCATATTCTACTGCATTACCATTTATGAACACTGGGATATGCTGAACATTCTTATTGGTGAAATTAATATGGACCGATTTTAGGTCATTTAATTTAATTTGCCATTTTTTTGTCCATTTTGATATGTTATTTACTGCCATCTGTAACTTTTTTGTCGCTTCTTCGACATTTTCTCCCACAGCAAGGATAGCAGTATCATCTGCAAATGTTGCCACGGTTGTTTCATCGCTATTTGGCAGATCCCTGGTAAACAGAAGATATAATACAGGGCCTAGCACACTTCTTCGAATAAAAACGTGTTTGTTTATTAAACAGCGAGAACTTACTTGCGCACCTAATAATTTATGTAAAATACCAACAAAATGAACTGTGATATCATAAGCAATGGCAAAAATCTCCCCAGTCAACACCTTAACATCAAAGACTGAAACCAAATACAACCTGAGTTTCAAAATCCCTACACCAATCCTAAAGCTATGTGAAAACCATCATATGGGTATTCATAAGCTCATGAGCGCAAGTGAATTATATAAAAAAATTAAAAATTATATGCATACATTTGTCAGCAGGCAACAGGAAAAGTGGCATATATTTTGTATTCTAGTAAGCAACTCAGAACTAGAGGCTAAAAGTCCTTCATTTATTAATGTAAGTGTCAATAAGTCCATTAAAACTCTTCATATTTATCTATATATAACTTATTAATAAAATTACTATACAACATTATTTTTCAATCAAAATTAGTGAAATTGTTGTCAGACCGCCAGCGTGGGACCAAAAATTTAAAAATCATTACAACAGATTCTCCGAACTTATCAGTTTTAATAAGATGGTCTGAAAAGTCTCACTCCGCCTACCTTTAACAAAGTAATATTCAAACAATATTAAAAGTATTTCTTTTTCTTAGGAAACACTCATTATATGCTCACACTTTCAACTCAATAGAATAATTTTTAAATGTCTTAATGAATTACGAAAACAACATTTATACTTTCGCTGTTATCGAAGCAGTGACATGAACACCACTGAAAAGTATAGAGCCATGGATCGTTGCTCTCATAGCTGCTCTTATCGGTTATCGCAGCTTCAACATAAAAGCACCCTTAGAAGTAATGCTAGGGCTTAACGCAGAGTCAAAGACTGTCGCGATAAGCAAGTTCTAAGGACATAATATCTAAGAGTAAAGTTTTTTGAATCTATGAGTCACAAGAATTCTGTAGAAGTGCATGGTAAAATCCACGACAAGCTGGTAAATTCTGATTTCATATTTGTACGTGAATAACGAATTATTTATTATTTACTTAAACGCCCATCTGCACATCAATTGAAACTAGTCTTTTCTGGAAATAGTAAACTTGTTTTCTCCACTAAGAAAAAGATGAACCAAGATCGAAAATCAGAAAAAATATGCATCCACCATCTTCAACTAAACATCGACCCCATTATGCAAGTTTTATTCAATAAGACTCCAAATAATAATAAAAAATTCTATCCTTTTATTCACTTAAACAGTGCACATCATTTCATGTACACAAGTCAAAAGTAATTAAAAATCTTTAATTGAGTTCCGCTCATCAAGTCAATTTTTACGAGGGTATGAGGTCTGAAGAGGGTGATACTTGGATACGTACTCGTACATATCTACACTCGCTGCACACTTCAAAAGCAGTAAACTGGTAATGAAGTTTTAATTGAAGTCTTAAAAAAAATATTGATCTTGAAAAAAAAAGGAAACATTACTTAGATACATACTTTACACTTCTGCTGCAAACAGGGACAGCGAGACAGTAAAAAACATGTCCAACCAAATTGTTTTCAATTCCGATTCTCTGTGGGGTGGCAAAACCCAGTATGAGGTGGCACTTCCCAAAAACAAATAAGGTTAGGTAAAGACACTCAGGTCTAATGCGGATTGATGACAGATTTGATAGTCAAATTTGAAAACCGTTGTCACCCCTGCCATATCACATTCCACTTTCCAATTACACTTCATTGCATCTCAGCAAACTACTACATCCACTTTCAAATGTTATCTGGTTACGCCAACCAGATACAAAAGCTTCAAATTTAATAAAATCATTTCAAAGACATAGAGAAAATTATCATTTCCACGTAAGTAACTCAAGCCCCTTCGTCAAAGCAGCAGCAGGGACAGAGTGTAATACAGTTCTCAAATAAGAAACACGAATGAAAATATCAAGTGTCAAGTACCTCTGGCAGTGTCTCTCTCTGAACGTCCAATATGCATCATATCCACTTTGCAAGTGACATCCCTGGCTGTCAACTAAGTTGAAGGCGCTTTTATTTTTATTGAAATCCGATATTGAATGGTAAAAGTGCACCCTCCACCGGGGCGATGACTATAAGATACAGAACGAGTACATTTGTATGTATGTATCTGCTTGGTGTGCTGGATTACGAGGCGTATACGTGGCCAGACCCTCTTATGGGTATGGTAACGGCTGTGGTGGTACTTCTGCTAATGACTTTCGAAGAGAGAGTCAGGGGCTAGAGCTCGCAGAAGATCAAGAGATCAACAAATGATTCCAAACGAAATGACATTATATTGAGAGGTTACACATTGATTAATACGTCACGTGTGCGTATTGAATTTCAAATTATACACACTGACGGGCTTTTCAATTATTTTTGAGTGGACTTGGATGACGTTTTCGGAGTGAAGTTTAATTGCTTATGGGTATAGCTATAGGTATATGTATTAAGGGCAATACGGACCACAATCGATTGACTTTTGAACGCATCAGGTGAGAGAGGGTTTCTTGGGTGCCATCTAGAGGGGGAGAACTATAAAAATCTAATTCCTCAATATAACTAGAAAGAGCAGTTGGTTAAAAGAACCCTATTGGTATACAATTTTCGGCTACAGACCCAACAACATACAACACAACCAAAACTAAAAGTGTTAATAGAACGAAACGAAGCAACGAAGTTGCCCAAAATCCACTTTGTAGTGCATGCGGATTAGGCCCAGGTCAACCCAGGCATCGATATATAGTGAAGAAGACATCGTCACCTCAGTATTGGAGTGACACATATGCATTTTTGCCGTTTTTGAGTTAGGAGTGGTTTCCTAGTGAAAAAAACAAGATCTTTCGATTGGTGTAATCAAATCTGTCCTATCTCTATTATTTCAAAAGATATCAGTATTATAAATGACATATATGCACTTTTGAGAAGAAATGCTCAGTATTGATCTGCCACATAAGCCTTTGTATGGGAAAGTCACATATTTGCATGCAATTTTTTCAATTGAACTCAAAAATGCTTTATTTGAAAACATATAATTCTGTGCTGATAATTCAGATTCCTAACTCCATACAGATAGTCCTGAAAATTGGTTTTTGTGAATTTTTGTAGTAGCTATGAAAATAATTTTAAGATTTAAAACGAAAAACGTGGCGCAAGATAAAAATGAGAAAAGACACAACAGTTCACGTCATTTGCAGTGCAATAAAATTGTTAGCGACTTAAGTGCGCGCCACGCTTTTCGTTTTAAATCTTACAATTATTTTCATAGCTACTACAAAAATTCACAAAAACCAATTTTCAGGACTATCTGTATGGAGTTAGGAATCTGAATTTGTATGCGGCTAGGAAAAATAATTTTTTACTTTTTAGTCCGTCTTAAAAACGTTGCACATTAAAAATTTATTTTTATTTAATTAATTATTTTCTGTTTTTTAGTCTTGCATACTATAAGACGACTGTCGCATACTCTATTCTTATTCTCAATGAATTTTCACATAGTAGGCCGTTAAAAATAACCAAAATACAGGTAACAATCGTCTTCTCGATCGTAGTAGCAATACCACGAAATAATTAATAACCATTAAAAAAATTTCATTAGCAACTCTGAGTGCAATCGTAATAGAAAAGAAATTGTGTTTACTCATTGTAAAATTGTTTCCCAAAATTACTCAATCACATATGTATGTACCTATGTACATCCTTTTTCAAGAAAATCATGAATGAGGGTGTACAACAAAAAATATACACAAACTAGAAGCCAGAAAATAAAGAATTATTATGTTTCGTCTGCCATTACTCCCTTCGCCGATCCCTAATCATACACATGAAGTGGTTGCTGCGGCAACGAAGAGGCAATAAACAAACAATCCGAAAAAAAGGAATTTTATGATCTTTGGTAGTATAAAACAAAAATAACCATTATACAATTTCCATTGGCAACTCAAAAACTATACACAAACCGCCAGAAAAATAGAGAGTTGTGCTTCGTCTGCTATTACTCCCTACGCCGATCCCTCATAATAAACACACAATCCGAACAAAAATGGAAAAAACAACCCTTAAGCGATAAATATGAATGTGCGTCAGAGTTACCAATGGACATCTGAAAATGATCATTATTTTGTGAAAACGACTGTCGGAACCCTCACGAACAGACTGAAAGTGAGTAAATATTGCATTGTCATCCAGTTCTGACCTATGCTTAAAATTTTAAGTCTCTAGCTCATCGGGAACTTAGTTAAAAATCAGTTGCAAGATTTTTACCGAACAGACAGACACCAAAGCGAACTAATAAAAACGTTTTAAAAAAAACTAAGAGCCCGTTTTAAACAAAGCTGGAAAATAAGTAAAGCCCAGTGGCCACTATTTTAATAAATTTATATGGTTGTGCTACACACGATTTTTGTTTTATTCGCATTCAAACTTCAAACGTCGTTTGCTCGAAACTAAGTTTTTGTCGTTTAGATCACTCCAATACTGAGGTGACGACATACAGGTTTAACGCAGAAGAACTTACAGAGATGTTTGCCAAAAAGGTCTCGTTCACCTACAATTAATTCATGTCTGAATGAAGCAGTTTTTCCGGAACGGTGGAAGAAGCAGAAACACATTGCTTCCCAATCGAAATAAAACAGCAGATCTATCGCTCAGTCTGCATGTTAGGAACGATTAAGTAGTTTTAAATTGAAAATACCTACAGAAGAAACATGAGCCTTGCAGCATAGCAATATGTACATTGGGGTGGTACGAAAAAAGTTATTATTACTTCCCACCTCCATAGGGGAAGTATTGCAATCGGCCCGAAAACAATGTACTTATGAGTAGTACTTTTGATCATAATCCTCACAGGCCACAGCCAATTAGCAACGCATCTAAAAAGAATGCGAATAAATACCACTGGAAGAGGACACACTTCATACTTCTAGTGTTTCTTCTGCAGCCCGTGCGAACTTCCAACCATCCCGCCGGAGGCCTTTGTAAAATATTGAATTCGGGGTGGTTTACGGAGGCAGATAATAGATAAACAATTAACTAATGTTACATCTCTTTAATTCCACACATATAGTATTCCCACAATGGATCCATTATTATAAGATCCTTTACATAACGTTGCAACCATTTAACCTAACCTAACTTAGACAGATCCTGGAAATACGTTGATACTTCGATTTGACAAGCAAGGTCACAATAAAACATTCAATTCAGTAAAGCATTATAATCTTTGAGAGAAAAATACCTCGTCGAAGTTTTGGGCATATGTCCAAATATGGGGCATGTACATATGTACATAGCTTGTTCGTTTTCGTTTTAAATGCATTTTTATGATTTTTAATTCATTAACTCTTACATGCTAGACAAAAAACGCTTAAAACTAGCTTAATTAACTTAACTATGTTTCTCTTACTTACTGGCCCTGTGCGGGCACTCTAAGCTAAACTTAATACTTATTCTATGTCTTTCGACGTAACCTAACCTAACCTTACATACATAGCTTGTTTTGGGAGGGAGTATGCACCAGATCATCTACAAAGTATGGGAGGACGCAAGCATGCCCAACAACTGGACTATCAGCTCTACCTGCTCCATCTTTAAGAAAGGCGATACCGAGGCATATCCCTGCTTAATGTAACCTACAAAATCCTATCTAGTGTACTGTGTGAACGACTAAAGCCATTTTGCACCGCACTCATCGGTACCTATCAGTGTGGCTTCCGGCCCGATAAATCGACGATAGACCAAATCTTCACCTTACGGCAAATGCTGGAAAAGACCAACAAGTTCCAAGTCGATACTTAACATCTTTTCATCGACTTCCAAGCCGCATACGACCAGCGTGCCATTATTGGGGCTTTGACGGCAATAGAAGAACAAGCCAAAAGAGTTGGTCTCATGATGAACGAGGATAAAACAAAGTACATGCTGTCGACCAAAAAGCGATCCGTCGAATACCGTCTACGGCAAAACATAACAATTGACAGCTATAATTTTGAGGTAGTGAAGAAGTTTTCCTACTTCGGGGCAACTATAAACTCCACATATGACACCTTTGTAGAGATTCGACGAAGGATAACCTGAGGCAACCGCTGCTTCTTCGGTTTGTCAGTTGTACAATGAAGTGGATGTAGTCCGGAAGTCAAAAATCCGTCGACTGCACTGGCTCGGCCACATCGAGCGACTGGACAAGAATGCTCCAACTAAGAGAATCTTTGAATCCCAGCCTGGTTCACGAAGAAACGGAAGACCGAACCTTCGGTTTAAAGATCAGGGGCCGAATTACCGCAATCGATAACGAGTGAGTGAAAAGGACTCATGATCGAATGATCGATTAACCTCATCGGGATGATGGATGGCACTCGAAAGCTCACGTATCGAATGAAAATAAAATTGTACTAGACAAATTCTACTACAACTCACAAAGTGACGTTTCTCCGGTTGGTTTAAAAGATAGAAAAATATTATTTGCAGTGAAATTTAAGTTGACAATGGATGTATTTCTATATTTGTCCTCGGATTCCGACGAAGATTGTCGCGAACGTGTTGAGCGCCGGCGCTTAAGAGATAGGAGCAATCCGTTCTCATTGTCAGATGCTGCGTAAGTATAAGCATACGCGAATTAAAAAGTAAATAAGATTTTTATTTTGCAGATTTATCAAAAGATGTAGGCTCAATAAAGATGCATTTAATCATATCTTGCAAAGCCTTATATTTAGGGGACATATGTCAACTGCCGTGCCCGCTGCATTGCAGTTAGCTGCAACGTTATCCTTATTAGGAAGTGATGGATACGAACATTCCATAGGTAAGTTCTTGCTACATACGTAAGAGCTAAGTATATTCAATAATATACAACGCCTGAATCAATAATAAATAGTACATGTTCTTATTTTTCAGGTAATGATTATCTTATTGGAATTTGCCAAAATGGCATTTCAAAAATAACAACGAGAGTTATAAAAGAAATGGAAGATAAACTGTGCCCAGCGTACATAGCATTCGACAATGGAAATATATTTTTGTCACAAATTCATTTTGTTGGGATAATTAAAAAAAACGTTCATTGTATTTAAAAACTCCTTAAAAAGAAATAAAAAAAAAATGCTCACAACTCATATGTTTATTGTTCTGCTCGACAAGACAATAGTGGTCGAGTGAAATAACGCACGATAACGTGTGCTGTCATCTCAAATTTCGAAATCGAATGCTCGATCACGAGAGCGGTAATGCCGAATCCTCACATTTCGATGACGAGTTACTCGTTATCGATTGCGGTAATTCGGCCCCAGGCAATCGCGGACGCCAGAAACCTTGGTCAAGTAAACTAGAAACAGCGTGCCCGGGACCCCGAAGGATGGAAAGTGGCATAAGTTCAGACTCAGACCCTCCAAGGGTCGCTGGCCTGATAAGAAAGAAAGTCAGATATATAGCTTGTAATCGTCGATTTGCAAAAAGTTTATTTGAGAAGGGTCCTCTGTTACCCGTAGTATTTTTTCGCAAATGTTTCTAAAGAATTCCAACTTAGTTCGGCATTAATTTGCATTAAAAAAAACCTCCCTTATTCTCACCATCAGGCTTTGCAAAATATTTCACAATGAATCATCCCTCCCATGAGATAAAATACACAATTACTTTCATCAAGAGTCTTTTGGAAGCTGCCACTCCTTAAAAAAAAAAATGCATACGATATGGATGCAATCAATCAAAATATCATCTGTGACCAAATTGATCCATCACCACTCCCATCTGCTACCAGAGATGGGTAAGTTGTTTGTCTATCTATCTCTAGATATCCATTTGGCAGATCAGTAGCTGCGAATTCATCTTTCATTACGCAAGGGTACACACCTGCGCGTCCCGGAGGTTATAACACCCAATTAAAACATACCAACTACTTTGTTGCCTAATTGGAGTTCTCTTCCATGGCGTATGTTTTCCGTTCTTCTCTCCTTCCTTCCTATTCATTTTCATTATATTATTGACTCTCGGTGATGCTTCATCATTCTGACATTGCCTGACGGCATCGAAGAAAGAGGACCCACACATCCGTATATTTTCTTTAAGAGAACACCACAGCAGTAGCAACAGTAGCTGCTTTGTAGGGGTCATCCGTTATTAATTTTCGGTTTTTATAATTTAACGGAAGTCTTGAATGACAGATAGGAAGTTTCTAACTTTATTTCTGTGTCTATTGTTTGGGAATATAGTGCCAGATGACGCAATTTACTCACGGCAATTGGGTTGCAAGAATTCCCTTTTTGGCTTTGTTGAGATTTTATTGGAATGATAGATTGATTGACTTTTTTAGTCGCATCCACTCAAAAAATTATAAGAACGTAGACCAGCATATGTCCGTATTATGCCTCTTTATAAACATTGTGATACATCAAAAACTAATTGAAACCAGAAACAGGATTCTGTGAGTGTGTATTGCCAAAAAGGTAAAAAATAAATCATTGGGTTCTTGCGACTTTTCATCGTTGTGAATCTGAAAAATTTCCAAATTGGCACGTCCTTTGGCCACATACATAAGTCGTGGATCAAAGAAGAAATCAATAAAAACCACGCGAGCATTACATTCGACTTTGACTAACGTGCTTCCGTTGACCGTAAAGGGATTGGTGGTGTGTGTCGCACTAATTGGTTTATTTTCAAATTTATAGCATGTGAGATGAGATTCCTTTGAATGTCCCTATGCACCTTTAGTACATAGACGATGAAACTACCCATACCAGATGCTATTCAATAAACTTCATCTAACTCGAACTGCACAGAGCACAGAATCATTTTCTGTTGGGTGAATTTCGATTTAGAGAATTTTTTTTATAACTAGTGCCTTAAACTGAAGCTGGGGCATTTGCGAAATTAGAGGATGTTTAGATATTGTATAAATCCAAGGAAATTAAAAAAAAAATAAAGTGGAGACAAAATTCTAGTAAGATGGATTTGAATATATATTTGTTATATATGGAGTGTGGCGTTGGAGCAGGTGTTTTCTCAGCGGAACTGAACGTATCCAAATCGTTTCGCCTCCCAGACTCTTGGAGTGTCTTCCAAGCGGAGGTACTAGCGAGTAGAGAAGCCTGTAAGATACTTAGCCTCAGTCCTACTACCTGTAACAACATAGGAATCTTTATTGACAGCCAGGCTGCCATCAAAGCGCTCCACTCACTTTCTTCGTCCTCTAAATTAGTTGAACAGTGTAAGGAAACTATAACGCAGGCAAACGCTCGGTTCAACATCACTCTCCTCTGGGTTCCCGGCCATAGTAACATAGAGGGGAACGAGAGAGCCGGTGCGTTAGCCAGATGCGGCTCCACCCTGGATGTCGCCCACGCGGAGTCAGTCTGCTCCCCAATGGGACTCATCAAGGGCAAAGTTTTCCAACACTTTCTCTCTATTGCCAACTCTAGGTGGAAAAGTCTTGCAACTTGTGCCATATCTAGACAGATTTGGCCCACCTACGATAAAAACAGAACGAATGACCTAATCAATAGAAACCGCACCGAGACAGCCAGAATCTCGGCAATTAGCACGGGCCACTTGCCAATCGGTCCACACGCTGCCAAGTTAGGCATCCCGTTCAACCCCCACTGCCGTAGTTGCGACAATTCACAAGAAAAGGAAACGCTATTCCACTTTCTCTGTGACTGCCCGGCACTTGCCAAAACCAGGCAGCGCACTCTCGGAAAACCCTTCTTAAAAGATCTATCTGAGATTTCTAGCATCAAATTTTGCAACATTATCAATTTTCTTAATTCCACAGGATGGATCTGAAAACTACACTCTTAGCTACGCCCATCAACACCCAGATCACGTGAGTTGTGGTATCAAAACGGCGCATCCACGCTATTTGTGTCTCTGGCAGGCTTACCAGTTTCAGCCAATACTACCTACCTACCATATATTTCTTAAAAAGAAATACGCTTTTTTAAAGTAAAGTTAAGTTTGGTAGGATGACTGCGGGACATACTTTAACTGTCGAAATAAATGAGTGTTTATTGAACATAAAGCCTGGCTATTTATACAATAATATTATCGACTAGCTGTTCCCGCAGCTCCGCGTGCGTTAAATTATATTCAATTTGAATCAGCCGGTAAACTACATTAACAGCTTCCAGGTCAAGTGTTTCGATCAGCAGCTTGGGACTTGTTGAAAGTTATGACGAAAAAACCTTAAATGTGAACTGAAGCCCTGCTAACACACGGTACTACCCCCTCTCCTCGCCAACCCATCAGCTGTGAATTTAAAACTATTGAGCCGATTTTCATTACACATATACATACCAAGCGTGGACAAAGATTGTGCAAGAACTACACACTGGCCAACAAAATAAAACGGATCGTCATGTTTGAACAGCGTGAGTGTTCAGCGCCACCTATCGGAAAACTTGAATATTTTTGGTTTACGTGCACTTCTCACTTCATCAAATTGCCATTTTATCGCATTTGGAAGCAATTTCCCCCCCGATTATACCCCCTTTGGAGAGGTTAGAGGGGAATATCTGAAGGAGTCACAATTTATTGGTTATTGCTGCAAAAAATTCTATAGCGCGTTGAACAGCGCCACCTGTTGATTTTGTATGTACTAAATTGTATACGCTCTAAAATTCTAACCAAAGGTTTCTGGTTTTCTTTTTTTTTAACAATCGTTCGTGACGTCTATAGGCCTTCAACCCTTTACTTCTAACTTTTCTAACATACAAAAGTAAATTCCAAAAATCCTTAAATGACGATAACTTTTTTTTTCCGACATCAAATTTTAATAAAACAAAACCTACATATATGCTGCTCCAAATTATAAACTGTCGACCTGTAAATACTACATGAAAATCCGTTCAGTAGTTCCGGAGATGTGCTCGAACAAACAAACGGACAGACATTACTATTACTCTTCTTTAGTCGCCCCCTTTCTTTTTTTTTACTTTTTCTTCAATGTACAGACACACCGGGTTCTACTGTTTAATTAATTAATATGAATAATTAGTGATATTGATGATGATATATTGATTAATTAACAATAGCTATTAAGTTAAAAATTACTTATGCTTAATAATATTAAAAAATTGGTCAGTGCTGCAGTTCAAAAGCCAGTTTCTTGTTAAGGCGGCATCTCGTTCGTTCGTTGACTTCTTGTTCGCGCTGCAATTCAATCAGTAATATTTGCTGAGGCGGCATTCCGTTTGTTGTTTACTTTTCGGAAGTACATATTTGTTTTTCCAGCCTAATTTCGAAATGACGTATGAAATTATCTCAATCGTTCTTGAGTTGTTCAAAACGAAGCTAGTTTTATAAGAAAGCATCAGAGTTACCAACAAAATTTGAGAAAGAACCGCAAATTTTCTCAGACAACTCGGACAGGAAACTCCGCTGAAAAATGTAAAAGGCCGCTACAGTTTTATACTTACGTATGTATAAAAAAGAAAAAAAAACTTCAACTACTACACTGACGTGACGAATCTAAGCTAGCTTACGGAGTAGAGGCCGAGATTCCCTGGATCTCCCGGTTGATTCTCTATGTTCCGGATGAAGGTTAGGTTAGGTTGGGCGGCTGTCCCCTCTGAGCCATTGTGATACCGCGTGTAGAAACCGGAAACCTATAGGAGAAAAGGAGTATAAACTCTGGGTAACCGTATCGGTGCCGTATCCTGTGCCACACTAAGTACAGAACCAGATGAAAGTCATTGCTATTCGTGAAGTTGCGGCATGGGTTTCGATGAGATAGATATTGAATTCCGACGTAGTCATAATATACATCCACAGTCAACTAACCGTGTAAGCATAAAAATTAAAAATAAAATTAATGAGAATGGGAATCCCCTTACTATGCTCTGAGTTCCTGGCCACAGGCATATTTATGTATTTCACGTTAATGTAAAGCATACGAATAAGCTGCAGTGGTGTGCGCATAACTGATAAAACTGATAGATTGAGTGGTTCTAAGAGTTTAGTGGAAGTAACCAGCTCAGGTGGCAATACAATCAAATTAAAACTCAAATTTTCCTTGAGTCGCCTTAAGCAGTTACAGCTTGTGGCCACAGAAATAAAACACTCATCAAACGATATCCACTTGTTTATAAAAAAAAATTGTTAAGCTATCCATTTTGACCACCGAAGCAAGTCCTGACGCAAAAATATTGAGACATCGAAAACTGAGATATCTGCGGAATATAAAACGTGCCAAATTCTACCTTTACTGGCTATTGCATACGACGGATATCCAAAGGAATGACGACAAATCTCCACAAGGTTCTTCTTTGTGCATTCTATATTAGGTCCGATTTGTACGGCGACATCTAAGGAGAATCATGTCATCACTAGATCTTTTATTTAGCTTTCTCCTTGCAGAGAACGTAAGGAGCCACATTTTGTCTCTGTCAAACTAACAGCAAATGCCAAAAAGCATACAATTCTTAGGCACATGCACACCCAAGTCTCTAATTAACTAACTTTATTGTCAATCCATCTTTTCGAAACTAATAAAATCTCAAACACCTCCAACCTTGAATTGAGAAATACATTTAATTTAGCCCCGTCTCCAGTTGGATTATCAAGGTCTGATGGGATCGCTGCGCATTAATCCACCTTAAGTGCCACTAAAATCAGTATGTGTGGCTGTGTGTGTAGAAATGTATGGAATCTAACTATTTAATGGTAATTTTGTGGGATTGATTCAACGCAGTATAACCAAGATGAGATACTAATCTCAAACAAATTGAAACATAATCCAAACAACTTACCAATATCCTGAGAGTAGCCCACCTGCAGCAACACCATAAACCAAACGATGCCAATCAAATAGATGTCATTGCTCTGGAAATGATTTCCGGAACTCAATCGTAGTGCGCACATATTTTCCTGATTTTTATCAATAAAGTTTTCCGTGTTCCTTTTTATTGGCCAACTCTATACAATGACACCCACAATCATTCCCGGCAGTGGCACCACCGTCTGGATTAATCTCTATCCCGTGCTCCGTGGAACTTCACGGAACCGATATGCAAAGATAGATATTATGTGTTCTATGCGTGCCGTGAATGGGAAAGTAGGATTCCTTTTAATGGATAATTTTATGTGGCATGCGATACTGCGTGTAACCTGAAAAAAATACAAACACATGCATGAGTTTAAGAATGTATGTCGGTATGTAAATTTATTATGAAAATTAATTGTTTGTCGTTAAAATGGGTAGCGCACCCTTAATCAAACGGGAGTGGATGGGGATGAGGAGAGTACAAATGTATCAGATGTAAGAAGACTGATGAAGCAATTATCCAAGTCAATTGAATATAAATCAAGGGTGGTGTCCTCGCACCAGCATGCACACATTTTGACATCAGAGGCCATCGAGAAGCTATCCGGTGCTAAGGAGATCAAGAAAAAAAAAAAAAAAAAAAGAGACTGCACAACAGGTTCCTTGGTTGTAATTTTGCTCACATGGGGTCTGTCTTCATCGTCACCGAAGGCGACGTGCTGTGGTACATCACGTGGCATCAGCCAGTCATTTAGACCTTCTGTCACACTTCTGTTTTTATCTTTGATCATCATAGTTTATTCCATTATTTTCTTGTTACTTTCCTTCCTCCTCTTCGCACTCTCGATGCTCGAAGAAGATGTCGAAACAGATGAATGACAGGCTAAACCGCTGATACAAATGCTAATGATGAGAACGGTTTGGTTTTATGGAGGTTGTTTTAGGTGGATTTTTTTAATATCTTATGCGTGATGATGTGAATGTATTACAGAGGAGATATGAATGTGATATGTGTCCGTAATAAATTGTTGAGACTCTGAGGCATATACTGGCAGCAAACATTTTACATACGCACCACCTATATGTAGCATCCTATCCGCTGAGAGAATTACAAATTTTACTAATGAAGTTTTTCGAATTATTCATTGATAAATAGCACGAACGCAGTGCTACGTCTCCAAAGAACCTAACTTACAGTTATTATGTCAATTAACTTCTTTAATCAAGTTATTTATAAGTGATACCTCAGTATCCATTCAAGATTGGGTTCACATAAGACTTAAATCAAATTTTCAAGTACATACTTCGAAGGAATCACAAGTACAAGTACAAGCCCCGGTACTGGTATTTGAAATTCTTTAACTTGAACTACCAAGGAACTGTACTTAAAAACAAACTAGTAAAAGGTAATTGAACTTGTACTTGAAGTTTACGGGTCTATATACGTTTTTCTAGCAGGAACAAGTGAGCATCCGCAATTGTTTACACAAACTTATCCGAAAAGTTGTACGAGCAATTAAGCGAGGCCAAGAAGCAACAGCTATGTTCATTGACTGCACTTTTCCTAGGCTGGCTCACCTTTTTTAAACAGCGTAAGTTACATATACACTGCCAGCATATGTTATGCTTCGTAGAACAAGTACAATCTGAGATGAGAGGAGGAGAGGAGATATAGCTGACTGTCTTTTCTTAGCTAATCTCGAAAACTCTCAGCAAATGATCTAGCAAGTCGCATGAAATATGAATTACACGACGACAGACTTAAGAGCACTTCCCTATACCTAAAGGCAACATCTCCCAAAATAAAGACTATGACACACCAGTATTAAAGCAGAAAGCAAAGAAAGTGGGCCAGCTTAATCTGCCTAAAAGAATGGAAACAACAAGAAAAACATTTTCTAGAACAAGACCACAATTAAGTATTCATTCGAATGAGCTCCTTTATTCCTAATTGAATAAATAGCATCAAATCGAAAGGAAAAGTATGGATTCATTTAAATTGCATAGAGGCTATCAGGAAGAAAGATGATTCCGGTCTTATAAAGTAAATATACCTGAGGTTGTAGAATCAAGTTGAAATGAGCCAGAAATGTCCCAAGGGTAGTTGATTAGTCATTCGTAAAAAACATAAAGAATCAAATTCTTGCTTTCAGCTCCTTAAACAAGGCCAATATGTTCGATGCGCACACTGCAGCCAGCACAATGCTTTCAAATTGTGCTCAATAGCGTCTAGACCTTATGGGCGATGTTGAAGGGACTTATACCTCTGAAGTTGACGCAGTTTAAACGGTCTCCTTTCTTAAGGATCGGACAAACAATACTGAGGTTCCATTCATCGGGCATGCTCTCATCCGACCATATTTTACAGATAAGTTGATGCATGTTCCTTACCAAGTCATCTTCCGCTGATTTGAATAGATCGGCAGCAAGGCCGTCAGCTCCAGAGGCTTTGTTGGACTTATTTGCTAACATGGTCTGCCTGAAAGGCAAAGCTCGCGAACAGCTCTAGCTATTCTATGCAGTATCACTTTGTATGCCTCTTGCTTAACTACAATGTCCATAAACTCGTCTGAATATCGAATAAATGCACTCTATCTCTCACCGTTTTATTGATTCTTTCACAGACAGCATTTCAGCAAAATAGCCAGTTTCATTCCTCCTTCAACATTTCATCCGCAATACCTGTCATGCTCCGAATGAACATAAGTTAACCCTTAAGCCTATTTTCAAATACAGAGATTATTTTTTAAGTCGTACAACCCGAGTGTCGACAAACATAGCCTTTTGATTCTTCATGGCTACAACCCACAAGCACTTAAAACTAATGTACATCAGTATTTCGTTCGCATCTTTTCTAACATTTAAGGTGTTATTAATCTTAACACCTTTAACAAGCTAATTATAAAAGAAAATCTCATCCGGCAAGATTTGTCCCGAAAAAAAAATTACGACGGCTTATTAAACTAGAAGAGAGAGATAGAGGGAGTAATGGGGGTAGATTAGAGGTCTGTAGAACAAAGATGCAGAAGTAAATAAAATCAAGCCCTCCTTAACATCCAAACCCACAGATGGACCGATGGATTATTGCAAAATAATACAACTGCCTTTACTCCTATGCTATGATGCCAATGCCCACAATACAGTCTGTGTTGTGAGGTGAGTACAATTTAAAAAGCAAGACCGTGTTAAATAGACAACCTGCCACCAAAGCGTTAAGCTCACGAATGGTATGGGAATGCCTATAGGGACCCAATGTATCTTTCCCAGGAAAGATAAACAAAATCAGTGGAGGAGAAGCAGGCAAAGAAAAGTTACAGGTTACGGATCCTGCAGATTCTAGGAAACTGTGATTACGAGTTACTTTTTTGAGGGGCTGTCTAGGGTCATACTTGGCGCAGGGTCATAAGTCCACAGGCCAAAAGTCCACAATGGACTTTTGACCCACATGGGTGGGTTATAAGTTAACAATTGATTTGTAGATTTATAACCCACCCAGGTGGGTCAAAAGTCCACACGAAATTTATGTGGACTATTGACTCATCGATTGTGGTCTTATGGCTAACTGGGGTGGGTCATAAGTCCATAATTATTAAAAGTTTATAACATCAAATGAATATATCAACAAAAACTTGTTGCTTCTCATAGATTTTGGACATTAAAAGGAACGTAGCAGCGAAGCGGTGCAATACAGATTCCCAATATTTCAAAGTGTTTCAACAAACTCGCGACAGAATTGTGCACTTATGGCCCACTTTCTTTTTAACATTGTGGAATTATAACCCGAAATGTTGTGGACATTTGGACCATTTAGGTGAGTTACAAGTTCACAATTGGTTATGTATATATTTTGTCCTTGTACCTTTCTGCGTTAACTATTATAAATTATAAAAATGTATGTATGTTTTTAATTTTCTTTTTTTGTCAATCGGCAGACGGCAAAGCCATGCTATGTTGATTTGTTATTATTTAATAAGTAATTTATCAGAAAATATAAATCAATCAAAATCAAAATCAAAAATCAATCAATTGGTTTGTGGCATTATAACCCACCCATATAAGTCAAAAAACAATTTTGGACTTTTAGCCTGTGAACTTATGACCCTGCGCCATCATACTTCATTGATATGAGGAAACTACCTTTACTGTAGGAGACAATATGTCTTTTTAGTTCGTAGTACTCGTCATTTGTTTCCATTTCTTCGTCGTCAATTCGATTTGGTGGTTTTATTTGTCCTTTCATAACAAGAAGGTTGTTACTCAATGAGGATAAATGAATTCTTTCAATTCCAATTAATATGTTAACAAAATGTTGACCAAAATGTTGCTTCTATAGACATCGACAATTTGTCATAGCCCCCGGCATCGATAAGTCACCGACAGATATACCCATCATCTCTGGATTTGCCACTTTGTGAGGACACACCTACAATTCTCACCCTATCAGCCTAACTCATCGGAAGTCCACTTCAGGCACATCTGCCCAAGGGCTTTGACCAATCGCTCACCAAGGCTACTATGAGCTGCAGTAAGGAAGTTAACCCAATTAGTAGTCCTGACCTATTAGAGGCTCAATTTTATTTTAAATTTAATTGCATTTTTTTTGCCGCCTTTTGCCTCGCTGTGTGTCGATCAGAGAGAAGCAATTTGAATAAATAATTTTCTCCATTTTCTGTTCGTTGCTCCCAGAAAATCCCATTTGAGCGGAGCACATGCTACAGCACAAACGGAAATTGCAATTTGAGATGAAAAGGGTCGCTCTAGTCATAGCCTTCGTCGTCAGAGTCACCGTCATCGTTGTCGTCATCTTAAACGAGTAACACGCTCTCTAAGCTATGGCGGTAGCACCCCAACACAGGAAGGCTTAGTCTGCCCACTGCCTTCTGTTGTGTGTATGTGGTCGACAGGCAAAAACGAATTATACATGTGGGCACAGCACAGCACACTGAAAGAAGAGTTCTACTCCATTTGATGCGAACAATATTAATCATCATTAGGAGCAGGGGAAACAAAAAAAAAAACACCTAAACGACTAACAGAAAAAAAAAAAACAACCTCGATTGGAAAAATACGTACAAATGTATGTGTACATCCGTCCAAGTCTTTTAACAGAAAGGTTATCGATGTATCCAAGCGTAATAGGCTGCTGTTTATGCGAATGTTGCTGCTGGTGCTCGCTGTGCCTATCAGAGCGATAGAACTTTGTTTTCCTCTGGTGTCCCAGTTTTCATCATGTCCTACATCCACACATCGAATGCGGTTCGATATGCTTTATGTGGCGCAAATTGTGTGGATTTGGGTCCAACACTTTCCCTCACTTTCATCCGAGAGATGCCTGGCCATAAATCAACCATGAAATTGTTTTGCTGCATATGCCATGTGAATGGGTGGTTAGGTCGTCATTCCCCAATAGCATACACGCCGTCACACAACAGCCTCACCCCGGTTTTGTTTTTTGGTAACACCCAGACGAATATTTTGCACAAACCCCAAGGAAAGATTCAGGTGAATGAGGAGATTTAGATGGAGACAGAAAACGGATTATGATTTACTGGCAGTTCAATTTTCATCAGAAAATTATTATACACAGGACCAATCGTCGACCGCCCCTTGTGAAACTTGATCTATGACACAGTCTATTAGATTTAACTGGGAAACAATTCCAAGTCCAATTATCGCTCTTCGAGAGAAAGAGAGAGAGAGAGATATCGTGTGCTTAAATTCAAACTGAATCGCTTCCCACAGTGAGGCAGAGTGGTATATCTTACGTTCGAATTGTGATTTATGGCGTTTTCTAAGGACGAGACACGATATCGAGGCTCAATTTTTGCATGACACCCTATATAATGTAGGTGGAATCAATTTCACAACCTTTATCCACTTCTTGAGGGGAGAAGTTATCTGCTTGAGGGGTTATCTCATTTTAATAGCTTCTCATAAAGAAGCTCTAAATGGTAACCAATTATTATGTTTCTGGCCAACGGAGGGACGAGAACCAGAAAGATTTCAATAAGTTGGGAAAAATATTTTATTAATTGCATAGAATCATAGATCAATCAACATAATGCTAAGTCGAAGGACGGTACTCCTTGAAGTCGAAAAGACATTTAATTCGGAAATTTTAATTAATTGCCAAAGGTATGCATTTCAATAACCTTCCACTTCCATTGTTACAAAAAGTTTGCCATCTTTCTTTGAAATGGCAAGATGAGACATATGTTAAAATGGAAATCGAGCCCCGCCATCTATCGGTAGTTGCTGTGTATTTAAAAGAAATCTTTGTTTGTCATATGCCATCCTTACAACGATGAAGCAGAACTAGGTTCCCAATCAAAAACAATGGCTTTGAGATGAAGCATGTCTCCAGACGTGTCTTCCAAGAACAAAGTTATCATCCATGATACTGGAATTGTTAAGTCACGTTTCAAAATTCCTTCGAAATGAAATTGCATAGTTCAAACCTTGCAATGAATGTAAACTGGAGGCTTTAGATCAAAGTACAGGGTGTGAATCAACCTAGCAGATACTCAGCATCTAGAACAGAAGTTAATTTGAAGACATGAGTGATTGAAAAACCCCAGCAAAGTTTTGAATCTCAAATTGAAAAGAGGAGGCAAAGCTCCAGACATAAAAGTCTACGTGTTTCGTTTGCAACTAAAAAGGACTTAAGTAGAAATGAAAGTACGATTTATATTATTCAAACCCACGGTCGTCAGCCATCCTCTTTGCAGAAGAAAATGAAAAATTGCACTTTTAAAACCATGTACAAGCACCGCACCCAAATTGTCTCTAAATGACAGATCTACACCGAAACATGTCATAGTGTTCAGTCTTCGCCTAGAGTGGTGACCATTAAAGAAAACACCGAATGAAAAAGCGACATTCGCTCGCTCGCAAATGTAATTTAACTCGCGATTCGCGTTTTCTTGCGGTGCGAAGCGCCAGCAATTAACATTTGCCAACAGCCAACTGTCAAAATTCCAGCACCAGACCACTGAGCACTCTTCCAAAGATTCAAGCGAAGTCACTCGGGGTATGTTGTTAAGTGTGACTGCACTGACTTGCTTCGTTGAATGATTGTTGCTGCCACACAACCCACTTGAAACGAAACGAGCTCCGAACTCTTTTCAGTGCAACACACCGACAACAGCAACAATAAACAGAAATTTCTTCGCGAATAATTCTTGGAATATGGTGGTGCCCTTCCTCCTGGCTGTCGTATGTTTCCTTAGAGCAAGCAACTCGCAAGAGTGTTGATATATTAACACTTTGGCTCTTCCGATGCTACAAACATGCCACTGCACAAGAAATGGACAGAGCCACAACCAGGAGAATGGGAATTCGCGGGCTGTGGTGCGTTCCTTTATCTCATTTCCCGTTTGATGATGATGATTGTGATGGGGCGCGCACACATACGTATACATCTACACTTATTGACCCAACAACGAAGCCGGTCGAGTGCAGTGCAGTGGAATGAAGTGCAGTCGAGTGTTGTTGAGAAATTGAATGTTCCGGACGGACAGGCAGAGGCACCGGCTTTTTACATGCCATGGATCAAAGAAGTTCCGCGCGGTTCTCTTTAGTAATTAGATTCTCGTTGGAAGTCAAAGAAAACTGTGGCAGACTACCCGTTGTGAGCACATGAAACGGGCGTGCTATTGCCAAATAAACAAGAGACGGAACTGGAAATGGCTTGGACTTACAGTAGTCTATCTTTAGAGAGGTGCTCGTAAATTATTTGATTTTTTAAAGTTCATTAAACTTGAAGTTTGAATTAATAGAGCTCGGCGGTGCTGATTGTTGCGGTGAAAATAAATAGGAGTCTGCAGAGAAGTGTCACAGTATTTATCGAAAGATAAACAACGGAGATGATGATGGTGATGCCATCTCAGAGCGCTATTTCAAAAGTGACATATACTGAGACTTAATTTGAACCCTCTTGTTGTTCATGTGTAAGATACTTTTTATAAATAAATAACTTGAAGTAGGTACTTTAAAAATTAACTTTTTTTTCGAAGCAATAGAAGTAAAGAGACCAAGCGTACCACGATTTGATTTCAAAGACCTATACAGCAGCAACTTACAACCCATACAACAATATCTTGGATGTACACACGACTTACATGTGTATGTCGACTTAGATTTAGGTCCGCTAAGGCGGACTCAAAGTTCTTTATTCATTGCAACTTGTACGGAAATAAGGTTTCCAATTTATTCTGCTAAGATAACGATATTAACGACGGAAATGACTCTTGTCAATCGTCAAATTGAATTAGCTTAATACAACTTATATGATTACCGATCTTGATATCGACTCAAGTGATGCGCACAAGCGAAAAGGGACCTTAACCAGCCTTGTTTGCGAAACTGAAGGCAGCTATCTCACGAGCTAGCTTTAAAAAAAACTTTGTTGTTAAGCTGGAACATTGTGCCCTGTTCCAGGTGGCAAGCCTTCGTTATGACTTCTCGTTTATCTCACCTAGGAAATAAGATGGAAGACGGTATACAAATGTACAGCTTTGTTGTTTTTTTATGCATTTTTGTTTTACGAACTTAACTTTTACCTTTCGATTTGACTAGATCTAAATTTCTGCGGACCATTTGCGGTGACGACCTCACACAAAAATAAATTTTCGTCAGATGTTGTATGTTTATTTGTACAAAATCACTTAAAATATTCTCAAACATAAAAGGGACGATATCAGAAGACTTGTCGGCTTCCTCACCGGTCACTGTAGCCTCAGATATCATTTACACAAACTGAAGATAGTTCAGGAATCTGAATGCAGACTCTGCTTAGAGGAAGACGGATCAGCCAGACACGTACTATGTGAGTGCGTGGCTGTCTGCAGGGTCAGGAAACGCTGTCTGCACAAAGAATTCCTAACACCGGAGGACATTCGTAATGCCTCGACTGGAGATATTCTCAATATCATTAGGAAGATAGAGGATCTCCTTGTCTAACTGGCTCCAGGCACAATATTTTTTTTAGGTCGCGGTGCCATATGCGTCTGTCGCAGAGCCTTACTAATAATAATAATAAATGTTTTTTTGTAATTGCCAGCAACTACAGATACACGGCCCGAGTACACGTGTTAGTAAGCGCACATTTTAAAAACACGTGTATTCCGTGTACTCGTGAAATAGAGAGCTCTACACAAGATCCACTACTCAAAGCCCCAAACGGAAAATGGATCGAAAAGATAGCAGAAGGCTAACCTCTTCGTAAAACATTTGTCGAAAGTTTTTAAACCATTTTCGACGGACACAGTGAGGAAAATTTGTCAATAAAATATACGAAGGGATATCCCCTCTTATATCTCTTTGGGAAAAGCTTGTCTCAATACAAACTACCAAATAAAAAAGATCGAGAGTACAATATAATGACCGCCCAAACAAATAATAAAGGAAATACTGAGCGTAGCCCTGAAGAATTCCAGTTTATAATTAACGCCTGCTTCAAGTGAGATACGTCCCGCTTGATTGAAAGAAAGATTACCGGAGCAAGGTAAACCAGCAACAATAGTAACATCTTAACAAATACCTAAGCCGGTTTAGACGTACGGAATTCAATGAAGGGGCTGTGCAAAGAAAACTAATACTGAAATAATTGACGCAATAAAAAAAAATAAATAAATAAAGATAAAAATAAAAATAAATAAAAAACTTGGATTAGTTAATCCCTTTATAAACGAAGGAACCATTTACAATAAGACCTACAAATTGTCATGGCAACAGAAATGTAAAAAAATTCGACTGGGGAGTACAGTCCTGTACTTCCTAGCTCGTATTGCGTTATATCACAGTGAAAATTGTTTCTTATATACACCACAACGTGTTTGCGTTGTCCAACACACCTTTTTTTAAAGCATTTCTTCAAATATCTCAGCATCCGCTGGACCGATGTTGCTCAAATCTTAAGTTTCATGCTGATAAATAAAACAAAAAAAAAAACACATGATCGTACGTTGTTTCGTTCTCCAGATATCGGAGGAGAAAAAAATTGTCACATACACACGCAAACACACGCCCACACAGTCATCACTTCGAAAATGGGTGCAAATGATTTCTAGTGTATCGTACTGTGAAGCTCCGTTAAATTCTCGAAGCTTTTTTTTTGGGCGATTGCAATACTTAGCCTATAATAATCCCTATGAAGAGTATTGAGTTTGATCTGTTTAGCGCAAGAATGTGCACGGGGCACATTTTTTTGTTGATATTCGTCCAGAGTTTCTTGGAGATGCGGCATGATGATAGTGCCTCGGCGATGGCTAACACTTCCGCTTGGAACACACTACCGTGGTTCGAAAATCTTATTGACCGCTTTATGTTGGGTTCTACTGAGTAGATCCCAGAGCCTGCTCGTTCTTCGGTTTTAGATCCGACGTCTGTGAAAACCGTTAGTTGTTTTGCTGAGGTTTGACCCCGTTTCCTCTCGCTTAGCAGTCTGATGCACTAGCTACTAAGTCACAGCAACCACTATATCACAGTGACTTCAAAATCTATTAATAAGTTCTCAAATTCGGTCGGAAATCAATTCAACATTGGCCAGTGGTAAAGCATCATTTTTGATATGTATTTTCTTCTGTGATACTTTTCATTTTTAGTATGGCATACTCGTATAGCACATTTACCCCAAACTTAACATCCATAAAGTAGGATTAATTGAAATATAACTTTATACACATTTCTTTTCCCCCGAGGGTAGGTGAAAATCTTACATAGACACTATGAGAATAGTGTCTCATAGTAGTGTCAGATTCCTACTGACTAAAAACACCCCCCTTCGATATAAGTTTGTTAGATATTGCAACTAAATTATAACTTATCAAGCAATTTTTTATCACGAATTAAAACGTTTGGCAGGTTACTTTTCAGTGAAAGACCCTGCATGTTCCGCAATTTAATCGCGGTTAATCCTTATCTCGCTAAGTCGGAAGGTTTTGTCCTTTGTAGTCGGCGAAATAAATTCGATTCGCTTCGATTGCAAGAATTCCAAGATCTCTGTGGATATCGTCGTTTCTGGTATACCACGGTGCTTGGACAATTTCCCTAAGCACTTTATTTTGAAATGTTTGTATGATATTGGCATTCGTTTTCTTGGTACAATCCCAAAGTTTTATACCGTAGGTCAACACCGGCTTTAGCACTTGCTTGCATGGAAGCAGTTTGTTCTCGGTACTGAGCTGGGAATGTTTTCCAAGTAACCAGTACATTTTTCATTATTTGATTTCGAGTTCTTTGCGTTTCATTTTCACGTACGAATTCCACTTCAGCTTTGCGTCTAGTGTCATTCCCAGGTATTTGGCTTCGTTGGCAAAAGGTATTTGGGCCAAGTTTAGAAAAATTGGTAAGTCACTCGTTTTTTTATATGTGAAATTCACGTGGACAGATTAAGTTTCGTTGAGGGCAATCCGCCAGTCCCTCGTCCATTCGTTGACTTTAGTCAGTGCGCTTTGGGGTTTTGCAATCGTTTCTTCGACTGTTTTACCTACTACAAGGACAGCAGTGTCATCGGCAAACGTAGCAATGATAGTGCCATCTTCTTTCGGTATATCTCGAGTATAAATATAACAGAAAGAGAAGTGGCCCAAGAACGCTACCTTGCGGTACGCTGGCCGAGATTTCTTTAAGCTCCGAGTATTCGTTTCCATGTCTAACACGGAATATAAAAAAAAAAGTTCAGCATAATCTTCTATATATATAAAGCAGTAAGTCCTGACTGTTCATCATCGCCGAGCCTAAACGGCTAACGCTAGAAAGTTGAAATTTGGACAGTAGTTTCCTTTTATGGCTTAGGGAAAAACAGTGGAGCCACTTTTTAGAATTTTTGCTCCAAAGGGGAGATACAGGGTGTTCCAGTTTGTATGGAAAAAAAAATTTAAGTTGGAATTAAGAATTCAAATTTGGTAGGTAAATTCTACAACTAAAATAAAGAAACACGTGTTTCACCGTTTTTCAAAATTTTATCCACGGGCCAAGATAAAGGGTGTTAAAATTCGAAAATAAAAGGATAATTCCTGACCGACTTACACATGACCGCCAGGCCTAAACAGCTAATGCTAGAATCTTGAAATTTAGACAGTTGTTTCCTTTTACGACGTAGGTAACCACTATGAAAGAATTTTTCGAGTTTTTACTCCAGAAGGGGGGATACAGGGTGTTCAGGTTTGTATGGAAAAACAAATTTAAATTGGAATTTAGAATTGAAATTTGGTAGGTAAATTCTACAATAAAAATAAAGAAACACGTGTTTCACCGTTTTTCAAAATTATATCCACGGGCCAAGATACAGGGTGTTAAAGTTTGCAAATAAAAGCATAAGTCCTGACTGACTGGCTGATGCTAGAAAGTTGAAATATGGACAGTGGTTTCCTTTTGTGACGTAGACATCCACTATGAAATACAGGGTGCATTCGCAGTTCGTAGCAATTCGACGGGGAACCGGTGTGTGTATGATTTGGTTGGATGGATCTGTAAGTATCTATGAGACTACTGAACAGATTTCAAAAATTCAATACTGAAATGATCACATTTTGCTATCTTTCACCTTTGAAAGTTCAATAGGAACAGACGATTTCTAACGACTGTTTAGACTAGCAGTCCTCCCGCGGCTTCGCACGCGCACCATACATACTAAAGGTTATACTTAGTTGTAAGAAATCGTCTGTTTCTATTGAACTTTCAAAGGTGGCATATAGGCTCGACGATGATGAGTCAGTCAGGACTTACTTGTCTGTCCCTAGTAAAAAGTGTCACCATTTCAGTATTGAATTTTTGAAATCAGTTCAGAAGTTCCGCGGGATACATAAAGATTCATCTTACCAAATCATCGTACACACCCATTCCTTGTCGGATTACTATAAACTGCGAATGCATAGTAAATAAACTACGTAGTATATCCATAGAAGCAAGAATCCGATCAAAGAAAAATAAACGAAAAAACTACCCTTGCGCATCTCGGCAAAACAAAAACAACACACGATCACGAACCGAATGTGCCGATGACTACTGTTGCGCATACTATAAATCTGCAAACTTTAACACTCTGTATCTTGGCCCGTATTCATAATTTTGAAAAACGGTGAAACACGTGTTTCTTTATTTTTATTGTAGAATTTACCTACCAAATTTCAATTCTAAATTCCAATTTAAATTTGTTTTTCCATACAAACTTGAACACCCTGTATCCCCCCTTCTGGAGTAAAAACTCGAAAAATTCTTTCACAGTGGTTACCTACGTCGTAAAAGGAAACAACTGTCTAAATTTCAAGATTCTAGCATTAGCCGTTTAGGCCTGGCGATCATGAGTAAGTCGGTCAGGAATTATCCTTTTATTTTCGAATTTTAACACCCTGTATCTTGGCCCGTGGATAAAATTTTGAAAAACGGTGAAACACGTGTTTCTTTTTTTTCCATACAAACTGGAACACCCTGTATCTCCCCTTTGGAGCAAAAATTCAAAAAAGTGGCTCCATTGTTTTTCCCAACGCCACAAAAGGAAACTACTGTCCAAATTTCAACTTTCTAGCGTTAGCTGTTTAGGCTCGGCGATGATGAACAGTCAGGACTTACTGCTTTATATACAGTCTTCCCCGCTTAATTGAACCGACCATTTTGTCCGATTTGTTCGATCAATTATCCGATTGTTCAATTAAAGAAAACCCGCTTAATTGCTTCGTTAGTGCAATTAAACGAGATTTGCTTAATTGAGCCAGTAAATCAATAAAACGATTTTATATTCGAAAACTGTGATGAAAATGGGTGCGTTCCGATTTCTAGACCATCTGAAGTTTCAGATAAAGAGAGCATTCTGATTCGACAACAGCCTGAAATTTGACAGATGAGCAAGACAACTTTTTGTGAGTTAGTGGAGTGGATTATTCGTCTAAAAATTCTGAAATTTTAAAATATCCTGTCAGTTGAAAATTTTCACAAAACAGCTGTTATGCCAAACGTATTTTTGTACGATTGCCGAACTTTGTAAGCATTTTTTTTTTTTCGTAGGTACTTGGACGAATATTGGTTTAAATTAATAGTTTGGTTTTCACACAGTTTTATTGTATAATTCATCGATTTTGTAGTCTTCTGCAAATTGTTGAGCTCAAATGATTACACTTAACCTGTGATATAAGTAAACTGCTTTTGGCAAAGCGCATAAGTGAATTACTTTCATAAAATGTTATCTTCAGAACAATTCGTGTTTTATTATTGTGCGCAGATTTTAAGTGTGGTCGCCGTGGCTTAGTGGTTAGGGCGTTGGACTGCTAAGCGAGAGACACAGGTTCGATTCTCAAAAACCACCAAACGTTTTTTTCACGGCACCGTCATTCGCAGGAATGACAAACCTGAAAGAGTACAATCTGTCATGAAAAGCTTTTCAATTCGCCGTTCGGAGTCGGCACTAAACTGTAGGTCCCTTCCATTCGTGCGAAGAATATAATACACACAACATGAATGGTTATGAGAAGCTAGGTCTTGGCTCTCCATGAGCTGCCGTGCCAAATATACATACATACATACAGATTTTAAGTTACAAAGCAACTTCAATGCGAGAGCAGAAAGTAAAAATGTTGTTTTGACTTGGATGTCATATCTGACGTTTTCTTGGTTTTCAGTCAAGTCTATGCGTTCTGTATTCTAGTCTATCTGATATCTAGAAATCGGAATAAGTTTTGTTGTCAAATGAATCCCGCTACCAAAATTGGAATATGACAAATTACAGCTCGCTGCCAACTGTTGTGCAGTGCTGTCAACTTCAATGTGAAAACAGTCCACTTTTTGTTCAATTAAACGGGAAAATCAATTAAGCGAGGTTCAATAAAGCGGGGATCACTGTATATCGATAATTGATTCTGATGGCTATGTTTGCCTTTCGTTGTGTTTGAAGTGTGACCTTTGAACCTTTGCTATGATGCATATATCATAGCTTCCTGAAGCTTTAAATGTAAAACCCATTTTGACTAACTCCATATAACTGGACAACTCATCTTCTTCGCCCTTGGAGGAGGATATTTTCAGCTTTGTTTGATGACATAGTTCCTTTCTCTTGTTCTGATGACCAATTTTAAATCATGTGCGATTCTCGGCCAGGTGGATCCGTAAATTATAGTCTTTTATATATTAAGAATATAGTTTCTTATTTACCATGAAAGTGCAATGATGCTACTTAACCAAAATCAGAGAAAGATGGTCGAAAGAGAATGAAACGATGCTACTTTTTATGCAAAGAGTTTTGGATTAAAGTAAAAAGGCTTAGCCGCAGTAGAAGTTCAAGAAACGAGAAGAAAATTCTATGCGATATACAAAAGCTATCCCACATACTGAAGTAAGCACATAGACCGCGACTTTGTCCTCTTATAAGTTCCTTCACCCTTTCGTGAACTCTCACTATTGCGGTAGAAGTATGCGATTATCATTTTCCCATCAGCTAGCTCCAGTTACTAAAAGAATTACAGCTCCACTGGGTCGTGCAAGGAGAGAATCTTTAACAACATCTTTGAAATATTATAGATGCACAGCTTTAAACCTTATATTAAATCAATGAACTTCAGTTCAGCATAAGTAAGGATCATCCTTGTCTTATTACTCTCGCACAACACATAACACACTCCTAAAAATAGCATTATTACTTTGTAAACAGCAGTCAATTTATAACCACATCATGAGGAGGTGCTACTGACGACGAGACGCCCGCCAAATCCTTCCCATTTCAATTACACCTACTCCAGCTTGCTTCTCGCGAAAACTCGATTTATTCTCTCTTATCGAATAAGGACTATCGTCGCGTATTTAATATTCAAAATCTTTTCGCGCCACGTCATGCAGCTGAAGAGACGAAACCCCATTAGCAACATCAAATATTTATTCACGCAGCAAGAAGAATCGTCTCCTTAAGTCCATAACATCAAAACAGTATTGTTGCCATTTTATGCCAATTTTGGAGCGCTAATCCAAAATGAAATCTCCGAGTCGACTCTCACGTCCTGGAGTCGTAGGCAGTGGTGCCATCACCATCGTGGCATCGACTGCGACTTCTGTGCGCGTTGAAGCGTAAAATTCATTTTTTCCCGCCCATTTACATAATAAGCGATGAAAATTTCCTTTGAAATTACCAGATATCCTTCATAACCTTGTTATAGTTACAGTACCAGCAGAGTGCGCTGGTCTACACAGGATTCAGTGTGTGTTCTTGCTGCGCTGTTGTTGTATCCTCATTTTCGTCGTCCCTAACTGCATTGTGGCAAATAATGTGCGAGACTCATGAGGTTATCAAAGCTCAGCTCGCAGCTACATACCTGGATGGATGGATGGTTGCCAGTTGGATGGATGTCGGCCAAAGGGAGCATGTTGCGCAGTAAGATATGGAATTATAACTTAAATAGGAGTCGATGTGCATGTTATCGCATGCATGCTGCCAGTAGGTATGAAATTGATGAAATTATTTTTGCTTTCATTATTGGAAGCGCTATTAAGGACAGCGAAGCCGTGAGTACTGTGTTCTCCTGCAATGATTAGACTTTTTCGAAATGAAAAGCGATGGTTATAGGGATATGTTGAAAGTGAGGCATTAGTTCTAAGCACGAACGTGTGCTAAGCCTTAATAAGGTAATAGAGAAATGATAAACGCATTCAGTACCTATGCATGGATTAACTAAACCGAGTCAGAGTTGATTGATTTTAGAGTTGTAAATCTTGGTCTGATTTCAAATTGGATCAGAGATACTAAGGCCGGTTTTACGCTGTTAAAGATTATAGACGAAGTCATTTCATAAAAAATGTGACTGCAGAATTGGTTATCCTTTAGAAAATAGCCGAAGGTAAAAAAATAAAATAAAAATAAATCTTTACTATATGGTATATATGTATCATAATACATATTTTATTATAAAGGGTGTCTCAAAATTTACGCAAGAAGTGATTTTGATAGAAAACACAGGTTTTTAATTAAAAATTGTAATTGTAATTGTAATTGAAATTGAAGTACAGAGTAAGATATCGTATCAAAACGGCAAACATACAGAATCTATCTGGGCGTGCACAACAGCATTGTGTGGCCATCACCATGTTATGCCTCATTTCTATAGACATTTTATGCTGAATCAGAGAACCAAGGACCGTACTCATTATAGCGATCGACAGCGCAGGACCATGTCTCTACTCTATCCAGTTGTGTTTCAAATAACCAATGGAAACAGTCTATTCATTAGTTTAATAATAAAAGCGATTGGACAAATGGGTCCTCAGATATGATTAAACTTGAAAATACGATACCCTAGGAGTAAATCGGTCTTTGGAGAGGTTCGAAAACTTGCGTGCGAATATGTTCTTAAAAAGTAAGAACGTCCCTGAGACAGTGACTAATACTGAAATATAAAATCCGATTGGTAGCGTACGAATCCGAACGTATTCCTTACTGCAACAGCAAAGTCAAACAAGGTGAGCTGATAAATGCCCTATACCGAGAGGTACTTAAACCACGTAGCACATGGGAAGACCGTACCTACATAAGTTATGTATACATATAATGAAGGGAGAAAAGCTAAGTGGGATCAAGTTCTACGAAGGATTTGGATAACCCTAAGTTAATTCGACGCCTCACTTAAAATTTAAAATAAAATAAAAAAGGTACCAAAATTAGCCTGTAGCTTGTGTGATCATGTTTAAATCCATCCATAAACAGCTTAACTTGGCAAACTCTAATTTTATCGCAGATAGAATACATTTTTGAAATATTCCTGATTTAGGACACAAACCGCCGTCTCATTGAGAAGATGTAAGGCTCAAGTCGTTTTTGCAAGACTTCATTGCAGTTACAATCTGAACGTAAAAGTTTTCGTGCAAAATATGTTAGGTATAGCTTCTTAAAACCACAAAACGAAGTCTTTAGGAAGTCTGACGTAGGAAGCGCTTATTTCAAAAAGAAAAATCCATTCGTGATTGATAATTGCCGTGAAGCACTCTGTGGACACCATACCCACCACTATTCGTTGTCCTACATTTAACTCGACTTAAATCAATTTTATCTCTCGTCCATATCTAATTATAAATTTTCACCTAATCAACTCAAAATGCAACAAAATCGTAATTTTTCAAAAATTAATTCAGATGGAACCGCTTTTTATAAGTGGGGGCAGGCCCAGGCAGTACCCGAAACCTCTCCACTCCAAATGATAAGCGGAACCTAAACCACGGTTTCATTAACCGAACACTCTCTGTCCAATTTTTCAAAAAGACAACAATCTTCAGATCCAGCCACAGCTGGAAGCCTAACCCTAAAATGTATTTAAATAATGTATCTGCACCTGTGTATCGGCTGCTCACTCTGTGGGAAAGACTTTTTCACACAAAATTCCAACGTGAAATATGTACCTTATACAAAGGTTGATACTTGTATGTATCTCTTAGGCAGGCGCCAGAGAAAATAGAAATCCGAATCGAGAAAAGGCACTCCCAATCAAAATTGAAATAGAAATGGAAATGCATATGCATTTCAGATGCACGCGGTGAATGTGGGGAAACGTGTGCGGTCCGAAAGAGACCGAAATTAATTAATACATAATCAATTAATGAAAGCCAGGTACACAGCGCAACCCAAAATAGGCCACAAAGAGTTATTTCCACAAATATAAGAGTACCATTTGTTCCCGTCGAAGTGGCATAGATAAATATGTATGACGCTCTGCAGGAGTTGTGAGGGAAAAAGAAAAACGTACCGGCGAGCCTCATCGTTTGCCAAAGACAAACGAATCTCTAGACACAGAGACGGACAGAATATTTTTCAATTCGATTCGGGCATAAATATCTTTTCCGTTTCTAACGCCGTCCGCAATTACGACAAATCTCATTTATCACCATCACGCAGTGCGCGCAGTACAAAGTGGTCTGTGGAATCTGCAGTAAAATTCCATGAATTATGTTTAAGGGAATGGAACACGCTTGCACGCAACCAAATGCTCAAAAATTTGTGGCTGAACCCTCAACCTTCAACCTCATTTGTAGATAAAATTCGACACTAAGTGCGTGCACTTCAAGTGATCCATAGATACTCGAGAAAAAAAATATCTTTGTGTATTTATGTAGAGTGGTTCCCGTCGCGATCGCAACCTTTTACGAATTTGTAAATCAAAGCTACTGATAAGCCAAATCGTGTCGCACAGTCGGTCCTTTTGGCTCGTAACTCATGCCATAGCGCGTGCTTAACACGCAAAACTCCTTCTTCCCCCCCAGAAACTACTGAGGAATCCAAAAAATTGATTTCTAGTCACGTAGCCGACCGAGCAACGTGATTACGAACTACAATGTACAATACGCACACAGAACGGATAATAAAATAAACTGGAAAGGAGCAGAGACAATAAAAAAAAAAGGAATTATTCGTGGGAATAATGAAACGTAATCGGATGACACCGGCACACACCACATGCGCGTATAAAGCCCAGAACGATGACATTCCTCGATGGGATACAACCATGATGGGGCCCGTTCTGTTGTTCATTATCATCATCTCCCTTCCCTCGAAGCACCCGACAACGACAAGAACAACAACGACGACGACAAATGTGTTCTTTTTTATTCGATTTTTATGTTAAAAGGGAAATGGCTAGATCACCTGTGCAACAAATGTCGGTAGGCAAAAGGAACAGGCGGCGCGGTGCCCCTAGTTCCGGTCCTCGGGGCACATTGCACACACGAAAAGGATGCCGTGCCTTAATGACAAATCGAGCGGAGACAGTATGACACATAAATCATGGTACCACCGAGTGGAGTGCAGTGCCTATCATCGTTTAGGTTTTTCTCACCGCTGCACGCATGGCTTACGATAAAGAGAATGAAAAACAAAAAAAGGGGCATCTCGGGTCGGTCTGATCCTTTGTAATTGTAGTAGCCCACTGTGTTATGGGTATTTGTCACTGGAAACCATAATGATATTAATAAATTGATTTCGAATGGAAGGGCAACTATCTTACCTAGGAATGGAACAGTAGGTTGGACAGGAAAGGATCTATGTAGAGTTTTCATGTTCGAAGACCTGAAGTTCTCCTTTGAATCTTGCTTGGCAAAACTCATGGGAGAACTTATACCCCTGCTTTCTCGAACTAATTTGGATCTAGTAAGATATGACTTAAGCCTTTACACGAAGCATACGAACATTGTCTTAAGCAGGAACAGTCGATAAGTACCGCGTTTGGAGAAGTGTACATCGCCCATTTTGCATTGGCTGGGTGGCCATGGTTTAGTGGTTGCATCATCGCTTGTCACGCTGATGGTTCCAGGTTCAAATCCCGATGTCAAAAGAAAAAAGTCGATCAACTGCGAAAAAGCTGACGTCAACTCTCCTGCATAGGCATAACACTGGCAGTAGGATGGTAATATGGCTTGAAAGTGTTGATCGTACTTATGACATCGGGATGATCGATGGAAATACTGTGAATCGTAAGCAATGGCAAGAGTACCAATAATTCTCCCCAGTCATTCTGGACTCCCTCGGAGTTAAAAGACCACAAACCTAATACAACCTGAGTTTCAAAATCACTACACGAACACTAGCGCTGTGTGAATAGCATCATAAGGATATTCATAACCCCTTTAGCGTTAGTGAATTAAAAAAAAAAAAATGAAAATAACGATAGGAGTACTTGGTTGTAGCCAAGGTAGGTGAGATTAACAAGGGATATATTGTAGATACTCCCACTAACCAATGCTGATCAGCATCTTGGATGCATCGATGTTATCTACCGTAAAGGAGAGACTTTCGGTCTGGTTTTAACTGATCTCTGACGATTTTTATAGAACCGAATATTAAGACTGTACAGCCACATCGATCACCACACAGCGCCACAGTTAAACGATTGGCTACATGGAATTGCTCGTTAAGGTTTAATTATAGGTTAATACATATAATAATGCATCTGGTATCTGCCTTTATGGGCGGGTTATGCTAATCTTCTCCTTATTTACCTAGTCATTAGGCTGCAATGACCTTACTATGAAAATGTCTTGGCAGACTTCTGTTACTCAAATGATAACAAAATCATCCAACCGCGGGACCCATAACTTACACGGTGTTGAGAAGCCTTTTGTAAGAAAATCATATGACTCCCTTAACTGAGTGGGAAATAAACATTTTAATCGAGCCAGCTTTGTCGGATCTAGAAGACATCCCATTCTGCTTCACACACTGTTCCTATGCAGTGCAGAAAATTTTCATCGATTTATCTTCAAGTTAATTGCAGTCTTGTCACTTATCTCTGGTGCAGCTAAATCCGTCTTCTCTTTCCGTTTAACTCAAGTGTGTGGATGGTAAGTTTTTTTTTTTCTCTTTTATAATGCGGTCATTTCTTTGTATAACCCAATTTGGCTCAAGTGCTGACATAGTCGTCTTTGTTTCTTTCCTTTTTATCTTCTTATCTGACAAAAAAAAAAATAATCCTAAAAAGAAATCATAACACACAAAAAAAATTGAGAATCAGCAGGTATGCCCTCGCTCTTGACAGAGGGACGACGCTCCTTGTACTGTCCGTCCGAATATTACAAACCATCCGTCTGGAAATGGTTATTTATTACACCAAGGTGGTGGTTCCTGGGAGGAACACGACCGTCTCTCCTTCTCTGGGTCATTATTATCAGCATAACGATGTCTGACCATTATCTGGAACATAGATTCGATTTGTATGTGCATTCGACTCGCAGATGGGAGGATACCTTAAAGTGTATTTCTGTTGGTTTGGTCTGCATTTGTTAACCGGGGGAAGGACGTAGTGCGCAAAGGATCTCCTAATTGCTGTTGAAATGTCCCGTCGCCCCAGCTGGTTGTCGGGAACGGACAAAAAAAAAACTCGATGACAGAGAAATATGTTCGACTGTTCGTTGGGATTTTTTCGGAAATACGTTGTTTTATCGCGCACCGAAGATATACAGAAAAGCATGTATGCATCCCTTTTCGCATGCGAGGACGAGGATGTTTTATTTATTTGCTCGCACAATCGATGGTTATTTTCAGTTTTCTGATTTTTTTTATTTTTTTGGTTTATGCTCACTCCTCGTTTAGGTTCTTATCAGACAGGATTTTCATAATTCAACACAACGGTTTAAAAAAAAAAATACCAACAAGCATCAACGATTATCTTCATCGTCATAGGCGTTGTATTGGTTTGGTTGTAGTCGTTTCTATCGTATGTAAAGTGCAACGCAAGGATGTCATATTGAAAATTGACAATCTATGTCGACGCATAGTGTTTGCACACAAACTATGTATGTATGCGTATACATACATATGTATATGTGTGTTGGTATATTATAGATGCTTGTGCATAATAAATTGGCTGGTAATTTAAATGGAAGGAAGAAGATGCCATTGCCGTCGCCGTTGCGAGTCCTGCGCTTGCAAGGATTATTATGACAACAACATCCATCTGTTGGCATATAAGTACATAAATATTTAACTTTAAAAAATTAAAATCAAAGCAGTCAGCACAGCGGGAGCAAGAGGAGTAGTAGGCGGACGACCACTATGCAGCAAACAGATGCATTATTGCGCGCTTTGCATCAACAATGGTTTAATAACTTAATAAATTAGATGACAACAAGAGCGGGAGTGATTAAAATTAATATCCGTTCGGAATTAATCATAATTAGTTGGTAATTGAAATTGCAGACAATGCGAATCGAACACTGGCCTGCTGCCGTTTTGCCAATACATATTTCGAAATAATTTTCATTTCGATTGCACTTAATTTGACATGAGAGGATGATTTGTGGTCATTGAAATTGTACTCTGCTGAAATATCTACATACTTACAATAAAGAAACCATATTGGGGGAATTTACTTTTGAATCAAAACCGATATCCTTTAAGTGAAAGCCTTTTGAATTACAGACTCAATTTTTAACCATAGATACATACAATCAACCTTAATCAAAAATTGTTTTGTTAATAAACTAGGTTGTACACAAGTATCTACTTAACCGCAGCAGTGTTAGTTGGAACACCTTAAATTTATTGAACTTTCGAAATCGTATTATAAGTTTAAATTGAATGTGTATGTGTACACGTATGCTAATTGCTATTTATATAATAGGATATATCTGTGCTCTCAATTTATATTCTGGAAATTAAATTGTTAAAGTGACTTAAGTCTTAACAGCTCTGCTCGCTTAACTCTAAGCTCTTTATTGTTGTTGATGTTCAGAATTGGTTTGTTGTTGAAATTAGTATTGAAAAGTAAGCGATCAATAGTTCTTACACGTGACGGGCATTGCAAGGCAAAGCTCAGTAGGAATAATGTCAACAACAGCTTTGTGAAATGTAAGCACTTGAGAGCGATAGATACTTATAACGCAAGCCAATCCTAAAGGAAACCGTTCTTATCCAGTTAAAAAAAATTTTCTTGAATGACGCCGTAAATGGTGTGAAGGGAAGGCCATTGAAGTTGTCAAAATTATCCAGAACGGAGAGAGGAAGCTCTTGTGGTAGCATGTTCTCGTTAGCAGTTGAAGGAGTGTCATAAATAATATATGCAACTATTCGCAAATTCCCGTTACACAGACCAAGCGATGTGCACAAATGTTTGCAGAACATCATTTGGTTCACCCGTTTGGTGTTTTAGACAGTTTGGTTGTTATTCGTTGGCTTTTTGATGAGGATGCACACATCAGCTTGTTTGGCTGTAAGTATTTTCAACAACTGTTTTCACGTTAGGAACAAATTTTAATATAAATTTTTCTACAGAAGATGGCAAAAACCTTTGACGTCGTGTTTATCGAATCCTGAAAATTACCGAAATCTGTCTACGTTCCAAATTACATGCAAATCGGTCAACCCATCTAAAAAGAAAATTTGCTATTTAAGTCAGCGTGAAGAAAGCTTCGCTCGCTGCGCTGTAATAACAATCATTTTTGACAATCATTTAAAGCCAAATAATTGATTATAAGCTGATCAGAATCATTTTCAACATTTGTAAAAAAAAAAAAGAACATTGCGCCGCTCATAAAATGTAAATTCGTCCAATAATCCTCGCAATACCTACATACATATACCTATGGACCTGAGCTTTTATAGTGTCATCCACTTCTTTGCGGTAAATAGCGGCACGCCCGCTAGAGATCGGAAAAAGGGGCTCTTGTACAGCCCCAACGTTGCTACGTTAGCGACAAGATAATTAATTTTTACCCTCATGATCCATTCAGTCCTCGGCACGTGCTCAGCTTGACTTAGGTAGTTTTACGTTAGCGTTATGAAGAAAAGGAAAACACGCCATACTAGATTCAGAACGATATTAGACATACATATGTATGTATTTTATTATATTGTCATCAAAACTAAAGCTGTGTGCAAAATTTCAACTCGAGTGGATCACAGGAAATGGGTTGGATTTAAATCACTAAATTTGACCAATGCTGAATTTAGAATACATATATGCAAACCATTGATAAATAAAACATTAACGGCTGTGTTCTCCACTTTGTTTTATTACGATCATTGACAAAATTCGAGACTTATCTGTCTCCGTTCTCGATGAAAACCTACCTACTGATAAGAGTATTTGCTCTACACATACTCCATCTTTAAAAAAAGTCGTTGCATACCGCCAGTGTGATTTCCGACCCTGCGGACCGATGAGAGGACATATACTCACACTACACAAAACTAAAAAAATATAAGGGCAAAACTAACCATATTTACATTAACTTTAAAACCGCGTATGACAGCATTTATTGCTTCATAGCTCCACAAAGCTATGAATCTATTCGAGATATCAACGAAACTGTTACAGCTGTGCAGCGTAACCCTGGAAAATGCGCAGTGTAGAAAGCAATTTGAAAGCACTTTCCCGCAACTTTTCCAGAAAGATATACCGGATTTGTTCAAGAAGACGAGCTATGATTAAACTCCTTTAATCTGCACAAGACAAACGTTGACACGCAGAGTACTATTTTTCTCAAATCCGTCCAGCTGTTGGGATAGGCAGATGACATCGATATCATCACGCAATCACAACGAATCGCTTTAGAAGTATGTGCAACCGGACCTGGGTAATTGGAATCCCTTGGGTCTTTCATTTGAGTCTTTCTTATAGATGTATTCCACTTACCCAGTTTTTCACTTATCCAGGTACTGCAGAGATTTGTTTCACTAAATGAGGTTTTACACGTAAATTTACATTTCAATCAAAAACGTGAACTAGAATTTGGTGAGACAAATTTAATGTCGAAATACTCATATGTATCTACACACATGGTATCTAGACAGAAGTTAAAAATATGTAGGAAAAGTTAACTGTTTTTGCGGACTCAAGGAAAACAAGAAAAGGAGGAAAAGGACTGCAAAAACAATGCGTTAAAGCAGACACTTGGAAAAATTTCTAGCGAAAAAACATGCATTTTTCTTGCAAGTCTCTCACTTGCAGAGGTTCAAATAAATAATTCCACTTAATTTTATAAAATATAAATTTTACTTATAAAGGGAACTTATAGAGTATTTTTTTGAGAAAGAAAACTATGGTACATCACGATTTGGCCCACTAATAGAAGTTCCACTAACCAGGTATTTACATAAGAAGATTTGGTCTTGAATTGACTCAAGACAACACCGAATACACGTTTTCATCGAAAAAAAAAGGAGAGTCCGTACACAACTCGGAGAATCTTTCAAGCCTGGTCTGGTCCCGAAACGTCAAGTAAACGATGAAAGAGCTCCGGGTTGGACCAGAGCCATTAGCCTGGACACTACATAAAATCAAGGATACCCTAGATCTAAGCCAAAACAAATGAAGTTGGTATGGCTAAGAGGTTGAGCTACATATGTATGTTGATGTCATCAAACAATAATGAGATGTCGATATTCTTCTGGTTCCTTACTGAAAATTTGATTTTTTTTTTAAATCGTACCCAGCATCCGCTTCCGTGTCCACAAAAATGAATGATCTAGCAACTCTCTTAAGTGGAATCGCATCATTATGGAAAATCATAACAATATAGAAAGGGTCACACTCTCATGGATGGAAGATGACTGTTTTTTTTTTCTTTTCCCTTTTTTTCAAAACATAATCCAGGCGGAACAAACAAAAATATACCACACTGTAACTCCAAATGGGGTCAAGACAATGAAGACAACAAAAGAACAAATTAATGAAAATGTTTTTTTTTTTTGTTTTTATTGGACTCTATAAACAATTAAGTTTATTGGGTGTTGTTGGTCGTAAAAGAAATTATATTAACGATCCAAAACGGGATGTATAATATTAAATAAAGTTATAAAATGAAAATGAAAAGTTTAACTCAACTTATTATCATTTTTCTTTTTTAAGTCTGTCATATAAACTGTCACCAACGCTCCGGGCCGAAGAGTGTTCGAATCCAACCCAGGAAGGCAACGCAGTAGAAGAAGACCTTGTTTAAGGTGGCGCGAACAAGTAGAAGGGAACCGTAACCAACTCGGAGTGCGTAATCGGTTAGCTAAGGACCGGACTAACTAGAGAAGCTTGTAAGTAAGTAAGTAAGTCATATAAACTTTAACAATATATAATTCGCGAAAAGTCCTACGCAAGATATGGTAGAAAATATGTACAGCCCATGCCCAGCCTTAAGCCTTAATTAGCACACGCTAAAGGGTTTATGTCTGCCCATAAACTAGAGCACCAGTGCGAGATACCAATGTATTTATATACATATTTGTTTAAAATGGTCGTGGGTTGTAGCGATGAGGAAACAGAATTATGTAGATCACCCACATTCACGTTGTAAGTGTTAAGAAATAATCCGTACATATAACAATACGTCTCAAAGTAGGGTTATGATTGAGCTGATAAACTTTTGAAGCATTACACATAATGGCTGGTAAAGTGTTGAAAGAATAAAATGCAACTATTTCGCTGGAGCACTGTGTGTGAAATAATCAATAAAACTGTAAGAGAATGGAAATAATTCTTCGGTGGTCAAGTGAGACAATTAACTTCACATTGGCACTGTCACCTATAAGTCTTAATGCGTGCTTTTGGAGTTTATTCAGAATGTATAGGACAGTTTTTAGTGCACCAGACCAGAGAATTGTTCAGATTCAACGATGAAAATACCATTCATGGATAATGGTAAGAGATTTGGGTTTCGCATATTTGACAAAAAAGAGCATTGGGTTTTGGAAGCATTAAATTCCAATCAATCTTTAGGCGACGTAAGTTAAGGAGCAAATATAAGAAACTGAGAGCAGTGTCATCAGCAAAATAAATTGGATTAGTAGCTGCAGACAAGAGATAAATTTATAAAATCGAGGAAGAAAGTCGTAGTCAAAGCTGAGCCCTGGGGAAAATCATCATTTATATATAATAAATTGAAGGCTGGAGACTAAACAACGTTTGTAACCCATTGAGGAAGATATTTATATGTATGTATGTATGTACATGGATGCCATGTCAACCTTACTTTCACCAAGGTGATGGAGAGATTTGTTCCACTTTTCGGTGATAATATGCCATCAAATCACGAACTGACTTGTAGCTACGAAAACCATGCTTCCGATCATTCAGGAATTTTCGTAAATCAAAATACTTAATGTTACTTTTTACGGCGATCGAAAAGTATAAAAACTAGTCATTTTCGCTGCACAAACCTGAGTATCGATTTAGTTAAAAACATATAACATAAATCATCTTCTAAAAACTCACGACATAAAACTCCAAAGATTCATAAACATATAATGTCATATTTCCCTAAACCATTAGCTAAAGGCAAAGAAACTTAAATAAATTATTTTCACTTAAAAGTGTGAAATCTATGGGATTCGAACAAATTAAGTGATGCTATAATTAATAGTTTACAATTTTTTTTTTAAATGGTTTACCACGCATCCAAGAGTAATACGTGGGTGTAAATTTAGACATGATTGGTGGAATGTACATATAAATGTAAATATGTGTTAGACATCCCAACATAAAATGCAAAATGAATTCGATAAGGCAATACTTGTTGTATTAAGTGCTGAAATATATAGATATGCAATATTATGCATACATATCTGTTAAACAATCGATTTGTGTGATTAAACATTTTTAAATCTGTCATCACCTAGAAAATGTTTATACAGCGTCTCTCCTCAAACTTCTCGAAACTATCATTATCTTATGAAAAATTAATCGCAACACATGTATTTAAGAATATTTGTCAAAGCAACATCCTAATCATTGAGCTCCAAAGGTTTGGCTGCCAGTTCGTCAGTTTCTGCAGATAGATTGTAGGCCTTGAACAAGATCTTCTAATGTTTATACCAAACTGCGTTAATTAACATACAGTATCCAAGACAAAGGAAAAAGGATTTGCATATGTTTCTACAAAAGATAAAAGGTTACTCAACAATTGCTGCCCAGAGAAGACTAGCAAGGTCTAGACTACATTAATGTCAATGCAAACAAATGTTGATGATTGTTACAAGCCCACTCAACGTTTTTGAGATTTGTAAGCAAAAACATAAAATAAAAGGTTAGGAAAACTGAAAACAGAAGAATTATTCATGAGGGACCAAGACAAAGACTATTTTAATGGAACTATGCGGTTTTCTGTTTAGGTCGCAGTACGTTGATGATGTCAACTGCAATATTTGGCAAAAACGATTATATTCATCACTTCAAATAAGAGCTAGACTGGCTTTCCACACTTAAGACTTTGAATCGTCGATATCAGACTTTCTACGTATAAGTTGATTCCACGCACAGCGAAGAAGAATGTCAGAACAAAAATCATAGCCCTGCTCAAACTCAGTGAAAAGTGAAAAGCCCAGAACTACTGGGCAACCATTTTACACTGCGCCTAAAAAAGTATGTAAGTAGAATGCGTGTTTTCTTACAGAAGAGCGAACGAACACATCTCCAAGCACATCTCAAAAGTTCGAGCCATTTTCAAAACCTTGTAATTCTTGTAATAAGTAGGTACATTAGCTATTTAAACCTCATAGCATCGCTCGTTTGTCCGTCTGTCACCTCTGTTTATCTCCGAAACTATAAAAACTAGTAAGGTGAAATTTAGTATGTTCGACATTTCATGGATACCTTATAAGTCGTTGGCCCAAGACTAGGACTACAAATGTCATATATTAGGAGATCCTATAGCCCGAAGTAGAACTAGATATAAAAGCTTCAAACATTGTCCCGAATCTCATATGTACGAAGTGGCGGACAAATTTTTAAATTATATTTAGTAGTCGCACTATATACATAATTTAAATGTTGTATTAAAATCAGTTTTGACAAATTAATTAATCACTGTATGTATTTTACATTAAAATTATGCGTTTATTTACTTATTTATCGCAGGTTCTTGGCCAAATAATATCAAAAATCAAAGTCGTAGACAGACCCCTAAAGCTCTGATTTCCTATGGTTTGCTCGGCGTTTCGTTAAGAATCCACTTTTTTTAAAGTTTTATCAAGGCCATTTACCACTTAATTGCTCAAATACCATCCGAACGAACCCATATTTGTAATGTACCCTTAGGAGAAAACAGAATTATGTATCTTATTTAATAATTATTCTAAATAAAAATTACATTCGAACTGTATGCATTCCCTGTAGGCATATTAAGTGATTTATGATTGAAAAGATTTTCCTCCATCGATAACAATGACAGCGAAGGGACTACACAATTACACTTTAGCACCTATAATTAAACAACGACGGGCTATTTGAGATTTGCCTTAGGCTTGAATCTTAATGATGTTGACAATACGGACTACCGTCGACATCAATATGTGTGAGCCAGCTGGAATGAATCAAAAGCGTATGAGTAATTAAGAGTTCTCTGCCATCAGGAGAAACTAGTTTGAATTTTTCTATTGATTTTGATTCGTGAATTGTAAGTACCTATTCAACGAATAATTGGGTTTGTGAAAGGACATCAATTGCTGAAATTCAGTCCCCAGTATTCCAAGGAATAGAGTGACTAGAGCTAGAGCATTATATTTAATGGGGACCATTGTGAAAGTGTGGGGATTGAACGACCTGCATGCACAGAAAATCCAAGTTGGAGTATCTTATTCCCTCTGGCATGCTTTGGAGTTAGACCTTCAATAAACGAAATTACCCTAGAGACTGGTTGACTAGTTAAATGGTTAAGATGACGAAGCTTGAACGTAAGCAGGCATTTAAGCCACATATTTCATTTGTTTATCAATTCAATAAATACTTTGTCGTCGGTAAGATTGATGTAAGCAATGGAAATGTTACTGGTAGTTGGCCAACAGTAAATTATGGTTTTAAGTTGTCAATCCATTTGTAGAAGTCAAAGAATAGTAAAACTAAGCCTGTCATTTCAGTTCTAAATGCTACTTTTAGTGGATCGCACTCAAATATTCACTTGTTTGTAAGTGACCGTGCCTTTGTGGTTAATGCGTTGGACTGCTACGTGAACTGTCAGTAAAACAACCAAATATTTTTCGCGGGATCACTTCTCAATGAAAAACCTCCGAGAGCAAAATCCGTCAGGAAAAACTTTCTTCAATCCGGCATTCGGAATCGGCGAATAAAACTACAGGTCCCTTCCATTCGTGTGAAAAATATAAAACGCACAACGTGAAAAGTTGCTTAAAGCTATTTTTTATTTTTTTGCCCAGTCACAAAAATACTGCACGGTAATGGTAAACAGTTTAGGGCATGGACAAAGAATCAAGTCGGAAATTTAAAAAAAAAAAGTTGGAAATCGTTTTAAAAGTTCAAAGGCAATTGCAAGATTTGAAAACAAAAAACCAACGTTCGTGTTCAATCGAATGAAGATAGCTAAGGCGACCTTTAGTAGGACACGCATAATTAATAACAATTAACATCCTTGTCGGATATATTCTTCATTATTGAATACCCCCCAAACCCCCCAAATTATGTCACCTAACCACTTAATTTTAAAACCTATAAGACTTTAGGCTATCGACGTGGTCGATAATAAAATTGTTGTCGAACTGCAGGTTCTTAATGATAACAAATTGCAACCGACGCAAGAATTAAAGCCGACGGCATATGCACAGCGTCAAACGTTCGTTGAAAATATACCTAGGCAGGTGTCAAGAAAATTACACCGACCTACGTAACTCATTCCCATATTCAATGGAACATCAATAAACAGAACTTCCGCCTTCCGATAAATGTGGAAAAAATTACAAGAAACCGCTTAACCCAACAAATTAAAGTTGAGTGCAGCTTAGGACAGGCGACGCCACCGACCCAAATTTTTTTTTTTTTTTACAACGATGAATGTGCTACAGTGTAGACTTACAATATACAATACATTTGTACAATGTACATACAGTGCATGTGTATGTTTATTCAATCCTAGCTATCATTTTGTTTGGGCCTGAAATTTGATTATGAAAATGGAGGGATCAATTCGAAAGCGTATTCGAAAAAAAAGTTAAGTTGAATTTAATCTAACCTACTAAATGCTCAGTTCTTCAAATAACATCGACATTGAAGACATTCTTTCTTGAAATTAACAAACTATGAAACAAAAGAATATGATCTAGGTCAGATTTAAAGACTGGAATGGGTATTTGAAGGATCAATTGATTGTCAAAGATCAGTGGTATGGAGTCAAGAAAGTTGAGCAAATGCTGAACTCTTTTTTAAAAACGGACAACAATGTGTCAGACCAAGAATGTTCTATGAATGTATCCCAGGCCAAAGAAATCTCTATTCTCGTTTTTATAAAACAATACCTATGTATACCTATTCCAAATGAATAGAAACGGATGTGGAGGGTAAGCAAGGTCTTAAGTCTAACCATCCTTAAGGGGCCCAAATTCTTCACTGCAAATCTGTCTACTTCTCTCATACAACCAAATTGGAAGATAAATACATATGCAGACTCTACACACTAAATCAAATAATCGAAAAAGACTGCACTCCCCAAAAGCCAAATTGTTATTGAAAAGTGTTTTAAATCTTGGTCCTTAACTATTTGCTTGATCATAACCCCATACGTGTTAAAAATATTATCCGCCCCGAGCACGTACATACATATGGTATGCATATTCTTTCTTCTAAAACAAATTTACATAGATTACCGCACAAATCCTTTGAGCACCAGTCGACCAAAGCGCTGCTCCTCTGAACGCCTCCCCTAACGCGAACTCACTTAATCATTGAACTCACAATTATCCAACTTAGTTCGCATCTATGCACACATACACCAAATTATCCTCGCCCCAATTGAGCGCACAAGGAAAAACTCTAATCAATCTTTCAGAAAGCAACAGAGTGTGTGCGGCAGCAGATCCGCAATCCCCATTCAACAAACGGATACATCCCATCAGCCATCCATTTAAAATGGAAATCTCCAAATGGTGCCGCAAAGTTTATATCCTGACACACATTGGTGTCAGAGTTAGAGTCAGAGTCCTCCCAACCAAACAAGAAAACGACGTGCCTGCTAGCTAGCATCGTCTCTCAAAAAACGTAACAAGTGGCTGCGAGAACTAGTCGTACGCTTCGTAGATCTCTGTTGTCTTTATTTTAGAAAAAAGATACGAGTAGGTATACATGGAAGATTTATTTTCTTTTGCAACCACCCTCCCACTAGTCTTAAAAAAATGTACCATGTGACTATGGAAACATCACCCACCCATCTATCATTCCGAATGTGGAATTGCAGAGGGAATCTTTGGGTTGAATACAAAGTAGAATTTAAATCACCTTTTAAGTGCGTTCGGTATCCAAATTGACTGCGCTGTTTTCGATCTGGAAGAATTCACTTCACTTTACACATTTATAATCACAACACTATTATTAAGCTCAACCGCGACATGTGTATCTAAACACCCACCGGCACTCAAATAACCAAATTGTTGTTATTTTTATTATTTGTTTATGTTTGCACCAAACAACACAACACTTTGCTATATTCGCAGTAACAGCGAAAATAAAATAACCCTCGCACTGATGTACCTACTGTATCTCAAATAAACGGAAAGAAATTCATAAGACAGTGAATTATATTGAATTGCACAACCAGCTAGGAAAATGTACTTGAAACCGTTTTGCCGAAAGAAAAGTTATCCACCTGGACAAAGACAACCAAACGACACGACGTTATCCCGACGAAAGTCACGCTATAACTGTTCAGTTGTATTTTCCGCTTTCCCTAACCATCCGGGGATGAGATACTTTTTACTTCTTGCTATCGAGCGATACAACACTACACATGTATGGAAGGGAATAAATTGTATCCGTCGCTGCTGCGGGTGTGCAGAAGTGCGTTCGTTTACAACGAACTTACATTACTTACAACACAACCGCGGGGAGAGTGATTCCAGGGCAGATGGAGAAAGAGAACGGTGGTTGTTTCACAAAATGCAGTTATTTCTTAAAATGAATTGATTTAATGTAAAATAAATCTAAGAGATGAGTTTGAGTTCATTTTGGTGTCTTAAAATTAAAATTTCTCTTGGATTTTGAGTTCTCTTCAATGTGTACAGTTTAGAGGTACTTTGCAGAAGTTATTTAGAAGGTTTTCAGTACCATTGGTACGAGTTTTTACTACTAAATACGAAAATTCAAGATGCAGGGAATTAATCTACCTACAAAAACTTTGATGCCACTTCATTGAGTTTCCATCTGGCACCAGCCACAAAAGATAAATGGATTTCATGTGTCATGGCAAAACTTTCTAATAATAAGTCCTTAACAATTCCATTTACCACTTGTTTTTTGGCAAGAGACAGCCGCCGCGGGCAGCAATAAGTTGGGGTATCTGTTGCCAGTCGAATTTCTATTTTTTAATCTAACGGTGCTATCTTCGATTTATCAAAGTTCAAATAACTGTCTCTTACAATGGCGCGGAGGGCGATCTCGGATTAACCTCGATACTAGCCAGAGGTTAAGAAATTTGCGAAGATTTCGTGTTTACTCAGATCATAGGGCCTTTGTTCGAACATGTCGCAAACTTCATACCTATGTAAGTCTCGGTTTAAGTACGGAAGTTTTATAAGCTTTTTTTCTTGCGAGGGTAGGTGAAAATCTTACATAGACACTATGAGAATAGTGTCTCATAGTAGTGTCAGATTCTTACTGACTAAAAACACCTCGTTTCGATATAAATTTTTAAGATACTGCAACTAAGTTATTAACTAATCGAGCAATTTTTCTATCGCGAAATAAAAACGTTTGGCAGGTAACTTTTCAATGAAAAATCCTGCATGTTGAGATACGTTGAGAGGATCTAAAAAGCGTTATGCTCTTGAGAAGCTCTTATAAAAGTATTTTATTCTAAGAGAAATATAAAAATAAAGAAATTAAAATTTGAAAATTATTAGGTATTATTATAAGTGCAAAGCAGCTATTTTTAGTATTTTTTGCTAATCTTAAAAAAGTCTTTATTGCAAAAAAAATCTTTACTGCGAGAAGTGCAATAAATCGATTCGTAGCGGTGGATCTTTTCCATGTAGCAGGTCGTACGGTGGTTTAGTTCACTCAAAATGTATTGGAGCGGATTATCGTATTAATTTATTGGGAACTAGTGATATTATCAGTGTATTATGTGTATTATGCAAATATAACAGCAATGACGACAAGTGTAAAAGAGATAAATAATGAGTAAAAAAAACAAAATTTTATTTTTGAAGAAATAAAATAGCTGGAAATAATATAAACATAAACAAATGTGAGCAACATGTTGCAAGTGAGACCATCTTATGCGGAAAAACTCAAAGAAATAAAAAAAAAACCAAGAACCAATAATCATCTTAAAACCTAAGACAACCTAAAACCTAAACCTAAAAAAAAAAAAACAAAGTCTGGAATGATGGACAACATTAATCCTGTAGGCAGTGCCGGATTTAGGGGAGGGCAGCCGAGGCTACAGCCCCGGACCTCCACAAAACAAGGGCCCCCACAATAGACTTAAAAAAAAAAAAATATTTCAGATTCCGACGAGTAAACACCACACAAAAACCAATATGAAGTAAAATTGCCTAAAAGGAGAAATTTTAAAATCAAAATGCTTATTAGCGAAATTAAAGAAAAAAAAATCAATTCCTACAAAACGAAGACGTTGTCTTTACAGTTATGTATGAAAATAAATGTAAAAGCTTTGCCAAGTACAATGCTGTCATTGAAATGAAATGTGAGCTTTTTAAGAAAATGGGGAAGACAGAGTGCTGGAGTCCTTTTTCGTAAGAAAGTGTTACAAATGTTTAGGCTTTAACCACCGATCTACGAAATGTAAGCGAAAACAAGCATGTTCCCACTGTACAGGTACAGGGCTTCTGAATGCACAAAGCAAAGTGAAAAACCCAAATGTGTAAATTGTCTCCCGGCTAATAAAAAGTTTTAATATAAATCACAATGCTTTCGATCATGAATGTGAACTCTATAAACAAAAAATGAAAACAGAAAGACACAAGTTTTACTAGCAATCAAACACAGTGATAAAGTGCACATATTTAAATTTTCAAGGTGTGTTAGGAAATTTTGCGGAAATTGAAGAGCTTGTCGCGAACAATGTTATTGTTACCTCAGATATTGAAAGATCTGAATATTCATTCAAAGAATATAATATGGCACCGTGTGAATCGAACTCAAGACATACCGGAGGCGTATTAACGTATATAAATCGCTCATTACAATTCGATCCAATTGATAAATTTAGTATTGACTATGTTATGTGGTTGACAGCAGTTAAAGTATGGTTCAATAAAGCTCCAGTCGTATTCATTGTGGCTTAGTGGTTAGTGCGCTGGAATGCTAAGCAAGAGACACAGGTTCGATTTTAAAAAAACACCAAAAGTTTTTTCGCGGCACCACCTCTTTTCGGGCATGACAAATTTGCAAGAGTATAATCTGTCATGAAAAGCTTCTCAAGTCGCCGTTCGAAGTCGGCATTAAACTGTAAGTCCCTTCCATTCGTGCGAAGAATAACAGGCACAACATGAATGGTTGTAAGAAGCTAGGCCTTGGCTCTCTATGAGCTGCCGTGCCAAATATACATACATATATGTACAATATACATACATATTCATTGTTGTGTATAGATTACCAAACTCTTCTGTAAGTATTTACATTCATTTATTATTTTGAAACATGGTTTGAAAGAACAATTAAAGTTACTGATAGCTTCATAATAACTGCAGACATATAGACTTTTTGAAAGATTCAGCTGATAGAAATCATTTTTCCAAATTTATGAATGATAAGACTTACAAACAACTAGTTACAGAACCAACTAGGATTACAGACATTTCCCAAACATTGATTGACTATGTAATAACAAACTGTGATAATATTGATGTAAGAGTAAACAACACCATTAAAATAAGTGATCATCAAGCTTTAAAAATAATAATCCGATGTGAAAACAAAAAGGAGATTTTATTTAATTGAAAGTTTAAAACTATGAAAATTCATGGCATTAAATACGAATGAAATAATACAGTTAAGAATTGGTTCGAAAAATATAGAAAAAGTGCGATCTATTAAATACAAATTTGCTGACAATCGCTTATTTATTTATTTATTTATTTATTTAGGCTTAATACAAGCGGGACTTAAAGCTAAGACTTAAGACTAAAACTTAAAACTAATATTTAATTTTTAATTAAGGGTAGATTTTTTTTTTATGGGTGAGGGATCAGGTGAAGGGAATTTGTTTACTACTAAGGAATTGAATGAGAGGGAGAGAGGTGAAAAGAGAGTTTCGGAGGGATGTTAAACTGGAATGGAATTCAAGAGTATTATTCGCGTTGTTGGCCAAACGTAGCATTCGAGAGATTGGTTCATAGCGGCCATAGTCAGTTCGGTGGAGAGGTAGTAAACGACTTATTTACTTAAACGTGTTATACTTCTTTATGAAATCTATGTTTTTAATGTTAATATGTTATTTAATTAGTTAGTTACGTATCTATTTGCTTACCTGTTTATTAACGTATTCAGTTATATACACATAATCTTGGTTTTTCTCTTTTGTTTGTACACGTATACTTATTTATTTTTTCACTTATTTTACTTATTTATTTTCTTTTTTTATATTTATTTATTTATTTATATTATTTTGTTTATTTATTAATTTTTGTTTATTGTTACCTTTCTTACTCATTTGTTTATCTGGTATTTATTAGTCCTTTATTTATTTACTTTAATTATTTAATATGCACGTATAGCTTATTCTTGCATTTATTTATTCATTTATTTATCTATTTATTTATTTATTTTACATTTCTTTCTCTATTATATATAGAGTTACTTATTATCTTGATGTACCAATTGTTGACCTACGTCATATTTATCGTTATTATTATTGTTATTATTATTTTTGGGGTTTCTGTGTATAATCAGAAACAGACTTGATTTTGCAAATGCAGTTATGATTTTTAATACAATAATTCTATCTCATTTTGATAACTGTGCGACAATCTTATATATGAGCAATATGGATTTAAAAAATAGGCTGCAGATTTTACAACATAAGGTGCAATAGTAAAGTGTAATATCTACACACCCCTACGAAATATATGTTACAAACGTTAATGTGGCTAAATGTTAAGCAGCGTCCTAGTTTTTATATTTAATGCAAAGTATAATAATTTTCCAGTTTATTTGCAAGATGGCTTGTCCTATGTAAGTGAAATGCAACCATATAATGTGAGAATAACAAGTAACTTCCATTTGGAAAGGTTCAATAGGAGCATAACACAAAACTCAGTCATGTACAAAGGTTTAAATTCTTTAACATGCCACCGACATCAATTAAAGAAGAGTGTAACATAAATCGTTTTGAAAAACTAGTAATTGAATATATAAAAACAAATGCTTGCTAAATTTTAATTTATAATTTGTAAAAATTAATGCATTTATACAATTTTGAATTATTATTCCAGATTGTAAATTTTAACAGTTACATATAACTAATAAAGGAGAAATAATAAATAATAATAATGTTCCGCAATTAAGTCGCAATTTATCCTTAGCTCACCAAGTCGGAAGGTTTCGTCCTTTGTAGTCGGCTCAAGAAATTGCTCTCATCCAAAATTTGTAGAACTGGGTTGTTGGCATGTCCGATTAGTCGGCTTCTATGCTTCCTATGCACGAAGCTTTTAGTTTCAGCTTCGATTGCAGGAATTCCGAGATCTCTGTGGATATCGTCGTTTCTGATTTACCATGGTGCTTGGACAATTTCTTTAAGCACTTTATTTTGAAATTTTTGTATGATATTGGCAATCGTTTTCTTGGTACAACCCCCGTAGGTCCATACCGGCTTTAGCACTTGCTTGTATAGAAGCAGTTTGTTCTCGGTACTGAGCTGGGAATGTTTTCCGAGTAACCAGTACATTTCTCTATATTTGATTTCAAGTTCCTTTCGTTTCATTTTCACGTGCGATGTCAACTTCAGCTTTGCATCGAGTGTCATTCCCCGGTATTTGGCTTCGTCGGCAAAAGGTATTTGGGCCAAGTTTAAAAAAATTGGCAAATCATTCGTTTTCTTATATGAGGGCGATCCGCCAGTCCCTCGTCTATTCATTTATTTTATTCAGTGCGCTTTGCTGTTCTGCAGTCGTTTCTTCGATTGTTTTACTAGGATAGCGGTGTCATCGGCAAAGGTAGCAATGATAGGGTATCGCCTTAAACCCTTATTCTTTCCCCATCGCGGTCTCGCGATTTATGTTCGTAGTGACGTAGCTTGCTTCTTTACTTCTCAGTATGGCCACTGTTCCAATCCGGAATTCAATTTCAAATGGCTTAAACTCATCGTCCGCAAGCAAATTATCCACTACTGTTTTATTTATAGAAGCCCAAGCTCGGACAGCAATTCTACTCATAATGAGTTTGATGCGCTGTCCGATTCCATCTTACGATTGTCTCCCTGTATCCTCATACTGAAATCGTCATTGCGGGCGATTTCAATAAACACAATTCTAGCTGGCTTCGCAATTCTGGACAGACAACACCCGAAGGAAGGTATGTTGAAATCTTCGCTGAGATTAACAATCTAACTCAGCTTGTAAATGAGCCTACACGTATACCTGACATTGAAGGTCATACTGCCAACACACTGGACTTGTTTCTTACCTCCCACCCGGATAAATACAACATTGATGTATTACCGCCTCTAGGCGGGTCAGACCACAATGTCATATCAGCTAAATTCTCGTACTCCGACCAAAGAAAAGTTTGGCGATACGAGAAAGCCAATTGGGAAAGCTTCTTTAGGAGTTTTAACTGGTCGCTATACTTTCTCGATAGCGATGTGGATGCCACCGCTGATATGATAACTGACATCATTCTCCTTGGTATGAGCTCCTTTATTCCCAACCGAATGAAGAGCATCAAACCAAAGGAAAAATCGTGGTTTGACCTGAGCTGCAAAGAGGCTATCAGGAAGAAAGAGGTATGTTTTCGGTTTTTTAAAGCCAACCCCTCTGAGGAAAACCGAATAAAGTTTAAGCAAGCCAGACATGACTGCAATGTACACATTCGACGGGTCAAATTCCTTTATGACCAAAAATTGAGGCAATAAAAAATACCAAGGGTAGTAAAAATTTTTGGTCATTCGTGAAAAACATCAAGAATTCTGCCTCGTCTTCAATTCCAACGCTCATTTACAATGACATTCCAGCTGTCGGCTCCTCAGACAAGACCAATCTACTTGCTGCACACTTTGCAGCTCAACGCTCCCAGATTGTGTGATGTCTCCACCTATACTCGAGAGCGTCCAATTCTCCATGGGATAAGTCCACTTTCGCACTCGTACAGTTGCAGGAGTACTTAGAGGTCTCAACATACACAAATCCGCTGGTCCAGATGGTATTCCACCCATAGTTCTGAAGAGGTGTTCTTCCACCCTGGCAAAACCACTGCGTAAGCTTTTCCATCTGTCCTACTCCTCAGGTCTCTTTCCGAGTAGATGGAAAACTGCATTTGTCCAGTCTGTGCCCAAAAAGGCGATTCTTCTTCTCCCTCCAACTACCGACCCATTGCACTTACGTCCCTTCTTTCCAAGGTCATGGAAACGCTGATAAATCGTCAGCTTATGAAATATCTCGACTCACGGAAACTCCTCAATGACCGGCAGTACGGTTTCCGTAGCAACAGGTCCACGGGTGATTTGATGGCTTATCTCACCGAGAAGTGGAACGAATCTTTACATCATTTCGGTGAAAGTTAGATTGTTGCGCTTGATATTTCAAAAGCATTTGACAGAGTTTGGCACCAAGCTCTTTTGTCGAAAATGCGTGCATATGGGATCGATGTATCTCTTCTTCCATGGATTAGAAACTACCTTTCAGGCCGTTCAATTCAAGTTGTTTTGGACGGTTTCAAGTCTGCAATCCACCATATAAATGCTGGTGTCCCCCAAGGCTCTGTTTTGTCTCCGACTCTCTTTCTCATTTTTATAAATGATCTCTTGTCTGCAACTTCTAATCCAATTCATTCCTTCGCCGATGACAGTACTCTCAGTTTTTCATATTCGTTCCCTAGCTCACGTCCCTGCTCTTCGGATGTAGTAGTGGAACGGCAACGTATGTTAAACTCATTAAATTCCGACCTTGACAGCATATTAAAATGGGGTTTGTAATAGAGTGGAATTTAATGCTTCCAAAACTCAATGCTGCCTACTGTCTCCCAAGCGAAACCCTAATCTCGAACCATTATCCATGAATGGTACCTGCATCGCCGAAACCGAAAAACTTTCCATCTTCGGTATGTGTGTTAACAACGATCTTCGTTGGAATGACCATATATTCGATGTCGCCAAGAACGCTGCGAAATGTTTAGGTTTCCTCAAACGATGCAAAAAATACTTTACCCCTTCTGATCTGGCTTCAATTTACAAGGCGTTTATCCGCCCTAAGCTTGAGTACAACGCTCACATCTGGTCTGGTGCGCCAAAAACCGTGTTGCACATTCTAGATCGAATTCAAAAACGCGCGATAAAACTAATAGGTGACAGAAACATTGCGAAGTCAATAGACTCGCTTGAACACCGAAGAAATGTTTCCTGTCTCTCGCTGTTTTATCGATTCTGCTCTAGCGAAATAGCCAGCTGCATTCCGCCCCTGCAAAATTTCACCCGCAATACTCGTCAAGCTTCGAATGCACATCAGTTTACCCTTAAGCCTACTTTCGGACGTACTGTCAAATATAGAGATTCTTTGTTTAGCCGTACCACACGAATGTGGAAAAATCTACATAGCTCTGTGTTTCCTCATCACTACAACCCTCAAGCATTTAAAACCAACGTGCACCGGTACCTCCTTTCTCTCTCCTCTAATTTCCCTAATGCCCGTGCTCTAGTTCAATAGTTTAAGGGTAGCCATATCCCCTTTAGCGCGCGCTAATTATAAAAAAAAAAAAAAAAATAGTGCCATCTTCTTTTGGCATATCAAGAGTATACATATAACAGATAGAGAAGTGGCCCAAGAACGCTTCCTTGCGGTACGCCGGCCGCAATTTCTTTAAGCTCCGAGTATTCGATTCCATGTCTAACACGAAAGAGTCTATTCCCGAGATACGATTCTGGAACATCGTATAGGCATACGTGGAGAACTTGTCGTAGTTTGCATTTAAGGCCATCGTGCGACACCATATCAAAGGCTTGCGAGACGTCGAGAAATACGCTTGAGCATTTTTTTTATCCTTCAACTGCTTTTTCGATTACGTCAGTAATTCTATACAGCTGATCAACCGTCGAATGCTTACTTCTCAACCCAAACTGGTGGTCAGGGATAGGATTGTTTCCTTCTATAACCGGTTGAAGACGCCTTAGTAATATCCTCTCGAATCTTTTCAGTCATATTACTGAAGCGAAATTGGTCTATACGATTTAACCTCATATGGCGGTTGTAATTCACACGTTAACTAATACTAAAATCCAATAAGTCTAGGCATAGGTGTTATTCCATCTGAAATGATTACAAAGGAACCTGGTTTTTTTTTAGAGACGCAAGTTCAAGATAACATAATACTGTATGAGTTAAGCTTATAATCTTTTAGGTCCTTATAGCTTAAGTAAACTTAACTTTGATGTCTTTAGACAACGCCGACCTCTGGATAAAACTAATCAGACTTCCGATGTTCAAAAGAGACATGAAACTATGAAGCTTTCTGTTCTTATTTTCACTTAATATAAAGGCAACGCTTACCATATGTACGGCATTAAGTTGATTTACAATTTCGTCGGTATAATTATTCCCGCTATCCTCATATACAGCTCCAACTCGTGCAGTTTTGGGCGCCTTCGGGCAATTTTTCCAGATGTGTCCAGTCTCAGCACAGATGAAGCAGGAATCAATGGGTCGTTTTTTTTCGGACAATTTGCAGCGATTTGACCATATGTGGAACAATTGAAGCATGTAATTATGCCGGTCGTTGACCTGGTGGTGGCACTCCAACCTGATGATGCTGCAATTTTATACTTTTGAGCACAGATGATGAATTCGCCACTCTCCATTTTTCGTAGCGCGGCAGAAGGTGCTTTAACTCTGATATTGATTTAGCAGAATAAAGTATCGATACGTTTGACTGCGTATCGCTAAGCCCATCAATTATGAATTCGATTAGCTCTGTGTCATCAACATCAGCATATGTAGCTAATTTTTGCAATGAGAGAACGTAATGCAAAAGTGACTCATAACGGCGACGGGATCGTTGGCTTAGCTGACGGTATATTTCATGCCTGCTCACTCGTACGTGAAATTCGTTCAGAAGAAGTTTTCTCAATGCCGCCCAGCAATCCACTCGAACTGTTCGCAGCAACACTTTGGCAGTTCCCTGCACGAGCCGGCGTGCAGACAAATTTTTGCAACGCTCGTCGCACCCTAAGGAGAGCACAACATCCAGGAAGTCAGTGATCCATTTACGGGTGATGTACGAGTTATCACCAGAGAAACACTAGCGCTGTGTGAATAACATCATAAGGGTATTCATTACTCCTTAAGCGCTAGTGAATTATAAAAAGAAAAACAAAACAAAAAAGAAAAGAAGGAATGGCATTCTCAAAGTCGAAGAAATTGACTTTTCATCCTGGTTGATGGACAGTTTCCATCTCAGCCAATTCCTTTTTTATTTCAGCAATTTTCTTCCGTCTCACCTATCGTTGGAGTTTTTTCTCCTCTTAAGCGTCAAATACAGAGTTCAAGTCCTTCGAAGCGTTGTTAATGTCCCGGTGTTAAGCGCTTGCGGGAATACATTCGCCTGCACGAGGAAGAGCGGAAGCGTTAACCCACGGAGTGATCGGAGGGCTGTCAGCAGTCACTTTGGAAGAGGTAATGGTACAGTTTTTAACAGCGGTAGTGGCAGCATTTCCAACAGCAGTAACAGTGGAAGTCTCAACTGCATAAATCGCAGAAGTAGGCGGTGGTATCGGAGATTTCGTCAGTCACAGAAATCTCATGGGCAGTGGCGAAGGTAGTGGCGGAGGATCCAACGGCGGAGTTCACAGAAGTCTGAACAGCGGTAGTAGCGGAGATCTTACCAATCGCAAGAATCTCGTTAGCCGAGATGTTCTGCATGGTATCTTTGTACAGTGATCTGATTTACACCAGAGTGGCTGTACTTGGGACATCAACTCCAGCGGAAAGCATGATTTTAACCATCTGGGCTCTGGTGGGATTTTTCACTGCCCGGCACTTATCGGTCTGTATCTTTGGCATCAGTGGGCTTTTACACGATTTGCTTTTATGTTGTTACCCCACACCTGATGTTTTAACACTTTACAAACTTGTTTTATTACTTAACAAACTTTATTCCTTTTCTTAAAATTGAAGTAAATTAACAACCTGTTTCCTTTTCGTCTCGCAGCTCGTTGACAGTCCAATTCAAAGTGGCCGCCAAATGACGGAAGCCCCACAAAGAAATGCACTCACATGAAGATAGTTGCGGTTGCGCACTTTGCTTAAGTCGCGGCCACATTCCATCTAGTACGAACGGAAAATAATTTTTTTTGAGGACATAATCCACTACAAAATATACACCTTAAAGTCCAATCAAAGGTTAGACGAGACTACATTTTCTGCGTGACCAGCGGCATAGCCAATCAAGCAACCGCTAGCTTCCCCTAATGCGTTCTACTTTGCAACTCTTTAGGTTGTCTCTTGTTTACCTGGCACTAAAGATTATTACTGTCACATCAGCGTCATAAAAGTAAATATATGACACATGCTCCGTATCTCACTTTTCACACTTACTCTTTCTCTCCCATTATTAAAAATGCCCCGCTATAGGAAAAAAAAGTTTACCCAAGTTATCTGTGACATATAAACCACCTGATTTGATCTACAACCATTGATTGATTTATCTTTTCCCATCGTTGGTTCTACTTATAACAATTGAAATGTCATTCATTCGTCAATTAGCTATCCGCATGCACTCGTGTACGCTGGGTAGCGAATGGATGACTTAAAAGTGAGATCAGCGTGACGAGTAATAGAAAGTACATACATATTCGTATACATATTAAGCCGCAAGATCAAAAAGTCTGACAAGACGACGCGCGGCGTAGCAATTCATTGAATGAGAATCCAACTCAACCCCTTCTTTTCAATTTGATAATCGATACGATTGAGAGTGCGTTTATTGAGGGCGTTTTAGATGCGGAAAAGCCAATAAAAATAGAAAAACCATTTTGTTTTTTTTTTTTCTATTTACTGTTGTGTTAACAAGATATTTGTTTTAGAAGAGGTCTATCTTTACTGGTCTTATTATCTATCGATAAGGCATCGAAAAGGTAAAAGAGTTGATTTATGATACGCACATGGGTACTCAAGCGACTAGTCATTATATTTATTTGAAGTGTGTTAAATATAAACAAGAAATTATGCTTCGAAACTTGTACAACAGATAAGTCCATTTGCACAACCGTTGGGCTGAAAGGTGCTCAGTACTAGGTACGTCTTCCGATGTAGACATTTTGATATTCAACCTTGATGTCTCGAAATACATATACAACCGGACAACATAGCTAAGTAAATGTAAACATTGTGGAATCAATGAACTCAATAACACCATCAGTCGGACCTGGACAATTTGAAATACAGATAGTTGTCTATACTGCTGATGGAAAATATTCTTCATCGAAAACTTGAGGCTGTTGGTGCCCTTTGACACAGCGAACAAATAAGCAAGGTGACTGAGATACTGTTAACTGAGCTAAGAAGTGGTCTGCGTCAAATTCACGATATGGCCGTAATGTAGTGGTTAGCATCATTGCTTGTCCGCACTAAAGGTTCCAGGTTCAACTCCTGGTGTCATAAAAAAAGTTGATCAACTGTAGAGCCATACACTAGGAGTAGGCTGGTCATATGGCTTCGAGTGTTGATCGCACTGAATAGTAATAATATTAGGAAGTTCGAAAGACATACATACATATGTACGCTGAATTATAATCAATGGGAACAATACAAATAATTCTCTCTAGTTATTACGGACAACACCCTCGGAACAAAAGAATTAAACCTAATACAGGGTGGACCATTTAAACCGTCGGCATCTGACAACCCTGTAACTTTGTGATTTTGACTGGCATCCGCGATCACCCGACTTAACGCCTCCAGACTTCTTTCTGTGGGGTTATTTGAATTCCAAAGTTTATGTCAATAAACCACGGACCCTAGAACCCTTGAAAGACAATATACGACAGGAAATGGGCACTATTCAGCTGGAATATCTTCGAAAATGTCGAAAAATGAGCATATTGCGCCATTCACTGTGGTAGCGACCATTTACGCGATATCATATTCAAATGACTTCACAGCTAATAATTTGTGTTTTTTTTTTAAAACTATTATCAAGAAACATCCAGTTTAAATGGCCCACCCTGTACTATAAGAGTTTCAAAAATCATCAAAGTTATCATAACCCCTTGAGTGCTAATTAGGTTAGGTTAGATAGATAGGTGTCCCGTCAATTGTGATGCCTATAGAACTCCCTTGTAAGAATTCTAGGGAGTCTCTAGAGTAGTACCGGACCTGGCAAGTTCGTCAGCTTTGCAGTTACCAGAGATGTCACTATGTCCAGGCACCCAACGGAGGTGCATGTTGAATTGCTTAGTCATCTCGTTAAGAGACAATATGCAATCGAAGACTGTCAGAGAGTTGTTAATGACATTTGATGGGGATTTCAAAGCTGCTTGGCTGTCCCTGAAGATTTTGATATCTTTAGTAGATATAATGTTTTACTTCAGCCATAAAGAAGCTTTTTTATTCCATTATTTCCGCTTGAAAAACACTACAGTGATGGGGGAGGTGAAACGAGTGGATGTCGCAGCCCACACCATCATTGGTTTAAGAGCCGTCTGTATGAATGTGAGTCTGTTTCTTGACAGATTTCCTGAAGCTATACGAATAGTCCTGTGTGGTAATTGTGACTCTAAAAAGAAGAAGTCGCTCTTGAAAGAGTTCACAGGGAGGGTTCCATTAAGTGTGTTGAGTAGATCATGGAATCTTTGTAAGACTCGGGTTGCCCATAATGTATCTGCGTCCAAAGGGAAACAGCTTTCAGGCGGGCTGCTGCATTTGCTGTGCCTTATTTGGCTAAGAAGCCCAGAGGTTTGAGGTTCAAGATAGTCTCTAGTGCCTTATTCGTTTTTGTCAACAGCGAATATAAATGTTCAAGTTCCAAAGTGGAGTGTATAGTAGTTATCGATGTGCGTCGGGCTTTTTTGTCCGCTTTCAACACAGGATTTATCTTTTAAATATCAGGGCATTAAGAAAACTGTGCAACTAAGACCATTTAGGCAATAAAACTCTAAGTCCTTCTCATTCGTGCGAATAATATAACACGCACAGCATGAACGGTTACGAGAAGCTGGACCCTGGCTCTCTATGACTCTAAAAACTGTAGCTTGGTATCAACTGATCACACACAAACGCGTTTTGTTGTGTTTGCGCAACGATTTTTGTTTCGATATATGTACATAGGTAGTGTGTGGCGAATTTTGTTATAGCTCGCCAGAGAACTCAAACTATAAGGATGGAAACTATAAACAGAACTAGCAGAAGTAGGCAAAGCTTTGTGACTATACGGCATAATTATTTTTTCTGTTAATGAAAAAGTATCATCAGCAACAAATGTTTTTTTTTTTTTGCATGCTAGAGCGATTACAATTGCAAATCAAGCAACATTGCTCTGATTACTTTTACAAACTCTATGCGTATTGCGTAGACATGCTTTCGATTGTGCTACACACGTTTGTGCAAGCATGTAAGCACGGTGTATAGTATGGGCCATGACACTTTTAAGTAATTTTCAGATAATCTGAAATAGTGGATCCGAAACAGAATCCTTTAAAAGGATAGGTAAACACTTTAATGACATTGGAGCGAATCGAAATTCACTTAAAAGTGGAGTTTTTCTCAATTTTGTAACAATTTATATGTGTTATACTTATACTCATAGTGTTAATTAATAGACATTGTATGGAATAATGAATAAAAATAAAAAAAATAAGTGCAGTGAAAGAGTTTATGACTATCCTTAAGAAAAAGCACAAGCTTTAGCGAAATTCGAGGAAAACGAAAGAGATACCAATTTTTTATTTTTTTTTTTCAGTTGCGCCTGGAGGTGAGGAATCTTCAAAAGATGCCAACGGTCCGTACCATTTGGTTATGCCCGATTCATATGTCTGACGTGACAATGTCATTGTATGCCAGTATATGCCTACGGACTAAACCTCACCCCTCAAAGAGGCACTATGAGAACTAGCCGCGCGTGCTCAATGTAGTAGGTCATTTATTCCTCTAATTTTTTCATCTTTGTGACGACTAAGTTTCCTTTACAAGTAGTTTACGCTTCTGTAGTCTTAATCGCGTTGGGTAGGTAGCTTTCCAGCGAAGGCACCTGGCATTATAACCGGTTTTCCTTACGTCGCTAGGTCGAACGGTCATGTTCTTTGTAGTCGGCACTCGAAGTTTGTCACTTCCAGAGTGCAGATTATTTCGTTATTGCAGTGAACATGAAGACGAGTATAAAGTTTGCAAGTAAAGTTTGTTACTTCGTAAGGGATACCTACATAATACACAAGTGCAAAATCCCCAATCCCCAAACCCCAAAATCCCCAACTTTTGAAAAATCCCTAAAGAAAATCTCCAAACTGTCCTGCGATTACCGCTCCGCTTTTCTGCTCTATTACTTGCTTGGCGAAGGCGATATAAGGCCATTATTCGGAATATAACAAAAACCTGTGCTTCTAAATGATTTTGGACATAAAAGGACCAGAGTAGCGAAGCGGTGCAATACAGATTCCCAATATGGGGATTTTGGTTTTGGAGATTTTGGTTTGGGGATTTTAGTTTGGGGTTTTTTATTTTGGATTTTCGTACCCGACCCACTTCGTAACTCACTGTAGCAATTCCTAAGTACCTGTGAATATCGCTATTCCTTACATAATATGGAGCATTCACGATTGCTCTTAGCGTTTTGTTTTGGAATGTTTGTAGTAGAACTACATTGCTTGGGTTGGTCCAGCCCCAAAGTTGTATACCGTATGTCCAGGGCGGTTTTAGCACTTGCTTATACAGAAGCAGTTTGTTATATATGTTTAGCTTCGAGTATCGTCCGAGTAGCCAATACATTTCTCTAAGTCTGATCTCGAGCTCGTCGCGCTTCTTTTGAACGTGTGACTTCCACTTGAGTTTTGCGTCTAGAGTCATTCCTAGGTATGTTGCCTCGTTTGCGTACGGTATTTGTACCGAGTTAATGGAAATAGGTAAGTTGGTTACCTTTTTGTACGTAAAGTTGACATGTGTTGACTTGGTCTCGTTAAGGACGATAAACCAGGTCTTTGTCCACTCGCATATTTTGTTAAGAGCCCGCTGTAGTTTTCCTGTTGAAGTATAGTCCGTTTCAAATCACTATGGACTTGGAAAGCTGCGCAGAGAGAACATCGAAATATTTGCTCTCATTTGGCATTTATGAAACGGCTAGACTTTCGCGATTTCTTTTCAGATTTTATCCTATCGACGTTTACTTTTACCTGCACTTATCTGTTTAACTTGGAAAATAGCGAACTCCGATAAACGAACCATATTATTGGTGAACAACCCCTTTTGTGAGAAAAAAAAATATTGCGACCTTTGGCTGTCGGACAAGGGGATTACGATAAAATTCTAGAACGTGAAGACTTCTTGACGGAAGAAGGTTCACATAATTTCAGATTCTTTCAACTCAAACGGCAATTCATGCGGTACTTATTTGTCATTTTAGAATTGAAATAAATTATGACTGTCTTACTCTTCTGTAGAAAACTAGCTGCAAGAGCTTGCAAATCCCCCATGTTAAATGCAAAGATTCCAAATTAACGCTCACCGTCACCTCATTCTATTTCCTCTCATCTAAAGTCTGAAAATTTCCTCTATACAAATGACGAGTACACTATTACCTACAACACCATATGGTGTCAAGAGCAAACTGAATTTCGAAAAATTGCTAAGTAATCAATTTAATAAAATAGCCGAGCAGCTCCATCTCCGTCCATTCATAGAAAACGTTCATCATTATGCCTCCATTCCGCGTTTACCACCGCCAATAATATTTTGCATATAAATCATTGAAACGGTAGAGAGCCTTCATTTTCCTTTCACAATAAAAAATAAAATACCTCTCCCTGATTACTGCATCTCGCGCCCCGCAATAAAGTAACGAATTCAGAAATCCTAATGCCCATGCTACTCCACCACCCGCCAACACCACCTCCGCCGCCCAACATCATGATAAGAATTTTAAGCAAAGGTATACGTGTACGCTTCAGGCAGTAGCTCTATAGGCATATGCCCCGTGTGCCTGCCGACCGAACAACGACTACTATGACGGGGACGAAAAGGACGACGACGACGCCTCCTACTACCAATAAAAGAGTTGTTATATTGAATTCTGCACACTGAAGCTGCTACAGCACCTGCGACATGTTTGCGTCCGTCTGTCTGGATGTTTTATGACTACATTAACCCTTCTTCCAATCCACAGTACAACAGCAGAAGCAGCATGAGCAATAGTAACAGTACCAGTGGAACAGGACTCGCACAAGGGACCTTTTTCCACGTCTTACTTGGTCTATAAATAAATTGACTTACAGAGTCGTTGTAGTTGTTGTTATTATTGCAGGGTGGGGTGGGGTGAGGAACCCAGCAGTGCACCAGCGGTATTTTATTGGAATATTTGAATAAGATGATTTTCAATCAGCAATCTGCAGGTAAACGAGAGAAACGTTCCGAAGGGTCCCCACAAGTCCTTTTTGCCCGAAGAGTGAAAAGAAAACACACATCGAACACTTTACGGTAACACGTTTGACTTCGTTTAACAGTGTGGTAAGGAAGTTTTAATACAAGTAATGAGCCTTATTGCAAGCAAGGCTTTGTTGATAAAAGTACGAAATTATTGCTTACAAATACACCAAATGCTTAGTCTGATGCAGTCACTAGTGACAGAAAACCCTTTAGATAGCTTCGGATGGAACATTATGAATACCCATGTCAATCATATACATTGAACAAACACTCACAACAAGTAGCGATCGCCAGACCCCCATAAGAAATGCTGTCCAAATCCCAATCAGATGTCATGCTCTTCAAAGCCATTATCTAGCTTCCGAAAGCAATCATTCTCTTTTACTAAAATGTCTACTTTGCCGACGAACAACAAGAACAATGGCTTGCAACTAGCTGTGCCCTGCAAACTAGCGTTTTTGGTAGGGTAAGGTCGGGAGGATTTGGCAGGCAGAAGGAATTGACACCAGCACTTTTCTGAAAAACTAAGACCTTGGCAGCACTTTAAATGATGAGAAAACGAAGTAAGTAACGATTGGTTTGAGTGATAAATAAACAATTACTGTGGTCTAGGAGATAAGCGAAGACGACGTCTTTTTTATTTTTTTGACCATTTCATCTAACTTTTATGATAAGCAATCCAACTGTAATATTTTAATTATGTAGCTTTTGACATTGAAAGTGCAATGAAGTGCACCTTCATTCGTTTTAAAATCATTAATAAACAATAGTTTACCCTGAGCACCATTACAAAATTTTTTTTGTATAAGTCCCAAAAGTAATCAAAAAGGACAATTTGACATTTTTGCTGAAGGAGGAATTCACAAAGTGTCAATTGTGTTCAAAGTGTTTTACAATATGTAAAGATAAATAAAATTCCATACCCAAATGGTTGGAATACAAATGAACAAGCTGGAAAGGCTTGGCTTGCGGGATTTATGCGACGAAACAGTTGCCTTAGTCTACGAAAACCAGAAAATACTAGTATGGCTCGTCTTCATGGGTTTAAAAAATTTTTGGTAAATTTATTTTGTAATTTAAATTCTACGTCCTTAAACTTGACGTTTGAAAATAAAAAAAAATAATTATTTGTTGAACGAAAAAGCAATATAAGTTGATTTATTAAAATAAAAATGTTGTAAAATTCTATTGTATTGAATTCTATGTGAAATTTCTTCCGCGACTACACCGACAGTATTTATGTAGAAACCAAGATTTTGTTTGAATCTATCGGCTTCCTTAACTTAATCGCTTTCTATTTGCATTGGGACTTCGACATCTTCTTTCGTAAAATAAATTTGACAGACTCGGTTTTTGTCCGGCTTATCCTTAGTCCATTAATAATTTTAAACTCGTTGAAATATTGATACCCATAAACTTGATTTGCAAAGCAAGGATATGAGTTTATAGTAGTGTTACAAAACCTTAAACTTGAAGCAGTATCAATCTGTTTGTTTGCAGAAAAACGTCTCCATACAACGTAAATAGTCGTTTTAGCCACTAATGCCTTATCGTAGACTGTGGCTGCAGATCAAGGTGTGCAGAGATGGTTAACTTAGGTGGCAGGGTTGTAAAAGAATGCATTCATTTTTGAATGCACTCTTTAAAGAATTAAATTTTATGATTGCATTCATAGACTTCATTTTAAGACATCAAAAAAATGAATGCTAGAAAAATTAAGGCACTCTTTTGAATGCTAAATGAAAGATGATTGCATTCATTTTTTTGAAGTCTTAAAATGAAGTCAATGACTGCAATCATAAAATTGAATACATTAAATGATTTTTAAAGAGTGCATTCTTTTACAACCCTGCTAGGTGGCTGCAGAAGCCACTGCGACCTTTAAGATCTATTGTGCCGGGAGGCTGTTGGACTAGGATATCGTCGATATGGCAAGTCTTCTGACTTCGTCGTCCCTTTTGTGATTAAAGATGTGGTTTTCTCCAGGGGTCGGATACCACTTTTGACCTGTCTGAATCCCTGAATGTTGTCCCAATTTGAGAAAAAGTTCCGTTTTCCCAGCTGTCTAAACTTGGTGAAGTTTATTATTGCATCTCCTTCGGACTTTACCGATCCAGTTCGAGTGGTCCGTCGACTTTACTCTTACCGGAGTTTCTTTCTTGGTATTCAGTCTGCTTAACAGTGATTCCAACCTTTTGTTCAAAGCCGCTTTCTCCATCGGGGGCTGGGATGGTTTGAAGGCTGGCGGTATTAGTAGAATCATTCTTTTCAGTCCTTTGAGGCGATCCATGGACCTGCCACTGCTGTAATCGGGAGAGCACTGCATAACAAACTCTCCAGTATCTTGGATAATGTGTGGTTTTAGTAAAGCCTCCTTTTCCATAAGCATCACTTTCAGTCCGCTTTTCTCTTTGATGGTCTCAAAGTTGGCGCTCTCCACTTTTCATTGGTGAGGTTGGTACACTGGCGACAAGTTGAGGGATCACTGACCTCTGGTCTTTGCTACTCTGGTCCTTTTACGTCCAAAATCGGTGAGCAGAGAAGCGGGGCGGTAAACGCAGGAGAGTCCGCACGTTTAGGGATTTTGTATTTGTCGATAATCAATTTATGAATTTTACAAAAAGTGGGCATTTTGGGATTTCGCACTTGTATACATCGCATTTGTTTAACAAGTAACGCCTAAGTGCCTGTAACAAATTCCAACTCAACAGCTTATACACCTTCAACTTATTTTACATCTGAGCGACGGTGAATTCTTTGCCACCGCATGTTCGAAGATCAGGCGATATTGTGCGAAGATCGGACCAAACATAAGTCCTTTTTCCTGAAAACTCCGATTAATGTTTAACTGATGCACAATGTTGTGGTAAACGTCCAAGCTGTGTGAGTTCACAATAACGAAAATTTGAAATTGAGTCACAATGCTTACGTTAAATTTGACTTTTGTAAATATGTTTTATAACTTTACAAAACTTTAAAAGTAACTTAGCTTCTGACAAAATTCGATTTTAGGAGTGACTTTACGGATTTCTATTACTAATCTTCAATGAGTTTACTCAGTAGCTTGTTTCAAATTGGTATTGTATGCTTCACTATCTTATTAAATTTGTATGTCTTAACGTGTAAGCATTTAACTTAATAAACTAATATGGTTCACGAAGTTTAAGCTGTAGTTTTTTGAGAAATTCGTCAAATAATACTTTCGATCACTACTGTTATGTTATTTTGCTTCTGAGCAACCTGTCAAATCGCAGCATGCTGTTTTGCATTAATCGCTGCATTGACGGAAGTTTGTTATCTCGGTAGGCAGGCCAAAACGTCTGATCAATCGATGATAGACCGCACAAGTGGATGCATATTAAATAAAGTATCTTTCTAGTTAGCCCGTACTACGAAAGGACTACACGACCATCGTTGGTATTTTGAGTTTTCTTGTTCCTCAGAGAAATTGTTCACAATATTTCTACCTTCCTCGTAAGTTGACAAGGTGATTCATATTTTCTGATAACTTGAGCTGTACCTGATCCAGCAGAAGTTAAATTACAGTGTCATATGAAAAAGAAAGGAGAGGTACGACAGTAGTAACAGGACAACCAGCGCACAAGTAGTTCACCAAAGTAGCGTATGACAAACCGTTCTGTATGCAGTCTACAACAATGGACTCACATCTGATTACCAGTTAAGAAACTCAATTAAAGACTAGAGTCCTTAGGAGCGTGGTAGAATAACATGGAAGGCAAATGAAAGTTGACGTCGACGCTCGCCTGCTGTTTGTTTTCCTCAAAAGACGTTCTAATTACTAGCTTTCCAATGCATCCGCGGATTCTCTCAAGCTTACTGAAAGGTTGGGAAGGCGTCAGTCTATCAATAAAGCTATGGAGCTGCCTGGAGTAAACAAGGTGTCCCGTGGGTCTCAGAGCCTATTGAAATCAGGCACTCTTCTCGTCCACATGCAATTTTAATAAACTGGTCTTAGAGCATATGGCAAGTGACAACTGATATTGTTTGGAAAGGATATATTAGGTAATTCGAATGCCAAAAAGGACTTAAGTTACTCGGGAGGACTCACAAAATGTACGCGTAGATTTAATCCCGAACAAACATGAGCGCGGAACGGTAACAACACTAGAAAATATCATCATAAAAGAATTGTAGCCACTCCAATTTGAAGACATATATTTTAAGCTAAACAGACTTTCTAACTGTAGAACTAAACAACATCTCGAGAAACTTGGAATAGAAAAGAATGGGAATTGCAAATTCCGCAGAGTTGCCAAGGAGACTCCATCACACTTAAAGGACTGTACCTAGTCTGGCCATAAATACTGAAACAACTTGATATTGCAATAAAATGAAAACGAATTAATATTTTTTTGAAGTTTTTTAAAAATTCTATTATATTATTCAAAATGATCACATTTTGCATTAACACAAGCCCTTAATCGGTGTGGCCAACGGTCAATGGCAGCACGAACCCTTTCCATTGAAAAATGTTGCTCTGTTCTTACAAAGTTGTATTTTTTTAGAGCAGGCCATACCCAAAGTTGACCACAATTTATTATCCAAAGGGTTCAAATAAGGGCTAGAGTTATGCGTATACATTTTTATCATTTTGTTTGTTGAATTTTTCTTCAACAGTAAACATGATGCGAAACATCGGTAGGCAACACTTTTCGATATCTTTTTTCCGCGTACCGTGATAGCAGCTTTTTTGATTTCCGCTCCTTATTTTTATTTTTAAAATAAGGCCGCTATCCAGACGTTCTGTAGATCTGCGGAACGCTCTAAGTACAAGGTCATCTTTAATGATCGTTGAGATCGTTCTGGAAGCAATACCCATCTCACGGGACAACACTTTGTGTTTCGGAAGTGGATTCCGGGCACTCTCCGCTTTGACCGCATTTTCTGTTCGAACTGAACACGGACGCCCCGATCTTTTTAGGTCATTAGTTCCTCCGGTTTCTGTGAATCGAATAATGGGTCGATTAATAAAAAGGCGACTGATTTGTAGCGGCAGCAAGGTTTTTAAAATTGACTTCGCCTCCAGTCCGCATTACTACATTACAGCGACTTCACAGAGCTATTGCCAGTATTTTTAGGAAGGGAATTCTGCTAAAGATCACCAAAAGCAGCATGCAAAGTACCTGGCTTCAACGCTTGTTCTTCAAGCCCTGAAGCGAGATATAAAATGATTACTGTAGACAACTACATCAGAACACTAGTACTCTCGCCAACATGCATACAGATCAAGGCCGATCTGCAGAGACAGCTCTGCAAGGAAACAACAATGTGTGTGTCATTTTGATAACATCTGCTACGAATCCGTCAAAAAAGTTCGCAAGGAGTCAACGATATCCCTACGGAGTATTGCATTTAAATTGATGTATAAGACTTTCATTAGTACCTCCTATTCGATGCTGTTTTCAGTGACTGTTCTTTTCTCCTCATCAAACTCACTCATTTCAGCTTTAACTCTTTCGGTAGAACCACAGTCAAGTTTAAATAAAGGCAAGCAAATTGGCTTACGGAGAAGCGGCTGTAATTTTCATTGACGGACCTGAAACTTTTTCTGGATCAAAGGAAGATATAAAAGCAAAACTTTGGTTTTTTTTTCGGTTGCTCCTGGAGGTGAGGAATCTTCAAAAGATGCCAACGGTCCGTACCATTTGGTTATGCCCGATTCATATGTCTGACGTGACAATGTCATTGTATGCCAGTGTATGCCTACGGACTAAACCTCACCCCTCAGAGAGGCACTATGAGAACTAGCCGCGCGTGCTCAATGTAGTAGGTCATTTATTCCTCTAATTTTTTCATTTTTGTGACGACTACGACTAAGTTCCCTTAACTACTCCCATCATCTACTGTGCGGTAGCTCCAACATAAACACAAGAGGTGAGTCGCTTTTTGAATTCCTTATTGCAAACAACATTTTAGTAGCAAATAGGGGTAGTGAGCCGACCTTTGTTATTAAGAACAGAGAAGAGGTTATTGACATCACCTTAGTCAGTAACTCCAGAACGATAAAAGTCGACCAGTGGAAGGTTATGAAGGAAGAAACCTTCTCCGACCACAAAATAATAGAATTCTCAGTAACAGATACCAATGATGAGACACACCATACAGAAACCATAGGAAAACTAACTGGGACACTTTCTGTATGAACGTAGAGGAAATAAAAAGATCGCTCCAGATAACTACACTCCACGGACCTGTAGATATAGACAGATCCGCCGATGAGATTGCCAAAATCCTAGGTGTAGCATTGCAGAAGGCATGTCCCCTAAGGTCAAGGAATAGTAAGCGTAAAAAGACACCGCCATGGTGGTCCAAGGAACTGCACAACATTAGGAAAGAAACAAGAAAACTTTTCAATGCAGCGAAACGCACCAATCTAGACAGCGACTGGGAAAGCTACAAGGCTTGCCAGAGGAAATTCAATGCCGAAACACAACGAGCTAAACCCTGCTCATGGCGAGCTTTTTGTAGGGAAATAGAAAGCACTACCGATTCGGCAAGACTCAGGAAAGTCCTTGCAAAAGAACCAGTTGCCCTAGGCTCCCTTAAGGACCCTAGCGGCCACTGGACGGAGTCCTGCAAGGAGACATTAGAATTACTACTAAGTACACATTTCCCGGGTTGCGTCTCCAATGAAACCGCGCAGCCGGAAAATGAGTCCTCAATGGAGCACGTCGCACCGGCGGATATTATTACCGAAGAAAGGATCAGTTGGGCCTTAAACTCTTTCTCACCTTACAAATCCCCGGGTGTGGACGGCATCTTTCCTATGATGCTGCAAAAATGCGAAAAAGATATAACCCAACACCTAAAGAACTTGTTCCTATGCAGCCTGACGTGGGGTTATGTACCTAAGTCATGGCGGGAGGTCAAAGTGGTTTTCATACCTAAGGCTGGTAAACCCAGTCATACAACAGCAAAAGATTACAGACCCATCAGTCTGACATCATTTATCCTAAAAACGTTCGAAAGGCTGATCGACATCTACATTCGTAGCCATGTGAACCCCAGAGACTTATCTCCAGGGCAGCACGCGTACACGAAAGGTAGAAGTGTCGAAACTGCGCTGCACAGTGTTGTCAGCGCAATAGAAAGATCACTGAGAGTCAAAGAATACACGCTCGCTGCTTTTTTGGACATAGAGGGCGCTTTCAACAACGTCCACTCAGATGCAATAAAAAGAGATTTGACAGACCTAGGCATAAACAATACTGTCATTTATTGGATAATGTGCATGCTAAGGAATAGACACATTAACTCTGAGTTAGGCGGTATACACATGAGAGTATCAGCCTCTAGGGGGACCCCGCAAGGAGGGGTTATCTCCCCCCTTCTCTGGGTTCTTGTAGTAAATGAAATTCTAATGAAACTGAGATTTAGTGAAGTTAAGGTAGTAGCCTACGCTGATGATCTAGCAGTCCTATCCACAGGCAAATTCCTGTCCACTATTAGCGAACAACTAGAAGATGCCCTGAAGGTTATTAATAACTGGACTAAGCTCTGTGGACTTACGGTCAATCCGCAGAAAACAGAACTCGTCCTGTTTACCAACAAAAGACTGATACCGGAGTTCAGGATGCCAGCCATTGAAGGTACCCCGCTTAAAGTTTCAGACTCTGCCAAGTATCTAGGAGTGATACTTGACAGAAAACTAAACTGGAGCCTCAACATTAAGGAGAGGGTAAAGAAAGCAACGATAGCCTTCTACGCCTGTAGCAGGATATTCGGAGAAACCTGGGGCCCCAGCCCTTAAATCATCATGTGGCTTTACACTGCAGTAGTAAGGCCTATACTTACATATGGTAACCTGGTGTGGTGGCAGGCAGTGTGCAAAACCACTAACCTTAAACTATTGACAAAGATTCAAAGGATAGCCTGCATCAGCACCAGTGGAGCATTAAGAACCACCCCTACAGCGGGACTGGAGACCATACTCAACCTTCTCCCGCTGGACTTACTTGTACAGGATGCAGCAGCAAAAAGCGCCCTTCGCATTAGCCGAACTGGCTACTGGGAACCCAGTCAGACAGGGCACGCACAGATCCTGCGCTAATATGTGGGCAGCACGGTGTGCACAGACTACATGTTGCCTTACCTAGACTTCGATAGACCCTTCTCAACCTGCCTCCCCAGCAGAAATGAATGGCAGGGTAATCAATTATTGAACAACGACACAACAACCTCCGTCTATACGGATGGATCCAAAATGGACATAGGCGTCGGCGCTGGATTCTTTTCCGAGACTCTCGGACTGTCTGGTTCGATCAGACTCCCAGACCACAGTAGTGCCTTCCAAGCGGAGGTCCTGGCAGTGACAACGGCTGCCCAACAGGTTGCAATGAAGGCACTACCACGAGATGATATTACCTTTTTCATCGACAGCCAGGCGGCAATAAGAGCGATTTCTGCCATAGAGATAAAATCGAAGCTTGTTAGTCGCTGTCGCGAAGAGCTACGGGTTCTTGGCACGCAGCACAAAGTAAGACTCTGTTGGGTCCCCGGCAACAAGGGGGTGCCTGGGAACGAGACAGCTGATGAGCTGGCAAGGAAAGGATCCTCATTAGACCCTGATCAGGCAGATATCACCGCCAAAATCCCACCTTGTATCCTAAAACAAGAAATTGGAAGCAAAATTAAAAGAACTGCCAATGATAGATGGAATGCGCTCAGCTCCTGTGTCATAACCAGGAAACTATGGCCATTCTACGATAAACAGAAAACCGATAGAATCCTGCAAATGGATAAGAAGTCCCTGTCTTCCTTAATAGGTATAATCACCGGACACAACATGCTAAACTACCATGCAAGAAGACTGGGATTGAACGCAGATGACCTTTGCAGAGGATGCGGTGACGAGGAAGTAGAAGAGGATACTCCACACTTCCTCTGCCATTGTCCGGCACTCTGCCACACTAGATCTAAAATCCTAGGAAGACACATTTTCCAGGATCTAGAAGAACTGTCCAGCAAGCCGGTGCTTGATATACATAGATTTATCAACGCTGCGGGCTGGCTTAATAGAACGTAGGCTAATGGTTCCTAGTAAGGGGGCTGCAACCCCTAGGGCATCACAATGGGTCTACATTGACCTAAGTGTGACGGGGAAAGGACTTCCTTCCCCGTCAACCCTCCTACCTAACCTAACCTAAGTTCCCTTAATAAGTAGTTTACACTTCGGTAGTCATAATCGCGTTGGGTAGGTAGCTTTCCAGCGAAGGCACCTACTAATACTGTCATTATAAGCGGTTTTCCTTACGTCGCTAGGTCGAACGGTCTTGTTCTTTGTAGTCGGCGCTCGAAGTTTGTCACTTCCAGAGTGCTATTTCGTTATAGCAGTGAACATGAAGACTAGTATAAAGTTTGCGAGCAAAGTTTGTTACTTCGTAACTCACTGTAGCAATTCCTAAGTCTCTGTGCTATTCCTTACATACGATGGAGCATTCACGATTGCTCTTAGTGTTTTGTTTTGAAATGTTTGTAGTAGAACTACATTGCTTGGGTTGGTCCAGCCCCAAAGTTGTATACCGTATATCCAGGATGGTTTTAACACTTGCTTATACAGAAGCAGTTTGTTAAATATGCTTAGCTTTGAATATCTTCCGAGTAGCCATACTTTGTTCAGAGCCTGTTGTAGTTTTCCTGTTGATGATTTAACTGGCACATTCCTTGCGAGAATAGCTGTCTGCGAACGTTGCTACGTCGATCTTTTCATCTTGTGGTATATCTCTTGGGTAGAGCAAGAACAAGTTTGGACAGAGAACACTTCCTTGTGGAACACCGGCGTGGATTTCGTTGAATTCCGAGTATTCAGTCCCGTTTTTAACGCAAAACCGTCTGTTTTTCAATACTCTGTACAATTTTTCTAGTAAGATTGTCCTTAGGTTATACCTTAAGCCTTCGTGCCAGACTTAGGCGAAGGCTTTCGATACGTCGAGAAAAGCGCTAGAGCATATCTTTTTCTCTTTTAGAGCTCTTTCAATTTCGTTCGTTCGGACAATGGTTGCCCGTCGACTTCAAGGCTTTCCATAGTGAGTATGTAGTTTGAACTCTTGTCACGAGTCAAGCCCTCGAAGTAAGCAGAAGTCTTGCGATTTCTTAGCTCCAAACCAAGACAAGTGAAAATGTTTCTCTGGAAATAAAATAGGGAAAGATCAAAACTGCGTCTTAGGTTCCTCTTAAACATAATCTTTACAGGACACTGGAAACTCAGAAACCACAATATGATGGTGAAACCTGCAGATTTTGCAGCCAAGTCGTGGAACCTCCGCATCATATACAAGAAGAAAACGGAGCATTATTTCGCCAAAGCCGGGAATTTCGAGTTCCTTGCTTCACAGAGAAAAAGGAATCGCTATTACCAAATACCTTAGCTATCTCCAGGAAGCTAGGCCTTTTCACGTCGCATTCCTTTCCATGCCATTTAAAAAACTGGCATTTTTGTTTACCTTCAAATTTCTATTCGAAAGGATACGCCCAACACAACCTAGCATAATTATCATGGATTATATCAACACCTAAGAGTACACATCTATTTTTTCCGCAACTGGTTCCTTGTTCCCGTGAAACATCAAGGAAAACTATATCTAAAGCGGTATGTATTTTTCAAATGGATCGCGCACTCAAAATAATGTATTTTCCTGATTTATGCCTTCATTTCCCCATGCGTGAAGACTCTGGAATACACATTCATAAGTTCTAAGTACCTGCCATACTTAGTTAATCAGTTTTATCCAGATAAAAGGATACCTTGTGGTTTCAGCGACGAGTACTTAGCTAAAAGATGCAAGGTAGTGGCCAGTAACATGCTCTGTTATGGACACTCTTAATTAGTGACTTCATTAAGGATACGTTTTCTTTCCCCTCTCAAATCTGCTAAATTATTCACCAATTTACTGAGAAATAAACCAAAAAAAAAAAAAGTATTTACTTAGGACACAGGGCAGCGCTGTTATTGCCCGGGCAACATAACTCGCGCACTTGAATCCTCACCGAAACCCGATTAATTATATATTTTTCCGGATAATATCGATTCCGTGACCCAATTAAAGTCAATATTTTCTCTCATTAATATTTTGCTTCTTTTATTTTCGATTTTTAATTAAGAAAAAGTCCGAGCGTTTTATTTTTTTCGTTTTCCGTGTAAGCAATTAAAATTTGTAACCAGGTGCGCGGTCCGGCAGGTAGATAGGCACCTATTTGCACATACTTTGTTTCGACCGGAAAAAAACAAATCCCTTATCCTCGAGTACACTCTCCTCAAGGTGATACCCTTTTCGAAGGTTTTTCTCTGCCTCAGCGTGGTAAAGGTATAGGAATTTCAAATTTGGTGGGCGTTAGGCAAAGATGTTGTTTGTACGTGTGAGTGGCTGGGAGAAGAAACCTCAATATCAACACTTTACCCTTTTTTTGCGGCCAATACCACGCTTTGACTATGACTTTGACTGCTCCTGAGGTAGTAGGATTCTGTGTGTGTGCCTTTTCTTTTGTTTTATCCTTCTGATTATTGGATCGATAAATCATTTGTTCGGAAAAATGAAAGAAAACTTCGATGGCAAAGACAAAGGCAAAGGCAAAAAGCAAATTGAATAGGAAAACTTCTCTGTATGTGGTTCCAATGGTCCCGCAATTTGAAGAATTTTGTTTTTCCACTGTTTTATGGGGGTTTGCTGTGGGGGAATTGTGGAAAAGCTCAAATCAATTGAGGGAGAGCTGACTGGGTTGTCATATTTTTGAATATGAAATGGAAAAGTCATGAGTGAAGGCAGTGATTGAAAACATAAGTGATGAGGAGTTTGCTGATGCTTTAGATAGATATAGACTATAGTGACGATATAACAATATTCGTTAGTCGAAATTTTAAAATTCACACTTTTTTACATAGAGACAACCATTATGCATTTTAAAAGAAAAAGAAAGCTCAATCTCCTTAATCATCATATTCTACTTCAAAATAATCTATTTTTACAAGAAAAACTGAAAACCACGAGCAGATTAATAGAACTTCTAAGTTCCTAAAGACCTACCTTCGAATCTGCGTGAAAAACTGGAGTGACACAGGATGATATACTGGGTGTATGTCCATCCTTAGATGTAACATTGGAGCCCGGGCTACGTCCGTGCCACGCAATCGACAAAACTGGAAACATTTATGTCCCATTGATCCTCCAACTAACGGGATGGTTAGCAGCGATGCCAGGTGGGGGGATTTTCCCCGATTTTCGGGATTTTTCAATCAAAAAGGGAAAAAGGGGACGACAGCTTCGAAAACGGGGAAAATTAAACGCACTAAAAAAAAAAACTTGTCACGTTCACATTTTGCAGCACATGAAGAGCTGAATGCAATGTCGTGATATTTATTCACATTTGAATTGCAGTGCAAAGCGTCAGAATGTTTTCAGAGAGTTTCAAAATGTCTGTAACCTTAAACCGATGGTTGTCACTTCATTCAGCAGTGCAAAGAATTGTTGAGCAATTTCAAGCTTTGCTCCTTTATTTTATGGGAACATTTTTAGAGGACAGTGCCAACAAAAATCAGTGTAAAAAATATACAAACTGCTTGAGAAACCCACTACAATTCTTTACCTCGATTTTTCAAATGTCTTCATACCATGTTTCACTAAATTAAATCTACAAATGCAGTCAGAAGATGTAAAGATTCACGCGTCTTATCAGGAAATCAAAATAACTCTAAAAACAATTGTTGACTGTTTTGTCGCAACGACGGCAGTGGGGGTTGAATGGAATGCAAAACTTGGCAGCGTGTGGACTAAGTGGCCAGTGGCCCGTGCTAATTGCTATGTTTCTTGCTGTCTCGGTTCGGGTTCTATGGATTAAGTCATTCGTCCTGTTTTTATCGTAGACGGGCTATATTTATCTGGATATGGCAAAGGTTTCTAGACTTTTCCACCTAGAGTTGCCAATGGAGAGAAAATGTTGGCAAATTTTACTCTTGATTAGTCCCATCGGAGAGCAGAGTCATCAAGGGTAGAACCGCATCTGGCCAGCGCGTCGACTCTCTAATTCCCCTCTATATTACTAAAGCAGACTTCTCTTATCGCTAGTACCACCGCCTGGAAAACACTCGAGGAGTCTGGAAGGCGGTACGATTTGGAGACGTTCAGTTCCGCTGAGAAGACATCTGCTCCAACGCCACACTCCATCTTGGAGCCGTCGGTGAAGATCGATTTTGGTATTTCGATAGGGGTAGGTTATTGCTCCATTCCGTCCTATCCGGAAAGAGGACTTGAATATTATTATTAAATTTGAATTTAGGGATCATGTAGTCATTTTTGATCGAGGCCAGATCCGTGGGCAGCAGAAATAAATAAAAGATCTAATAGATAAAACTCAAATGAATACAAAAAGTTGGAGCAGTACAATTAAGGTCGCACAAGCATTTTTCTAAGGTACCTCTTTGAACCAATTGGACTACAATATAATTGAATAGAAACCTTCTATTGTGATTGTGGAAGTCTGTTAAATGTTGAAGAGTACTTCTACTGACTTGCAGCTGTGAGCAAAATTTTGTTTAGCTCCTTCGGATTCTTTTTAATGCTGCGAAGATACTATTTTTGTATGGATGCAGCGAAAAAGCCTTCCGTTGACATTATATTAACTTTCTGTTACAACGTTTAGCTCTAGCTTTGTTCTTATTGAAAAAGTGACAAGTTGACGACAAAGATGGTATCAAAAGTGATATATTTGAGTAGAGCAGTAGCATAAATTGAACAAATTAAGACCCGATTGGGAGAACTTATATGTTCTCCTACTTACTTTATACCTTAGGGGTCCTGAAATCACATATTGAAAGGAGCATTTATAATAGATTAATTAATAAAGCATTTGTAAACAAATATAAGGTGGTGCAAAATGAATCACCCTACCGGAAGATGTTATAATTTTTGCAAATGGCGTCGTATGTCAATTATATTTGACATTTGTGAAGTAAATAGATACAAAATATACGTCAACAAGACATGAATCGCTGCACTCCTAAAGAACGCGGAATAATTGTTTCGATATGTTTGCGGAATAATTCGTCGGTTGTGTTGGCGCAGCGTGAATTTCGGCGCAAATTTCCCTGGGCAAACACTACGATATTTAACCGCTCGCCTAGAAGAGTATGGGACAGCACGAGTTGTTGTCAGGTCTGGCCGGCCCCGGAGCAGCCGTTCTGCCGAGAATATCGCAGCTGTGGCTGAAGATGTCGCAGAGGACCCCGGAGTATCGAGTGAGCGCTACAGAGCCATGCTCAACGACTTTCTCCTTCCTCAATTGGATGAATTGGGATTGGAGAACATGTGGTTCCAACAGGATGGAGCAACGGCGCATACTGTACAAGCCACAACCGAAATTCTGAGGGCTGCATTTCCTGGTCGTCTAATCTATCGTTTTGGCGATTTGCACTGGCCGGCAAGATCGCCTGATTTAACCGTTCCAGACTTCTTCTTGTGGGATTTTTTGAAGTCACGAGTCTATGTCAGCAAGCCTCAGACTCTTGACGCCCTCAAAGAGAATATCCGACAAGAACGCCGGAAGTTCTGGCAAGAGTGATGGAAAATGCGATTAAACGGGCACAAATGTGTATCAACACTGACGGCAGCCACTTGACGGATATCATCTTTTTCCACTTAACAGACAAAATTGTAAAGGTCCAAATAAAGATTTCCATCACTCAAAATAATATTTTTTTATATATTAAAAAAGTAATTCAAAAACAAAATTGTATGATTAATTTTGTGCCACCTTGTACAACCTTCTCAAAGAGCGTACGACGACGCGACGTTGTCAATGACTGAAAGCATTTTCCACACACTTTAACCAAACAGCACGAACAAGGTATTCTTAAGATGTTTTCTCTTTAAAATTTAGAATTTTCGGGAATTCTAGGGCGAAAATGAGCTGGAGGTATTCGTGATTAAAGAGTTATTAACCACCTACACGCGAGAAGAAGCCAAACACCATGTGAAAAGACGAGTTACTGAAGAGCTCGACCTCAAAACGTTTCGGCTATTAAAAATGTGTTAAGCATATCATTGACAAAAACACAAGCACTTGAATGACAGAGATGGAGCCCTCATCAAAAAGCATAATATGCACTTTCTGAACATTTTCAGGCCACCTACACACAGAACACACCATACAACGGTGTAAAGTGAAGAAGCAGCAAAGGCTGAAGTTCCCCCATGAAGCTAAACCATAACAATTCTAAACAGTGGTACTATGCGGAGCAGGGGCTAAAGGCAGATGTGATTTCAGTGGATTTAAGCCCTACGCTCAGGCTTTCGATGCTTTCCACCTTACTTACTTCGGGGATGGATTCGAAGATTTTCCGTACTGGTGCATTGGTGTCCATCCGCTCTACATGACCCAGCCACCTCAGTCGATGAACCTTCTCTCTTCTGGCTAAGTCGATGTCGCTAAACAGCCCGTACAGTTCGTTATTGTATCTCCTCCTCCAAATCACCCGAAGAATTTTTCTCTCAAAACAGCCAAGAGCAACCTCATCTACTTTTGCCAAAGCACATGCAAAAGGTCTTATAAAAGGTCACTTTTGTTGCTCGAGATAGGGCCTTACTAATCAATTGCCTTCTAAGCCCAAAGAAGCAGCGATTGGCAAGTTATTCTTCGTTTGATCTCAGCGCTGTTGTTGTCTGAATTAATAGCGGAGCCTAGGTAGACAAAGTCCTTAACTACCTCAAAGTTATATATGACGAGGGAGACGTTCTGTCTGAGACTTCGGTGTTGGATGTCCTTTCTTGTTGAAAGCATATAAATATGTACTTGATCCTGCCCTCACTGACCGTTCAACTAATCTGCGCCGTTTCCATCTCAATACTAACGAAAGCGCTACTGACATTACGCTGCATTCTTTCGATTACGTCAATAACGTCGGCGCATGCACGTAATTGGACGAATTTCTGAAAGATTGTGCCCCTTGTGTTGGCGCGTGAGTTATGCACAATTATTTCAAAAATGATGTTAAGGTCGCATGACAGCGCGTCGGCTTGTCTGAAAGGTTTGAGGCATACGAAATGTAGTAAGCAAACCCTTTCTGCCAACTCTTTTTTTTTTAAAGGGAAGTGACCACATGACCAAGTTCCTCCAATGTGTCAAACTCTTACTTCAAGGTGGTAACATTTTTCCTAGCCTCTTTGGGACATATTCTTCTATGGTCTTGACGGATGTATGTACTGTTCTCTTTTCTTCACCTTCAGCATTACCTCGAAGTAGGAGCACACTCTGTTTCAGTTTTCCTCACTCGTGTGCATCACCGTAACGATATTGTCCGGTGTGATTACGCCTACCTCCTTTGCTATTCTTCGTCGCACTGACAACTTTAAAGAGATCTCGGGTTAGAGAATTGGGAAACTGACTCTTTTCCTTTATACAAGTCACCAGATCTCTGATAACACTTTCTCACACTAAGCCATGCATCAACCAGCAGGTCACACGAGTATGAGATGTGGAACATCCCTCCAGGTTCATTTCTCGTTCAACTCCCAATCAATTGATCTTAAGACAGCATACTGAAAATTGTCCTAAAACTATGTACAAGCATCGTTTTAGTAAAGCTCAACATTTTTAAAAATCGATATTAGCGATCAGGTTAACCAAAACTATCTCACACTTATTATTTAATTTTATCTATTTCCGTCACACAAAACAAAATCTATCTCTGTCAACCCCAAAGACCCCAACTATCAAACAAGATTCACCCCAGGTCATCACATCGCAGCCAAATGTTAATGAGAAATCCAATTTTTCAAGTTGTCACAAATTTTCTGGTATTTTTTGTCGCTAAAAGCCGCACAAGGAATTCGCGGGTCCCGAATCGTCATCAATTAAACGGCTCAGTCCATTCAACCATTTACGAGAACCGAAAATGCGCAACGAATGTTTTTTTGCCAGGGCACCCCGTAGCTAGTGGTGGAGCTAATTTCCTTGATTTGTGGCCGGAGAATGATAATCATCAGCACATGTGGCACCCAAGACGACATCGCTTGGCGGTTAAAAATATTTTTATGTTGCATTGTCGTCGCCCCGAATTTAAATTGCACACATATAAATGCAAGTACATGTGTATCTACACAGAAGATGAGAAAAAACGCCTTTTAATGTGCAATCGGGTGTGTCATGTACTCCTTTTGATCTGAGGAATGGAGGAAGTACTCGAGACTCAAAGGAAGATCGTGTCAGAATTATTTATACGCTTTCGTGTTTGCAATTAAAGCGCGCGAGCAGGCACTGCAGATGTTCATCTGTTTAAGGGGCGATATTCATCTGGAGATACACAGTACGGATAGGTACGTACATATTTCGATTTAAAGAAATTGGAGATACACAAGAGGAACGCGTTTTGGCAGACAAAAAGAGATCAAAGCTTGTAAAATAACGATTTGGTGCTAATTGGAGATAAATTGGAATATGTAATTCTTATTGAAAGATTGAATGAAGCTTGCGAACAATGGAATGAGTAAAGCCGGCTAATTAAGACGTGGGTATGTTAGTATGATAGAGTATTTCCATCGATGAGCAATGAGTGGGATTAAGTCATGAGTATTTCGAACTGAGCTAAAGTGCATTCGAACGGTCTACTACAGTATAACTTGAAAGAGCATCAGTGAGCTGGAGTCAATAAGTACCACTGACGAAAGCCTTAAAGCCCAAAAACAAATAACTATGGTAACAACTTGAAGCTGCTCATAGCTACTAATCGTCAAAATAACCGACGATAAAGAAATATAATTGGCCATTGACCTATACAAGGCTCCTGGCATTGATATCATCCACCTTAGGAGATTATCACCCCGTGGCACAAGCAGATCTTAACCTGGTGCATTTTTCAGGGTATATGCCCATTAGACGCAATCTGGGATAATATAATGCATGAAAGGCGAATCAGTAAACACGGCCATGCACAGAGTGGTCTACATGGTCAACAAATCAATTTGTAGAAGACGAGTTTCAATCGGCCACCACAACGAAACCCCTGGTTTGACGACGAGTGCCGGCAAGCAAGCAAGATGCATAGAAGGACTAGAGCTTCTGACGAGCTGTACATGCAGAAAAGTAGAGACGGGCACCGGGCTTTTAGGAGGAAAAAGAAGGAGCATGAGAAGCGCGCGGTCAAGGAAATTGAGAGATGCTACTCCAGGAATGAGATTCGGAAGTTTTACCAAAGGGTTAAAAATACATGCCAACGACTCAAACCCCGAACCAAAGCCTGTAGAGACGAGCAAGGGAACATAGTAGGAGAGTCGCAATCGATGCTGAGGCTTTGAAAAGAGTATTTCTGTAGACTCTATAAAGGCGATGATGAACCAACTACCGCCGCCAGGCAGAATGAACCTTTCAACCTGGACGGTGTAGACCAACAATTCCGTTCATCCGACCTGGATGAAGTAAAGAGAGCCATATCTATGCTGAAGTCTAACCAAGCTGCTGGAGCAGATGGCCTGACTGCCGAGCTCTTCAAAGCGGCAGGCGATAACTTGATAAGGAGCATAAACCAACTCATCTGGAAAATATGGTCGGTAGACAGTATGCCCGATGAATAGAACCTCAGCATTGTTTGTCCAATCGTCAAGAAATGAGATCCTCTGAACTGCGCCAACGACAGAGACATCAGTCTTCTTGACTTCGCCTACAAGGTCCTATCTGTCGTATTGTGTGAACGTCTGAAACCGTTCGTCAGGAACATCGACCAAAAATTCACACTACGACAGATCTTGGAAAAAACCCATGAGCTCCAAATCGATACACAAGGCCGCCAAGGCACACCAAGGCCGCGTATGACAGCATCTTTAGAAACGAGCTATACAGAGCAATGTCCAGTTTTGGCATCCCTGCAAAACTCGTCCATTTGTGGATGACGATGGAGAATGCACACTACTCCATCAAGGTCGGTAAAGAACTCACCGAGACCCTCGATGCCAAAAAAAAGGATTTAGACAATTCGATGCGATTTTTCTAACACCATTTTTGAAAGAATAGAGCAAATCGCGCCAACACAAGAGGCACAATCTTTCAAAAGTCCGTCCAATTACTCGCATACGCCGATGACATTGACAAAATCGGAAAAAAGCAGCGTGATGTCAGTAGTGCTTTCGTTAATATTGAGACGGAAGCGGCGAATATGGGTTTAACAGTAAACGAGGGCAAGACCAAGACTTGCTATCAACAAGAAAGAAAAACCCAACACCGACATCTCAGATAAACGTCACCATCGACAGATATAACTTTGAGGTATGTAGTAAAGGACTTTGTCTACCTAGGCTCCGCTATTAATTCAGACAACGACACCAGCGCTGATATTAAACGAAGAATAACTCTCGCTAATCGCTGCTTCTTTGGGTTAAGAAGGCAATTGACTAGCAAAGCCCTCTCTCGAACAACAAAAGTGACCCTATATAAGACCTTAATAGTCCCAGTTCTGCACTATGGCGCAGAGGTTGGACTTCATTAAAAATCGCTGAGGGTGCTTTGGCTGCTTTGAGAGAAAAATTCTTCGGGCGATTTTCGGTCCCGTCTGCATAGACGGTGAGTGGAGGAGAATATACAATGACGGCTGTTCAGCGACATCGACTTAGCCAGAAGAGAGAAGGTTCAACGACTGAGGTGGCTAGGTCATATAGAGCGGATGGACACCAATGCTCCGGTTCGAAAAATATCCAAACCCCCCCGAGGGACAGCGCAATAGAGGAAGACCGCGACTCAGGTGGCCAACGCAAGTTGAAGGGGACCTCAACCAAATTAGCGTACGAAACTGGAGGCAGCTAGCTAAAGATCGAGCTGACTGGAGACGCTTCTTGGCTGCGGCCCAGGTCCACCCCGGATTGTAGCGCCACCATAAATAAGTCAGTAAGATGACGAGGAGTATTTAACAAGAAAAAAAAAAAACGATTCCGTTACGATGTTACTAAGCGACTTAATTTTTAATTTTTAATGTAACTTAAAGCTAGGCTTATAATTTAATTAAGTGAGTCGAGACATGAACTCAACAACAAGCGTAAGCGCAGTTAAATGAAAATATATCTAAGTCGTCGACACATTCCATATCAAAAAAATTTCAAAAATCAAAAGTTTACATTTGGTGATCCTAGACTCTCAGCATGTTGTCCTATTAGGTAGTGACCTGTAATGATACCAGTGATGGTGCGAATTTGTGTTTAATTGAGAGCAATAACCTCCCTTGACTTTGGGTCATCTATTTCAGGCAAGATGAGTCTGTTGGAGCGACACGTAAAATCGCTTGTTCACCCGAAGTTTATTCCTCTAGTTATGACTTTTTATTGATAAGTTGCATTGTACTGTTTGGTATACCCATGCCCCATGGGTAGGGTAGTTCCAGACTTGCCAAGTTCGTCAAGTTCGTCGACATTCCAGGAATGTCACTGTCCATGTACAGTGGTGTACCTAACAAAGGTGAACAATTTAATTGCTCAGTTATCTCGTTAAGAGATGTTAGGCAACCGAGGACATTTGATAAGAATTTCAAAACTGCTTGGCTTGTCGGTGAAGATACAGATATCTTTTGAAGATGTTATATTCCACTTTAGCCGTAATAAAGCTTCCTTTATTGCCATTACATCCGCTTGGAAAACGCTACAGTACATCGTTGGTTTTACAGTCGGTGTCGGTATAAATGTGAATTTGCTTGTTGACGGATTTCTTGAAGTTATGCCAGTGCTTCCGGGAAGGAATTATGATTTCAAAAGCCCATTTCAAGGAGTTGAACGGGAGGGATTGATCAAATTTATTTGACAAGTCATAGAATCTACATAAGATACGGAAGTGATCATATGGTAATTTCATCCAGACTGAAGACTTTTAAATTACTTTTTGGGCTTCCTGCCTAACTTCTTGTCATAAATATCAGCAAGGAATTTGGCCTCATTGGAGAGAGTTGATCCTGCGCCGTACAGTTTAAGAGGTTTGGTTGCAGGGATTTGGTATTTCCTGGAGAAGAGACCTAGCTTGTATGGGTTTACTTTAAGCCCACATTTATCGGTCCATTTAGGTATAATAGGGAGACCATTGTTCATTAAAAAATTGAGGGTGCATTCCCGAGATAGCAATCGCAAGATCATCCGCGAATATCAACACCGTGTAGCCATTCCCTTCCAGGGTCGCAAATCGTTTCAAGCCGTTTTCCAAAGGAAAGGTGCGAGGACCTCCCTTTGAGAAGTTTCTCCATTGAAGATCTTTGAGCAGTAGTGTCACCGGTCTTAGCGTTGATGACTCTTTCATAGAACAGATGTGTAATCGCTTATTCTCAGGCCTGCATTGTAGAAAGCAACGGGCCTCCCCGTTTGATTTAACCTATGTAGTATTGTTTCAGCTGACTGACCTTTATTCTAAGCATGCTGTGAGTTTGATATTATATGTGTTTGTGGTCCATTTGAGGTTTGTTTTCAATATCTTTAAAAGGAACGAGGATAGACTGATAGGTCGGTAATCTTTTGGATGAGTGTATGTGCTTCCATTTAGTAAGAATGTATGTGTGGGATATGCAGCTTTTGTAGATGTTTAGCAGCCCATCGAGAATATCGTTTTTTGACTGCTGCAGTTCAGTAGGGAAAAGTCCATCCGGTCCAGATGATTTAAAGCTTGAATTTTTCCCTAAAATATGAGCTCATCTGTAAACTCCTCTGTGTGCGAATTCTCCCTCCATACAAGGTACTGAGAGGGTCGAGTGTGAATAGTTAGGGGTCCACGAACCTTCTAATTTTAAGTGGTCTGTGTGAGTAGTCACATTATTTAATAGGATGTGCTGCAGTCTGGCTACCTCTGCAGTGTCCTCAGTATTTTTTTCAGGTGGATTCTTTGGTCTTTGTAAGATATCCAGTGGTGGTTCCCTAGTCTACTATGCTCTGTCCAAAGCTTTTCTCAAAGTCTTCCTTTTAGAGTCTTACTCTGCATTCCTCTGGCATCGTTTGATTTTTCTGCCTGATCGGACCGGGGGCCAGATGCTTTTGCAATACTCTTAAGTAGGTATGCAATTTAAGCTGTCGACCATATGGTCTATTTCAATAGTACTAGAGGGTCTGAAGGGAACTTCTGCCCATGGAATAACTTCTAGTCTGGACCCTGGCCAGGCTTCACCAATCTGGCTCATAGTCCTTTAGATGAGCTGAACGTATAGTGCCAAGCATTCAGCAGGCTCCGTTAACGACTGAGGTTTTTAATAGCTGGCCTCCCAGCCTGATCGCTCCTTGTCACGGGTCGCTTTGGTCCGCGGAGACTGTAGTTCTTACCACTTAAGACAGGAGCTCAGAATGAAAGTGTTCATATTGTGCGACATACCCAATGAGTGTCCTTCCCACACTCCTGGTCCCACATGGTGTTTCCCTATCTGCCACCTAGGGTTGCACCGCACAGTTACTCGAAATGGCTTGTTTCGTTGCTAAATACATAACTCTTGAGCTCCTGAGGGCTTTAAATCGAGTATATTTATCATTAACTTTGATGACGAATGATGTGTGGATTAACACATGGTGACACTTATGTTATAAACGATTAAAATCCATTGTTTTAACCGAACAATAAGAAAAAGGAATAATTTATTTTTAATATTATTATTTTTTTATAATACAGCTTTTAATTTTAAGGAAAAAAATCGTTGGCATCGCTATCAGCATTTAAAAGACATAAATTCAGAGCAATAACTTTTTGGCAGCTCCTTCCGGGACCAAAAGTTCCTTAAAAACGATCGTTCATGCTGCTCAAAAGTTTTGCTGTATGGTGCATCAATTCTTGAAGATTCTCCTCAGCCGACATTTCCGTTACCATTCATTTTGATTGTTCTGCATTCATTGAAATCACTTGAAGTCATTGAAGCCTTTGAAGTCATTGAAGTCATCTGAAGTCATTGAAGTCTCTGCTTGCCTTTGGTTTGATTTGATCGATATTTTGATTTTGGCCACGACTCTATGCATTTAGAGCCAGGGTGCGTTGGATCGAGTGAAAAACACATTTTTCCCGGTTCTTAAGTATCTTATTGGATCCAAAGTCACATTCAACCGAAAACAAACCGAATAAGCAAAGCAACCTAAGGTTATTTAATCCCTCAAAATAAAGGGTGTTGAGTTGTGAAATTCGAATTCGAGCAATTCTTTCATGACATATGGTGAGTGAGAAGAAACCTGTAAACCAATGTTAAAGGAATTCACTTATAGTTGTTAAACTCAAAATAAGTCGCTCAAAGTTAAGCTCAAACTATTGACTAGGAGTCACGATGAATTGAAATGATTTGAGTGACTAAAACCAGCACTGTAGAAGCTGCATGCTCTACGAAGGTGGATGAGATGGATCCTGATTACGAGAAAAGACAAATCCTAGAGCGATGAGAAATTCTTTGAAGCGAAAGATCTCTAAACGAAAAGCCTCTAAACTCTACTTCCACTTCGCTTCACTCTCACCACGACTATAGTTTCTAATATCGAAACTTCTATTTGGACTTCAGTCGAACATACATTTGGGAGGCTCTATACAAAACCATTCCTTAACCTGTTCACTCGTACAAATAAAGTGGGTCAGAAAACACTCCATCAAGCTTGAGATGGGCTTGATTAAAGGTACAAGTTCATTCTCGAATGCTAAATGTTAATCGTTAAACCCGCCCTCCTCCAATTCGTTGGGTTTTCTCAAATACGAACCTTTGCTACTCCCTTTGAGCCCTTTGACTCTACGCCACATTTTTTCTCAAAGTCATTCGAAATTTATGAAATCCCTCCTTTAACCCATAAATCAGATGATTCACGTGTTTCTGTGTGTATTTTTCTCCAGATCTCCTCCTTCTGCGAAAAGAATTCAATCCAACAACTCAACATTGGCAATGGCAATCGATTTATTCGATTAAACATACAAGATACTGAGCTCCGTACTCTACCCTCCTGTTCTCATGATGGAGCCCTGACAATGTTGACGGTCGTGGTCAATTTGTAGATGGACGGACGAACCGGACGGTAAAAGATAATTTTCGTTCCAATCCAGGGCCAGACACACTCGTATGTACGTGGTGGTGATGGTGAGGCTTAGGCAAAAAGGTAACTTGTGCATGTTACTCCTTTTCGATGTTCTGGAGCCATGCGGAGGACACACACCGTACTGGGAAGGTTAGATACATTTGCTTTGGGTATTGAAGCGTATCATTGCGTATACTTTTAGATTTCCCATGAGAATGGATTAATCCTCATACGTAAATCTTATATGCTCGAGTCTTTGAACATAAACAACGACCATCTTCTCGAAGTGCATGCTGCTGATGCTGCTATCCGCTCCACTCTGTTCTCTCTCTCTTTCTCTCTCTCCCTCCATCTCCTTCTCTCTTTGTGCCTGTATGCTGGCCAGAATCGAAGATACAAATATATTTTAAATCGAAGTTTTTGTTGTTTGCCGATACGGATAATCTAAGAACAAGCTTTCTGGGATTTGCTTACCTTGCCGGTTTGCATTGCTTTTTTGCATTTAGGTGGAGATTAAGATTCAAAAAGCAGACTATTGATATAGGTGCTTGTATTTTATTTTCAATATTTGCCCATTTGTTTCTGTTATGGCATGGGTGCACAGCACACCTGGTCACGTGGGACGTTCGATAGATGCTTGAGAAGCTGACCGTCTGTATTTTCACCGCACCTTTACCATGTGCTCCCCTTGCGGTTGAACAAAAAGGAAGTAGGGTTTTTTCTTTGATTTAAAGTAGGATTTACAAGGATCTGTTACTGTATCTTTGGCAAGATTCAGATGCAGAGGAGCAGCTTAAATATTAATCATCGCATATCAATTCCCTGTTTTCTTGTATAAATATAACTTCAAGCAAACCCAAGAAAAGTTATGAAAAGCTCTAGAAACCAAAAAGTGGTAACTCCGTATGTTGATGGAAGAAAGCAAAAAAACAAAAGGACAGCTTTTCTATGAAATAAGAGAGAATCGCCAAAATACTAAAAAGTTCCTATAACAAGAAAATATTGATATTTATCGCAGCTTTAAAGGGTATGTAGAACAGGCAGGATCCTTTAATCCAGATGGAATCAAGAGAAATGTGTAGACGATGGCGCCTAAAACATATTCAGAACAATAAGTACAATTTTAATTTTTTTCCACTTTTTTGGTCCATTGTACTTTCGATCATACATGATTCAACTCCGGGCTGTTCTTACCAGAGCAACACAGAAATCTTTCAAAGATTCCAAAACAAAGTAATGATGTTGTCAATGCATCCTGTTGTGTTATGAAGAACTATACAGGGACTTGAGTATGGAAACAGTAAAAGCTAAAGCCAAAAGAGGGATACAGAGACAGACCTAAGGTTACGAGGATTGGTGTTGAACGAGATCATTTACAACAGTGCGGGGCAGTCGATGTTACCAGCTAATAACTGATGGATAAAGAGTATATCGGAAACGTCAGGAAGTTTTTCGAGGGACTGTAAGTTGATCAGTCTCAAACGGTCTACATAGGGTGGTAGGTCGAAATTGTCGGCTTAAGGAAGGCCGCGTAAGGCAAACCGAATGAACCTCTGCATATATCACACTGCATCATCAATAAACAACTTCCGCATATCTTATGATCGGAACGATTAAACTTATCACTAGCTTACGTACGTCTTGTTTCGGTTGGAGTAAATCTGGTAGACAATCAAAGTTTGCGGAGACATTCGTGGATTCGCCCGATAATAAGGTTTGTGTGGTTATAACAAGGCAAGGTACGGTTTATGACAAAACCAAGACTTGTGACGGAATCCACAAACCTCAGTTTGCTGTCAGAGAGCCATAAGTCTGGAACAAGACTTAGATCAAACAGTCTGCTTGAGATCGGAATGAGCTGGGACTTTGACGGGCTTAGCAGCAGTCTATTTCTTACTGACCAATTGAAAATTTCACCTATGTCTTCATTTAACCAGCAGACAAGTTCAGAAATTTCTCTCATAGGCCGACCCAAGTATAGCTAAACGTCGTCAGCATATGGGTGAACTGAAGTATGTTTGCACACGGAGGGCAAGTTATTAATAAGCATGCAGAACAATTTGTCCCAGAATTAATCCCTGTGGTACAACTACCGTTAACAACTCTTTGCATTCTATTACTCAGAAAGCTGACAAGACGGTTTAAACCTTCAGGACCGGGAGAGTATCGTCCTTAAGCTTGCTTATCTTGTCCACTACCAGTGGTTAGGTTATATCCATCGAAACGAAGGACGCTTAGGCACAGCTGTTGATATAAGACAAAAAGTTGTGATCGGGTTCGAGGACGTAGTCTGAGAAAGATTTTTTGAAGAACTTAGCAAACAAGTTTGCTGCCGTCTTAGGGTCTGCTGAAGATGTATTGAGGAAATTTAGAGTGGGTGGGTAGCTATCGGTTTGATAGTGTTAAGTTGAAGGAGCAATTGAATCTTTTAGGATCAGCGATTAAGTTCGATTGCACACGGGTTACATATTGACGGTGTAGGAGAAGTGGGTATATGTGAGCCGATAGTTGGAGTAAAATGAGTTGAATCGAGACATATGTAAGTTACTTACGCCACAGTTTTGTAACATTTGTTGCAAAACGAGCGTAATTCTTTATTATACCAGAGAGGGGCTGACGAAGGGTTCTTCTGAGGTAAATATGGGAATGATTGAATAAAGCAACCAAGAATTTCGGCGTAGAAAAACACTAGGACGTTGTTGATGGTGACGCGGGAGCTGTTATCTAAAATAAGGCCGAAGTTTACGTTACTGTGAAAAGTGTTGCTATCAGTATCGTATGAACATGTGAGAAATAGAGGTGGATGTAAGCGGTGAAATCTGGAAAGAAGGTGATTGTTCGCTGTAACGATACAGTTGTTAGTATCAGATGAGAAGACTAGGTCGAGTCATCTTCCTAAGTTGCTGGTAATGTATCTTAATTGGTAGAGGCCGGAGTCGGCGAAAAAATCGATGAAAACAACTTCTTTATCTTCGGTGGGATAAATAGCAACAAAGTGGGACAAGTCTTCGGACTCAGCCCATTGCACAAATCACTTCGAACACAAAATTAAGTGAGCAGATTGAGAAGGCGAAAACCATTTGGGTTAGCACATCACTGAAAACATATAAAACAAATCAAACTGTTACATTTGTAAAGGGGATTGCGAAGAATAGACAAGCTTCTCGCGCTGCACTCTGGATAACGCTATAAGTCTATTCAAACCTAGTTGCCAAATAGTTCATGTAAGAACAAAACACGTTGAGGTCCTGGAGTTATAACGTATGCAAAACTAATATTCCAACAACTCACCCATTGGCACTTCCCAGTGATGTTTGACTAGAGATTTTGGACATTCTATCCGTATCTGCCAGCTAAATATATATGTAGAAGGCATCTGCAGATCTAAATCCGAAAATTTAGCACGACTTTTAAGAGAAAATAATATCGACGTTGTTGCTCTCCAAGAAACATATTGTGCTTATTATCACGAAATAAAATAAATGGTTACTCACTTATCGCACCACATCACCATCGCTCATACGGAAACGTTATATTAACTGAAATTAAAGAATTATGTAATTTACATGGTAATTAACCATCAAAATAGAAAAATTTAAAATATTTATAATCCACCAACCACTAGCTGCCTGTTGGCATCCTCCCAGTTTATGAACATCCAGCCATAGGGAACTTTAATAGCCATAATAGTTTATGGAAGTAGCAATCAAATGATGAAAGCGGCGAAATGCTGGTCCACCATGAATGAAAACATGAATGTTGCACCATCTAGTAGGAAGGCTTGGGGACTTCTACGCAACTTAAGAGGATCTAGCCACTAGGCATCTTGAAGTCTCTTATTGTAGAGACTTTGAGGGCAAAGACGGAAAAGAAGCGTACTTAGATGGTTGGGATTGCTTTAACATGCTCAAAAGCAATCCCAACTATATCTTCTGAATTTTGAAGGCCATGTGATCTGCCAATTTGGGTATATTTTTTTTTTTGCCACATCTCTCTTTTGCTCCCATGCCATCGGTTATTCTATAGAAAAATGGAATTCTATAGAAGATAAGATAAGGAACTTAATATCAGAGATATATCAATGGACATGCTTTAAAAGTCGTAGTAATAGCCTTCTCGTAAGACTGAGATCCATGCACCATGCCTATCTATCAAACTTACTTCATTTTCAACATTTTACAGAAACTCTACAAACTTTGTAATTCAGTGGTGTCTGATGTTTCACATCACTTTAGACTCCCATGACTTCAATTAAACGTCCAATCCCCAGCCACATTTAAACGCTGGACAACATGACTGATTGTAGGATTCGTTTAAGACCGCCTCGCACCGTCCAACTTCTGGAGCTAGGAATAATTATCAGACTTTCAACTGCCTCTGGTACATGCAAATAATACACTTTCTTGCCGTTAGCCAGTGTTAAGTACCACATGGCCCCGCCATTTGTATAGTTTGTGCAATTTTCTTCATTTCCCTAGCACCCAGCACCTCCATCCATTTATTCTCCTCACAAAATAAATGTAGTAGAAAATTCCCAGCAAAATAAGTACATAATTCACATTCCAGACTTTGGCAGTTTTCCAAAAAAAAAAAAGGAAAAAGGAAAACCTACGCTTACAGTCGTAGTAGTAAACAAGTTGCTTTGGTGGTGTGCCGTTTTCACCACTCCATACGTGTGCAACAATTGACCCGAACGGCTAAAGGTCACCATCCTTTCAATAATCATATAGTCAGCAGATTCCCTTTCTTCATCTTCGTCCGACAAAAGCCCACTTGGTTTGTGCCAAAACAGGATGAGTTTTTCTTTCGATGAATTTTGCCCATATCAAGGACAGAACTAATACAAATAAAAAAAAAATTATTCTAGATTCCTTCCCTAAAAACTTTTGTTTTCACTGCTGATTTTCATTTCGAGTTCGGGACAGGCCAACCACACACATGTACATATCTACATAACAGTTCATGAAGAAATGAAGAGCACACTCATTCGAATTCTTGAATTCATTTGATGGGTGTTAAGAGGATGGGCATGGGCATTGATATATTGTGAAGAGGAGTTTTGGCTTAGTGGTGCATGTGATACCATAGAATGTGCTAAATGAAGAAATGACTTATGGTTCGAGGAGCAATCCTTTTGCAAGGCGGAAAGTATCGAGTGTCTTCTTCAATAGAGAGAAGCCCCTTTGGTGTGTGTGGTAAGTTTCACGCGCCAAGTGATTGAACAAGGGGATAGCTTTCAGGTGAAGTAATAATGACGCACGACTGTATGAGTATGGATATCAGGGTGTTCGTGTTCAGATTTATATGGAAATATTCGTAATCGTTGATGAAGAAGCAGTGTTTTAAAAAGGTATGTGACTCGAAAGCTGTCTTAAGCCGGTAGGAGGTCATTATATTAAGGTTTCACCTTAAATTGGGCGGTTTAAAGGAATTTAAGGGTGTATAGTACCTGTCAGTGGAACAGACAGATTTCTATGGAAAGGTGATAAAAGAAATAGAAGAATTTTCAAAGAATTCTTCATTTATTTGTTTTGGATTAAAATTACTTTGTTGATTAGCAAATTTTGAGGTAGGTATTGCTGTGGGAGACTTTCATCAAAGGAATTATTCTGGGAATCAGGAGGAGTTAATTGTTGGATCATGGTTGAGTTGCTTTATCAAACTCGTAATAAAACGAAAGGTTTATTGTACGGAAACAGAAGTCCATCTTTAATTTAACTTAAGAAGCAAAATGTAAGTCGGACTCAAACTAAGGTGATCCCTGAGTTGAACTCAAAACAAGATTGTCCGATCATCTGCAACAGATTGACTTACCATCCAGGAAAACTAATCATTGGCCGATATTTTCAGAATATTTTGACCACCTCACCTTTCCCGAGGATCAAAAATTGGCTAAAATGATTATGCATTTCAAAGGAATCACATTAAAATATATATTAAAAAATAAAGGTCCATTCTTAGGCCTATCCTCTTCTCTTTCTATGTAAATGAACTTTCAGAAATCATTAAAAGCTGAGAAGTACATTTATACACCGATGATGCTCTACGTATCCCAAGTTGCGCTCTAGATATGATCGTTGAAGCTTCAAGACTTCTAATGAGAAATACCTGCTAAGTATGTATGTATATGGATGGGTAACCTTTTATATGGTTATGAGATATTTTGCAACATCAAAAGAAGGCTTAATGTCTTCTACAATAATATTGCCCGCTACGTTTATGATGACGTCAAATATTTGAATCACTTGCGTACTTATATCTTACATCTTCGTTAACGTTGCTATACTCAGGATCTCACTGCCAATAAATCTTAGAGGAATTAGAAACATTCCTATTGACTCATTTTCAATTATCTTTATTTTAAATTAATTAAAATCTGTTTACTTTACTGACGTGCTCTTTAAAAGATTTTGTAATCTTAAAGATGTAAGCAAGTTTGTGGCATAAACGGCTGATCTTTCTATGGTTAAATCATGGTTCCACTCATTGGATCAACCGAAAAGTCCATCAAACTTTTCCCGAAATACCTTAGCAAATTTACCACTTTTCCTTCACAAATGGCGCTTTGAGAAACGCCTGCAAAAGTCGTCATTATCTTTGTAGCTCAGCAGGTAGAGCCAGGACCTCATGTTGTGCGTGTTATATTTTTTTTTCCGGACGAATGGAAAGGATCTACAGTTTCATTGCCGAGTCCGAAAGGCAGATTTAAACGTTTTTTCATAGCAGATTATACCTTTGCAAGTTTGACATGCTTGCGAAGAGGCGGTGCTCCAAAAAACGTTCAGATGTTTTGCTGACACTCGAACCTGTGTCCTTTCACTCAGCAGTCCAACGCAATAACCACTAAGCATTTCAAAATTAAAAGTGCTCAGTGGACAGTTTCCGAATCTAACCCGCTCGCTTTCTTGTCTGTCTGTCTGTTCGGTACAAATTCTGCAATTGATTTTTAACCAATTTCCCGATGGGGTAAAGACTTGAAACTTTCAAAATAGCTAAGAACTGAATGACAATACAATATTAACTCGCTTTCTTACCTGTCTGTTCCCTAGGCAACGCTATAATTCCCTAGGCCACTATAATTTTTTACAATAATCCTTCGAATCCTATAATATCATACATGAATAAAAACAAACAAAATCGAATAAGTTTCGCACATTCAAAATTGGTAACATATCCCATCCAAACTCTAATAACTTTTGGCGGGTGGTCAAACTTGTGTGTGGTTTCGCATTGTCTTGATGGAACACAACTCCTTTACGATTAAAAAGCTCTAGACGTTCCTGGATGATGGATTCCGTCAAACTATTCAACTGCCGAGAGCTGATTGTTTTATTCCTTGGTAGGAACTGAAAAAAAGACACGATGCCTTTAAAATACCACCACTCTGACATCATAACCTTTCTATGATGATTATTATTTGCTTTCAATCTCGTTTGAAGAGTTTTACGTTAAGACCAAGACCACTTTCATACCACATTATCGTAAACAATCCACTTCTTATCACCAGTCTGTCGCTTTAAAAATGATCGTTTTCCTTACGTTTAATGAGCAAATCGCAGATATTTATAACCATCGTCAAACGAACCTCCTTGAGTTCAGAGGAACTCAATTTCGGGCTTGCTTATGAATTCCAGCAGAATTTTCATAGCTATTACAAATTCCCAATCACAAATGTTCAGGACTATCTGTATGGTGTATGGAAAAATTATTGCATACTTTTAAGTTCATTTTAAAAACGGGGTATATTAAAAATTAGTTTTCATTTAAATACTTATTTGTATTATTGTCGAATTTTCGGACGTAATAAAAAATTCCGAGTTTTCCAAATCCATTTTTTTCAATATCGCCTGAATTCCAATTTTAAAGTTTATTTAATAATACGTTTGTGTTTTACTAATGTTGTCCATCTTGATTATTTTATATTCGTATGGCGACTTGTCTCGTATCCATTTCTGAATAAATATTTTTTTTTTCAAGCATTTAATTCGGCCATACAAGTTAAAAAATAATAATAACTAATGTATGTTCCAATAGCCAAATATTCAAATTTTTCAATTAAAATAAATTCAGTTTGATATCGTTTGTATATGTTGCCGAAGTAATAAAACACATTGCCTTTTTTTAAGTCGGGAAAACTTTATATAAAAAACCCGACTGTCTTTATTCTTTAACTCTGACACGTCTGCACTCGTTGGGGTTGTTTTTCTAACTTAAATATACTGATCGCGTATTAAGGGAGTGAGGCTCCCACATGTACGCATTTTACTGAATGATCCGATACAGTGCCAGCAAAATTTACAATTTTCTTAACATACTTTACATAATAACATAATTTGTCTTAACATAATTTACATAACTTGATTCGTCTTAACATATAACTTTAGCTGTTCAGGTCCAACAGGAATTATGCAAATCTTTTTGCACAGGGCGTTTCAGCTCCCCTGTTTCAGTCTGCAACACTACTGCACGTACTAGCCCATCCTTCTTTACTCTGGTCGATCTGTACGGCTCTTTATTGATGCTTGCATTTCATTCTGTACTGTAGCTCCCTTCCTGCGATTTGCGCAAGAGGTATGCCATTGCTCTTGCTGACTCGCCTGGATCTTACTGGTTGAACGTTTTGCACTTATGCACAACATTGGCTTCAATGCTGTGACTGCAAATACTTTCATTTTATTCTGTACTTGTGCTGACATATATTCAACTGAACCTTTTCGTATTGAAGAAGTGGCAGCATCTTACATCAGTGCTTGTCTGACGAGACACGATTCGCTACGTATGTTTTTAAACTGTACTCTGCACGCAACAGTGCCATCTGATTGTTCTGTACAATTGTAATGACGGCTCCATATGCTGCACTTGAAGCATCGGAAAAGCAATGTGTCTGTACGGTTGATTCACCTAACGTACCTAACCATCTATCTGTACGAAGTCTTTCCAAGAGTACTATTTCAATCCATAATTCCTTCCATCTGTTTTCTATTTCTACAGGAATTTGATCATCCCATCCCATACTTAACTATACAACTTTCTCTTGGTGAGTGTGCCTTCTAACTTTGGTGTTTTCACTTCATAGGTGAATTGACCAGAACTAATTAGCCATTTCAGTCCTAAAATGGATGATTTCTCTTCCCCCGAAAACACCATTGATGACTCGCCAGTGCCAGCGTTCGTCTCTTTCTTGAACTTGTTGGAGTTTGATTTCCATTGGCATAACTCAAAACCAGCACTTAACAAAATTCTGTACATCCCTTTGGTTAATTTGATCGCCCTTAATGCCTGTACTATTGATCGAACTGCCAGACAACGTCAAACCAAACGTAACAACAGTTAACTAATATTCATGCAATGGTCCAAGCTTGTTTTCCCTCTTAAACATGCGTTGTAGATACCATTGCTCTTTACTCAATCTAACTTGGTTGAACATCTCTTTTATGTCGCCACATTCTGCAACATGATTTCTTCTAGAACGGATAACTATTGCATGCAAGTCTCTTTGCAGCATTTCGCCTAACATCTGTACACCTTTATCTGTACAACAACTTGCATTATAAACTGTACGGAATTTTCTATACAATAATGAGGTCGGTATGTAATATACCAATGCGTCTGTACTTGGATTGTTATTAGCTAACTGTACACTGTACATGCCCTAACCTAATGCTTTCTCGCATTTTCCCGATGTAGTTGTCTTGCATCTGTACATTTTTCTTTTTCAACTTCCTTTCTAAATACCTACTGACCCAACGTAATGCAATCTCACATGAACTACCGATTTCTTTAACACCTTTCAACCCCTTTTTGAGAACAAACATCTTTGTCGCGATAGTGCATTTTCATAAAATGCTGTTCTACCAACTCTTTTTCTTCTGAACAGATTAAGCATGAACCCCCTGATCCATTTGCTCTTTCGTAGGTTTAAAATGTGAGAAAATAGCTTTGAAGAAATAAAACCCCACATTAGCTCTAACTCTAACTCTAACATAACAAATTTTCTGACCTTGAGTTAATGGGTACAAAACTTTGTTATCTCTAACTTTGTACAATTAAGTTAACACCTTCCAATGGGTATTATTAGTTTTCAAATCTTAACATCTTTACTGTACTGCAAATCAGTCCATTGCTTTAATGAAATGATTACATGTTCTATTCTGTACGTACCTATACCTTTATTTATGGGTGCAAAACTCTGTTATCTCTAACTCTGTACAATAAGGTTAAAATCTTCCAATGGGCATCATTCGTTTTCAAATCTTTACATCTTTACTGTAATGCAAATCAGTTGATTGCTTTAATGAAATGATTACATGTTCTTTTCTGTACGTACATACCTATACGTTTATTGCTCAGCATTTTGGCATCTTGCGTGCTAGCTTATAGAGCAACAAAATCCTAACATCTAACGGTGCACTTTAACAGTGCACTTTACTAATAAGCATGCTTACGCCTAACACTGTACAAAAAAAACGCAAATTATCTAATTCTGAAGAGATAAAAAAAAGGAAAAAACACTCTCTTCCTTTCCCCTTGTCTTTACTCTTTCTAACGCAACCCTCAACTCACTTATCTGCGCCTGACCACACGATTCAATTTTATGAATGGTGTATAAAAAGGAGACAAACAATATGTGTTTGCACATTATTTATGCCGAATAGATCTAACGACGCCTCTGTACCGATACCGAAGCAACTGGTTTGTTCATGTAAACAATCGTCTTTTCGATTAGCGGTATCCTGCGATACATTTCGCAGCTGTACAAAGTGCGTATGCAAATTTCTAACAAAGGTCACAAATCTAACTAATGTCTTGTAATGAAACACTGAATTCCACCACAATACTCACTTTATTATCTGTACGTTACTGATCACTTCTGTACAACTTACTCGTTATAATTTTTACGAGATCTTACTTTTGTTAACTCTGTACACTGTACACCGCTTATTATTCTTTTTTGATTATTATATTTTAATTCACTGATTAAAACTGATAAGTATTTTTTGTTACTTCACTTTCACTTTTTTCTTACGCAGAGTTCAAACTTAACTCGAGTGCGCAGAAAACTCACCCCAATTATTAATTTTGTTTTTGTTTGCCTGTACCCTGTACGTTTTGTCTACTGGAAGTGACGATTGTTGATATTTGGTTTTTTGTTTGTTTTGGAGGATAGTAAAGAAAAATCTGTTGTCTTTTTGAATGAGAGAAAATTCTTTTTATTTTTTTTTTCTCACCCTCTAACTCTTTGCCCTTTACAAATAATTTGCAACTGTGTTGTATTACTTTGTTTCACTTTTTCACTTATTTTATCCGGCTCGACTTGGACCAATGTATATTTTGCCGAAGTAATAAAACACATTGCCTTTTTTTAAGTCTAACTTTGACACGTCTGCACTGGTTGGGGTTGTTTTTCTAACTAAAATATGTATACTGATCGCGTATTAAGGGAGTGAGGCTCCCACATGTACGCATTTTACTGAACGATCCGATACATCGTTAGAACACTTAAGTACTCGTTAGTGATAGGTTCAAAGTTTGAGTTTGCTCGCCTAAAAAGAAAAGTTTTTGGCGATTTTTCAATAGAAAATAATGTGCTAAGATGTGCTGTAATATGCCACAAAAAAAAAAAGAAGAGTTAAAACAAAAAACACTAACTTACCGCACCTTCGGTATTTTTTTTTGCTTTACAATTCGCAAACATGATCCTCGTCTCTTTCCGTACTGCGAACAGATCTACAATTTGCGCACATGGAAATCTCCTCATATTCCTTGCAAAAAACAAGAGCCCGGGCAAACTGCTAAAGGAACTTTTTTTTCTAAAGTAAACATTTTGTAAACCTCGACCTTGCTATTTTTTTGTCCACACACAACACTACGGCTTGAGCACATTGCCATACAATATAGATTTTTACGAAACTTTAAAAAGCGGAGCCCAATTTTTAAAAAATAAAAAAATAGCCTGTAAAATCCGTAAAGATGCATTTTTTTTTTACATGGTAGCACATCTTGAGCACATTACGGCAAAATTCTTGTGGTTTTGATAAAGTAAGCTTGCGTGGCAAACTTCTTACATGAAGTGTACAAGCAAACTTTAACAAGTGGGAAATTCTCAATTTCCAAGTTAGACAAACTTTATTAAAACATTGTTAAATATTTAGCAAAATTTAGGGTGCGAATTGATAAGTCGGATTTTAAAAGGTTTAAAATATTAATTTTAATCTTTTGTTTTTATATAACTAACAGTACATTAATTACTTTTGGTTTTATTTTTGAAGTAAACCCTTATTTTCACTTGCCAATTCATGTCTGAAAGCTTCCCTCTGTTTGTGCCTCCAACATTAAGTGTTGCGCGATAGCAATATAAGCATGCGGATATGTATACTCACTCATGTGTAACTATTTAATAAAAACTATATATATGTATACTTTGTTCGATTCGGTAAAAGTCATGAAGATGAAGAACAACATTGCCTATTTATATTTTATCTTGTCTTGTTGAAAGACTGAAAGATATTAATGTTACCAACGAACTTGCTGAAATAAACTTTAATAGCTTGGCTTGGCTTTGGGGCTCAAGTCATAGCTGTAGTCACATTTGTCTGAGAACACTTGTATAACTAACTTTGGAATCATCAACATTTTGTAATTCTAATTTTAAAATCCCAGCCCAAAGCCCTAAGAGCTTGTGCTGTAGTTGTTAAACATTAATCTATACATTTATGGCAAGTTTAATAAATAATAATAATAATAACTAACTTTGCACATTTAACAAGTGGCGCCGATTCTTTTGTAGTACAGAATTCATAGCTACTTGTTAAATGTGCACTTGTTGACAAGCGCCTGTAGATTTGTTAAATTATAGTTTTGTGGTATAGGCCCGTGATGGTCCGATTACATTTTAATGAATTTTCTTTGTTAATACAAATTTTATTTTGATCGCCGTAACTCAGTGATTAGTGCGTTGGTCTGCTGAGTGAGCTCACAAAACAGATTGGAAACTTTTTTCGCGGCACCGCCTTTCGACAAACAATAAAAAACCTCCTAAAGATTTGCCTTAAGAAGTTTTTCAATTCGGAGTCGACAACCACGTCCGTGGTGGTTACGAGAAGCTAGCCCTTGTCCCTCCTGCATGAGCTTCCGGGCCGGATATTTATTTACATCCGTTATAAAACTACACTTATTCTGTGTACTTGAAATTATTGCAAAACATTAAATAAAACAATTTAGCCACGTGCCCCCTGCCACCATCAGCAGTTGAAACACTCTCGACTTTATTGATCCAAATTACACAACAAAAAAAAAATCCAAATTAAAATAAAGCTAAAATGGAACACGAAAGTGTATCGAACTAAGACGCTACGATGAGCTGTATTCAATAACTGCCCGAACGTGATTGGAATTTCAAGCAAGTCAAGTGTAAGCACACAAAAAGTGTTGTACCTACTGCCGGCCGGCCTAAGGACCAGAAAGAGGACTACTTCTCATTCAAAGAGCGTATTGCTCGCAGGGACACAGAGAAACCAAATTCCAAAAATTGATACAGAAATTCTAACACTGAATCGACAGGAGGAAGGAATTAATGATGCGATGTTATGTCGGATTTGGAACGGGACATGCCAAATCCAAGAAAAAAAAAAGCAAAAGCAATTGAAAAAAAGTTGTAATTGATAATTGCCAGGATTTACAGGGCGGGCTACGACCGACTACAACCGGGGATAACTCTTGTCAGTTTTAATTGTACGTGTCACTGTGTTAGCATTATGTACACTCCACGCCGAGTGGGTGGTAATTATTGTTAAAATTGTTCAGAATAAGTTTGGGAGTGCGTATAATGGAGTTCTAAGTGGCACTTAGACTTGGTTATGATAGTTAAGGAGCTGGGGGAGACACGTGGCTGCGCTGTGGCTTCCTTTGGGTACGGACTATACACAAGGAGTTAAACGACACTATTAGCTGCATTATGTGGTGTAGTTTGCTTGTGAAATGGCGAGGATATTAATTTCACTGAAGGGTTTTAAAATTCAAATTTCACCACTTGTATACAGGATGTCTCCGGGAAGATTTACAACTTTGAGAGTGCACACAAAAAAGAAACGAAACTGATATGCACAGGAAAGAAGGATGGAGGTATCATTTGCTTTCCGGAGTTAATGCGGATTAATTAGTCATAATGTCAGAGTGGGAACATTGTTCCAATAAGAATAGACAGGCTTAGTTTAAAAAAAAGCATGGGTGTTTAAGAGATATGATTAGATAAGGATAATCGCCCAGTTCACAGTCGAGGGAAAGAATTTTGATTGCAAGACGAAGTTCATTGGGAGAGAGGAGAGAGCTTTTGCCGCGACCTCGTCCGTGTACCGTGATCCTCGGGGCTCTTCTACTAATGTATGAGTACGAAGTCGAAAAACTTAGAACATAATTTTATTTAGACACAAATCAAACAACAAAACCAAAACACGGCATTTGTACCTTGCCTAACAATGACAAAGAATGTTTAAAAAGTTGTTATTGAAAATACTAGAAGGGATATTATAAACTGCGAATTTTAGTGCTGCATGATGGGGGAAAAATACATCGTAGTGGGACATGACAACGAAAAGTATTAACCAATGAGCTGGTAGAGCCATGATCCTGAAACTCAACAAGTCCACTACCGACAAGACTTTGATCTTAATCACGATCCCCTCCAGATTTGACTGGAAGATGTTGAGCTACAACGAATGGAGTCCATTTGCTTCTACACAGATGGCTCCAAAAGAGAATTGGGAGTTTGTGGAGATGCTTTGGCTAAGGATGTGAATGTAGGCATCGCCTTCCGTTTGGCTGACCACTGCAGTCTTCCAAGCCGAATATTTTGGCCGATTTTATGGCCAAACACCACGATTTAGCAAAGAATATTTTGTCAAATTAGCCCTGAAAGAGAGGAGGTTGATTTTGCATCAGGAACAACAGCAATAATTGTGCACTTCCGGATTCTGGTTCGAAATCGAAAGCCCCACAACCTTCGTCGATGCAGCGAAAAATAAATTCAAACAATTATTTAGGTACTTAAATTTCACTGCAAAACTCAACCGGAGAAACGTCATTTTGTGAGTTGTAGTAGAAGTTATCTAGTACAATTTTATTTTCATTCGAAACGTGAGCTTTCGAGTGCCATGATCACAATGAGGTTGATCGATCATTCGACCAGGAGTCCTACTCACTCACTCGTTATCGCAGCCCTAAGGTTCTAGACCAGAGGTTCCCAATTTTTTTCGGCCACAGAACCCTAAATTATTAAACGTCTTTTGGCGGACCCCCATATTTATATTTACAGAAATTATCATTCCTTGAAGTGTGGTTTGGATATTTTTATGTTTGACAAGAATAAATGATATAAAAATAATTAGTTTAAGTTTTATAAAACATTGATTGTACAACAAAAAATACGTTGTAACTTTTTAATGTGAAGAATGAAATTTTTTCACATATTTACTTAAAATATCCTTTAAATTAGGCTTAATGTCCGACAACTGAATACGAAGGTCTGGAGCTATGTCCAGTCTGTTTCTGTATTTGTGTTTTGTGTAAGTGTAAGCCGAAAACCCAGCCTCGCATCGATAAGTTGTTACAAATGGAAGGAGAACCATAAGAGCTTTTTCTGCGACTGCAGGGTATTCATCTTTCAGTCCAACCCAAAATGTATTCAAATTAGAATCTTCTGATTCAAAATTTTATTTAAGAAGGGACATTTGATGTCGATCAAATTTTCATACTTTGGCACAGTAAGCATCGATGGTTTGCTAAAATTTGCAAACGGATTCTGTACCCAGTCGAGGACGTTCATTTTCTCGGGGAAATACTCTTCCAAACATTTTTTAAGGGTAACCAAATTTTAATGTATGCTTCTTTCATCATCTGAAGTGACCTGCAACATGTTTTTTTCCAAAAATCCGTTTAAAAGAGTAAAACTTTCGTAATTTTTTTGGTTAACACATTCTATCCTGAAACCAAGTTTGGTTTTAAGTGAAGATATTTTGTTTTTAACTGTAAATTTGGTTGTGGTTCTTCCCTGTAAGGACTGGCAAATAACGTTAAGTTTATCGAATATGATAGATAGATAGATAATATTTATTCTTATACGTTCATAATATAATCAAATAGTATAAAATACAAATAAAAAATAAATAATAAAAGCAAAATATAAGAAAGGTTGGTGACATTCAGTATTTATGTACAAGTTCAAAATAGTGTAGAATGCCATTACAATAGGCTAAGCGCTAAGGCATTACAAAATAAAATTATTTGGGTGGGGTGACCCTAAGAATAAAGCGTAAAAGAACATAAAAAATAATTGAAAAAAAAAACTTTAAACATTACAAGAAGCACAAACCAGAAATGATTCAATACAAACTAAGATAAGAATGAGAGTTACAAGTACAAAATGAAAAAGAAAAGGAGAAAAAGTAAGAAAAGTTAGACCAAAACATTAGAAGTAAGAGATTCTAGCGCAGCATAATCAAAACTGAGGAGCCACATTTTCATGCAATTTAAAAACGTTCCGGGTATTGTTACAGTCCTGATAGACAGGGGGAGAGCATTAAATAACCGATAAGACAAAACCGAAAAAAAATTACGATAAGCAGTACAGATAAAGTGTTCGAAAGATTTCCACGAAGATTATACCGAGATATTAGACGAAAGTTAAGATTACCGGACTTCATAAAGAATACTTTCAAAACCTTAAAACAGTACAAATGACGAACAGGAAGAATTTTCAAGTCTCAGAACAACGGATAGCTAGGATGTCTACGAGGTTTACGACAAATTATTCTTAAAATATATTTCTGCAGAATCAGGAGCGGATGAATTTTATTTTAGTACACACCTCCCCAACAAGCAATTCCACATTGTAACTTGGAATGGAAGATATCATAATAGATTGTCTTTAAAAGCTTGGTAGAGCATACATTACGCAAATAAAAAAAATGACGAAGGGTGCATCGGAAATACTTCTTCAATGTGTCAACATGATTCGCAAAACTCATCCTAGAGTCAAGGGTACGCCCCAAATATTTAAATTCATCTACTCTCTCTACAAGGAAACAATTATAGCTACAGGATAGATTAGAACAAAAGGAGGGTGACAAAGAGCCAGAAACACAATAGCAATTCGACAGTTTAAATCTAGGACATTCAGGTGCATGGAAGTACACATCAGCATCAAAAGAGTGTGAGGAGGATAAGCTAAAGAACATTATCTTAGTTTTAGAGCTAATCACTAAGTAGTGTTCAGCAAACCAGTTTCTTAATAAACTTAGATCCCAATTAACATCGGAAACAAGGTCTAAAGGACTGTTTAAGCCATAAGCGAGACCAATGTCATCAGCAAAAGCAGTAAGTGAGCCCTTGAAACTAAGAGCAAAGAGTGGGTTGATATAGACTAGAAACAGAATTGGACCTAAGACAGAGCCTTGAGGAACACCCAGGTTAAGGAACAATATTTCGCTCCTTATATCATCTATCTTCACTCTTTGCGACCTATTACCAAGAAATGAGTTAAACCAATCGAGCATGAAACCACGAAATCCAGCTTTCTCCAGTTTACTCAGCAGAAGATTGTGATTGACCATGTCGAATGCTTTGGTAATATCAATAAATAAACCAGCCGTACATTTCTTCCCATCAAGATGTGACATTATAAGGGAGCAAAACTGTAAGAGCGCATCTTCCGTCGATTTGCCTTTTAAAAAACCAAATTGATTTGGATTGAAGAACCTAGTTTTATCTAAGAAACTCACTATTCTATTTTTCATTAGTTTTTCAAAGATTTTGCTCAATACAGAAAGTAGTGAGATGGGCCTATAATTACCGATTTCAGTAGAGGAACCTTTTTTGAATAAAGGAATAACATCAGCACATTTAAGACATTCAGGAAATACCCCTTCAAACACGCAACGATTAAAAACATTTGCCAAGACATCCACTATAAAACATGCAATTTTTTTAAGAACACAATTTGAAATACCATCAGCTCCGCTTGAAGACGAGTTAGGTAAAGAGCCAATAACTTTCAATATATCAAAAGAAGTTATGGGCTGAAAAAAAAAACTAGTACTATTGAATGGTTCAATACATCCACAAATGGAAGGACAAGTATAACAAATCGATTGTATAGGACACGGTTGTAGACTGCAACCAACATTAGCAAAGTAACAATTAAAAGCATTGGCAATAGAGAGTTTGTCGTGAACTTCAGAGTTATCAACACTCAACACAGAAGGTTTTTTAGAAGCAGTAGATTTATTAAGTAAACTACTACTCGCCATTCATTTTTTAAGTTACCCTGAGCAGATCGGAATTGAGCACTGTAATAGTTATCACGGCAGATAGGAATCTCTTTTTTTAGTTCAGCACATAATTTCTTATACCTTTTTTTTAGACCCTGGTTATCAGGATATTTATTGCACTTAAATCTTAGTTTATTTTTACCCATAACTTTATTAAGTAACAAGCTGGAAATCCAAGGTTTCAGTTTTTTAACAAATTTTTTTGAAGGCACTAATGAGGAGCAAGATAATATATGCTTCTTTAGAGAATCATTGAAGATTTTGAAAGCAGTAGATGTAGATATATGTATCGGATAAATAAGCCAATTTCACCAGCCATTGCTCATCGTGCAAGAGTTCAACAAGCGTACTTACGGATGCAGAAATGGGCTGTTCGACGAAGAATAAAACTTTTCCCCTCGAAAGTCATCTCACTTCCGTGTGTAGAAGAAGAGATTATGAATTTCGGTGGGACGCGACGGCACGATAATGCTTTTTCCACGGAACCCCTTTGACCCTTCCACGGAACCCTAGGGTTCCGCGGAACACCATTTGGGAAACGCTGTTCTAGACGACCAAGAAAGTCGAACCTCCGTTGTAAGGTTCGCTGTATTTATGTCTAAGTATTGGAAAGACAGTATAGTTTTGAATTCAATAACTGAAAATCGTTCGTCCACCATTTGTATGGACGAAGGCTTAGCCAAAGTACTGTCATATGTGCGTCCATTCAATTACTCAACCGTCAAAATAAATACATACATACATGCATATGTACTTCATTTTCTTATTTATAACCTCCTCCACCGTGTACGTTCCCATGAAATTTATTCATCAATCACTCGAATCCTTAAATCAATGCAATGTCAAACACATTTTCCTATGTATAGATACTTGTACTTAGTGACAAATGTGAAAATGAATGCCGACCCAATAATTAGAGGGAGCACGTGTATGGTTTCAACTTTTTAGTGCCACACAAGCCTAATAGGACATGAAATTGGTGCACCATAAAAGTTGTTATATGAATACCTACATACTCGTCGTAGAGAGGGAGATATACACAATAACATAGCCTGCAGCTGGGTGGGTTCCTTAACATCTGTAGTTGATAAAACTGGGACAACGAATGTCTTGGAAATAAATCAGCCCAGAGGAGGAACATATTTGTTTGAATGACAATCGGTAAGGACATTAAAATTGTTTTACACAGACGCTGTTTCTATAATTTTTCTTATTTGATACTTATTATGCCAATAAATAGACGAATTCCAATGTGACTAGATTGATGTAAAGGAAGGAAAAAATTTTACTTAATTTTACAGGAGACCACAGAAAAATTCTTCCTGAGAAGACACATTTATCTCAATTTAAATTATTGAACAGAGTCGAGAGTATAATGTAGTGATACCCTTAATATTTATACTTGAATAACAGTTATAACAGGAATTTTTATTTTGTAATACCAGTTATTCTTATAAGCTGTATACAGTCACTATTAATTATTGAGATGGGTCTGAGAATGGCCGATGACTCAATCTTACCCCGACTAGAACTTAAAAAGTCCAAAAAACTTTTGGTGGTTTTAAGAACCGAACCTGTGTCTCTCGCTTAGCCGTCCAACGCAATAACCATTAAGCCACGGCGACCAGGACAGAACTTAATAAGAGAAAAACCAAAGAAATTATCACACTCAACAGAAATCATCTATCAATTCTCATAGACATTATGACAAATCACAACCTGCTAGCAGCCCACCTTAAGCGACTGCGTTTGAGTCAACGGACCTTCGCAGAGGATGTGGTGACGTAGACGCCGAGGAGGACACATTCCACCTCCTATGCAAAAGCCCAAGCTTAAGCAGAGGCAGGAAGACAACCCGCGGAGAACATTTCTTTAATGATTTGGGCGAATTGTCAAACAATTCGTCGAGAACCATCCAACCCTTCGGAACTCGGGTTGGTTCAAGAAGGTCAATTGATAATAACAGTCCGTGCTCTTTTTATTTTTAAGTACCCCACACCACACCGGGAAACACAATGGATCCGATTGAGGCTGTACTTAAGTGCAGCCACCCCAATAACCTAAGTGAACTGTTAAATATTTAATCCTCAATAATGGTTTTTAACAATTCGACCTACTGCTTCATTTTCCTTTGGAATATACTTACATACATATGTTATGTACAGATGCAATCTTCTCCTTGTCATTATTGGCAATTCTCCTTTGGAATTCCAAGGAAAGTGCACGTACATCCTCACGCGGCAAGCAGTCAAACAATCTCGCAAACAGCCGATCAATTGGTCAGTAAGATCGTCCGAAATGTATTTCAGTAAACTGCAAACAATGCCCGAACGTAACACCTTATAGAGTAAAAAAAACATATGTAAACATATGTAGGTCCGCCAAATGATGTTTCCTTTTTGATTTCTTTTGTTCGAAATTAGCATTAACATGTCTCTTAAACCACGATTGTTTTGAGTTGAGTGTCTTCTTCTGTCCTTTTTTTCTCTTCAACTCTGGTACACAGGTTAAAATTAACCTGTTTCGTGCTCTACACTCCCACCTGAAGAAATAAACTGTCAATAATGTTTTATCTAAAGGTCCTACTTAAAATAATATACATAATTCATAACCAAGAGACAGACAATGAATTACCTTGCAATTACCGTCAACTGACAACTACAACCAGCAACCAACAACAACAGCATGGGCATTATAAAACATCATACTTATTTCCATCGTTATGTTATCTGGCATGCGGATGTGGATTCTCTAGTCCTTTAGCATTCATAACATAAATCACCAAATTTAAGTCCTTCTTTCACTTAAACACCTGATGCAACAATATTCTCGTTAGCATTACTATTTCTCTGTTAGTAGCTGTGTATAACAATACCACCGCTGAATGAGATAGGTAGGAAGGCACAGAGTAATAAACTTTCAGCTAATCCTAAACAAGTTAAGGTGTAACGCCTTTGGAACAGGTAAAGCTCTACCCGATTATGTTGCCACTGAAAATGTGTGATAAACGCAAATTTAAATTTGTTTTCACCAAGCATTTTGTTGTTTTTGTTTATAAAATACAGCCAAAGCCTTTGGGTGCACTAATTTTAATCTACAACCTGTAACGTTGTTAAGTATTCCGAAATAGATGTCAGTCTTGTGAATCGGTCCAAAATTATATTGGAAGATAAGGCAAAGACGCTGGCATCGGCTTCTTAATTTTGTGAAAAATAAAATAAAAATATATTCCTGGGAGATGGCATGACTAAAGGTGGAAGATAAACAGAAGAGCCATGTGCGGTAGGTTAGGAATATTGACCTTATGTCACTATGTGAAGTGGGATGCAACATAATTTGCGTTTCACTTTTGATCAGAGAGCGTTTGAAGAGCAACATAAAAGACGAGAAATACGGCGGGAAACTGTTGGCTTTAGTAGTTTACCGACCGATTGGCCCCTATTAGTGTCGTCTTAGGCCAGGAAAGTGCACAATTTACTAAATATTCACAAGTCCAAATGGATACCCACAGTCACTTTAACGGTTTAAATAGCGTATGACAAACCTTAACGGCATTTCGGATAAAGGGAGATCACAGTAGTAGTAGACACATTCTAGTGCAAATTGGGTTCATCGTTGAACCCCACCTCTACCTACCTACCTATGACAAAATTTATTTTTTTATTTCGTACTAGCAATTAGAGAGACCTGCAGCTCCACGTCCAAAAACAACATCGGAATCTTTATTGACACCAAAGCTGCCACCAAAGAGCTCCATTTACACACTTCATCCTCTAAATTAGTAGAACAGTGTAAGAAGGGTATTACCCAGGTAAACGCTCGGTTTAACATCACTCTCCTCTGGGTTCCCGATCATATTAACATAAAGAGAAATGAGAGAACAGACGCTCTAGCCAGATGTAGCTCAAACTTTGATGATTCACTTGCGGAGTTAGTCTGCTCTCCGATTGGAATCATCAAGAGAAAAATTCTCCAGCACTTTCTCTCAATTGCTAACTCTAGGTGGAACAGCCTAGAAAACTGTGCCATATCCCCAGATATAGCCCACTTACAATAAAAAGCCGCCGAATTCATACCGAGACAGCAAGAATTGTAGCAATTAGCACAAGCCACTGGTCAATTGAGTCACACCCTGGCACGTTAGCCATAGCTGCACAAGAAAAAGATATCCTGTTCCACTTTTTATGTGACTGCCCACTTCTCACACTTGGCAAAGAACTTTTCAAGGAATTATCAGAGATCTCCCACATTAAATTTTGCAACGTCATTAACTTTCTCAACTCCACAGGATCGATCTGGAGACTATTCCTCTTAATCACACCCACCAACACCCAGGTCACGTGAGCTGTGATATCAAAAAGGCCCATAAGCGCTAATTGTGTTACTACCAGCCTTTCCATACTTCTACCTATCTACCTACCAAGGATCGTTATACAGCTTCAAAGGTGGTCTTGGCTTTTCATCGTCAAAAATCGCTTGATGCAAATATCATATTGATTGTTGCTACTCTCTTTCCAACAAAAATGTAGTTACATCACAACCCGATGACATGTCCTACGGGTCTCTTCCATCGTCCTTATGTGTCAAAGTATACATATTTCATGAAACACTTTGCGACAACCTTATTCACTTTAATTTCATTATAATTTTCCTGCACTTATTGAATTCTCAAACAACACGCATCCCCTTCTAATGAAAAGATGCACATCCTGTAATGAATCCACAACCCCCACCAACCACCACTGTCGCCGCTGGCACTTCAATGGTGTGACCAATTTTGCTCAAGTGCTATCTTAGCCCTCGGGAGGGAAACTCTTCGAAAATTAAACAAATAAACCCAGACTATCAAGGATGGCTCTCTTTTGAAGGGCGAGCTACCACATGCACAGACAACATTGTTCTGATTTGTTAGAAATTTATTTTTCTTTTCCTTTTTTTCTGTTTTGTTTATTTTGTGTGAATGGGTAGCAGGATCCTCAGTAGAAGTACCCTCTCATATGTTAGTGATTATAATTCGATTACACTGCTGGCAGGCATTTACCTTACCATGTCCTTTTCCAATTACCTTCTCTGTTTACTTTTCCAAATTCCCAAAGAAGAAATATCGAATTAAAGTCTAAAGATGAAGATGTCGTCATCATGGTCGTTGTGGTCGTTCCTCTGTCTTCTGTCAGCGTACAATCGGAAGAGGTGGGTTTTTTTTTACAGTTTTACAGTTCGTTTTTCCATTTTTGTAACCATTTTATGGGATACCTTTGTTTCATGAAATGGGATACACATCTCCGGCTTCTGCTGTCTTTTGTTCATTTTAAGGGAAAATCTCTTTTAATTACTCCTTTCGCTTTGTGTAGTGTGGGTTCGTTCGTTTTTATGGGACAGAATACGGACGTAAACACATCGAGATGTAACGTTAAACGGCATCCATTTAAGTTGCTTAGTTAAATTTAATGAATTTGACATGCGAACGAATGGCACATGAATATTAATCTACACCGGAGCTACACAGTTTAAGCACGTATGGTAGTAAAATTTCGTTTAAACTTAATGTTAAAGACTTTCTTTTGACCGGGTTTAGTGGTTTCCGGTTTTCGGGGAAATATCTTGGCCTTGTTTGGAAAACAACAAACAATTATATTTAACTGTAGATGCTTTTTCATTAGAAGAAAACTGTGGATTGAAAGTTTGATAACACTGTTACTGATTCTACGTTTTGATGGTTCATGTGACCTTCACCCTGAATTATAACTGAGATTCCACATCACTTAAAAAAAAAAAGGTCAAAACTATGCCACCAGTGGCGGAGGTGCAGAGTCTGCAAACATTGCTTGTCGGAGGGAGTAAATATATCTTACATGCCTTCTGAACTCATGATCCTTTGTTCTTATAATGTTAGCCTGCAATAAACCTCGTTTGTATTACGGAAGGCTCTTGAGAAGAAATGATATATTTCAAGCCTAACCAAGGTACAAAGAGCGGTATTCAATGGATTTACAAAAACTGTACGACCACACTGACGGTAGGACCATGCGTCATGCTTAACCTAAGCCCACTGGATCTAAATTGTATAACATTGCACTTAGGCTCAGAGAAACAGGGCTTAATCATCTACGACACTTGGTCAACCCTTTACAACTGCGTTAAAGTGGATGAACTGTTGCCATAATCTTAGCTGAAGGAATAATTGAAAAGAGAAAAGCGACTCACTACATACATATGTAGGTTCTGGAGTCACTAACAATCAAAGCTGATTGAGTGTTACAAGGAATACAGTGCTTCCCGGATAGCTACCTTGCGAGTTTTTCTGTTTTATTTGGGCCCTTAAGAGGGGAAAGTTACCTATCCGTACCCGCTTATATTGCTGAACATTTCTGAAGCCTGACATTTTTGGTTAGCAATGTGGGCTACGCAGCTAAGCGGGGGAGTACATATCCGGGTATTTCTGTATTTAAACGAGAGATAAACCTTATTTCCTTACTGTTTTTCCTTTTGGATAGGTAGGTGGGACTCGTACGAGTCCTGCTCAGTTTTGCAAACAGTTTCTTTTTTTTTATATATATATATAATTCACAAGCGCTCAAAAGTTTAAGAATACCCTTAAGATGTCATTCACACAGCGCTCGTATTGGGGAAGTGATTTCGCTTTCCGATTTTGCTTATTAAAAATACGTTCATTCGGCATTTTAAGACCTCCACCATTCTCCATTTAAAATACTTTTACGCCCAACTGTACGTCTTACACTATCATCTATTTCTATCTCTCTCTATCAACTTCTCGTAAACTGTTTTTTAGTAACCGTAAAATAATTAACAGATCATTTAATTTTAGTAGCTCAAATCAACTCCAGGTTTCTTCCAGAAAATAAGCCTCCAACGGTGGCACAACCTAATTAAAACAACATTATGCATCAAATCCTTCGATCCTCTAGAAACAAGTCTGTTTTTTTTTTCCGTAATTCGCTTTTAATTCCATCGATTAGGATCAGTTTCTGGTTTCCCATTAGGCCTGAGCGCATAACTTAAAACCTCATTAGCAATTTAGAGCAATGTATCCCATAAGTGGACAACGATGACACATACAAGCAACCACGGAGGGACAACACTTCTAACGGATTTAACAAGAAAAAAAAAAACACAACACCGGACTCAAACTCAAATTCAATACAAAAACCATGGGGCGTATGTTTTCCCATTAATTTCCTTTCTTGATGTGACACAACACAGACGCAACCGCCATTAATCACCACCCAAATAAGTTACAATTTCCCATTCGTATCTGGTCAAAAGCAAGCAACTCCAACTCCGCATACACGGAAAACTTGAAAGATGATATGTATGTATCAAGACCAGTTTTCGGTTTCGAAACTCAAAGATTACACCAAAAGTCGACATTTGACATGCATTTCATTTGTGTCTGAGTAGAGGATACGTTCGAGTCGTATCTAAGTGTGTGTCTGAGTATGAGTGCGTGAAGACACAAAAAAAAATGCCATTTTTTTAATTTAAACCTGACGAATGTGACTAAGCCTTATTGGAGTAATAGATTTAGAGAACGGGCCCCAAGGACCGACCGACAGGCCTATAAATTCTGCGACAAGCTAAATATGTAAACGAAATTCCGTTTTTACGTATTTGCCACACGTGCTTGACCCATAAAACAATAAATGACAGCCAGCATGTACAAAGTACCATTGCGTGTCTTCCCGAAATTAAAGTTGTTATCCCTTTTGTGCTACCCCCGCCCGTCGACCCCCCTAGCCATCACCTTCCGCACAGTGGTGTGGACAATTTATCTACAGGTATCCGAAGAAAACAAAAAGCGCGAGTGATAGTAACTACACGTACATAATCCAAAAATTCCCAATACGATTGTGTTTTTCATTTGTGTGGTTGTGCGGCGACGATGAAAACGAGCAGGACTACGAGAACGACGAAGGTATTCCACACGCGACATTCATGAATTCGGGAATCAATTTGGCTTGAATGTCCTGGTGGTTGGTTGCGGGAAGAGACATCTCACGCGATGTGTATACATTAGGAGTTGTCATAGAAGATGTGGATGGATGTTACAGGGTTTCACAAAAACGAAACGGGTATTCAATAAAGTAACCAGAGAAAAATAAAAACGAAAACAAATAGATCGAGTGGCGCATTATCGTTTATAATCCTTGAAGGGACAAGACTATTTGTATGCAGCTAGCAATAGTTACCATGGAATCTTATGACAACAAAGGATACTACTACTGTCTGCTTCACAATGTAGGAAACTATTGACGAAATTTACGAGGGAAGTTTAGTAAGGGAATTTCTTTACTAGTAGCTAGAGGCAGGGTTATGGTGTTATTTCCGTTCTGTAATATTTTTGGGGTTCTGCGACCCCAACGCTTTACAAAAAGTGGATTAATTCAGTAACCCTCGACAAAATGAGTCGTTATCACGCACTTGTACGTTACCCTGAGTTGAGTGCATACAAGTTTTTACTTGAGTTAGTAAAAAAAAATCTAAGCTTAGCTGAGAAAGACATTTTCGGAAAATGAAACTGACACGACATCTTTTCCATATCTACCACTCGAGGTGGGTAGTGTATGACCCGACTAGTGCAGGTTCGAGACCGTTCGGAGAACAGCAACAGTCACCGAAAATAAAAAGGAAAATGAACAAAGTCTGAGTTTTGGTTTATTACACCAAAAAGGGGATTCTGCTGGGGAGTGTGAGTTTGAGTGCTCCAGGAATGTTGAAACTTAATTTTTTTAACCGAAAAAGAAAAATAATTAAAAATATCCGCAACACACCAGCGATTACAAAGACAGTCAGTTTACGATAGATTCGACCAGTCGCCTACAGAAAGTTCAGTTGGATGTAGTCAAAACTTCGTCAGATAGCACCATAATTAAGAGTCTTCGTAGGAATATGCATAGTTAAGTAAATTAATTTGCTGCAGAGAATAAATGTAAGTGCGTCGCCGTGGATTAGTGAGCTGCTTAACGAAACGACACAGGTTCAAGGCTCAAAACCACCAAACGTTATTTCGCGGTACCACCTCTTCGCAGGAATGGCAAACCTGTCATGGAAAAGCTTCTCTATCCACCGTTCGGAGTCAACAATAAAACTGTAGATCCCTTCACCTCGTATGGGGAATGTAATGTTTGCGATTATCTAGGCCCGAATAATACCGAATAAATGGAGGGAACTGAAAGTGCCTAAAGTGACAATCGCCTAAGTATTTATACATTAACAGCAAAGTTTTGCTGTAGGTTAAATTAGGGAGGTAGTCCGCATATACCGCCGACTCTCTTAAACAGTAGAAGGTCCATTGTGATATCTTAGGATGAAGGAAGACTCATCCACATATTAGTTGAACCAGTGGGAGCTTTTGATAAAGCGATCTTGGTTTTTGGTATCTTGTTCTGCTAGGTTGCCAAGATTTTCAAACTGACTGAAATGGTTCCATTTTATAAAAGTGTTCCGGGCTAAGGCGTGTCCGTTAATTGAATAAGGTGAATTGAAATTAAAATAAACAATTCCACAACAGTACAACTTATACTCTTTATTCTCCTGCAGTTCTAACGATCAAGTGTCGGGTCATTCTTTCCATTATTGATTTATCACAATTAGCCAGAGCTCGATCAGCTGTGAATTCACACATCATTTACTTGGTGATAACATAGAGAGAGTGCTGGATATGTACAGAAGATATGGTGGATTGTTTTTTCTTCTTCTTCTTTTCCCTGCAGCTTCTGCAGAAATCATTTCCGGGGAGGCCCAGTCGACTGGCATGTGTGCCTATAGGGTAGTGTCCTGTGATTCTAAGAAGTCTTCTATCTAGTGAAATCAATCTCTAGGAACACTTTCGCAAGTTGTACCATTTGAACATCTTAGATTGGTTTTGCTGATTACATCCTGCTTTCATAAAAGCTTGCATATTGCTTGTGGTACTTCGAGATTCTCTTTATCAGGAAGAATCTGTAGTATTGACCTTAATGAGTTCATCGGCTTCAAAGTTCCCTGGAATGTCTCTATGTCCCGGTACCCAGTAGAGGAGTAGGTTGATCTCCACGAGAGACGAGCGGTAATCAAGAACTATTTTTAACATTGCAGAGACTGATTTCGGACACTTTAAAGCGGTCTGAATATCCTGTGTAGATATTAAATTCCACCATAATCACATTTAGAAGGCACTACAATGCTCTGGAAGGCGAAAAGAGAGAATGAGGTAAAAATCACCGGAGAAAACGCATCGTCCTAAACCGTCTTTGGTTTCGAAACGGCCTGCATAAAACTTCAAGGATTCTTTAACTTAGAAAAAGCAGGCAAAAAGTGGATCGAACCTCGACTATTATACTAACAAATTAAAATGGTCAACTCCAGATCCGTATTGGCCTAAGGGACTGTTAAGACATCTTAACCGTAACATACTTACTTACTTACTTATCAGGCCAACGACCCTTGGAGGGTCTGAGCCTGAACTAATGCCGCTTAACCGTAACATATGTATGTAAATTCATAAAAGTGGTTCATGCAATTTGAATATCCTTACGGCATGCCGAAATGCTACTTTACACAACGTCTAGGCCGCACGGCTTATCTGCTCGCGCAAATCCGACATAAAACAGGCATTTCAAGCAACAACTTTTGCAGAAAATGCTTAAGAGATCTTTCGCTTACGCACATCAACAGGACCATTCAATGAAAATACTTCCTCAAAGTGTTAAACGGTTTTAACCAAATCTGCACTAGGAGAATCTATTGCTTCATCAAGTAAATGGTTCCAGAAAGAAGATTGAGTAGTCCAAGCTCATTATAACAGCGGACTTTCTATCGACATATCTATCTAGTGCAGAAACCACACGGCACATGGCTATTTGAGGCATCTTAAAAACGTTTTTCATAGTGAAAGCTTACATTACATAACTCTTAGCGGTGGTAAAGGCAGAACTTGAGTCCTTGTATGACGTAGTGCGAGAAACGAAAAAAAAGATTAGATTAAGATCGCTAACGCAAAACGACCGTCTAGAGAAACAAGAAAGAGCCGATACACGTTCAAAACTTCAAGCAAAAAGTTTGGAGGGAACATTGTTGATCTCGGAGCAGGATCAAGAGAAGCAGAAGTCATTCTGAGGACAATGATCAAAACAAAAGATTGTAAAAATTGAGGCCCTCTTCACCTGCTATTCGTCCACATTAAGTCGTTTGACATATTGGACTGAGTTGCGAAGACGTCAAAGAGCTTAAATAAACGAAGCGAAGCTAGATTAAACTAATAATAATGGTGGTTAGGAGTGCTATTCGACTAACCGCGACAATGACAAATATGTAATCCCATGATGTACCTATGTACATACATACATTCATATGCTTGTTTATGAGTTTGAAATAAGTAAATCAAAACAGCCTTTCGAACTCCGCCGGCCAAAAAAAAGAGAGTTCTTTAAACACTATACGGTATCTATGTACAGAGACGAAATGTCTTAACTAAGCCCATATACTCGCATAGTTACTATCATTTGGTAACATATATGTACTTATGTATGTATATTTTCTAAAAAATATATCTAAAAATAAAACCCCATACCTATGGTTAGCCTTCACCCGAACTTCACTCACTTCAGTTGTATTCGTTCTTTGTAAACATTTTAAGTAAAAACCAAACTGACAGGTTAAGAGCACTTTACTCCGTTGAAATTAAATACTAATACAAAGAGAAGAAGAGATAAAGGAAACAAAAAAAGGACAAGGATTTCCAGTGGACAAAAAATTCCATGATGAAAACATTCGTAAAAAAAAAAATTCCGCTGCAAGGGAGGGTTTACGTAAACCGTCCCAACATAGAATTATTTCCTTACTTTCTGATTGACTTGACATCATGTACCGCTTCTTTTGAATCAAACGTCAACCGGGCGTAAACGTAAAAAACCGAAATCAATACCCAAAAATAAAAACCTTTCGCCGCAAGACTTACTACGTCTGCTAAGAGCCCATTACAATGATCGTTATCCTACGCGGATTATAGTTTGTTTCTATCATCGGACAGACGTCATCCCTCTTCAATTTTTCCAATATCTTCATTTACGTTAACCGACAGCTAAATGACGGCTTCGGATGTACCTTTCACAAATGGATATCGACAAACTGAGACGGCTATGACAAGCATCTTAGTCCCAGCAAACTGCCAACCGCGCGTGAATCAATTTATTGCTAAGTAATGCAGGTTCTAGGAATCTTTTTCGTTTCTTTTTTCCTTTTTTTGATTGTAGTTTACAACATGAAAATGTGGGAGGAAAAGGATTGTGACTTCATGAAGGTTGGAAAGATGCAAATTTTAAGGGTAATTTTCAAAAAAGTTCAGGTGATTGAAAGGACCACTATTTGTACCGGCACTGTCGGTCAATGGCTAATGGTGTCACAGAAAATATAAAATCAAATTTGATCAGGTGGTGAAAGTTCTTCAACAAATTTAACAACAGCTTGGTCTATTAAAATGGACGCTGGTTTGGCCACGAACGATTATTATTACTTCGAGCTAGAGGATAGATAGATAGATAGATAGTTTGACTTATTATTCATTCTTTTCTATATGTTTCACAATTAATTTACATAAATCGTTAAGCATGGCCTTGCCGTCTGCCCGTCGAGCTAGAGGATTGTGGGCTTGGTGTCGATCTAGAATATATTGAGCTGGTACTCATATCCACTATAAGCCTGACTCAATTTTTCGCTGTTTGAACAGGCAATATGCAACTATTACTATCACTATTCTACACTATTGCCCGAAAGGTTAATCATCGAGTCATCACGACAATCGTGGTAAGAAAACGTAACGCGGAAGCAATAATTTGGGACTTTGCACCGAGTACTTTACACTGGCTTAATTCCGCAGTAGTACGGCTCATATCAACATACGGTTCGATTGGTCTGGCTGGAGGCGCTTGAGAAGAAATTGTACCTTGTAAGAGTGATCATAATTCAAATAGGGAGCCCACAGTGGTGTTGGGAACGATGCTCACCCTGGTCCCACTAGACATCTGCTACAGCAACAGGACGGCAAAAGGGAAGTCAATTTATGGAAAAACAATATCTTCAGACACGCCTGTAAGCTTATAAAGCTTTGTATATAAACAAACCCTGAAAGATATACATATGTATCAAGAGTCGACAAGCTAACTCTGTTCTGGGAAAAGATATGTATATTGGAAAATGAGTGTGCGGAAGAACTAACTGAAAAATGGTCACACGTTATGCATTTTGTACCCTTCCTTTGGTAATGACTTCTATAAACACCTTATATAAAGAAATAGATGCATAATCAGTCTTAAAGCAAGATCTTATGTAGACACATGCACAACAGTCAAATCAATATGGTTAGCATTCAGTAAGAATACATGGAACATCATGCAACTTAATCGACAGGAAATAGGAATCAGTTCAGATGCCCTCCAACGACATTTCGCGATAGAAACTCACGCAAAACGACTTGGGCTGCCGTAAAAAAAACGACTGCGGAAGTCGAAGGAACCACAAAAAAATTTGATAAAAAGAAGTTCCTGGAACAGACAGCTAATTTGTAAAATAAAAATTCGAAAATTTGTCATAAATGTTGACAGACAGTCAATGAGTAGTGTAAGGACGATCTTTGAATTGTGTCCATATTAAAAGTCTTGAAAAATACCATCAACATTTTTCGAAAGTCGCGTCATGACGATCTATGCAATAGGTAATATTTTTTTCCAAATCCACCTAAAAATTTAACATTCACTTACCATTATGCATCCCGTTTTTCAACATCCATCCATGTAAGAGTAGATTAAAGTAGAAATCTAGTACCACTCGTGTACACGAACCGAACGGAAAAAATTCAAACTACAAAAGCACAAAAGTTAAAAAGGAATTTAACACTAAAAAGCTGAAGCAGCAATTAGCACTACATTCAGAACTTCAACAAAAACAGTAATTAAATCGGAATTTTAATTGAAATTTTGAAGAAAGAGGAAAGGGTAGGTTATATGTATATACGAACATCAAGTTTCATGTATGTACATAGGTATGCAATTACTACTGTTGCTGAATGGGCTAGAATATATTTTAAATGCGGTATGCTGAAAATGGAAATACTCATGTTTTGTTACATTCTTTACATGAAAATATTCAAAAAAATTTTTGTATGTATAACTTAAACCATATAGGGCATATGTAGATCGGCGAGATTGGGGATGGCCATGGTGTAGTGGTTGCATCATCGCTTGTCACGCCGAAAGTTCAAGGTTGAACTTCTCAAGTCAACCAAAAAATTGATCGACCGCAAAAAGCTGACATCGACACGATTGAAAAGGCAGTAGGGTGGTCACATGTCTTGAAAGTATTGATCATACTGTGGAGTGACATCGGTATGTTCGGAAAAAATATTGTGAATTATATACAATGACAAAAATACCAATAATTCTCCCCAGTCATTCTGGACACCACCCGCGGAGCAAAAGACTGAAACTTAATACCATCACTACACCAACACTAGCGCTGTATAAATAGCATCATGAGGGTATTTATAACCTCTTGAGCCCCAGTGAAATATAAAGAAAAGAAAGAGAAAGTCCAAGCAACTAAGAAATTGCTATATAAACAGATGAACATGCGAAGAAGCGGGCATAAGAAGGTAGAAATTATGAAAATCAAGAGTCAAAATTCATGTTAGGAAAAATGGCTTAACCAGCTAGATTCCAGAGACTCATAATGTTTTCAAAAGCAGAAAATTCCACCGGCAAACCATCACTTTATCATCCAATCTGTCTTGTCAATGCAGTGAGAACGATTTTTGAATGTATAATATTCAATTTCTGAATCGGAAGGTTGTTGTTTCGAACTAAAAATATGGATTCCGCAAAGTTCAGTTTTCCATCGACTCAATCGACAGAGTTATGATGAAGAGGCGTAAGCAAAGAGGCGAAGTGATTACACCCGTTGCAAACAATGCGTTCAATATAGGGATGGGCTTATCATTCTGATGTATGTACGTCGGTTTATCAAGTCTAGAGCCAGCTGATTTAAACTTTTCAACGGGCGGCGAATAAAAAGTTTCTTTGGATTATCACATAACAAGCTACACTTAAAAAAAAGTCAAAATGCCAATTTTCATATCTTGTCGAAGTAAGGGCTGAAGGGACTCCTTTCAAAGACTTGGTTCCGAGTAAACATTCACTTGACAGAAGGACCCACACCTGCACAAAACGTGTTTTCAAAATGTATTTCAAATGTACCCCCATAATACCTGCATCGAATGCTGCCCCCTCAACATTCCTTTCAACCCACTTCTCTAAGTTATTTAAGACTGTCGTCATCCCTCAACAAATGGACCCATATATTCCAAACTAGAAACCATTAGCCTAACATTTTACAAACTTTCTTGTTCTCCTCTTCTCTCTCTATCCCAACCAAAACCAGAGGTAGAATATTGTATTGTAACACTCCGTTTGGCATGTGCACAGCTCGCGTACCACAAGTCATTCAATCATACCCACAGCACTTAACTGTCAAAAGATGAAATGTGAAAATGAGAAACGACCAAAGCACTGTGTCATTGTTTTCCCTTAAAGCCCATATTTTTCGACCCGAAATTGCCACACGCATAATTATTTTTTACCTACCTGTACACCTCCCTTCGGTCGTCGCACACTAAGCAACAACCTACGAGTACGTTTTTAATATCTCTAAAAACAACCGAAAGATAAACATTTGTGAAGTTGGCCAACACATTCCTGTTCACCTTTTAAAGATTTATACACGATGTGACTGATAAGGCACAACCCGAACATTACGCCCGGGAAGCTTTATGGTGATGGCTTCAGAAACGCTTGCTTTTGCACGTGCCACCAACCCCCGAAAAGCTGCAAAGACAAACAACATAATTCCCCTCCCCGCCCTCTGCACGGTGAATGGATTTTTATGTTATTTTGTCCGTTCGTCCTTCCCGACTTCTCGCATCAGACACTGTGCGGCATGGCCCGCATTGTTTGCTTCTAATGTGCTGCCTCATGACCGTTAAGTTCATTATTTGATCCACATAGGGCGGGGGGCGGGGTCTTGCCGACCAAGGATAAGAACTCATTACAGGCATATCTAAATTATGAATAGTAGATGGTTGTGAAGGATATTGTATGTGTGGATGGAGCGAGCTAATAGAACTCTAGGTCATTTGTTCATTAAAAGAAGTTAATGTGAAGGACATATTCCCTGTGTGTGTTTAGTGTTTGATGTTTTGTGGGATAAAATGATTCCTGTGCTCGTTTAATGTCGCCGTTGCATGAAATGTCCTTACGGGCAAAAGAGAGCACATAAGCACACACATTTTTGTGTGTACCTATGTCTGGGGGAAATTACTCAAAGTCCCTTAATTGCGTTAAGACTGAGCAGCATAAGATAGGGGGTGCGCCATAACATTAACACACAATCCTTATATGGGTGCTTAAGGAGCGTAAGGAGCGTCGAAAAATGCATAAATGGACATGACACGAGTCTAGAGTAGATTTTTCGTTAACGTATGATGGTATGTTGTAAGCGTGTGCAATAAATGCATTCCATGCCAGAACTTCGTGGAGCATGAAATGCAAAAAACTATTTTTCAATAAAACAGTAAGCAGTACTCCCCTGGTGATGTGCAATAAATTCATTGACAATAAATTAAAATTCAATTATGATAGACAGTAAAACGTAAGCCGTTCGCTGTGACGGACTCTGGAACTCGTTTTGTACATAGGTACGCGGAAAGATAAAATCCAATTGCTGGTGGATTTATATTAAGCAATTTGCGCAGTAAAAGTGCCAAGGAGCAACTTCACCTTAAATCTGTTTTTGGGAAAGAGAAAGGTAGCTACGGACGTGTGATTGAAAGATTTGTAGTTTGATTTTGATACAACTACATACAACATAACATCACCATGAATTAGTGATCATAAACATATTGGCATTGAACAAAGATTGGTATCTCTAAAACAAGGATCTTCATTAGGTCTAGCGAAGAAAGCGAAATTATTTCCGATATACACCACAACGTGCTTGCGTTGCCCGCCCGCATCTTTTTCAAAAACATTTCTTCAAATATCTCACCGTCTGCGCTGTTGTTTTACAAATCAGATCTACATATATTCGTAAGTTTCATCCTGACAAATAAAACAAAAAAAAAACCGCATGATCGTACGTCGGTCGTTCCGTTCTCCAGATATCGAAGGAGAGCAAACTGATCACACACACAGACATCACTATGAGTGCAGCAATAACGCTTGACGTTAAAAACACCTCTAACTCTGCGATCAGGGCGTTCATTAGAAGATCACTTGCCAGAATGGAAACGCCATATTATTTGCTTCGTAAAGTGATAAACTATTTCAACAACAGGAAGTTGAGGTACAATACCGATGAGGGGGTAAAATACTACAACGTCACTGCGGGAGTTCCACAGGGACCGGTCTTACGTTCGCTATTGTCGAAAATCATGTAGAACAGAATTCTACAATTAATGCTACCTAGCAACGATAACAGGGCCCCTACTCTGTATTGCGATTCTAAAGTTCGGATCGCTCGAAATTGCGTTTCAAATTGCCGATACAAAATGTCTGCTTTCGAACGATCCGAACCTCAGAATCGCTATACAGAGTAGGGGCCCAGGATTCGCCGTCATGACAGCAGCTTAACAGATCCGTGCAGTAGAATCAGGTATAAATGAAGCAATTGCTCGAATAAAAGAATGGCTAATACCCGCCGGACTAAGTATCACAATGGACCTACATTCTGGTCTAACATAACCCACCCATCCGTCGACCATAAAGCAGAAGCTTTCTTTATAACCAGTTGGAGAACTGTTGAACTCGTCAACTTTCAAGTTGATAACCATCAGGCCGGAGGAAGCGGTTATATTCCTCGGAGTAATGCCGGACAGCAAGCTACCGTTTAAAACGCACATATGCACATATTTAGCCCAGAAAGCATTGCAAATACATACATGGAGCTCTCTCGCGCATACTGCCTTTCATCGGCGGACCTGGGATTCTACTCTCCAGAGTTATTACCTCAGTTCTGTTAAATGGCGCCCCGCAGTTTGGTCACAGACACTAAGGACAAAAGAGACCAAAAGGAGATTATCGACTACATACAGACTCTGCGTGTTATAGTGGTCTCGACCTTTATTAAAGCGGGAATGGTCAAGATATATAACAGAAGAGCCTTGAGCGAACACGACATCAATGGTATCAAAATTAAAGAAAATGCAGTATCAGCAACTATATGGCAAGCTCGTTGGGCGAGTACAACAAAAGTCAGATAGACATGCAAATTAAGCAACAGAAGCATCAGAAACTGACACAAGACGCATAGTATGAATTCCTTACCAACCCTGCGAAGGACTACCCAACGGCAGGGGGAATGGTTGAATTCTGTGTGCGGGGTGAGGTTTAGTAGAACGTAAGCAGATATCGGCTGACTTCATGCCAGAATTACTTAGGTATATGAATTGTACATGTCATTAGTACGGGCTACTGGCATCTGAGAATGATTTCCCATCTCCCTGGCGCAACCAGAAAAAAATAAGGACATCACTTCGAAAATTCCTAGCGAATCGTGACTGTGAAACTTCGTTCAAATCTCGACACATTTTTGTCGGGCCGATTACAATCCTTCCCATCTAGGGGTAAAAACAATAAAATCTTAAAACGCTATTATCTGATATAAAAAGTCTCCATATAATAAGCATTCCCTCGAAAGATGTTTACGAAAAATATCGGGACGCTGTCTCTTCTCTGGGAACAAATAGTTCCACGTATAAGTGAAGAGCTACCAACTAAGCAGCTAAGGTTGAAACTGAAGAGGCTACCCTGATTATTTTGAAATTAAGTTTCTGTACACCTCTTGTACCTCTTGAACCAGAGTGTATTAAGCTTTACGATCATGGTCACAGTTTGGAGCAGTTGCCAAGACATCTGACAACAACTTCGACTGACTACACTAAGGAGAAAAAGTGAAAGGATGAAGAAGTTAGAAACAATCATCCATCAAAAACCGGTCAGTGCACGAATTTTCTCAAAGACATTGCAACGGACTCATCCAGTGTCCCTAAAACGGAGCTGTAGGCAATGATGGCTGATGGCACAAACTTGGCGGACACTTAAATACAACACAATAGATCCTCCCTTGTGAAGGAAGTGCACATTCAGCTGGACACTGTCAAGCGACACACTTTATCACTATCTCACAGAGGCAAACTAGAACTGAACATATTGCAAAGCCGTCCGATATCAAAGAAGATATGACTGAACTGCATTTGAACCAGAACATAAGAACTTCAAAACGGAGCTGATACCGCAAGTGCAGCCATTAGTACGCGTTACTTGTCAACTCTCTTTCACTGGCACTTCTCAGTCTTAGACTAGGTAAACCTTTCTTTAATGACCTAATAGAAATTAGGGGAAAGATTTGGAGAAATGTTGCCATCGAAAAAAGTGGGGCAAGATGCACAACGTAGATGTCAAAAAGTAGCATGCACAAATAGAAAGGGACCTCAACTGTTGATCTGGACCCAGCAGCAAATAATCGAGCTTCCACCACAAAAGTGGAATCAACTACAGATAGACATGAAATCAAAATCAATGCAATACTGGCGGGTAAACTTGTTACAATCTGCTAGGATAACATGTCTTGAAATTTTAAAATGAAAAGAGCCTAGCTGACGGGTTCGATTAGTTCATAGACAAAATGTGGCAACAGATATCTTGTCATACATACGTCCATACGTCTGGAATCACGTCTGCTCGATGGTTCTATTTACAATTATAAATAGATCAATGTACAGAAGTTTAATTAAAACAAAAATCTTGTTCCCCGAATGACTAACTTATCTAACGCTCCTTAGAATAAACTAAATCTTCACTTTCAGAAACCTTCCTGCATTACTCAAATTTTCAAAAAAAGATTTAATTTCCTCAATCCACTCTCCCCGGTCTCTTTTACTGAGTTCTTATTTGTTCACTTTTAATCGATTAACGTTTTCGAAGTTCCTCATCCTGTGCACCGGACTTGCCCAACTAGATAACAAACATGATACAATCTTTGCATCTTAGAACCTTAAAACAGAAGTTATGAATGATCTGACTTCTTTGCACTTCTTCCCAAACTGCCAGCTCTTCTTCCTCAGGTGTGTGCAACTTCACAGTTCACCGAATCTTAGAAATTTACTTAAATCTAAAAGTTGCTCGTTAAACTTGATGCAATTTCAACCAAGTCTTTTCGAAACCAAGTCACTGGGCAACATAAAGAGAGGATGAGCGCGGAACCTCGATTTCAATTCATGCAGAAAAGTTCTGTTTCAAATTAGCACTCAGTAGGGTGCGGGATTGGTGCGCCGACAACCCAAAGCGATAAAAGTAAGTTTCACATTTAAAGGCACTCGAGAGTATGATGCTAAAGCGGGAATTTTTTTTTTTCGTAAATTTTGCACCTCACTTCACTTTAATTAAATTTCGTTCGGCAACAAAAAAAAAAGAGAAAAATACTCGAAAAGTCGGACGTGTACAGCTGCTGGCAACTAAAGTGCAATTGCACTGCAACAGGAAAATGTTACAATTAAATGCTTCTTACATAAATGCATAACAGAGTGTGTGTATGCAAAGTACTTTTAATTTGAAGTTCATATTTAATTTTTATATTAATTGCGGTTGAAGTGTGCTGACAGTGAGTGGTTATTCAGTTTTTTTTGTGATTTTATAACAACTTCAAAGTTTTAACATATCGATTTAAGTTTTTTTTTATTTATCATGTTGTAGTGGGTCATGATGTCAAGCTGTCAATTGAGTTTCTATTCGAAAGATGCCACTCAATCAAAGTTGATGTTCTAAATGTTTGCAAAGTAAAACAAGTGTTGGCGAAGGCCAAATAAAGAACAAATATTTACTTTAAGCGCGACACTTTAAAATCGAAATTATGTATATACGAACGTTGCACCGGGTCCCGTCTGCATAGACGGTGAGTGGTGGAGGAGATACAATGACAAACTGTACGTTTTGTACAGCGACATCGACTTAGCCAGAAGAGTGAAGGTCCAACGACTGAGGTGGCTAGGTCATGGACACCAACGCTCCGATCCGAAAAATCTTCGAATCCACCCCCAAGGGACAGCGCAGTAGAGGAAGCTAGCTAAAAATCGAGCTGGCTGGAGACGCTTCTTGGTTGAGGTCCAGGTCCACCCCGGATTGTAGCGTCACCTTAAATAAGTATGTAGATGCAGCCTTTTCCAAGTTTATACTAAGTATTCGTACACTTGGTGATAATACTAACTACATCTTTATCTGGAACAATGCCAACATGTGAATCAATGGTTCATTCATCCTCGCGAATCACCTCTTTCGTGGTCAGGTTCCGAAATGAACTAAATCCATGGTCATGGTTGCGTATTTTCTCTTTTCATTGCTTTAAGTCAGTCAGTACTGATACCAAATCATGGAGCAACAAGGTAAGTTGTGCAGACTTGACAATGACTCACATACACTTTCTTATTCTCGAGGGAACAGTTACGCCAGTTTTACTCGGTCGGTGATAGTAAGCCAAAAGGTGGCTTAAGCCACGCGAGTCAAAATTGACTAGTTTTTAACGGGCAAAGGGCGCATGTGGCGAGCTACTAGAAATCCGCTTTGTTTGATTATTGATCATATACGTGTGCTCTTTTGATTTGTATACCAACTTGCACCATACCATACATTAATATGAATATGGTTGCCGACTCTGGTCAGTATGTTATAGGAGGAGTTAACAGTGACTGTCCGCAAAGTATCTTTCTGCCTCATCTGCTTGACACTTTCCACAGTTCGAACATCTACACTCAAGCAAACACGAATGACATTTCCGTACTTATGCGTCGATTGTTGTTGGTATGCCAGCATAGATTAGCGACTTTACGTATACCCAAATAAAATAATCATGAGACGACAAATCACAAGATCTTAGAGGCCAATTTACAAGTCCATTACGCGAAATTATGCGTTCATCAAATGATTCCTTCAATAAGTTGATCGTTTCATCGCTGTTTGACACGTAGCGTCATCCTGCTGGAACCACATCTCTTCTACATTCATGCCATTCAACCTGGGAACGACAAAGTCATTAAGTCTATAGCGAATACCGTTGACCGACCCGATGACTCCACGCGCCCACAAACTGCACCAAACAGTGCATTTTTCGGGATGTAACGGCGGCATTTCGACAATCTCATGTGAACTGTCTTCACTCCAAATGCGACAATTTTGTTTATTGACATACGGATTGAGCCAAAAATAAGCCTCATCGCTGAACACACTTTTTCGATAAAATAGCTAAAATAGCTTTCCCGGAAGCTCCTATTAAAAAAACCTTTAAATGCGCTTCAATCTTAAGTCAACCAATTATAATGGGCCCGTTCACTATTCTGGGCAAATGGAATTATTTTCTGTCAAACCCATCGAACGCGGAAAATTGACTAACAAACAAGTCACATCAGATTTGAAATAAATTTCAAACTTGCATATTTACTTTCTATTCTCACGTTGAAGTTATTTGTGAATTGTGATTGTGCGCTAATATTTGAGAACATTTAAGAAAAAAAGATTGAAATAAATAAATATGGACACTGAAAATGTCTTGTTATTGTTTCTTCTGTCTCCTCAACATCATATGTACCACCATCACAAGTTATTTTGTATTGCATTTCAATTTAATTTCCAATTAATTTGTAATTTGAGATAATTTGATGAAAGTTCAACAATTCAGTGAAAATATATTTCAAGAAACAGCTGTTTATGACATTTCTCAAACTGACTAACTTTTGCAGCAAGCATTTTTTTGCTAAGAATTCAGTCCGATACCTCACAAAAACTGACTAAATCCTTAGTCAATTTTCGAACTCTCTACCAATCAGAACGCGTAGATTGCAAATAATTCCATTTGCCCGGAATAGTGAAATAAGGAAAAGACAGATTATATTAAAGCCATAAGCACCCGGTTCCTAACCCCATTGCAAGTGCAATCATGCAGTTTCAAGGATTCTCTATTGAGACATTTTGAAAAACCTGTTTTGTATGATCAAAACTCATAACTTTGTTTTGTAAATTAGTCATTTGTCATTTGTTAAATAATGTCCCTCTTTCAAATTGAATGACACTTGCTAAACCGTTCAGGCTTGCTATTGAGGGACCACTGCATTGCAATGGATACACAAGTACTATATATCTTTAGCATAAAAGGCAAATAAATTTAATGAATATTACCTATCCGGACACACGGAGCTCACAGAGCTCATAAGTTCTGGTGGTGCTGGAACTCCTCCTTCTTCTGTAAAAGGACCGACGACGATGTGGAGTCTCTTTTGTTTGGATTACGTGACATGAAACAGAGTTTGGATTACTTGCTTTCACATGACCAGCAGCACAATTGGGCATTTGATGGCGCGTGTCACCCATTTGTCTCCTATTCACAAATTAGAATTTGATTTAGAGGACATTTATTTACCCAGTCCTTTGTCGTTCTTTCTCTCTCTCTCTGTCGCTGCCTCTCTGTCACTCTGGTCTTTCTTTGTCCGTTCATGTCGAAATTACGAAGGAGAAGCAGATCTTTCATAGAGAAAAAAAAAGGAAGTAGACGCCACACTAAATGTTGGTACCTGGGACAGTGAATGCTTTATGATGTAATAAATAAAAATCTTGGGAGCTTATAAATATTTTCATGTTCCCAGGTAATGGTTGGCCATGCTTCTTTTAATTTTAATTTTTATATTTTTTTTTTTATTTCATTATTCTCTTTATTTTATTTTGGGTTTAATTAGATTTGTTTTTAATGAATATTTTCGTATGCAAACGGTAACCCATTTGGACCATCATGCGAAGGAAATCCGTCGCTTCGCTGACTAGACCCGAGGAATTAATATTTTTTTTAACTTCTCAGCTACCAAAGACCTGCCTTTTCAAGCTCTTTTGTAAGTTCGAGAGATTTTTAACGGGTTTTCAAGTTGTGTATCACGGAACAACCGTATTAGTTAAAAAGAAGAGGTTAAAATGGTTCCATTTCTAGAAAACAAATGCTCTACCTTTCATGAGCCTTTCATATTTACTCAAGATCCGCGGAGAGGAAACGTCTTTCTTTCTTCAAACGCAATTACTAAATTTTACCTTAATTATAGGGAAATTCAAGTCATAACTTCATACACAAGCTTCTCTGCTCTGAAAAGAAAATGATTAGGAAAAGGATTAAAGAAAGATCAAAGGCCTAAAACTTTTTTGCAGAATTTCAGAGTCTGTAACTAGAGGTATCATGAACATTAGCCCTTTCAGTCCCTGTGTTCAGAATATTAGACATGATTATTTGTCTTTCTTCTGACGGTGAAGTTAGTTCTCAGTTTAGATAAGGTTAGGTGGATAGGCGTCCCATGGGACTCACTTAGGCTCAGAGCCCGTTGTGCTGTCTATAGAATTCCCTGAAGGAGAATTCTACCCGTAAAACCATTTGGAGTTATTGATGAATGTGAGGATCTTCCTTAGGGGGATTTGACTTAGGTCACTAATGTCATTGAAATGATAGTGCCCAAGGAATCTTCTTCTGCTGTGGGAGAGCACTGGACAATGGCAGAGAAGGTGGGTGGTGCTTTTCTCCTCCTCCTCATCCCTACAGCTTCTACAGAAATCATTGTATAGGGCTCCTAGTCTCCTGGCGTGTTGTCCTAGTAGGTAGTGGCTTGTAATGACACCAATAATGGTGCGGATTTGTGTTTTGTTGAGATTGATGATCTCCCTTGACTTACGGTCGTCAATTTCAGGCCATATAAGTCTGGTGGAATGACACGTATGACCGCCTTTCCACCTGGAGTTAGTTTCTCTAGTTATATTTGTGTGATAATTAGTTTACCCAGGTATACCCAGGTCTTTTGTATGAGAGGTAATCTCTAGGATCGTACCAGATCTGGCAGGTTCGTCGGCTTTGCAGTTACCAGGGATGTCACTATGTCCCGGCACCCAACATAGGTGAATATTAAACTGCTCAGTCATCTCTCTAAGAGACGATAGGCAGTCGAGGACCGTCCAAGAGTTGTTAGTGACATTTGATAGGGATTTCAAAGCTGCTTGGCTGTCCCTGAAGATACAGATATCCTTGGAGGATACAATGTTCCACTTCAGCCATGATAAAGCTTCCTTTATCGCCATAATTTCCGCTTGGAAAACACTACAGTGATCAGGGAGGCGAAAAGCCTGGTTAAGGTTAAGTTTGTGTGAGTGTAAGCCGCACCCCACACCTTCATTGGTTTTAGAGCCGTCTGTATAGATGTGAATCTGTTTATTAACGGATTTGAGGAATCTATGCCAATTCTCCCGTGGGGGAATTGTGACCTTAAATTCCCTTTCAAAGGAGTTGAACGCGAGAGTTCTATCAAATTTGATTGGTAGGTTGTGGAATCTGTGTAAGATACGGGAGTGACCATAAAGTAATTGATTCCAGAGCGAAGTAGCTTTCAGACGGGCTGCTGCGTTTGCTGCAACTTGCTTAGCTAGGGAGTCCAGAGGTGTGAGGTTCAAGATGGTCTCTAGCGCAGCAGAGGGGGTTGATCTTAGTTCTTCTCAGTTTGGAACTTGAAGAATTTTTGAGCACAGATGAACAGATAGTGCCATTTTAAGAGAAGCTGCATATAAAGCAGAACGTTGAAGGTAAACCCTTACTTTGGAGTGTAAAAATGTTTGTGCTAGCTGGGAAGAGTGGCCTTTTCTATGATTTTGCCATTTATCAAGGAAAGACCACTGGAATTGGTGCAGGATTAGTAAATCGATTTGGGATGAGTGCAAGTATAGTCATTCACCTTTCAACTCGAATTTCCAAACCAGGCAATACAGATTTTTATGATAACTATTTTTCATCTTATCACCTACTGCAAATATTAAAACAGAAACAACGAAAAAAGCGAGGGGTTTTTCACAAGAGGTTTTAAGGAGAGATGGTGACCTCGACCTAACAAAATGGGTAGCTAACAGGACGGTAATTCTGGCATAGAACGTTGTTAGAGGTGGAGGTGGAGAGATGGAAGAAACACACCAAGTCATAAAAAAATGGCAAGACCAGAAATAGTGAAGCAATACAACCAGGCTATGGGATGGGTGGACCTCCTCGAGCAGTTTATAAGCCACTTCAGGGTATTTATTAAGTCTAAGAAATGGAAACTGCGCCTAATCCTGCATGGAATTGATATGGCTCTTCAAAATAGCTGGACTAAGTACCGGCTGGACTGTCGATCTGCTAAGATGCCACAAAAAAAATAATGGATCCGCTTGAGATCAGGATGCAAGTAGCCAAGAGTCTAGTAAGGTCCGACCCAGTGGAGAGCCAGAAAAGTGGGAGGCCAAGTATACAAAAACAAGAACAAGATGATGCGCGAAAAAGACCGATTGAGGAGGTTAAATGGAATGGACTGGACTATTTGCCAAATGTAGATTTTCGAAAGAATGGAGGACGATGTGAATTCGAAGGTTGCCAGGAGAAATCAAAGCTTATGTGTCGAAAGTGTAAAGTGCATTTATGTCTTAATATGGAGGGCAACTGCTTTGCACCGTTTCACAAGAAACCGTCATAAACTTGCTCAATTTATAATTTCAGTGTTAGCAGTTGCTATCTTAATATTTTTCCGTTGTGCTTAAAGTGTTTAAGTCGTATTTTTTTAAATAAATTTTAAGATGTTTTGTAAAAATTATTGAACTGCTGTTTTAATTTCTTGAATATAATTCAATCATGAAAGCTTCTTACTTGTTTTATAAAAGTTGTCCTTAGCCAGATTTTGTTCCAGGTAATGATCCAATAATATTATACCCCAGAGGCCCAATGATATAAAGGATCTACACATATGTACGTATGTGAAAAAATTCTATATATATATATACCCATATCAAGCCCTATGGATTATATTTTTATGAATAAAACATTTTTTTATGTATTGCAATTAAATCAGGATTGAAAAGGTAAGAGAAGTTGATATTCTATCTCACCTTCTCTGGAACTCGATTTTCAATGAACCAGAGCTGTAAAAGAATGCAATCATTTTGGTATTTAATTCATTTCACTTCACTGAGATATATTCTAATTCAATGACTTCAATAATGACTTCAACTTCACAAAAATAAATCACCATCCATTTTGAAGTCATGAATTATTTATCATTTTCTCCAATCATAAACTTGAAGTCACTTTGAAGTCGGTAGGATTCGTTGAAATCACCTGAAGTCTTTGAAGTTATTGAAGCCATTGAAGTCTTTGGTTTTCTTTGGTTCTTTTGAGAGAAAAATCTTTCGGGTGATCCACGGTCCCGTCTGATTGGGCTGCTCAGAGATCCACCGAAGGAATTCGTTCTCAAGAGAACCAAGGACAACCAACGACTTCAATGACTTCAGTCATTTCAGGTGACTTCAAATTTCAATGAATGTAGAGCAATCAAAATAAATGCATTCATTTTGACTTCAAGATTATTATTGGAGAAAATGATAAGTGAATCATGATTTCAAAATGAATGGCGATTTATTTTTTTGAAGTTGAAGTCATTGAATTGAAACAAATCCACATGAATTCTTAGTATGACTTCAAGGAATGCATTCTACAATGATTGCATTATTTTACATACCTGCAATGAACTACTAGCTCTCGTAAAAGGAGGGGGCTGTTAGGTGATCGCACAGCAGATGTACATGATGTTGCATGGTAATTTGAGCGGGTTTCTCTCCAAGTTCCCGAAATGGATTCTTAAGATTGCCTCAACCACATCACGTACAAGCATCATGCACAACCATCAGCACTGCATCGCTTCGATTCAAATTCGGAAGCGGAATGCTGGCAATAGAAAAGACTCTCTGACTGGGATCTTATTTTCCTAACGCCTGGTTATGCCTTTCCCTACAATGTTTTTGCAAAACTCTTGAAAAGACACTCATGACAGGCTGTTCGACACGACAAAAGACATCCTACTAGATTTGATCTCCCTGCAGACGACTTCTGGAAGAGTTGTAGAGATGAGCACAAAGGAGAGGGATACAGGTGCTTTCTTGTTCATTAATATTGACACCCGAACACGTACACATACATATGTAGACGCAAGAAATCTTCTACGCTTGGTAAGAAACTCCAACTAGTTTTACGGGTACGATCATTTAAGTATTGCTTACCTCCATCATGAGGCCATAATGCATGCAAGGACTTTGCGGGATTGACTGAATGTTTTGACTCTTCTCTTGTCGCCTTTTGAAAGCAACATACATTCTTCACCTCTTAGACTGTTCTATGTAGACGTTCCTTCCGATGCACGCGTATTTGATTCCATAAAACTAATTAGCAAAACAAGTTAATGAATTAATCTCGTCCTTGACATATACGCTATACATATATGCACGTGGCTCTCAGAAACTTCAGAGCTAATCTGATTACAAAGGAAATCTTAGCTCGTTTCAAGAAAACGAAAAAAAAAAGTCTTGATGCGCAGATATCAATCAAAAAGTTAAGACGCAAACAAGGCAAGGGAAGTCTGTGCGTGCGTCGCGTCGTGTTCGGTTGGAAACACAAAACAGATACATAAATAATTTGCATCAGAGCACGTGCTCGTCGGTACTCTCCATCTCCAACATCTAATTAAAAATAGATAAATGGAATATCAGGCTCATTAATCATAAACAAATTCCAATGCCAAACGTTGTAAATGGAACTTCCTAGAACACACAGTGGACATTTTAGTTTAAATTGATATTTTTCCAACAAAAGTCCATCTCAGCTCGTTAGTCATTTTGTACTTTAAGATATGTGTGTGCACATACACAATTCGTTCTGAATTATTCAATCCTAGTTCTGCAATTGAGCCTCTAGTCAATACGCAAAGGAAACAACTTGGTGACAATAATACCCGTCCATGGTGTTGTCACTGCATCCGTGATGATTTGCTTGCACAAATCAGGGAATTGTGTACCACTTAACCCTTGGAATATTTAGAAATCGCGACGTCGTCGTTGAATAGCATCTTCAACAAAGCGAGCCACGAACCAATTCGTTTCAGTTATTCAATTATCAAGTATGTATCTTAGTTAGACTCTGGGAAATCACTAAGCGAAATAGAGATTGCTGCAGAGACTACTCCGTTTATTGTTAATTAATTGTGTGAGATGTTTGTTTTCGCCGTTGCGTCAGTTTTGAGGTATCTCATGGACGATTTAAAGCACCTATAGGTAAGTAGGTACAGTCAATTAAAATGAACCTGCTTGCAAACCATTGCTTTAACACGTGAAAAGACTTATAATAAATTCGGAAACCCCATATCAAGAGGGGCGATTGTGACATTTTGACGACAACCTTCATCAATTCCTAGTGGTTGACCGTACATGAAGAAAAACATTCAACCACAAACTGTACAGGCCGTAAGCGACAAGGCCGGCTGGAAAAAATACGTACCCAGGGACTGATGCGCCTAAACTAGGCAGAGTCAGGGAGAGGGATATCCAATCTATGCAGCAACTGTTAGCTGTGCTGCGTCACCGGCTGCTCAGCTAGGATAGGTTCGGAGAGATGGTGGTGTTTGGAAGTTAGGGAATAAAAAAGGCAGGGCGCCACACAATTTTTAAAGAATTATGAAACTTTTGAGAAAATGGAAAGACACTTTCGGGTTTTTCCTTATGGGGAATCAATGCATATATTTTTTTTTTCCAACTACAGGTGGGTCACACACATGGCCCGTCAACGAAATCAAAGAAGAAAAGGCGAAATATAGATTTTAAAACTACGGGAGCTTGGCCCAATGGATTGTTTCGGATTCCCTTGCGGAACTATCACAAGACTGGGGTCGCGATCGGTTACGTAGCCGTGAAATAACAACGGGGTGGAAGATTAGTCGACACGATTATACACAAATTGGTCTCTACGCACGTTACTATCAAAACTATCTAATTATGTGTATTTACCACACTCTACTTATCTATGCTCTGGTGGGGTGGGCTTCAAACATCTCCTGGGGCTGAGGTGGCCTACTCTTCGCCGCAGTCACGGTGTCTTCTTCTCAGTGGTTCTTTAAGTGGTTGGTGGATCGTCCTCGTTACTTTGTTGATAGTCTCCTTCGTTTATATAATTCTGTTTTCTCGTCTTAATCTTCTTTTTTGTTTCCTCTCGTTTTTTTTTTATTTTGTCTTCAATGATTAGGTTTCTTTTGGTTGTCTTTGTTCTCTAGGTAAACTACTACGCTGCCAGACGGTCAACCATGGAGTGAGGTTCCCGCGCTGATCGATCGCATTCACTCCTGAGACGAATTCAGTCAATGGGGATGCACTGAATTCTCCTCCACTCTCTCACTCTTTAGTCAGCTGCCAGAGCAAAGGAAATCACATCCAGTGTTTTGACAGCTTCCATTCAGCATTCATTTTTCTAATCGCCTCTTTGTTTGTTTTGTCGTTTCCGTAACTGCTTGGGTTCACGTTCCATCCCGTCCAACTATCTACATTTAATTACTCTTTAGCCTCATTTGCCCGCTTAAGCACAGGTAAGTATCTTTTTTAAAATCCGCGAGCTCTACCGTTTCCAGGGAATCCTTCACAAATTAGTTCAGTTCAATTATTTGGGGGAGTTTAGGGGTTTTCAAATGTATTTTCGGTCATCAAACAAACAATCATTTTAGGTTGGGTTCGCTGCTCCAAGCTCGAGGTCATCTTCGTGGGGTCGTTCATGGGAGTTCGTCCGATTCAGAGTTTCCAGACCGTCCATCTTGCTCTGGCTTCAGGATAGCTGCTTCGTTATCCTCCTAAAGCTATGGCAAAGCAAAAGTACTAGATATGAAGATCCAGTAACCACATAGTCCTGAGAGGAGCGAGAAAGTGATGAGTCAAAGAAGCGAAGGGATGAAGAGGGCAGGAGCTTTTTGGTGCGTTATTTTACCGCAATACTAGGTCATATAGAGCGGATGTACGCCAGTGCTCTGGCCTCAACGGAATTCGAATCCGCCAGAAGGGACTACGAAAAAAAGGCGGGGAATATATGCCAACATGTACTACAGCTGACAAGCGATCATGCTTGTATACTGGGTTCCAGCTCTGCGCCAGACTGTAGCGCCAGTCAAAATAAAGTTCATAAAGTATTCGTATCTTTTGCACAACTGGTAAATAAATTGGGAAAAACAATAGAAGACATAGTGGATAATGGCATTTACTGCTTGCGGATCTCCAGAATGCAGTGCATTCACCCCTAGACTCAGGATTACATTATTCAACGCACACTAAATAAATAAACTCCTCACCACCACCCTTTACAAATATATTACAATTACTTTTTTTTTTTTAAATACCTTTCACCAACATAAATACATGCCCGAGTATGTTTGTATAACAAATTTTTTAATTAAAAAAAGACTATATTCTGTCCTCGTTAACCCTATTGCACCAACAATGAAAAAGAGAAAACATGAGAACTTCCATCACAAACCGATTAACATAATCAATCAATTAATAATAAATACTGCACTGATCATCTCCCGGCTGCGACCCACAACATTTGGTTTCCATTTTCCGTGGGAAAATCGCAGATATAGCCCACATACCCAATCTGAACCCCGACGGTTGCGTAACGCACGAATAGTGACGGCGGCGGACGCTGTCCCATTTAATCACGATTTAAATTAAAAACTCGATCTAGATAATGCAATCGAATGCATCTCGCGACGTAACCGGGGCATGGGCATTGTTGTTTTTTTTAAAACTTTTTCATCCTCGTTCTCGTCGCTTATCACCAATATTCCCAGTGCCAATAAAAAATAATTTAATATACCAGCGGTTGGGATGCATTTTTTTCTTTTTTAACGAACAAAACACGGCATGAACCGCACATCAATATACACCACTCTTTCGTGAAAATTGAGGGTACGCTACCCATGAGCTCTCTGTGTAGCTGGAACGGAGGAACAGGGCACAGTGAAACTGACGGCAGGTTCGTTAATTTAAATTGGCTCGTCCATGTCCATTTCCCAGGGAAAAGGTAGACAACACGCTACTCACTACTGGACCAGGGATGACGACCAACTGTGTATCCATTCGTTTTTCAATAAATTTTTAATTTGTAAATTAAATTCTCGGGACAGTAGTGAAGTGGCAGACAGTTTGCTTGCATTTTAATTACAGTCAATATCCATAGTGGTATTAAGTTAATTATGCGCTTCTGATAACGTCGTACATATGTATTGAAAGGGCGAGGGCGGGGGGAAAAAGGTTTGTGGGTAATATGTTTTTTCCAAGATGCACCACTACAAATATGTTGGTTTTCAGTAGTTCGAATGAGAAAGGAGAGAAAGGTTGAACATTTAGTTATTTAATTTTTCTTCTTTTTTTTGATTTGATAGACACAGTCATACAGTTATTAATATTTTTAACAGAGGAAGCAATGAAAGTTAAGTACCATTTCAAATTGTCAACATTTATCAACGACTGATCTTTTGATAACAGAAGTTGACTTCGGAGTAACTCCTGTTCTGAAAAACCTGTACCTGTTCAGTATAACTGAGGAGATTTGCTTTCGTATCATTTTCATGTCATCATCATTATTTCTTCTATAACTTCTCATTTCCTTTCATAAATGTTTCGGGGATTACTCAACATCTGTCACTAGAAATGTAAGAAAAACAATGACATTTATTAGAAAATTTTTGTGAATGTTTTTTTTATCCTACGATTCATATTTGTATGAGAAAAATCGTTCTGTTTATTTGTTTTATTAACCCCCATGTCACAGTACCCTGAGTTCTTCATAAAAGCCACTCAACACAAAAAATGCATACTCGCAGTCCTTTTGGACATTGAGGAATCTGTCGACAAACTTTAGATCCCAGAAATACGCAAAGAGGTCATGAGATACTGAAGACGATCATGGAAAGTAAACAGCAACCCCATAAACGTTTAATGACTTCTACAGTGACATACGAACGTTGGTACTCTAGCTGAGGACCAGACTACATGAACAGGCTACTAAAGCCATCCTACGACAGAATATTAAGGACGTTGATCTTCGGGTGCACAACAGCAAATATTCAGGAGTTGAGGGACTCATGTAAACGTGTCAAAAAACATATAACGGCTGGAGAGAATAGGATGAGACGCAACGTCAGTGAAGTAGGTGATAGGGATGTGCAGTGGAGGGTAAGCAAAGAAGAATCAGAGGACGATGAACTCGAAGTAGCAGCATTTCAACCTAGGTGGACAAATCGACCAGCCGTCTACACAGGGACAGACAGGACGCAAATTACGAACAGTGACAATAAACCGACTAACAGAACCGACTCAACTAGGGAGATTCAGGCAACGACGACGCAGTGGCTCTTCAAGTTTTCATACCTGGACTTGCTTCAGTTGCGGTTTGGGTAGTCTTACTTTCAACTGCTTGGGAAACAGGAATGTCGACGGGGTACGTGGAAACAACCCGTCGACGCCGAAGACGTTCCCGGAGACCAAGGAAGACTTGAAGAGCCAAAACCCATGACGATTTTGAAGACCGAACCGACGCACACTGGGGCTGATTGTATGAAGAATATGCCCAAAATGGAAAATTGAAACTAACTGTTTTTTATGAAACAATTGTTTGGCTATAAAGTTAATACAATTGTGCATCTTTACTCAAATTGTTGCAGTGCTGGAAGTAAGTTGTGTAATATAGAATAAGCGGTAAAATATACATACACTAGCTGTTATTTGCGAGACCAAATGTTTGTGCGTTGAATATTTCAACGTAAAATTTAAAACGTTTCTGAGTGAATTAGATAAAATTTAAAATATGTCTGGATTAAACCAAGGTCAGTGAATAAGAAAAAAATGTTGAAAAAACAAATGGTGGTTTTTGTACTAAAAGCTAGTTAACACGATGCAAGTGGGACACGAGCAAGCAACATGATCGACATCTGCTGACCTGGCGGATTTACTTGCTCAGGTGCAAACATGTTCCCACAGTCGGCCCAGACGCATCGGGTTACACCTGCGATGCACCGGATACACGCGCCGGCCCATGGTGATTACTCAGCAGATTGGACACGGGGACGTAGGCTACGAGTGTGGCGGAAGATTAGTTTTAAGTTAGTCTTAGTTTGACTATTGTGTGAACCGGATTAGACCAGAATATCTTAATAAAATTATATAGACAAAGATCGGTACGCGTTTTCATTCGGACAGTTGGGCCAACCTATGGTTGGCGTCCGTATTTTTTTGGAGTCCTCCTAAAGGACTTCCTTAACTGGCGCCCGAGCAGGGACAGCTCTGTAGACGTTATCCTTTCTTTCGTTTGATTAACTGCTATCCTGACAGGGGCGTGGTCGGTACGCTCCATGAGTGAAAATCACTGTACCCATGAGAACACAGCGATCATTCCGCCACGACAAGCAGCTTCCTTCATCGGAGATCAGAACGAATTAAAGGATACGTGTGAAGCCAACCGTGCCTTAGTAGGTTGCCTTCAATCATTAACGTTGGCGACTAAAAAGGAGCACACGGTCCTTCCGAAAGAGCTGTTCCTTGAACAACCCTAATACCTTTTCTTCTCGCCCCCAAAAGAACTTACCAGCGGAAATCTACGACGGAATCGAGTGAAATAATAAAAAAATAACGTGAAAAAAATACTACTAAGTACAACAAAAATTACAAGAAATTATATTTAAGAACGCAAAGAATGAGTGCAATCCCCCTATTATCTTGCCTTATCTGCCTGGCGATGGCTGAAGGACTACAAATCTTTAAGTACGCCGTACCACTGGTTACTATTAAGGAGGGCATAATAGTGTACATATTCCTTTTAAGAAACAAAAGCCAGAAGTGAAAGCCTCCCGCGCATTTTCAATTTTTTAAATTAATTCTGTCACAAGGTAGAGTCTGATGGATGAAAAAAATAAATTTTTTTCAGATTCTTCTTCGATAATGTCTATTAAAAAGAAAGTGTTAGTAGATGTATTTTTAAAAAGTGGAAAAACTAATTTTGAACAAAAATTTGATCAGGTTGTGAGTTTCATAATGGAAAAAACAGCTTGCCATTCTGAAAATAGCGAAGCAATTAAAAAAGATCTGCGAAATTTCAAGGGTCAATTACGTACTAAGTGAATAACGCACAATAAACCTAGAAACCGATTGATGCCAAATGAAACATCCTGGTTGCAGCAAATTTGTTTGTTCCTAAGGTAGGGAGACGTGCTGTAGAGTTCGACGAATGCAGTGATAACACCAAACGCAGGAAAACGGCTAATTTGCGCACTGAACTACCTACAAATATTTTGAGCTATGCTACCCAAATGACATTGCGAGCCACAGGAAAAAAATTAGACGCGGAGATGAATAAAAAAGTTTCAGAATCACCTTCGTATGCGAAAGATTGCCTTGACCTTACCTTAAATTCTAAAACTAAAAAATTGTCCTCACAAAAGGCGCTTTCATTAATATTAGAAGCTCAATTCTCAAGAAAACAGTATGAAATTGTAAGGAACTTTGCAAAAGATGTCTTCCCTTCATACAAGTTAATTCTGGCGGAAAAGAAAATATGCTATCCGAATAATGTTGTCGTCAGCGAAACTGTGGCCGAAGTCTTCGAAGTCAACCTTTACTTAAACATACAGCCTATCGCTTATTAAATGCGCAACAAAGTGTAATTGAATCGCGGTCTATAAGTTCATGTGATGAGACGGATTTTATATCTAAATGGGGGTTTGACGGAAGTTCGAGCCATACGCAGTACAAACAAAATCTCATTTTAGAATCTTCTGATGATAAGTATATGTTTTTAACTTCTCTTGTACCGCTCAGATTATTATTATAAAAATCAAATGAAATCCCTGTTGTTATATGGCAAAACCCCAGACCTTCCTCGCCCAGATTTTGTAGACCCATTAGTCTTAATTATTCGAAGGAAACAGATGAACTTGTGAAGGAAAGAAAAAGAAAGCATCGAAGACGAAATAAAGAACTTAGTACGTACTTGAATTCAATTACACGGAAATGAATACACTGTAAATCACAAACCCATATTTACCATAGTTGACGGAAAAATCTGCAATTCTCTGTCAGATACAAAATCTACACTTAGGTGCTATTTATGTGGTGCACCGTCGAAGGAGTTTAATGATCTTGAATCAGTTAAACAAAAAGAAATTCAAAGCATTGACATTTGGTATTTCTGTACTACACTCATGGATTAGGATATTTGTTTGGATGTTGCATCTTGCATCTTGGCGTATTAACAAGCAAAACAAATTAATTGTTGAAGAAAATAAAATAAGACTGCAGAGTGAATTTAAGAGCCGAATGTCCCTAATTGTGGATAAACCTAAGCCAGGATTCGGAAATAGTAACGATGGGAGTGTTGCTTGAAAGTTTTTCCAAAATGATGAAACATCCGCAAATATAACGGTCGTAAATCAGGAGCTGATAAGAAGGTTTTATATGATACTGCAGGCCATATCTAGTGGATTTTGGTTATACGTTGATTTATATCCATGGATGCCAATGACTCCCACAGTACACAAAATTCAAATTCACGGACCTGAAATTATTTTTAATGCATTATTGTCTATTGGCCAACTTAGCGAAGAGGCAAAAGAGACCAGAAATAAGAATTTTAAATCATATAGGGAGCATTTTAGTAGAAAAACATCAAGAACAGATGATATAACTGATATTTTCAATCGATTATTTCTTTCATCAGATCCAGTAATTAGTCTTATGCGCTCACTGCCTGCAATAAAACGAAAATCATTCGACCCTGATGTTGTTGATTTGTTAGAAGAAGAGGGTTGAAAAACATGCATTGTAAGAAAAAAAAAATGTGTTGCCTTGTATTTTTACATGAAATAAGAAAAACTTTTGTTGCCAAATAATTAGTTGTTTCTCTTTTATTAATAGTTAACGTTTAAAAACAATTTTTATTACTATTTATGCTCTCTATACAATCAGCCCCAGTGTGCGACGGAGGCCGACGACGCTTCTACGTTGAAAGTAAATCCTGCGAGAAAGATTCTTCATTGATGACCGCAAGAGTACGAAAAAGCCAGACAACAAATATTCGGAGAAGAGTTGACGCGACCTGTTAGACAGAGAACTTTTAAGAAGATTCAAAGGTTAAGGGAGAAATGTACAATATTAAGATGATGAAAGAGTAGACTTGGACCAGGGTTTTAGTTTAAGGTTAAGCTTAGGCTAGTGAGTTTAGCGTAACTTTCCCCCTCCCATTAGGACCACAGGCCCTTCGAGTTGGAGTCTTGCTTTCATTTCTCTTCTGTCCTATCTTTTCAATTACTTTCTGTCCAAAGTCTGAGCAGAGTATTAGGGAAACTTTTTCTTTTTATTAAGTAGCTTTGGCACGATAAAAGTATTTGAGCAGTTGGTGTATGTGAGAGGAGGACAAGAACAACCTTCGTCCGACGAGCCTAGCCGTGCAACCGCGAACGTGCCACCATCCTCCTCGCATACACCGAAATGCCTTCGTAGTCCTGTCCTGCCTCATAACAAGATTTGCTCTGATCAGTAATGGAATCCACAAAACATACAATGCAATTTAGGGCAACCGAAGACGACAACGACGGAAGAAAGCGCGATCCACTTTAACACGTTGATCATGTTCCTTATTCAAGTTTCCAATCGTCAATTGAAGTTAACGATCTTGGCAGAGTTGACACGGAACTTTCTCCGGTTTACGGTATAGACTTCTTTGTATCTAAGGATACTCAAAGCGGCATAATGGCAACGCTGATGACAGCTATTCGTTCAACAGTGGAAAATAAAACCAATGCTACTCCAGCAGAGTTGTCCTACAGAAGTATTTACTTTGAAAATCCACGGCAAGTTTATCTGCTCATACTATAGCAGCACTTCAGAAGCAGAGGCCTATTCCGACAAAATCAAGTGTGTTTTAATAGTCCTCTGCCATGAATCGTTTCCAGTGTGAACCAATGGTAAACAAACTATCGGTGACCGACTTAAACCCATTTATCGCAGAACAACCCCGAAAAAGGCCTGCCGCTGCAAGAAAATTTCAAAGCGGTATCAGTGACGCAGTTTATAGAGTAAGTACTACTATAGACAAAGCAAACTACCAAGAACCCCCCACAGTCTAGTCTTTCTCCTGACAAAGACAAATAAGTTATTTCAAATTCCTTGAACTAGATTGTTAAAAAAGAGCCCCCACCAAGCTCGACCTAACAAGTTTACATTGAGGCATTGTATTTTATATTATACAAATACATATGTATATTTTCACCAACCAATTAAGAGTATTAAAATGAGTCGCATCTGTTGAAACTCCTTCCGCCAGAAGCGCTTCTGAAAACAATTTTTTCCGTTCGCTAATGTCTATCACAATTTCACCAGCATCCCCAAAAAAAATAAAAAAAATGCACTCCCTTTTATGAACTATCCAAACTCCATAATCTGTAAGTTCATATGTATTTCGAAATATTATTCGTTCACGGTTCAATGGCTCACCTGTCAATCCATTCCAAATCACTGACTGTTGGTTAAAAATCATAACAGCGTAAGCAATTGATACAAGAGTACCAGCAGATTTATTTTTTTCGTTTAACTGACGTGTATCTGCAAATGATAAACAGAATTGTCAGAACGTGTTCGAAACACACAAGAGTTAATAAGTTTCCATGGATATGGCGACTTCTCCCGAAAACTACATCACCACTCTGATGGTTCCTCTCTTATTCTCTCTCTCTTTCTCTCTGTGTACCTGACTCCGTGTAACATGCTCACTACTACCTGTATCCTGTATTTAATGTAATAACTCTCCTGAAAAAAAACCCGAGGCACCCCTCCCGCCTCCCGCATTCAAAAAATTGTTCGTTTGTATACATTTTCCACTTTATTTACAGGATCTCCAGTGTTTCACATCAAAATCAATATCTGAGAACCTATCCACACAGCGCATGCCATAAAACCTCATTCCTCCGCACAAATTGGTCCTTCATCCGTACTCGTCGTTCATACACAGAACACCTTCATACCCGTGCAAACTTGCTCCATTGTTACAGGTAAAGGTAAGTGGTTTTTGAATTTAAGGACCAGTCGGAGAAGGGTAGTCGCCCGCCTTCCCACAGCTATAATGTTAGGAATTATTTCAATCTATGAACAGCAAACGTAAAAAACTTCAAACACGACAATGGCTTGTCTATTTGCGTCTTCGCGTCGACCAGCAGCCATGGAAAGAACTAGGTGCTCGTTGGAGTCCTGGACCGAAACAGTAATAAAGTTTACGTTTTGTTTTTGTTTGCCACCTGTCGTCTGAAATAGTAAACGTAATGCCTGCGTGACTATTTGGAATTGTTTTTCGCTTTCGTCGCTAGCAATGGGGTGGCATACAGCTCCGAAGGAGTATCGGGAAATAATTTATACTATTACCGAGAAGCACCTAATTGCCGGCAAGTGTTGAGACTTTTTGATTACTCCTCTAGTATCTTCACGAGTTTCTTTGGGGTGAAAACTATATTTTCCGTTAATGACCTCAGTTGAGTGTTGAATTAAATATTCCAACTCTTGAAGAAATAGAGAAGATCTCACGGAGATTCTTTGACAAGTATACACGGAATATCATTCAAAACAAAGTAACCATAGAAAGACAGATTTGACTAGTAACTAGGTGAAAATAGTTCGACGAACTTTAGAAGCTTACGTCAAAAAGAGCCAAAAAATCCTGAAGTCAGTCTATATGTACATATATAGTATTTTTTATGAAAAAAATGCAATGTGTTCACTAGTCCACTACAAAGACTTTTGCTTCTGTCTCGTGAGGTGACTCGTACTCAACTCCCACGACCTCTACGTTCTACGCCTGAATTTATGAAAAGTCTGGTTGATTGTGGTAAACGTAAAATGAAATTAATCAAAATTGACAACAGAATATTGACAGCACTGACACAGCACTATAATTTCAAGCAGTTGTTTTCATTATCAGACTATCGACCCTTGGAGTGTTTGAGTCCAAACTTATGCCGCTTTCTATCCTTCACGGTCCCGGGCACGCTGCTTTCAGTTTACTACACCAAGGTTTCTGACGTCCGCGATTGCCTGATCTTTAAACTGGAGGTTCGGTCTTTCTTTCCTTCGTGAACCAGGTGGCTGAGATTCAAAGATTCTCTTAACTGGAGCATTCTCGTCCATTCGCTCGATGTGCCCGAGCCTGTGCAGTGGACGGATTTTTGCCTACCGGACTACATCCACATCTGTGAACACCTCGTAGAGTTCGCGGTTATATCTTCTCCTCCATTCGCCCTCCTCGCAGATACGACCAAATATTCGACGTAGAATTTTTCTTCCGAATTCCAGCATTCATAAAGCTCCATAAAGCAAAACTGGCAAGGTCAGAGTTTCGTAGAGCATGATTTTGGACCTTCGAGTTAGGAGTGTGGACCCTAGTCGTTTGGACAAACCGAAGTAGTAGCAGTAGTAAGGTTATCCTTCGTCTAATCTCCACTAGGGTGTCATTTGTGGAGTTTTTATTTGCCTCGAGGTAGATAATCTCCTTCACTCCCTCAAAATTATAGCTGTCAATTGTTAGGTTTTGTCCTTGACGGTGTTTGACGGATCGATTTTTGGTCGACAGCATGTAAATACTTCGTTTTATCCTCGTCCATCATGAGATCAATTAGTTTGGCTTGTTCTTCTGTTGCCGTAAAAGCCTCAATAATGGCACGCTGGGAACGGGCGATGATGTCGATATCGTCTGCGTATCCCAATAGCTGGATGGATTTGTTAAATATAGTGCCTTCTGTGTTTATGCCGGCCTTTCGCACTATCTGCTTTAGCGCAAGATTAAAGGAATCACACGACAGCGCGTCCAATTACTGAAAATTCTAATATCTCAGTCCACTGAACGGGAGGTTACTGAGGCTGTGTTACTGAACTGTGTGTCGTTTCGTCCTGAGACTGGTTTCGTTTAGTGGCTTCCAAGTACTTGATGCATTGGCTAATCACGGCTTGGTATTTCTGTTTGTCCTCTAAGTCCTTCGCTAGTAACTCTTCCTGGAAAACACTCGAAGAGTCTGGAAGGCGGTATGATTTTGAAACGTCCAGTTCCACTGAGAAGACACCTGCTCCAAAACCACACTCCATCTGAGAGCCGCCGGTGAAGATTGATACTAGGTATCTCGATAGGAGAAGTTTATTGTTCCATTCCAACCTTTCCGGAAAATGAAATTGGATGTTATTATTGAAATTGAGTTTAGGAACCGTGTAAGTAGTCGGTTATGGTCCAGGCCAGATCCCTCGCGGACCAAAACCCAGACTATCTGAGTCAGATAGTACAACACGAAACGATATATTTGATGTGCAAGTCCAGGGGGAGGATATGGAAGAGCACATTGAGAGCTTCTGTCTGGCTCGATCGTATCGCTCCTGTGGTCCCAATACCAGCTGTTCTTTGGACTCTGCTAAGTTTTGTGATGTTGTAAGTTTTGCTTAAGGCAGGCCACCACACGAGCACACCATAAGTAAAAATAAGACGAACTACGGCAGTGTACATCCAGAGGGCCATCTTGGGCTGGAATCCCCACCTTTTGCCAAAGGTGTACAGGCGTAGAAAGCGAGGCACGATTTCTTTACTTCGTGTTCTATGTTAAGTTTCCAGTTGAGCTTGGAGTCAAGTATGACGCCAAGATACCTTGCACTGGAGGATAGAGTGAGTGTTTGTTAGTGTTAAAAGGTGGTAGCTTGAAAGTCGGTATTTTGTACCTTGGTGGTAAATAGCAATAGAAGACTGTACTTGCTTTTCATGATAGTAAAGGGTGGTTAAATTTTAAGGGCCGATGTTGAATGTGAACCACACCTTAACGTCAAGTTTTTTTCTGCATTTCATTTGACATTTCTCAATTTCAGACTAACTCAATTCGAACCATGGAAAGATACACAATCGAGCAACGCGTTAAAGTTATTCAGGCTTATTATGAAAATGGGCGTTCAAATCAAAATGCATATCGTGCACATTTTCACCTCAGTGGATTCGTCAATAAGCAGACTTGCCGCATTTGGGCGAATGATAATCCAAGAGTGATTGTCGAAAAACCAATGCACCCACAAAGAGTGACTGTTTGGTGCGGTTTATGGGCTGGCGGCATCATCGGGCCGTATTTTTTCCAAAATGAGGCCCGTCAGGCAGTTACTGTGAATGGTGTTCGCTATCGTGAGATGATAACGAACTTTTTATGGCCCGAATTGGAAGATATGGATGTGGACGATATGTGGTTTCAACAGGACGGTGCCACTTGCCACACAGCTAACGAAACAATGGCTCTTTTGCGGGAGAAATTCAATGGCCGTGTTATCTCACGTCGTGGCGATATTAATTGGCCGCCACGATCATGCGATTTGACACCGTTGGACTTCTTTCTTTGGGGTTATTTGAAAGAAAAGGTGTACGTCGATAAGCCAGCAACAATTCAAGAGCTTAAGGATGAGATAATTCGGCACATTAACGGCATAGAACCTCAATTATGCCTCAGCGTCATCGAAAATTTGGACCATCGGATGGAGGTGTGCTGCCGAGGTCGCGGCAGCCATTTGGCCGATATTTTGTACCATACATAACTGAACCATACCAATATTATCATAATAAAAAGAAATGACAATAATTTCCTAAATAATTTGTGTTTTATTCAAAATCAACATCGGCCCTTAAAACTTAACCACCCTTTAAAAGAAGACTTTACCTTTCTAATAGACTTACGGTGTCAATTGTGTAAATTCATTGCCCTTATTCGGTTTCAGTCTTTGCTCTGAGAATAGTGTCTAGAATAATTAGGGAAAATTTGTTGGTGTTGTAGTCAGAGTATTTCTTTCCAACTTCCTAATGTCATTACCACTGCTCAGTGTCACCAACACTTCAATCGACTTTCCTTATACCAAGAATTGAACCTGGAACCTTCAGCGTGACCCCTACATCACGTTTTTCATCAATGCCAAATGTATTAAAAGAAGCGATACACATCTGAGTTTCTTGAACTGCTAAAACCATTTTAAGATCATTAAAAAAGTCGTATAAGATTTTTCTGAAGTGACACGCTTCTATAAAATCCAACTAAGCTAAGACAACATTTTGTTCGTTTATTTTCCAGAAGTGGCTCAAACTCAATTTCGAGACTCTTTGAGCAATCTTTGTCACATATTCATGCAAACTGATGCATGCTAAGAATGTCCTTAAACCGTGTCTCAACAATTACGGCCAACAATCAAGTGATTCTTGTTACAATATTGCACAACATGCGAATGGTAAATGGTTCTTAATAAGTTTATCAGCGTTGAATTTGTATTCCTACCCTACTGACTAATTATGTCTCAAACCCCGTTATGTCCACGATGGATCAAAAGACTCCTCCATTTTTGACTTCCCAATTTCCATCTAAGTAATTTATCTACTCACTTCGTTTCGCATAATGCCAAAGTCAAACGTTGTTTAAATAGAGTCCTCATCCTCGTAATGAAGTCGAGTTTTGATATAACGCCTCGTTGTCACAAAGCTACGTAGCGCTCTGGAGATTTCCTACAATTGTCAATTACTTTTATTCACTTTGCCTTCCGTATAAAGTTTTCTTTTAATATTGCATTAGGACAACACTCCAGGCTTAGTACAACCGCTCATAGTGCCTCTTCCAACACCTGGTTTATTCTCAAAATGAAGAATAGTGGAGAAAACGAAACAAAGGAGTGTTTACAGTGGCTTATGACACGTGTTCGGCAAAGTGTAAATAACGGAAAACACAAACAACTGTCTAGACTCGACAAGTTTGCTTAGCGATGCCAACCCACTGCCACAAGGACTATTATTTCGCTGTAAATGCCTCGAAACGATTTACATTTCAATTAAAAATTCCAACTGTAACGCGTCACTCAGGGTTTTCATTGCTTTTCCGCGAGCGTTTCTTGTACCAAGAAGCTGAATGTTGGCCGATGGGTGGTGCGGTATTATCCATAGTTTCCTTTAATCCTCGCGAAATTGCGTTTTGGAAAATACTCATAACGTCGTCTCATATCAATTTCGAATCGACCTACCCCTTTGGGAATACTTTTTGGGTTGAGGTAAACCAAATCCCCAATGTAATCGTCGAGCATCCCCCGTCTTTCGAGGGTTGGGGGCAATCACCTTCGCCAGCGATATAAACAAAACCATAGACGATTCCAAGTACACGCATCAAATTACACAATTCGAACTCTGAATCTGTAAATAGGGATACGTTTGATGAAGAGGATACAGGAAGGTGGTACCGCCATCACGTATTCATTTGCGCTACCAATTTAACGATGGATCTCTTGGGGCAATTGGATACCCCGCAGCAGAGAACGCGACTGAATTATTGACAGATCTCACATCACACAGTTGTTAGACAAACACTCATCGATTTTGAATCATTTTAAATGCTCAGATAAACAGAAGATTGGATGCTGGTGTGGGGCGTACTTGTTGAATTAAGTGCTGTGTAGTGCTACGTATGTATGTTTACTATTTAGCCTCATTGACGGGAAAGTTTTATCGCTTAATTAAAAAAAAAAAATCGAAATATTGGAAAAATTTAATCTTGGTGTAGGTGCAGTGCATTACAACATTACAAAAGAATGATAGGTAGCTGGTAATATAGATAGCTAATGCGCATTTAACTGCCTACCTTTCTTCACATAGTGCTTTATAGATATTATTAGCAGACCCGTGCTCGCGTTGCTTCGCGTAGTTATTAGAAATACTTTTTTTGTCATAATGTTAAAACAAAAATATATAAATGTTGTAAAGATATATTTTTGGCGTTACGGGATTTCTCTGAAAATTTTTTCTTTCTTTGATCATTATGTTTTCTTTATGATAAAACAGAAGGCAAACAAATCTGGGCTATATTTTCTGTATGTTTTTTATAATAAACAAAAAGTGGGAAAATTAACCTACAAATAAAATAAGTTAAAAAACATTTTCTTACCGTTGTCTTTTTTTGCATTTTGTACGTAATTCAAAAAGATATTTTTTTAAACAAAGCTTTTTTTATGAAGCTACTCTGATTATATCGAAAACTGTGTAAAAACTAAATAAAATCATGTCATACAATACCAATTTTAAAGGACATTTTCCGTTTAAAAATAAAAAATCAACATCAGCATATTTAAAATCAAATCCACAATCTGTTGCAGCATTTAATTTATGTTTTCTCTTTCTATCTACATAATTTTACTCAATTTTATTCCTACGTTACCGAGTTTTTTACTTTTGAATGAATTGAGTACAAACAAAGAATAGGAAAAGAAATATATGGCTCGATTCAGTTCAGTTGGCCGATGAAAATACATACTTCCCTCTTTAACTGATTGGTGAGTGAGACTATCTTGCATTAACTCAAAAACCAAACAATTCTACCGGGGAGCCAGTCCTGTACTTCCCACCTCATATTGTGTTATATGACAGCAATAATTGTTTCCGACACACACCTCGACGTGCTTGCGTTCCAATTTTACCCAAAATCTAACCAGATCTAGGCATCTAGGTAAGTATCATGCTGACAAAAAAAACCGCATGATCGTACATTGTTCTGTTCTCCAGATATCGAAGGAAAAAAAAAATTGTCAGATACACACGCTCATACACACACGCACACACACACAGGCATCAATTCGAAAATAGGTGCAAATGATTTCTAGTGTACTGTCATGTGCAGCTTTGACAAAATCTCGAACCCTTTTTTTTAGCCGATTGCAATACTTCCCCAATGGAGGTGAGAAAAACAAAATGATCCACATATACATACTTCATGATCATACAAAGTAGGAATAGGAATGGAAGGAAGAGGCATGCGAAAACCACGGAACGATGATGAAATGGAACAAAGCAGCAACCTCGGCATTGTGATTGAATCGATATCAGCGATGTAAACAAATAAAAGTAATGAATTTATTGAAAATAGTTATTTATTTATTTCTCAGCAAGTAGGTATAATTAAGAAAAGATGAAGGGCTTAAAATTTGCGCAAGCATATTGACTTTATGCAAACAATTTTTTTTTTTGCAATTTTTTAAATTGATTTAAAGTTAGGAGTAAATATGTTGGTCAACCTCTTTAAAATTAGTATGAAAAAAATATAAATGTTAAATTTTCCGGTAAACAAAAAACATTTAAATAAAAAAAAGTAGCCTAACTGGATTTCGTAAAAATAAAGAATATTATAAATTTTATTTCACGTTAATCGGTTCAGTATTTGCTGAGATTACCGGGGCCAGAGTTTTTTAATGTTTCGTCTTTATATAATAGTAATGATAATAGCCGTATTTTATTATCGCCGATGATCCATATAGATCATTGGTTTTGTGCGCATTATAACAACAACACGAGATCCTGTTGTTTTTGTAATGCACACAAAACCAATGATCTATATGGATCATCGGCGATAATAAAATACGGCTAATGATGTAGGTACATTTAGTCAAACAAAAAAGCGTTATAGGAATCCTACTGACCCACTTCACTTAAAGAACTCGATGAAAAAATTATTAGGACTAGAGACTAGCGACTAAAACCAACTAGATGCCATGCGGAAGGGAGAAGAATGTGTTCTGAAATCCACATAAGACCTGTTTAAATACGAGCGATTCTCGTAAATGCATATTCGGATAAATCCTTAGTTTGTGGTGCAAATAAACTGACGGAGGAGCTAAAGTGTTATAAAGCAAAAAAAAAACAAGTCTCAGTGGAGGCAGATTTGTTTTCAGAAGTAGCTTCATGTAGTAGTTACATAAAATTGTCCACAGTTCGATGGCAATATAATTTTCTTGGAGAGTGTGCTGAGTAACCGTGACGATTTTTGGATTCAAAAGTCCATCACCTTTCACAATCGAGTATTTTTGGGGTTTTCAAGGAGGCAAAAAGTAGCAACAGCAACCACAGAAGGCTGGGTGCCGAGGCATAGAGATATTCCAGGAAACTTCAAGGCTGAAAAACTTGTCGGATATGGAACAACCGTACCCGTGCTTACAAAAAAAAGACATCCTGGGTATACCGATCGCTACATGTAAACTTAAACTCAACTGGATGCTATCGAGTAAACAAATTCTAGGTAGACAAATGGTATAACGTGTCTAGCGGATTTGGCCACGGGTGGAACTGAAACGCTCTTAGAGCATGCAACAAGGCTTGACGTCCATTCAAACGATTTCTGTAGAAACTGCATGGACGAAGAGGAGGAGGAAATTATTCCCCACCTTCTTTGTAACTGTCCAGCTCGCTCTCGTAAAAGGAGACTCCATCTAGGGGAGGTCTACTTTAACGACTTAGGCGATCTGATAAACACGGATATCAGAAATCTCCTTTGCTTCATAAAACATCCAATTGATTTAACGAGTAGGTATGGAGATCTCTTCAGATTCATGTGGTATCACAATGGACTTATCACTGGTCTTAGTGTGCTTGTAATAGCTGGCAGCCACTTCAACCTCACCTAACCTAACCACAGAAGACCAGAGGCTGCACTAGACACCTCAGATTCCGTTGTTACCTATCCCAGGCAAGACAGTATTTTCATGTTAGATAGCCAAGCTGCCATAAATGTAATCAGCTCTATAGTATGATAATTTAAGAGTGTTTGAGCAAGATCAACAAAGTCTCCACACTGTGTTAACCAGGCTACCTTGCAAAGGAAAATAACGATGAAATTGATAAACTGGGAAAAGAGTGCACTACTACACTCCTTGTTGAACCATAAATCTTCCGCTGGATAGGAAAGGGCTTCATAGCGAGGAGCAGGGATGGATGCATGCATTTGAGAATGCATTCACTGAACGTACACAATTGAATTTATGCGAAATGAATTCATTCATTGACTTTATTTTTGAATGGTGACTTATAAATTTAAATCATTGGTCATTTTGAAGTCATTGAATGGGCATTCAATTTTTGTGTTCAATGCATGAAGTCAAAATTTCCATTCATTTGAAGTCTTTTGCATTCAATTGACATTCCCATTCATTTGCATTCATTTCCATTCTTTGCTTTAGCAAAAGTTAGATTAGTTTCTTCATAAGTTTCTGATAAACTCCCAAAAAGCGAAGACCAGTGCTCAACTGTTTTGGAGAAGGCAGTTCGGAGTCCTACCCACTTTTCTACGAAATCTGCAGGTAACGCTGTTTTTTAGCAAAGAATGAAAATGAATACAAATGAATGAGAATGAATGTAAATGAATGGGAATGGCAATTAAATGCAAAAGCTTCAAATGATTGGAAATTTTGACTTCATTTATTGAACGCTCATTCAATGACCTCAAAATGAATGGTGATTTATACTTATAAGTCATCATTCAAAAATGAAGTCAAAGAATGAATTAGATGTCGCAACTTAAAGTGTTGAATGCTGCGTGGGTGTCAAGAGTCAATCATATGTCGATTCGATGCACAAACCATGTAGCGTGCTACTGAGAGAATTGTCTAAAGCCAAATGAACGACACAAAATCAAATGTATGTCTAATCGAGTGAGCACGTTACCTAAGATTTAAGATTTGGATTTAAAGAATTAAATAATTATATGCTTGTATTAAGCTTAAATAAATAAATATATCAACTCGGTTATTAGCCAAGAACACAGCTCGTTAAGGGAATAACAATCCCTTCACGTATCCACTTGTCCCACTTTTATTTTTATAATCCACTACCGCTCAAGCGGTTTCTTCCCTTTAGACTTAAATTTACTGGCCGGCTGTTGTATATGCATGACTTCGATATCAAACTGTTTAAAACTTATTAAATTCCAAACTTAATAACATAATACGACGTGAGGTTTGAAAAGATTAAAGTGAAATTCAATACTTCAACTGTGTCGTTAAAATTACTCATAAACCATTCGCCATAATCCGCAGATTACACTTGCTCTTATGACATATGTACATACTTGTACGTAATTCAAAATACAGCAAAACAGTAAATCATCTCGCACATATTTAAATCAAAGCATCCTCTCACGTAAAAGTCTAAATATGAGTTATAGCTGGGGATTGAAGTTTCACCATATTGGATAAAATTTAAAGCAGGAAACTTCGTTTGGAATCAGTTGCAACTTGATCAAGACAGTAACACCGCCCGTAAGCACAGAGCATAAGTACAGGGTCGTTTGAAAAGTTTCGAGCCTAAACGATGACGTTACTCATGAAAGCTATTATGTCAATGATTTTATTTGGAAGTTTCAGACACTCTATAGCTATGTATTTAATTTATGTTGATATGTATACATTTTCGTAAAAATTAACAAAAAATTTAATATCTTGCATTTAAAATCCGCCTTGCCACATTTTTTCTGAAGTTCAAAGATAGGTACTGTTGGTTAAACATCGATAGTTTCCATTTTCGACAGCATCGATATTATTAACAAAAAACTATCGATACTATCGATAGTTTTTTCTATCTTTTCTGTGTGCTGCCCTTAATACGTTTATACATATTACATATTAGAGAAATAATTAAGACAAAATTCAAAAATATTTTTCCACTTTAACTTACTTAAGGTGGCGCTACAGTCCAGGCCTGGGCCTAATTTCTAATTTTTAATTTTTCCACTTTAGTTTTTATTAAAAACAAACAAAAAAATCTTTGACAATAAAAAGAACAAAAGATAGTTAATTCATATAAGAAAAATAAAAAGTTTAAAGTAACATGCAAAAGAAATAAAAGTTCAAACAAGAACAAAAAGAGTAATTGACAAAAACAATAGGTATGTGTTAAAAAAAAAATTGAGTTGTGTTTTATAAATAATAAATTATTTAAATTTGTATCCTTAAGTCGATTTCTTTGGAGAAAATTCGTTCAGAAGGAACTGAATTTGCTGAGATGCATAAATATTTGAATGCCATTTCTCGAAGCTGACTTGTTGATCGGTTCCAATATTCAATAGAACATGAATTTATACCAATCACAGGTTTTTCCAATTATTGACAGATGTCAATTATTGCTTCTGTAAATCGTGTTGTAATCCTTACTGGATCTTTACTTGGAAAAACAATAAATCCCACGAGCGGCTCGTGAGTGTTCTATATCCCGTGTGCGATAATGAAGCTCTCCCACCCTAGCAGTCGAATTTATGGTAGATCACCATTAATAGAGGAAGTTAAATGTGAGACTTGCCAAGACTCTATTGCTTCACCGCACCCTTTTAAACTTTATTAGGTCACAGGTTATTCCGACACTCCGAGGAACTACGCGGCTGACGAACTTGCCAGACAAGGCTCTCTAAGTACAGATAGTAAAAATCTGAACCATATCAAAACACCTACATATGTTCTTTGTTTAACACCTTATCCATACCGATCCTCCGTTGGAATCAAATCTAGATGGCCTAACCACGAACCTAAGGGATAAAGAGTGTTTAGTCGACTAAAATGAGATAACTTCTCGAAATTATCCAAAGTTATATAACAGGCAATCAAGCTCAGCGATTGGACATTATCTGTAACAACTTTTTCAAGAGGTACAGAGTTGAGCAGAATAAATAAGGAGAGTCTTATGAAACAGAGCCAGGATATACAAACTCCTAAACAAGACATATCATTATTGACAATTTGCAGACGAGATAGGTAAAATATCACCTACACGTGCAAAAACTACAACTTTCTAATATCTATCAAGCTTATACAATACAATATCTGTCTCAGTTTATACACTGTTATGGACCTCTCTATTAACTTTATCTAAGAGCGGATCAGAAACATGGTTTACATCGAATACATCGAGGTGAAGCTCAGCATAAAAAAGACAGATTAAGCGAAATCCCGCAAAACTTCACACTGTCACCACTACTTTTGCCGTAGTGATCATTGACTTTTTTAGATGGATTTCGAAGAAATACTACTTATTGCAGAGGTTCTCATGACGCGACTTTCGAATTCGCCACTTTTTAAGGCGTCTACCCGAAGCAAATTCAAAAAATTGAGCAACTAGTTGAAGAGATAATGTGCAGCAAGTTATCTTGAAATCGTTACTCAATACGATGTAAAATCATGCCCAGAGATCAACGCGAGCAAACAACGCGGTGAGCAATGAAAATGTACCGCCATTTTGAATCCACCATTTTGAAATTATTTAAAATTGCTCCGATTTCGTTGAAACTGAAAATGTTTACTCATTTAAAGGTAATTACTATAAATTCGGTTTTGGATCCGCTATTTTGGATTACCTTAATATTATTTAAAAGTAGCATACACACAAGGTACACCTATCTTTGTAGCTAGTGCCGGATGATCATCTTTTATATTATCGCGCTAAAGGGATTTTAAACTAAAAGATGAGCGGAGGGAAAGAAACAAACGAAGGTACCGATACCCATTGGTTTTAAATGATTGCGAGTTGTAGGTAATGATAAGAGAACACAGAGCCATGTAGGTCATTTCTCATTAGGAAAGAATTGCTATATTTAACAGTTTTGCGGGTGACAAGTTTTAAAGGAGCCGAATTCAACTAACTATTTTGCTAAGCACTGTTTGTCAAACAAACGATAAAACGGTGAAAGATAAGAAGTATTTTTCAGTATTAAAGCGAGTCTATGGACTTCGCTAGACCCCTATGAGCTGTGTAAGTAGAGGTCTTAGCGCGAGTTATAAAGGGTGACCAAATAGCAATGATACTTTTTTCCAATTGTTATGTTTCCGCAGCTGTCAAAGTTACCAATGACATCCAGCTGTCAGAATATTCAGTAAGGCTTGCCATTTCATCATGCATTGTTTTACGCTTGCCGAACATGCGGAAATTATTTTAAAAAATGCCGGCTCAGTTGTAAATACGCAACGTGAATTTTGTTGTGAGGTTGGTCGTTATCATGAGTCTTCAGAGTGCAGGCAATTCGTCGCACCGAGGAAAAGTTTGAGCGTGAGATTGCTGCGAAATGAAGAAAGCATAGCCGCCGTAGCGGCCAGTATCGAAGAAGACCCAGAAATATCGATTTCGCGCCGGTCAGCTGAATTAGACATCGCCAGAGAGTAAACCCGGCTTATTTTGCGGTTGGATTTGGGCTTACATTCATATAAGATTGTGCTGACGCAAGAATTGAAGCCGGACGACCATAGCCAACGCCGTGAGTTGGTTAATAGGGCACTGGATTGGCCAGAGATCCGCATTTTGGACAAAAAATCATCTTCTCGGGCGAGGCACATTTTTGGCTCAGTGGCAATGTCAACAAGCTTAATTACCGTTATTGGAGCGAGCACAATCCACATCAATGCATACAGATGAATTGACTGTTTGGTGCGGTTTATGGCATGGAGGCATCATCGGACCTTCTTTTTTTTCGAAATGAGGAAGGAGACACCCTTACCGTCACCGGTCTCAGGTATAGAGCGATGTTAACCGAATTTCTGTGGCCAGAGCTCGACAACATTGATATATCCGAGCTGTGGTTCCAACAAGACGGCGCTACATGTCATACAAGCGACGCAACACTCGAAGTTGTGAAGGAGAAATTTGGCGTCTGGGTCATCCACAGCGAGCGTGTCATCAAAAATTGGACCGACCGCTTGAAGCACTAACGGCGAAGCCGAGGCAGCCATTTGAATGATGTGCTATTCCACACCTAACCTAACCTAGCTTCAAAATAAAGCCAGAATCAATTTCATATCTCACACCGTTGTTGTTTTATTTACATTTTTTTTTTTTGATATCGTTCTGATCTGGTCACCCTATATAATTAAAGAAAAATCGTTTTTACCAAATGCCAAGCGCAACCATCAAGAAATCAAAGGCATGTTACTAGGCGAAGTGAAAGACGTCAAAGAAAATTTGGAAAAGTAGCGTTTATGCAATGAGCAGCTTTATTGGAGAACGGATAAAGATGTATGTTCATTAGGGTGTCCCTTATATGACAAAAAAAAAAAAAAAATTTTTAAATTCGAAACGCATAGTCTCTACATTTTTTATAAATGCTAAAACATACTCAAATATATATTTTTTTTTTTTTTTTTTTTTTTCCGGGGTAGGTGAAAATCTTGCATAGACACTATGAGGACAGACGTGTGCTCATAGTAGTGTGAGATTCTTACTCACTAAAAAACACCTCCCTTCAATGTTAATTTGTTAGTTATTGCAACTAAGTAAGGACTTATCTAGCAATTTTTTTTATCACGATATAGAGACGTTTGGCAGGTGTCTTTCCAATGAAAGTTCCTGCTTGTTCCGCTATTTAGGCGCGGTTAATTTTTATCGTGCTAAGTCCAAGGGTTTGGTCCTTTGTAAACGGCGCAATACATTTCTTTCGTCCAGGAGTTGTAGGACTGTATAATTAACGTGTTCGTTTAGTCGATTTTTGTGCTTTCGCGCGAAGTTTTTAGTTTCATCTTTGACAGTAGGAATTCCAAGATCTCTGTGTATATCATCATTTCTTATGTACCACGGTGCGTGGACAATTTCACGTAGCACTTTATTTTCAAAAGTTTGTAAAATATTGGCATTTGTTTGTTTGGTACAACCTCACAGTTGTATACCATGTGTCCATACCGGCTTTAGCACTTGCTTGTATAAAAGCAGCTTGTTCTCAGTAGTAAGCTTGGAATGTTTCCCAAGTAACCAATACATTTCTCTGTATTTTTTTTCTAGTTCTTAACGTTTCTTTTTCACGTGCGACTTCCATTTTAGTTTTGCGTCAAGTGTCATTCCGAGGTGTTTAGCCTCGTTTGCAAAGGGGATTCGAGCCGAGTTTATGAAGATAGGCAAGTTGTTCGTTTTCTTATATGTGAAGTTTACATGAACAGATTTGGTCTCGTTAAGGGCGATCCGCCATGTCTTTGTCCATTCGTTTACACTATTCAAAGCGTTTTGTAGTTTGACTGTTGTTTCTTCAGTCGTATTGCCTACTGCTAAAATAGCGGTGTCATCGGCAAACGTAGCTAGGACTGTGTCTTCTTCTTGCGGTATATCACGGGTATACAGGAGATACAGTAGCGGGCCAAGGACGCTTCCTTGGGGTACGCCGGCTGAAATTTCTTTGAATTGCGAGAATTCGTTTCCGTGCCTGACACGGAAGAGTCTACTCCCGAGATATGTTGTCAGTATGTTATATGGGCCTGCAGGCAGGACCTGACGTAGTTTGAGCTTTAGGCATTCATGCCATACCTTATCGAAGGCTTGCGAGACATCAAGGAATACGCTTGAGCAGATCTTTTTTTCTTCAAGAGCTTTTTCTATTACATCCGTGATTCTGTGCACCTGGTCAATAGTTGAGTGCTTCGTTCTAAATCCAAACTGGTGATCAGGAATAAGATTTTGTTCCTCGATGATCGGCTGTAAGCGCTTGAGTAATATTCTCTCAAAGATTTTAGATATGATTGGGAGCAGCGAAATGGGTCTATAAGACTTCTTGTCACTCGGCGGTTTTCCTGGTTTCAGTATCATTATTACTTACGCGATTTTCCATTGGCTCGGGACGTATTCTAATCTTAGCGCAGCATTTATAATGTAGAGAAGCTTGATTAAAGCTTTTCTAGGCAACATTTTTAGGACTTCTCTGGTTATAAGGTCGTAACCAGGAGCTTTCTTTGGTTTTAGTTTCTTTATTTCTTGTTCGAGTTCCGCTAGCGTTGCACGTGTTATTGTGTAATTGTCAGGTGCTATCTCGCGTTGGACATTTTGAATAAGTGCTCGACCATCGAACGGCTTAAATGTTTCTTCCAAATGGGCAGCGAAAATGTCCGCTTTTTCTTTGTCCCCCTTTGCCCATTCGTCATTACTTTTCTTGATAGGCGGCGAAGGGATTTTTGGTCTTTTGGTGCCTTTTACAGCTTTCCAAAGCGAATAATTAAATTCTTTTTCCGCTGTTAAGCTTTCGAGGTAAGTACTTATTGCATGGTTCTTTAGATTGCTTATTGTCTGTTTCAGCAAGTTAAACAGGTGATTTAAGTGCGTTTTATGCTGTGGAGCACGACTTTGTTGCCATTTCTTACGCGCTTTTCTTTTTTCCTTTATCATTTCTTTTATTTCCGGTGGATGTTTAAGGCCGTAGTTTGTGGGCTTTTTTCTTTCGTGAGGAGTATTATTCCACCCGGCGCACTGTACGATTTCAACGAGGCGATCAACTTCGTTTTCAAGTTCATAGGGCGTCTGGAGTGGTACTCCTAGTTCAATGTTGTCTTCGATTTCTTTCCTGAAATTTTCCCAATTAGTATTTCTACTAGTTAGTCTCGCTTGATCATCTTTTTTATTAAGGGTTTTGCTCATCGTCAGAATGACTGGAGAATGGTCAGAGGAGAGGTCAAAACTTTCGTCAACTTTTACGAAATTGGCAGGTATTCCTTTTAAAATGAAGAAGTCGATTAGATCGGGTATTTTTGTTATATCAGCTGGCCAATATGTCGGTTTTCCCGTCGAATGAAAGTCACAACTGTGCTCCATACCCGCTTCATAAAGCCCTCTACCTTTTTGTGAGATGCATCTTGAACCCCAGAAAGTGTGTTTCGCATTAAAATCGCCACCGATAATAAAATTCGGTCTAAGCGCGTTAAGTACATCTGTGAAATCACTTTTTTCAAGCGCGAATCGCGGTGGACAGTAGATAGATGAGATATTAAAGAAATGTTGTCTACTTTTTACGCGTACCGTGCTTACTTGCATAGCTTCTAGTTCTATTTTAAGGTCTTCAGAGTGTGCGATAGAGTCTTTTATGTACAAGGAAGATCCGCCTCTCGCCTTTTCTGATGGGTGACAAGCGTGATAGTCTCTGTAGCCTTTTATACATATTTGCATTCGATTTCTTCTTCAGATGGGTTTCTGAGATCAAGCATATGTCAATATCTTCCTTTCGTATGAACATTTCCAACTCGTCAAGTTTTTGTAAAAGTCCGTTTGCATTCCATGTTAGTATTTTCATACGTTTCATATTCATGTTCTCTTTGGGGTGCGCGTTTTTCTGCAATTATTTTCGATCTTGACTAACCTCTCAAAAATAAGCTTATTTATTTTACTTTGTTCCTCAAGTTTTGTAAGAATAACCGAAAAGACGTGAGATACAGGGTCCACAGAATTGTCGGTTCTTCCATTTTCTGACGCCGCGGCTTGGGCGTATGTTTGCGGGCTTGTTGTCTGACGTCCAGAGCCCGATGGCTGTTCTTTTGTTACTTTTTTCTTAGTGGTTTTGTGACCAGAGACCGATGGCGTTTCTATTATAACTTTGTCTTTAACGCTCCTTGGCTTTGCTGTTCTTCTCGGTTTCGAGTGTTGGTTTTGGGGCTTTAAGAATTTATCACGTCTTTTTTGCAGTTCCTTGGCTACTTCACAGCCTCGATAGTTAGCCGGATGTTTTCCCTTGCAATTACTACACGTTGCAGAGGTTTGTTTACTTACTCCACAGTCTTTGGAGAGGTGGTTCCCGGCGCATTTTACACATCGCGGCTCTTTCTGACAATACGTCTGGGTATGATTGAATCCTTGGCAGCGTTTGCACTGTGGGATTATTCTTGTATTCTTACGCATAGGTTCAATTTTAACAACGATATTAAGAATCGTCTTTATTTCGTAGATTTTTTCCAATTTTTCGACTTTATCGAAGGTTAAGATAAAAAGGGGAAGGCCGCGCTTGACCGCAGTTTCCTCACCTTTCGACTGTTTTTTCTCTCGTTTAACGATATTGATAGCATCAACTATTTTAAAGGCTCTATTTCTTAGGTCACTGACTACATCTTCTTTTGAGCACGACGCATGAAGTCCTCTAGCTACGACACGTATCGGCCTTTCCGACTTGTTCTCATAAGTGTACCATTGGATTTTCTCGGTATTTAACTTATGGGATAATAGACGTATTGTTATTGCGCGATGTTACAATATAATCGGATTGTAACAATGTCTTTAGGATGGTTTGCAGTTGACTGTAGTCCGCAATCCCGATAACATAAATTGGGGGTGGTGGCCGTTGCCTAGTGCTTCGGTTTTCCTCGGGACGAACGTTTGTTACGTTTTTCCTTTCTTTTTTTTCCGGCTTGTTATCCGTTGCTTCTTTTCGTGTTACGATTTCGGGTGAAGAACCGGCTTTCCGTTTCTTGCCTGGTCGTTTCTGTAGAATCCAGTCAGTTTCACGACTTAATTCTTCTTCGTCCGTTTCGTAGATAGCTTTCCCGTTACAGTTCGAGCTCGAGGAAGCCTCACTACTAGGTTTCGGCGTATCCTTTATACCTTTAAGATTGTCTTTGTTTTTCAGTTCGTTTAGCTCTTTTTTAAGTTCCTCGCAGAGCATTTCCATTTTAGTTAGCCTGGCACGGAGTTCTATGTTTTCCTCCCTCAGGCTTTTTGTTTTCACTGAAGTCCGTTGTTCGTGCGCCGACACTTGCGGTGTCGTGTGACTTCTGGTTTCGCACGTAGTTGTTTGAGATCGCGGTGGTGGTGATCTCGATACCCTTGAGCTTTTGCCGAAGGGGTTACATAATCGCAATAAATGGCTCTTCCCAGAATCCAAAGAGCCGACCTCCGTAGAGGGTGGATTTTTCAGTGTACCTGGTCTGCCACCTGGGGTAATAATATCGTTTGTTTTGTTCATTGCATATTGTGTATACGCTATACGCTCGGTATACGGAGGGTGGATTTTAGTCGCCTTTTACGACAGGCATGCCTACCTCGGGTATATTCTAATCCCTACCCGAAGGGTAGCATGATCGCAACCCGTGCCGACCGAGCTACAAAGTTTATTAAAAATCGTGTTTTGTCCTGATATTTCGGTCTGCTATAAAACTTATATAAATGCAACAAATTCAGTAAAAAAAGAGTTAAAATAAAATAAGATAAACATTAATCTTTATTTAAAAACGTAAAATAATAACAATCAACCAGGGTAACTTTTCTTTAGTGTTGATTTTTTACAGTCCGGGTACAAATTTCTATGTTTCTGGACACAGCGCAACGAGAATTGTTTTTGCTCTTCTTCAGCCGTGATAAGTCCGTTAAAATCTTGCATTCATTTGACAGCCCTTTCAGCAGTGTCATTTACATCCTTCAAACGACTTATTCTTCTTTTAGCTTCCAGAAAAGCAGCATTATCATCCCAAGAAGATACATCTTCCTAAAGAAAACTGTCGTCGATCTACATTCGAGATAGAAATTGTTTGCTCTTTTCCGATGCAAAATCATCCAGCGTTCTATCTGAACGAAAAAACAAGTTAAATAAAAAAAAATAAAAATTAAGTCAGCTTACTAAACAACTTTTGGGTCAGTTCTTCCTTCGATGGGATATAGCGTTTGGCAAAATCTGAGCTTTTATCCCTGTTTAAGTTGGCAATCATTTTGATCTTAGTTTGGATATCAACTTCAACATCAAAAAATGATACATAAATACCACAAGTGATGGCTAAACTTGCTAAGCTTTAGAAATTGTTGCATCAACTTTTTCGTACTCTTTGAACGCCTTCAAGAAGCACAAATCTTGGTTAGGTGCTTTAGTCGCCACTGTGCATTTGAGCCAAGGTTTAGCATACAATGTGGCGATAAATAAGCAAACATCTTGTAGGGTCTTTTCGTCCTTCGCAATCATTCTGAATTGTGACTGAAGCAAACATATTTTTTAAAGAATAGATCGCTCTCGTCATCCATCGTGCCTGATGCATAGCTCCTGGGGGCCTGAGTTTTAATTTCTTCTCTGTATCTCCTCCCAAAAGCACTACGCATAGTTCAACCAATTCGCGATAATCGCCTCTTATAAAATCTTTGTCCAGTTCTGCCTTATAAAACATTAACAAAGATGTAATGTCTGTCTCGGCAACATGTTCTTTAACGAAATCAAGAGATAGTTCAATGTCACTGGAATCGATGTTTTTCCAATTGTCTCTGAACTTTTTGAAGATTAGAATATCTGGGTTACTAGTAATTTGCTTTATCTTGGTTTCGAAGACACTTTTAAGGACCAATTCATAAACATGATGACGACAAGCGAAAAGCAACAATTCTCTTTCTAAAGTCTGCTCCAAAATAGCATAAGCTCCATTGAAACGACCAGTATTCGAAGCTGTTGTGTCGCAGCGCATTATTTGTAGTTTATTATGAAGGTTCCAGTCAAAGACAGCAGTTGAGACAGCTTTTGCTTGATGTTTTCCAGAAGAACTCTGTAGTTTTGGCACTGCAAGAAGTTGTTCTCTATCGTCAAATGAAGCAATAATTGGCAAACCTTCTTCTTCTTATTTTTCGTACATCCAATCCGGGTAATAGTTTTCCATCCCAATGGACTGTGACTATATGTATACGTCAGGTACATTGTTCTGAAAGTCAGTTTTTATTGCTTCTGTCCTGGATTTTCTTGTCTGAGTACGAATTCGTTGAATGGAGGATTTGTTAATAGGGAAATCATCGCTGCTCAGACCAAGCGCTTCTACGACCGCATGAAGAATGTAAATGGAGTCTCTTATGATTAACTGGCATCGATCTAAAGCTGCCACAAATTAAGGTGTTATGAAATTCTTTCGACATCTTTTTGGACTTTTTCAGGACAGGGAACGTCTGGCAAGCTGAGTACAGTCAGCTTGACTTCGCGAATATTGTAAAATAAGACAGCGAGAACTTGTCGATTAGATTGTAATTTTGCACCATTTATTTGATAGTTAGGCAGTCCGATAAGGAAAATATTTTGTTTATCACTCCGTAATTCCACCAACATCTTTATGCAATAAACAATAGCACACTAATACTCTTCAAAATCACGTTTGAAATGACAAAAGAAACACATAGTTACAGGTCGTAGTTAAATCGCAAGTCGGCACGGGTTATCGTTTAAAAAAAGGGGTAATATTTTTTTCCAGACAATATTGGGTTATTACAAAAGTTTTAAGAAGGTATGCGTAAAAATATATCGAACTTGAAATTTAAGGGACACCCTAATGTACATACACATGTAAAGAGAGGAATGTTCACATGCATGTGACATCCAATGCTGACCATAATCACGGAAAACCTACAAACTCGGTAATGGCTGGATACCCATTGAGAATCATTGGACAAAAGAATAAGAAAACCCCAATGCAGCTATGCCAGTGTATAGTAGGGTCCAATAAGCGTTCCCGTGCCCTTCACCCATCAAATGTGTCTTAAAAGATACTCCAATTCATCTAAATCGCATAATAAAATTCTTGCAGTCTTAAGTCGATTCATCCATTGATTGTCCATGTTGATGGCCAATCTCGGACAATATAACCCAACGTTTTGTAGCCACTTGATACACATAAACCAAATTGGTATAAAAAAAAAAAACTTGACGACCATTCAACGACGATATGTACAATGTACATTGAATTAAAAGCACAATTTCGCCGCAATAACAATCGCAAAATGCTACATTACTACACAAACAATAACTTGGAAGTTCCCCGACCGCCCGCCCATTCATTCCAATCGTTTGTGAAATTTATTTGCCTACTTTGGCGAATCCTATTGAAAAGGAGAGAGCGCACAAAGGAAGACACCACACACTCGACGCAGGCAAGCAGCAACATCCTCTTAGGAGAGGGCCGAAACATTTCTTGTTCGGAAACTAATAGATGCCGAAAGCAGTGCCGAATTTTATGACCCGAGGAATTCACATATCGTCGTCGTCGTCTTCGTCTTCGCTGTTGTTTTTGTTTTTGTTGTCGTCGACAACGTTTATCATACGAAAGTATCTACGTACAAGTATCTCTCTGGTTATTGTAAACGCTATCGACCGGAACGGCAACGGATCGCCGGATATTGGGTACCGAATGAATACTCTCGTCGGTTTTTATTTATACATGTTCGCATTTTTATCAATAACCAATTATTATTTTGTTTTCTATCTATGTTCTATTTGTATCTGTATCCAGAGGGGAATGAAAGGGGCCTTTGAATCTGACTGTAATATCATAATATTTGTAAATATTTACTTAGGCCCGAGGAGATACACAGGAACGAGTACCTACATACATATTGTAGAGAACCGGTAATGAAACCAAAAACGCATGACATCAAATTTGATATAAATGTCGAAAAAAACAGAACGAACCCAGAGTGGTTACGACTGGGAAGGGTCCACAATTCAATTGGTTTTATAATAATACCAATCGTACGGTTATGTAATTGGAGGTTTTAATTTTTTCAGCTCGTTTTTACCTGGAATTTGGTGTTTCGTGTAATGAAATTGATAATATTAATCGAAAGGAAATGTGTTTCCAATACAAACAAATGGAATTTGTAAGCGGTTTGTGCTGTCCAAATCGAACTAAAGGGGAACAGAACAAACGTTCCCTAACTTTAATTGATCGCAGAATGCATTGATTTAAAAGGAAGAAAAAAAGAGCTGTAATTATTTTGTTGATCTGTAATCTGTATACACAAACAAGATTATTTAACAACATTCAGATGTACCTGGTTGGGTTTGAGTCTGTAGCAATATTAAAGAGTAAGAGGCTCAAAGTGTTGGGTTATTGAAGCGGGGCTGTCCGACTATTGACTTCAAGATGACCTAAGCTTTTACCTGTGACCCGCCGTACGTGATCTACATCTATGTACATACATATATAAAGCAGTAAGTCCTGACTAACTCATCATCGCCGAGCCTAAACGGCTACCGCTAGAAAGTTGAAATTTGGACAGTAGTTTCCTTTTGTGGCATACAGAACAACAATGGAAGCATTTGTTACGGAATTTTTGCTCCAAAGGGAAGATACAGGGTGTTCCAGTTTGTATAAACAAAAAAAAAATTTGAATTGGAATTTAGAATTCAAATTTGGTAGATAAATTCTACAATAAAAATAAAGAAACAAGTGTTTCACCGTTTTTCAAAATTAAGTCTACAGGCCAAGATACAGGGTGTTAAAGTTTGCAGATTTATAGTATGCGCAACCGTAGTCATCGGCACATTCGGTAAGCTGGTTTTAGGCGCTGAATCGAAACGTTCGCTTCTTTACTCGGCAGAGCCAGTTTGAAGGCTCCGGTCCAAGACTGGATACGGTCCAGCGTAAGGGGGCTGCAACGATCGCTGGGTGCTGTCGACACGCACATACACGTGTGAAATGGTGCCAAGATCCTTTGGGATGAAGATGGGCAAACGTAGGCGATGTTATCTGAAGTGCCCCCCTCAGTTCTTGAAGGAAGGCGATGGGCTCCTGTCCGTTGCTGTGTTCTGCCAGAAAGTCGAAGTTCAGCACCAAAAACCAGTTGTGATGGTGACATACCCGACTCATTCACCATTGAACGAAGTCTTAGCAGTACAGCTGGAAGCGCTTGAAACCAGTTCTCAGGCAAATGTGTTGTAAGTGCTGCCTTAAGTGTCCGATGCCACCGCTCTACTACTCCATTTGCTTGCGTTTGGTAGGCGGTGGTGTGAATGCTGTGGCATCCGATGAGCTGGGCGAACCTCTTGAATAAGGTGGATTCAAACTGCCGACCTTGATTCGTAATAAGGCGAAGAGGACAGCCGAATCGTGCGACCCAGTGCTGGAAGAATGCGTCGGCGACCGTGGTTGCAGTGATGTCTTCTATTGGAATGGCTTCTAGCCAACGTGTTGCCCGGTCGATGCAGGTTAGCAGGTACACACACAATGGTCCCCTATTACACACACTGGTTATTACCTCAGACTCAACTTGAAAATTGATGATCGTCGGAATCGTCTTCCTAATTAGAAGGACTTACTTACCCTTAGAGGGTCTGAGCCTAGACTAATGCCGCTTTCCATCCTTCACGGTCCGGAGCACGCTGCTACCAGTTTCTTAGACCAAGTTTGGACTACCTTCTTCTTTTCTCTGGCCAGACCTAGACCATATTCCTCCGTCTAGAGATGTACCCATCTCATGACGTGGTTGAGTTTTCTTTGCGCCGTAATCAGCTTATTGATAGCGTCTTACCTTACCAGGAGATGTTCCAGAGATCAGGTGTCAGTATCGAATCCTGCGTTGCTCTAGCAAGGATTTCCTTTCTTCGAGTTCCTGCTGTGGCTAAAGTCCCCTAGATGGACCGTATTTTCAAATATTTATTCTCACTTGTGCCATCGATCCACTTCTGCACCCATTTGACCCCACCGTTACACACGTCTACCCCGACTTTCGATAATGTCGTCCATGTAGACCGTTGCATTGATTTCATTCCTTAGGTGCCACCATTAATTGAATGCACTTACTCCCTGGCTACTGCCTTGGCTTATCTCGAATACAAATGCCCTCTGTCTCCCGGTTCGATGCTATCGTCCTGATAAGGACGTCCTCAAACCAAAAGATACAAAAACCACACCGTTACCACAGCAGCGGTACTACTGCTACTACTACACCACAGCGCGCGGCCGTGCATTGAGTTCGGGCAGTTAGAGTCTTCTATGAAAAACAAAACGTCATACCAGGTCTGTAAGCGCAATTTATTATTTTGCTGGAGCAACTAGTTTTTTTTTGAAAATTTCATAGATAATAATCGTAAATTGTAAAATGGTGTGTCGTCGACAAATATGTCATAACATGTAGCTTTACACATTGACTTCTTGTTTTTTGTTGCATGGCATTGAAATAATTGACGTTTGGATTATAATGTATGAATTTTAAGAGAGAGATAATAAATAAACAGTCGAGTGTTAACCGCCAAAGTGCGTTGTTGTCTTCTTCATTCGGTGCTCTTCTCCCATACATAATATGGATGTTGGTGTTACAAAATCAAAAAGTTGCACACAACTATGGCTGCTGTCAGGAGGAGTTGCTGCATGTCAGTCTTGCAATACATATAGAAGTTTTTTGTATCATAAAAGCCAAGTTCGTTATCAAGTGTGGGCTATATGTCCTCGAAGATAGCTTCGGTAAATAGGTAGACAGTCAAAGAGTGCAAAGTCCTCTGACCTTGGTTATGCTTAAGGCTACAAAACTTTTACTTTAATGTAACTCTTGATCCTTAACAAAAACGTAGACGAACCTCTCATCCTCTCATCCCCTCAACCCCTCATACTCTCGTCCTCTCATCTTCTCATCCTCTCGTCCTTTCATCCTCTCATTATCTCAACCTCGCATCCTCTCATCCTCTCATCTTCTCATCCTCTCATCCTCTCATCTTCTCATCCTCTCATCTTCTCATCCCCTCACTCTCTCATCCTCTCATCCCATCATCCTCCCATCTTCTCATCCTCTCATCCTCTCATCGTCTCATCTTCTCGTCCTTTCATTCTCTCATCCTCTCATCCACTCGTCCTCTCATTCTCTCATCCTTTCATCCTCTCATCCTCTCATCCTCTCTTCCTCTCATCCACTCATCCTCTCATCCTCTCATCCTCTCATCCACTCATCCTCTCATCCTCTCATCCTCACATCCTCTCATCCACTCATACTCTCATCCTCTCATCCTCTCATCCTCTCAACCTTTCATCCCCTCATCCTCTCATCCTCACATCCCCTCATCCTCTCATCCTCTCATCCGCTCATCCTCTCATCCTTTCATCCGCTCATTCTCTCATCCTCTCATCCTCTCATTCTCTCATCCCCTCATCCTCTCATCCTCTCATCCTTTCATCTGCTCATCCACTCATCCTCTCATCTTCACATCCTCTCATCCTCCCATCCTCCCATCGTCTCATCTTCTCATCCTCTCATCCTCTCATCCTCTCATCCTCTCATCCCCTCATCCACTCATTCTCTCATCCACTCATCGTCTCATCTTCTCATCCTCTCATCCTCTCATCCACTCATCCTCTCATCCTCTCATCCTCTCATCCTCTCATCCACTCATCCACTCATCCTCTCATCCCCTCATCGTCTCATCCTCTCATCCTCTCATCCTCTCATCCACTCATCCTCTCATCTTCACATCCTCTCATCCTCTCATCCTCCCATCGTCTCATCTTCTCATCCTCTCATCCTCTCATTCACTCATCGTCTCATCTTCTCATCCTCTCATCCTCTCATCCTAACATCCTCTCATCCACTCATCCTTTCATCCTCTCATCCTCTCATCCTCTCATCCACTCATCCTCTCATCCTCTCATCCACTCATCCTCTTATCCACTCATTCTCTCATCCTCTCATCCTCTTATCCACTCTTCCTCTCATCCTCTCATCCTCTCATCCTCTCATCCTCTCATCCTCTCATCCTCTCATCCTCTCATCCTCTCATCCTCTCATCCTCTCATCCTCTCATCCTCTCATCCACTCATCCTATCATCCTCTCATCCTCTATTGGTCTCATCCTCTCATTCTCTCATCGTCTCATCCACTCATCCTCTCATCTTCACATCCTCTCATCCTCCCATCGTCTCATCTTCTCATCATCTCATCCTCTCATCCACTCATCCACTCATCCTCTCATCTTCACATCCTCTCATCGTCTCATCTTCTCATCCTCTCATCCTCTCATCCTCTCATCCTCTCATCCTCTCATCCTCTCATCCACTCATCCTCGCATCCTCTCATCTCTTATCCTCTCACCCACTCATCCTCTCATCCTCTCATCCTCTCATCCTCTCATCCACTCATTCCCTCATCTTCACATTCTCTCATCCACTCATCCTCTCATCCTCTCATCCTCTCATCCACTCATCCTCTCATCCTCTCATCCCCTCACTCTCTCATCCTCTCATCCACTCATCCTCACATCCTCTCATCCTCTCGTCCTTTCATCCTCTCATCCTCTCATCCTCGCTTCCTCTCATCCTCTCATCTTCTCATCCTCTCATCCTCTCATCCTCTCATCCCCTCATCCTCTCATCCTCTCATCCTCTCACCCTCTCATCTCCTCATCCTCTCATCCTCTCATCCTCTCATCCTCTCACCCTCTCATCTCCTCATCCTCTCATCCTCTCATCCTCTCATCCTCTTATCCTCTCATCTTTTCATCCTCTCGCCCTCTCATCCTCTAATGTGGACAGTAGTTTCCTTTTGTGGGGTACAGAAAAACAATGGAAGCATTTTTTTGAATTTTTGCTCCAAAGGGGAGATACAGGGTGTTCCAGTTTGTATGAAAAAAAAAAATTTAAATTGGAATTAAGAATTGAAATTTGGTAGATAAATTCTACAATTAAAATAAAGAAACAAGTGTTTCACCGTTTTTCAACATTAAGTCTACAGGCCAAGATTTTTTTTTATAAAGATTTAAAGATACATATGTTTCTTAAGAAGTGGGTATTCATTTAACCCTTAAACGCGCCGCGTCCCATATATGAATCGTCTTAAAAAAGCTGGATAGAAGCTAAGCTTTTGCTATTTCTAATAAAAAAACTTTATGGTTGCATTATATAAAGATCTTTTTTTTGTGACCGCAAGGTTTTACAGTTATTCTGCTTCTTGTTTTGACAGAAGAATTTGTGAAAGATCAGTTTTCGTTTTTTTTCGTGAGTGTGAAATTTCCCAAAGTTTAAAATTATCTAAAAAATAGAAATAATTGTGAAAGTGTTTTAAAAAAATATATTTATGTAAGTACATGTTATTGTGGTTCATAATTAGGAAAAACATCTTTTTTTTTCTACATACATACATATGTAAATATTTGCGAATATTTAGATGATTCATATATGAATCACTGCGCATTTGTCGGAAGTGTTTTTTTTTCTTTGGTTGAATGTCTTTTTAGTTGAAATGTCTCGCAAATTTTTACAAACAGAAGCTGCGATTCGATCTGTATTTGAAGAAATTCCATCAGAAAGTGAAGATGGAGGTGAATCAGATAGTGATGACTTCGAAGATGTTCATTTACCCGACTTTGCTCAGCTGACTGAAGAGGAAATAAGGGTTGTTCAAGAAGAAAGATCGGATGAACCAAAATTCGACGATATAAATGTGCCCATTTCTCAGGACGAGGGCCCATCGACATCCTCAGTCATACATCCCGAGAAAGAAGATTTTAAAATACTTATTTGGAAGACTAGAAACCTGTCAGTGCCAGCAGAAGCAACTACCATCCAAGGCTTACCTGAATTCTTAGATCAGCTTGAAGAACTAAGTACGCCTTTTCAGTTCTTCCAGCATTTCTTCTGTGATGAGCTATTGGAACACATACGTACAGAAACAATTAGGTATAGCGGATGTAAGGATCCAAGTAAGACTTTTTTTGCTTCAAAAACCGATTTGATCCACTACATCGGCATCCTAACTTTTACTTCTGTTGTAAAATGTCCTAATATGCGTTCATATTGGAATTCCACCATGGGATCTGATATGATAAAAAAACACCATGTCTTCAAAAATGTTTGAAAAAATCAAGTCCTGTCTACATTTCAATGACAATGAGAAATGTGTTTCAAACAGAAACGATGAAAAGTTCGACAAACTCCACAAGCTGCGTCGCATAATTGATACACTAAATGAAAAGTTTTCGAAAATCCCTATGGAAGAACGATTGTGTGTTGACGAACAAATATGTGCTACTAAAATTCGTCACCATTTGAAGCAATATTTGCCATTGAAACCACATAAGTGGGGATATAAACTCTTCGTCATGTGCGGCTTGAGTTGGCAACAGTTATGTGTGCATACACATTTTTGAACGAGACTTTGACCAAACGGGGAAGGCCATCTAGCTCCCCTAGTACTTCAGTATCAAGCCTGCATACCGAAAGGAAAAGAAAGTCTACGACCACGGCATCAATTCCACCAGTTGATATCCGTCACGATGGATTTGACCATTTCCCAGAAGAAGGCGAGAAAAGGCTGAGATATAAGCTGCCCTTGTGCAATTCTCAAACCTACATTAAATGCACAAAATGCGCCGTTTCACTTTGTCTCAAAAAGGATACAAATTGTTTCCTTACTTTTCATACTAATTAAACTAATTATCTACTATTATTATTTTCTCAATAATGTGATATTAAATTTAAATAAATGGACGTGTATTTATTTTTTCATTGAAACGTGAACCAATACATCTGTTTTCCCTCTCATAAGACTAACCGGACTTATGACACATACAAAACTCATAAGTCCTTAAAAAAATAACATGATGTCTTTTGAAATCTAAAAAAAAGAAGAAAAATGTAGCCAAATGATTGTTTGCTAAGCAACTATTCAGTGAACCCACAAATGCGCCATAATCCATATATGAATCAACTACATTTTTCCGAGTTTGGGCACTTCCTATTAAGTTTATCAAAAAACTGTAAATGCCACTCATTATAATAAGTTTTAAGGAATCACTATGATTTAAGGGTTAACATAAGGGTTAACATAAACCCGACCCTTCATAGACTTCGCAGCTGCAATAGCTATCTAGCTGTAGTTCCTTCATTCCATACCAATCACTTTTTAAAATGTTACTCCTCTGTTGCACCTAGATTATATAATGTATTGCCACTTGAGCTCAGACAAACAAGAAATTTTGACTTTTACAATAAACAGATTTAAAAATGGCTTTTTAGTTTTGATTTTAGGGTTATAAACAATTTAATTACTCGAATAGAATAAATAACAATCTAACGATTATGCTATGCTTATTATATAATTAATAAAATAACTTTTGTTCCTTTTGGTTGTCTGCTCTAATGTTTCACACCATCTTGCCACTTTTTTTCAGAAGTGTACTTTCATTATTATCTTATTTGACACTAGTTTTATATAACTACAGAATGTATCTTTTATTTTTTAATTTAATTTTATTTTGCTAAGCCAATCAGGATTAAGACTGAAGCATACACGTAGATAAAATCTATGTATAATATGAATTTGTATTGAAATAATTTTGTTAATTGTGAAATAAATACCAGAAATTTTGCATAAGGTGCAATCACCTCCATGCAATCCTTGGCTCTCTTGTTATGAAAAATTATCCTAATTCCCAGCTGGTTTCGAAAACTTGAAATTGGGTGCCACTTTCTAGTACAGCCTTTTTAAAAATAAACGGATAAACACACCTAATTCAACTTGTAACAAAGTTTGACTTAAATTTAAACTAAGGTATGGACACTTTCTAGTACAGCCTTTTCAGAAATAAACGGATAAACACACCTAATTCAACTTGTAACAAAGTTTGACTTAAATTTAAACTAAGGTATGGACAAATTAAGAAGTTCCACATGTTATAACTAATTAACATTATCATAAAATAGCACAGGTGGACTGATAGTTTTTTTCTTTTGTCTGAAGACTGAATAAATAATAGCACACAACAAAAGAAGGTCGGTTGGTATACAATTACAGCACTCCATTCACTAGATAGACCTAACAAACTATATTACACTTTTCTATACCAATTTTGACGTGTTATGAAGATAATTACTGTGTTCTACTTTAGCATATTCTCATGGAAATATTCACAGATAACCTAGAACCATGCCATGTGTTTACACAAATAATGCACACGGATTTTAATGCAACAATACCTTCCCTATACAACAGAAAGCAATAAAAATCGTTCGTTTGTATATTGAATGAAAGATTTTTACTTATTTAACCTTTGCAGTCAACTCTTTCTCCCATGCTTCTGACAGCGGAGAGGATAAAAACCACTCCAGTTGCACATACAAAAGCCATCGGTTGTGTTTAAATATTTAAGAGCACGCGGGACCAAAGAACAACGACAAAATGGGAACCATCCACAAACCAACCTGACAGTCAACCACCCACATTACCTTTTCAGATTCAGGTAGTATCCTGATGATGATGATGTAGTGGGCGAGAGTCCAAAGCTTAAGAACTTTTCGAATCATGCGCCTTACCGGGTGTTCTCAGTGGTATTGATTTACAAAAAAAAAAAAAGGTAAAGTTACACAGACACACACACAAAAATGCACATGCAACAACGACGAAGTAAGTTGTAAGAGTCTTTTTTTGGGAAGTTTTTCCCTGAAGCTGGGGGGTTGTGCAGCAGTGTCCCAGCACAAATGGGAATAACCAAGAAGATTAATAATAATTAATTTTAATTAACGAATAAAACCAAGCGACAAGTGCCATGGAACGGGAGGAATAAGTTTTCTGACGCTTAAGGGGTATTTACCTTTGCTTTCCTTTTTTTTTCTCGAGGATGGAATGCACGTGAATGAGATTATATTTACAGAGGAGGGCAAAGTAGTAGGTTCAGCATGAAATATTACTTAGAAACAGTTGGGTTCACACACAGCAGGGGTGAGGGTACAAGAGTAGGTGGCAGTATCTGACAACTGATCGTAGATCCTTTATATCCATTGAAATTCGCAATCAAAGGCGATAAGCTTTTTTGAGGAAAACTGCTGCAATTGAGATTTTAATTTCGTAGGGAAAAAGTACAACTTAAAGGGTGTGTTACAAAAAAAGTAATTTAGGTAAGCTCGAAACGAAATGAGTAGTTGGATGAACATGTATTGGTTGGCTTTAGATGAGGACCACCTTGCAGTGTTAGGGGATGCGATCAGCTCCTTTTTATCATTACGTTATGAATATCATGAAATAGGGTTTCTGTCAAGACATTTCTGCCGATCTTTACACATGGATAAGCGTTCAAGGAGGAATTTTCATTTTAAAGCGGAGTCCCACATTGCTGTGTGCTTGTGCCTGTCATGATCATCAAAATTAACGTCTGCAGTCCTATTAAGATCGAAGTACTTCACTTTATATGAGCTATTTAGACATATTTGAAATTCAGACTATAAAAGAACGGTTTAATCGACCATTTATCCTAGGAGTTCAAGTTCAGAATCAATACTCCTTTCGTTTGACGATTTTGGCAAACAAAATAAGAAGTGGAATATTAAGAAGAAATCCTTAGATCAATGATCTCAACTTAACATCTGTTCTTTGGCAACTTCAACCTTTTAGACTTGAAAATAGAGATTCTTCGTAGAAAAAGATAACACTTTCTTCAGTGTAACAGTAATTCAATCATCTAGCTCAAAACTGGTAGACCATACTATCTGATTGTCGATTACCCTATGACATTTTGTTCAATGCGTCACTTTGGAACTATGCACCATAGCATATGCCATATCACCATCGAATTTAATAGTATGTGTGAGTTGATTATACGTGTTGTGCATTTATGCTTTCCTTTTTTTTTGTATTATTTCTTCCTGTTGCCGAGTATACTACACTACAACTATCCTGTGAACCCTACTTCAGAGCCCTTTACTCGTCTTTCCATAGTCAACCATTACGACAACGGCGACGACGACGACGACGATGATGGTAGGTTACACTGCATATCTAAAAGTTCTTCTCCGGTTAGTAGCACCAGAGAAGTTCTCGTTGTATTTTTGAAGCTGCTGCTGTTGCTGTTGCTGCTGCTCCTGCTGGAGATAGAGTGTTCCTACATTTACATCCATAATATCGATCCACGTGTTTCGTTACATTGAAAGCGGATATTTGCAGGATGTGAGTGAGTGAGTGGCGCTGTCAAGGGAATGAGCGTTGTGTGCGCTGGAATTCTACAGGACACCGGGAAAAGGAACGAGACCCCATCATCATTTTCCTGCATGTTGAATACTATACAACGTGGTACGGCACTCTAGCTATATGTACAAAAGAGATGGTATTTCTTGATGGAATCGTGTGTATGAGTTTCTATATGTGTAACTGTGCGACTGTATGGGATTGTGCTTTTGCATTTACTTGCAAGGATATCGAACCCGATGCGAAAATGATGGAATGCGGGTGGTACATGTACAAGCTATTTAAAATAAATAGTGTATCTACAATTGATGTAACAGAAAAGCCAGAACTACAGAGTGAGAGAGAGTAAAACGGTATCAGAACGGAGGAGGCACGGGAAGAGACTTTAGCGTAGAAGGAAGTAAATATTAAAGAATGGATCAAGTCCTGGATCAACGTGGCTTGAATGACTTGTTGTTATTTGTGAAAAGAGTAGTTATTACTATTTTATGTCTAGAATTTTGTATACGCGGGTTGAATGGAGAGTAACGACTCTACCGTTGTACCGTAGATAAAAAGACGTGTGCACTCTGCCAGGACCGTTTTATTGACCAGTTTACTAGGTTATCTGGAGATCAGTCCATAGAATAAGATAAAAGACCATATCTGGGCGATATTTAAAACAACTAGTAGGGGACACCTGATGCAAATATTAAGAAAAGTAGACGAAATAGGATCGCATGGGCATGGATGGTAAAATCGCATCTTCACCACCATGCCAGGCGATGAATGGAGATAAAAACAAGCACCTGACTTGTGTTTAAAAAAAAGGGCGGCTGTGCGACAGGAAACTAACAAGAAGAACCAACTAGAGAGAATTGAAGCCAATTCTCCTATAATGACTGAACAGCATATCGATGTTTTGCAATGAAAGGGGTTGCTACAGATGCTGTACTATTCGAAATTTCTGAATGCAACGTCAAAAACAACCAGCTATGCGTTTACATCGGCTGTAGACTTCCACCCATTAAGAACATATTCCGTGCAAAGGACAGTATACACCGAAACAACGCCTCGCCATCACCCATCATATTGCAGTTCTCGAGAGAGATTCAGTTCCTCGCACAGCAGCTGTCTACGTATCTAACTCTTCCACAGAGTGCCACCAAACTCAAGCGGAGAAAACAGCTGTTTACCGCTTTCACTAAACAGGGATCAATTTTTATTAAATTTTCGCCAAACGGAAGAAACTATTTTATTAGATCGACTTGTTACTATCATCACGATTCACGTTCAACAAAACTTCGGGGTTGCCAGCAGTCTCCAATTTCGATTAAGGGACATTCAGGATTACCAAGAGTTTAAAACTTCGAATTGACTTAGCATTTCTTCGTTATTGCGTTTCTGATTTTTTTTCTCTGAATCTATGTGCATTTTTGATGTATAGTCCTTCAGTGTTCTGTTCCAAATGATTACGGGTACTTCGCGAGCAACGAAGCGGACTACAAATATGCCGTATAAACGCGCAAGGCCTTAAGTGTAAATTGGATGAATTTAGGTACCTATTTATTGAGGTATTGATGTAATTTGCATTTCCGGAAGTTTCCGATAAATTGTATGGGTTGGACGGGTTTAATATATTTCGGTCGGATAGGATTGGGCGAGTAGGCAGAGGTGTAACAATATACGTTTGCGATCGTTTCAAGAGCAACACAGTCTTTAAGTTTACTGCAGAATTTTTCTTCGGCCATAAAGAAGACGAGCAGCAAATAACTCGCTTCTGCGATTGCAGGAGTATCGACTAACAGCGTTGCAACAAGATTTAATGAGCACAAATTGGGAAAGTTTTTATCTTGAAAATCAACCCCCAATAATACCAGAGAACATTGACAACGATCAAGTGAACGCGAACTTGACACCCATACATATGCAATTTCCCGATTACAAAAACTTGCTTGTGCACTTCGATTGTTCAGTAGCCCCTTCAGATGCCTTTTAAATGAGCGAGAATTGAACTACGCTCCGAGAAAGGCCACAAGTAAAGTGAACGTGTGTTGTGTTTTGCACAGTATTTGTCGCAGCTACAGTGGCTAATACTTTTAATAAATTTTTTACAAGCATTGCCACTGATACTCTTTCAAATGCGGGTTTTACCTCCTCGAATAACTTTTGTAGTGAACACTGTTTCATTCAGGAAAGCGGTTCCTAAAATAGCTTTTTCTTTGAACCTACATATTTCTTCTTTGGAATTGCATAAAAATATTTTGTTACTTAAAAAATCTAATTCATTTACCCAAAATAGCTACTCAAATAATTTTCTTAAAGCCATTTCCTTAAACATTGTGGACATTTTAGTGCACATCTTCAACCAAAGCGTGTACTGTGGTATTTTTCCCAACAGCCTTAAGACTGCTGAGGTCATACCTATTTTCAAAAAAGGTGACTCTCTTAAACTTAATAATTATAGGCCTATTTCCCTCCTTTCGGTTTTCTCCAAACTCTTCGAAAAAGTGATAAAAGTCAGAATTCTTACCTTTCTAGAGAGATGTTCATTTCTGAGCAATTGTCAATACGGCTTCAGAGCTGGTAAATCAACGGAAGATGCGCTTTTAAACTTTTGTAGTCACATCTATGAGAGTTTAATTAATAGACAAACAACTGCTGCACTTTTCATCGATATTACAAAGGCTTTTGACACAGTGGACCACGTTCTTTTATTGACTAAACTTGAAAATGCTGGCTTAAGAGGGTTTATGCTGAAGTGGTTTGCTTCTTACCTCAAGGATAGGAAACAACGGGTAAAGATAGGTAGCGTGTTTAGTGAGTGTCTGGATATTCCAATCGGTGCCCCACAGGGTTCTGTATTGGGTCCCATTCTATTTATAATTTTTATCAACTCAATTTTTAGTCTTGACCTAAAAAGTAATAAAACTGGGTTTGCTGATGACATAGGATGCTCTTACTCCAGTAATTCTGTGCTAGACTTGGTAGCAGACATTAACCACGATTTGGAAATTTTAAGACATTGGTTTGGTATGCATAAGCTTGTTATAAGTGACAAAACTAAACTTATGTTTTTTAATGCATCTTCTTGTTATCTTCACTCCCCGAATTTCATTTTTCATAGTATTGACTGCAATAATATGAGTTTTAATCCTGGTACTTGCCTTGCGAATACAGTCTTTACAACCTACAATGATACCACAAGTTGCTCTGCTAAATGTTTTTCCATTGAAATTGTTTCTGTTTTTAAGTATTTGGGCCTTAATATAGACAATAAACTGAACTGGAGTGTGCATACCTCCCTTTTAAAAAAGTATCTTTTATCAGCAATGTTTATTCTCTATCACCTCAGACAGTTCTGCTCCCGTAAGCTCCTTGAAGTTATTTATTATGGTCTAGTTCAATCCAGGTTGCAATATGGACTCGTATGCTGGGGCGGTACCTTCGCCAATAACTTGCAATCCTTAATAATTGTGCAAAAACATATCTTAAGAATAATCTGGAAAAAAAAACGTCGTGAACATAGTTTTTGTCTGTTTCTCAATTCTAAGATACTTCCACTAAAACATCTGTAAAGTCTTAAAAATTTTTTACCTAAGAAGTGGCAATCGTCTCAATCAGGACTTAACAGCTTATGGGCTTCGTAGCACTGAACGACTTTTGGCCTCAATTCCAGCTCACAGTAATCATCTCTTCTTAAACTTCTATACCTCAGTTGCAACCAGACTTTTTAATCAATTACCTTTAGAACTTCGTAGTATCCGTTTATATTCGGCTTTTATCAAGAAAATCAAAACGTGGCTATTGACTTTTGACCTTAATGAAATCAGTAAATTACTTAGAATACTTATTTAAAGGATCAATTAGTTTTTTTTTTTTTTTTCTTTTCTTTTTATTTTTTGGTTTTGTTCTCACTACATATGTACATTTAAAAACCTAATTGATGTTTAATTTTTTAATGTTTTCTCTACTTTTAGGTGGATTTCGAAGAAATACTACCTATTGCAGAGGTCCTCATGACGCAACTTTCAAAAAATTTGAATGCAACTTTTCAAGACCTCTATAGTAAACACCAAAACCATGGTCCGTTCCAATGTTTATATATATATATCTATAAATCTTGTCACCACGATAGGGGCCGCAGTTCTTAACCGAATTGAACGAAACTTGGTACACATGTTGATATGGTGAGTAGCACGGACGAGTTCGTAGATGGGCGAGATCGGTTGAGAGGGGGGCGTGTCACGCCCATTTATGTAATACAACGAAATCTTGTCCGCACGATAGGGGCCGCAGTTCTTAACCGAATTGATTGAAACTTTGTACACATATTCAGATGAAAAATAGCTCAGCTGAGTTCGTAGATGGGCGTGATCTGTTGAGCGGGGGGCGTGCCACGCCCCTTTCTATTTTTCAAATTACGCATTGACAAACTTTTTGCATCTTTTTTTACTAGTATGACAACGGTAATAATCATAAGTATTATTTGCTAAAAAATGTCCGCCATATTGAATCCGCCATCTTGAAATTTTTTAAAATTGCTCCGATTTCGTTGAAATTGAAAATGTATACTCGTTTATGTGTACTTATTACAATTTCAGTCTTGGATCCACCATTTTGAATTACTTTAATGATTTAAAAGTTGCATACAAAAGAAATCCACCTACCTCTTGCGGCTGATGCCGGAAGGTCCTTTTTTGAAATATCTAATCAACAACTACTTATTTTGATTATTGATTCTTATCTCGAGTTTCACTCGATACTTCCGCCACTAGTTCTTGTAACTAAAGGATGTATCTAATGTTCCTCAATATTAAACTTATTACTCAATTTTATAACCATTTATATGTGTTATACTCATAATGTAATTTATAGAAATTGTATGGAATAAAATAAAATAATAATAAATAATAAAATGAAAGTTTAGCTCTTATACATTGCAGCAGGTTTATTGCAAATAACAAAATATGTATCTATTACAAAAATTATCACAAATGAATTATTTAATTTTCTTTAAAACAACACAAAATTCAAAATTGCAATTTGATATATTTCATTTAAACACCATCGCACTCAATTCACGACTGACTCTTTATTAATCTCTATGCTAACGTACATGATTAGTTATGCTCTACTTATTATACATAAATAATAATAATAGAGAGCGAGCGCTCTCTTATACTTTAATGTTTACATCACAATTTTTGGAGTTGCAGCTCAATTTTCTTCAACTTTGATTCAAGGTTCTCCTTGTGACGACGGTTTTTTTTTTAATTTCCTTGTCCTTTCTTTCTTCCATGCGTTCTTGTAAAACTTAAAACAAAAATAATATGAAAACAAAGCATTTTCACTATCAATACTTTTTTTAGATTAACCATTTTCTATCATACATTTTCGAAAATAACAAAATAACACCTACAAAAATATAGCGGCTGCTCGTTTACCTTCATTTTCACTGAATATTTTAATTCGAGTGATTCTGACATAAGTTTAGCGAACGTTCGCTAACCATAATAAGACGAATCGCAATTCTCTAAATTTTGAACGTTTGAGGTGAACTGAATTTGATAGATTCGCTAACCATGATATCAAACAGTAACATTTACCAATTTTTTCGTTCGACTCGCTAATCATAATAGGGGTGTATGTCTTATAATGGGTGTTGTGAATAAAAACTGAGTGTGAGTGTTCCCTCAAGTTTTTAGAGGGAACACTTCATTTGAGGATTCCCTCGATTTTGATGTGAATAAAATCGCGTTTTATTGAGGGAACACTCGAAAAAGTTGAGGGTGATTGGAAGGTACTTTTCATGCATAAAATATGGAAAATCATTATTTTGACGAAGAATACATAGACGAAATCAAAGACATAAAGGGATTTGGCATGGAAGAACAAGATTTTGTTAAAATATTCCGATTTTATCCAGGGATTAAAATTGAAAATTTTTATTTTACTTTTAGCGGCAAATCATAGGTTAAGTTGAAGTGGCTGCCAGCTATTGCCAGCACACTTAGACCAGCGATAGGTCCATCGTGATACCACATGGATCTGAAGAGATCTCCATACCTCCTCGTTAAACCAATTGGAGCCTTTTATGAAGCGAAGGAGGTTCCTGATATCTGTATTTATCAGATCGCCTAAGTAGTTAAAGTAGAATTCCCCTAAATGGAGTCTTCTTTTACGGGAGAGAGCTGGGCAGTTACAAGGTAGGTGGGGAATCGTTTCCTCCTCCTCTTCGTCCATGCAGCTTCTGCAGAAATCGTTTGAATGGACGCCAAGCCTTGTTGCATGCTTGCCTATTAGACAGTGTCCCGTGATGACACCTATTACGGATCTGTTGAGAGAAATTAGATTCTTAAAGCCTTTCAGATCTAGCCGTGGCCAAATCCGCTTTGTCGCTAGACAGGTTATACCATTTGTCCACCTAGAATTTGTTTCCTCAATAGCATCCAGCTTAAGTTTAAGTTTACATGTAAAGATCGGTATACCCAGGGTGTCTCTGTCTGTGAGCACGGGTACGGTTGTTCCATATCTGGCGAGTTCATCAGTCTTGCTGATATCCCTGGAATATCTCTATGCCCCGGCACCCTTAAAAGGTGAATGTTAAACTGCTCCGCCATCTCTATGAGAGATGATCGGCAGTCTAGAGCTACAAATGAATTTGAGGAGACCAGGGACCTGATCGCTGCCTGAAAAGATACGTGTATCTGTGGAAGATATCACTTTTTTTTTCAGCGAATATAAAACTTCTTTGATCGCCAATATTTCCGCCTGGAACACGCTGCAATGATTTGGGAAACGGAAAGAGAGGGTGAGATTGAGCCTATCGGAGAAAACACCACCGCCTACACCCTCATTGGTTTTAGATCTGTCGGTGTAAAAATGGATCGAATTGTCCTGAAGAAATGACTCATTCTCCCAGAGTGACCTGGTTTTTATTGAAATTTAGCTTGGGTGTGGTGTAGTCTATGTTTTCAGGGAAGATTTTGAATTTGTTCAAAACGGAGGCGTGGCCAAAATCTTTTGTAGACCACTGTGTGACCACAGGCGGACAGCCGAGTTAGCAGTCATTTGTCTGCCAAGGATGTCAAGGCGTGTCAGATGAAACAAAATGTCCAGTGCTGCGGCGGGGGTCGTACGAAATGCCCCGCTTATTCACAGACATGCTGATCGCTGGAACTTGCTTAGATGGTCTCGGCTTATAGCCTTATCCAAGGCGGTCCACCAGACAGCCACACCGTACATGAGTATCGGTCTAATGACCGAGATGTGGAACCAGTGAGTAATACGAGGTTGTAAACCCCATTTGTTCCCAATGGCTTTTTGCAAGAGAAAAGTGCTATTGAAGCTTTCCTTACTCTTTCTTGGATGTTAGGTTTCCAGATTAACTTCTTATCCAAAATAAGACCCAGATATTTTGCTTCGTTAGAGAAAATTAAGCTAATACCGTTAAGGGAAGGAGGGTCGATGACTGGAATTTTATATTTCCTAGAGAAGAGTACCAATTTGGTTTTTTGGGGGTTTACACCCAAACCACACCGAGTTGACCATCTAACTCGCTTATTTAAAGCTCTTTGGAGGAGCTCAAATCGTAAGCAAAAATCGGCAAATCATAAGCAACTTGACAATTGAATTTGACAGTTCTACACTCAATTACTACAACTTCAACTTAAGGGAACTAGATTCGTTGAGGAAATTTTGTATTCACACCGAGTTGAGTGTTCCCTTTTAGGAAAACACTTTCCTCAAGAGGGTTCACTCGGAGTGTTCCCTCAGTTTTTATTCACACCACCCAATATCCTACCTATTACCATTCCCTCCGACCAAATAGAAAATGAAGGTATATTGCAATTTGCTTCAGTGCCTTGTTCTCCCCGCAGAGATCCAACATTCAAAAGAGCAGAACCTTAAAGTCAAGCTCACGTCTTCTTCACGTTCCACTCCTTGTTTATCAGATCATCAATAAAAACATTTCTATTTCCAATTCCGTTTACATTCTTTGTTCTTTGTGTCAAAACAAATTCCACCGACTAACACACCAAGTCGATTGTATTTTTCTTTATACATTGCAGTGATTTGTCATCCTTGCCGCAACAAAACATATACAATCAGTTCCGGTTTCATATTCTCAGACTTTTCTTGTTTTCATACGATTTAGTGTTGTATGTATATCCTGCGGGGTTTTGACTTCTTAAACGAGACACCCATACCATACGTTATTCCATTTTGTGTTTTTCGTGTTCATAAAATAGAACTCGTCGTCTGGAAGCAATTTTTGTCTACACACCACCATACCACTACCGATCACTTAGAGAGTGTAACCTTGTCACCATATTGTCAACGACGATGACACTGAAACTATTTAGCCTATGTAGGCTGCGCCAGACATTGCCTCTCAACAGGAGACAACAAATGTTCGGGGTCGTATTCTCTTTCTCATATTTATCGCTTCCCCTTTTGTTTATGATTAATTTTTCGGAATGTAATTTGAGATTGAAGTTGTTTTGTTTTCATTTTGTTTGGTAAACGGTTGTGTTCCTGTTAGGGCTGTTTTGTGTGTAAGTGTACTTTCTTCCGTCTAATTTCAAGTATATGTTACCATTAAGGTGGTTCTGAGTGTCGTTACAACACTGATTGTTTTGATTTTTTAATTATCTTATTTTTCATTTTTCATTTTTAACGCATTTTTATTATTATAATTCATTAACTCTTACATGCTAGACAAAAAACGCTTAAAACTAGCTTAATTAACTTAACTATCTTACTCTAACTTACTGGCCCTACACGGGCACTCTAAGCTAAACTTAATTCTTATCCTATGTCTTTCGACGTAACCTAACTTAATTTAATTATACATCTAAGGACTTAACTACTGAAACTAAGAAAATGAATTTTTTGGGAAAAAAAAACTTAGTAGCTGAACTAATTATCTTATATTCGATACAGAATGGACATCAAATTGCTCCTTTAGCAGGGATTTGAAAACACTCAGTGTTTTGGGAATGAGTTGGCTTCAAACGTGCAGTTTAAGAAACCATTTGTTACTTCTTTAGATGTCCTAGAGCTGCCACTTCTCAACCTTCGCTCCATCCTACTTTTATTTTTAGTCGATTTCCTAAATATGGAAATAAAAAAAATTGTCCAAATTTTTGCTTGACATCTGTTAACAACCCTGCACACAGTGTGAAGGGGGTGTAATAATTATGCGTAGGTTCCTCCCTTCGTGCATTTGACGTTTACGTCAAACTGCGCAATCCATTTTCCTTTTTTCTTGATGACCGGCAAACCACGTGTGTGAACGCCAAGGAGACTGAAGTAAGAATAATTTAATTTGAATTGTAACTACTATACAAAATAATAAAGATTGTAATCACCCTTAAAACAGAGTTTTATTGGGGATTAACAACAGCCACCGTTGTCGCCAAATAGCGACAACATGTATCCGTAGAATGCATGATAATTGTCGTGCCTAGATATGTAAAAGGTGGGCCATCTGTTGGTTGTTGTTTTTTAAGGCTAGTAAAAAACACTGTTCAATATTTAGTAGACCTTCCGATTAATTGTGGAACATTATTTCATTCAAATAACTGCCTCGGCTGGCTTTGCAGTAGACCATCCTGTCAACCCAATTTTTCAATACATTTTCGATGGTTTTGTCCTCTAATATCTTAACCAATATTGTTTTGAATGAAGATCTTTAATGGCCCCCACAAACAAAAAGCCCAAGGCGTCAAATCGCAGCTCCGCAGCGGCCAATAACAACACCAAGACGACTGATTATCTACATGATTATTAATCTTAGTGTGCAATAAATCGATTGCTGGATGGCTTGTAAGACACGTAGTCCCATCTTGCTGGAACCATAGCTAGCCCAAGTCCAAATCCGAGATCTTTATGCAAAATTCTCCTCAAGCTTGTTGGACTGATGTTCAACTTTGCCGCGTTGAGGTTCTTGTGTTTAGATGCACACTTTTGGCAACAGCTGCAATATCCTCCATTGAGCGCACAAGACGATCACGGGAATATGTTCGGTTATCAATCCGCAAGTCAGTGTCATGAACTTTATTCACAAACTTACGTACATCAGCTGCAGTTGGTGCATTATTTCGACCAAAATTTCTCTTCAAAATTCGCATTATTTCGGCAACACAACATCCACTTTGAAAGTAGCTTAATCCATTTCGTACCTCGAAAATATAATTCTGAGTTTCGGTCAATTTTTGAGCGCATAAGAACTGCCAGTGTCAAAAAGAAACCAACAGATAGTCCTCCCCTTACACCCATGCTTAAATACTGCTTGTAGGCACTTCACTCGCTGTATTTTAATTTGCAGACAGTTGCAAGATCATTAGGTGTCTTAAGCACCATTAACATTAAAGGACAACTTGGTTGATCGATTTCAAAAGTGATTTTCAGCACAGACACAAACTTATCAACAAAATGTGTGTGTAAAGGTAAGATTAGACTGCTTGCCAAGTTGGCAATTGAATGACCACAGGCGAATGATTAAATTATCTGTCAAATGACCAAAATACCAATGTTGTCAATGTTCTATATTACACTATGTGACCAAAATTACCAAATTTGCCACTGGTCATTCAAGGCGTTTTGTAATATTTTTGAAAGTGAATTGTGGTAACGCTGTTTGTGTCAAAAGGCACAACAGAAATAAAACAAAGCAGATGACAATAAGATAAACCACTAATTTTCTCTGAACTGAACAATCAAATAATAAACAAACAACGAAAAAAAACAATAAAAACCAAGAACCACGAACAAAAAGACAACAGCTGCAACAACGAATACCGATGGCATTAGAATTATTAAATGCCAGAAATGACATCACCAAATTTCATTGAATGGCAAATGGTCATTTGGTCATTACGCTGGCATTCGTACTAATTGTCCGATTACACTACTTGCCATTTGGACAATTTTATCTGTCAAAACAAGTGTGGCAATTTATGGTCAAATGGTCATTTGGGAAATGTCCATTACACTGCATGACCTTATTTTGCCAGGAGAACTACCAGAAATGGTCATTCAATTGCCAACTTGGCAAGCAGTCTAATCTTACCTTAAGACAAACCACTTCAGCGGATATATCCCTTCAGAAAATAAAAAGATTTCTGTAAAAAATGGCTTTCAAAAACGTAAGGGAGTCGAAGGAAACATTCAGTGGATCTAACAAATTATTTGAAAATGAAGCTAACACATGTACGAGAAACTTTTGTTAAAAGTTAGATCAGAAATTGAGAATCGGTGACTGTCGACGCATAAAACGACGTGTTTTTTGCATGTCGGTATATCTCAATTACTTGCTCTAGTTAAACAAAACTATCACATTCTCGGGAGTAGAAACTTAGTGCGTAATGTGGTACATAAGTGTGTGGCTTGTTTTCGACAACGTAAAAGTGCGTCAACCCAATTAATGAGTAATCTGCTGACAGAAAGAATCAGTTTTTCGGGACCATACTGTAAGGTCGGCTATGATAACGCTGGTCCGATTGCATTACGTTTGTGCCGTGGAAGAAATCCTCGTTGAATTGATCTGTTTCGTCACAAAAGAGTTTTATTTAGAGCTCGTCGGTGATCTGACGTCAAGTACACTTTTGATGGACTTGGATCGTTTCGTATTGCGTCGCAGGAAACCAATAGGGATTTAGAGTGACAACGCTACAAATTTTCACGGAGATTGCTTGATGAACTCTACGATAGTTTCCACAGTCAGATACATCAACAAATAGTCGCTGATCATTTGTCACAGGACAACATCGCTTGGCTATTTATCCCTCCTTCTACGCCCCACTTTGGTAGTTTGTAGGAGGGCGGTGTAAAGCCTGTTAAAAAACACTTTAGCAGAGTTATTAAGGAAATTAAATTGACGTACTAGGAAATGTACACCCTCTTATCACATATTAAGGCCTTTTTAATTCGCGGCCAATGTTGTCTGACCCCGATAGTGAGCCCCACACCATCTCACTTCATGATTGAGGAATTATACACAACAGTTCCTCAACCTGAATTTGTTAATACAACCGTTTCCCAAGTGGCAAGATTCCCAGCCGTATAACCAAATTGACGATATCGTTCTTCTCAAGGAGCCTAACATATGTACTTACTTATCAGGTCAGCGAACCTTTGAGGGCCTGAGCCTGAACTAATGGAGCTTTCCATCCTTCACGGTCCGGGCACGCTGCTTCCAATTTACTAAACCAAGGTCTGGCGTCCTCGATTACCTGATCTTCAAACCGGAGGTTCGGTCTTCTCTTTCTTCGTGAACCAGGTGGGTGGGATTCATAGATTTTCTTAGCTGGAGCATTCCCGTCCATTCGCTCGATATGCCTGAGCCAGTGCAGTCGACGGAGATTTGCCTTCCGGACTACGTCCACATCTTTGTACAGCTCGTTCGCAGTTATATCTTCTCCTCCATTCGCCGTCCTCGCAGACAAGACCAAACATCCGACGTAAAGCTTTTCTATCGAAGGATCCCAAGATCTGCTCCGCTGTCTTTCTTATCATTCAGCATTCAGCTCCATAAAGTAAGATTGGCAAGATCAGTTAGGAGTTTAGACTCTAGTTGTTCAGATAAGCCGAAGAAGCAGCAGTTGCCTAAGGTTATCCTTCGTCGAATCTCCACTAGGGTGTCATTTGTGGAGTTTATATTAACCCCGAGGTAGATAAACTCCTTCACTCCCTCAAAATTATTGCTGTCAATTGTTAGATTTTGACCTAGACGGTGTTTGACGGATCGGTTTTTGGTCGACAGCATGTACTTTGTTTTATCCTCGTCGATCATGAGACCAACTCGTTTGGCTTGTTCTTCTATTGCCGTTAAAGGCTCATGTCGATATCATCTGCGTATCCCAGCAGCTGGATGGATTTGTTAAATACAGTGCCTTCTGTATTTACGCCGGTCTTTCGCACTATCTGCTCCAGAACAAGATTAAAGAAATCACACGACAGCGCGTCTCCATGCCGAAATCCGGTCTATGTTTGGAATAAGCTGCACGGTGCATTGTGGGTTCTCTAGCGTGGCGCGACACAACCGGGTCAGTTTTCTCGGGATCCCGAATTCGGTGATCGCGTTATATAATTCGGTGCGATGTATGCTGTCGTATGTGGCTTTAAAGTCAATGAAAAGACTGTGAGTATCGACTTAGAACTCGTTGGTCTTTTTCAGGATTAGCCGCAATGTAAAGATTTGGTCTATCGTCGATTTGCCGAGCCGGAAGTCACATGATAGATGCTCATGAGTGTGGTGCAAAAAAGGCTTTAGTCGTTCATACAGTACACTGGATAGGATCTTATAGGCTACATTAAGCAGGAATATGTCCAGGTAGTTCTTACAAGACATAGGATCGCCTTTCGTGAAGATGGAGCAGATAGAGCTGTTAGTCCAGTCATCGGACATGCTTTCGTCTTCCCATACTGTGTAGATGATCTGGTGCGTACTCCCTACCAAAACATCACCACCAGCTTTGAAGAGCTCTGACGGTCATCCGTCCGAGCCCGCAGCCTTATTGTTCTTCAGCTTTGTAATGGCTGTGCCCGCTTCCTTAAGCTTGGGTGGGAGAATTACTTTATCGACTGAAGTTCGTACTCTATCACTCTCTCCTGGTCATGCCCATCAAGCAGCTGCTGGAAATGCTGCTTAAATATGTACATACATCCACACTTCCCAGCGGGTCGGTGAAAAAATTGGAGCCTAACACACCACCGTCTAAATGGATTCTTGGTCGAATCACAAATATCCATCCCGGAAAGGATAACAAGCATCGAGTTATCGTCGGAGAATACGCTTGACTTATCGATAAGATTGCCCTATTGCCTTTCCTTGAAAAATCGTGCGGGGGCTGCATGTTCTTGAATATTTGAATTTGTATATTTGTGTATGTTTTTATTATTAGTGAATTTCGCAAACTAGAGTATTAAGGCGATGTTCGGCTAATTCGCTAATAACAAAAACAATAGGTAATTCATGTACAAAGTTAGTTATAAAAATTCAAGGACACTTGAATTTAAGTAAATTCCTTATATCATAAATAAATCCTTAGATTATACCATGCAAATCGGCGTTGAATCCGAACTGAAGGGCTGATCAGATTGACCTTCTGTGTCTGTGTCTTATAGCTGTGTTTGCGACACAATGTAAAATGTATGGCAAGGTAAGTTAAAAATTATCGAACCAAACAAATCACTTGATTTAATCTATATTGATTAAGTGACTTAAAAACTTTTCACTTAATATCTGTCGAATTAAATATCTTTGAACTTCTCGCGACCGGTTTTTTAGTCAATTAGTCAGCATTTATAAAATGATGTTGCTAGTTTGGTTTGATTATTTTTAAACATCCAGTGAGATCATACGAATGCACAACGGTCCTGCCTCAATCCCGTACATACTTACGTACGTTACCTTTATTTCCTTCCTTTCAGTACATTTGAATAAAGCTTGTTTTTAAAAAATGTTTTATATAAATTTATTTAAATAAGAATTGAATTAAAATAGTTACAAGGCACGTGTGAACTCTAATTCATTAAAAAAAAAAAAATGCTTAAAATTTTACAGACAAATATTTTAATAACACTTTAACTACCCTCACTGTACTATAAAAACTATCAAATAAAATATTCACAGAGGAAGGTGGGGAGCGGACCTTCCTCCGTGCATTGTTATCTGTTAACAAAAATCTCCTTCTCTTAACGGTCTAAGAACAGGCAATTCCGAAACCACTTTTACGATCAGCAGTAAAAATATAATATTTTTATTTTTCTATTCAATTCCCAAGAACGTTTTTAGATCATATATCACAACATCTCTAAACGGGTTGTATATCAGCTCTGCATGTCAACTCAAGAGGGAAACTTATAAAAATGTCATCGGCTAAATATTAGTTTTGATTTAACTTCACCGGGAACGATGTGATACCATCGATACATTTCGTGTAACCGAATATCTATGTAAAAGTCGAGATGATAATGCAAATAAATTGTATCTGGGAGCACCGCATAATTAGGTTCTTTATTTAGGAAATAAATACCACAAAGCTACGCCGTATAATTGTCACATTCCGGGTAATTTATGTTCCGCCGAAGTTGTGTTTTGTTTGGTTTATGGCTCTGCGCATCTATTTCGAGACAGTTTTCCAAAAGATGCAGATGTTGACACAACTTGAGGAGGACAAGAGTCGATCGAAACGAAAGAGCTCTCGGGCGGAAGAATACATGTTTAACAAATAATTGGAGCGAATGGTTTGTGGTAAATGTGTACCCTAGCGCCGTTGCCGCCGTCATACACGTGTTCCTTAAATTACTATCCTTGACAATGAAGTATAGAGATTTACAACCATGTTATTAGGCGATGCGTAAACACAAACCTGCCCTAAAATTAGACCCTTGTTTCATGTTGTTGTTTTTGTGTGTGAGCTGCGAGGGGCGGATACACGCAAATGCAACTGAGAGACGCGACTTGTTTTGGAAGGGACTAATAAATTTCAACATAATTACGGGTGCAGTCTTCGAAGGAAATGTTGTTCGATTTCATAATTATTGGCATCGATGAGAAAGCAGAGACCTAGATGCAGGTCTTTTCTTTTGGAATGAGACTTTTGGTGAGTTATGTCAAATAAACAATAGCAACAATACAGTTATTCTGGACACAGCCTTCGGAGCAACGTCTGAAACCTAATACTACCTAAGTTTTATAATTACTGCACCAACTGTTTGAATTGTATTCATGACCCCCATTACGTATAAAACACAGCTTCCCATTGACGCTGAGCACACTCCGCAGATATACTAATTCCACAATGTAGAGTAGAATGTGCCAAGAAACTTTCATCCCGAAATGGTTCCAAAGATCCAACATATCATTGCGAATACTATACAAACTTTAGAAATTATAGCCCACATACTATCGGTTGACATCATTGGAGAAGAAATGGAAACCAGGGTTAGACCGGAGGAGTCCTCACAGTCAGAGCAATCGCCGACTTTATGTAAAAAATGGGTCAAGCTCATAAAGCACTGCCGGTATAAACTCTCATTTAAAGGAACGATAAGTAGCATCCCACGTTTTCGAAATGACAATGTGCCTTCGTAAGAGATCTGGGATATAAGATAAGATGTTCCGTTGAGATCTGCCCCTTATCACTGCGGCTACAGGTGGTTCTATTGTGATATCCTCATAGTTGAAGCTCATACATACATACATACATACATATGTGATGAATCGGCCACTATCTTTGAATTGACGGATATGTTTCCCGCTACAAGGTAGTAGTTATCTAAGTTATGATGGCATTTCTGATGTGGCAGTTACGAACTACAGATTCTAGGTTATCCTTTGCTTTTCCAATAGACGCAAAATGCTTTTTCCCTCAGCGGTGTCCTGTTAGCCAATCATGAAGTGTGATACAGATACTTACAGATACTCGTCCGCATAACCACTGTGTGCCGGCATCCATATTGAGGTATCAAGTGATGTGAGTATATGAAGGCGGTCCCAAACTAATTTGGAGCAAGCTAGCAAAGCGGCTTTGCCGTCAGAGAGACAAGAACGATAAATATATGCTCTAAATGGTTAAAGATCTGTTAAGATCTATCCGTGAATGTATTGTCAATCCAAGTTGCTCAATTTCATTGATCTATGGCCTCCATATGGGTGCTGTATGAATAACGACAGGTCCTTCTATTGCCATGGTGTCCTTTTTGGGCTGCTTCGTTTGGTTTTTATTTTCCTTCCGGCATTTTTCTATTATATATATCTAATGTTGACTACTCCTATCTTTTTTAAACACCTGATTATCTGAGCGTGTTCTTGATGTCGAAGAACAATCAATCGCTGGCTGTACCAAGATGTGGATGTAGTTCGAAAATCTAAATCACGGCGACTACATTAACTCAGAGTCATCGATCGAATAAACGACAATAATCCAGGCAAGATAATCTTGGAATCCCAGCTCTATTCGAGGCGACAAGCAGGACCGGAAACCCAAGAAGTGAAAGCGCGCGATTTTTGTTTTTATAATTCACTAGCGCTCAAGGGGTTATGAATACCCTTATGATGCTATTCACACAGCGCTAGTGTTGGTTGTGTGATCTTGAAACTCAGGTGGTATTAGGTTTCAGTCTTTTGGTCCGAGGGTGGTGTTTGGGGAGAATTGTTGGTACTGTTGCCACTGCTTATAATTCACAGTATTACTTTTGAACATCTCAGTAGAAAACTCAGCGGAATTACGTGCACGAAAATCAGGAGTCTTCAATTTTGGTTTGGATGAGCTAAGGATTAGAGTCCTAAATGATGACAGCAAAAAGGAGTCCAAACCACACAAAAGCAGCTACAGAAAACCTGATGCTCTACATGATACACTGTTCCATCTGTTACCCGTAGATATCAATAATAAACAAATGGCAGCCAGCGCGGCCATACTCAGTACAAAACTTCACCATTGGTCCACACTGCAGGTCGGACACTCAACCATTTTAAACGATCTAGAATTCCTTCCGCAAAGCATCGATGACACCCTTCAACGACTCCTATTCGATGACGATGGATCTCAAACACTCTCACTGTCTCATCAGAGAAAAATGACTACTTATAAGCACCATAATAGACGTCATAACGGGACCACCATCGGTAAACACCTCCTCTACAACGACTTTTGCAGAAGCTGCATAGACGAGGAGGAGAAGGAGACGATTCTCCGCCTTCTTTGTACATGTCCAGCCCTTTCAGCTCGAAGAAGAGTATGCTTAGGAGCCAGCTTCTTCCACAACCTAAACGAACTGGCTGACATTAACATAGACAGCATCCAGCGCTTCATAGCAAGCTCCGGCTGGTTCTGCAGGTAGTATTTCTAGTTGAAATACAGATCCATGTGGAAACACAAAGAACAAAATGAACCAGCTAATGGCTACCTCCTCCAAGTGACGAAACTCTTCTAGACAGCTCACTTTGCTGTACAGCTCATAATTGGGAGAATGAATTAAGCCTTTAATCAATGTTATCCTACTTCCCGTAATCGCAAACCAACAAAAGTCAATTAATGGTCCGGCGAACTTTAACAACACGGAACAGAAGTCAGAAATCTACATTGTAAAGCGATATTAAATAACTGGAAGAACAGTCCTGGAACACCTTCTGTGAAAGACTAAAGAGACAGCCAGGCTATGCCAAGTTCTATCTAAAGACCCACCATTAGCAGTATATCCAAGCGTTTTAATAGCTTCTGGAGGTAGTCGCGCCAACAATCGCTACATCTCTTAAAACACACTTTCCGGTATGTAGCAACCCCGTGGAAAGCACACCCACGCTTCAGTCTGCTCCATAATCTCTAACGCATTAAGTGAAAATTAAAGATACCATTAAAGAGCACAAAATAACATGGGTGGTGAAATTATTTAAACCATCGACACGATAACACGCTCTAGATATAGAATCTTGCATTGGGTCAAGGTAGTTTTCCGAAGGTGTATAAGGCTAAGATACGAACTAAAAATGTAGAGAGAATGAGAATTGTCTTCATACCCAAAGCCAGTAGACCTTCTCACTCCACTGCACAAGATTATATGCCAATTAGTCATTTTTCTTCTGAAAACCCTGGAAAAAATAATGTATCCATATGTGAGAAGCTTATTCGATGAGCACACATCACGAATATCTTAAGAGGAAGTCAATGTAAACAGCCTTACATGGTGTAGTTTCGGATATAGAGAAAAGCCTCCACTACAAAGAACTAAAGCTAAAGTTAACTTTTTGGACATCGAAGAAGCGTTTAACAGTGCGAAAACAGAACTATGAGTAAAAATAGGGATTGCCAACTGCATAGATGAAATACTAAACAGCGGGAGAAAGAGTCTCATTAGGAAAACAGTTACAAAAGAAACTCCACAAGGCAATATCTACCCTTCTATGACACCTTGCTGTTAACAAAATGTTTACCATTCTTAAAACAAAAAGGATTAAAACTGTACCATTTGCAGAAGATGTAGTAATCATGATTAGTGGAAAATACTTACGGGTTACGGGCTTTCGGAAATTGCATGGAAGGTGCACTAAAAGAACTATCCACTTGTGGCACTTGGACAGAGTCAAACGGTGTAGGATTACATTCGACAAAAACCGAACAGCCTGTTCACCAAAAGGAGGAAGTTCGACTTCGCAAAACTTAATGGATTTTCTCTAAAACTCTGCTCAGAAGCTAACTATATTGGAAACGTATTATGAATTCCTACTACGCCTCAGAGCACTCATTGTGTTAACATCGAGGAGGGGTTTAGTAAGGGTTGCCAGTTCTCCCGATATTCCGGGAGTCTCCCGGTTTTTTTACTAATGTCCCGGTCTCCCGGAAACTCTATGAAGTCTCCCGATTTTCCAATTTTTTAATTTTTATTTTCCCAAAAAATCACGAACAGTTCAGAAAAAGTTTTATTACGAAGAAGTGTAATCAGCGCCTAATGTAAGCATACAAAATAATTTGGCATTGACATTGACATGTCCAAAAACAAGGTGTCGCAAAATTAATCATCCAATTTAGTTTTTGAATTACTTTTTTACTACATAAAAAAAAGGATTTTCAGTGACGGAAATCTTTATTTGGACCTTTACAATTTCTTCTGTTAAGTGGAAAAGATTATATCCGTCAAGTGGCTGCCGCCAGTGTTGATACACATTTGTGCCCGTTTTATCGCATTTTCCATGACTTTCCGCAAGATTTCCGGTGATTACTGTTCGCATTCCTGTCGAATATTTTCCTTAAGGGCTGCGATTGTCTGAAGCTTGTTGGCATAAACCCGCGACTTCAAGTAGCCCCAAAGAAAGAAGTCTTGGATGGTTAAATCGGGCGATCTAGCTGGCCATGCCAAATCGCCAAAACGGGAGATTAAGCGACCAGGAAGCGCTTCCGACACAATTATTCCACGCTCTTGCGGAGTATAGCGCTCCATTGCTTATCTGTTTGTTTACTGCAGCTGTCTAATTCACAAATGTCAAATATAATTGACGTACGACGCCATTTGCAAAAATTATAACATCTTCCGATAGGGTGATGAATTTTGCGCCACCTTGTTTATTTGTTTGCTAGAAGGAGAATGGTGGCTTAAAATTTCTATGGAGTTTTATTATTTCTCCCGATTTTTTTCTCAATCTCCCGATAATTTCCTGAATTCTCCCGATTTACTAAGAAATATTTCTGGTAACCCTAGGATTAGTAGTGCATTATTGATTTTTCAAAACAGTCAATCTCGACGAAATCATCGATTGGGTAATACCTTACACAGCCGTCTAAAAGAATACTCCATCTTGATTCTCGGAAGAATACAAAACATTAATTAATGAACAGGATATCCAAATCTACAATAATAGATCTAAAATAGATACAGAAACATACTTCAGGATTTTCTGAAAGTCACTTAAGCAGACGAATGCCAACAATACCAATAATTCTCGGCAGTCATTCTGGGCACCACCCTCGGAGCAAAAAACTGAAACCTAATACCACCTGAGTTTATATTCATAACCCCTTTAGCGCTAGTAAAATATAAAAAGAAAAAAAACTAGCCCAGAAAGGATTAGCACAGAAGATATTCACACACCATACATAACATACCTATTGGAGTAGTGAAAAGAAATATACCTAGAAGCTAGACTTAAGGTAAGCAAGCTAACGAACACCAGCTGGTCTGACAAAGATGACTGTGTTATATCTCGAGGTCTACGGCCAAAACTAAATGAGAATAGATCTAAGTGCCTACTGGCTTCGGATAAAAAAGAAACTAGTGTCCCCATAGGTGCACTGACAGGAAGTTGCACGATAGGTGCAATAACCACTAGACAATGCATATTAATTCACTTGACTACTGCAGGAGCTGCCAGGATACGGAAGAAATAGACATTTTCAAATACTAACTTTGTGCATGACCAAACCTTTAGATGCATAGCCCCCATCATAGGGGAAACTGAAACTGACCTTGCGCAAGTTACATTAATGAAGATGGTTTGTTTCGTTAGGTAGGCTGGTTTGATTTGTGCGTAGGCTAAACGATGAATGAACGCATTAGTAACTGCACCACACATAAAAAGAGAACATAATGAACCAAATGGCCCCACGCAAGAACTTCGACGAGCACGTTACTAGCTCTAATTAAATTTGTACCAAACCTTTCGACAGTATCAACAGTGTGCATCTGGGTACCTCGGGGCAGGCAATAAGTATGCGACGAGAAAAAAAAAACATAATAGAAGAGAAGCCAGAGAACTAAAGCAAAGGAGGTTCGAAATCGAGATCCCGAACCGTAATTCTTGGGATGCCGTTGCTTAACATAAAGGGACTAGTGTGGTATACTTATGGTTCAAAGATGGACTCCGGTGTCGGCGCTGGTGTCTATGGACCCAACCTCAAAGGCGCTTGGAATGTGTCCTAGCGTCTTCCAGGCTAAATTATATGCTATTAATACCTGCGCCCATATCATTCTCGACTCCGGCATCAAGGGGGAAATCATCAATATATTCACGGACAGTCAACCAGCGCTAAAAGCACTGAGCTCTCACTTCTTCAACTCTAAGGCCGTTTTAGGCTGCTTCAATGCTCTCCAGGACCTCTCAAAGCGAAAGAAAGCCAAGCTCTGGTGGGTACCAGGGCACAGAGGCATTGAAGGCAATTAAATCGTAGCCCAACTTGCCAGAAAAGGTTCTTCAGAAAGGTATATAGGCGCCGAATCTTTCTGCGCCATCCCTACTTCCGCGTTCAGAATGAGTCTGGACAGCTGGGAAAAACGGAACCTTCTATCATACTGGAACTACATTCAGGGACTTAGACAGGCTAAAAGAGCCATCCGACCCCTGAACAAAACCACAAAAAATCGTCAATCATAAAAGGGACGATATCAGAAAATTTGCCGGCTTCCTCACCGGTCACTGCAGCCTCAGATATCACTTACACAAACAACATATAGTTCAGGAATCTGAAGGCCGACTTTGCTTAGAGGAAGACGAATCAGCCGAACACGTACTATGTGAGTGCGTGGCCGTCTGCAGAGTCAGGAAACGCTTTCTCCATAAAGAATTCCTAACACCGGAGGATCTTCGTAACGCCTCGACTTTAGATATTCTCAACTTCATTAAGAAGATAGAAAATCTCCTTGTCTAACTGGCTCCAGGCACAATAGATCTTTAAGGTCGCAGGAACATATGCGTTAGTCGCAGAGCAAATAAGATGATAGATAGATAATATTTATTCTTATACGTTCATAATATAATCAAATAGTACAAAATACAAATAAAAAATCAATAATAAAAGCAAAATATAAGAAAGGTTGGTGACATTCAGTATTTATGTACAAGTACAAAATAGTGTAGAATGCCATTACAATAGGCTAAGCGCTAAGGCATTACAAAATAAAATTATTTGGGTGGGGTGACCCTAAGAATAAAGCGTAAAAGAACATAAAAAAAAATTAAAAAAAAAAACTTTAAACATTACAAGAAGCACAAACCAGAAATGATTCAATACAAACTAAGACAAGAATGAGAGTTACAAGTACAAAATGAAAAAGAAAAGGAGAAAAAGTAAGAAAAGTTAGACCAAAACATTAGAAGTAAGAGATTCTAGCGCAGCATAATCAAAACTGAGGAGCCACATTTTCATGCAATTTAGAGAGCATTAAATAACCGATAAGACAAAACCGAAAAAAAATTACGATAAGCAGTAGTACGGAAATTGGGTACAGATAAAGTGTTCGAAAGGTTTCCACGAAGATTATACCGAGATATTAGACGAAAGTTAAGATTACCGGACTTCATAAAGAATACTTTTAAAACCTTAAAACAGTACAAATGACGAACAGGAAGAATTTTCAAGTCACAGAACAACGGATAGCTAGGATGTCTACGAGGTTTACGACAAATTATTCTTAAAATATATTTCTGCAGAATCAGGAGCGGATGAATTTTATTTTAGTGCACACCTCCCCAACAAGCAATTCCACATTGTAACTTGGAATGGAAGATATCATAATAGATTGTCTTTAAAAGCTTGGTAGAGCATACATTACGCAAATAAAAAAAATGACGAAGGGTGCATCGGAAATACTTCTTCAATGTGTCAACATGATTCGCAAAACTCATCCTAGAGTCAAGGGTACGCCCCAAATATTTAAATTCATCTACTCTCTCTACAAGGAAACAATTATAGCTACAGGATAGATTAGAACAAAAGGAGGGTGACAAAGAGCCAGAAACACAATAGCAATTCGACAGTTTAAATCTAGGACATTCAGGTGCATGGAAGTACACATCAGCATCAAAAGAGTGTGAGGAGGAAAAGCTAAAGAACATTATCTTAGTTTTAGAGCTTATCACTAAGTAGTGTTCAGCAAACCAGTTTCTTAATAAACTTAGATCCCAATTAACATCGGAAACAAGGTCTAAAGGACTGTTTAAGCCATAAGCGAGACCAATGTCATCAGCAAATAATAAAGCATATCGCTGAGACTAAGATAACTGTTTTTGTACCTTTTCTTGAGAAGACGCCTTGAAACTCAAAACATATACCTAGTCTGTGTAATTTCGTTGATCACACTCGAACCCAAGTTGGCGTAAAAATAAAACCTTACAGTTCCCAACCAATCGAATGCCGGCGTCATGACATCTCCCATTTCCGCTAATAAGCTAACTCTCTTAATCCCTAAATCCCAAGCTCATTAGCATCCAGGTGGACCAATTACTCCCCGTAAATCCTTTCATTCACCATTCATACCATTCGTACATGTGGTGTACTCTACCAGCTTGTCCGCAAATGTAAATAGAGTGAAAATTACAAAAGAAGAACCCTTTTGGTCCTGCACACATACACAGAGAGATCTATTATCACAACCGAAATTGAATTGAAGAGATAATCTCGTACGTCCCAATATTTAATCCCCGCATTCCTTGTGCAAAGGAGTCTCTTCTGTCTCTGACCAATGCCTTATAATCTGGACAGGATAACTTACTTGTTCAATTGAGCATCCTTAAGCAACACAAAAAGGAACCGAGATAATCAGGCAGCATATGGGGGAAAAAAACCCGAAACTCCGAATGGAACTCACATACAAGTTGTGTGTAGAGAGATATCAAGGTAAATACAGGATAAGACTTGATGAAAAGGTAAGCACGTCGGGTATGTATGTAAAGCAGGACCCCAATAAAAAAAAAACACAACAACAACAACAAAGAACCCATTGCATGTGTGTTGCTGTTCCTCCTGATACTGCTGCTACTGCTGGTAGTGCACGAGAGTAATCCAGTCAGAATGGAATTACAGAATGTCACTGTGAATTTCTATAGATAATCCCGGTACTTTTAGCAAACATGACACAAGTTTATATACACACACATGCTACTAGTGTGGTGATGTGTATGTGGGACGATGTCCTGACAAAATGAGTACCAGGTGAGTTCAAAAGAGCTTAACGACTCTCTGTCTCCTGTATGTGTGGGAATTTGTTACAATCTGCACACTGACTGGTTAGTATACTTAACGACTTTATTGTCATCAAACTGATGGCAAACTGCAGATACTCGTATGTTATTTAATTCGTTGAATAACATTTTGACAGCATAATCCACGCCGTAATTATCGAAATTTTTATTCTCTGACGAGTCAATCAGAGTTGGAAAACAGTAGCAGTAGTATCAGCACATTGCCAGCATCTGCAAGCTTTTGTAGAAAAAAAAAAAAAAAAAATTGAAAATCATTTATGAAAGGCAGTGAGACCATTATAGTGTTAATTGGTTGAAGGCTGGTTATCAGACAGTGAAGATTATTCTTGTGACTCCAAACAGAGTCTCTGGAAGAACAATTGGTTTAAGGGAAGCAAATGATAGCTAAAGGAAATACTAAATGGATAAATTGTTCTTTACTTGAAATATTACGAAACCTCCCTGCCTTTTACCTAGAAGCGATCAACGATTGCGTCTGCATTTCTATTCAGGCTGACCTTATGTAAACTACGTGTAGTGAATATATCCTTGTACATTTCAACGTGAATTAAGGGACGAATTCATAGATCAATGGCAAGTGACATAGGTAACCTTATTTATCATGTTCACTCGATTCTGTACGTGATCACGATGTTGGAAAGTGCACCGAGTAGACGACACGTCAGCATCATGACCCTTATCTCGTCTGCTCACCCATCTTGAACATGTGCGGATGAGAGTACTTAAAAAATCAAATAAAATCAGCGCTCATCTGCTTACTATGTGTTCACTCCTCAACCGACCAGAAGGAATTTAAATGACAGAATATGATATCACTTTGAGAGCTTTAAGAAGGTCTACCGTACACAGTCTCTAAGCAAAAAAAACGAGAGCAGTCATAGTCATCAATTCTCCCAAAGGGACATTTTAGAAGATTTCTTCTTGAAGATAAAAATAAAACCAAATACCCACATGCTGATGATAAGCAAAATATAATCTTTTCAGGACCTTCTTGACCTATTTCGCTACGTTAACCCACAAATAGCACCTACCCGACGTTAAAACTTTTGCGACTGCAATATGGTAACGCAACTGCGCTCAAAATTCCCATAGATCAGGGCATCCACTGATTCAAAACCAAGTGAGTATTGGGTTTCTTTTCGACCTTACCACGAGCTACACCAAAGTATGGACGTATTTTTTCCTCTGTGACTGCCCAGCATTAGCCAGAGCTAGGCAGCGCACACTCGGAAAACTTTTTTTCATAAACTATCCGAGATCTCTTACACCAAATTCTGTAACATCATTAATTTTCTTAACTCCACAAGATGGATTTGAAAACCATACTCTTAGCCACGCCCATCAACATCCAGGTCACGTGAGTTGTGGTATCAAAACGGCGCATCCGCGCTACTTGTGTCGCTACAACGCTACAAGAGATACAACTGCCATCCAAGAAGTGTGGCTTACTAAGCGTTGCAGAAGGGCATGTTAAACCACGTTAAGATCCACGTCTGCCTTACATCCACTCACACAAGATATACGACACTAAGAATGGTAGGAGAGAAGCAAATTCTCACTTGAAATTTTACCTATAGACACAGACCTTGAGCACTTTAACCTAAACAATATGGACCTACTTAAAAGAGAAACAATTTCCATCAGGGTAGCATTATAAAGGGTCTTTCATTAGGCGTTTCCTATCTTTAAATTTAAATTTAATAAAGTATGTGTGAGATATCATCGACATTTTTTATTCGTTTGAAAGGCCTATTGATGCCATTATGTATGAAATATAACATCATTCAAATGTCCGCCGCGGCTTCTCTGGGTGGCGCGCATCCGAAATGTCCAATTTTCCATGATTCTGGCGCATAAATCAGACTGAATTTGACCGATGGCATGGGTTTGGTTGGCTTTGAGAGCCGCTGTGGTTTGTGGCTTATTCGCATAGACCTGCGACTTCAGAAAACCCCACAAGAAAAAGTTTAACGGGTTCAAATCGCACGATCTCGGTGGCCAGTTCACATCACCTCCACATGAGATGACCATGCCCTCGAATCGCTCGTGCAGAATTTCCAATGTGGCGTGAGCTGTGTGGCACGTAGCGCCAGCCTGTTGAAACCAAATGTCGTTGGTGTCCATATCATGCAATTCAGGCCAAAAGAAGTTGGTAATCATCGACCTATAGGCCTGGCCAACGTCGTTCTCAAAGAAATATGGACCGATGAGGCCGCCAGCCAAAAATCCAGTGAATCCAAAAAACAGTGACTTTTTCGGAATGCATTGGACGCTCTTGGATCTCATGTGGATTGGTATCGTCCCAAATTCGACCATTTTGTTTGATGACGTACCCATTCATCCAGAAATGGGCCTCATCGCTGAAGATGATTTTTCGATGAAAATTAGTCAGTTGTGGTTTGCGAAAGGCCGAGTTCTTGTGAACGACGCGAAATCGACTGCCTCGGATTCTTCTGCACACTCTTACGGACAGCGGCGATGTTTTCAGCAGATCTTGCGTTTCGTCGACATACAGGTGTTGGTTGATCGTTTACTGAACCAGTGGACTCAAATTTATCCACCACACTGCGAATAGTACTCTCGGAAGGACGATTATGGCGACCGTAAAATGAGCGAAGCGCACGGAACGTTGCCCGAGCAGAACGCCCATTTTGATAAAACAATTTTATTACTTGCACGTGTTGTTGAACGCTATATCCGTCCATGATGGTTTGGCAAAACAAACTGAATAAAACAGCCAATTTGACAGAGGTAGCTTCAACAGTATGGCCGCTATCAACTGTCAAAGTTGGGAAGTCCCTATTGGAAGACCCTTTATAACATCAAAACCGGTTATCAGATACCGAGGCGTGATGATTGACGCTAGACTCGCATGTAAGGAACACCTTGAAAAAACGTTCAAAAAAGCTGCTCAGGCGAGTGGTGCATTAGCCAGAATAATGATGAACATTGGAGGACCCAGACAGCAAAGGAGACTAATACTTTCAAGGGTGGTACAGTCCATCACAATGTATGCGGCACCAATAGAATGCGGCACGCAAGAAAGGGCGCTGACTAGTCAACTATGTGCGCTGAGGGTGTGCTGTGCATATCGGAAAGTGTCAGATGATGCTTTCTGTGTCATAGCGGGAATACTACCAGCAGATATCCTGGCTAGTGAATTACAGAGGACTAACGATGACAAAATTCTGGAACGCCAAGCCTCAGTCAAAGATTTCAAGCTCGAAGAAAGACAGCGAAGTATGAGAGCATGGAAGGAGAGATGAAACCAATCTTCAAAGGGAGAAGGACCCACCGACTCATACCGGATGTTAACAAATTGATAGACCGGCACCACGGAGAAGTCGATTTCTAACTCAGCCAGCTCCTAACTGGACTACTTGCATAAGTTGGGGCTCAAAGATTCTCCTAACTGCTTAAATTGCGAAGATGCAAGAGAAGATGCGGAGAATGTTTTGTTTTCAGTGTCCTTGTTTTCGTACAGAGCGTAGAGAACTAGAAGAAAAAATTGGAGAAAAACCAACTCCCGATAATAGCGTGAACCTTATGATAACGTAAAGCGCAATATGGGGTGCGGTGAAGCAGGTTGCAGCGACTATCATGAAGGAACTTCGACCGCGACGGTTGGAACGAGTCAGCAAAAGCAGCAGTGAAAACTATCAAAGAACGGTAAACACCGAACCAGATAGAGCATAAATTGCTAACTTGTCCTGCGAAGTAATGCCTAGCGGTGGGGAGAATGGTTGAAGAGTGTAGGGTGTAGGTCATTACGCAGGCGCATTCCCATAATCGAGAACTCAGGTTTACGAATCGTGCATGCAAGTGGCCTGGGCAACTAGTATCTTGAGAAGATTCCCCATCCGTTGGCGCATCAAACAAATAAGAAACTATGAATCGAATAATTTTAAGTAGGATTATTCGAACTAAGAAGGATCGCCTGCGCTCAAATTTTACATGCGTTCATTGAACAAAGTCAAGGAAATCCCAACAAGTAACCTAACACTCAGCACTTTCCTGAGGGAAATGTCTATACAAAAAGAAAGACTATATGTCAAAATCAATCAATTGGGTGTACTGTGCACCATTTTGTAGCAAATTTAAATTAACGTTTAAACACAAGCTTTTCATCAATAAATAAAGCAACCGTTTTTCAAAACCCTCGTTATAGAGTCAGAAAATACTCTACAGTTCTTTTGGCCTCTACTTTCTCTCTAAATCATATACACCCGGATAGGCTGCTTAGGTTAGGTAAGGTTTGCGGGCTGATGAAAATAGTTACAACCTCATCACACTTAGGTCCATGTGGGCCCATTGTGATATCCATGATATGTTTCCTATCGGGGTATTAGCATCTTGGTTCCAACCATCTAGACCAAGGCTGTCCAACCCGTGGCCCGCATGCGGCCCAAGGCAAGTATCAAAGCGGCCCAAAAATATTTAAAGTTACTGAAGCATGCCCATTTTTCTGAGGAATGTTCTGTACGTTTTTTTTTTTTCGCTCGTCAGCTATGGTAATATGGTAATACACTTGTGGCTCAAAACACCATGTCTTCTTCCAATGTGGCCCAGGGAAACAAAAAGGTTGGACACCCTTGATCTAGACGGTGATCCATCCGATAACTCGTCGATTTGATCGAAGAAGAATTTACCCAGTTTTCTCTCAGTTACTCAGGTGGCAGAGATTTGGGCAGTGACAGAGGAAATGGGTCGTGTCCTCATAAGCCTTTTCATTACCGCATCCCCTGCAGATGTCATCATCGTTCAGGCGTAGTTTTTTTATGTAATATCTCAACATGATGTGGCCAGTTAGCACTCCTATCAGCATTGACAACGACTTCCTGTCTTTTTGCAGAAGTTCTATGGATTTTGTTTTGTCGTATTCTGACCACAGCTTTCTTGATATTTCACAGGTGGTTCCTGATTTCCAACTGTTTGCTTCTACCTATTAATGACTTTTTCTCGATTTTGTACTTAAGATTGTAGAGTGGAGGTTTGACCATACTACCTGCTTGTTCTCAGTCTAGAGCCGAGCCCTTTCAGGCCAATTCATCCGCTGCTTCATTGCATGGTATCCCACTGTGACCAGGGACCCAGCAGAATTTTACATTGCGCTGCGTACCAAGAACCTTGAGCTCTTCGCGGCAAGACTTTACAAGCTTCCTCCTACAAGCTATTCTCCCATGACATTGTCAGCATTGACACCAATTGGGCAGCCTTTGTTACTGCTAGAACCTCCGCTTGGAAAACGCTGCTATGGTCTGGGAGTCGTGTGGAGCTGTTTAGTTTTAGTTCCTTCGAGAAAGGACCCGCTTCTCTACATATGTCCATTTTCGACCCATCGGTGTAGATGAATGTGGAGTCCTTAGTTACCTAATTTTTCTCCCACTGTTCTCTTCTCGGAAAGGCCCAAGAGGGGGGTCTTTCGAAATCCAAGTATGGGACAGTGTAGTCCGAGTTGACCTGCTAAGAAAGTTGCTAAGTATCTTGGCGTGTCCATTTATATTCGGTATCGAGTGCTTTGACTGACCTATTCTGAGAGCGCTCGCTCCTGCGGCCTCCTTCATGTAGAGATCTAGAGGCAAAAGGTTAAGAATTGTTTCCAATCCCTCTGTTGCTGTTGTTCTCATCGCGCTGTTTGTTTCGGTGCATGCTTATCTCTGTATTTTAGCCATATCTTTAAGGTTGCTGGTTTTAGTGGCGCCAGTGTTATTGTTGTCTGGGGCCTGGATCCCCAGTTTTTCCTGAAAAATCTACTGCAAGTATAGAAGGCGACTGATGCTTTTTTTACCCTTTCTTTAATCTTTAGCTTCCAGTTAAGCTTTCTGTCGAGTATGAGGCCCAATTATTTCGCATTTTCGGACAGCTTAAAGAAAATGCCCTCAATAGTCGGTAGCATGAAGGCTGATATCTCTCTTTTGTTAGTGACAGCACTTGCTCGTTTTTCTGAAAGTTGACCCCCCAGTCCACATTGTTTTCTCCAAAAGTTTAGCGTGTTCAGGGGTCTCTGCAATAGTTCGCTAAAAGTGGTTAGGAATTTGCCCGTAGCAAGAAGCACTACAAAATAGGCGTATGCTGCTGTCTTAATTCCACTGTATCTAAGTTTCACTTGTAGCTCATTAGGATGCTTAAAATGCTATGTAGCCACTTCAATAATACAACTTAATACAGTCCGTGAAAGCAACAAATTTAAAATTTGCAAATTTAGCCTAAGATGTAGACAATTTGTATAAGCTTTCCGTGCCATATATTCATTTATTTGACAACGCATTAAACGAAATAAATATTGTTGAATTGGAAAGTTATTTTATAAGGAGCGCATCCTTAAACAGTTCTGATTTAACGATTTTCCTTTTCAAATTTCTTAAGTACTTCCTATAATGAATGCCAACTTGTCACTGGTGACCTTTCCCTTTCAATTTCATACAATTAGGTCTGGAGATACATTGCGACATTTCTCGTAGAAACAAATGCAATAGAGTTGAAAAGTGTTTCTTCTCTGTAATTAACAATTAAGTAAACTCATTTACAGGGCGTTTTTCTTCGCATCGTTTGAGAGAACCTTAGAAATAAAATAATGAAGGTTTATAGAACTTAATTTAAGAATCATCCTAAGTTTTAACTTAAAAACCGACAGGAGCATAGCTTTAATGTCCTGCATATATTCACGTAAAACGAGTCCTTGCAATGCGATGATGAGGCTCAAGTATGGATTTAACCAGAGTCTATTGCAGACAAGTCCAAAAATGTGTGGATTAGAATGTGTCATCAATGCGCTTTTAATAAGCCTCGTATCCAATGTCCCTTACTTAAGCGTCTACTACGCGGTTTTGCTCGAAACGCATCACCCCAGATATCTGTTCGAACGCTGCTATATATGTACATATACATCCATAAGCTCGTGCTGCATGACGATGTCTGATGCCCGAGAGGAAAATAGTTGAGACAATTTTGCGACATTGCCTTTCATGTTCTCCTGGGTACGCTGATCACGTTTCTTTTCGCTCCGCCAGTAACTTTGTTCAGCTCACGAATCTCTGTAGTAGGTATTTTGAATTCTTTTGATATTTTTGAAGGTTTATTCCTACAATCCGCTTGCAGATATGGTTCTAAAGGGTTTTTCAATACGGACAAAACATTTTTGTATTTTAATACAAACGTACCCTCAAACTTTTTTTATGATCTGTCAATGTCAAAACGTCAGTCAAGGTTCACGTTTTCATCATGGTGAAGTCTACGAACGAGAAACGTTTGGAAATCATTATCAATTGTCACCGAAATTCTAAGTCGGTGGTTGCAACTTTAAGAGCGCTTACTCCAATTTTTGGTCGTAATACTCGTCCCACCAGACAGGAAGTGCGTGCTGTAGTGGATAAATTCGAGTCAACAAATTCCCTATTGCATATTCCTGCGCCAGTGAGGCAACGCACCGGTCGAAATACCGATAATATCGCGGCCGTAAGTACTTCAGTTCAAAATGAGCCAAATCAGTCGATTCCACGCCATTCATAGGAACTGGGAATCTCTCTGCTTAAAGATCTTGGCCTTCACCCTCACAAGATCAAATTAACTCAAGAACTGAAGCCTTTTGATCGTTTGAAGCGCTGAAACTTCTCCGACTGGGCTCTGCAAAATTTGACGAGGATCTTGAATTTCATCGAAAAATCATTTTCAGCGATGAAGCTCATTTGCATTGTTGGACAGCATCGAATCCGCATGTGCTTCAAGAGACTCCATTGCATCCACCAAAAGTGACCATGTGGTGTGGATTTCATGCCGGACACGTGATTGGACCGTATTGTTTCGACTATGAAAATGGAGTTCGCTACCGTGCCATGTTGGAAGACTATTTTTGGCCAGAATTGGATGGACTTGACATCAGTGATATATGAATCCAACAAAATGGTGCCACATGCCACACAGCTGGTCAAACAATTGATCTATTGAAGGAGAAGTTCTGTTATCGTGTAATCTCGAGAAATGGTCCGTCCGAATGGCCACCCCGCTCATGCCATATAAAGCCGTTGGATTTATTTCAATGGACTTACGTTAAATCATTGGTTTATGCCAACAAGCCAACAACGTTAGAGGAGCTCAAGAAAAATATCGAACTCGAAATTACCAACATTCCGGCCGATACATGTGGAAAAGTGGTGGAAAATTGGGTCCAAGGAATCGATCGCTGCAAACATGCTCGCGGTGTTCACATGAATGAGATCGAATTCCATACTTAAATTCAACATGTGAACTACATCTGGCATAAACTTCAGTCCGATATCTTGATTATTCTGTATTTTATTTAAATACAAAATTGTTATGTCCTTATTGAAGAACCCTTTATATGCGTATTACCAGAGAGTTCTTCCATCAGTTGCCCTACATAGTGTCTTCTGCAAAGGCTTTCAGCGTTACGAGTCTTCTGCTGTTGAGTTATAGTTTCATTTAGATTCTAGCTCTCTATTGCATTGCAAATTTGCAACAGATGGTCGGAATGGACATTTACTTTTCTAAAGGAAACAGCCATATAGCCGATTCGATAGTAAGGAAACTTCAAGCCTGATTTTCAAAACATTAACCTTTGTTTTGACTTAAGTCAATGCAATCAGTAATGTGCTAAATAAATTGCATTAAGTGTATAGCACATCCGTCAAGTGAATTCTCGAAAGCTAAGTAGCTAACATACATTGTGGACCACCTGCAAAGTTGAAGCAATACCCTCTTAAGCCTCATTACAACCCAAACAAGCCAAAAACTTAATATTACGTCTGACAATAGCGCTTCGAACATGTTTAGCATTTTTTAATTAAAATTTACCTCCACCTTTGCGAAGCAGAGTTACACAATAAGGAAACAAAACCTACGTCACTTATTAAGAGGAACTTTGTCTCTTCACTTTAAAAAAAAAAAATGCTAACAGAACTACGGAACACCTGCATAGGACGGAAGAACAAGTCTCTTCAAATGATTTCATATCATGAGGTAATAAAACTGACAAGGGGATTACTTCGTGCATTGTCGGTCCGTTGAAATGAATGGAGTGGTGCCCACCACTCCAGACACTGTGCCGCCAGAATTCTCATCACGTGTGCATAACGAATCAATACCGCATACCTTTTTAAGAATTTATTGAATGTCTCGGTACACATACTCGTATACGAGTACCTAAACCCTGCCGTCGAACGATCCAACAAAACGAACACTTTTTCGAATCCACTTTACCAATTTTCAGATTAATTTCATGCCACTACGTCGTGCATTTTAGATGCACACACTGCTACTGCACCCCTGCCATGCATGTCATGCTATTAATAACTTCTTTTTTTTTTCTCTTTTTTCTGCGGCGGCGGTCCTTCGTTCTGTAATTAGAAAATGCAATAACTCTTAGAATGGTTCCTCTTCTCCTTTGTAGAGGTTTGCAAATGGAATTGTTTTCAATTTGCCTTCACATGATGGAATGGAACGGAACAAAAGCAACAACAGAATTGAGACCGGAATAAGATATAAGAACTTAAGACATCAATGACACCGGAGATTAAGGGTCTATAACACGTCTCCATAAAAAAAAAAACAAGAAAAAAGTGAAGAAGAAAATAATCGGTCCCTTACATGATTTATGGCAAATGCCGACTTTAATTGCCCCTTTCAACGACTGGTTTGGTTTACTTTTTGTGTCGATCGGCGATATCGAGCGGAACGGAATCGAATTGCCATTAAAAGGAAGATAAGAAAGCCTTTAAAGCAGGTTGCGATGACATGTATTTGTGAGCTTATAATTTAATTGGGATGTAAAGTTTCAAATGTCCGTTTGTATAATAACAACTAGTCAGATTTAGTCCATGCTTAAACTGAGCTGGAAGCTTTATATCTTGGAGCGTGTCAAGAAGGCTTTTGATGCTCTTTATTTCTGTCGGAGGGCTTTGGGCCCGAAATAGTATACAGCATGAATACAGCTATAATGAGACCTATCCTTATGTATGGTGTACTAATCTGGTGAACAGCATTGGGCAGCAAGAGTAACCTAAATCTTCTTACAAGAATCCAGACACAAGCATTCATCTTTATAACGGGTGCTCTAAGAACAACACCTGCCGCCGCGCTGCAGACAATGCCCCATTTACTTCCTATTGATATAAACCTTGGAATCACCGACAGTACGATCGAAATTGGTAAAGCAATATCGCAGGTCTCTTAATGTGATCGCTGACAGATACCAGCGTCCTGGGTTCCAGGCCACAAGGACGTTCCAGGCAACTGCAGAGCGGACGAACTAGCAAAGGCGCAGGTCGAATCCATTCTGAAATGGAGGAGAACCTGGATTTGAGGAGACCGGAAAGACTTCTATCCGTGAATAGGAAACTTATAAGAATTATAGTAGGAGCCCTTACGATGCATTGTCTAATTGGCAGGCATACCATCAGAATAGATGTACCTTCTAACGATTTTTGTAGAAGCTGCAGAGACGAGGAAGAGGAAGAAACGAAAGAAACACACCTACTTTGCAAAGGGCCTGCCCTTTCAAGGATGAAGAGGAAAACACTGGAAGAGTACTTCTTCAATGACCCCAACGACCTAGCTAGGCTCGACAGCTTTAAAATTAAGAGTTTTGTAAGTGGGTCTTACTGGTTCTGCACTTAGTGCGGCCCATGATAGGCTTTACCCCGATACGGTTACCCAGAGCTTATACTCCTTCTTCCTCTAAGGAAATTTCACATGCGAGGTTTCTTAGGCTTGTTTTCGGTTTCTACACGTGGTATCACAATGGACCTTCGTTCTGACTTAAGTGGGTCCCTGTTTAATGGGGACAGCCACCTAACGAAACCTAACCTAGTCCATACTAGTGTTATATTTCCTCATAGTCCCGAAGTGGAGAATTGAAATGAGAGCTTTAGTCCTTGAGAACTCGTTCCCGAACCTCGTATTCTATGATTTTCATGGTTTTAAGAATACAATACATTTAAGTGCCTCTATCGTTCAAGTCAGTTTCTGTAGTCTTTCAAGTCTTTTGGTTGGCTTTCACTGTTTTGTTTACCCGTGAAAATAGCTCGATGTAATGCCACAGAGCAGTAAAATTCTAGGGACGAGTTCTATACCCATGCAGCAGATTTCACCTGCTATTGCTGAGTTTGAAAGACAGACCTTTAGTTTCAAGCCTCAAGATTGCATACGGACTTTGTCTGCTGCAACAAACCCCCTTCATTCTTCCTTTTATGAGAAACATATCAAAAGGCCGAAATTTCAAGATCAGGAGACATGTTTTGGCCGTAATAATGACTGCTCAGTAATTTCTTACTTTTTTATAAGATTTATAGGAATCAATGTGTCCCACTGCCCCACAAAATGGCAACGCCAGTGGAAATTTAGGGTGAAACTAGATTTTTAAATTTAACTTATCTAGAGGAAATGTTAGAGGAGAATGGCAATTAGTTAACAACATTCTTAATAAGCCTTCTTTCTCTAAAAGACCTACAGCAATTTTCTTCAACGACAGCATTGCTACTGATAAGCTTGACGTTGCTGATATCTTTAATAATAACTTTGCCAACAATATCTCTCCGAATTCCACTACATCGTTCTGCCAGAATTCCAGTTCCTTATGTATCCCTAACGAACCTTCTCAGAGGTGTACCTTTTTCTTCCAGCCCATCACAGGCTTAGAGTTATTAGGCGTTTTTCTTTTTTAGTTCAGAGCAAAGCCTGAGTTGTAAAAAAAAATCGTGTTTCTTTTTTAGCTCAGACACATCAGAGCTCCGAATTCGTTTTTCCTTTTTCGTTCAGAGCCTAAGCACGCTCTGAACTATGAGCTCAGAATAATTTGACTGAGCATTCAGAGTAAAAAGCTGAGCACAGCCATTTTGCGCATTTGACAGAAGGGAAAACAAGGGAAAATATTCAAATGACAGCAAAGTGCTCAAGTGTGTTTCATAAACAAATCAGAGCGCTCTGAATATGCTCAGTTCAGAGCACGTTCGATGTGATCGAGCTCTGTTTAGAGCTCTGCTCTGAACTAAAAAAGAAAAACGCCTATTGAGAGCCATATGAACCTTAAAAAATTCTAATTCCTGTGGCTCAGATGGCATTTCAAATCGAATGTTGAAGAGCATTGCATATTTTGTTGTTGATGTCCTGGCGCATATTTGAAATAAAAGTATTTTATCTGGAGTTTTACCCGTTCCTCTTAACCATTTCGCTTCTTTCTTCAATAAGCAACATTTTGAAAAAGCTATGAAAAATGGGCTTGTTAGTTTTCTGAATAAAACATGCTTCTTTAGTTCTTTCCAATATGGGTTTCAAAAAGGTAAAAGTACGGAGGATACACTGTTGAATTTTTGCTCACAATTCTGCAAGAGCTTAGATAGTAGAAGGTTCACAGCAGATCTATTCGTCGATATAATCAAAGCCTTTGATATGGTTAGCCATATCATTTTATTGCAGAAAATACAAAATGCTGGTTTTCAGGACTTTATGCTCAATTGGTTCAAATCATTTCTTGAAAATAGATCACAAAGAGTAAAAACTGAAGCAATTATAAGTGAAACGAAGCTTATTAATTTAGGTGTGCCTAAATGCTCAGTATTGGGGCCGATTCTCTTCCTGATCTATGTTGATTCTTTATTTGAGAAAGCTTTCTGACTGCGTTTGCAAATGACATAGGTTCAACCTACGGTTCGGAAAGCTTTTTAACTCTGATTTGGATCTGCTAAAAACATGGTTCGCTGTGCACAAACTGATAATAAGTTCCAAGACAAAAATTATGTTCTTCAGTCTGTCGGCGCAAAACTCTTTTGGAGCTGAAGTTATTTTTCATGCCCCCGAATGCCAAAGGTTTAAGCTGTTGGGCTGCTTCTGTAGCTCCAGCTCTTGCTCAATAACATTTTGTGGCAATCTTAACTGCAGCGAAAAGTGTTTTCAAATTGAAAGCGTCAATAAATTTAAATACCTAGGGCTTATAATTGACTCCAGGGTGTGTTTTCATAATCACACAACTTGAGGCAATATTTTCGTGCAACGTTTAGAAGTTTCTTTTATTTTAGAAGGGTCTGCTCATCAAAGCTTATTAAAATAATCTTTTATGGAATTTTTCACTCCAAACTCCAATATGGCATTACCTGTTTTACCTGTTGTTTTATAAAAATAGATTGCAAGGAAAAAATGTGGGAAAAATCGCTTACATCCGAGTTTTTCATTATTCTTCGAAGATAAAATTCTTCCTGTCCGTCAGTTGTATTGTTTTAAAGTCATAAAGTTATTCTTTTATAGATTATTCCTTCTGAATGCAATGAACACGATTCAGTCAGGATGCAGGATGAATTTGTTAGAAGCGTTTTAATTATGTATTCGTTAAGTAAATACAAATACAAATATTTTGCGAGATATACAGCTCGTGGAGGCCTAGCTTCTCGTGTTTTATTTTTCCTGAGAATGAAAAGGACCTACAGTTTTTATTGCCGACTCTGAACGGCTAATTAAAAGTTTTTTCATGACAAATTATGTTCTCGAAGATTTGTCATTGCCTGTCGAAAATGTTGCCTATTGGCTCGCTATCAGTCCAACGGACCAACCATTGACCAACGGCAACCACACAAAAGTAAGGGCTCTGTTTGATTCGATATTGAGTTCTTAGATGATTATGGATTTTTCCAGCAAGATTCTTACACACAAATTTTCTTAATCCAGCGGAACGGTGCCGTCAACTAATGAACATAATGGCTCGGCCGTCTCACTTCTAGATTGCTTGAGTTTGATGCAGTGCTAAGATTCACGGTACGCAAGTGCAGTCAGGGCACTTATCAGAGAATGTTGCAAGATTTAAAGTTAGATTCATATGAATCCTATAATTTTTGTTTTTTTTTTTTTCAATAGTAGCCTAGTGTCAAGCACCAATCGTGCGTGTTTAGTTTTTATCAAAGAAAATCTAAGAAAATCAATAATCAAATGAAAACGCTACTTCAAATCATCCCTGTGCTCAATTCCATTCATTTGACGTTGATGCCTTGGGACTTGGGACTGAGAGGCCAATTCACAAAAAGAAAAAAAGAAGCAAGAATAAACATCACAACTTCAAAGTTTGTTTATTTCAACACTCAGATGGAGAAGATATACAAATAAATCCAAATGCAAGAGTAGACAGACAGACGGCCGAAAGTCGACACATCGCATGTGCAGACAACTGTCACAACAATATAGCACAGTTACTGGTTCATACTGAATTATAGGTTTGCAAGCAATAAATTTTTTTATCGTGATTCATATTCAAACCAATCGAACGAACAAGGGAATGTCATCAACGGCGGCGACGTCGACGTCACTAGCTAGTGCACATTTGATTCCTCCTCACATTCACATTATGGTTCAAGTTTATTATTGAGATATCGATGACTAGGACGAAGGGAAGGGCCGATGAACGACATTTTTTTCCAAATTCAATAAAACTCTGTTTATTGTGCATTTTTCTCCGTAATTAAATTTTCGAAGATTGCCAGAGATAAATGTCAATTTTTGATTCGTCGATTGGCTTTTACGATTTGTCGGGTAGGGAATCATTTTTTTGTTTTGATTTTATGCCCTTCAGATCTTTGGATACAGGGTGATTTCAAATTGATTTGGTTTAATGTAGGTAGAACTTTTTTTAATTTCGCTGTGTTGGCATTCGCATGTTCAAATTCTTGATGATAATAAAAATGAATGGGTTCGCAGTTTATCACGATTTTTAAAGCTATTAATACTGAGCTCGAGGTGAATCGTCTGGATATGTAGCAATACATCTTTTACAAAAAGTATTCCAGAACATTGCTTTGAAAGGTGCCACGGTTAGCGTCAAATTGGGCCTTCGGTTGACTACTCTACAATATTTAAGGGCTTTTTTTTACTTAGACTAGCTATCCAACCTAAAGCCTATCGTTCTTTCAAAATCACAGGCCCAACTAAGAAAATGCAGACATTTTTGTAATCATCGATGTTGCGCAGGTAGGCAGGTAGGGAGACGTGGGTTCAACATGAACCCAAGTAACACACTCTAGTGTGCCTTTTTGTTATCACGCCTAGTGTGACCTGGTTGATGATGTGTGTTGCTGAGGATGTGATACGGTCGATGTCTAGATCCAGCCTGTGGAGTAAAGAATACGGATAAGATCTCGAATCCCTTTACCCCAGATGTCGTTAAGGTCATCGAAGAATAGAAAATTTGAGAGAGTTTCCTTCTCATTTGCGTTACCGCAAATACGGCAGTGGGGGTTGTACGGAATACCTACATAGTTTGGTCGCATGGTCTCCAATCGGCCATTGCCCTGTGATTATCGCCGTGATTCTGGCGATATTTGGGCGGGTTCTGTTTATTATGTCTTTTTTTCTACTCTTATCGTAGGTCGGCCATATCCTGCTTGATATGACGCAGTTGGTTAACCCTCTCCATTGGTGGTTGGCCCTCTGCAGGAAGTGTGAGTGGATTTGTCCTTTGCCGCGAGTGAGCCGTATAGAGCTGGGCCTTGCCTGGCCAGTTCATATGCACGGTCGTTTTCTTTTAAGTCACTGTGCTCTGGAACCCAGAGTAGTGTGACCCTGAAGCTTCACCAGGCGGGAAGTTTAGTTTGGGTGTAAAGAAGTCGGTTGGAAACGTAACAATTCCATTTGGTAACGAGTCCAGGATGTTGCTGTGGCTTTAGAGTCGTGCATCCAGCACACAGATTCTTTGAGTCTGACTGCTCTGCATAGTGCGATATTTTCTGTGTGTAGGTCGAGAGGCAGAAGATGCAGAAGCACAGTAAAGGCATCCACTGGGGCCGATCTCAACGCGCCCGTGGTGCCTATACTGGCTGTTCTTTGGAGCCTTTTAAGTTTCATGAGATTGAAGCCTTAACGCAGGCTATCATTCTAGTGATCCGTAGGTGAGAATTGGACGCACTTCGGCTGTGTACATCCACAAGGTTATATTTGGATAAAGTCCCCACTTCTTTCCAAAGGTTTTGCGGCAGGCATAGAAGGCAACACATGCCTTTTGTACTCTCTGTTCTATGTTTTGCTTCCGGTTAAGTTAAAGTTGCCTTGCGGTGGAGGATAGTGTATTACTCTACCCCGTTAAGACGGAGGTATTTTGGTTTTGGTAGTGAATAGCATCAGTTCAGTTTTGCTCATGTTGACTCCGGAGCCACAGCTTGCGGCCCAGGTGTTTGCTTTGTTTAGAGCAGCCCCCACTTATCACGGAGAGACACGAGTATCACCACATCATCTGCATACATGAAAACTTTGACCCCTTTGTCTGTCTTGCCTTCCAAGAATTTTGTTCATAACCATTAGCCAGAGTAGAGGGGAAATGACGCCGCCCTGTGGCGTCATCTACGGTCGAATTTGGTTAAGTAATTGCTACCTAGTGTTGCCTGAATAATTCTTCTAAGCATAGATGCTATCCATTGTCTAATAAATTCCTCTATGCCCAGCTCGATCAGAGATTCATGAATGGCTTCAGTGCGTACATTATTAAAGGCTCCTAAGAAGGAGGTAGTGTATGAGTCCTTCGATTGTTCGCACTTCCTCGTGGAGGGCCGTTTCCGTGGATTTTCCCTGTAGGTAGGCGTGCTGTGTTGCTCAACAGCACCAGTTGAACTTCAACCCAAAGCTAGTTTCTCGTATCCTTCTTTATGATCTCCGCTTTTATGTCACAGAACAAACATACATGTACCTTAACGACTGTCTTGAACTTACAACTGTACATCATGACCTTTTGTTTAAATCGTCTTCAGGTGGTTATTCTTTCTTCTTCATAAAAACCTTTTCAACTACGTTTTACTTTCATCTTGTAACCTCTCTACACCGCTCCTGTCTCCATGACTCTTTTTTTTATGCCAATAACGTTCGCCAACAATTTGCATTAATTTCTTATTTTCGTTTTCGTTTTCGTTTACCATTCTCTATCGTCTAAGCTTTAACTTAAGAGCATAAACATAGACATGCTCAAGCTCAAGTAACTTCATGCTCTTTGCAAAGTGTGAGATATTGGCAATGTTTTCCTTGAATGACAACTTTGGAAAACTGAAAAGACCCCCTATCAAGGAAAGACACCTGTGCCCCAGTCTTGGAGCCACCTTTTAATTTTTTCGAAATATGTGTTTTAAACTTCGTGAAAGAAAGAAAGTTGTGTAATCTGTTGTAACTACTTTCCTAAGTATAAGCTCAGAACCTGAGCTTGTCTTTTAATGAGTTGAGTTGGTGTGGAGTGGGGGATAAGTTTACCTCAAGCATACAGACACATAGTGGTCCATTGTACTTTTAGACTGAAAAATATGCCATAACCAATTCCTTTATGTTCTAGTCCGACCATAATTCTACTATCCCCAGTATGAGAAAAAGTTGTGCAACGCCCTTATCAGGTCCTTATTGGCTTCGAACATACAGGGGTAATCGCTGAGTGTACTATACCTGATAAACAGTTTTTTTACTGACTGATTCCTTGTTAACTTTTATCTGCAAATGGCTATTGTTGGTGAACGATATTGTGCTGTTGTTGTAGGGCTTGTCATTTATTAAGTTGTTTCAATACAACCCAGTCTTTATATTTTTGATATAACGTAGCTTTGTTATGGAGACCTTGCTTGCAGCCTGTCACAACTTTGCCATATGTTTTACTTTCGTAGATAATAATTTCATACAACACGCAACTAGTTCAACTTCCTATCAGCACTAGGTATTCGGGACTCAATGATATCTTGATGGGAATGCTCTCAATAAATGAAAGTTCGAACGTTCACCTCATTGTATGGCTCAGATATATAGAGCCGCCTTCTTTTTAGTCACTTCTTAAGCCATTGCTTCAATTGTTACGAGAACCAGGAACAAGAGGGGCAACTACTCCACCATGCTAGATGCTTTGGATCTGCAAAACATTGCACAATGTAGTTGACCACTTTTAAGGCTGTGCTTTGGCAGTCACTGCCAGGTTTTGGGCGGTAAGCTCGTATTCTATAGTCTGTTCTCGGATCATTCTCATCAGATTGAATTTTCTGAGCAATGCTTAGCAGATCTACTCGTATACCACTTTAAACCTAAGTGAGTCAGGTAAAAGGTTAGAAGTCTCATTCAGCCCTCATTAAGCTGGTTTGTCAAAATTGTTAAAGAAGACTCTGCTTCTTTTTGTATGTTCTCTGTACATTTTTCGGGCTATGAAATTCCGCAAATGTTCATTCTCAGTTGTCTAACACTAACCTCATTCCTCCTTTATAGTTGTCTTTGACATGGAACATGAAACAAGATATTCAAAGTTCAAAAAGTGCCTTGCTTTATAGACTTCTATTAAAGTATTAGATGAATTTCTTCTTTTTTTTTAAGCACTCTAAGTTGGATGAGGTCCCTTTCAACTTGTGAGCGCCACCTTCTGCGAGCTCTTCCTCTACTGTGCTATCCCTTCGGATTGGATTCGAAGACTCTTCGGACCGGAGCGTTGGTGTCCAATCGCTCTACATGTCATAACCATCTTAAATGACCAATGCGTAGTTTTTTGACTAGGTCGATGTCGGTGTACAGCTTGTATAATTCGTCATTGAATCTCCTCCTCCAGAGGCTGACAACGCACACGGGACCGAATATCTTACGAAGCATTGTTTGCTCGAAGCGACCAAGGGCCTTTGATAAAGTCCATGCTTCAGTGCCATAGAGCAGGACTGGGATGATTAAGCTCTATACAGAGTTGTTCAGGAAAGGGCCTTGCTACTCAAGTGCTCTCTCAGCTCAAAGAACTAGCGATTTCCCAGAGTGATTCTTCGTTTGATTTCTGATGAGTAGTCTTTTTCAGAAGTTATAACAGAGCCAATGTAAACAAAGTCCCTTACTATCTCGGAATTATAGCTGCATCTAGTGACATTCTGTTCGATTCGTCGATGTTGAGTGTCCGTTCTTGTTGACAGCAAATACTTAGGTTTGCCTTCATTGATCGTCAATCCCATTTTGGCCGCTTCTGTCTGAATACTCGCGAACGCACCGGTGACAGCTCGCTGTCATCTGTCGATTGTATCAATATCGTCAGCGTACGCGAGTATGTAGTTGAACAGACTTTTGAAAGATTATTCCGCTGGTGTTAACTTGAACTATTCGCACAATTCGTTCAAGTGTGATGTTGAAGAAGTCGCATGACAGCGCATGACTTTGTCTAAATCCTTTTCTGTCTCGGTCTCGGTGAGATCGTTGCTGACTGTGATGGAGCAACCAGTATTCTCCATCGTCATCCTGCACAAACGGACGAGTTTGAAAGAGATACCAAAACTGGGCATGGCTTTATATAGCTCGTCCCTATTAATACTGTCATAGGTGGCTTTAAAATCGATAAATAGATGGTGTGTATCGATTTGGACTTCTTGAGATTTCTCCAAGATCTGCCGAAGTGCTAAAATTTGATCCATTGTGGACTTTCCTGGCCTGAAACCACACTGCTAGGGTCCCATCAAGTTGTTGATGAGGGTTGAACATGCGTTCACACAGTGCGGTAGAGAGGATCTTACAAGCGATGTTCAGAAAACTGATGCCTCTATAGTTGGCGCAGTTGAGAGGGTCTCCTTTTTTGTGGTTCGCAAAGGATGCTGAGATTCCATTCATTAGGCATACATTCGTCGACTGCATACCCTAAAAGCATTACTCTTTCCAATATATTCGCTATCTTAGTTTGAGGTTCAATACATTCCAGCAAAGTTCCCTATCAGATTTACCCTGCTTGATTTAACCAATTCCAAGTCAAAACGTAACCTAACTAGAATTCTTAAAATAAACTACAAATCTGCATCGCAAAGGATATCCCTTAATAGAATATCTCTGGAAAATTTAAATAAAAAAAAAACGCACAAGATTGACTGCGCTCTGATGCATGTTGCATTTGGAAATCTCTTCTAGGGTTTACATGCTCCAACAGCGCGCCGGATCTCTGCGGATATTAAAACTTGAATGTGATTTATCAAAAGTCACATTTTCAACGCGAAAAATATGTGGAACAAATCAGCAAGTCATCTGCAGTTGCAGGGCTTGTTAGTCTTGTTCTCGCGCGACGTTGATTAGGAGACATGGTGGAAGGGGGGATTCTGTTGATCCATCTCTAAAATTTTAATTGCTCACGAATGTGTTGCTTTTGGAGTATTTAAAGAAGTTTTTTGTTCCCTCTGGTTTTGACTTCAAATGGAATGTGTTGAACGTTATTGTAGGTTCTGCAGACGAGATATGCATTTAGGGATTGAAAGAATCTTTGAAGTAAATTATTGATCCATAACAACAATTACTGAGACCGGGGCTCATAAAACACCGGCAGGAAGTACTGCCTCCGAGTTCGCTGGCAACCAGGGCTCTGGACACCAAACCTGACCCTAGCTATGCCAAAAATCGCGTGGAGCGCCCCCCTCAACCCTCAGGAATTAATTCCCACTCAAGGCTCTTCTCAGACCCCTCTAGGTCGACACACCGTTCCGCGTTGAGCTCGCGGTCTGTCAGATAATCTAGGCGCACATACTGCGAGCGTCGCACAGCCTCCAAACTCCTCGAACCTCATGGCAACATTCCGGAAGACGAACTCGCGGAAGACAGGAAGAACGCCCTCGAATGGACGACTAAAACTATAAAGACGATCCCCACTGGCACAGCCAAGCAGGACTTAACATCCAAGTGACAAAGGTCGACGGAGGTGTCCCAATTGCGAAACTGAATTAGATAATGATTCCCAATGGGAACAAAACTTTTGTGGTCCAGATACCAGTTGTGTTATAGGGTTCCACCCTTGCAAGCTCATCCGCTACCACATTATCTTTGACATCCCTTTGTGCAAAATTTTACATGTTTCGATTGAATACGTTCAAAGCAACATGATATAAATAGCTCTGAAGTCATTAACGAACCAGATCATCGAGGTAATGGAGACGCGTGGAGTTTCTTCCTGGTCATTGTAGAATTGCCATGTGCAAGTCCACCGCTCGATTAAGAACGGCACATTTTAAGAAGTTCTAATTTCAGTTCGTATTCTGTCGAGTATCAACATTAATGGTTCCCATCTTGGGCTCCAATTACCAACTCAAATCATCTACAAAGACGTGCAACTTCAAAACAAACAGATATATTGACCCCTTTCGTTGAATGTGCGCACCTGCTACGTCCATTCTACATGGAGGTAGATATTGAAAGTATGTTCTAGTGACTTATAGATAGACATCTAGTTAATTTTCATGCTTCAGCATCATCAAATCAACTTGTGCATGCAGCAGTTTATCTCGTCTCTCTGGCTTCTGGATAACATCTGATACAACTTCCACTTAGGACTAGTCTCGGGGTCGCCACCCCGCGGATTATGTTTATAAGTAAATGCGAGATAATTCAACTTTCTTTGTTCGCCCTCAACGCAGCTTCATACACATGTGTATCTGCCGCCTGTCAGTCTGCCTCAATCAGATTGCTCCCCGGGTTAATCGAAAAGCGAAAGCCTCATGTGGTTGGAATGGAGTAGGTAAGGTACACACACCATGTTAGAGATTTTCCTTTTTTTTCTCTCCTGCAGTCCTATCTCCCGGGGAGGTAGAATGAAAACAAATAAAAGAAAAACATTTTTAGAGCAACTTTTAGGTGTAATAATTGGAGTCGCCTCATCCAGCTCGTAATCGATTGAGTAGATGTTGCTTGTTTGCCTTAAATAAACAATTCGAAGGTGAAGATATTAAAAGCGGCATAAAAATAATTGTGGGTCTCAATTGGAGTGTAATTACTTATAAATAATCTATAAAGTAGGTCGGTTTTTTTAGACAAAGGCTACGATGAAGAAGCGCTGATCAAGACTTACATATTGGATCGCTTTGAAATAAAACTAGATCTATGGTTTTGTCGAGATTAATTGTTCTGTATATGTGAATACTTAATAAATCCGTGACCATAGGAACTTTGCTGGCCGATAGTTTAAGACGAATCGCAATATAGGCTGCTGTGCGCTGTACTCATTCACGGAAAGCAGATTAAGTATCACTTCAAGCCCTGCCTGGGGTGTTGATCTCTGTGCTCCTATCAAGCTGACGCATGCTAATTTTTGTACCTTTTTAAGGTTTTTAAGATGACTAATTTTATCTGTTGCGTGCCAACATGCAATTGATCGGTAGGTAAGTATGGTGCTGGATACTCCGAGTGTATAACGAAACTCAGATGGGACGGATTGGGATATCCAACCTGCGCACCAACTATCACTTGTGTGTTACCGGCTGCTTTGCTGGGATAGGCTCGAGAGATTTGGAGCTGTTTAGAAGTTGAGATGGTGGAAAAAAAGACAGTGCGCCACACAATTTTTGGAAGAAACTGTGAACATTTTTGGGGAAGAAAAAGGCACTTTGTTTTTCCCTGATGGGGATTGGGTACATCACTGTATATATTTTCTATTTTCTATAAGCCTGTGTAACCCCCAATGGCCAAGGTATAATAATTAAAAAAGAAAAACCAAGTTACGGGAGCTTGGCCCAACGGAGCGCGGAATCGCGGCAGTTAGGTAGCCGTCACTGGCTATGGTTAAAACAAGCGGGGCGGAGCATTAAACGGCACTTTGAAACATAATGAAACTCTATTACGAAAC